>OV702282.1:164775604-166025604 GCA_916181665.1 Avena sativa
TTGCCTACAAGCATGCAAAAGATTGTTTTATTGGAAAAGTGGTTTATAACAAGGTTCTAAACATTTCAAAACACCTATTGGTCATTTATAAAAGTGCCAAAACATTTGAAAACAAGTGAGTGATAATGGGCCATATAAATCATTATTTGTTTTGCTAGAAATGATTTTATTCAAAGTAATAATTCCTTGTGTTAGCTAAATTTATTTTTAAATCCAAATGTCAGTGTTTATGGTCAGAGAGTTCAGAACAAACCATTTGCAAAAGGTTTCACTCAAAAATCATTTTTAAAACAATTTTTATACTCAAAATAGTCCTACCCATGTTTCTGCAAAAGCTCCTAATTTTCTAGAAGCAAAATACCAAAATAGGGCCATAGTTGAAAATTTTACATTTTTATGAATCCATTAATATAAAGTTTGTAATTTTTGCCCAAGCTGATTAAAAGTTATGAATTTTATAAAATCAAACATCTAATAGATTCATTTCTGTTTTTAAAACCAGAGTCTGGACACGTGGAGTGATTCTATTGGTCCATGCCATTTTGTTCGGATTGAGCTACGTGGACCGCAGGATCTAATTTAAATCACACGGCGCAGACCACTCAATATCGTTTTGCTTAAAGATCTAATCCTATCTACCAGCTCAACATCTAACGGTCAAGAGCATTTTGACCACAGAGGGGCGGCGCTGGCGACGGATGCGCGACGGCGGTGCTCGGGTGGTGGTGTTCCAGCGAACCTAGGAAGAGAGAGGAGAATAGGAGGGTCTCAGCGGGTTCGCAGGAGCGAATAGATGCTGAACTTGGTCGCCGTTGACGAAGGGGGGCACGGGTGTGACGACAATTCCTCGCCGGAGATGTCCCTGGCATCGGGTACGCACTGCCATCGTCGAGGGAGAGGCTACGAGGCACGCGAAGACAAAAGGGATGTGGCGTTAGACACGCAAGACGAAGGCTAGTGTAGCAGCATCACTGAGAGGAAGAGGGGCGGTCAGAACTTACGGGGAGAGCTCGTCGGAGTTGAAGCAGACAACGGCGACGCACGGGCAAAGTCTTTGTCGATGTTCTGGGGCGTGTGTGAGAAAGCGGAGAGTGTTGGCAGGTGCGCAAGGTGCTGGGGATCAAGCTCGTGTGAGCCAGGGGCAAGGGGATGGTCGGAGCTGGCCAGAATTGGTGCTGCACCTCGTTGGAGACAGTGTGGTGTGAGGGGAAAATTAGCCCATCCTGGTGGATCCGGTGGCATGGGGACTGAGGAGAAATGGGGAGGAGAGGGAGGTCGTTAAGATAGCATGGTCGCGGGGCTGATTTACTGCTCCAGTTAATCGAATTCAATCGCTCAAGAAATGGACAGAAATAGCGAGGAGGAGTTGGGGGCGGGTTCAGCGTGTCGGGGACGATGATGACGTGGTCGTGGGGTTGCGTTGTCAGTGAGAGGGGGTGGGGTGAGCGTGGGTGAGAAATAACGGACAGAGAGAGGGGAGGTGCCGGGTGGGCTGGGAGTTGGGCTTGCTGGGCCTGCTAGGCTGGGTAGGTTAGTTGGGCAGGTTCTTCCCTTTTTTCTTCTTCTGAATACTTTTTATTTTTCTATTTTCTATTTTAATTCAATTCAAATGATTTAAACCTCAATTTGAATTTAGATTTTTATCAAACCTTTTCAGAACTTTTTCTGTAGGTTTATACTATTTATTAATGTGTTTAAAAGTCCATTTTAGAATATTTCAAATATTCTCTTAGGTTTATATTTATTTAATTTGGGCATTTTGTCTTTATTTAAATAAATTTGAATATGGTTCCAATCCATATAATTTTATTTAATTAATCTTTTATTCTTTTTAAGTTAATTAGATAACTTTTAATCCACTTTGGCAATTTTAATTATTTTTATCATGATTTAATTAATCATTTATATTAGGAATTTTTGTCTTTATTCAAATAAAATTGAATATTGTTAAAAGCCGATATAATTTTTTATTCAAATAATCTTTATTCCTTTATTTTTATTTGGATTATCTTTATTCCATTTGCTTATGGATTTGGCCAAGATTTAATTTGACTTTTAAATATTCCTTATTTATTTATTTATTTATTTCTTTGTCTTATAAAATCCATATATTTTTATTTATAGTTCCAAAATTGGTGATTCCAATTTGTATAGTTTTTTTAATATTTTTTATCTTTTTAAATCCTTTTAGGATTACTTTTCTCACAATTTGGTATGGATTTTAGCTAGGAGCTTTATTGGCTTTGGAAATTATTTCCTTTTATCTTTATTAAATTCATAAGTTTTTATTTAGGCTCCAAATTGAGTGAAATCAATTTCCATGGTTTTATAATATTTTTGTTTATCAATTTTGATCATCTACAAATGTTTGTTGCCAAATTTTTATATGGAACAATCCATAGCCTTTCGGTGATTTGAAAATGATTTCTCTCATTAGGGTTTAGGGTTTTTATTTACTTTTCCAAGTGCTTTAAATTCATGATTCTTTCCATGCAAGATTGCATTTGATCTTTTGAACATTTGTTTGTTTCTTTCTTATTCAAATTTTGTTCAAGTAGGGTTTTGATGTTTCCATTTAGAAGCAAAAAGTTTCTTTTCACCCTAAATTTCAACAATTAATTATTTTGTTTATTTATTTTTCACATTTCAAAATTTGGAAAATTTTGGGAAGTGACAGACTACCACCCTTAAAAGGAATCTCGTCCCGAGATTCGGGAAGGCTAGAGGTTACAAGTTGGCTTCAAGACAACTAGGGTACTACCACCCTTAAAATATTTTTAACTAGATTACATCTTGGCTTACTTGGTGTCTTGATGTAACTTATCTGGATAATTTTTTGCATAGTTTCCCTTATTTTCACACTTGAAACATGTGACAAGGTTGAGATCTTTACTAGGTTTGCTTGTCTTGTACTTCTTCTTTTCTGGACAATGTGATGCATAATGGCCTAGCTTTTTGCATTTGTTGCACATCACTTGGCTGATATCCTCTTTTATTTTTGGTATCACTACCTCTTGTTTGTTTTCTTGGCCCTTCTTATTTTCTGGGCATTCATTAGCATAGTGTCCCATCTCCTTGCAATTGTAACATTGTACCTGGCTAATTTCTTGCTTGTTGGGGTTGGGGCATTTCTTCTTGTTCTTGGGTTTCTCCAATGCTAGGAGTTCTATTAATTCATGTTCTTCATACCGCACCTCAAAGGTGGGAAAATTTCCTCGGTTCTTAGAACGGTTCCTAGGATAACGTCCATGTTTCCTCTTTTGTCCACTACAGTGGGTCACAATGTATGGAGGTGCAATATGAGGTTTCCAAACATTTGATGCATTCCATCTTGTTTCATCTGTTGAACTATAGAATAGATGGGGCATTGGATAGAGATATGATCATTTCCTTCACATAGGAAACAAGAAACTTGAGATGTGGGGCATTGTTTAGTTGGATGTTTCTCTTCACAATTAAGGCATTGGTCCTTATATTCTTTATAAGTGTGTCATATGTCTCCACAATTTTTTCAAGCTTGAGTTCCTTCTATAATATAATCCTTTATATCATTGTTGTCACAATCACTTTGGAAAAGGTTGCTTCTCATGTTGATCATCTGATTGGTCATCCTTTGCAACAATTGGGATTGGGTTTCCAAGAACTTTAGTATGGTTGGGTCTAACTCAATGTTGTTGGATAAAAACTGAGTTGTCACTTGATTCAACTGGGCTTGGGTTGCTAGTAGTTGTTATCTCATGTGCATCTCTTGGTTATTGTTCTCACCATCCTTGATGTTGGAATTGTGGTCTCTTGGAGAAGTCATCTGTTTGGGTTGGATTGGGATTATATTAGGCAAAATATTTCTAGAGTATGAATTCTACTCACACACAACAATCACACAAAGCAATGTGCAAGCAATCACAATCATGCATTCCACTCAAACAACAAGATTCAAGCATATTTTAGGCAACAAAATATTTTTGCTACACCACATAAGTTGGTGTGATCAATAAACTAAACACTAGTGTGGTGGTCCAACTATGGGGTTCACTTGAGATCATTCCATTCTTCTTAGTTGTTTCTTCATGAACAAGATCATGGTATCTTTGGAGGAAATTCTTGCATCTTGATCACAAGTCTCAAAGGTGGTGATGGTTCCTCTTAGTCTCCAAGTCTTGTGTAAAATTTCTTGTCTCACTTGTAGTCCTTAGTGATGTCCAAGTTGAAGTCCTTGGTGAAACTAAAGTTGAAGTCATTGGTGATGGTGAAGTCCTTACTAATGTTGAAGTTTTTGTCCATCAAGTTGAAAAGGGAGAGATGTAGAATCAAAATAGAATGTTGAGGAAAGAGTTTACAAGATTTTTTTTGTAAATAAGTTTGAACAAATGCAACTCTTATTTTTCTAAGGGGTTTTGTCCAATCCTAGGGTTACAATCCTACAGGCAACACAGTGCTCTGATACCATCTGTAGAGGTCCCAACCTGATAAGGTAGAGATCCCTGTGTTTACAATGCTAGTCCCTGGATCGATTAGCTAGCATCCACAGTTGAAGATGTAATATCAAGAAACAAAGGTCATATTACAACTTATAACCAGGAATAAAATAATTCATTACATCTTACATAGCTCATTTGGCTATCTTATTACAATGCAGCATATATAACTATATAGCATGGAGTCCTTCATCTTCATATGCCACAGGCAATCATGTTGGTTGTAGACTTGTAATCCCTACTCAACAAACTTCACTAACATCAAACAAACCTGCAACATATTAAGTTACAGCCACAAGGGTCAATACATTTTGAATTGTATTGGAAAGTGATTTTATATTGACATGGAGAATCTATCATCTACATGAATATTTGGCTAAGTGGAGTTTTGGCTTGCCTTTGCATAAAACAAGTTTTCCCTATTCTTTGAAAGTAGTTTTTCTCTTTGACAAAACATTTCATCACACAATGGCACACTGGATACCCTCCAGGTGCTTCCCTTGTTTACCCAACAAGTTTTAACTTAGAGAAATTGGGATGAGGAGATCCTTGATTGCTTCAATGCCTTTGATGCTCAAATTGTCCATTGCCAGGGACACGGCTAAGTACTTAGGTTTTACCCTCTCGAGAGGTGGTGCACTTTCCCCACAAGACTCGACATGCATCGAGACGAGATCTTTCAGAAGCCTTCCCTTAGACCAAATGGACGTGTTCCATCCTATCATCACTACCACCTTCTATCCATCTAGCTAAGTTATTGCAACCTATATGATCAAGGAAGAGCCCATATGCCATGTGGCTGCACTGGAAACTTCTCAACATAAAACATCTCAAATCTCTTTGTTCCTGGGTGGCCATCCTCAAGTGTGATACACAAGGTGAACCATAGAAATGGGCCTTGTGTAACCACTCAACACAAATCCATCCAAGCAATTACCATTCCACCCAGGTGTTTCATTCACTTAGTTGTTTTATTAATCAAAAACATAGTCATTGACTTTGCATAATATCATAGCATGAATATTTCACCCTTGAAATCTTTTAGCTAGGCTAAGCATACTAGCAAAACTTGTCTCTTGACTAAGGAAAATTCCTACCAAGATATATTCTATAGGATCTACTATAGCATAGCTATATATAAAAATATAGTCCTATCATGCATACTACAAAAATATCACTAATGCATTATTGAAAATATAGGACTTTTGATGAACAAAGTGTAACATCCCAATTTCAGCAACCCTGATTAACTGTCCAAAAGGCAAAAATCAGGGGGGGAACAAAAACTTTTTCTTCTAATCCGTTGCAATGCTTGCTTAATTTTTTGCTCGTGTTCATGCAACTATTTGTGTATTAATTAGTGATGTACTCCTCATCTCAACACTGGTTTACAAAAAAACTATTTTACAAAAGAGATGTTTTGTCTCATCTTTCATATTCTCAAATGTTCTGGTATTTCAAAAACCTGAGCCAAGATGACTTTGACACACCAAATTACTTTACTAGTTTCTATTAACAAAACTATGGAGACCTATATATAATCTCCTTATGTTTTCAAGACAGAACTCTCAACTACTCTTACCCCTAGATTTTCGAAAACCTTATTTAAAAACTTTTCACTTCAATCTTGGTAGAGATACCAAGATGGTCCTTATCTTAATTCCAAGTATAACCAATTCAAAATACCCACCCTTACCTCAAGCTAGGCTTGATGGTAACCCTAGTAGTAGATAGATAAGTAACAAGATGAATTGCCTTGATCTGTTGTTTGATGAATTTCCATGATCTTCTGTTTGATGAATTTCCTTGATCTGTTGACTGCCTTGTTTCCTTAGGATCAAGAGAGAGCTAATCTAGTAGCTCATCCCTTAGGACCCAATCCTTGCTTGTGATCATTAAGCCCATATCAAGCATCCAAGTCTAGATCTGTCCTAAGCCACTCAAGTGATCCACTCCATCCAATCTATACCTCAACCTCAACCACTTAATGGAAAGGATAAACCCTTGCCACCATCTCAAATGTCTACCTCTTGCATACTAGTCAAAATCTACCAAAATGGCTAAGTCTGGATTTCTTATCTAGATTCAATCTGTGGAGCCCTACCTTTTCCAACTTGTGTGAATTCTTGAGAATGTAATTGAACCATCTTGAATTACATCTTTATTAATTCCAAAGCCTACTCTTGACCTTGACTAAACCATTCTATTCCCCACTCATCCATGATGGTTTTGTAGTCAAGATAATAATCTTTTCTGCGAATCTTATTATCTTGCCTACTTTGGCAGAAGGTCACATCTATGTTCCACCTTCCCTTGACCAACTCTTTGCTTGGTGGAGATCTACTAATCATGGCCTCTCAAACACTACTTCACTTGTTTCCTTTGGAGCCTTGTGCTTCCTAAACCCACCTGGTCTAGGAGGCTACGTGATGTATGTGCTATGGCGGCCTTATTTTCAACAAAGTTTGCCATCTCTTCTAGATCACCTCAAATGTAACCAAGCCCAACTCTTGCTTCCATGATCATATATATGACATGGTCTATCCATCCATATACCCCTTGTACCAAGGTGAGCTCTGAGCTCCCTAATCCAACCCTGTTTAGGTGGCATCAAAATAACAAAACCCCTAGATCCTCAAATCAACCTCTTCTTCCAAAAATACCTCCTATTTGTCAATACACAAGGTGATCTTGTTATATATTCTAAATATACACCATTGACCTTGGATATAAGCATCCCCAAATAATCCCCACAATTATTTGGATTATTAAACTATTTTATTTCCTTTACTTACAAGTTTCTCAACGACCTTGTCCTTAAAGGCAAGTTTGCTTTTCCCCAAATGACCCTGACAACTCAAGGCACATTTGATGCCTATTTCTCATGTCCCATATTTCCAAATCAAAAATAAATATTTTTGAGATTCTTTATTATTTCTTTTTGCCCTTTTTCTTAAATGGCAGAAACAAGAAATAATTCCCCAAACATACTTTTCCACCTCATTAGATCCCAATAAAATTCTCCAATGTGTGTTATGGTATTTAGGACCATATCACAACAAAAATCAATCCTGCCCAATGTAAAATTATCATCTTAAGCTTCCATAATCTACTTCTGCACTTTTTGAATAAGTGCATTTAAATGGGATTTTAATCTCTAGAAAAATCACATTTAAATCATGAAGAGATAAATTGACCTCCTCTGTCCCCCATTACCATTTCCACACTTTGCCCAATGCAAAATTTTAAAACTCCTTCACAATCCTCCATTTGATCAATTTTGCTAAACCAAGCAAATCTTGAATCAAACCAACTCCAAGCACCACCAAACCTTGCCAAGTACTTCACCACAACACCCACTACACTCTCTGGTCGTGTGCTACAGTACCACCACTGTAGCAACCCCTAGCACCGTGTCTCTTTGTGCTTGGAAGAAAAACTAGGAGAGAGAGAGAGAGGCATCCATATCTTGCAAAATATCTCCCTCTCTTAAAAGCCAGAGCTACCACTCCCCTCCCCTTCTCTGGTCGTGCCTGACCCCACACCACCCCCTAGCACCACCCCAAGGAGCCAATGGGCAGCCCACACCCTATCCTTGTCCAAATGATTTTTTCCCACCCACCACCACCCCCTTTGGTTTATAAGGCTACATGCCAGTACAGCTCCTCTCCCCTCTCTCATTTGCCCCCATCACCCTTCACTTTCCTACCTAGAGCTCCCTCTCCCTCCCCCAGCTCTTCCTTGCCCTTGCGAAGAGAAGTAAGGAGCTTCGGCCTCCTCCACGAAATCGAGCCAGAGTTCCTCCCCTAGCCCTTCTCCATCTGCATGTCACTGCAATGTGACCTACTCTTCCTCCTCTACCTAACCCTGCCCTTCTTTTCGAAATGCAGGCACCGAAGGTACGCACCCCGACTAACTCCCGTGAGCCCCCTCTCGGCCTCCATCACCTGCTACGGCGGAAGTGTCGGTGCAACAATTGGGTCTCCCGCGGACGGTATGTTTTAGGCATAGGGAAGGAAGTGGAGTCAAAAATTGTATATTGCCAAGCCGAGGGTTTGGGTATAAGGAAGTGATGCAGAGAGGACTAAGGCCATAGTGCCGCATACTCGTGCCGGGGAGAACAAACCCAAAAGGAAAAGCCGCCTTTGCTAGGGATGGACAAATGAAAAGCTAGGTTTGATTATCCGAACCCCCGTCTATCGTGTGTAGCGGGCCATTGTTGTAATCCCGGCGGATGTATTGATTCTTGTGGGTAAAGTGCGCAAACTCTGCAGAGTCTAATCTATTCGAATAGCCGTGTCCATGGTCAAGGACGGTTGGAATGGCAAGTTCTAGGAGGACCCTTTGGTTATGTTGTGATGAAATAACGGATGTGACTTGGTCACGAGGAAGGATAAGAATGAGTTTGGTTTTTATCAGAGATGGTCGAAGATATTTAAAAAGGGTGTTACTATAAAACTGTTTTCAAAATTTTTAACAAGGATGTGGAGATGTCCGGGTTTTCTAAAAGGAGGCATATTTTCTAAAAACTCTTTTTCAACAAAGATATAGAGATGCCATTGTAGACTCCTTCAGAAAAAAACTTAGTGTAGAGCTATCTCGCCACAACCAAATATGCATTTCCTTATTACCTTGTCTCGGTGGTTTGCGAGAACATTCAAAGTAATCATCGGCATTGTCCTTGGATATTTACTTGGCCAGATTGCAGATGTAAGAAGTAATGAAGGTGCTGACGTCTATGCGAGCTAGGCCATCTTCCCAGTAAGTTGCATGTAGGTTAAGGCATGACATGGGCCCTGCGCTTGAAGGCTTCCGCTACTTGTGTTGTAATTGCCATAATGGCCCCTTTGTAAGTTTTGTACTTGTTACTTTATGGATGTTGTAATGATAATAGTCGGTTATGCTCACGGCTCACTGATCATGGGAACTTGAATTGCATGCATAACGGATATTCTCGGACCGTAAATCCGGGGTGCCACATACATGGTATTAGAGCCATCCTGACTGTAGGAGACCTTAGTTAGCATGGACGTTAGAAAGGATAACCCCTATATATGAAAACACTAGTTTTCGCAAACTATTTTCTCAAAATCTTTTTGAAAGATTTCTTATCTCATCTTCTCTGACTTAAACAATTTTAAAATGGATTACTCTATATCTCGTCTACTTCAACTACTCTGTTTTCACCACCAAAGTCCGACTCGGAGACTATGAAGACGGAAATTCCGGAATGAAGAGACACCGAGACAAGCAAAACCAAGGAGATACCAACATCCACAGACACTACAAGATCGCCCTGCCAACGGAGTCCTTCATCGCCCCAAAATCCATCAAGTATGGCACCGACGGCAGAAGATGACAAGACAGAAGCTAAGACCCCTGTAACGTCCGTGATTAGGATTATCATACCTAATATAGGATTCCCCTTTATGGCGTGTAGTCACCTACTTAGTACTTATGGTATGCCTTGTTTACTTGTCATGTGCGTGTATGATGCTTGGAATGTGCTGATTGTCTACCCTTGATCATCCGATCCTAAAATTTTGAATACCTTGCTGGCATATCCCAATGCTAACTCTCGCAACCCCTTAGTCGGAAACCTCTCCTCGGCAGGATGGCCACATAAGAAAGCCTCCGCAACCACAAGTAAAGCCCTAAGGTGGAAAGACCGCGCCTTTCCACTCAACCCGAATAAACCCCTGCCGTCCTGTCATCGGCAACCATAGAATTCCACCCTATATCATACCTTGTTAATTCCCTCTACCCTCGCACTCGGAAGACTAACTCCGTAGCCCATTTCCTTCTACAGCCAGAGACTCTATCTCCACCAGGAAACCCTACAAATGGCTCCCTCCCTCTAAGAAAACATCATTTTCGGAGAAAGATTCTGGCCCTTTGAAGAGCAACTGCATGATCTACTGAATATCATCCGTCGTCCCCCACCTAAGATCGAAGGGACAGAGCTTCCTCGCAGCAATTCAAGCATAGCTCAGTGGGTCATCAAGGCCACCATTCCAGAACGTGAGAACAACCCCGAGCCCATCATCTTCACCTTCATTGACCACAACTGGTAGATGGAGTTGTGCGAGCAATACAACACATCATGGCACGCCTTTGCTAGATCCATGAAGAGGAGCTTAAAGATACCCCTTACCACCTGTTTGGGAAGTGCGACAAGGATGGACTTCCCACTAAATCCTTCCTCACCTGCTACATTGGAAATCAGCTAGAGAATATGGAATACCTCCTGCAACGCCATCGGGAGGATCTTGACAAGTCCCGTCGATAGAACATCCTCATGCGTATGGATCTCGCCATACTTCGTACCCGGGAGAAAAGTCTACAAGCCGCCAACGCTCATCTAGAAAGGAGAGTGGCTGCTCTAGCCTCTTCAACCTCTGAAGGTATCAACTCTGAGTCTGATAATGAAGAGTTGTCCTTCTATGATTAACACCCTGTCTTCCAGTCAACCCCACCAGAAGACCCACCTGCCGAAGCAACTCTGGAAGGAGACATGACCCTCACCCTCACTGCCGAAGAGTTGAATATTCCCCACACCCCGAAGGAATAGAAGTAGCCGAAGTCAATGCAACAACTCAAGAAGGGTAACTAGAGTCAAGCGATACCCATGGAGTAGTTTTCCTCTCTCGAATCACCTCTTTTCACGTATTGTAGCACCTATGTACCATCCTAGAACATGTTTTGTAAGACTCTAAGCGCCTTGTCGCCCTACGGCACATACCGGTCTTGTAACCCCTTAAGTACCTCCGCCACCGACTGGCACGAACCCTGCTAAACTCTCCAAATGATATGCAAGTATGATATACTTCTTTGCGTGTTTTACCCACGTCGTTGCATCAGACTAAACCCGGAATGACCCCATTCGAAAGGATCTCGTTTTCCTAGACCGCCAAACTCCAATGGTATCCTCCAACCCATTGGACCCCTAACTAGCTCAGAACTAACTACCCGGAAGCTAGTAGACGCCCCTTCTGATAAACCCTCCACCGCACGAGGTTGTTCCGACGACATCGACAGAACATAACTACTCTGGAGGAAAGGTGTAGCGCCATTCCCCAACATCAGCATAAGACTCCAATCAAGGAAGTTGGCGGCTCCACCAAATACCCCTAGTGTCGCTCTAAGGGGAAAAGAATGCGTCTTTCCCACCTAATAACCTATAGACCCCGGGAGTCCGACACTAGTTAGCGTTAAGTGATGACCAGACCTCCAAAGACCGATTCATTGACCCTGCAAGAAGGACGACAATCTGCACTTACACAGAATCAGAAGAAACTTCAGGAAGGTCCTCCACTCCAAGGTCGACCGTGTAGCCAACACCCCCGTGTATCAAGACCCTGAAGAGAGAAAAGTCAACCATGAGGCGAAGGAACAAAGAAGAATCAACTCGCCGTCTTGCCTCAAGAAGGAAGTACCTTGTCAACGCAAAACCTACCTAGACTTATCCTAAGGGTAAAATACTGTGTCTTTTCCACTAGCTTAATCTAAACACCCAAATCTGAAGCCCCTCAGCTCCGATCCATAACTAGCCACGTTGAGTAGTTATAAAACTTGCTAGCACCTAATAAATTCCACCGCTCAAATTGCTAAGCGGATGTTATCACCCGAACCCTACTCCTCCCTAATCTCGGGATGCGATTATTTTAAGGGGGAAAGGTCTGTAACATCCCAATTTCAGCAACGCTTCTTAACTCTCCAAAAGGCAAAAATCAGGGGGAACAAAAAAAATTTCTTGTTATTTGTTGCAATGCTGGCTTAATTGTTTCCAGGTGTTCATGCAACTATTTGTGTATTAATTAGTGATGTACTCCTCATCTCAACACTGGTTTACAAACAAACTATTTTACAAAAGAGATGTCTTGTCTCATCTTTCATATTCTCAAATGTTCCGGTATTTCAAAAACCTGAGCCAAGATGACTTTGACACACCAAATTACTTTACTAGTTTCTATTAACAAAACTATGGAGACCTATATATAATCTCCTTATGTTTTCAAGACAGAACTCCCAGCTACTCTTACCCCTAGATTTTCCGAAACCTTATTTAAAACCTTTTCACTTCAATCTTGGTAGAGATACCAAGATGGTCCCTATCTTACTTCCAAGTATAACCAATTCAAAATACCCACCCTTACCTCAAGATAGGCTTGATGGTAACCCTAGTAGTAGATAGATAAATACCAAGATGAATTGCCTTGATCTGTTGTTTGATGAATTGCCTTGATCTGCTGTTTGACGAATTGCCTTTATCTGCTGACTGCCTTGTTTGCTTAGGATCAAGAGAGAGCTAATCTAGTAGCTCATCCCTTAGGACCCAATCTTTGCTTGTGATCATCAAGCTCATATCAAGCATCCAAGTCTGGATCTATCCTAAGACACTCAAGTGATCCCCTCCATCCATTATATACCTCAACCTCAACCACTTAATGGAAAGGATAAACCCTTGCCACCATCTCAAATGTCTACCTCTTGCATACTAGTCAAAATCTGCCAAAATGGTAAGTCTGGATTTCTTATCTAGATTCAATCTTTGGAGCCCTACCTTTTCCAACCTGTGTGCATTCTTGAGAATGTAATTGAACCAACTTGAAGTACATCTTTAGTAATTCCAAAGCCTACTCTTGCACTTGACTAAACCATTCTATTTCCCACTCATCCATGATGGTTTTGTAGTCAAGATAATAATCTTTTTTGCGCATCTTATCATCTTGCCTATTTTGGCAGAAGCTCACATCTATGTGCCACCTCCCCTTGACCAACTCTTTGCTTGGTGGTGATCTACGAATCATGGCCTATCAAACACTACTTGTTTCCATTGGAGCCTTGTGCTTCCGAAACCCACCTGGTCTAGGAGGCTACCTGATGTATGTGCTATGGTAGCCTTATTTTCAACAAAGTTTGCCATGTCTTCTAGATCACCTCAAATGCAACCAAGCCCAACTCTTGCTTCCATGATCATCTATATGGCATGGTATATCCATCCATATACCCCTTGTACCAAGGTGAGCTTTGAGCTCCCTAATCCAACCCTGTTTAGGTGGCATCAAAATAACAAAACCCATAGATCCTCAAATCAACCTCTTCTTCCAAAAATACCTCATGTTTGTCAATACCCAAGGTGATCTTGTTATATATTATAAATATACATCATTCACCTTGGATATAAGCATCCCCAAATAATTCCCACAATTATTTGGATTATTAAACTATTGTATTTCCTTTACTTACCAGTTTCTCAACAACCTTGTCCTTAAAGGCAAGTTTTCTTTTCTCCAAAATCACCCTGCCAACTTAAGGAACATTTGATGCCTATTTATGATATCCCATCTTTCCAACACAAATATAAATATTTTTTAGATTCTTTATTATTTATTTTTGCCCTTTTTCTTAAATGGCAGAAACAAGAAATAATTCCCCAAAAATACTTTTCCACCTCATTAGATCCCAATAAAATTCTCCAATGTTTGTTATGGTATTTAGGACCATATCACAACAAAAACCAAGCCTGCCCAATGTAAAATTATCATCTTAAGCTTGCATAATCTACTTCTGCACTTTTTGAATAAGTGCATTTAAATGGGATTTTAGTCTCTAGAAAAATTCCATTTAAATCATGACGAGATCAATTGACCTCCTTTGTCCTCCATTACCAATTCCACACTTTCCCAATGCAAATTTTTCAAACTCTTTCACAATCCTCCATTTGATCAATTTTGCTAAACCAAGCAAATCTTTAATCAAACCAACTCCAAGCACCACTAAACCTTGCCAAGTACTTCACCGCAGCACCCACTACACTCTATGGTTGTGTGCTACAGTACCACCACTGTAGCAACCCCTAGCACCTTGTCTCTTTGTGCTTGGAAGAAAAACTAGGAGAGAGAGGCATCCATATCTTGCAAAAGATCTCCCTCTCTTAAAAGCCACAGCCACCACTCCCCTCCCCATCTTTGGCCATGCATGACCCCACATAACCCCCAGCACCACCCCAAGCAACCAATGGGCAGCCCGCACCCTAGCCCTTGTCCAAATGATTTTTTGTCCACCCACCACCACCCCTTCGGTTTATAAGGCCACATGCCAGTATAGCTCCTCTCCCCTCTCTCATTTTCCCCCAGCACCCTTCACTCTCCTCCCTAGAGCTCCCTCTCCCTCCCCCAGCTCTGACTTGCCCTTGCGAAGAGAAGCAAGGAGCTTCGGCCTCCTCCACGAAATCGAGCCAGAGTTCCTCCCCTAGCCCTTCTCCCTCTGCATGTCACCGCACTGTGACCTACTCTTCCTCCTCTACCTAACCCTACCCTTCTTTTCGACATGCAGGCACCGCAGGTACCCACCCCGACGAACTCCCGTGAGCCCCCTCTTGGCCTCCATCGCCCGCTACGGTGGAAGTGTCGGTGCAACAATTGGGTCTCCCACAGATGGCATGTTTTAGGCGTAGGGAAGCAAGTGGAGTCAACAATTGTATATTGCCAAGCCGAGGGTTTGGGTATACGGAAGTGTTGCAGGGAAGACTAAGGCCATAGTGCCGCAAACTCGTGCCGGGGAGAAAAAACCCAAAAGGAAAAGCCGCCTTTGCTAGGGATGGACAAATGAAAAGCTAGGTTTGATTATTCGAACCACGTCTACCGTATGTAGCGGGCTGTGGTTGTAATCCCGGCGGATGTATTGATTCTTGTGGGTAAAGTGCGCAAACTCTGCAGAGTCTAATCTATTCGAATAGCTATGTCCACGGTCAAGGACGGTTGGAATGCAAAGTGCTAGGAGGACCCTTCGGTTATGTTGTGATGAAATAACGGATTGGACTTGGTCACGAGGAAGGATAAGAATGAGTTTGGTTTTGATCAGAAATGGTCAAAGATATTTAAAAAGGGTGTTACTATAAAACTGTTTTCAAAGTTTTTAACAAGGATGTGGAGATTTCCGGGTTTTCTAAAAGGAGGCATATTTTCTAAAACTTATTTTTCAACAAAGATATAGAGATGCCATTGTAGACTCCTTCAGAAAACAACTTGGTGTAGAGCTATCTCGCCACAACCAAATATGCATTTTCTTATTACCTTGTCTCGGTGGTTTGCGAGTACATTCAAAGTACTCATCAGCATTGTCACTGGCTATTTACTTGTCTAGATTGCGGATGTAAGAAATAATGAAGGTGCTGACGTCCATGCGAGCTAGGCCGTCTTCCCAGTCAGTTCTATTTGGTTAAGGCATGAAATGGGCTATGCGCTTGAAGACTTCTACTAGTTGTGTTGTAATTGCAATAATGGCCCCTTTGTAAGTTTTGTACTCGTTAATTTATGGATGTCGTAATGATACTAGTTGGTTATGCTCACGGCTCACTTATCATGGGAACGTGAATTGCATGCATAACGGATATTCTCGGACCGTAAATCCAGGGTGCCACACAAAATATCACTTGTGTTTTTGGTAGAGAAACTAGGTACACTCCTTGATCTTGCTATTGTCACACTCTTCAAAGTTCACTACAATTCAATCAAGCAAACACACATTCAAAACTAGCATTAAAACAATTCACCACATAAAATAATGAAAACAAAATAATGCATGCAAGCATGCAAAAGAATGTTTTATTGGAAAAGTGGTTTCTAACAAGGTTCTAAGCATTTCAAAACACCTAATGGTCATTTATAAAAGTGGCAAAACATTTGAAAACAAGTTAGTGAAAATGGGCCATTTAAATCATTTTTGTTTTGCTAGAAATAATTTTATTCAAAGGAATAATTCCTTGTGTTAGCTAAATTTATTTTTAAATCAAAATGTTATTGTTTATGGTCAGAGAGTTCAAAACAAACCATTTGCAAAAGGTTTCACTCAAAAATCATTTTTAGAACAATTTTTATACTCAAAATAGTCCTACACATGTTTCTGCAAAAACACCAAATTTTACAGAAGAAAAATACCAAACTAAGGCCATAGTTGCAAAGTTTACATTTTTATAAAACCATTGATATAAAGTTTGTAATTTTTGGCCAAGCAGATCAAAAGTTATGAATTTTATAAAATCAAACATCTAATAGATTTATTTCTGTTTTTAAAACCAGAGTCTGGACACATGGAGTGATTCTATTGGTCCATAACGTTTCGTTCGAATTGAGCTACATGGACCGCATGATCAAATTTAAATCGCATGATGCAGATCACTCGATACCGTTTTGATTAGAGATCTAATCCTATCCACCAAATCAACATCTAACGGCCCAGAGCGTTTTGACCAAAGAGGGACGGCGCTGGCGACGGATGCGCGGCGACGACACTCGGGTGGTGGTGTTCCGGCGAACCTAGGAAGTGAGATTAGAAGAGGAGGGGCTCATAGGCTTCACAGGAGCGAGTATATCCTCAACATGGTCGCCGTTGATGAAGGGCGCACGGGCGTGACGGCAATTCCTCGTCGGATATGTCCCTGGCGTCGGGCACGCACTGTCGTTGTCGGGGGCGAGGCTACGAGGCACGCAAAGACAAAATGGATGTGGCTTTAGAAGCGCAAGACGAAGGCGAGTGTAGACGCATCACTGAGAGGAAGAGGGGCGGTCAGAACTTACGAGGAGAGCTCGTCGAAGTTGAAGCAGACAACAGCGGCGCACGGGCGAAGTCGTTGCCGATGTTCTAGGGCGCGGGCGAGCAAGAGGAGAGTGCTGGCAGGTGCGCAAGGTGCTGGGGATCAAGCTCGTGTCAGCCAGGGGCAAGGGGATGGTCGTAGCTGGCCGGAATTGGTGCAACAACTCGTCGGAGACAGTGTAGTGTGAGGGGAAAATTAGCACAACCTGGTAGCTCAGGTGGCATGGGGACTGAGGGGAAATGGGGAGGAGAGGGAGGCGCTTAAGATAGCATGGTCGTGGGGCTGATTTACTGCTCCAGTTAATCGAATTCAATCGCTCAAGAAACAGCCAGAAACAGCGAGGAGGAGTTGGGGGCGGGTTCAGCTCGTCGGGGACGATGATGACGTGGTCGTGGGGTTGCGTTGTCAGTGAGAGGGGGTGGGTGAGCACGGGTGAGAAATAATGGGCAGAGAGAGGGGAGGTGCCGGGTGGGCTGGGAGTTGGGCTTGCTGGGCCTGTTGGGCTGGGTAGGTTAGTTGGGCAGGTTCTTTCCTTTTTTCTTCTTCTGAATCCTTTTTATTTTTCTATTTTCTGTTTTAATTCAATTCAAATGATTTAAACCTCAATTTGAATTTAGATTTTTATCAAACCTTTTTAGAATTTTTCTGTAGGTTTATACTATTTATTAATGTGTTTAAAAGTCCATTTTAGAATATTTCCAATATTCTCTTAGGTTTATATTTATTTAATTTGGGCATTTTGTCTTTATTTAAATAAATTTGAATATGGTTCCAATCCATATAATTTTATTTAATTAATCTTTTATTCTTATTAAGTTAATTAGATAACTTTTAATCCACTTTGGCAATTTCAATTATTTTTCTCATGATTTAATAATCATTTATATTAGGAAATTTGTCTTTATTCAAATAAAATTGAATATGGTTAAAAGCCCATCTAATTTTTATTTAAATAATCTTTATTCCTTTATTTTTATTTGGATTATCTTTATTCCATTTGCTTATGGATTTGGCCAACATTTAATTTGACTTTTAGATATTCCTTATTTATTTATTTATTTATTTCTTTCTTTCTTTGTCTTATAAAATCCATATCTTTTTATTTATAGTTCCAAAATTGGTGATTCCAATTTGTATAGTTTTTTTTAATATTTGTTTATCTTTTTAAATCATTTTAGGATTTCTTTCCTCACAATTTGGTATGGATTTTATCTAGGAGCTTTATTGGCTTTGGAAATTATTTTCTTTTATCTTTAATAAATTCATAAGTTTTTATTTAGGCTCCAAATTGAGTGAAATCAATTTCCATGGTTTTATAATATTTTTGTTTATCAATTTTGATCATTTACAAATGTTTGTTGCCAAATTTTTTTATTGAACAATCCATAGTCTTTGGGAGATTTGAAAATGATTTCTCTCATTAGGGTTTAGGGTTTTTGTTTACTTTTCCAAGTGCTTTAAATTCAAGATTCTTTCCATTCAAGATTTAATTTGATCTTTTGAATATTTGTTTGTTGCTTTCTTATTCAAATTTTGTTCAAGTAGGGTTTTGATGTTTCCATTTAGAAGAAAAACATTTATTTTCACCCTAAATTTTAACAATTAATTCTTTTGTTTATTTATTTTTCACATGTCAAAATTTGGAAAATTTTGGGATGTGACAGAACATGTGCCAAGTCAACCCAAACAAAGCATCAAAGGAGAATACCGCAATACTATGCTTTTGCATGCTAAAACAACGCCTAATTTCTTCAAGGCACACTAAGCAATCCCAATTGTTTGGAACAAGATATGCTACATCAATAATCACTAAGCATAAGGTCAAAACAACACCTAGCATGTCATGCTAAAGTATAAGTCACAGTCAATGCAAGCTCCTCTTGCACTTTCAAGCAGGAACTCCCTACTCATTTCCAACACCAAGCAACTTATTTGCAAAACAACACAGCGAGAACGGGGGTCCAAACTACTTTATTCAAGAAAAATAAACAACCTAAGCAAAGCAAACAAAAACTAAGACACTCCAAGAACAACACAACTGTGCATGAAACAATAAAAACAAAGTGTCTAGACAGACCTGAGCTTTTTATTGATGAAGAAGGGGATTCCTTGGGCATCCCCAAGCTTTGACGCTTGTACCTATTGGATATTTCTTGTGGTGACACCGGGGTGGCATCCCCAAGCTTGAGCTTTTTTCCATTCTTCATCTCATTACATCATTCTCTCTCTACACCTGAATGTTTTCCTTCATACAAAACTTCACACAATCTTCATTAGCAACATTAGTGTATTCAAAAGATATTAGACCTCTGGCAAAGCTTTGGAACAGCAAGTCTTTTCACTAAAAACACAAGCTATTGTAATAACTCCTTCAAAAAGTTCAATTCCCCAAAAGAGAACTCAAAAATGGATCAATAAGAAGCAAATACAAATAATGGCAGAAATCTTCAAAACAGACCAGCAGGTAGAAACTGATTTTTTCGAACACCTTCTGTTGCTAAAAAAAACAATTGAACTAGCGAAAGTTAGTTAACATACTGGGGGATTTATTTGTAAATTTTGAGCTCAATCCGAGTTACAGTACTCCTCATGAATTTTTTTGGTGGAGGACAGAAATCTGTTTCAGGACAGCAACTCCCCAAATCTTACTTCCCTTTCATTAGAGGTCAATCTTGGCACAAAAAGCAAACAAAAAGGATAGGGAGAGTTCATTACTTAATTAATAACTTCCAAGACTCAAGAAAACTCTTGGGTTATCTCCCAACAAGTACTTTTCTTTAATGCCTTTAAGTTAGGCACAAGAAGCAAGAAGAATCAAGTATTTTCAAATGAGGAAGCATTAACATCAAACCTTGCTTTCAAAGGAGGAGAAAAAAAGCAACTTCTCTCTCCTCATAGGGAAGTGTTCAATACCTTTCTTGAATGTAAAATGATATTTAATGGTGCCTTATTTCATATCAATGATGGCACCAACTATTCTAAGAAAAGGTCTTCCTAAAGTAATAGGACAAGAAGCATTGTATTCAACATCCAAAACATAGAAATCCACAGGGACATAAACATTATTAACCATAATGATAACATCATTCATACTCCCCATGAGTTTATTTTTAGCATTATCATTAAGTGGGACATCCAAATAAGAATCTTCCAACGGTGGCAAATCAAGCATTTCATAAATCTTCCTAGGCATAATAGAGACACTAGAACCAAGATCACATGAAGCTCTGAGATCAAAGTCATTCACTTGCACATTAATAATAGGTTCCCAACTATCTTCTACTTTCCTAGGAATAGAAGCTTTGTGTTTTAGCTTCTCTTCCTTAATCTTAATAAGAGCATCTGTAATATGTTTAGTGAAAGAAACATACATATCACTGGCATCAGGACTTCTAGTAAGCTTTTGTAAGAACATAATTACTTCAGAAATATTGCAACCATCTATATCAAAATCAAACTTAGCCTCACTAGTAGTAGGCTCAATAGGCTTAGGCATAATAGGAGGAAGAACAGGGACTACTTGTGGTTTAGTGGTGATGGTGCACACACTATTGTTTCTATAAATTTCAGCTTCCTTTCCCACCTAGCATGAAGTTGAGCTAACAGCCTAACATTTTCATCAATAGTAACCTGTATGGCATGAGCAGTAGCAAAGGTATTTTCCATGGTTTTAGTTTTAGCAGCCATTTTATTAATCAAGGATGACTGAGCTTTAGACAAAGAGGATATATTTTTCTCAACATTTAAAAGCTTTTCCTCTATAGCCTTATTGAAAGTGGTTTGTTTACTAATAAAGTCTTTGAGCATGACTTCAAGTTCAGAGGAGGCACTTCTAGCATTGTTGTAAGAGCTTCCATAGGAATTGCCATTATTAGGAGGATAAGGCCTATAATTGTTGTTACCACCAAAATTATTCCTATAGGCATTGTTGTTGAAATTGTTGTTTCTACTGAAGTTCACATCAACTTGCTCTTCTTGAGCAACCAAAGAGGCTAAGGGAACACTATTAGGATCTAGAAGATCTTTCCCATTAATAAGCATAGTCATAATGACATCAATCTTATCACTCAAAGAGGAAGTTTCCTTGACAGAATTTACCTTCTTACCACGTGGAGCTCTCTCAGTGTGCCATTCAGAGTAGTTAACCATCATATTATCAAGGAGTCTAGTTGCAGCACCCAAAGTGATGCTCATAAAGTTACCTCCAGCGGCTGAATCTAATAGGTTTCTTGAAGAGAAGTTCAAACCTGCATAAAAAGTATGGATAATCATCCAAGCAGTGAGTCCATGAGTGGGACAATTCTTAACCAAAGATTTCATTCTTTCCCAAGCTTGAGCAACATGTTCATTATCAAGTTGTTTAAATTTCATAATGTCACTTCTCAGAGATATAATCTTAGTAGGAGGATAGTATTTTCCAATAAAAGCATCTTTGCACTTAGTCCAAGAATCAATACTATTTTTAGGCAAAGATAGAAACCATTCTTTATATTTTCCTCTCAAGGAGAAAGGAAAAAAGCTTGAGCTTAATAATATCTCCATCTACATCCTTATACTTCTGCATCTCACAAAGTTCAACAAAGTTATTGAGATGGGCAGCGACATCATCAGAACTAGCACCAGAAAATTGCTCTCTCATCACAAGGTTCAACAAAGCAGGCTTAATTTCATAAAAGGTAGCATCAGGAGCAGGTGCAACAATAGGAGTGCTAAGGAAATCATTGTTGTTGGTGCTAGTGAAGTCACACAACTTGGTGTTCTTAGCAGAGTTTATTTTGGCAAAGGTGGGCAAGCCAAAAACAGCAGCAACAGCTAGAGCAGGAACTAATTTTTTTGTGTTTTTGAATAAAGAAAGCAAACCAAGCTAGACTATTTTTTTGGGGTTTTTTGAAAAGAGTCAAACAAAACCAAGAAAAAGAAACTAAGCATACTAAAAAGAAAGTAAAGAGAAAGGAAGTGGAGGACTCCCCTAGTGAAGACGTCCTTAGCCTCCCCGGCAACAGTGCCAGAAAACTTGTTGATGACTCCTTGATGGCGCAAGAGAACTTGGCCCTTGACGTGGAGTCTGTTGGGAACCCCAAGAGCAATGTGTGAAGCAGCACAGCAGCAAATCTTCCCTCAGTAAGAAACCGAGGTTATCGAACCAGTAGGAGGAAGGAAACGTCACACAGGTGTTGCAAGCAACGCGGAGACCTGCACACCACAAACTCAAGACTTTGCCCCCAACTAACAGTGAGGTTGTCAATCTCACCGGTTGCTGTAACAAAGGATTAAACATATGGTGTGGAAGGTAATGGTTTGCAGCAAGTAAACAAGTAACAGTGGAAGATGTATCAATGGTAACGATTGGACCGGGGACCATAGTTTACTAGAGGTGCTCTCCTTAGATAAACAACATGGCATGCGGGGTAAAAAAAATTACAGCAGGTCAATTGACAGGAATTGAGCAAGGCATAATAATGCAACACTAGACAAAAAGATCATATGAGATTCAATTGGGCAATACAACAATATAAATAGACCGCCATCCAACTACATGTATGATTAGATGTCCACCTTCAGGTTATCATCCGAACCCCCTCCAATATTAAGTTGCAAGCAATAGACAACTGCTTTAAGCAAAGTGTGTAAGGTAAACAATCCACTTGTTCCATGAACAAGAGACAGTTGTTTTCTCCCTAGTAGCAACAGCACATCTACAACCAAAGAGATTTCTGTCACTTCCCTTGGAAACTAGAGGCATGAACCCACTATCGAGCATAAATACCCCCTCTTGGAGTCATTAGCAACTACTTGGCCAAGATAACTACTAACAACGGAGAGCATGCAAGATCACAAACAACACAGACATGATAGAATCATAAAGACAAAACCATTAATCAATCTGACATAGTAATCTCAATATCCATCAGATCCCCACAAACACAACATGCATGATTACAAATATATTAGATTTTGAGCATGAACGGAGCTCACAAGATCTATACATGAAAGCACAAGGAGGAGATGCAACCATATAGCTACTACATGGACCCATAGTCCAAGGTGGAACTACTCACGCATCATACCGGAGAGAAGGCCTCCAGGATGATCTCCCCTCCGGCAGGGTGCCGGTAAGAACATTAGATCCCCCTGATCTAGGGACGACGGTGGAGGCAGCTACAGAAGGTTCCATGGAGTTTTTGATCGGGTAATTAGGGTTTCTGCATCGGGGGCTTCTTATAGGCGAAGAGGCGAGGCCGGGAGGCGACCAGGGGGGCCACAGCCTGCCCAGGAGCGGGCCCACCCTTGGCTGCGCCTAGGGGGTTTGGCCGCCCTGGTTCGCGTCTCCATCTCGTCTTCTGAATTCGTGTCCCTCACGGTAAAATATTAACTTTGGCTTTTATCCCGTCTAATTCCGAGAATATTGATTTTCTGCCTTTCTGGAACCAAAAACAGAAGAAAACAGGCAACTGGCACTGTGGAAACTTGTTAATAGGTTAGTTCCAGAAAAGATATAAAAACACCTCAAAGTGTAGACAAAGAAAAGCAAAGTAGATACTAAACAAGCATGGAGCATCAAAAATTATAGATACGTTTCCGACGTATCAACAACCACAATACCCGAATTTGGGTAGGGCTTGACTGGAAGTTTATATATCTTAGTATGGGTTCCCTTGCGAAAGAGGTTTGAGCTGAGGCTACCTCGTGATGAATGTCCACCTGTGCAGTTCCCAAGATGACAGATGGTCATGGTTGGGAGGCCAAACTCATAGTGGAGGTGCCTATACTAGGGTGTGTAATTGAAAGGTTAGGATTGATTATACGCATACTAAGAATGATGATTCAGGATTGTTCCTGACGGATGTATCAAATGTTGTGGTGAAAGTGTACCACCTCTGTAGAGTGTCAAACTATTCGAATAGCCGTGTCCGCGGTCATGGACAGTTGGAGTGGCCATACTGTTTCGTCATCAGATGTTTTCAAAATGACCTGTGAAATGAACTTTGACTTGACCACAATAGGGTTGTGAACATGAAAACTAAGTTCCCACTTAGTTGTTGTAAAACATTAAACTAGTTTTCTTTACTTCTAAACTCAGTTAGAGATAAACTTGGCCTTTTGCAAATAAACCTAGAGCTTAGGATTCCTACTCGAACTAATTTACTTGTTAGTGATAGTTTGCGAGTACTTAAAGAGTACTCATGGCTTTGTCCCTGGCTATTCCCGTGGCCAGACTATGAGGAGGACTACCAGGATGATGGACAGTAGGAAGTCTATGACAACTAGGATCATCTCCCATCGTCAGCATTGCATGTGACCCTGAAGATGGAGCTTCGACCATGCTACCGTTATTATATATTCCGCTGTGTTGATTGTATTAAGACTGGATCATGAGATCCTTTATTTGTAAGACCTTTATTATGGTTTGCAATGAATGATGAACTATGGTACCAATCTGTTTTGTCTCGCAAAAATGGTAATCCTGGGATTGCGATGTATGGCATAACAGGCATCTGGGATTAAAAATCCGGGTGTTGACACCCCTCAACCTTGTTGTAAAGGTTTCGGTTGGCGCCTTCAAGGTCACCGGTTAGTGGATTGTGAGGCCACCTTGATGGGGGAGCTCACCAGAGAAGAAGGTGAGGCTTTTGTGGTGCTCGGGTGACCTTGTGTGGCCCCGACACCTCTCCAACATAGACGTAGCTTCCTTGGAAGTGAACTACGGGAATTACATCTCCGTGTCCCCGCTACGGTTATCTCGTTCCTTACCTTTACTACTTGCTCTTTACCGCTCTTGTTCTTGTTATTAATTCTCTAGCATATAGGTTGTTCACCTAGATGCACATCTAGAGAACTTATCTTCTCGCCAAGCCTAAAATTGAGTAACAAATTAAGAATTGGTAATCTCCTATTCACCCCCCTCTAGTCGATTCAAAGTCGGTACTTTCAATTGGTATCAGAGTCAAGGATCTTATTTCGGGCTTTACCGCCTAAGAGATGATGGCCGACGAAGGGGGTAGTGAGAATGACAACTCCAAGAACTTGGCCACCATGGATGACCTCAAGCAATTGGAGTCATCCATGATGTATAAGTTTGAGGAAATGATGACTATTTTGAAGTCCCTCAAGCCAAACCCCATGGTTCCTCTTGACACACCCCAAACCACCGAACTTCCTCCCACCGTTCCCATGACCGCCCCCGGGGTGAATCCCGCGGTCGTCACCACTCACTTGGGACTTGGTTTTGTTGCTCAAACATCTACCAAGGGACCAAGCGAGAACACCGAGGGGCTTGAACACTCAACTTCCAAAGAGGAAAGTGGAGGAAAGGACTACTCGGCGGTGCCCCCACCGCCGAAGTATACTCTGGATCCACCCATTCCCATGCCACACATCATTTCTCAAGGAGCACCACTTATGTTAGATACTTCAAATTTCGCCAATTGGCAATATCTAATGCGGTCAGAAATTTCTAGGTCTTCTATTGAGTTAATGAGGACCGTGGAGGATGGGTTCTCTCCATATGACCCAAATAAGTTGACTCGAGGTGAAGTGGTGGAAAAGAAACTCAATGCCACGGCTTTGGGCATGATTCTGCCAATTCAACACCGCCAAGGAAGCATGGGATTAGCTCACCGAACTGTTTGTTGGGAATGCAAGCATTCAAATCTCCAAGTTTGATGAAGTCAACAATGAGTGCGATGGTTTTGCTATGCAAGATGATGAGACTCCCGAAGACATGTATAGGTGGCTCAAGGTCCTTTTTTGCACTATGAGGGATCTTGGTGCCACCTATGTTGATGACAAGTTCATGAAGAGAAAGTTCATTCAAGCTCTCCTTCCATTTGAAGAATAAAAGCTCAAGTCCATTAAGGGAAGAACCAACTTTCACCTAATGACCTCCCAAGAAGTCTTGAGTGAAGTGATTTCCATGACCATTGCCAAGAAGAACATGGAGTCCGCTCGTGATAGGGAGATAGGATCAACAAAAGTGAATCTTGCATTAAAGTCCAAGGCTATTGAAGTTGATGATGATGATACATCAAGTGAATGGTCTCAAGAGGACCTCAAGTGTGCCTTCAACGATAATATTGCCCTTCCTTCAAGATCCTTTTGGAACAAGCCCAACATCAAGTCAAGATCAAGGGACAACACAAGATTCAACTCATCCAACAAGTCTCCCAAGAGGAGATCATGCTACAATTGCAATGACAAGAGTCACTTTGTGGCCAAGTGTCCCTTTGAGAACCGTGAAGACAATGGTGGTCGTATCATCCACAAGATCAAGTCAAGGCCTCCTCATCCTTTGAACAAGAACTACATAGTCAAGAATGTCGTCAACAAGGAAAGGGCTATTGTGGTCCATGAAGAATACCTTTCGGGCACGGAAGAAGATGATGATGATGAAGTACAAGGCGGAGAGATTGTGGGAGTTATTGATATTTCTAGTACCTCTACTCCATGATTGTCCCTCTTTGACTCACCAAACAAGAATGTCATCTCCTCCAACCAAAAGTGTCTCATGGCCAAGGCCATCGAGGTAACATCTAAACCCACTCCTCAACCCATATCTAGTGAGCCTTCCTCTCTTGACCTTGAAGGTATAGATAAAGAAAGAGATGATAGACATGTGTGAGTGTATTGCTACCTTGGATGAAGAAACTAAAACTTGCTTTTATTCCTTGCTTTCCCAACTTGATAATGCTAGGGATGCTTTAGATGAAAAGGAAGAACTTCTTGACTTGTTAAGTAAAAATGAAAGGGATGCCGCCGATGAAATTGCCTATCTCACTCAAAGTCTGAGGATGAACAAAATATGAGAATTAATCTTGAGGAAAATGTGTCTAAGCTTGTAGATGACCATAACAACTCCATGTGTTCTCTCACTAAAGAAAATGATCATGATCTATCTTTGGTTAAGGTGCTTAAGAAGGAGAAAGTTGAGTTTGGTGTTGGTCATGATAGGAATCGAGAAGACCTTGAGATACTCAAAGAGGAACACAAAGCCTTGGAGAGTAAATTCTCAAGTCTTTTTCAAGCCCATGAACAACTTCAAACTCAACTAACTTGTGAACATGCTAAGTCTTCCGTTGTGCAAATTATAGACTTGTCTAGCCCTTCTAACCCTTGTTGCAAGCATGAGCATCTCATTGAGGAGAACAAGGTGTTGAAGGATCAACTTGCCAAGGCTAAGAAGAAGAAGAAGAAGAAGAAGAGGAGAAAGAACAAGGGCAAAGCTCAAGGACCTTCTAATGGTCCCTCCATCTTGCAAAGTGACAACTTTGACAGAAAGAACAATCCCTCTTATATTCTTTGCAAATCCTATGATGGTCATGTCTATGCTAAATATGTTGCAACTTCTTACACACATGATTATCATGGGGCCATTTGGGTGCCAAAGATTTTTGTTACAAACAAAAGGGGACCCATTGCAAAATGGGTACCTAAAACCAAAGCTTGATTTTATTGTAGGACAATGCATCCGGTGGAGCAAATTGGGTGCTTGATAGCGGCGCCACAAGTCATATGACCAGAAGAAAGTCTATCATGTCTAAGATAAGGCCAAATATTTCCAACACTATGGTTTCCTATAGTGATAAAACAAGTTCTTAGGTATTGGGTTTTGGCAAAGTGGTGGTAACCCCGGATGTATCCTTGGTTGACGTCATGCTTGTCAAAACCCTCGGTTACAATTTACTTTTAGTGCATGCTCTTGCCATTATGGGCCTCTCTTCTTTCTTTAATGAGCACTCCGTGGTCCTCATGTGGAGCAAGTCTCTCAAGGTGGCTTTCGTAGGGTATATAGAGCATGACTTATATGTGGTGGACTTTTCGGGGACCACCACTCCTCATGCTCTATGTATCTATGCTAAAGCCGACAAGGGCTGGTTGTTGCATTGCCGCCTAGCCCATTTTAACATGAGAACTTTGCAAATACTTCACTATAAGGGCCACATCCTTGGTCTTAACGATGTTTCTTTTGCCAAAGATTGTGTGTGTAGGGCTTGTATTGAAGTAAATATGCATGAAACTCCTCACAAAGCTCTCAATCAAATCACCACGAAAAGATGCTTGGAACTCTTGCACATGGACCTTTTTGGCCCTCCCTCTCATGATAGCCTTGGAGGCAAGAAGTATTGTTTGGTCAATGTGGAAGATTTCTCTAGATACACTTGGGTGTTCTTCTTCAAGTACAAAAGTGAGACTCAACAAACCGTCATCGAGTTTGCAAATGAAGTTCAATGGAAACACAATGTAACAATTCTCTCCATCCGAAGTGACAATGGCACCGAGTTCAAGAACTATACCTTGGATGATTTTCTTAGTGATGAAGGGATGAAGAATCAATACTCCACTCCTTATACCCCTCAAAACAAAATTGTTACCAAAAGGAAGAATCATACTTTGATGGAAGCGTCTCAGTATATGCTAGCTGAATTCAAGTCTCCATACAACTTTTGGGCCGAGGCCATCTCCACCGCTTGTCATGCAACCAACCAGATTTATCTTCACAAGAAAAAGAACAAGACCCCTTATGAGCTGCTCATGGGGAAGAAGCCCAAGTATCGTGGATGACACCGGATTAACACGTTGTTGCACGGCGGAGATCAAATCGTCAATTTCATGGTGCTACACCTCATGCAATACACCTCAGACCCAGATCCCCGTACGGATACTAAAGGACCGGTTTACGGTGATGGTTATAGGGAAACGGCATCCGATTGAGCCAACTGCTACGTCTTGCCTAGGGGCGTGCGCCAACCTCTTGGATCCCACTCAAATCCACGTGTTTTTGCCCGTAAAACACGACCCTTGCATGCCCTGGGGGGTTCGTCCACCCTCCCCCTACTATTTAGCTACTTTCGAGTGTTTGGTTGCAAGTGCTACATTCTCAAGAAAGGAGTTCGTTTGTCCAAGTTTGAATCCAAGGCATAAGAAGGAATTTTTGTTGGTTACTCAAATCAGTCCCATGATTATACAGTCTACAACAAAGCCAATGGAAGAGTTGAAGAGACAAGCAACGTGAAGTTTGATGAAGACCATGAGTCCCTTGTTACGCAAGATGGTGTTAGTGATCCAAGTGATGAAATTCCTCCCAAGGCCATAATAAGAATGGGTTTGGGTTTCCACCTCCCCATTGAGGATCCCCTTGTGGCCGAAGGAGAAGGACCAAGCTCTACTCAAGTGGATCCCTCACTATCACAAGATCATCTTGCCCCTCAAGGACCCACTATTTTGGCACAAGCTCCCTCAAGCTCTTCCGAATCTCCTCATGCTCATGACTCTTCAAGCCCTGATACTCAAGCTCTTCGTCAACAACATCTACCTCCCCAAGATGGGGCTTCTTCTCATGACATCTCCCAAGGTCAAGCTAGTCAAGAACAAGGGCAAGATAATGTTGATCAAGGCTCTACTCCTTCCTCCCCAAATGATGACTCCCTAGAGGTGGAGATTGATGAAGATGACCCTCGTGTTTGTGCTTATAGTTAAGACGGGGACTCAAATGGTGGAAATGACCAAGTGGTTGATCAAGAATCTCGGGTTGATGCTCAAGCTTTCCGTCAAGCCTATCGTCTTGCCAAGCTCATCTGAGATGTCCATATCCTTGATAATGTTTATGGAGATTTCAACAGAGGTTCCACTACTAGGAGGCAATTAGCCTCTATTAGCTCTCACCATGCTTTTATCTCTCATGTGGAACCACAGAAAGTCTTTGAGGCTCTTGAAGATGATGATTGGATCGACGCTATGAATGAAGAACTTCACAACTTCAAGAGGAACAAAGTATGGACTTTGGTTGAGCAGCCTAAAGATTGTCAAAACGTCATCGGAACCAAGTGGGTCTTCAAAAACAAGTGTGATGCAAATGGGATAGTCGTGCGCAACAAGGCAAGGTTAGTTTCCCAAGGATACTCACAAGTTGAAGGCATCGACTAAGGTGAGACTTATGTCCTCGCTGCTCACCTTGAATCCATTCGTATGCTTCTTGCTTTTGCTACTCATCATAACTTCAAGTTGCATCAAATGGATGTTAAAAGTGCTTTCCTTAATGGTCCTTTGAAAGATTTGGTATATGTCAAGAAACCTCCAGGCTTTGAGGATCCACTTTTCCCGAACCATGTATACAAGCTCAATAAGGCACTCTATGGTCTCAAACAAGCCCCACGTGTGTGGTATGATTGCCTTAGAGAGATCTTGTTAGACCATGGTTTCAAAGTGGGCCTCATTGATCCCACTCTTTTTACTAAGAGAGTAGGAGGCCACTTGTTCGTTTGCCAAATCTATGTTGATGACAGTATATTTCGGTCTATTAACAAAGCTTTTAATGAGGATTTTTCCAAGCTCATGACCGACCGCTTCGAGATGTCTATGATGGGAGAGTTGGAGTTCTTCCTTGGATTTGAAGTCAAGCAATTGAGGAAGGGGACCTTCATCAACCAAGCCAAATACATTCAATACATGCTCAAGAAGTTCAAGTTTGATCAAGTCAAAGGTGCCAAGACTCCCATGCCAACTAAGGTTAATCTTGATCTCGATCCTAAGGTTAAGAATGTGGATAAAACTTTATCGTTCTATGATTGGTTCTTTTCTCTATCTTTGTGCATCCCGATCAGATATTATGTTGAGTGTGGGTATGTGTGGAAGATTCCAAGCCGCACCAAAAGAAAGCCACATGGTGGCGGTCAAGATAATCTTTCAATATTTGGTTCATACCCCAAACTTTGGGTTGTGGTACCCCAAGGGAGCCAGCTTTGACCTCATTGGATACATGGACTCAGATTGGGCTAGAGACAAAGTGGGAAGGAAGTTAACCTCCAGAGCTTGTCAATTTCTTGGAAGATCCTTGGTATGTTGGTCCTCAAAGAAGCAAAATTGTGTGTCTATGTCCACTGCCGAAGCTGAGTACATATCTGCCGCAAGTTGTTGTGCTAAATTGCTATGGATGAAGCAAACCTTGAAGGATCTTGGACTTTCTTTTGACAAGGTGCCTCTTCTTTGTGACAATGAGAGTACTATTGCCATTGCTCACAACCCCGTGCAACACAACTGGACCAAGCATATTGAGATTCGTCATCATTTCATTCGGGACCATGTTGCAAGAAGAGACATTTCTTTGGAGTATGTTCCCACCAAGGCAAATCTTGCGAATATTTTCACGAAGTAAACAAGGTTCCGAGAGTTAAGGCATGAGCTAAATATCATAGATTCGAGCAATGTGGCTTGAGTACCTTGCACACCTACCCATGTCTCAATGTGTATCTTTGTTTGGATGTAGGCATGGACTTAGGGGGGTGTAGTTCCTCTTATGAACAAACACTATCCCTATTATGTGCACATTAAAGTTTTCATACTCTATAGTCTCTTAAGGAGACCACTTGAGCTTCATGATGAGTGTTGGTAATGAAACCAAGATATATCTTCGCGGTGTCAAGCCATTTACTCTTATATAAGGTGGAATCGGCCATCGATCCTTTGTGTGTAATATCCCAAAAATATTAAACATGGATCATTAAACTCTAATCATCAAATTTAGGGTTAACAAAAACTTTCCTATCTAAAAATATGAAAGCATTCATATGTATGTGTATTTGAAATTTGGATTCTTTTGAATTGCCATGGTTTTGTGTTTCTTTGCTTGTAAAATGATTCTTAGGTGAATTAAACATCATCCAAACAATCCCCAAACTTTTCCCAAAGACAAACAACTCAAATTAAACAAATGAAGTGAATGGTCACTTTGGCAAAATTAACTATCATGCTTACTTTGGCTATTCCAAGCACTCAAAACTTAACAGAAACATTTGTGGATCTTTGCACCCCTTGTTAGTACTCATAAGGAGGTACCAAGGCCCACTTTGTGATCTTCCAAAAACATTCAAATGCGAAGTTTAAATGTCAGTTTAAAATTGAATCTATCTCATATGGGAAGATCCCACTATTTCAAAAACCACTCAAACAAGCTCAATTTTCAAAACCCAAGCACCCACAGAATCCCCAGCACATGCCTAGCACAACCACCAAAAATCTTTTCAAAATTCAACATTCAAGTTCTTGCGGCCATTTCATCAAACACCTTGCATATTCAAATCAAACAAATCACAAACACTATAGTGTGCAGTAAATTGGGCCTAACTTGTTCCCTCTATGGTTGCAACTAGTCTTTAGTAGATCATCTAGTTCAATTGTAAACCTCTAGCACCACTGTGAGCTTGCCTTCCCATCAATGGTGAGCAGGCCGAGCCTCACCATGCCACCCCTTTGTCGCCGCCCAGATAGCAGCCACCCTAGCCTTGCCCACCTTGTCTGGGAGGTAGCAAACACCTCACCGCTGCCCACTGTCCCCTCCCCAAGCCAGTGCAAGCCATGGACCACCAGGAACGCCGCGTGCCTAGTGCCACTGCGACATGCCGAGCCTGCCCCAGAGCGCCGCACCCGGCACGCATGCACACGCCGCCCCTCGACCGTAGCCCGTGCCCACCGCTTCGCCATGATCCCAGGAACACGCCAGACACCCCCGTTCGCCGCCTCGTACCCCGCAGCCACCGCTCGCCGTGGAGTTTGCCGCCTCTGTCTCGCAGAGCACCGCACGTTACCGACCGATTGCCACCGCCCATATGCACACATTTAAGCTCTAGAGCATCGCCAGGAGACCGCCCGTCGATTGCCAACTTCAGCCATGCCGCTAGCCGCCCGTAGCCATGTCGCCACCGTTGCATGCCCATCCCTCTTGGTCTCGCCATCGAGCCTATAAAAGGAGGCCACCCCTAGACATTTGAAGCACACCATCCCACTCCCCTCACCTCACTGATCGTTACACCCTCTAGCCGGAGCACGAGGAGCAGCAGCTCGCCGGAATTGCGCCGGAGCAGGCCGCCTCTGGAGGAGAAGGGGGCCGTTGATTTCCACCACCCCCGGAGCTGCCTCGACCATCCCTGAGATTGCCGTCGACCACTCGTTCATTTGCCTGCCTCGCTGTCGTCGCTGGAGCCCTGGTATGCCCCTTATGCACCCCCACTGAGCCGCTAGGTTTCGATCTCGCCGGTGACATGTTCATCCCTTCTAATCCAACGAACCACACCGCCATGTACCGCTTCGCACGTTACGAGCCACTGACTGGTGGAACCCCCCGTCAGCTGCGCCCCGCGCTGCGGAGTGACACTGGGCCGGCCCATTAAACTCTCCCGCGCGACCCAGCCGTTTGAATTTAGATTTTTCCATTTTTTTCAAACATAGTTCTATACCTAGTTTCAAAAATCAACCCAGCTCGATTTAATGAACCAAATTGCCTGAAACCAATTTTCCTAGAAAGGTACTGAAAAGCTTAATCCAAGCCCGTAGGATTCAAACCATTTGGATCTGTAGATCAGCCTTGGTAAAAATAAGAGCTTTTGAGTTGATTCCAACTCTCAAAAATCACATTTGATCATACCTTTCAGAATATATAAAAACATATGGGTTTCACTACAGGAATAATTTTCAAGTAATAAAAGATTGCCACATAGGCATTTCTAGTCACTTTATTTATTTAAAATAAAAGGTTAAACCTTATTAAATTGTGGCACCACCTTAAATCACATTCCCATATACTGAAATATGTGGTGATGACATGTGTCAACATGATCCCATGTTTGGTTTGGAGAATATTAAATCTTAATTAGTTTTTCAATGAGTAGAAATTACTTTCTCAAATTAAAATGAATAAGACAAATGCCTTAATCTTGTAATGTTAAGTGATGATGCTAGATCATCTATGGTACACCCTTGTGTGATGATTGAAAGTAGTTAAGTATTGTTTGGTGATTGTGTACCTCGTATTTATTTATAGACGCTAGTACCGACCAAGGATACGAGGAGGAAGGAGGATACTACGAGGAAGAAGCCGAGGAGAACTTCAACCACTGCTCTGCTCAAGGAAAGCTTATATGGATACTTGTGCAAGCCTAATACCACTGGTTGAATTAGCAAGCTAACACTTGCAAGTTATCTTATCTATGCAAGCTATTAACTTAGCACTCTTATACCATTGGTTAAACCATCCTAGCTTTAACTTGCAAGCTTTAAGCTTTATTTCTTTATCAAAGCTCTCTCTTAGAGTTTACATAGTGAATTGTAGATACTAGAAAGATAATAGAAGGTTGCACAAAGAGCATTAAATTTGGCCTAAGTTAGATAATCTGGATGTCATCCTACGGCAGGAGTTTGAACTTAGCAAAGTCCCACTTATTTACTACCCATCATTAGTACCTACCACCACTTGTAGATGCTAGTGCTAAGCATAAAACTTGATCAAACTTTAGATGAGAATACTTGGTGAAACTAGTTGATGAGTCATTCTACTGAAATATTTTGACATGTGTTCTCGAACACCAGATGATTTGGATGATGAAAATGTTAAGCCATGAGCCTTAGCCCTTTATAAAACTGATGGTTGTCTGGATGCGATACCATTCCAATTTTACCGTACAACCACAATACCCGAAAATTGGGTAGGGCTTGACTGGAAATTTATATACCTTAGTATGGGTTCCCTCGCGGCCAACGTCTAAGCTGAGGCTAGCTTGTGAAGATTGTCCACTTGTGCAGTACCCAAGATGACAGTTGGTCATGGTTGGGAGGCCAAACTCACATGAGAGGTGCCTATACTAGGGCGTGTAATTGAAAGGTTAGGATTGATTATCCGCATACTGAGTATGGTGAATTCAGGATTTGTTCCTGACGGATGTATCGAATGTTGCGGTGAAAGTGTACAATCTCTATAGAGTGTCAAACTATTTGAATAGCCGCGTCCGCGGCTATGGACAGTTGGAGTGGCCATACTGTTCCCCCGTCAGATGTTTTCAAAATGACTTGTGAAATGAATTGAGACTTTGACTTGACCACAACAGGGTTGTGATATGAAATGCAAGTTCCCACTTAGGTGTTATAAAACTTTCAACTAGACTTCTTTGCTTTTGAACTTAGTAGAGTAAATATGGCTTTTTGCAAAACAACCCTAGAGCTTAGTATCCTACTACAAAAAACCCCTTACTTGTTAGTATTAGTTTGCGAGTACTTAAAGAGTACTCATGGATTTGTCCCTGGCTATTCCCGTGGCCAGACTATGAATAGGAGTATCAGGATGATGGACCACAGGAAGGATATGAGAACTAGGATCATCTCCCATCGTCAGCATTGCATGTGATCCCGAAGATGGAGCTTCGCCTACGCTATCGTTATTATTACGTTATTCCGCTGCTTGAGTTGTATTAATAACTGGATCATGAGATCCTTATTTCTGTAAGACCTTATGTATGGTTTGTAATGGATGATGTACTGTGATATCCAAAACTGTTATGTCTCGCAAAAATGGTAATCCTGGGATTGCGAATATAATCCCTAGTTAGAGTGGACATTTGAATCAAAAACTTAGTTTAAAAACCAAAGGAAGTGTGTATTTACAAAAACTTATTCCCATTCTTATCACTTTAATTCTTTCATGAAAATTCATGTTCCTCAAAAACTCCTACAAAATACATAAAATTTGACACACTTGATCACTCTACTAACTTACTCATCCTACCTTCTTATAGATGGACGTGAAGTACAACAAGTTTTATCAGTTGGGGAATGGAGGAGAACTCATCTTTGAGCGTGACTTGGACCAGCTTTCAGAACTTCTGGAGCGTCCGCACCCCGAGTTCTTCAGAGCTCAGATCAATGATCAAGGAGGAGAAGATCTGCAGTGGCTAGTTGTTGCAAGTCTCAGAGGAAAGATTGAACCTCCCACTGCAGAGGGAATTCAGTTCACCTTAAGAGATAACAACTGGCTAGATGGACTTGGCAGGGCCATGAAGGAAGCTCTTGACCGTCTATGTGGGCAAAGTATCAATCAGATCAAGGGTACCCTCTTTGAGTTTTACCCAAGGCGTGATGCTATGGGACAACGACTGGAAGCCCCACATCACCCCGAGCTGAAGACTCAGTTGGACCACCTTAGCTTCATGATGTATGATCGTCAGCAGGAGTTGGACAATGCCCGTGATTACTCCAACCACAAGTCCGCCATCATCAAGATGAAGGATCAGACCTCGCCATGCTAGCGAAGGATCGCAAGTCTCGTCGCCGTTAGCTTGACAAGAAGGAGCGCATCATTGCCCGTCTTCGCCACCGTATCTTGGATTTGGAGGAGACCATACACGAGAGAGACATGCAGTTGGAGGAAAGAGAGAATGCCGGAGAAGATCTTCGTGGAGATTCCTACTCCTATCTCAGCGATGATGATGATTTTGTGGAGGATCAGGCCATGGATTTCTTCACCGATGAGGATGACTTCGCCTTCATCGATGATGATGATGATGATGAGGATGACGATTACACCGACTCTGAGGAGTAGTAGCGCTTGAGCACTAGCGTTAGTGAGTCGTATCCGGTCCCACTGTATCATAGTATCCAGAATGGTTCTTAAAACCATCTATTTTCCTTTGTTGTGGTGTGTGTTGTATCGTGTGCTATGAATGAATGAAAAGCAAGTTGCTAGAAATCTGAGTCAAACTTTAAAAACTTTTCAAAGTCCCTGAACCTTAGAAATTTCCCTCTTTTCTCATGATCTATCTCACTCTTCAGATGCCTCGCGGAGGAAGTGGTTCATCCCCGGACCCAGTGTTGTAGATCCTGCAAATGTTGGTTTCTGACCGCGAAGCTGAAAGAGCAGAACGTCAAGCCAACCTAGTCACCCTTCAGCAGATCGCTCAGCTGGCCCACAACAATCAAGGCCAAGGAAATCAGGACAACCATGGATCTAAGCTCAAGAATTTCCTGAACACCAACCCACTTGTTTTCACTAAGTCAGAAGAGCCCTTAGATGCAGATGATTGGCTACAAACCATGGAAAAACAACCTGGAAGTCGCCGGAGTGGAAGCTAACGAGAAAGTTTTGTTCGCCACCCACTATCTAGCCGGAGATGCAAGAGCATGGTGGAACAGCGTTCGTGCAATGACCGGAGGACTGATGATGACCTGGGAGGAATTCAAGATCAAGTTCAGCAGAACCCATGTGCCACCGGGTTTCATCAAGAGGATGAGAGATGAATTCAGAGAACTGAATCAAGGAAGGATGACCGTAGTGGAATACTGTGACAAATTCTTGTCATTAGCTAGGTATGCCCCGGATGAGATCGACACTGAAGCCAAGAAGAAAGAAAGATTCTTGAATGGTTTGCATGATGAGATGCAGACTATGTTAGTCAATATCCCCTTTGCTGATATTGAAGCTCTAGTCGACTCTGCCATTCAGATGGAAGGAAAGATCAACCAGGCCAATGAGAACCGTAAGCGTCGCATGATGCATCAGCCAGGAACCCATCATACACCAAAGTATCTCCCCAACCCATCTCCAGGATTTTCCCCGAGAACCAACAGACCCCCGATGAACCGTCCGACCTATCCCAACCGTGGAAACTCAAGGCCCGGAGGAAATCACAACAACCCCGGCAACTCTGGCAATTTCAACCGTGCACCACCCAAGTATAACAACAACAATGTTGCCGCCAACACCAACACTGCCCCAAAGACTGGAAGCAATGTTGTGCCTGTTGCAGCAAAGGACAAGTCGCAAGTGACTTGTTATGACTGTGGAAATAAGGGTCACTATTCCAATGAGTGCCCCAAGAAGAATGCCGCAGCCCCCAATGCAAATGCCCCAGCTCAGCAGCAGCGTCGTGTTCAGCCCGGAAGAAGGTTTGCCCCAGGGAACTCTCTCAACCGCAACAGTCGTCTTTTTCCCATGCATGCTGAAGAAGCCCAGGAAGCACCAGATGTCGTGTTGGGTATGTTTTCTGTTAATTCAGTACTTGCTAGAGTGTTGTTTGATTCTGGTGCATCGCATTCATTTGTCACCGAAGAATTTGCATGCACTAGTAAGATTCAACCAACCAAACTGAAGCATGTTATGATTGTTCAAATCCCCGGTTCAACCACCAAAGCTAGGAAAATTTGCAAAGCCTCCCTATCCGAATCCATGGCATAGATTTTTATGCTAATCTAATAGTACTCGTAACTAAAGGTATGGATGTAGTACTAGGAATGGATTGGATGTCCAAACATAAAGGATTAATTGACTGTGCCAAGAAAGCCATAACCATGACCAGTACAGCCGGAATATCAATCGAGCATGTATCTGAAACCTTACCTCGTCAATTCAAGTGCAACAAGAGTATAGCCCAACCTACCATTGACCAAGTCCGGATAGTCTGTGAATACCCCGATGTATTTCCAGATGTTTTGCCCGGTATGCCCGCAGATCGGGATATCGAGTTTATCATTGAACTAATCCCTGGAACAGGACCCATAGCCCAGAGACCATATAGTATGAACCCATCTGAACTAGCAGAACTGAAGAAACAACTAGATGCCATGCTGGAAATTGGAATGATTCAACCAAGTGTGTCACCATGGAGATCACCAGTCTTGTTCGTGGACAAGAAGGATGGAGGTAACTGTTTGTGTACGGATTATCAAAAATTGAATGATGTCACTGTTAAGAACAAGTACCCATTGCCCAAGATAGAAGAACTGCTTGACTAGTTGACCGGTGCCAAAGTGTTTTCTAAGATTGATCTTAGAACTGGCTATCATCAACTCAAGATTCGCACAGAGGATATTCCAAAGACTGCATTTACCACCAGATATGGATTATACGAGTATACTATCATGTCTTTTGGATTAACTAATGTCCCCCCTTATTTCATGAATCTCATGAATAAGATTTTTATGGAATTCTTGGATAAGTTTGTCGTTGTTTTCATCGACGAAATTCTGACTTATTCCAAATTAGAAGAAGAACATGAGCTACACCTAAGGACCATTCTTGGAACCCTTAGAGAGCATCACTTGTATGCCAAGTTTAGAAAATGTGAATTCTGGTTACATGAGGTAGGATTCCTCGGCCACATTGTATCAGCCGGAGGAATTGCCGTTGACCCTACAAAGGTGAAAGGTATCGAAGATTGGCAAGCCCCAACCACTCAAACCCAAGTTCGTGCATTTCTCGGATTGGCGGGATACTACCGTAAGTTCGTAGAAGGATTCTCGAGTATCGCCAGACCTATGACCCAATTGCTGAAGAAGGACAAGAAGTTTGAATGGACGGACAAATGTGAAGCAAGTTTTCAAGAACTCAAGAGAAGATTGATTTCAGCCCGAATTTTAATCATGCCGGATATCATGAAGCCCTTTGACGTATATTGTGACGCATCCAAGATCGGTCTCGGATGTGTGCTAATGCAAGAAGGAAAATTTATATCTTATCTATCTCGATAACTGAAACAGCATGAACAAAACTATCCAACCCATGACCTCGAACTCGCAGCTGTAGTTCTAGCCCTGAATACATGGAGGCATTATCTCATGGGAAACCGTTGTGAGATTTATTCGGATCACAAGAGCCTAAAGTATATATTCACGCAGAAGGAGCTGAATATGAGGCAGAGAATATGGATTGAGATAATCAAGGATTATGACCTTGACATTCACTATCACCCCAGTAAAGCCAACGTGGTAGCAGATGCCCATAGCAGATTGTCATGCCGCTTGAACTCCATGATTTTGAAGGAGCAACCAAGCCTGCACAAAGATATGGAGGATTTCCGAATGGAATTAGTGAGTGAAGTATTTTTGGCTAGCATAGAACTTCAACCCACTTTCATCAGTCAGATCAAAGAGGCACAGAAAGGAAATGCTAGTATCGACGGAATCAAACATCGTATCGGTACAGGCAAGGTACCTGGATTCACGGAAGACGAAGAAGGAGTTCTGTGGTACAAAGGACGTCTTTGTGTACCAGCAGATTCATAGTTGAAAGAAGTTATTCTGAAGGAAGCTCATGATACTCTTTATTCTATCCACCCCGGAGGAACGAAGATGTATCAGGATTTGAAAGAACAATTATGGTGGCATAAGATGAAGATAGAAATCGGAAGCTATATCGCCAAGTGTGATATATGTCAGAGAGTCAAGGCGGGACATCAAAGACACGCAGGACTGTTGCAACCATTGCAAATACCGGAATGGAAATGGGATTCCGTTGGAATGGACTTTATCATCGGATTACCTACTTCTAGTATGGGAAATGACTCTATCTAGGTCATAGTTGACAGATTGTCCAAAGTATCCCACTTCTTACCAATCAAGACCACATATCAGAGTTCGAAACTAGCGGAGCTATACATCGCTAGAATCGTCAGTTTGCATGGAGTCCCCAAGAACATCGTATCTGATCGAGGAACTCAGTTTACCTCGAGATTTTGGAAGAAAGTCCAAGATGGTTTAGGAACCCGACTAGATTTCAGCACAGCTTATCATCCTCAGACCGATGGAAAACGGAGCGAGTAAATCAGATACTCGAAGATATATTGAGAGCATGTGTGTTAGAGTATGGATCAAAATGGTAAGACTGTCTGCCTTTCGCAGAAGTTTTGTACAACAACAGTTATCAAGCTAGTTTGCAAATGGCCCCATTTGAATTCATGTATGGAAGAAAGTGTCGCACCCCTTTGAACTGGTAGGAAGTAGGAGAGAGTCAGATTTTCGGACCTGACATCTACGAGAAGCATAAGAGAAAGTTCACAATATTCGTGAGCACCTCAAGACCGCCCAGTCAAGGCAGAAGAGTTACGCCGACGAGATACGTCGAGACCTCGCTTTTAACATCGGAGATTTTGTGTACCTAAAAGTGTCGCCATTGAAAGGAATGCAACGTTTCCAACTGAAAGGAAAGTTAGCCCCCAGATATATCAGACCATTCAAGATTTTAAACCATCGAGGAGATGTCAGCCGTGCACAATGTGTTCCATATCTCATTACTTCGCAAGTGCCTCGAAGTTTCGGAGAAGACTGAAGTGTTCAAGAACATTGATCATCAGACCATAGAGATCAACGATGACCTAACCTATCCTGAAGTACCCATCCGTATTTTGGAAGAATCTTTCAGAACCACTAGGACCCGAAGCATCAAGTTTCTCAAGATCCAGTGGAGCAACCACACGAAAGAAGAAGCTACCTAGGAGCGCGAAGATCACATCAGGACAGAGTTTCCCGATCTCTTCAAATCCTAGGTAATCTTTTTTCGTCCTTTTTTAAATCTCGGGACGAGATTTTGTTTAAGGGGGGAAGGTTTGTAACATCCCAAAAATATTAAACATGGATCATCAAACTCTAATCATCAAATTTAGGGTTAACAAAAACTTTCCTATCTAAAAATATGAAAGCATTCATATGTATGTGTATTTGAAATTTGGATTCTTTTGAATTGCCATGGTTCTGTGTTTCTTTGCTTGTAAAATGATTCTTAGGTGAATTGAACATCATCCAAACAATCCCCAAACTTTTCCCAAAGACAAACAACTCAAATTAAACAAATGAATTGAATGGTCACTTTGGCCAAATTAACTATCATGCTTACTTTGGCTATTCGAAGCACTGAAAACTTAACAGAAACATTTGTGGATCTTTGCACCCCTTTTTAGTGCTAATAAGGAGGTACCAAGGCCCACTTTGTGATCTTCCAAAAACATTCAAATGATAAGTTTAAATGACAGTTTAAAATTGAATCTATCTCATATGGGAAGATCCCACTATTTCAAAAACCACTCAAACAAGCTCAATTTTCAAAACCCAAGCACCCACAGAATCCCCAGCACATGCCTAGCACACCCACCAAAAATCTTTTCAAAATTCAAAATTCAAGTTCTTGCGGCCATTTCATCAAACACCTTGCAGATTCAAATCAAACAAATCACAAACACTATAGTGTGCAGTAAATTGGGCCTAACTTGTTCCCTCTCTGGTTGCAACTAGTCTTTAGTAGATTATCTAGCTCAATTGTAAACCTCTAGCACCACTGTGAGCTTGCCTTGCCATCAATGGTGAGCAGGCCGAGCCTCACCATGCCACCCCTTTGTCGCCGGCCAGATAGCAGCCACCCTAGCCTTGCCCACCTTGTCTGGGAGGTAGCCAGCACCTCACCGCCGCCCATTGTCCCCTCCCCAAACCAGTGCAAGCCGTGGACCACCAGGAACGTCGTGTGCCCAATGCCACTGCGACATGCCGAGCCCGCCCCAGAGCACCACACCCGGCACGCATGCACACGCCCCCCCCCCCCCCTCGACCACAGCTCGTGCCCACCGCTTCGCCATGATCCTAGGAACACGACAAACACCCCCGTCCGTCGCCCCGTACCGCGCAACCACCGCTCGCCGCGGAGTTCACCGCCTCTGCCTCGCAGAGCACCGCATGTTCCCAACCGATTGCCACCGCCCCTACGCACGCATTTAAGCTCTAGAGCATCGCCAGGAGACCGCCCGTCGATCGCCAACCTCAGCCATGCCGCTAGCCGCCCGTAGCCATGTCGCCACCGTCGCCTGCCCATCCCTCTCGGTATCGCCGTCAAGCCTATAAAAGGAGGCCACCCCCAGCCATTTGAAGCACACCATAACACTCCCCTCACCTCACTGATCGTTCCAACCTCTAGCCGGAGCACAAGGAGCAGCAGCTTGCCAGAATTGTGCTGGAGCAGGCCGCCACTGGAGGAGAAGGGGGCCGTTGATTTCGACCACCCTCGGAGCTGCCTCGACCGTCCCTGAGATCGCTGTCGACTACTCGTTCATTTGCCCGCCACGCCGTCATTGCTGGAGCCTTGGTATCCCCTTATGCACCCCCACTGAGCCGCTAGGGTTCAAGCTCGCCGGTGACATGTTCATCCCTTCTAATCCAACGAACCACACCGCCCCGTACCGCTTCACACGTTACGAGCCACTGGCTGGTGGAAACCCTGTCAGCTGCGCCTCGCGCTGCAGAGTGACACTGGGCCGGCCCATTAAACTCTCCTGCGCGACCCAGCCGTTTGAATTTAGATTTTTGCATTTATTTCAAACACAGTTCTATACCTAGTTTCAAAAATCAACCCATCTCGATTTAATGAACCAAATTGCATGAAACCAATTTTGTTAGAAAGGTACTGAAAAGCTTAATACAAGCCCGTTGGATTCAAAGCATTTGGATCTGTAGATCAACCTTGGTAAAAATAACAAGTCAGAAGCTTTTATGCATTCAAACATTTTTCAAATTTCAACCATAAGAGCTTTTGAGTTGATTCCAACTCTGAAAAATCACATTTGATCATACCTTTCAGAATATAAAAAAACATATGGGTTTCACTACAGCAATAATGTTCAAGTAATAAAAGAATGCCACATAGGCATTTCTAGTCACTTTATTTATTTAAAATAAAAGGTTAAACCCTATTAAATTGTGACACCACTTTAAATCACATTCCCATATACTAAAATATGTGGTGACGACATGTGTCAACATGATCTCATGTTTGGTTTGGAGAATATTAAATCTTAATTATTTTTCAATGAGTAGAAATTACTTTTCTCAAATTAAAATGAATAAGACAAATGCCTTAATCTTGTAATGTTAAGTGATGATGCTAGATCATCTATGGTACACCCTTGTGTGATGATTGAAAGTAGTTAAGTATTGTTTGGTGATTGTGTACCTCGTATTTATTTATAGACGCTAGTACCGACCAAGGATAGGTGGAGGAAGGAGGATACTACGAGGAAGAAGCCGAGGAGAACTTCAACCACTGCTGTGCTCAAGGCAAGCTTATACTGATACTTGTGCAAGCCTAATACCACTGGTTGAATTATCAAGCTAACACTTGCAAGGTATCTTATCTATGCAAGCTATTAACTTAGCAATCTTATACCATTGGTTAAACCATCCTAGCTTTTACTTGCAAGCTTTAAGCTTTATTTATTTATCAAAGCTCTCACTTAGAGTTTACATAGTGAATTGTAGATACTAGAAAGATAATAGAAGGTTGCACAAAGAGAATTAAATTTGGCCTAAGTTAGATAATCTGGATGTCATCCTAAGGCAGGAGTTTGAACTTAGCAAATCCCCAGTTATTTACTACCCATCATTAGTACCTACCACCACTTGTAGATGCTAGTGCTAAGCATAAAACTTGATCAAACTTTAGATGGGAATACTTGGTGAAACTGGTTATGAAAACCTTAGAATGATGAGTCATTCTACTGAAATGTTTTAACATGTGTTCTCGAACACCAGATGATTTGGATGATGAAAATGTTAAGGCATGAGCCTTAGCCCTTTATAAAACTGATGGTTGTCTGGATGCGATACCATTCCAATTTTACCGTACAACCACAATGCCCAAAAATTGGGTAGGTCTTGACTGGAAATTTATATACCTTAGTATGGGTTCCCTCGCGGCCAAGGTTTGAGCTGAGGCTACCTTGTGAAGATTGTCCACTTGTGTAGTACCCAAGATGACAGTTGGTCATGGTTGGGAGGCCAAACTCACAGGAGAGGTTCCTATACTAGGGCGTGTAATTGAAAGGTTAGGATTGATTATCTACATACTGAGTATGGTGAATTCAGGATTTTTTCCTGACGGATGTATTGAATGTTGTGGTGAAAGTGTACAATCTCTTGAGAGTGTCAAACTATTCTAATAGCCGCGTCCGCGGTTATGGACAGTTGGAGTGGCCATACTTGTCCCCCGTCAGATGTTTTCAAAATGACTTGTGAAATGAATTGAGACTTTGACTTGACCACAACAGGGTTGTGATATGAAATTCGAGTTCCCACTTAGGTGTTATAAAACTTTCAACTAGTTTTCTTTGCTTTTGAACTTAGTATAGTAAATCTGGCTATTTGCAAAACAACCCTAGAGCTTAGTATCCTACTACAAAAAACCCCTTACCTGTTAGTATTAGTTTGCGAGTACTTAAAGAGTACTCATGGCTTTGTCCCTGGTTATTCCCGTGGCCAGACTATTAAGAGGAGTATCAGGATGATGGACAGTAGGAAGGATATGACAACTAGGATCATCTCTCATTGTCAGCATTGCCTGTGACCCCGAAGATGGAGCTTCGCCTACGCTATCGTTATTATTACGTTATTCCGCTGCTTGAGTTGTATTAAGAACTGGATCATGAGATCCTTATTTGTGTAATATCTTATGTATGGTTTGTAATGGATGATGTACTGTGGTATCCAAATTTGTTATGTCTCGCAAAAATGGTAATCCTGGGATTGCGATGTATGGCATAACATGTATCTGGGATTAAAACTCCGGGTGTTGGCATTGTGTTTCTTGTTTGGTTTTCCTTTTATTTTTGTACTTGTTTGTTCTTGTGTTTCCTTGGTGTCTTTTGTTGTTTTGGTTCTTCACAGTTTGAACTCTCTATCTCAAGCCTTTTATTTTCGCAAGCACCTTCTATTCTCTGCACAAGTTCTTCCTTGATTTGTTCCAATCCTAGGAAGGTGTTTCTGCCGTCACCGAAACTTCCGGCTAGCTGCCGGAAGTACCGGTCAGTACGAAGTTCTCCGGAACTTCTCTCTGACTTGGCTACTTCCGCCTATGCTCAGAACTTCCAGTTCACCGGAACTTCCGGTCATTCACCGAAACTTTCGGTGAGGCTCATCCACCTATATAATGTGGGCCCTGGGAAAAACAGGGTCTTCTCCCAATTTTCCCCAAGACCCACGTTCTATTTGGAGCAGCCGCCGGCGACAACTACTCCGTGGAGGTGATCCGGCACCTCCGTCTCCGGCCAACCTTTTCCAGATCTGCTGCGTGGGAACCTTCCCCACCTCGATCTCCCGCCATGGACTCCGGTATTTTCCCTCAACTCCCTCCATTAATGGACATCTTGCTCCCTCCATTGCTTGAGTTAGGGCTCACCATGTCTAGGCTAGTTCTTTGGCTAGAACTTGTTGGGAGGTCTTGGTAGGCCTAGGAAACCTTGCTAGAGTAGATTGAACCCATATATTTGTGTGAATCCGTACATGTGCACCCTAGATCTAGTATCTATTGGGGATATGCTAAATGGGTATCACCATAGCATGTCTCTAATCCGGATAACCCGGGTGGCCCATAGTTGGTAGCAAGGCCCATGGCCTGCTGGGCGGCCCAGTTAGATGGATCCAGAAGGGAGGCCCATGCCAGATAAAGGAAGGCTACGGAGGAGTCACCGACGTACCCGGAGCCTTGGAGTGCAAGACACGTTAGACTAGTTGTATATTGTGTAGGACTCTGTAACCTGTCTGGCTAGGACTTTGCCTGTAACCCTAGGATCTGGCGACTATATAATCCAGACCTATGGGAGCCTTTAGGGAACAAGTTAGAACAACACAACTCATATCTCGCATAGCGAACCGATCCTTGTAACTCGGCGTATTGCCATTATAGTGATTTATAGCAGGAGTAGGATCCCGCCACCGTCGTGGGATCTGAACCTAGGTAAGTTGTGTTACCTCATACCCGCCAACCTTCCGCCTTACCCCACGTCTCTAAACACGCTATGTGAGGACCCCTCCATGGCGTACTCGTCGGCAATACCACGACAGTTGGCGCCCACCGTGGGGCAAGAGGCGCTTTAGGCTCTACAACGGGCAAGGTTTAAGCTCTTCGCGGGAATCGGCGAAACCGTAGCCATTGGCTGTGTTCTCTTCTCCGGCAACTTTTTGATCGTCCCTCCCAACGAGTTCTACATCCCAGCAAAGACGAACCCCATCTCCTACTCGATTGTCCCAATATGGGACATCCACCTCTTCATCGGTGAAGCCGACTCGGGCACTAGTTCCCTGGAAGTCGGAGGAGCGTCAAGGCCCGCACGGACCGCCTACGGGAAGGATACGTTCGTGGAACGATCGAAGTCAGATCTCTCTTCGGAGTTTGCCGGCATAGATCGGAAATATTCAAGGCCCACCCAAACCGCCCCTGTGCAGGATATAATGGTGGAAGATCGCTGCAAGTCTGCCGGCTTCGCCCGTGCGTCTGGACATCAGAGATCCAAGTTCGTCGACATGGTGACTATCTTCATTCTGGCACGATGCGTTCAGAGAGAGGGTGAAAACCCCCGCGATTACCTAGCCAGGTGGCTCTATATACGGGCCGATATGGCAAATTACCCCAATGATGATGCCATCTATCACTTTGTGGAAGGACTGGACCGCGGTACACTTCTCTGTCATACTCTAAGACGGCAGCAGGCCACGGGTCTGCTCACTTTCGAGGGCATGGTTCACACTGCCAACAACTACGCGGCTGCCGAAGCAGATGCTCAGGCAGTGCTCGCCGCTGTACGTGGCGCCCCGCCGCCTCAGCCACCGTCACCATCACCTCCAGTCATCATCGTTGTTGTCGCACCACCAGCACCCATCATCGAGGAGGCCCGGACACCCTCCGACTCCGTCCTGGACGCACTCTACACCGACATCAGCGCTGACTCGGAGGAGATAGACTTCAGCCCGGAGGAACTCGACTCTGCTATGCAGGAGATGGAGGAGGATATCAGACGCGATGAGCAGGCAGACAATGCCATCACATCCCGAGAGGTGTTCGTCGCCATTGGGACCGTGATGGAGGAAGATCAACCCAGACAAGCTCCGCCTGAAGCGCTGGACAAGGGGAAGGGACCACCTATTGCTGCCGACAATGATCGCGCAAAGGCCATGCCCCTCCGCCTAACCCAGTGCAGCAGCCGCAGGAACTCAACGTCGGTCCGAGTAACAACAACACCGCAAACCCGCCGCCTCTGGCATTTACGTCTATGGCGGCCCAAATCAATCCAGATGATAGAGTGATGTACGACAATTTGCTCGTCGAGCCCATGACTGTGGCTCACATAAGGAACATAGTCCAACTTGACAAGAAGCGCCAGCAGCTACTGAAGGAAGCGCAGGCTATCGCAGAGCAAGGCGCAAAGCTGGATCAAGATTGGGCCAAGGTGCAGAAGTCAATAGAGAAAGCTAGAGCCATGGAGGCCGAGTACAAGACTCTGCTTAAGCAGAGGCTAAGAAAGCTTCGGCTCGCGTCATCAACGATCCTGGTGTGCGGCGAAACCTAGGATGGGCTCCCCTGAAGCCGCCACAAGCCAAGGCATACATTGACAGCGAAGGCAGGCAGGTCATGCCCACTCCTATTCTCAACCTAGCCATCGCCAAGACCCTTCTAGAGAAGGATAGATCACCCGCAGCTGTGGAACAGGTCTATGACCTTGTAGTAAAGGTGGTGAAACAGCAGGACAAGGCCACCTCTCAGAGGCTTGAGTCTGACCCAGCATATTGCCAGTCTAGCAATCCTAAGACGCCAAGGGACCGATCTCCTCAGGATGTCGGGTCTCAGACGGGTTCATGGAACGAAGATGGAGGGATGCACGCAACAGGAAGGATGCTATCCCCATATCCTCCGACCACTGAGGCAATGCTCATCCTCGTCGCCCATATCCACCGCCCCGATCTCCCCGACATCGCGAAGACCCCAAATCTCACCATCGTACAGACATGCCTCCGCCAAGGCAAAGCAGCATCGTCATCCGCGACAACGCGGCGCAGCCCCGTCACGATGGAGAGCACAACCAAGGACACAAGAGCAGGATGCGTCATGACCCTCCGCTTCCTACAAGCAACCGCGACAAGCGCGAGGCGTCGCAGGAGGGTAACAGCAAGAAAGCTAACCCACCGCCACCTCCGCCTCCGTCGCCACCTAGTAGCCACCATGGCGAAGGGGGCCCGCGTTATTCACGCAGCACATCCAAGCAAACCTAGAGCCATACGACGCACGTTCACGCTTGGACAAAATTCATGAGGCCCGAGAAGGACAATACCTGGGACCACTTTGCTTTGGACCTGTAATATGGACCGCAACTTACCCCAGGGGTATCCGGATTGACAAGATGATCAAGCCCTATGATGGCACCGCCAAACCAGCTACATGGTTGCAGGACTACGGCAACGCGGTGGAGATCGCCGGAGGTAACCTCAATGTTGCCGTCAAGTACCTCCGACTGATGCTGGCAGGCACAGCCCATCAATGGATTGATGACTTGCCGAAGAAGTCCATCTGTAACTGGTTGGACATGCAAGAAGCATTCACCAAGAACTTCAAGGGTATGTATAAGCGTCCTTGCATTGTTGACGATCTACAGCAGTGCGTGCAAGAGAGAGACGGGTAATCTCGCGCCTACCTCTCTCACTGGCTAGATATGAAGAATTCCTGCACAGGAGTGCACGCTCAGACCGCCATGGCCTTTTTCATCGATGGGTTGGAGAAAGGTACATTGCTCCGACATAAGTTGAAGCGCATGTAGGACAATGACAGGCTCGATCTCAATCGGATGATCCAGCTGGCCAGTGAGTTCGCGGCTGCCGACGACGAAGCACACGGCTCCTTGTCGGCAACAGCTGTTCCAACTCACGCTAAGAGGACACCAAGCAGAAGAACCTACCAGAATAAAATCAACCCTCCTACATGGTCGCCATGACATTTGCAGGACGAGGGGATGGTGGACAACGTGGCCGAGGACGGGGGGCTGGTTGTGGGTAGCAACGAGGTAGTGAAACTACCCTGGCAGCGCTCCGCATTCCCCAAACGTATGAGGAGTACCGTAATATGCCATGCCTTGTACACCTCGACGCCAATGGTAAAGGCACTCACACCAATTGCCATTGCAAGTTCATCAACGAGCTGAAGGAGGACCCGGAGTCCGGTTACAAGCGAAGTCGGAAGAACAAACCGCGAGGAAAGGGCAAAGGGAAGAAGAAGGAAGAGGAGTCCAAGGATTCAAGTGACACGGACGAGTATGTTGACCCCAAGCACGCCGACAAGAGCGATGGCAAGGGCAAGAACCCCTTCGAGAAGAAGGCTGCCCTCTACCACACTTTCCTTGGTACCTGTAACATCCCAGCATTAGAGCCTAGAAATAAGTTGAACCTAGATGTGTGCATTGCATTCATGCATAGAAAATCTGATTAATTTTCGCGCTTTTAAACAAAACTTGCCAAAGTAATTGAAGCTTATTTTAGCTTTATGGAATTGAAGTAGATCATCAAGTTGACTGCGATAAGTTTCAATAAGACCTTTGTTAAAATCTCATTTTGGGTAAGAGAGATTTGATCTAAGGGTAGCTCAAATATACTATAAGTTAAACCTTAATATAATATGAATTATATTTGATCATTAGGTGATAATGTTATAGAATACATTATAATCACTCATAAGTACCAAGTTAAGGATATAAAACAAATAATAAGAATGTAACCACTATATCTTAAATCCCATCTGCATACATTCTGAGTATCATAATAACATCTAACCTTAAAAACTCTTTTGATGAGTTGGAGTTGGAAAGAGATTAAGTCAAGATCATCCACTATATATATATATATATCTTTCTTTCTATACAATCTTTATGAAACTCATCTCAATATATGTTGTTCATCAATGTTGGGTAATTTCCCATTGCTTCACAACTTCTTTAACTATTAGTCTTTGATCTATTATTTGATCTTGTCAGAACATCTACTCAAATCTTCTAATGAGGGCATAGTCCATTAATAACCTTGATCCAATATAAGATACTAAGAAGCTAATTTCTAGACATTAAAAGATAGGATTGATAAAGCCCTGCTTAGCCAACTAAAAACTTAAGTAATAAATGATTAAAGTATTATAATGGTAATGTTTTGGCCACAACATGGAATGCTTATATTTAGTATAGGTAATACTGGTGGGATGAACATGATTGGAACCTTAGTAAAGATAAGTGATCCTAGAGAAGTCTTTGCAAACCACATAAATATAATTCAGGGATTGAAGTGTAAGTCATGAGGGTTAAGTACTTATAAGATGGTGTTATTCAACTAAAGCTAGTGTAGCATAGAGTCATAAAATTGGTGTTATTCATCCTTAAGGATAGTTTACTTTGGAGAAATATTAGTGATGGAGGATTAAGGAAATTTGGGAGTAGAGTTTGAAGGAATTACTGGTTGGATGGAAGATTATCAATAGTAGAGTAGTTAATACAACCAAGCAAGGATATGAGAAAGCAATAAAGTGCCTTTGTATAAAACTCATTGAATTCATCCATAAGTTAGAAGAATGATATATTGAATAACAAGATTCTAATAAGTAAGTCCATCAAACTAACCATGGTGATGGATAGAAAGAGGTATTATATCTAGGAAAGGAATTCCTTAATTAGATATCCAAGATTGTGAAAAATAGTTATATGTTAAAAATCATTTCCTATTTAATCTTGGTAAGAAATCAACTCTAAATCTCAACTCAAACATAATATCCATCTTATACCATTAATCCATCATCTGATGTCTATAACACTTAATAGAAATATTTTCCTATAGCAAGTTACATAAGCACATCACTGTTAATTCCAACCATAATAACTATATGTGCTTAACTATATTCACTTCTATAAAACACTCTAATTACAACTTCCTATTAAAAAGGAAGATTTCATCAAATACTATATACATAAGGCAATATGCTCAGCCATTAAATCTTAACTCTTAAAAGGAACTTAAGCTTATACAAAAACCTAAATCTAAGGGTATTATTCGTAATTCAAAACCCTAAACTTCTTTGTTTATCACATACATTGCTATTTTCCAAATTAATAGGAGTAATAATCACCATATTAATGTCTTTATATTTCATGCATCAAACAATGGTATAAAATCATTATACTTATATATAAAGTTTCTATTCAAACTATGAGATCACTAAAATTAAATTGATAAGCAAATAAGATTATATCATTCAATAAATTTCTAACTAAAATAAGTAGAGAAAAATAATAAGAAAGGTTTATAGAAAATATTACCAAAGGGGTTCACATTAAGTAAATGTAAGAAATACAAAAAGAGGATATAATAAGAATTTACAAATGAGACTAGGTATATTTTTTTATATTGTTGTAAATATCCAGCAAATAAATTATACAAGGAAAGATTCAAAATGTAAATAAAATTCAAATATGAATAAGAAAACAGAAAATAGAAAAAGGATAAAACAAATAAAACCAAACCTGGCCGCAGCCCAAAAACTCTACACATATATGACTCCCTGTACAGCCCACAACAGCCCAGTAACCAGCCCAGGTCCTTTTCCATCTGTGACTGACAAGTGGGGTCAGGTGAGGACCACGGGTTGAGCTAAAGAAATTGCTAGGGGGTTATCTGCAAAATGACCATCGTCTTCATCGTCACGCACACAAACAGCTCGCTGCGGAGCTCGCTGCCGCCCGATGCCGTCATCCCCGTCATTGTGCCAAGATACTCGCCGTCGTTGCTAGGAGGGGATAAGAAGGCCACCGCGACGCATTTCCTCCATCCCTATCTCCAATCCCTCCTTATCCTCTCAGATACGAACAAGACTGAACCCTAGCTCACCGGAGCCACTACTTGCCGTCGAACCACGTCTCCCCACACCATTCTGAGCCGTCATGGAGAAGCGCCGTCCTCCGTAGATCCTATGGGTAGAAGCTTGCATCAAGGGGAGCACTGGAGCGGGTGAATTTGGTCGTTCCTCTTCACAGCAGTTTGTCGGAATCCTCGTCGGGGAGCTCATTTCCGACCGCGCCTGTCCTCGTCGACCGCTCTATCGTCATCAGGGTAAGAATGTGCATCTCTAGACCCTAGTTTCGTTTGCTGATTCGCACCGTAGGTCTAGTTTTGTTGAGCACCACTGGCCGCCGCAGTAGCTCGTCGTCGATGACCCTCCGATGACCATTTCCAAGCGGCGCTGCCACTATTAGGTTCAGTAGGTTGTGCTTGTTCGAACTAGTCGTATCTCGCTTGCTAGGCCACCATAGATCGTCGCCGGTGACCACTCACCGATGACGGTGGTGATGCTGACGCCATGCTTACATCATGATTGAGCCACGTCAGCTAGTTTGACTGGTCTTTGCTAACGTGGCAAGTGTCGTAGCCTAGGGCCCATATGTCATTGACTAGGGTAGATAACCAATCGGTAACAAATGTAATTCTTTTAACCTGAGAGCTGAGGTGGACAATGGCCCACAGGTCAGTGACTGGGGCTAGCTCTGGTCGTGGTGTAAAAAAGTATTTTTCTGTTAGGAAATAAGTAAAATGTTATAATCCAATTAATAATATTCCAGAAATATAATAAATAATTGAATCTTGTTTAATTAATAACTTTTGATTTATAACTCAGAAAAATATGTATAATATATGAAAATTTTCAGAAAAATAAAATCTACAACTTAAAACTATTATCAAATATTATTATGATGATTATTTAAATAAATGTTATTTAATAAAGGTTTTATAAGTAATAAAACTTTAATAATTCATATTTTTAAAATGATAAATGTTAATAATATAAATAAAATACCAAAAAATCTTAGAAAAATAAGAATTATAATTTAAAACTATAATCAAGTATTATTATTTCACTTAATTAAATATTATTATTTATTAAATAATTATAAAGTAATAAGCATTATAAAAATCATTCTTATTATTTTATAAATCAAAAAAATAAATATGATATACCAAAATGATCATAAAAATAATATCTACATGATAAAAATCTAATATTATACTTTTGAAATAAATGAAAATTCAAATATTTTAATAACTCAAATTTAAACCTGTTTACTTCATTAATAATTCATATAAGGATAAATAAAAATTAGGAATATTCCTAAAATGAGTAAATTAAGTTTAATAAATTGTATTAATCATAAATATTAATAAAATGAAGCTATAATGGTTTAAAACATTATAAAAACCTTTTTATTAAATTATCTTCAACATTAAATGAAGATTTTATTCTAAAAAGATTTCAATTCATAATAAAAACCTTAAAGAACAACTTATGAATACACCAATTTTTTTATCTATATTAACTACCAAATTACAAAAACTACCACAACAATATATAAACCCATAAGTAGTTAAGTAATATTATATTGGGTTCATAAACTATACTCACTTATCTATAAAAGATAAATGATTATTACTCCACACTCAAATCAAGAAATCATTACTCAAGTAATAGAATAAACATTCTGAAGTAATTTAAAGGACACATTTTAGATATACAAAATACCAATGTATAAGTACGATACTTTCAAAACTATCTATACTTTAAAGTTAACTTTAGTCTACAAAATCTTAATATAACACTATAAGCATTATTATATGTTTTATACTTAACTTTGGTCTGAAGTAGTTAAACTATAAAGCAACTCAAGCCAAACCATTTGAGCAAACAAATAACATCAATCACCACTAACTAACCACAAAGTTTGTTTAGACCTTAGGAGAGAAATCTTTTCTTCGAAGGTTATCCTTTTTGCCACTTTAAATAAGAACTCTTGTGTAAGAAATCCTAACTAGTATGTCATAATTATTTATAGTTTACTCCTACATATGTGCTGACTACAATCACTCATAAACTCTAATAAAACTACAACTATGAAGCTTATCTAAAAGGACCACACATTTCAAAGTAATCATTTCCAAAATCCAAACCCTAGGACAACATTATCCCTTGGATTTGCGTGTAGAACGTGCATCACATTATTTATGCATAAAGGCATATTGCTTCTTTAAACATTAGTCCTTACCGAACCAATGATGCTGATTTCAGATTTTGGATCTTATACTAACTCGAAGACCATGAGTGCATAATCTTGCAATCACAAAAGGCAAGTTCACACTTGCTCATGTCCTTTGTTTATTTTTTGTAAAGTATTTTACAAATCCAGTGTTGTCTTCACCTGCATTTGAAAAAGGTTAGAAAACACTATTTTCATTAATAATGAGAACTATTGATTACTGATCCAGGGTGATCAGTTAATCTATTAAGTCCGACAGTTGGAATACCACTGTTCAGAACTATATCACCTAGGACTTAACAACCAATGTCGCCAGTGATTCTTGCGCCGTATATTACGCGTTGACCATGAGATTTGGAATGGGACAGAGAAGTCAGCTGTATCTTCTTCCTCTCGCATGAAGCCGGATGTGCAGGTCGTGGCTATTATCCTCATAGTGTGCATATTAATTGGTAATTCGTAGAGGATATGCATTATATGGGTGGGAACCCTCAACGTCGCACGATAGTTCTGACATCTAACGGTTTGTACAAACCATTGCCGTAATTCTTTATGTGGGCATGGTGTACACCAAGGAGGCTTGCAGGGTCGTGAAGGGGGCAGTGATTGGCTTGGATCATCTTCTAGGCCCCACATCATGGAATTGTGGACGGGAATAAGCTGCCCGGTTGTGCAACAAAGAGTTGATCTCTCATGGGTAAAGTAACGCACCTCTGCAGAGTGTAAGAACTGTAAATTGTTACTCCCTGTTCCGGGAAGGAGCTGCGAACGCGGCGGGAAAGGAACTCCATGAATGTTCAGGTAAACCTGTGAAGGCTGACGGACATAGTTTTCAGAATAAAAGCAACCTTTGAAGAAATGTTTATGAAAACTTGCATTGCCCACGACCTACGGTTGGTGGCTATAGATATAGTGCATCAAACACTCCTTTTCTAGTGAATTTGCTGAGTACGCTCATACTAAAAGTATCTTCTTAACCCTTGCTAGATTCTGAATCCATTAAAACGATGTCTAAATCAAGATATGCTCCTGGACTTATCAAGACCAGATAAAGCTCTTCAATGAAAACAAGAAAGTCAACATATACCTCAACTCAAGTGAAGACAAAGTTACTGATTAGACAGAAATACAATCTCTAACCAAAGAACCTATCTCTGTAGTGCGTGGCAATAGCAGCAATGCCAATTCCTTAGTTAAATACTAGTTTTAATAGTATAATTGTTTTACGTTATTCACCTTTGATTCTTCTTTGTAAGAAGTTCTTTCTCTCTCTTTAACCTAGAGTGTTCTCTGGATCTTTTGTAAAGAGTGAGTTGTAACCTTTAGCCATGTATTGGACCCTCTATGTTTCTGTTGTGCCATTCTGAGGGATGTAATACTAGTGAACGGTGTTTCATTGGTGTTATGTCAACGACTATAGTATACTAAATCATGCAGTGGTATGCTGGGTCACCGCGGTTGGTATCAGAGCATATGCTTTGACCTTCGGTTGGAAACCTAGTAAATGGGTAGAACCTATAGGACACATCCTAGCAATAATGAGGAGTTCTCTAGTGATATGAGGGATATTCACTTGAGAATAATACTGTTATGTTACTAATGTGATAACTCTTTTATATGATTGCAATTTCCAATCATTACCCAAGAGTTTTAACTCTATGTGACTGACGATAATTTCTTATCCACAGTTCCACATGGCACCTCGGTATCCACCCAGAATGTTCAAGGATGAATAGGACGTTGGATGACTACGGAGGGGGTTGGACAGACAATCTCCGACAACTTCTATGGAGTTTGGAATGTGAATCAAGACTTCTGGTCAAGATTTACAGTTACTATGATGGGCAGGTATTAGCTAAATACCGTGTCATGATCATGTTACCCAAGAAGTTAGGACTGAAGGGAGAAATGCCATCAGGAGAGGCAACGTCCATGGCATCTGCACATCAGATTCCCGTAGCAGCAGGCATAACTATGATCCGAGAGCATAAATCCCAAGCTCTAGAAGGTAGTACTCACACCATTATACCGCATGAAACCTCAAACTCAGAGCATGAGTTAGATCACTATACCTTAGTCCAAGCTGAACCTACTCTAGCTGTAGAGTATATGGATCGTTATCGATCTTTGTTAAACACTTATCATAACACTCACCAAGTCTTAGTTCAGGAGCTGGATACGGTCATTGAGGATTTTACTGATCCTGATAAAGCAATGGCTCGTAGGAAGAAGCTAGATAAAGAAGCTAGGCATCCCAAATACATACCATTAGGAGAAGTGTTTGAAGAAACTGAGTTTGATGACCCAAACTCAGAAAATTATGCCTATTACCAGAATGACTGCAAGCCACCTGAAGACCTATGTACCAAGTACAATTCCGAACAACAGGAATGGAATAAAGTTATTCCAAATAAACCTAAGCCTAACCATTATGGATGGGAAATAGAATCTCAAGGTAAAACCATAGGGAATCCTATACCTTGTGATGCAGGAATTGAAGAAGAGACCAACTATAACGATAGAGAGCCTTATGGACCATACGGGGGTAATACTAATCCACTCAACTTAGAAGAGTATTCCAATAGCTACTATACCAACATATATGACTGGATCCAAGAAAAAGCTAAGGAACCAACTTACTATGAGGAAGCGTTGCCAGAAAACCCGAACTATTCGGTGGAAGATTACGCCAACTCTAGTCATTTTTCAATGACTAATCTCAGTCTCGGTACTTCTAATCAAGATTACGCGCCTCCTGGATGCTCCTATGCTCCAGAAGGCAGTCGTAGGACTTCACGTCATCATGGACGGAACTCCAGGAAGCACTAGAGGAAGATAAAAGTGAGAGAAAAACAACATCCCAAGGGATGCAGGCTTCAATAATGTATATAAAGGGTAATGCGTATTGTAGTTTGAAGAGTTTGCCGAAATAAGTGAGGATATATCCACAAGAGCAAGAAGTTCTTGTAATATAGTTATGTAAATAGGTATGGAGCAAACCGTTGGAACATCTAGTACATTTGTAAATTATTTAAAACCTATGTGTAATATAGGGTATATGCTTTGTTGTTGATCGACTTTTGGATCTTATTGGATCTTCTTGATTGACTAGATCTGTACATGAAGTTTAATTAGGTGTGCAAATGCATGATGTAACACCCAGTTATTACTTGATGATATAGACCTAGATAGGAATAGGAATTCGTGTAGGAGAGCGACGATTTCAGAGATCAAAAAGGAAGACTTACTGGAAGGAAGAAGCAAGATATAAGGAGTGTTAACACCATTTGGAGAATAGGTAGAGCATAGATTATTCCTAGCCAGACCCAAGAAAGAAGTTGGGTATAGAAGATGTAGGGAGCCACACAAAAATTAATAAACTAAAGTTCAATCAAAGTGGGTAATACTACTAAGAAGTAAATGGAAAAATTGTACCAAGTTCATGGAAGTATCATGAATAAGTACAAATAGTTAGCTTTGGAACCAAAATGGTATTCAAACTCTGACAATTCCAAGAGAATGTGAGAGGTATGTGAGAAACCATAGGGTACTACACACACCCTAGGACGGTTCGCAGCTGGTAATAATCCGCAATTGGTATTTGATCCATAGCTAGTAACTAATCCACAGTTGGTATTTTGTCCGCAGCTGGTATTTGGTTGAAATAGTTAACCAAATCTTATTAATAGTTGCATAAAGAGCATTAAATTTGGCCTAAGTTAAGTAAGACCTAAGAAAGTTTAACAGATCTGAAGGTGATCGCTTGGCAAGATGCTTTGCAAGATCCAGTTTATTCAGCAAGAATGCCCAATAGTAAGTACGACATTTAGTGCTGAAAGATTTGCTTCGGAGATCCACAACTATGTGGATGCACCGTATAATCTTTCATTGGACCTTAAACCAGTAAAATATAAACTAAACAGGAACCAACCTTTTAGTTAAAGAATCAATAGCTTCTATATATGGAGTTTCAAAACTATTAGTAAAACTTAAGGGGGGAGTAACATTAGGAATAAAAGTTGAAGAAAATACTATAGGTAATAAAGAAAATTTATATAAAGATTTTAAGAAGGTATAAACTTGAGGGTGATAAAGGATACATTTAACAATCAAATTTAAAAAGAAACAAATTTTAAGTAACCCTTAAGAAGTAATATAGAACCCTAATTCAACAAGTGTCGAGAATGAAAAATTCCAATGGGTATGGACAAATTGAGTTCAAATCCAATCTTGGAAGGAATACCAGTATCAACTATATAATGACAGGAATAGTAATATAGTCTATTGACTATTAAAATGCGTATATAGAAACTTAAAAACTTATGGAAGTGAGAACCTCTAAAATGTACTTAAAATAGTAATGAAGTTTGATGATTCAAGAAAAAGAATTGAATGAGGATATTTAATCAGGTTGTGGAATACTCCAATTAATTCCATTTAAGGTCATCATGATGTGGAGAATATAGCAACCACTACAAGACAATTTTGTTTTACTCAATAACATGAGAATTTGCGAACTTTGAGGATGAAGTTTATTTTAAGGGGGAGAGTCTGTAACATCCCAGCATTATAGACTAGAAATAAGTTGAACCTAGATGTGTGCATTGCATTAATGCATAGAAAATCTGAATAATTTACGCGCTTTTAAACAAAACTTGTCAAAGTGATTGAAGCTTCTTTTAGCTTGATGGAATTGAAGTAGATCATCAAGTTGGCTGCGATAATTTTCAATAATACCTTTGTTAAAATCTCATTTTGGGTAAGAGAGATTTGATCTAAGGGTAGCTCAAATATACTATAAGTTAAACCTTAATATAATATGAATTATATTTGATCATTAGGTGATCATGTTATAGAATTCATTATAATCACTCATAAGTACCAAGTTAAGGATATAAAACAAATAATAAGAATGTAACCACTATATCTTAAATCCCATCTGCATACATTTTGAGTATCATAATAACATCTAACCTTAAAAACTCTTTTGATGAGTTGGAGTTGGAAAGAGATTAAGTCAAGATCATCCACTATATATATATATATATATATCTTTCTTTCTATACAATCTTTATGAAACTCATCTCAATATATGTTGTTCATCAATGTTGGGTAATTTCCCATTGCTTCACAACTTCTTTAACTATTAGTCTTTGATCTATTATTTGATCTTGTCAGAACATCTACTCAAATCTTCTAATGAGGGCATAGTCCATTAATAACCTTGATCCAATATAAGATACTAAGAAGCTAATTTCTAGACATTAAAAGATAGGTTTGATAAAGCCCTGCTTAGCCAACTAAAAACTTAAGTAATAAATGATTAAAGTATTATAATGGTAATGTTTTGGCCACAACATGGAATGCTTATATTTAGTATAGGTAATACTGGTGGGTAGAACATGATTGGAACCTTAGTAAAGATAAGTGATCCTAGAGAAGTCTTTGCAAACCACATAAATATAATTCAGGGATTGAAGTGTAAGTCATGAGGGTTAAGTACTTATAAGATGGTGTTATTCAACTAAAGCTAGTGTAGCATAGAATCATAAAATTGGTGTTATTCATCCTTAAGGATAGTTTACTTTAGAGAAAGATTAGTGATGGAGGATTAAGGAAATTTGGGAGTAGAGTTTGAAGGAATTACTGGTTGGATGGAAGATTATCAACAGTAGAGTAGTTAATACAACCAAGCAAGGATATGAGAAAGAAATGAAGTGCCTTTGTATAAAACTCACTGAATTCATCCATAAGTTAGAAGAATGATATATTGCATAACAAGATTTTAATAAGTAAGTCCATCAAACTAACCATGGTGATGGATAGAAAGAGGTATTATATCTAGGAAAGGAATTCCTTAATTAGAGATCTAAGATTGTGAAAAATAGTTATATGTTAAAAATCTTTTCCTATTTAATCTTGGTAAGCAATCAACTCTAAATCTCAACTCAAACATAATATCCATCTTATACCATTAATCCATCATCTGATGTCTATAACACTTAATAGAAATATTTTCCTATAGCAAGTTACATAAGCACATCTCTGTTAATTCCAACCATCATAACTATATGTGCTTAAGTATATTCACTTCTATAAAACACTCTAATTGCAAATTCCTATTAAAAAGGAAGATTTCATCAAATACTATATACATAAGGCAATATGCTCAGCCATTAAATCTTAACTCTTAAAAGGAACTTAAGCTTATACAAAAACCTAAAGCTAAGGGTAGTATTCGTAATTCAAAACCCTAAACTTCTTTGTTTATCACATACATTGATATTTTCCAAATTAATAGGAGTAATAATCACCATATTAATGTCTTTATATTTCATGCATCAAAAAACGGTATAAAATCATTATACTTATATATAAAGTTTCTATTCAAACTATGAGCTCACTAAAATTAAGTTGATAAGCAAATAAGATTATATAATTCAATAAATCTCTAACTAAAATAAGTAGAGAAAAATAATAAGAAAAGTTTATATAAAATATTACCAAAGGGGTTCACATTAAGTAAATGTAAGAAATACAAAAAGAGGATATAATAAGAATTTACAAATGAGACTAGGTATATTTTTTTGTATTGTTGTAAATATCCAGCAAACAAATTATACAAGGAAAGATTCAAAATGTAAATCAAATTCAAATCTGAATAAGAAAACAGAAAATAGAAAAAGGATAAAACAAATAAAAACCAAACCTGGCCGCAGCCCAACAACTCTACACCTATCTGACGCCCTATGCAGCCCACAACAGCCCAGTAACTAGCCCAGGTCCTTCTCCATCTGTGACTGACAAGTGGAGTTAGGTGAGGACCGTGGGTTGAGATAAATAAATCGCCAGGGGGTTATCTCCAAAACGACCATCGTCGTCATCGTCACACACACAGACAGCTCGCTGGCGGAGCTTGCCGCCGCCCGATGCCGTCATCGTCGTCATTGTGCCAAGATACTCGCCGTCGTTGCCAGGAGGGGATAAGAAGGCCAGCGCGACGCATTGCTTCCATCTCTATCTCCAATCCCTCCTTATCCTCTCAGATACGAACGAGACCGAACCCTAGCTCAACGGAGCCACTCCTTGCCGTCGAACCACGTCTCCCCACACCATTCTGAGCCGTCATGGAGAAGTGCCGTCCTCCGTAGATCCTCTGGTAGAAGCTTGCATCAAGGGGAGCACTGGAGCGGGTGAATTTGGTCGTTCCTCTTCGCAGCAGTTCATCAGAATCCTCGTCGGGGAGCTTGTTTCCGACCGCGCCTGTCCTCGTCGACCGCTCTATCGTCATCAGGGTAAGATTGCGCATTTCTAGACCCTAGTTTCGTTTGCTTATTCGCACCATAGGTCTAGTTTTGTTGAGCACCGCTGGCTTCCGCAGTAGCTCATCACCGATGACCATTGCCAAGAGGCGCTACCACTATTAGGTTCAGTAGGTTGCGATTGTTAGGCCGCCGTAGATCGTCGCCGGTGACCACTCACCGACGGCGGTGGTGATGCTGACACCATGCTTACCTCATGATCGAGCCATGTCAGCTAGTTTGACTGGCCTTTGCTAACGTGGCAAGTGTCGTGGCCCAGGGCCCATATGTCATTGACTGGGGTAGATAACCAATCGGTAACAAATGTAATTCTTTTAACCTGAGAGCTAAGGTGGCCAATGGCACACAGGTCAGTGACTGGGGCTAGCTCTGGTCGTGGTGTAAAAAAGTATTTTAATGTTAGGAAATAAATAAAATGTTATAATCCAATTAATAATATTCCACAAATATAATAAATAATTAAATCTTGTTTAATTAATAACTTTTGATTTATAACTGACAAAAATATGTATAATATATGAAAATTTTCAGAAAAATAAAATCTACAACTTAAAACTATTATCAAATATTATTATGAGATTATTTAAACAAATGTTATTGAATAAAGGTTTTATAAGTAATAAAACTTTAATAATTCATATTTTTAAAATGATAAATGTTAATAATATAAATAAAATACCAAAAAAATCTTAGAAAAATAAGAATTCTAATTTAAAACTATAATCAAGTATTATTATTTCACTTAATTAAATATTATTATTTATTAAATAATTATAAAGTAATAAGCATTATAAAAATCATATCTTATTATTTTATAAATCACAAAAATAAATGTGATATACCAAAATGATCATAAAAATAATATCTACATGATAAAAATCTAATATTATACTTTTGAATTAAATGAAAATTCAAATATTTTAATAACTCAAATTTAAACATGTTTACTTCATTAATAATTCATATAAGGATAAATAAAAATTAGGAATATTCCTAAAATGAGTAAATTAAGTTTAATAAATTGTATTAATCTTAAATATTAATAAAATGAAGCTATAATAGTTTAAAACATTATAAAAACCTTTTTATTAAATTATCTTCAACATTAAATGAAGATTTTATTCTAAAAAGATTTCAATTCATAATAAAAGCCTTAAAGAACAACTTATGATTTCGTCAAAAAAAAGAACAACTTATGAATACACCAAAAAAATTTATCTATATTAACTACCAAATTACAAAAACTACCACAACAATATATAAACCCATAAGTAGTTAAGTAATATTATATTGGGTTCATAAACTATACTCACTTATCTATAAAAGATAAATGATATTACTCCATACTCAAATCAAGAAATCATTACTCAAGTAACAGAATAAACATTCTTAAGTAATTTAAAGGACACATTTCAGATATACAAAATACCAATGTATAAGTACGATACTTTCAAAACTATCTATACTTTAAAGTTAACTTTAGTCTACTGAATCTTAATATTACACTATAAGCATTATTATATGTTTTATAGTTAACTTTGGTCTGAAGTAGTTAAACTATAAAGCAACTCAAGCCAAACCATTTGAGAAAACAAATAACATCAATCACCACTAACTAACCATAAAGTTTGTTTAGACCTTAGGAGAGAAATCTTTTCTTCGAAGGTTATCCTTTTTGCCACTTTAAATAAGAACTCTTGTATAAGAAATACTAACTAGTATGTCATAAGTATTTATACTTTACTCCTACATATGTGTTGACTACAATCACTCATAAACTCTAATAAAACTACAACTATGAAGCTTATCTAAAAGGACCACACATTTCAAAGTAATCATTTCCAAAATCCAAACCCTAGGACAACGTTATCCCCGGGATTTGCGTGTAGAACGTGCATCACATTATTATGCATAAAGGCATATTGCTTCTTTAAACTTTAGTCCTTACCGGACCAATGATGCTGATTTCAGATTTTGGATCTTATACTGACTCGAAGACCGTGAGTGCGTAATCTTGCAATCACAAAAGTCAAGTTCACACTTGCTCATGTCCTTTGTTTATTTTTTGTAAATTATTTTACAAATCCAGTGTTGTCTTCACCTGCATTTGAAAAAGGTCAGAAAACACTATTCAATGATATGCTCCAGGATATGCTCGAGGACTTATCAAGACCAGCTAAAGCTCTTCAATGAAGACAAGAAAGTCAACATATACCTCAACTCAAGTGAAGACAAAGTTACTGATTAGACAGAAATACAATCTCTAACCAAAGAACCTATCTCTGTAGTGCGTGGCAATAGCAGCAATGCCAAGTCCTTAGTTAAATACTAGTTTTAATAGTATAATTGTTTTACGTTATTCACCTTTGATTCTTCTTCGTAAGAAGTTCTTTCTCTCTCTTTAACCTAGAGTGTTCTCTGGATCTTTTGTAAAGAGTGAGTTGTAACCTTTAGCCATGTATTGGACCCGCTGTGTTTCTGTTTTGCCATTCTGAGGGATGTAATACTATTGAACGGTGTTTCATTGGTGTTATGTCAACAACTATATTATACTACATCATGCAGTGGTATGCTGGGTCACCGCAGTACCCCTACTATTCGGCAATAGAAAACCTCTATGAGGGTACTGATGGACACCCTACCCCGGTTCCCTAGTACCTACGCTGGTCAGATATTCCAATCACTTGGGATAGGAAGGATCACCCAGACCTCATCCCTATGGACAACTAGTACGCCATGGTCATCAACTACCTGATTGACGGCAACGAGTTCACCAAATGCATGGTGGACAGTGGAAGCAGCATCAACATCATGTACCTGGATAAGCTGCACAAGATGAACTTGATGGAAGCAAACCTAAGGCGGACCAGCACCGTGTTCCATGGCGTAGTTCCTGGCTGGGAGGCTCGGTCCCTTGGGCGCATCACACTTCAGGTAGCTTTCGATGATGTTAATAATTACCGCCAAGAACGCATGACCTTTGAGGTAGTCCCCTTCAAGAGCGTGTACCACGTCATCTTCGGACGCGACATCTTCCACGCCTTCATGGCCAAGCCATGCTTCATCCACAACAAGCTCAAGATACCCGAACCTAACGGCATCATCGCCATATCCGGAAGCTTTACCAAGGCAAGGGACTACGAGATTGGAGAAGCAGCCTTTGTAGAAGCTATCCTCTACAGCGAAGAATTCAAGGATATCCAGAGCAAGGTCGATGCCACGGAGATGCCAGCGTCGAAGAAGCATATTTCTGACTCCGCCCCGCCTTCAAGGCCGCCATCGATACCAAGCCGGTGGAACTTTTGGTAGGCGATGCCTCCAAGACCACCGCCATTGGGACGAACCTGGACCCTAAATAGGAAAGCGCGCTCGTCGAGTTCATCTGTGAGAATAGAGACATCTTTGCTTGGCAACCTGCCGACATGAAAGGTGTACCTAGGGAACTTGCCGAGCATATCTTGAATATTGATCCAAAATGCAAACTAGTGAAACAATCTCTACGACGCTTTGGAGACGAGAAGAGACGCACCATAGGCAAAGAGATAGCTAGGTTACTTCAAACTAGTTTTATCTGAGAAGTCTTTCACACCCGATGGGTGGCCAATCCTGTACTTGTCCCTAAAAAGGGAACCAAAGAATTAAGAATGTGTGTTGATTACACCAGCTTGAACAAAGCATGTCCCAAAGATCTGTTTGCTTTGCTCGCATTGACTCGACGGCTGGCTCGGAACTTTTGTGTTTTCTCGATGCATACTCAGGATACCACCAGATAAAGATGAAAGATGAGGAAGTCAGACCAATTGGCCACTTCGTTCACCACACCTTATGGCACGTTTTGCTATGTCACGATGCCCTTTGGGCTGAAAACGCAGGTGCTACATACCAGCGGACCATGCAGCGTTGCCTACACAATCAAATTGGTCGGAACGTTCATGCCTATGTGGACGATATAGCGGTGATGTCTAAAAAGTGAAACGACTTAATTACTGACTTAAAAGAAACATTTGATAATCTCCGGAAATACAACATGATGCTTAACCCCAAGAAATGTGTCTTCGGGGTTCCAGCCGGCAAATTGTTGGGTTTCATCGTTTCCCAATGTGGAATCGAGGTCAACCTGGAGAAGATCAAGACTATCCTAAACATAAACCGTCTGACATGCATGAAGGACATACAACGGCAACAGGCTGTGTTGCAGTAGTAAGCCGGTTCGTCGGTCGACTTGGAGAGAAGGCTCTGCCATTGTACAAGTTGCTGAAGAAGGTGGACAAATTTACATGGACGGACGAGGCAGATGCAGCACTGAAGAAGCTAAAGGAGATACTCTCCTCGGCACCTATACTTGCAGCACCCGAGCCTATGGAGACTATGTTGATCTACATGGCGGCCACCAACCGGATAATCAGCATCGTCGTCGTAGTAGAGCGGAAAGAACCAGGGCATGAGTACGGAGTTCAACGACCAGTTTACTATGTAAGCAAGGTCTTGACGGAGTCCGAGCAGTGTTACCCGCACTACTAGAATCTAGCTTATGGAGTGTTCCTTGCTTCTCGGAAGCTAAGGCACTATTTCTAGGAGCACCCTATCATAGTTGTGAGCAAAGCTCCACTGTCCGACATCATCAACAACACCGACGCCACAAGAAGGGTTGTGAAGTGGGGCATTGAGCTTGCCGCCTTCGAGATCACCTACAAGAGAAGCGACGCTATCAAATCACAGGTCTTGGTGGATTTCATCGCAGATTGGACGGAGATGCCAGATGCTACCCCTATACCAGAGCCAGAATACTGGGTGATGCACTTTGACGGATCAAAGCTACTCAACGGCTTCGGGGCTAGCGTACTCCTACATTCACCAACAGGGGAAAAGCTACACTACGTTCTGCAGATCCACTTCGAGGCTACAAATAACATGGCGAAATATGAAGCACTCATTCACGGACTTCGCGTAGCCAAGGATATTGGCATCAAGCGCATAGTTTGCTGTGGAGATTATGACTTGGTTGCCCAGCAGGTGGCTGGCACCTGGAATGCGCGGACGAGATAGCCAAGAGCTTCTTGGGCTACGAAGTCAAGTATGTCCTGAGGGAGGAAACTGAGGCGGTTGACCTACTGTCAAATCTTGGGTCAGGGCGCAAACAAATTCCACCTGGCGTTTTTCTAGAGCATCTACGGACACCATCCGTGAAGGGAGCGGACCCGAGAACCCGGATAGAGTTAACTCTTTCGTCCACACAGTGACAAGGGTCCCTCCATCTTGGACAAAACCGTTCATGGAGTATCTCGTACACAGAAATTTGCCCATCGACAAGGTCGAAAGTCGCCAAATAGTACGTTGAGCAAAGGGCTATACCATAATCAATGGATAGCTCTATAAAAGAAGAACCACTGGTGTATACCTCAAGTGTGTTTCCTAGCAAGAAGGTATTGAAATCCTTCGTGAGATCCATCTCAGAGATTGCGGCCATCACGCCGCTCCTCGATCGTTGGTCTCCAAAGCCTTCCAACAAGGATTCTACTGGCTAACCGCAAAGGCGGAGGCCGACAAGCTGGTTGAGACATGCATGGGATGCCAGTATTATGCCCGACAACCACATGTTCTAGCTAAAGAATTTCTAACAACACCAATAACTTGGTCGTTTGCAGTCTGGGGGCTAGACATGGTTGGTCCATTACAGACGGGACCATGTGGGTTTACACATCTGCTAGTAGCAGTTGACAAATTCACCAAATGGATAGAATCTAAACCCATTAGAAAGATTGATGGGGAAACTGCCCTTAGGTTTGTACGGGATCTAGTGGTGAGATTTTGTCTCCCACATAGCATTATCACCAACAATGGCAGCAACTTATCACTAGGAGAAGTGGAAGCTTATTGTTGGGAGAAGGGCATCCGACTTGACCTAGCATTTGTGGCTCATCCACAGTCCAATGGTCAGGTTGAGCGAGGCAATGGATTAATTCTGCAGCGAATCAAGCCACGTCTCGAGGAACCGCTACATAGAGCAGTTGGAGCCTAGGCGGAAGAATTACAATCTGTTCTATGGAGTTTACGAACTACACCCAACAGATCTACCAGCTACACCCCTTATTTCATGGTATATGGAGAAGAAGCCATCCTGCCTTCCGACATCCTTCATGATTCACCAAGAGTTGCCGCCTACGACAAAGATGACGCTGAAGAATCCAGGCGCCTAGATGTGGACCTTCTCGAGGAAGAGTGTGTATTGGCATGCCAAAGGTCCGCCATCTACCAGCAGAACCTATGCATCTACCATAGTCGCCGCGTTCGGCATCGCTCATTTAAAGAGGGGGATATGGTGCTCCGACTTAAGCAGAAGAAGTCAGACAAATTATCCCCGCCATGGGAAGGACCGTTCATCATAATCAAGGCGCTACTCAATGGGTCTTACTACCTCGTTGATAATAGTGAACTTGAGGATAGACCCACCAATGATCATAAGTGTAAGCGACATGGCCTGGATGATGACTACCCGGAGCTTGATCAGCCATGGAACATAGCACAGCTACGTACTTTCTACACTTAGCATATTTTTTGTCTACTGTGTAACTCTTATATGATCAATGAAATAAAGCTCTTTGGTTCACTCATATTCTTGAGTCTTTTACCTCCTTTAGTGTTCATTTTTGGATTGTGTAAAACCTTTATGCGCAAGTTTTGCATTTGCACTTGTGAAAATTCCGCCGACGTGCGTTAGCTTAAGTTTTCTGGTCTACACATTCTTTGTTATTTTTATGTGGATTCTGGGGTAGTGACTTTTGGCACTTGAAGTCGGTGATTTTGTGTTTAGTTTTGACGGTTCCATTGGGTATCATCACTTGAGCGCATGGTTCTGACTACGAGTCTTCCAACTCACAAAAAGTCAAGCATAAAAACCAAAGTAATGGATAAGCCTGCACTTGTTTAAAAAATATTTACATGCTGAAACTAGTGCTTAGGTAGCAGGAAACATACATATATTGTTTTCCGCCTTAAGATTAACACAGTAGTTTTTCCGCATACATACATCTAGAGGAGACAAATATTACAAAGTGTTCTTTCATTCCTCTAACACAGGAGACTTTGAGGTAGCATCATCGGCAGCAGGAGAGCCATCCTGATCATATTCAAAGCCGGTGTTCTTGAGGGACTCGGAGGAGTTGGGCTCGACCAACTCGGCGACTCTGGTGACGAAGCCGGCGAGCGATGCCCAAATAGCTTTATGATCAATCTTCTGGCCATCATCGTCTATGTCAGGAAGACCCGAAGTCACCGTGTCAATGTTAGCATTCTCGTAGTGGGCCTTGACCATCGCCAGCGACATTCTAGCACCAGCCCAGGTACATGAAGCTTTCCAGCTTACGATACGCTCGGGGGCTTGACGCAGAATCTCCGATTACTTCATGACAGAATCCACCGCCTTGATGTTGATGTGCAGGGGCTTGGAAATCTCTTTGGATTGCTTGATGGTGGTACTGATGAAGTTGCCGGCGATGACCATGCATTCCTTTGTTGGAGGAGGCGTATTGGTTAAACCAATTCGAGCTGCATTTTCGGCAAGCAAAGGAGTACGTGAGTGCAATAACACAAAAAAATTCAGAGTACCTGGCTTACAGAAGTACAAAGACGGAGATCGCTTACCAAAGATGCTCGCCTCGGCTTGTTGGAGTGTCTCCACCATGGAGTCCCGTTCTTGTCGGAGGACCTTGTAAGCCTCAAGGTTGCATTTGTTCTGCTCATCAGCAGCTTTCTTTTGCTCCTTGAGGATTGCAACTTCCTCCTTCAGTCGGTTGATCTCCGTGTTGGCGGACTCCTGCAAGGCCTTCATGGACTCCTCGTGCATCTTCAGAGTGTCATCCCTCTCCTGTTTGAGGATCTTGTTCTCGCTATCCAGCAGTTCTATGTGCCTAGATTGCTTGACAATGTCCTTCGCCTTGGCAATAGTTTCTGCAAGTCGGAGAAATGACAACACACAATGAGTAGTCGGAGAGTGATGGCACAATACCAAGTTTGAGTGCAAAATTGAAAGTAAAAACAGACTCTTGCTCTTGGTGATTTGATCCTTCAAGAAGGCAGTTTTACCCTTTTCAGCTTCTAGTTCAGCGCGCATCTTGTGGAACTTCTCATTGGTGACGCCTCTCCGAGCATTCTCATTCTGTGGAAAGAAATTCAAAATTACTTAGTCAACTTGGAGCATCTAGCCGGATAAATATCCACCTAGAGGCTTGGGGCTACAGTGAGAGTTTTTAACTCGGCAATATGCTTAGTCTTTCTTTAAGCATCTAGTCAGAACTAATTTTGTTTCAACTAGAGGCTTGGGGGCTACAGTGGGATACTACATATGAAATGCAAAAGGCAAATAAAACTTACAAGTGCGATGATATTGAGGTTGGTGGCGCTCTCGGCAAATATCTTGCTGAAGGAAAGACTATTTCCGTGCAGGATATCCGCCTGCCTGAGCAGCTCCTCAAGACCCCAAGTCAGAGAAGTTGGCACTGCACCAGGAGCCAGAGCTGAGATACTCGGCGTAAGCGCCGGATAGACAATCTTTGGGAGCTTAGTTGGCGTCTTGGGTGCAGTGGCGCCGTCTTCGGCAGAAGTTCCGCCTTCCACCATTGCCTTACCGCTACCAGTGGCATCCTTAGCCGGAGCTTCATTCACTTTGGATGCGGTGCTTTCTTGTGTCGCCTTCTTGCCAACAATAGCAAGATCCGCGACGACACCTGGGTCCACTTCCATGGCGGAACGGTTAGATGCTACCTTAGCTAGAGAGCTTGTCGGTGCGGCAGCAGGCTGGATGCTGGGAGTGGTAGGGGCGATGGCGGGAGACTCTTGGTGCAACATATCTTTGATGTTTTTAGAAGCCCCCGATGTTTTGGAGGTCTTCTTCAAACTCAAACTAGCTTTCTTCCTGAAACATGCAAAAGTATAAGTACATGAATAAGACAAGCAAGAGACAATGTCGGATGATAAGAAGCTTACACAACAGTTGGTGCTTTGGTAAACGGGATGCCGGTGATTCTTCTTTTCTCCGCCTCCAGGGAGGCGGTGGACTTCTTGGAGGCTCCACCCTCCATCTTCTTCTTCTTGACACTGTCGACAGCATCAGAGGTGGAGCTCTTCCGCTTTCGCACCAACGGAACATCATCATCGGACACGACGGTGGCTTCCTTCATCTTGGGGTCGTAGACTTGGGCAGCCATGCTATCCTTGTCTAGATTCTTTAGCTGTAAAGTGAATCCCGAAGTGTTAGATGGAATGGTAATGGCTAGATGGAAGAACTGGAGTATATGTCATACATGAAAAATAAACAGATACCTCTGGGCACTGTAACACCCTCGGATCGGCCCTATGCAATTTTTCGCGATTCCCGCCAAATTTGCATAGAAATGATTCAAGGTGCCCACCAGGCACTTGCGTGCGGGTGGAAAACGAAGTAATATCATTACACAATAGTCCATGATGGAACCCACATAACAGATATATACAACAACGACTCCATGAGTCAAGAATACAGATATACAGTACAAAGATCCAAATCACCTTGAAAACGATACAACATCCGACTACGGACAAGATGCAAATGGGGATAAGAGCCCTGAAGAATAACCAATGGCGTCCATAACCCTGCTCAGGTCAAGCTAGAAGGGTAACCCTGTTAACGACATTGATCTCAAACCTGCTTAAACAAAAGGTGTTGCCGACAAAGGGCAAAGTGATGGGGGAATACCAATCGGGGTATACCCACGAAGCGGATTCGCCAGCTGGATCGAGCCGACTGAAGCCAAGCCCAGAGCGGGTCGACTCGCCCAATACGGCGAGTGGCGCGTGCTAGACCCAGACGACTGGCGCCGACTGGAGGCCCAAGGCGGCGACTCCAATAGAAATCCCACTAAAGCACTTGTAAACCCTAACTGGCTGCATATATAAAGCCACCAAGGGCACCCCCAAGGGGTACGTCATATTAGATCTAGTCTCCCCCACCGCCTCTGGCGACTCCATTGTAAACCAATCTATGATCATATACTGGATTGATAGTAGGACGTAGCGATCCTCCATCGAGGGGACGTGAACCTGGGTACATCGTGTGCCAATCTCGCTCCCGGATTCTCCTACGTCGCCTTGCTCCCTCTACGTAAGCTACCCCCAGTAGCATCTGCCGTGCAATACCACGACAGTTGGCGCCCACCGTGGGGCTAGCGATGCTTGGAGGGTGATAATCCGGGCGGGATCCCTCACCATCACCTGTGGCCAGATCACGTCTGGTTGGTTCATCTGCGACGCGCCGGAAGAATTCACCATAGCTGGGCATGTTCTGGTGCACGTGGCCTTGGCGGCTTATGATTTTCCAATATGATCTCATCGGTTCCTTTCGTTGATTATTTTATTGAATGATTTATTTTGTTTGGATCTAACTTTTTTTCTATACGTTGATACACATCGTTGGAGAATCTGTTCATAAATGAAGAATCCAATCCGGTTCTCTTGGCGGCGGCTGGAACCATGAAATCAGTCAGATCGATCACTATAACCTGGAGTTAGACATACGCGCTCGATCGCATGGGACGCTGTGTCTAGAGTCCAGACTCCAGTGCATACGAGCGGCCGTGCATACGAGCGGCCGCACTCGTCGATCAAACCAAGACAGCCACCCGTCCATTCACCGATTGGCCTTGGATTTGACAACAACAAACTTCTCTCTCCTACTGATTGATTATTTTGTTCAGGTCTAAAATCTTGCACCATTATTTTGCTGCATGTACACATGGTTTGGAGAATCGGCACCATGAACTAAAGAGCCTTATTAAATGTGTGGTCGTGCTGCTAATTCAGATCAAAGAAAAGGACGCTGGATTAGCCTGGAATTATTTTTCTATTAAAGCTTTTCTTCAATTTTTATATTATATTATATCCTTCTAGTTAATTGTTTTGTACGTACAAGTGCCAGGAAAACCAAGTAGCGATGTGCAGAATTGGACATTCGTTGCTCGGTCAGCTTATCTTTCCTGCTTGCTACAGCAGGTCGACTCTGGCCTTGTTGATATGGCAATCGACTCGTCGTGTCGACTCCATCTAGCCGTCGCGCCAACCGTCTTCACCTTCACCAAATACGGTCTCGGGGACTCACGACCCGCCCCTTGCGACCTTGTCGCCCTCGCGGACTCTCTCAGCTCAGGAGACTCGCCTCGTCTCTCGCGGACTCGCCACGCTCGTGGATCCTACCGCCGCGGACTCGCCACGTCCGACGACTTGTCCATTGCGGACTCGCCATGCTCCGGAATTCGCCTAAACGCGGACATGCTTAAACGCGGACTCGCTAGGCTCGGGGACCCGCCATCGCGACTTCGCCATAGCGCGACCTCCATCCGCCCGTCGACCCCGTGTCCACCGCGTCGACTTCGCCATAGCGCGACTCTCGTCCGCCGTGTCGACCCCGTGTCCGCCGCGTCGACTTCGCCATAGCGCGACTCCCGTCCGTCGCGTCTACCCCGTGTCCGCCGCGTCGACTTCGCCATAGCGCGACTCCCGTCCGCCGCGTTGACCCCGTGTCCGCCGCGTCGACTTCGCCATAGCACGACCTCCGTCCGCCGCGTCGACTCTGGGTCCGCCGCGTCGACTTTTTTCCGGCTGAACGTCGTGCGACCCTGTCCGCTACGACAAATGCGTATGCCGCGCCTGCTAAGGGACCGTCATCGTCCGAGTCGCCAGAGAGGGTCGCATGCCACGCTGCACGGACTCACCACTGGGCGTCTCTTCCCCCCGGGAAAAATCAATTCGCCTTTGTCAACCTTTGAAAGAGCGACTCGCGATGGCCAAGTAGTGCGGACGAGGACTCGCAAACCGAGCCTCGGATCGTCCACGAAAAACGCTAAGCGAGAGCCATCATTGGAGTCGCCTTGCTCGACTGGCCTCCCGGGCCAAGACAAATGGTAGTGCTACACAAACAGCACCATGTCCTCCTCAACCTGAGACAGTACGACTCGCACGGCCAAGTACTGCGGACAAGGACTCGCAAACCGAGCCTCGGATCGTCCAGGAAGAACGCCAAGTCGAGAGCCATCTTTGGAGTCGCCATGCGACTGGCCCCCCGGGCCAAGACGAGAGACTCGCTAACAAAACAGCGCAATCAACATCATCGCGGACTCGCAATCATCGCGGACTCGCCACACTCGGGGACTCTCCCCTCGCGGACTCGCAATCATCGCGGACTCGCCACACTCGGGGACTCTCCCCTCGCGGACTCGCAATCATCACGGACTCGCCGCACTCGGGGACTCTCCCCTCGCGGACTCGCAATCATCGCGGACTCGCCACACTCGGGGACTCTCCCCTCGCGGACTCGCAATCATCGCGGAATCGCCGCGCTCGGGGACTCTCCCCTCGCGGACTCGCAGTCATCGTGGACTCGCCACGCTCGGGGACTCGCCCCTCGCGGACTCGCCGCGCTCGGGGACTCGGCGCCCGTCGGTCGATCGACCTCGCCGCTCGCCGCACTCGGGGACTCGGCGCATAATCGGTCGCTCGGCCTCGACGCTCACCGGTCGCTCGATCTCGCCACTCGCCGCGCTCGGGGACTCAGCGCTCGCCGGTCGCTCGACCTCTCCACTCGCCACGCTCGGCAACAACCACTACTATTTTCAAAATATGAGCCTCGAGTCGCCTCTACAAGCCAACTCAAGCCTCGGGGACTACTCCTAGGCATGCTTCATGTACGCGTGGTTGCACGACCGCGGCTCTCCCTCTTCGATTCGTCACCACGGACTATCCCTCGCGTACTCAACACGCTCGGGGACTCGCCGCCGCGGACTCGCCCTCGCGTACTCGACGCGCTCGGGGACTCGGCACGCTACAGACAGCGGCACTCGCCAGGCGTTCGACCTCGCCGCTCTCCGCGCTCGGGGACTCGGCGCCCGTCGGTCGATCGACCTCGCCGCTCGCCGCGCTCGGGGACTCGGCGCCCGTCGGTCGATCGACCTCGCCGCTCGCCGCGCTCGGGGACTCGGCGCCCGTCGGTCGCTCGGCCTCGCTGCTCTCCGCGCACGGAGACTCGTTGCCGAGGACTCGCCCTCGCGTACTCGACGCGCTCGGGGACTCGGCGTGCTACAGACAGCGGCACTCGCCGGTCGATCGACCTCGCCGCTCTCCGTGCTCGGGGACTCGGCGCCCGTCGGTTGCTCGTCCTCGATGCTCGCCGGTCGCTCGACCTAGTCGCTCTCCGTGCTCGGGGTCTCGACGCTTGTCAGTCGCTCGACCTCGCCGCTCGTCGCGCTTGGGAACTTGGCACTCTACGGTCACTCGACCTCGCCCCTCGCCACGCTCGAGGACTCGGCATGCTCCATGTTCGGAGAATCGCCGCAACTGGCGGCTTCACCGACACCCTACGTCTTTCGCCAACTGGTCATCACAGACTGGCTCACGCCGACTGCCTCTCTCTTCATGATTCTTTTCTATGTTCAGGAGCTCGTCGCCGATTCGCCACGACCCATCGTCAAGACTCTCTGCGCCCTGCCTCAAGCCCGCGTCGAATCGACAACGCGCTCGGGGACTACTGATGGGGGAATACCAATCGGGGTATACCCACGAAGCGGATTCGCCAGCTGGATCGAGCCGACTGAAGCCAAGCCCAGAGCGGGTCGACTCGCCCAATACGGCGAGTGGCGCGTGCTGGACCCAGATGACTGGCGCCGACTGGAGGCCCAAGGCGGCGACTCCAATAGAAAGCCCACTAAAGCACTTGTAAACCCTAACTGGCTGCATATATAAAGCCACCAACGGCACCCCCAAGGGGTACGTCATATTAGATCTAGTCTCCCCCACCGCCTCCGGCGACTCCATTGTAAACCAATCTATGATCATATACTGGATTGATAGCAGGACGTAGCGATCCTCCATCGAGGGGACGTGAACCTAGGTACATCGTGTGCCAATCTCGCTCCCGGATTCTCCTGCGTCGCCTTGCTCCCTCTACGTAAGCTACCCCCAGTAGCATCTGCCGTGCAATACCACGACACAAAGGAAAAAAGGGAAGCGGTCAGTACTGAGGCCAGTACACGGCGAGACTAGAATTCGGCGGTCCTCGCCTACATAGGTATAGTGGACTGAAGCGGCAGCGCAGCATGCACTAAACAACCTATAGAGACTCAATACAACTGGCGACTATCAGATAGGGATAAGAAAGACCTATTCGGATCCAACCTGAAACTATCACCAAGCATACCCATCCTGGTATTTGCCCCTCGAGACCAAACGAGGAAGTCAACCGAGGAACTCACACAGTTGGCAGTTTTATTCATTCTGTTATAGTTGTGGCAATTACTAGTCAGATATATATAGTTGGGATCATCCTGATATAATAAGCAGTGGGCAGTTTTAATTAACCATTCCGTTGTAGTTGCAATACTTACTAGTCAGATACATATAGCATGAGGCATCCCAAAACCAGTAGTTGTTGGCACTTTTATTTAGCCATTCCATTATAGTGAAGCTGATTACTAGTCATTATAAAGTCAAATTTATAGCACTACTTTAGTTATAGTTGTCTATGATCGAGATACTGTGCTCCAAGTCGTCCATAACCGCAGACACGGCTTTCAGAAAGTTTTACCCTGTAGGGGGGCACAAATAGCAACACAGGCACGATCAACCTCGGAAAAAACCAAATGAAAACCCAACGAGGCATCACGACAGAGCAATTGCAAGATTCATATAATATTTGAGGGGGCCACCCCACCAAGCTACCCGCGATGAAGTTGGCCAGCTTCGAGACGGACCCAGAGGTTTGTGACGACGGCTATAAATGACTAGGAACCTGAAAGTGTGACTGGGCTTGTCAATACCGCAAAAATGTGGCACGGGGTTCCAAAATAGTACAGGTGCTCCACGCGCAATAGTAAATAAAGCAGTAAAACATGGCATAAGTACAGGATAGTAATAAAGCCCCAAACTACTTTGTGGCCCAAGAAATAATATATGACTCACGCTCTGGCTAAGGGGATTCATGGTCCCACATGCGGATAGTGCGAATATTCAAAGAACAGGTATCAAGTACTCAGGGTTCTACGGGACACAAGTGGACGGTTAAAAACCAAATAACATCTATTTCCCACCTGTGCCTCTGCATTATTTACCTACTTTAATTTTAGTTATTAAACGGTAATTAAAGCCATGATCATCTCCAACATAAAGCATATGGCAGTCTTCCAACAACGGTGGTACTTGACGACACGCAACAGCACTTAAGCAAGCGACTATGACACACAAGTCCAACTATCTACCAAACAACAGGTAATAGGATGTGTCCAAGGCAATATAAGGGCTACAGGGAAGTATAATGGGGTACAGAATCTATAGCATCACAACACAGATAGCAATAGATCAACAGGAGGAAGTAAAGACTAGAAATATAAAATAGGTAGAAAGGGGGAGAATGCTCGCCTGAAAACATTGCCGAAGGTTCACCGGGGATCAGGTCGACACTCGCATCAACTCATCGGCCAAGTCCGAAAAGTAGCAAAGCACTAGCACAAACACCAGATGCACTATTTAATACTACGGCAGAAGATTGGGCATGATTCATGTATGATGTATGACATGGCAAAGATGCACTGCAATTAGGCCATATTAAGCGGAACCGGGTCCCGACAATTAAGTATAAGGTTATAGTTGTTTAGCTACCCCGCAATTTAAATGTTGACTTAATAAGGCAAAACATAGCATCGGTTCGCTATATAAATTTAAATGGAGATATAAGACTAGAAAAGCCCACATATGGTCTCCATAATTAATTGTGAGATTAATCGGCTAAAAGCCCCCGAACCACATGATATATATGCAAGCATGACAATTTTATATGCAACAAGTCAAATATCATATATTAAAAATATAGGGGTCTCGGATAGGGGTCACACACAGGGGGTCGGATCCGAGGTCTTGGGGTTCCGAGGGGTCGAGGGATCGGTCTTCGGATTTCGGAATCTTGGTGTCCTAGTCTAGTGTCGATCTTCGGGTACCACATGGTCTCGGCGTGGTTCCCTCGGATTCAAGAGCCGATGGTCTTGCATGGTTCGTTGGGTCCGTGTAGGATATCTCTGGGTTCTATGACGAAGTTCTCGAGTCAATCGCGCGGCATCCCACATTGGTTGTATACCACTGCACCAATTTTACCAACAACTCAAACCACCATATCACATTAGATCTTCACCATATCAGCTACACAGGGAAACAATGACTCAACACATGGACGAAAGGGCTGCAGGGAATGGTCGGTAGGCTTGCAGGCGCACTTGGGGAGGTGGCATGGGGCCTGGGCGGCTCAAGAGAGTAGACCGAGGAGGGTCCCAGGTGACGCAGGCGAGGAAGGTCGACGGCGGCTTGGCAGTGACACCGGCGCTCAGGATGGTGGCGTTGCTGGCAAAGGAACACCAAGAGGGCGGCCGGCAGGGAGGACCGACGGCAGCGAGGGGCTCGCCCACAGAGGGGGCCACTGCCGCTGGCAGCTGCAGAGCAAAGAGGGGGCGATGGGGCCGCAGACGGCAGGGCCGAACGCGGGCGATGGAGTCCAGGCGAGGTAGAGCCGGGGGTTGCAGCAGAGGGAGCCCGCGAGGCGATGGTGCGGGCCAAGCCACGCGGTGGCGGCGGTTGGGGGAAGGCGCGGGGAGGCGATGAAAGCCAGGGGCACGCGGCGATGGTGAGAGACCCGCGAGGCCGGATACGAGGCGGATATCGAGGTGGCTCGACGAGGTCCATAGCGAGAGGTGCGGCGCGCTTCGGGAGGAGAGAAGGCACGTGATAGAAAGGACAGAGGGCGGCGGCGCTCGCGATAGGGAGGAGGGATCGCGTGCCGGAGAGGCGCGCGGGGATGGACGGGAGGGTGTGCCAAGGTGGGGCCGTGGGGGTTCCTGGTTGGGAAGGGATGGGATGGACCGGGCGGTTCCTACCTGCGCGTGGGTGGTGTTGGGTTGGTGTGTACCGCGTGAGTGCGTGTGTGTCGCTGCGGGTGCCAGGGGAGAGTGGCGGCAGGGTGGATGGGAAGGAGTGGAGGCTTGGTAGGTCTAGGTTAGGTTAGGGTTAGGGTTTGGTGCTACCGAGGTTGTAGACTGCTGCTAGCTGTACCGTTGGGCCTGGCCGGCGGCGGTCTCCCTCGGGGTTTATAAAATGTTTTAATTATTTATTTATTTAAAATAAAATATTTTGCAAGTAGTTTTTAGACAAACCAAATGTCTGGAAAAGACTAGGGTTTGACATTTGAAATAGAGAGAGAGGACTATTTATAGAAAACAAAATAGGGCTTTTCGGAAATAGTTTTAGACATATATATGCATGCTGATGCCATGATGATGCGCAACATACAAATAACCGCGATTTTCTAGTAGTGGTTTTACCCGGGGTGCTACAGGCACTTGCCGTCCTCGAACATGTTGTAGGTGATGGTGAAGACACGCTTCCTGTCCTTCACCTTGACGATGTCCTTGTGGCGGAGCTTGATGGAGGCACTCCAGAAGTTGTCCTCAGAGATGTGAAGGCTATCCTTCCTATCCTTATTATAATGGTGCATCAGTTTCGCGCGGTGCTGCAGAGGCTGAATCCGCCTGATGAACCAGCACATGGCTAGGTCCAACCCGGTCAGACCCATCTCTACGAACCACTCGATCCGCCATATAACGCAGGAGGCTTCGTTGTCGGAGGGTAGGATGGCTTGGGTTCTCCATGTCGGGGCTTCAGCGGCGGCCCTGTCGACAAAGTCTGGGTATGTTGCTTCTCGGGCAGCCAGAGGGATATCTGGACTGTAGAAGTACGTCCTCTGTCAGTTTTTGCAGGACTCGTGGCCTACAATGTCGGGGAACCGCCGTCCAGGCCGGATCTTGAAGCTAATGGTTCCACAATTTCTGAGCTCATCCTTGCTCGCTTCGGCTTCCCTCTTGACGGTGAAGAAGTATATGAACAGATCTAACCTAGGCCTAATTTCTAGGTATCCCTCACAAAGCGCCGCGTAGTTGCTAAGCGCGAGGATGCTATTCGGATATAGGTTTTGAGGTTGAACCCGGTAGTGGCTAAGGACCTCTAAGAAGAAGTCGGAGATTGGGAGGGAGACGCCGTGTACCAATTGTGCTTTGAGGTACACATTTTCTCCGGCTTGGGGAGAAGGGGTAACCTCGCCGGCCGGCGCTGCCCGCCAGACCAGTCCCTCTGTCGTGGGGAGGTATCCCTCGGCGAGCATCTCCTTGAGATCGCCATCAGCGATATCGGAGCCGCGCCACTCTCCTTTGTGAGAGTCTCCCTCCTCCTCCAGCGGTTCCATCCCCACTCGAATATGGTCACTGCTGGTGGATTCCACCACCACGGTACCTGGCAGCACCAGGCCCTCTGGGGGCACCTGGACGGAGCCTGCCGGCTTCGTCGCGGTGTTGCTTGTTGCTGCCATGGATGGGGTTGTGGTGCTGCTCGCCATTGGTGTGGGGAGGAAGGTGATTATGGGACTGGGGAAAGCTAGGTTTTTCTCGGTGAGCGCAGAGAGATCGAGGAGACGTTCGCTGGAGGAAGAAGATGACGCGAGTAAGAATGCGGTGAAAAGATAAAATCTACCACGGTTATAATTTATAGTACTCTGCGTCAAGATTCGTGCAAGTTGATCAAACGATTGCTGCGTGGACAGCGCGTGCATGCGCGTGCGTGGAAATTTCGCCATGTTCCCACCGCCGCCGCCAACGTTTTGCATCCTTCGCACGGGAAAACGGTTGTGATTGCGTTCTCTGCATGTGTGAATTACAAGGCGTCACTGACCTATTGTCACATCCCAAGATTTTCCAAAACTTGTAATGTGAAAAATAAATAAACAAAATAAATTATTGTTGAAAATCAGGGTGAAAAGAAACTTTGGTTTCTAAATGGAAACTTAAAATCCCATCTTGGACAAACTTTAATTTGAATCCAACAAAATCCAAATCAAAAGAAATGCATTCTTCATAAGTGCATCTGGAAATTTAAACTCTTGGAAAATAAATCCAAACCCTAAACCCTAATGGAATAAAAAAATTCATTTCCAAGTTATCTCCAAGACTATGGACTGGATCCATATAAAATTTTGTCAACAAACATTTACAAATGATCAAGAAGGACAAATATAAATATTATAAGACCATAGAAATTGGTTTCACTTAATTTGGAACCATAAATAAAAAAAATTATGATTTTAATAAGATAAGGAATTGATTTCCCAAAGCTAATAAAGCCTTTATCTAAAATCCATACCAAATGGTGAGAAAATAATCCTAAAAGGAATTAAAAAGATAAGAAAATATTAAACAAGATTTTACAAATTGGAATCACTAAGTTTGGATCTCTAAATAAAAATATATGGATTTTTATGAGATGAAGAAAGAAATATTAATTAAAGAATATTTAAAGACCAAATTAAATCTTGGCAAAGACCATAAGCAAATGGAATGAATAGAATCCAAATCCAAATAAAATAAAAGGATAAATAATTTCCAAAATAAAATAAAAGGGCTTAAACCAAATTTCATTTGAATAAAGACAAAATCCGTATTAGAAATAATTGACTAAATATTGGGAAAATAATATTTTGGAATTTACCCAAGTGAAATAAAAGTTGTTTAATTCATCCTAATTAAGATTAAAGAAAACTTCCAAATAAAAATTTGGGGAAATAAAACTATATTAAAATTCCATTGGAATTGAAACAAATACCCAATCCTAAATGATTAATAAATCATATTAAATTATTCCAAATAATTCAAGATGAATTATTTGACACCCAAATAACCAAATAAAAACCTACTGAAAAGAATTGGAAGGTTTTGGAAAATCAAATAGTGTTTAGAAATATTAAATCTTATTTGATTTAAAAACTAGAACCTATTTTGATTAATTAAAAGGCCTTAAAAAGAATAAATAAATTATTCTAAAAATGATATCAGAAAGTCTTGTTAATCAGTATTTAAACCCACACAAAATTTGGCAATTGTTTCAATTCAAATGGATGTTTGAATTGACCAAACAAAATCAAAACAGAATTAAAGAAAAGGGAAAAGGAAAAACAAACAGAACAAAAAAAAAGGAAAAGACCCAGCCCAACTAGCCTGGCCCAACTAAGCCAGCCCACCTCTCCTTCTCTCCCGCAGAAAAAAGGTTCGCACCAAAGAAAGAACCCGCACAGCATATGACGCATGGGCCCTATCTCTTCTCTTCCTATCTCACTGTCAAACGGACCCCACTAGACACGTCAGCGTCTTGCTCAGCGCGACCCGTTCCTCCCCTGATTCCTCCCGTTTCTGCCGATTAATTCGTGCGATGAATTCACATCAATGACACAGTGATTCCTCCCCCAGACCATGCTCTCTTAATCGCCAGCATTCCCTCTACGTTTCCCCCTCAGTTCCCCACCTTAGCGCGCCCCCAGGCCATCCTAATTCCTCTACGAAGCTCCACTGCCCCGACGAGTTCCGGTGTCGATTCCGGCCAGCCTCCTCCGCCCCTCGACTCCTCGAGCACACGAGCATCTTCCCCAACCTCTAGCGCACCTCACAGTACCTTCCGTTCATCCGCACGAGCACCACAGCGTCGGCAACAAAGACACCAAGCACCGCCGCCGTCTGCCTCTTCTCCGGCGACTCCTCTGGTGAGAACCTGACCGCGCCGCCCCTTCTCTGTGAAGCTCCCGCACTCCCTAAACTTCTACGCATCTAACGCCACTATTGTCTTTCCTTCTCGTGCGCTGTAGCCTCGTCCCCGTCGACAGCTGACCGCACCCGAGGCACAGCTCAACTCCGACGAGGAATTCCTGCAACCCCAGTGCGCCCCTTGACCAAACCGCGAGTACCTTGAGCTTCCCCACGCCACGGCGATCACGGTGAGCCACCTCTTCTCCTTCCTTGCTTCCTCTATCGCCAGCTCCACCGCTAGCCGAGCGTCGTCGCCGTGCGCTGCCGCTAAGCGCCGCCAGAGTTTGGTCAGATCATCGCTAGCCGTTGGATGCAGATCGTATGGATACGATAGATGACTTAACGAACCGTTTTTGATCAATCTGTGCCGCACGATCTATTTAGATCTAACGCCTCCCGTAGCGCGATCCGGCCGAAGCGGTACCGACGAATAGAAACGCGCCGCGTGGCACTAGTTTGGTTTAAAACGGAATTTTGAATCTGACTAGTAAGCAAACTTGTAAAATTCAAAACTTAAAATACACACGTCCAAATTTTTCAAACTTTATATCAATGGATTCAGAAAAACAAGCCCTAGCCAACCATGCACTTTGTTTAGTAAAAAGCTTCTGTTAAATAGTTTGTTTTTGCAGAAACTTGTGAGTGCTTGTTTAGGATACAAAAATTGTTCAAAAATGATTTTGGGGATAAAATCTTTGGCAATTGGTTTGTTTTGAACCTACTGACCATAGGAAACAAATTATGGTTTCAAAAATGTATTTTGTGAAGCAAAAGAATAAAACTTTGATTTAAACCATTTCTAGTCAAATAAAAATATGGTTTAATTGTTAAAAATGATTTTGGAGGAAAACCTTTGGGAAATGTTTTGGAAATATACTCTCTGGCCCTAAACACAAGATTTCATGGTTTGAAAACATATTTTGTTAAACCTATAGAATTTTTCCTTATTAAAAGCATTTCTACACCACATAAAATAATGACTTGATCTAAAGATGGTTTATGAAGTAAAATCTTATACAAATGATTTTGCCACTTTGTAAAATGACCATTAGGTGTTTTCAAATGTTTATGAACCATTAGAAACCACTCTTACAAATAAAAAAATCTTTAGCATGCTTGCATGCATTGTTTTGTTTATTATTTTATGTGATGTTTTGCTTGAATGGTAGATTGAAACATTGTTTGCTTGATTGAATTGTAGTGATTTGAAGTGAGTGAACATAGCAAAGATCAAGGAGTGAACTTATACTATCTACCAAAAGGCAAGTGATGCTTCATACTTTTGTCCCATTATTTTCACTATGCATTAGTGATATTTCTAAGTAAGACTTGCATGGAATGTTTGCTAAGTATAAACCATGCTATGGGAAATCCTAGTAGATGAAACCTTAGTAGAAATTTCCTAAGTTAAGATTCCTACCACTATCATGCTTAGCTTAGCTAATAGAAAACAAGGGTGGAATATATATTCAGGCTATGGAAAAATTTCTAAGTCTGAGGACTTGTGTTTTGTTTAATAAAACAACTAAGTGAATGCCTGGGTGGAATGGAAGGAATGGTTTGTGTTGAGTGGTCATGCAAGTCTAGTATGCTGGGGAAAACTTGGGCATCACCAAGTCCAGTATGCTGGGGAAAACTTGGTGTCTCACTTCTGGATGGCCACCCAGGAACAAAGAGATTTGAGATGTCAAATGTTGAGAAGCTTCAAGTGCAGCCACTTGGCATTATGGGATCTGCCTGGATCATATAGGTTGCAATAACTTAGCCAAATGGACAGTTGGTGGTAGGGGTTTGATAGGTTGGAGCGCGTCCATTTTGGTCTAAGGGAAGGCTTCTGAAAGATCTTGTCTTGGGAAACCAAGTCTTGTGGCAAAAGTGCACCACCTCTGTAGAGTGAAAAATCTAAGTACTTGGCCATGTCCCTGGCAAAGGACAATTTGAGCATCAAGACATGGAAGCTATCAAGAATCTCATCATCCAAATTTCTAAGTTAAAAACTTGTGGTTGAACAAGGGTTTAAGGTTCACCAATTTCTATTGGTGGTTCCTTGGGTGATTTTTGTCAAGCAAAAACTTAGTATTTTTCAAATGATAAGGAAAATCTATTTTGAGCAATGCAAGCCTAAGCTCCACTTAGCCAAATGCATATATATGATAGACTCCACTATACTACCATAGTATCACTTGCCAATACAATTCAAATGTATTGACCCTTGTGGCTGTAACTTGTTATGTTGCAGGTTTTGTTTGATATTAGTGAAGTTTAAATGATTAGGATACAAGTCTACAACCAACATGTCTGCATGTGGCACTTTGAAGATGAAGGACCCCATGCTTATAGATATTCTGTTGCAATGTAATGTAATAGCCAAATGAGCTATGTAAGATGTAATAAATTATGTTATTCCTGGTTATAAAGTTGTATTATGACCTTTGTTTCTTGATATTACATCTTAACTGTGGATGCTAGCTATTGATCCAGGGACTAGCATTGTAAACACAGGGATCTCTACCTTATTAAAGGTTGGGAACAACACAACTCATATCGCGCACAGTGAACCGATCCCTGTAATTCGGCATATTGTCATTATACTGATTTATAGCAGGAATAGGATCCCGCCACCGTCGTGGGATCTGAACCTGGGTAAGCTGTGTTACCTCGTACCCGCCAACCTTCCGCCTTACCCCACGTCTCTAAACACGCTCTACGAGGACCCCTCCATGGCGTACTCGTCGGCAATACCACGACATTATCCTTGCAGTTTTCCTGTTGAACCGTTCTATTCGTGGCCTCACCGAAACTTCCAGTGGGTCACGAATGGAACTTCCTGTAAGGGTTCGTAGCATGGAAAACAAAAAAATTATACCGCATACAAACAAACAAACAAACAAACAAGCCAAGATCTATCTACTAGATTGTAGCAACGAGTCGATAGAGGAACTCACCCTCGAAGATTCCAAAGCGGTTAACGAGAGCAGATTCTCATGGGTGATGTAGTTGTACACTTCCGATCTCAAGATCGCGTAGACGATCCTTCCGGCGCTGCGTTCCGGAAGCGCTTCCGCAGTCGGTCACACGTTCGGTACTCGATGAAGACCTTCCTCTCCCTTGTTCCAGCAGGCAGCGGAGGTTGTAGCACTCTCCTCGCGATTCCGGCAGCACGACGGCGTGCTACTGGAAGTAGAGGGGAGATCTCGCAGGGCTTCGCCTTAAGCCAGAGCGAGTATGGTGGACTATGAGAGAGGCCTCGGCGATCTAGGGTTTAGAGGCACCAAGGGGTTTAGAGCAACCAGCAGCTAGGGATTAGCTAGACGGCGGTTTAGAGGAGATCTAGGGCAGCCGCATCTAGAAGGGGGGCGGCGGCTGGCCTAGGGTTTAGAGGGGCGCCGGCTAAGAGACAAGGTGTAGGGAGAGGGGGCGCCCCCTCCCTTTCTTTTATAGGTGGGAGGGGCGGCTAGGGCTAGCCGAGTCCTCCCCCAACTCCCTTGCTGGCCGACGGTTTTGAGGAGAGAAGGGAAACCTTCTCTTCCCAGGTTTCCTTCTCTCCCTCCACCTCACAAAATAGCCGTTTGACTTTTCAAATTGGCGTTTGACTTTTCAAACTAGGATTTGATTAAACCCTTTATTTTGTTCAGCGATGACTCCTAGTACATGATGCAATCATTCCAACTTGTTATGACACACTCATGTACCCTTCCCCTCCGGAGTGCCGGACATTCCGGAACCTTCTAGAACATTCCCGATGAAAACACCGGAACCATTCTTCAACCCCGAAACAGGACTTTCCTTATATGAATCTTTTTCTCCGGACCATTCCGGATCTCCTCGTGATATCCTGGATCCCATCCGAGACTCCGAACAACATTCGGTCTCTTACTCATCATTCCATAACTACTCAACAACATCGAATCCTTAAGTGTGTCTCCCTATGGTTCGTGAATTATGCGGACATGATCGAGACACTTCTCCGATCAATAACCAATAGAGGAATCTGGAAATTCATATGGCTCCCACATATTTCTACGATTACTTTGCGATCGAATGAACCACTTACATACAATACCAATTTCCCTTTGTCTCACGATATTTTACTTATCCGAGGTTTTGATCGTCGGTATCTCTGCATACCTAGTTCAACCTCGTTACTGATAAGTACTCTTTTCTCGTTCCCGTGGTATGTGATCCCTTGTGAGCCAGTCACATGCTTGCAAGCTAATTGGATGACATTCCACCGAGAGGGCCCAGAGTATATCTATCTGTCATATGGATGGACAAATCCCACTCTTGATCCATGTGCCTCAACACATACTTTCCGAACACTCAATGCCACCTTTATAGCCACCCAGTTACGGTGTGGTGTTTGATGTCATCAAAGCATCCTTCCGGTGATGGTGATTAGCATGATCTCATGGTCGAAGGAATTAGGTCACTATGTATCAGAAAGCTTATAGCAAATGAACTATATTAAATGACTTCATCTTTTATGCTACGCTTAACTATAGGAGTATGTCCATCACATCATTCTCCTAATGATATGACCCTATTGCTAATAACATCTCTATGTTCATGATCAGGAAACCATGATCATATATTAACCAACAAGCTAGTTTAACAAGAGGCTTTACTAGGGACTCTTTTATGTTTACAAATCACACAAGTATTAATGTTTCCTGTTAATACAATTATAGCATGGTATGTAAACATTTATCATAAGTATGAAGATATGATAATAACCACTTTTATTATTGCCTCTTGGGCATATCTCCAACAGTCTCCCACTTGCACTAGAGTCAATAATCTAGTTTCAAACCTTTGTGTATTCAACACCTATGGCTTTCTGGTGTCGTATGTACACGATTGCTAGTGGTCAACTGATCTCCGGATCTGACACTTATAGATCTGTGTGTAATTGCATGTCTTTGCGTCTCTACGCATCACTCATTCTCTAATGAGATGGCTTTGTATAAATTTGGTCCTTTGGTGTGACCTTTAGTTCTTTGGGGTTAAAACATGTTGATAATATTGTCGTACAATATATTTTCATAGCATTATCCCTGCTGTGAACTACACCTAGTTTGATAACAAACTACTTGACACAAGTGCCCTCTTTTGCTGCTATAATAGCAGTTATATACTTAGCCCTTTTGTTGTAGTATCTGTCACAATATCTTAACTTTGGAACTCATCCAAATCCATTTTGGAACTTACTTTCCATTATATTGTGCCACCCTTAGTTTAGATTGAGATAAACTTAATTTGTACTTTGTGACAAAACTAGTATCAATGTAGTACTCTTACAATGAACTAACCATCTATTTGTCACTTCTACAAATAATATACTCTTAGTTCTTCCAAAAGATCATAAGAATATCCTTACTATTGTCCAATGATCATCTTATGAATCATTCTGGTATATGCTCATAACATTTAGAGTATAGGACATATCTGGATTTGTACATATCACAGTATGATTGATATAAATACTCTTTGTGATCAAGTACCAATCTATACTTGAATCTTTGTTTCACTTACCAAATGTCAATACACTTGAATATATCATCAATATTGAACTCATTCAATCCTTTCTGTGCGACAAGAACCTTTCTTGTAGTTTCTATATTGAACTCATTCAATATATCATCTATGTACTTTCGGCACAACCATATTAGTGTCTCAATCTATCTATATAGATATTGATGCCAAATATTTGGGTTTTGCCTAAATCTTTCATCGGGATGAAATTCTTAACAGGTGTTAATAAAAGATACATCATTTCTAATCAACAATATGTCTTCCACATAATGTATTAGAAACATGTCTTAGTGCTCCCACTTAATTTCTTGCAAATGCAAGCATCTTCATGGTCTCCGACGAATTTAAACACCTTTAACAGTTTCATCATGGTGAAGATTCCAACTCCGCAATGCTTACTTCAACCATTGAAGTTTGCATATGCTTTTAGCATCCTTTGAATTAACAAAACCCTATGGACCGCGTTATGCACATGTCCTAGGTAACAATTCTATTAGAAGAACTTGTTTTGTTTATTCAATTACCACATAACAAAATTATATGTAGTGGTTGCTACATTAATCCGTCTAGACTAAATATCGCTATGAAAGATCAAATCTTGTCATAGTCAACCTTTGAACATTGTTGTGAACTCTTTCCCAACATGTCGACTATTTCATAGATGTGCAACATCCATGTCTATTTATTTATAGATCCAAACACAACTGTAAGGTCTTACACCTTTCTCGAGGGTCCTTCAAGTTCAAAACTTGATTTCTCGTGTATGGAACTATCACGGATTTTATGCCTTCAAGCCATTTTACGGAGTCAGGGCCCATCATCGCTTCTTTGCATGCAGTACGTTCATTATTCTCAAATAATGATTCAACCCTCAAATCTTGGTATTTGATTGTTTACTCGACCTACTTGGTTCAATAGAAACTTTGACCTTCGTAACCACAACCTTTGAGGCACGTGAGCCATGAGCATTGTTGCTGCCTCCGGAACACTTTTCGGCGCTGTGCAACTTTGATCATATATAGCTAAGGTTCTTTTAACCTTGTTAAAGTTCTATTGTCCTCCCACTTAACTTTTCACGAAAAATTCCTTCTTTAAGAAACTCGACATTCTAAGCGACAAACATTTTTGTCTCCGATGTTATGGAGGAATAGTTATTCGAAATAACATACAAAGATAGGTTCATCCGACTTTGGTTGCAAACATCTTTCTTATGCATAGCATACCAATGTTTAAGAAAGGATAACTTGGGTTTTATCCCAAACCATAAAATTTATATGGTGTCAATTCAACGGATTATGATGGAGCTCTTTTCAGTGGAAAAATGGTAGTCTCTAAAGCTTTTAATCTTTAAAATATAATGGCAGTTTTATGAATTACACCTTCGATATTACCATGTCAAACAAGGTTTTAATTACATATCTTGAACGCTCCATACTCTTATGGTGTTTCGGGAACGATTCCTTAAATCTTAGGTATTATGATAAACTTGTAAATCAAATATCTTCCTTTATGATCTTATCATAAACTATTTATATTCTTGTTACAATGACTTTGCACTTCATCTTGAAAGTCTTTGAAATTTTCAAATGTTTCATACTTCATCCTTATTAAGTAAATATTCATATATTCACTCAAATTTTCGGAGAAAGCACATAAAGTTGAAATCCATCGCTCCTGACTATACATAATGGACTTCATACAACAATATGTACAAGTTCCAATAAGATAGTCATTCGTTCCCTTTCGGCCTATGAACGAAGTTTTAATTATCTCTAGGAAAGTTTCACAAGCGTCATGTGATCAAAAATCAAAAGACTCCAAAATTCCATCCACATGGAGTTTCTTCATGTTTTCTTTCCAATATAATTTAAACGGCGATGTCACTTCCTAAGTGATCTTTCAATCAATTTGTCTTTCGACATTTTTAGCACTAGTTTTATGGATGTGATTTCTCCAACGAGATTTGTAGATCATCCATCTTTTATGGATTACGGCAATTATTTGAACAACCCTTTTGTTCTCATAATACCTGATAAAACAAATCTTGAAGGCAAGCTTTGATGTTTAACGAGCAACACAATAACCCTTTATTTGTTCTCGATGAACATTATCACATATTCTTTTGCTAGTTACTTAGGCCATTGTAGTTCATGAATTGTGTTGTTTTGTATGACGATTCACACCAACAAATTCAGTATCAAATACTTAAGAACCACATTGTTTAATAAGCAAAGAATATAGCCATAACATGTATATCATCTATATACTTAAACTAAACAATTCTAGTCTTTTCTTTTCTGCCATATATTTATGAGATTCTCTTTCAGTATTTCTTTTCCTGTTTGAAAGAATCTATCAACATCAACAGTGGAGCCATAAACATGACACATAGTCCAAAGCGTGTATAGTTAAATACCAATGTCTTTGGACTTGCACTTTGAAGTAGATCACCATCATCAAATGTTTGGTGTTCTTTCAAATTCCTTTCTTTAGTAATCTCTTGGTGTAGTAAACATTTTGCCTACATCAAATATTCACCCTTCTTATGGAATTATTCATGATCAAGCTACTTTAGCTTATAACGGTGAATTGCGAGTATAATGTTGCTCTCCAAAACCTTTTGGAGGATTAAGACAACTAGTGTCTCCAACCTTTTGCAAATTCTCATCAAATATGAAAACATGACTTTTGCCATATTATACTCTATCATGTTGCAACCAAAACTTCGTTTCAGATATCACAATATCTTCCACACATCATGGTTTCTAAAACAACTCTTTCAGATCCTAGATAACCTTGATATTAAGACAATCCTTTGAATATCAAGAATCATGGAGACAAACATGATACTCATACACTAACACTTGGAATTGTCACTCTTGATTTAATACCAATTATTAATCTTCATGGAGTAACCGGAACTTACTGAAAGTTTGCAATAGGACTTTTAAACTTTAGATTAACACTTCAAAACAATACGACACCAGTTCGTAAAGTAACTAACCAGAATTCTATAGTTCTATCATCTCAATTATAACTAAGCGCAAGGTGGTAAACGGATGCCAATGACTACAACAATTATGCAAATTCACTTGATTTAATTTATGATAAATAGTGTTCAACTTTTAATTACATTGTCGTTGAACTCCCACTCAAAACAATATCCCTCACATTGTTTTAACGATCACACGAACCAAATCCACCACATCAAAACCGATCATCACGAGAGTTGATGTAGCTTCAATGGCGAACAATCAACATGTTCATCATATCTACTATATGACTCATGCTTTACCTTTCGGTGATCCGTGTTTCGAGACCATGTCTGTACATGCTAGGCTCGTCAAGATCAAACCTTAGCTTCCGCATGAACAAATCTGGCTTGCTCATGTTGTATACACTCGCAGAATCTAACACACCCGATCATCACGTGGTGCTTCGAAACAATGAGCTTTAGCAACGGTGCTTACTAAGGATGAACACTTTAAAACTTCAAATTGTGTGCTTGAGGGATCATCTTATAATGCTACCGTCGTAAACTAAGCAATACAAGATGCATAAAAGGATTAACATCACATGCAATTCATAATATGTGATATGATATGGCCTTTCTTCTTATGCTTCCGATCTCCATCTTCAAGCACGAACATGATCTCCATCATCACCGGCATTGCATCAAGGTCAATGATGCTGCTCCATGGTTGTCTTCCACCAGCTTCAACTATTACAACTATTTTGAATAGACACGCGGGTCTTAACAGAATTTCAAGACAACCATATGGCTCCTGTCGGTTGCCAACTTACAATAAGGAACATTGTGTACATCAAATATAATCACAATCATGGCCATATCACATCACAGCACACCCCTTCAAAACAAAGTTAGACGCCTCTAATTTTCTTTGCATATTTTACGTTGTTTGGGGCTTCCAATAAGTGTCGTTCTAACTTACGAACAAGAACCACAACATTGATACTAGTATTGTCAATCACCCGTTGTAAATTGAATCTTAACTATGTTGGGAGAAACAGGCACCCGCAAAGCCACTTATGCAATACAAGTTGCATGTAAAGCGTGGAGCAAGTCTCATGAACGATGTCATGTAAGGTTAGCCCGGGCCACTTCATCCCACCATCCCGCAAGATGCAAAGTACAGAAGAAGCAATCAACAACAAAAGCATCAATGCCCACAATGACCATTGTGTTCTACTCGTGCAACAGATCTACATATAGACACGGGTCTGATACCACTTTAAGGGCTCGTAGCATGGAAAACAAAAAAATTCTACCGCATACAAACAAACAAACAAGCCAAGATCTATCTACTAGATTGTAGCAACGAGTCGATAGAGGAACTCACCCTCGAAGATTCCAAAGCGGTTAACGAGAGCAGATTCTTGTGGGTGATGTAATCGTACACTTCCGATCTCAAGAGCGCGTAGATGATCCTTCCGGCGCTGCGTTCCGGCAGCGCTTCCGCAGTCGGTCACACGTTCGGTACTCGATGAAGACCTTCCTCTCCCTTGTTCCAGCAGGCAGCGGAGGTTGTAGCACTCTCCTCGCGATTCCGGCAGCACGACGGCGTGGTACCGGAAGTAGAGGGGAGATCTCGCAGGGCTTCGCCTTAAGCCGCAGCGAGTATGGTGGACTATGAGAGAGGCCTTGGCGATCTAGGGTTTAGAGGCACCAAGGGGTTTAGAGCAACCAGCAGCTAGGGATTAGCTAGATGGCGGTTTAGAGGAGATCTAGGGCAGCCGCATATAGAAGGGGGGCGGCGGCTGGCCTAGGGTTTAGAGGGGCGCCGGCTAAGGGACAAGGTGTAGGGAGAGGGGGCGCCCCCTCCCTTTCTTTTATAGGTGGGAGGGGCGGCTAGGGCTAGACGAGTCGTCCCCCAACTCCCTTGCTGGCCGGCGATTTGGAGGAGAGAAGGGAAACCTTCTCTTCCCAGGTTTCCTTCTCTCCCTCCACCTCACAAAATAGCCGTTTGACTTTTCAAATTGGCGTTTGACTTTTCAAACTAGGATTTGATTAAACCCTTTATTTTGTTCAGCGATGACTCCTAGTACATGATGCAATCATTCCAACTTGTTATGACACACTCATGTACCCTTCCCCTCCGGAGTGCCGGACATTCCGGAACCTTCTAGAACATTCCCGATGAAAACACCGGAATCATTCTTCAACCCCGAAACAGGACTTTCCTTATATGAATCTTATTCTCCGGACCATTCTGGATCTCCTCGTGATATCCTGGATCCCATCCGAGACTCCGAACAACATTCTGTCTCTTACTCATCATTCCATAACTACTCAACAACATCGAATCCTTAAGTGTGTCTCCCTACGGTTCGTGAATTATGCGGACATGATCGAGACACTTCTCCGATCAATAACCAATAGAGGAATCTGGAAATTCATATGGCTCCCACATATTTCTACGATTACTTTGCGATCGAATGAACCACTTACATACGATACCAATTTCCCTTTGTCTCACGATATTTTACTTATCCGAGGTTTTGATCGTCGGTATCTCTGCATACCTAGTTCAACCTCGTTACTGATAAGTACTCTTTCTCGTTCCCGTGGTATGTGATCCCTTGTGAGACAGTCACATGCTTGCAAGCTAATTGGATGACATTCCACCGAGAGGACCCAGAGTATATATATCCGTCATATGGATGGACAAATCCCACTCTTGATCCATGTGCCTCAACACATACTTTCCGAACACTCAATGCCACCTTTATAGCCACCCAGTTACGGTGTGGTGTTTGATGTCATCAAAGCATCCTTCCGGTGATGGTGATTAGCATGATCTCATGGTCAAAGGAATTAGGTCACTATGTATCAGAAAGCTTATAGCAAATGAACTATATTAAAATACTTGATCTTTTATGCTACGCTTAACTATAGGAGTATGTCCATCATATCATTCTCCTAATGATATGACCCTGTTGCTAATAACATCTCTATGTTCATGATTAGGAAACCATGATCATATATTAACCAACAAGATAGTTTAACAAGAGGCTTTACTAGGGACTCATTTATGTTTACAAATCACACAAGTATTAATGTTTCCTGTTAATACAATTATAGCATGGTATGTAAACATTTATCATAAGTATGAAGATATGATAATAACCACTTTTATTATTGCCTCTTGGGCATATCTCCAACACTTCCGGTGGTGACTTTTCCACCGGAAATTCCGGTGCACTATATTTGATTCACTGCATGTATTTTTTCAATCTCTCTTTGTTTCTTCTTTCGAACTTGTGCACTTATCCCGCCATCCCTCCCTATTCTTTGCTTTCTTCTCAGGGAAAGGTGGTTCTCGTAGAGGCAAGCGCAATCGTATTCCTTCCGGTCCTCCCGAGATTGATGAATAATACCTTGAGGTTCTGCAACCTCCCACTCAGACTGCCCGTTAGAAGTCTACTGCTGCTCCTTGTGCTGCTATTGCTGAAGGGAAGTGGCCTACTCTTGCTTCTCAACACTCCACCGCTGCTGGTCCTGTTTCCTCCAAAGACAAGATCTCCAAGTGGCCTCATAAGGCCTATGCAGTGTTTTGCCAGGTGGATCCCTATCTTGTCCCGTGTGATCCTCTTTGCTTGGATCCCCTCTTCCACAATTGTCGCCAAGAGAATTTTTTTGCAGAGATTTATGCCACCAAGTCAAAGTTTGTTGTTGCCCCTAGAAATACATGAACGTGGCTCATATGGAAAGCAAGCTAGAGTACTTTGGGGAAGCTCTCGAGATATGCAGAAACTTTGGGCTGATTCCTATCATGGAGCACCGTTAGAAATTTGATGAGACCTCTATTGCTCAGTTCTTCTCCACTCTTCACATGGAGACGGATCCTATAAATGGCACTTTGAAGTGGATGACTAAGAATCAGCTATTATCTGCCACATGGTCTGAGTTTGGTGCTCTTCTTGGCTATCCCCTCTTGCCTAGAAAGGGTGCTAATGGTTGGCGCGTTCATGGATCTAAGGCTTCTGCACCTGAGGTTCTGGAGCCTCTCTATATTGAGGGTTGGGGTGTATGTGGTCAGGTGAATCATCTCCAGCCAGTCTATGACATCATGCGCAGGGTCTTCTTGAACACCATCTCTCCAAAGGCAGGCAACTTTGATCAGTTTCATGCATTTCAGATTGACCTTACGCTTCAGACTCACCATCACCGCGATTCTGACCAGAAGATGGATGTTATGCAGTTTCTGTTCCATGAGATCTGGCTTGCTATGATTGACAAGCGCTCGTGCCCCTATGCTCCATACATTCAGATTCTTATCAACGCCAAGTGGAGGGAAGCAAGTGGTACCTGCTACCCTCAGGACTGCATCACTATTCATGAGGAGAAAAGTGTAGGGGTCCCAACCTTTAATAAGGTTGATCCTCCTGTGTTTACAATGCTAGTCCCTGGATCAATAGATAGCATCCACAGTTAAGATGTAATATCAAGATACAAAGGTCATAATACAAATTTATAACCAAGAACAATATAAGTTTATTACATCAAACATAGCTCATTTGGCTATTACAATACATTGCAGCGGAATAATTATTGTCATGGGTCCTTCATCTTCAAAGTGCCACAGGCAGATGTTGGTTGTAGACTTTGTAGTCCTAGTCAATCAAACAATCTTCGTTTAAAAAAACAATCAACCTGCAACATTTCAAGTTACAGCCACAAGGGTCAATACATTTTGAATTGCATTGGCAAGCTTCACTTTTATGTTTAAGAGTGGATCCTATCATTATATGCATATTTGGCTAAGTAGAGTTTAAGGCTTATTTGCATAAAGCAATATTTTATCCTATCTTTTCAAAAAGGGTTTTAAAGTCCTTTGTCAAATTTCTTTTCCAAGTTCCTTGAATTCCTTGGTAGAAACTCAAGTGTTCAAATCCTTGTCAAAACCTCTTGAGCATCTTGGTAACCCCAAGTGCAACAAGTTTTATCAAACTCATGAGTTCCTTGGTAACCCCAAGTACATCATGCTCTTGAGCAACTTGGTAACCCCAAGTGCAACAAGCTTTACAAAATCTCTTTGAATTCCTTGGTAGACACACAAGGGCATCAAGTTTTTATATTAGAAGTTGGAATGTCGAGATCTCCCATAGTTCAAACTTTAGTTGCTCAGTATTGTCCATAACCGGGGACACGGCTAAGTACTTAGATTTTATTATCTTCTGCAGAAGGAGTACACTTTACCCACATGTCACAATCACATCTTGTTGCCACCAGTGGCCTACTGGATTAGTGCTCACCAAGATGGAGTACTGGCAGATTGGGAACGTGACGAAGTCTTTCCAAAAGGTCCTCCCATACATCATTGCTAGCTTTGTCTTCAGCCCCCATGAAGCATTCCAGATCCCCATGTCCAGTAACTAAAGACAATGTATGGGTCTTCCTAATGTAATTGACTAAGCCAGAGCCATAATAGCATGTGGTTGCACACGAAAGCCACAATTGGAGAAGCATGTTTGATCTCTAAGTTTCCGAGGTGGTTTTCTTTTGGAGCACAACACAAAGTGATTGCCATAGACATGGTTCCCTTTTGTTGCCACCTTCTCCAAAACTTAAAGTATCCTCCACCTAGGTGGTTCATTGAGTCCTTGTTTTATTATGTAAAACACAAGTCCTTTTCTCAATCTTTGTAAAATCTCAACATGTATCTCATTTTCAAATTATAGCATATAGCAGGGCTAAGCATGTACAACTTCAATATTTTCACTAAGGAGTGTTTAGGGAATCCTATTAGGATTTAGCATAGCATAAGTATAAAATAACTCTTCATGCATATTTTCAAAATCCACTAAGTATAATAGAAATAGTAGGACTTTTGTATGATAGTGTAACTTGCCTTTTGGTAGGGAATGGGGTTCACTTCCTTGATCTTGCTAGTTTCACACTTTGCTAATTTCACTACAAGTCAATCAAGCAAATCACCAAATCAACTAACATCCCAAACCAAGGTTAAACAAACAATTTCACACACAAAGCAATGGAGTCTAAGTCATTCAAAGGTGGTTTATTTTTGCAAGGTTGGTCTCTACTAGGTTTATAAACTTTGTATGGTCCAAATTGGTCATTTACCAAAATGGCAAAGTCATTTGTAATTGGGTTTTATCTTAAGACCATTTTAAAATCCATTCATCATTTTATGTGGTGAAAATTATTCTTATCAAAGCAAAACTTTAGGTTTTTCACCAAGTGAGTTGCCTTTGGCAAGGTTTGATGTTTTGGGTCAGTAAGTTTTGGTCCAAAACATTTTCCCAAAGTTTTCCTTGCAAAAACATTTCCATGATAAAATCAAGGGGTTTATTTGGTTAGAAAATGGCTAAGTTAGATAATTCAACTTATATTTTACCAAAATCATTTTTAACATCAAGGGTTGGTTCCTAGGGTCAGTATGGTCACTAAAAACCATTTTTCAAAAGATTTAATCCTAAAATCAAATTTAAACAATTTTTATACTCTAAACAAGTACACAAAAGTTTCTGTAAATTTAATCAAGCTAACAGATACTATTTTCAAAACTAAGGCCAGGGTTAGCTAGGGCTTGTTCTCCTGATTTCATTGATATAAAATTTGCCAAATTTGGACGTGTGGTTTGAAAGTTACAAGGGTTTGAAGTTTGCAAATAAATCTGTTTTCAAATTTCTTTTAAAATGAATTAGGTGACACGCGGCGTGTTCTTACTGGTCGATACCGGTTCGGCCGGATCGGGCGATGCTGTCTGTTGGATCAAGTTAGATCGCATGGTCCAGATCACGTACCCCTTCGCGGTTAAGTGATCTATCGGGAGCGTCGGATCGTGATCCTACGGCGCTAACGTGCTCGACCATTTGCGAGCGGCGCCGGCGGTGGCTAGCGGCGGCGACGGTCAGATAGTGGCGGCGCTGGCGAAACAGGAAACGAGGGAGAGGCTGGCAGGGCTTACCAGGCTCGCAGAGACCTGCTGATGCTCGTGGTGGGGTTGGCTACGCGAGGGGCGCAAGGGGTTGCTGCTAATTGCTCGTCGGAGAAGCTGTGAGCGGCGGTGCTCTCTGGTTGCTGTCGAGGACGATGCTACAGATCACCAGGAGGTAACCAAAACCCATAGTCAGTAGCGCAAGGACACGGCGAAGGTGTGTGCGTGAATGAGAAGGCGCGGGGCGGTCTGGTTCACCTGGGAGACGTCGCCGGAGAAGAAGCAGACACGGCGGCGCTCTGTGCTTGACGATGGCGAGGATTGGGGGCGCCCTAAGACAAACGGAAAGTGCCGTTAGGTTCGTATGAGCTTGGGGATCATCATCGTGTTCTCGGGAAGGAGAGGGGCGACCAAAATCTACCTGTGGGGCTCGTCGGAGAAAGATGCAGACGGAGGTGACGGTGGTCGAGGTGGTTGCCAACGCTTGGGGTCGCTCGGGGGCAAGCTGGTGCTATGGGGATGATCGCCAGGAGGTGTGGATCACGAGGGCATGGTCGAGGAGGCAAGGGGCGGTCGGAGTTGGCCGGAATTGCTGCGACAGCTCGTCGGAGCAGAGGTCGTTCGGGGAGGAAATGGAGCGGCCTGGGGGCGAGCTTTGGGGAGAAGACAGAGGGGAAAGATGGAGAAGACGCTGGCGCTTAAATGGGCTTGATCGCAGGGGCGTTTAATCACAGCATTAACGAGAATTTACTCCGCGGAATCACAGGCAGAAACGGGTGAGAGGAGGAAGAAGGGGTCGTGCGGGGTGTGGACGATGAACAGTAAAGGCGGGGTCCACCGGTCAGTGAGAAAAGAAACGTGGGGGAGGTCCACCTGTCAGGGACTTTGCGGGTTGTTTCAGCGGTGAGGAAAACGGTTCGGGGTGGAGAGGAGGTGGGTTGCGAGTTGGGCTGTTGGGCCAGATTGTTGGGCTGTTCCATTTTTTCTGTCTAATTCCTTTTTCTTTTTCTATTTCTATTCCCTGTTTTGAATTTCAAACAATTATTCACACATTCAAACAACACTCAAATTAATTCAAACCAACAACAAACTTTTCATTTGAATTTGGTTCTGTTTATCAACATAATCCAAATCCAAAATAGAACAATAATTTTATATTTAATTTAGGATCCATTTAATAATTAAATAAAATGGACCATGGTTTATTAATAAAATAGGGTTTGGTTCATTTAACAAAATCTTCATTGAAATCCAAATGTTTTCAAAACCAAATCAGTGGGTTTTATTTGGGAAATATAGAATACTTGGAGATTTGTTTTAAAATAAAATAACTTTTTATTTTAGGGTCCATTATTTAATTAAATATAATAGACTTTCATTATTATTTCAAATAGGTTCTATTTTATTGAGATATTTATTTTGAAATCTAAAATAAAGACAAAACACTTTAATAGGTTTTATTTGTGAAAATCAAATATTTGGAAAACTTATTTTAAATAATTTAATAAGTTTTGATGTTTTAATTAAAATGGTAAAATCTTTTATTAAATAAAGTTGGATATTAAATCCTTATTATTTTATTTAAATAAACCCTTACTATTTTTATTCAAATCAAAATGTTTTTAATTCAAAAGTTTGGACAAGGATTAATTTGGTTTTATAAAATAATCCTTATTTATAAATCCATCTTTTCTTTTGAATACCAAATCTTTTATTAAGAGATCCAAAATAGTATTTTAGATATTTTTATTTTCCTTTAATAAAAGTTTATCTTTTTAAATCTCTTTAGGATTTATTTGATTCACATTGGTTTGAGGTTCCATTTGAATTCAAAAAGTTTCTTCTGGCTCTAAAAATCAAACAAAGTTTTATTTTATTCATTTATTTTCACATTACAAGATTTGGAAAATCTTGGGATGTGATAGGCTACCACCCTTAAAATAAATCTCGTCCCGAGATTTGGGGAGGCTAGGGTTACAAGCAAGTTCAAAACAACTAGGGTACTACCACCCTTAAAAATTTTCAAACAAAAATTACATATTGGCCTTCTTGGGTCCTGGAAAACTTCTCTAAGCAAACTTTTGCTTTATTTCTACACTTGACTCATGGGCCAAGGTTGAGTTTCTCCATAGGCTTGTTCAACTTGTTTTTCATCCTTTCTGGACAGTTGCTTGCATAGTGTCCTGGATTCTTGCAGTTGAAACAATTAATGTCCTTAAGTTCTTTGCGTTGCTCTTGTGGGCAAGTTGCTACATAGTGGCCTGGTTCCTTGCAGTTGTTGCACCACACTTGGTCAATCTCTTTATTCTTCTTGTTCTCTGGGCATCCACTGGAGTAGTGTCCCATTTCCTTACATTTACGACATTGCACAAGTCTCATGTCTTGCTTGGGCTTCTTGATTTTCCTTGATCCTTTGAATTGGGTTGTCTTGTTTGGATGTAGGAGTGGTCCTTTTCCTTTGGTAGACTTGGATCCTTCTTGTTTCCTTTGTTCCACCATGGCATAGATAGGACATAGACCAGGAGTATGATCACTTCCTTCACAAAGGTAACAAGTAGCTTGAGAGGTAGGACATTGTCCAACAGGATGATCTTCTTCACAATTGGGGCATTGTCCTTCATGCTCCTTGGAAGTATGATCCTTGTCTCCACAAATAATGCAAGCTGGGGCTCCATCTAGAACAATATTATTTTCATCCTTGTTATCATAAACTCTCTTTGGATAGTTTTCTTCCATGCTAATCATTTGATTAGTCACCTTAAGCATCAGTTGGGATTGCTCTTCCAAAAACCTTTGTAGTGCTGGATCCTTATCACTATTGTTGACTAGGAACTGAGCTGTTAGTTGGTTCAACTGGTGTTGGGTTGCTATGAGTTCTTTCATGCTATCAGCTTGGTTGGTGTTGGTGTCATCAACCTTGGAGTCCTTTGGAGTAGTCATCTGTTTAGGTTTGAAGGGAGTTTAGAATAGGCAAGTTATTTCTAAGGAAATATTTCTAATCACACACACCACAAATCACACAAACAAGTGCATGCAATCACAAACCAAACATTCACAATCCACTTTTGCACTCAAACAACAAGGTTCAAGCACTTTCTTAGGCACAAAATATTTTTGTTACACCTCATAAGTTGGTGATTTTGATTTAACTAGATTATGGTGGTCCATCTATATGGTTTACTTGTGATCTTTCCTTCCTTCATGATTCTTCGTGTATGAGATCTTGGTTTCCTTGAGAAACTCTTGGTCACAATACTTCAAAGTTGTTGATGGCTTTTTCTTATTTTGCATTCCCTCAGTCTCTAAATCTTGAGCAAGATTTCCTTGTTTCACTTGTGGTCCTTAGTAGTTTCCAAGTTGAAAGTCCTTGGTGAACATGCTGAAGATGTTGAAGTCATTAGAGCTGAAGTTGTTGAAGAAGTCCTTTGCACATGATGAAGTCTTTGGTCTTGGGGTAGGTTTTCCATCAAGTTGAAGTAGAGGATATGTAGAGTTGAAAACAAAAATGATTGCGGAAAGAGTTTACAAGTGTTTTTTTTTGTAAATAAGTTTTTGGAACAAGTAAAACTCCTATTTTTCTAAGGGGTTTTCTCCAATCCTAGGTTTACAAATCCTACAGGCAACACAATGCTCTGATACCATCTGTAGGGGTCCCAACCTTTAATAAGGTTGATCCTCCTGTGTTTACAATGCTAGTCCCTGGATCAATAGATAGCATCCACAGTTAAGATGTAATATCAAGATACAAAGGTCATAATACAAATTTATAACCAAGAACAATATAAGTTTATTACATCAAACATAGCTCATTTGGCTATTACAATACATTGCAGCGGAATAATTATAGTCATGGGTCCTTCATCTTCAAAGTGCCACAGGCAGATGTTGGTTGTAGACTTTGTAGTCCTAGTCAATCAAACAATCTTCGTTTAAAAAAAACAATCAACCTGCAACATTTCAAGTTACAGCCACAAGGGTCAATACATTTTGAATTGCATTGGCAAGCTTCACTTTTATGTTTAAGAGTGGATCCTATCATTATATGCATATTTGGCTAAGTAGAGTTTAAGGCTTATTTGCATAAAGCAATATTTTATCCTATCTTTTCAAAAAGGGTTTTAAAGTCCTTTGTCAAATTTCTTTTCCAAGTTCCTTGAATTCCTTGGTAGAAACTCAAGTGTTCAAATCCTTGTCAAAACCTCTTGAGCATCTTGGTAACCCCAAGTGCAACAAGTTTTATCAAACTCATGAGTTCCTTGGTAACCCCAAGTACATCATGCTCTTGAGCACCTTGGTAACCCCAAGTGCAACAAGCTTTACAAAATCTCTTTGAATTCCTTGGTAGACACACAAGGGCATCAAGTTTTTATATTAGAAGTTGGAATGTCGAGATCTCCCATAGTTCAAACTTTAGTTGCTCAGTATTGTCCATAACCGGGGACACGGCTAAGTACTTAGATTTTATTATCTTCTGCAGAAGGAGTACACTTTACCCACATGTCACAATCACATCTTGTTGCCACCAGTGGCCTACTGGATTAGTGCTCACCAAGATGGAGTACTGGCAGATTGGGAACGTGACGAAGTCTTTCCAAAAGGTCCTCCCATACATCATTGCTAGCTTTGTCTTCAGCCCCCATGAAGCATTCCAGATCCCCATGTCCAGTAACTAAAGACAATGTATGGGTCTTCCTAATGTAATTGACTAAGCCAGAGCCATAATAGCATGTGGTTGCACACGAAAGCCACAATTGGAGAAGCATGTTTGATCTCTAAGTTTCCTAGGTGGTTTTCTTTTGGAGCACAACACAAAGTGATTGCCATAGACATGGTTCCCTTTTGTTGCCACCTTCTCCAAAACTTAAAGTATCCTCCACCTAGGTGGTTCATTGAGTCCTTGTTTTATTATGTAAAACACAAGTCCTTTTCTCAATCTTTGTAAAATCTCAACATGTATCTCATTTTCAAATTATAGCATATAGCAGGGCTAAGCATGTACAACTTCAATATTTTCACTAAGGAGTGTTTAGGGAATCCTATTAGGATTTAGCATAGCATAAGTATAAAATAACTCTTCATGCATATTTTCAAAATCCACTAAGTATAATAGAAATAGTAGGACTTTTGTATGATAGTGTAACTTGCCTTTTGGTAGGGAATGGGGTTCACTTCCTTGATCTTGCTAGTTTCACACTTTGCTAATTTCACTACAAGTCAATCAAGCAAATCACCAAATCAACTAACATCCCAAACCAAGGTTAAACAAACAATTTCACACACAAAGCAATGGAGTATAAGTCATGCAAAGGTGGTTTCTTTTTGCAAGGTTGGTCTCTACTAGGTTTATAAACTTTGTATGGTCCAAATTGGTCATTTACCAAAATGGCAAAGTCATTTGTAATTGGGTTTTATCTTAAGACCATTTTAAAATTCATTCATCATTTTATGTGGTGAAAATTATTCTTATCAAAGCAAAACTTTAGGTTTTTCACCAAGTGAGTTGCCTTTGGCAAGGTTTGATGTTTTGGGTCAGTAAGTTTTGGTCCAAAACATTTTCCCAAAGTTTTCCTTGCAAAAACATTTCCATGATAAAATCAAGGGGTTTATTTGGTTAGAAAATGGCTAAGTTAGATAATTCAACTTATATTTTACCAAAATCATTTTTAACATCAAGGGTTGGTTCCTAGGGTCAGTATGGTCACTAAAAACCATTTTGCAAAAGATTTAATCCTAAAATCAAATTTAAACAATTTTTATACTCTAAACAAGTACACAAAAGTTTCTGTAAATTTAATCAAGCTAACAGATACTATTTTAAAAACTAAGGCCAGGGTTAGCTAGGGCTTGTTCTCCTGATTTCATTGATATAAAATTTGCCAAATTTGGACGTGTGGTTTGAAAGTTACAAGGGTTTGAAGTTTGCAAATAAATCTGTTTTCAAATTTCTTTTAAAACGAATTAGGTGACACGCGGCGTGTTCTTACTGGTCGATACCGGTTCGGCCGGATCGGGCGATGCTGTCTGTTGGATAAAGTTAGATCGCATGGTCCAGATCACGTACCCCTTCGCGGTTAAGTGATCTATCGGGAGCGTCGGATCGTGATCCTACGGCGCTAACGTGCTCGACCATTTGCGAGCGGCGCCGGCGGTGGCTAGCGGAGGCGACGGTCAGATAGTGGCGGCGCTGGCGAAACAGGAAACGAGGGAGAGGCTGGCAGGGCTTACCAGGCTCGCAGAGACCTGCTGATGCTCGTGGTGGGGTTGGCTACGCGAGGGGCGCAAGGGGTTGCTGCTAATTGCTCGTCGGAGAAGCTGTGAGCGGCGGTGCTCTCTGGTTGCTGTCGAGGACGATGCTGTAGATCACCAGGAGGTAACCAAAACCCATAGTCAGTAGCGCAAGGACACGGCGAAGGTGTGTGCGTGAATGAGAAGGCGCGGGGCGGTCTGGTTCACCTGGGAGACGTCGCCGGAGAAGAAGCAGACACGGCGGCGCTCTGTGCTTGACGATGGCGAGGATTGGGGGCGCCCTAAGACAAACGGAAAGTGCCGTTAGGTTCGTATGAGCTTGGGGATCATCATCGTGTTCTCGGGAAGGAGAGGGGCGACCAAAATCTACCTGTGGGGCTCGTCGGAGAAAGATGCAGACGGAGGTGACGGTGGTCGAGGTGGTTGCCAACGCTTGGGGTCGCTCGGGGGCAAGCTGGTGCTATGGGGATGATCGCCAGGAGGTGTGGATCACGAGGGCATGGTCGAGGAGGCAAGGGGCGGTCGGAGTTGGCCGGAATTGCTGCGACAGCTCGTCGGAGCAGAGGTCGTTCGGGGAGGAAATGGAGCGGCCTGGGGGCGAGCTTTGGGGAGAAGACAGAGGGGAAAGATGGAGAAGACGCTGGCGCTTAAATGGGCTTGATCGCAGGGGCGTTTAATCACAGCATTAACGAGAATTTACTCCGCGGAATCACAGGCAGAAATGGGTGAGAGGAGGAAGAAGGGGTCGTGCGGGGTGTGGACGATGAACAGTAAAGGCGGGGTCCACCGGTCAGTGAGAAAAGAAACGTGGGGGAGGTCCACCTGTCAGGGACTTTGCGAGTTGTTTCAGCGGTGAGGAAAACGGTTCGGGGTGGAGAGGAGGTGGGCTGCGAGTTGGGCTGTTGGGCCAGATTGTTGGGCTGTTCCATTTTTTCTGTCTAATTCCTTTTTCTTTTTCTATTTCTATTCCCTGTTTTGAATTTCAAACAATTATTCACACATTCAAACAACACTCAAATTAATTCAAACCAACAACAAACTTTTCATTTGAATTTGGTTCTGTTTATCAACATAATCCAAATCCAAAATAGAACAATAATTTTATATTTAATTTAGGATCCATTTAATAATTAAATAAAATGGACCATGGTTTATTAATAAAATAGGGTTTGGTTCATTTAACAAAATCTTCATTGAAATCCAAATGTTTTCAAAACCAAATCAGTGGGTTTTATTTGGGAAATATAGAATACTTGGAGATTTGTTTTAAAATAAAATAACTTTTTATTTTAGGGTCCATTATTTAATTAAATATAATAGACTTTCATTATTATTTCAAATAGGTTCTATTTTATTGAGATATTTATTTTGAAATCTAAAATAAAGACAAAACACTTTAATAGGTTTTATTTGTGAAAATCAAATATTTGGAAAACTTATTTTAAATAATTTAATAAGTTTTGATGTTTTAATTAAAATGGTAAAATCTTTTATTAAATAAAGTTGGATATTAAATCCTTATTATTTTATTTAAATAAACCCTTACTATTTTTATTCAAATCAAAATGTTTTTAATTCAAAAGTTTGGACAAGGATTAATTTGGTTTTATAAAATAATCCTTATTTATAAATCCATCTTTTCTTTTGAATACCAAATCTTTTATTAAGAGATCCAAAATAGTATTTTAGATATTTTTATTTTCCTTTAATAAAAGTTTATCTTTTTAAATCTCTTTAGGATTTATTTGATTCAAATTGGTTTGAGGTTCCATTTGAATTCAAAAAGTTTCTTCTGGCTCTGAAAATCAAACAAAGTTTTATTTTATTCATTTATTTTCACATTACAAGATTTGGAAAATCTTGGGATGTGACAAAAAGGCTGCGTCTGAGTAAGCATGAGAAGCCTAGGACCCAATCTGAGAAGGAAGAAGCCATATGGAAGTCTGGGGTTGCTACTGGTACCACTTCTGCACATGCTGGTTCTAGTGCTGGTGGTCCCACTCTTGAGAGGCATCCATCTTGGGCCAAGAAACTGCTGAAGAAGGTGAAGAAGACGTTTTGTTTCTTGCAGGACCGTGAGTACCAGGCTTATGTTGATCAGCGACACAATTCTCAGCGACAGAAGGCTATATTGTCAGCGCTCAGTGCTCCTTGCTCTCCCGAGACCAGCTCCATAACCATGCCAAAAGCAGTGTATGCTTCAAGTTCTGGTCCAAGTTCTAGTCAAGCAGTGTATGCTTCTGTTTGGAACTAATGCCCAGGCATCGGAACTTCAGGTCAGGCAGTTTTGCGACCCAGTTGTTCCGCTCCAAGTTCCGGTCAAGCAGTGTATGCTTCTGTTTGGAAGTTGTCTATTTGACGGAAGTTGCTCCGAAAGTTCCAACAGAACTTCCGGTCATGTCTGACCAGAACTTCCGGTCGAACTTTGGAGCGTGCGTCAACGGTCTTCGAGCCGTTGAAGCCACACTAAGTAGAACTTTCGGCCCTCCACCGAAACTTCCGGTGGTGTCGCGAACAGTCCAACGGTTCAGATTGAAGGGGGGCTATTTAAGGCGCCCTCCTTCTTCCCCCTACCTAACTCTTCAATTTTCTCTCTCCTCAATTAATACTAGAGCTTCACCTCACTAGATCTCTCTCCCTAGCCACTCAAATCACTTGATCTTTTGAGAGGTGGGAGAGGTGACCTAGATATACATTTCCACCAAAGAAGATTTGATTCCCCCCACCTATCCTTCGTGGATCTTGTTACTCTTGGGTTTCTTGGAGCCCTAGACGGTGTAGGGCATCCTCGGAGCTAAGGGCATGTGTTGTAAAGCTTCGTGGTGTCGTTGAGGGCCTCCAATTGAGTTGTGGAGCTTCCCCCTCAACCTTGTTGTAAAGGTTTAGGTTGGCGCCTTCAAGGTCACCGGTTAGTGGATTGTGAGGCCTCCTTTGTGGGGGAGCTCACCGGAGAAGAAGGTGAGGCCTTTGTGGCGCTCGGGTGACCTTGTGTGGCCCCGACACCTCTCCAACATAGACGTAGCTTCCTTGGAAGTGAACTACGGGAATTACATCTCCGTGTCCCTGCTCCGGTTATCTCGTTCCTTACCTTTACTACTTGCTCTTTACCGCTCTTGTGCTTGTTATTAGTTCTCTAGCATATAGGTTGTTCACCTAGTTGCATATCTAGAGAACTTATCTTCTTGCCAAGCCTAAAATTGAGTAACATATTAAAAATTGGTATTCGCCTATTCATCCTCCCTCTAGTCGATTCAAAGTCGGTACTTTCAACTACGAAGGGCGGAATTTCATGAAACTTATCACAATCTTCTGACATGTATGTCTTGTCCTCCACCCCCACGATGTTTCTTTTCTCTAAAAGAACTATGTGGCGCTTTGGCTCATCGTCTGATGTATTCTTTTTCTTATTTTTATTTGTTGTTGGTTTGGTAGACATGTCCTTCACAAAGAAAACCCGAGCCACATCATTGGCTAGGAAGAATCGTTCGTCTAAGTACGCAAGATTGTTGAGATCCACTGTTTTCATTCCGTACTGCTCGTCTACCTTTACCATGCCTCCTGTCAGCTTTACCCATTTGCATCGAAACAAAGGGACCTTAAAAGTAGGCCCATAGTTAAGTTCCCATGTCTCCTCTATGTAACCATAATATGTGGTCTTTCACCCATTTTTTTTGTTGCATCAAAGCAGACAACACTGTTTTGGTTGGTGCTCTTTTTATCTTGGGCAATCGTGTAAAATGTATTCCTATTTATCTCATACCCTTGGAAAGTCTATATAGTTGAAGATGGTGACCTGGATAACAAGTACAGCTGATCTACAAGAGTGTTGTTTTTTATGAGATGTTGCAACCAACCGCCGAAAGTCTGCATGTGTTCCTTTCTAATCCAGTCGTCATGCTTCACAGGGTTGTTGGAGCGTAAAATTTTCTTGTGTTCCTCGATATACGGATCCGCCAAGATGGAATTCTGTAGAACTGTGTAATGTGCTTCAGTGTAAGCATGACCATCCCTGCATATTATTGATTTCCTTCCTAGAGTGCCTTTTCCACTCAGTCTCCCCTCATACCGCGATTGAGGAAGACCAATCGGCTTAAGGTCAGGAACAAAGTCAACACAAAACTCAATGACCTCCTTTGTTCCATAGCCCTTAGAGATGCTTCCTTCAAGCCTAGCACGGTTACGAACATATTTATTTAATACTCCCATGAACCTCTCAAAGGGGAACATATTGTGTATAAATACAGGACCGAGAATGGAAGTCTCTTCGACTAGGTGAACGAGGAGGTGCGTCATAATATTGAAGAAGGATGGTGGGAACACCAACTCGAAACTGACAAGATATTGGACCACATCATTCTGTAACCGTGGTAGATCTTTAGGATTGATTCTCTTATGATAGATTGCATTGAGGAATGCACATAGCTTCACAATGGGTACTCAAACATAATCGGTAGAAGCCCCCTCAATGCAATCAGAAGCATTTGCGTCATAATCACGTGGTAGTCATGAGACTTTAGGTTTTGGAACTTTTTCTCTACCATATTTACTATTCCCTTTATATTCGAAGAGAAGCCAGACGGGACCTTGATACTGCTCAGGCATTCAAAAAAGATTTTCTTTTCTTGTTTGGTAAGAGAGTAGCTAGCATTTGCTCGAAACCATTATGGATGCAGGCCTTTGGGGTCTTTCATATGTTGCTGGTCCTTCCGTGCTTTCGGTGTATCTTTTGTTTTCCCATACACGACCAAGAAGCCTAGAAGTTTCATGCAAAGATTCTTCGTCACATGCATCACGTCGATTGTAGAGCGGAGCTCTAGGAATTCCAATAGGATAGCTCCCAAAATAAATATTTCTTCTTCCACATGGGTGTGTGTCCGCCAGCGTCCTTCGGAACAGATTGTCTGCCAGGACCCTTTCCAAAGGTTACTATTTGATCCAAATCTTTGACCATATCAAATACATATGCACCAGTATGTTCCTTAGGCTTCGTCTGGTGACATGTCTAGTAGTTGAAATGCTTGCCTTTCTTTCTTAAGGGATGCTTGTACAAAATAAATCGATGATGTCCCGTGTGCACATTCTTCTTTCAATGTTCAAAAATGTATACTTTCAGTCTCATCTAAACAGTGCATGCATGCATTATATCCCTTGTTTGTCTGTCCTGAAAGGATACTAAGAGCTGGCCAATCATTGATTGTTACGAAAAGCAACGCTCGGAGGTCAAATTCCTCCTTCTTGTGCTCATCCCCCACACATACGTTGGGTTCTTGCCACAACTGTAAAAGTTCTTCAACTAATGGCCTTAGGTACACATCAATGTTGTTTCCGGGTTGCTTCTGGCCTTGTATCAGCACTGGCATCATAATGAACTTCCACTTCATGCACAACCAAGGAGGAAGGCTATAGATACATAGAGTCACGGGTCAGGTGCTATGACTAGAGCTCTGCTCCCCAAAAGGATTCATGCCATCTGTACTTAGATAAAAAATTAAGTTCCTTGCGTCATCTGCAAAGTTAGGGTACTTTCTATCAATTTTTCTCCACTGTGACCCATCAGCGAGGTGTCTCAACATCCCGTCTGACTTACGTTCCTCTTTGTTCCATCGCAACAACTTGGCGTGCTCTTTGTTTCTGAACAAACATTTCAATCGTGGTAGTATAGGAGCATACCACATCACCTTCGCAGGAACCCTCTTCCGGGGGCTCGCCCTCAACATCACCAGAGTCATCTCGTCTAATCTTATACCGCATTGCAGTGCATACTGAGCATGCATCCAAATTCTCATACTCCTCACCGCGGTAGAGGATGTAGTCGTTAGGGCATGCATGTATGTTTTGAACCTCTAAATCTATAGGGCAGACAACCTTCTTTGCTTCATATGTACTGATGGGCAATAAGTTATCCTTTGGAAGCATATTCTTCATCATTTTCAGCAACTTTTCAAATCCGGAGTCAGATAGACCACACTCTTTCTTTCATCGCAGCAATTCCAATGTGTTATCCAGTTTTTCTGACCATTTTTATAATTTGGGTATAACAACTTTTTGTGATCCTCTAACATGTGATCGAACTTCTCCCTCTCGTTTTTATTTTCACAATCTCTCTGTGCATCAGCAATGGTCCGACCAAGATCATCAACGGGCTCATCATGTGCCTCTTCTTCACCCTCCCCTTTAGCTTCCACCATGATAACCCCTCTCTCTCCGTGCTTGGTGTAACAATTATAACTGGACATGAAACCGGACTTCAACAGGTGGCTATGAAGGGTTTTGAGTGAGAGTAATCCTTCCGATTCCTACGTCTACTACATGGACAGAATACAAAATCATTCCGCTTGTTCGCACCAGCCACACGGATGAATTCATGCACGTCATTAATGAACTCGCCAGAGCGTCGGTCAGTACCGTACATCCATTCCCGGACCAGCTGCATTATTGTAAAATATATCAAAAACTATTACACAACATCATGAATAGATATCAATGACCAATTTAATACAAGTTATAATGTGAGCTTCTAGAGCATTAAAATTGAATTTTGAAAAATATACATGCACTAATTTTTGAATTGGACAAAACAATTAACATGAAAAATGTGGAGTTTTAATTATTGTTCTAGCAGTGAAAGTATCATTCCATTCTAAGCTCTGAAACTCTAAAATTACACATTTCAATTTTCAGTAACTTTTTTCCTAATCAAAATTTGTCTAAAATTACACATCTAAAAATCCCTATACTTCTAGAGCATGTAATGCATCTCTACTTCTATCGCATTGAGCTAAACAAACAATGAGAAATGAAAGGATAGAGTTGCTAACCTTTTAAAACCATGGATTTAGGGGTTGTCACCAAATCTTGACAATCTTGGAAAAAAATGGACATGAACTCGGCTTCCTTTAGAGGAAAAATGGCCATGGCTCGGGCATGGACAAAGCCGAATTATATAGAGAAACCAACGGTCCCGATTGGTATAACAAACTGGAACTAGTGATTAACTTCTAGCCCCGGTTTGTATCACTAGTGATTAACTTCTACTCCCGGTTCGTGATACAAACCGGGACTAATTGTTTCCATATAGTGCAGCTGGCTGGCGCGAGGTCTCTAGTCCCGGGCTGTATCGCGGACCGGTACTATAGGTCTGTAATGGCCCGGGATTAGGACTTCCCTGGGCTCCTAGCTGTTGGAGACAACAAACCGAGACTAGTGCCGGAATCGGGACCGAACCGAAGCCCTATTTTCTATTAGTGAGGTTTGAGCTGTTCATAGTCTACTTATGAGGTTGTTGATCTATTCATAATTTTTGGACGGGATTGCCATAATCACCAAAATAGACGTATTCTTCGGGTCATTGTGCTATACAAGCCTGCCTGCGATTTCAATGTAGTAGATGAGCGCGATTTGCAGTGGCTTTGGCCCACCCCTGCTCTTATCGGACTCGACTCCCGCTGGAATTGAAAAAAAAAGCAAGCTATCGAGAAATTGCAACAAAACTGATTCAAACCTAACTGAAATTGGATGCACCCATCCGACACAAGCTGGCCTACAACATGAGATTGTCGAAGAGAGGATGAACTCGTTTTGGAAAGGACTCATCTCTAAAGCCGGGTTTTCAGTCTGTCTTCAGCAACAGCACGACACATGAACACTTTGACACTGCCAGATCAGACCAAGCGTTTTCTAGAGTGTGCAAACTCACCTCTGAAGACGCTTCTACCATCAATCCTTATCCGGCTAAAAACTCCTCCCTCATAGGATACCGATGGAGGAGAAAATGGAAGTCGTTGATGTGCCATACCACCACGCCTCCGACCACTATCGCACATTGTTCTATCAAGCGGAAACATCCATGACATGATATAGTATTTCTTGTACGTAGCACATGCTAGGAACATGCATGTCTTGACGCATCCTTATGAGACGTCTTGTATGACACCTTTCGGTCAGACATGACTTAACACCTCTGTCTAAAACGTCATGAGTAGCACCTGAAGAGGCGAATCAAACCCGATCTCGAAGTGGAGGAGTGTCCCATACCGCCGTTTTCCTCGAAACTATGCACTCAAAGAAGAGGGTGCCCATGACTTTAACCGAAAGAGGTCTAGACATATAAGTATAGGTTCCTTGTTAATATTATCTGTCGATCCTATCGAAATCAGGCCTTCCTAATTGTTAATACACATCAATTTCTCACATTGATTGTATTCCTAGAGTAAGTATATATTAATCAACAATATAAAATCTACACTACTCCCTCCATACCGAATTATTGGGCTAAATTAGAAAAACACTAGGACCAAGGTGATTTCTGATTGGTGATGAAAGAAAAGAGAGAAGGGATGGTTTAGCCTTGACTAATTAATATCAGAATTCCAAAGTTCAGCTTAGGCCACGCTGGGAGTTGTGCATGCAACTAAAACGAATGTCTATTCGAAGTGTGCACACAAGAAAACTGAATAGAGAGAAAATCACGGAAAGGTTGAGAGGTTTTCTTAAGCAGGAAGAGGGGCATGCAGGGAGTTAATATGGGTGATTAATACACAATTTAGCCTAGGAATTAGGTATCTTCTAGAAAACGTTATTAGCCCAATAATTCGGTATAATGGGAGTACCAAAATTGACATAAAATATATTTTATATTATATGTATTAGATATTACTAGTCCTCAACCCGCACAAAATGTGCGGGCTAGTTTTTTATATACATGTATGTATTTTGATTGACATCGTAATTTTAGATCTTTATCCAATGATTAATGTGGGTGCTTACTAAATCCTGTTTAACAAACTATAATTAAGCATGCTTGCAACATTGTAAAAAAACAGACGATAACCAAGTTTAAAAATTATGGTACTCATGCTTAATGGCTGTGTGCATCCCTAGTTGGTGCAGAGGCCGGGGAAGTGAAATCCTACCTCCATTTAAGAGTCTTCAAGTAGTCTTGAGATCAGGATCTACCCCCTCGTGATACCCCCTCGCGTCGCTCCCCAGGGCGACGCCAGGGGCGACTCCGCCGCCGCCAGAGACCCCCATCTGGATCCAATCGCCGCCGCTGCCGCCGGCCCTCGCCGCGTGGCGGAGGGCCTAGCTGCCAAAGGTGGCTGGGGGTGGTGCGTCGGAGGTGGAAGCCGGAGCTGCTGGGGCGGCGGCGGCGGAGGCTAAAGCGCGGCGACCTGGGCGGCATCCCTTGGTCGGGGTGGAGGCAGCGGTTCCCTATGGTGGCGATCTGGTGGAGGACGTGCTGGTGATGGGATTCCGTTGGAAGACCTAGATCGGCTCTCTAACCCTAATTTCCTGCTTGATCCGTTCTCCGGAAACCGACCGGCGGTGTGGGGATCGTTGTGTCGGATCTACTAAAGGAGGTGGTCCTTTGGTTTCTTTCGCACGAAGACGAAGATCTGCTTGATGTTTGCCCTCGTTGATCTGGTCTGGAGAGGCGGGTTCCGGAAGGCTCCGCCGGCGAAATCCCATGGGCGTATCATGCCTGGAGATTGCTGGATCGGAAGGTATTCAGTCGTGTGCACCTTGTTTTTCTGGACATTTGGTTTTAGCGGTAGCGTGGCAAAGCTCTGTTGTTTGTTCCCATCAAGTTCCATTCTTAGAGCCATGGTGAAGTGAGATGCGGAGAATGTCAGGAAAGCGGAAATATGAGGGTAGCGATGGTGATTTTTGTTCTTGTGGCGACAGAGAACTAGCTGCATGATCTGGGACTCGTTGCAGCGACTGTTCGTGCGGGAAGACAACACAGGGGGAGGTCTCAGTCTTACCTTGCAGGGTAAAAATTCAAGGTTTGGCCTTAACTGGTTGTGCCTGACAATGACCTTGGTAAAGGCATTGTTTTGTGAGCAAGAACTTTCTCCATGGTGAAAACCTATGATATTTGATCGGACAACGATGACGCTTGGGCACTGTTTCTTTCTTGAAGGCGTTGTTATTGGAGTGGAGGACTACTGTGTTGTTCTGATGGTGTCAGTGTCGTTGCTTTGAGGATTAGTTCTCCGTAGCAGGACTTTCTTTTTTGTAATTCTTTTTTTTCTGGGTTGTGTGCATCCGTAGGGCCGCTAGGGCATGGGTTGTTGTAGAGGCCGGATGTAATTGGTATCCCTGTGATATTAATATATACTCTTTTCCAAAAAAAATGGATATCAGATTTTACGATTGACTTACCATGAAAACATGGGATTAATTCACGTGTAAAATTCGTTAACACATTAGAAATCTTATGGATTTTTACCAAAGGAGAGAAGGAATCTTCCATTGGGCGGGTATCTCTATAGTTATGCTTAATCGAACAATATAACTCGTTGTTGTTGTTGTTGTTGTTGTTGTTATTGTTATTGTTCTATTTATCATGTATATCTACCAAATTTACCAACACCTAATAGAATAAATTGCAAAAGTGTGGTTTGATTTGGATGCCTGGTTATTTCCTAACTCATGCGATTCCACATACTATATAAATTATTTATTATAGTTGAAATGATGAATTAAAATGTAGAAAAACACTATGTCATTTCTTAATAACGAAAAGTATGAATTAAAATATAAGAAAACAAAGAAATACTTTTGCATGATTAATTTTTATGAAACGTGTAACATTTTTTGACTTTAATGAGGAAAGGAGGAATTACACCATTCATTTAAATACTAATACGTGCGAAAGGGGAGTTAAATCATAAATTTAGATCTTATGAGTTACATGTATTCATATAGGTATGACTTGAGCAGTGAGAATAAAATTTGATTATATTTGGAAGATTTTTTCATCATTTTTTGCATATTTGTTGTGAGATTTATCTATTGTGATGATTCTTTTAATCATGTTCCAATATTCATTAAGATCAAGTTGATGCATAGTCAGAGTTATTATTATCAAAAGACTATTTCACTACTTCTAATCTTCTACCTTAAATACACAGATTGTATTCGTAGATTTAACCGTAGACTTTACCAATTTACCAATTGGAACCCATACAGCTCTGCCATTATCGTACTTTTCTTTTGTGACGGATATATGATCACATAGACATAGCAAAAATCTACAAAAAATCGTTGATATCAGGATGAGAGGAAAATCTTTGGTGATTTAATACCTGGGTTTGACGCATTAGTGAACTTTTACACATGAGAGGAAAACTACAGTTGATATCAGGATGACTTTTCCCTATGATGTGAATTTGAACCTGATTAAATAAACACATACACCCAATTTGAGAGTACGTTCTTCTTGAGCTATTTTTAGTATTCTTCTTTCTCGTTGAAGCTAATATTATAAACTTGAATTGAATTATTAGTCTATACTTCAACTAATAAAACTGTGTACGTTCTTCTTGAGCTATTTCCAATATTCTTCTTTCTCGTTGAAGCTATTATTATAAAGTTGAATTGAATTATTAGTCATACTTCAACTAATAAAACTGTGCACCCAGACATGTATATACAATCTTTGTGTTGCTTCTATCTATACTATTAAAAAGATTGGGACCGTTCGTCACCCCCAGAAATTTCCGTCTGCCTTGAAAAGACGCTTTTGCCCCTGGCTTTTCGGACATATTACAAGCACGGCCACCGCGAAGTCAAACTGGACGGATCTGTCGAAACCTTGGTCGTCTTCCTCCCCACGACGGCTCTCGCCCGCAGCCACGCCGCCGGCCACTCCATCCCGCACCTCCCGACCTCGCGGACCTCCCCAGCCCTGCCTCTCGTTTGAACGATAGTCCTCCTCTCCAACAGAATCGCTCCATGGAAATCACCCCACCCCATCGATCTCCTCCCATGGAAGCTAGCAACCGGGCTGATACTTGAGGGGAAGGAAGGAGGCCACCACCGGTATGGATTTGGGGTCGAGGCGTCGGTGTCGCGCGGGATGGGGTGGCTCCATGGAAATCACCCTACCCCGTCGATCTCCTCCCATGGAACTATGGAAGCTAGCAACCGGGCCGATACTTGTGGGGAAGGGAGGAGGCCACCACCGGTATGGATTTGGGGTCGGGGCATCGGTGCCGCGCGGGATGGGGTGGCTCGGGGCGGAGCTAGCCATCAAGATGCAGGGGGAGATTCCAGGCCTCTCTGCTGCTTTGCAAGGTTCTGCATCGATGAAAGCACGGTATGCATAAAATCGCACTGTCATCGATGTTTAATGAATTTTGTTTGATGTGTTGGGAGCAGATGCACTGCCATCGATGGAAGTATGGCATGCTTAAATCGATGCCTGATTCAGAATTCAGTCAAATCTCTACCTCTTGTGGTCTCTGTTGAGGTGAAAAAAAAGGTTTAGTTTAGTTTGGTCACATATCTATCTAGGATGAAATAGTGGGTATGAATTAACTGAACTATTTGTATTAGGCAGCCATGAAAAATTTGTCGAAACCTGTGTTTAGACTGTAAAGTTTAGAATTTAGACTGTCATAAACCATAGTCGTAACGCAGAGGTATTTCCCCCTGTTTCTTTGTACAGGAAATAACACTGACTTCAGCAATACCGATATCGCGGTGTATCAGTACCATCGTTTCGAGGTGAGCAACATACGTACAGACGCATATCAGTTTTCCATTGCGTGGGCAAGGATTTCCCAAGTAAGTCATCTGCGGCTGAAATCAGCATATCTGTTCATGATGCTTTCTCTGATTAAATGTTTTCTCTCTCACCAAATGAAATCAGCGTGAACGTGTTTCTTTTATGCTTTTACATGGTGTTGGTCAAGTTAACCAGGCCGGCATCAACCACTACAACAAGCTGATCGATGGCATCAGCTGACGAGCAGGGCTGCAGGACCTTCTTCAAGGAGTACTGTTTCTTGAGATCTCCTGTTCCTTCTTGTAGATAGTTGTGACTGGAAGCTTGGAAATATTTGAAGCTTCGCCAGCAACAAGCAAAGAAGAAGCTAATATGCTCCGTCATATATTCTTTGAAAACCTTACACATTTTATTTGTCGATCCACATTGTTGCTTCTTCTTTGTACATATATGAGCATGTTTGTTTGCTTTTTTTATATCAGAATGAGTTTAGCTATGCACCCTGCAGGAATGCATGTATTCTATATTTATATGGACGATTGTACAATGATAAACATGAGCCATAGCAACGCACGGGTATTCAGCTAGTCTATATAAAAAAGGCGGTGTACTGTCACGTGTTCCTGAAAAAATGTACTATATACTTTTTATTGAAATTTCAAAAATGTACTATATACAATCTGTCATGCATTGACGAATTGACTGACACCATCGGTTCAACAAAGTTCGACCGATCCAATTTGACGAAGAAATAAGGGAGAGATATTTGCAAGTTTGATGTGCGCAGTGACCTTAGGGCACGTACAATCCTTGAGAAGGCAGTCTTCACTTTGGCTTCCACGTATGTAAGAGAAGGCAAGAAAGAATATTGTACAATGGATTATTACTTAGAGTTATCTCTAGCACTTCAACTGCTTGCAAAAAAATAGGGATCAAGATAAACCATATCCCTATAGACGCATATCATGCAACGCAGAAATATGCTTTCTCGTCCTTAACAAGAGATGATCCCTTACGGAAGGGAAGGCTCACCCTGTTTTTCTTCTCTTTTCTGTCCACGTCAGATGATTTCCTATGTGTCAACTACGTCAGCCTTCCCTTATGCTCGCCACGTTGGATTTTTGCTTAGTTGGAGGAGAGAGAAACAAGAGAGAGAGGGTTGTCTTCCCTTAGCTAAGGGATGATCTCTTAGCAATAAGAGAAGACTATTTTTCTCCATTGTACCATATGCCTTCTCTTAGTCAACCAATTTTTTACTAAAAATAGTTAATTCTATTAATTGCTAGAGATAGCAATAAGAGATAATGCATTGTACAAGTTATATATTGTGTCTTCTCTAAATGATATGGAGAGCTAAGAGAAGGCATGCCTTCTCTAGCATTGTACGTGCCCTTAGTCGGATGCGGTAGATTGTGTTCGAAGCCATCTTCTCTGGGTCGAAGAAGCAGTTGCGCATGTTTGTGCAGTCTCCACATAAAAGGGAGCAGATTTTTTTTTAATAGCTTTGATCTACACGGAGATGTTTAAAAGGAGTCTTGAGAGATCACGGCATGCAAGGGCATTCAGTTAGGTGTCCATTATCTACACGGTATATAAGGACACGTATAATGCTAGAAAGACATGCCTTCTCTTGGGTCTGCACATCATTTAGAGAAAACACAATACATAACTTGTACAATGTGTTATCTCTTATTACTATTTCTAGCAATTAATGAAAATTAACTATTTTTAGTAAGAAAATGATTGGCTAAGGGAAGACATATGATACAATGGAGAAAATAGTCTTTTCTTATTTTCTAAGGGATCATCCCTTAGCTATGGAAAGACAACCTTCTTTTTCTTATTTTTCTCTCTTCCAACTAAGCAAAAATCCAACGTGGCAAGTATAAGGAAAGGCTGATGCCACCGCATTGTACATGCCCTAAGACACTAGTAGAAAAAGGATCTTCGATTCGGTCTAGAGTCTAACACTAGTCCTGATTTGTTATGAAACGAGACTAGTATGAGCACTAGTTCCGGTTCGTACCATTTTTGGTGGCTAGGAGCTCGAGGAAACTCTAGTCCCGGGTCGTTTTGGACCGTTAGTCCCGAGTCGTGATACGGCCCGGGACTAAAGAGGTTCGGGCAAGGACAACAGCCTTTAGTCCCGGGTTATGATACGGCCCGGGACTAAGCGGCAAGGAAATTTAAAATGGCTATAACTTTTGCGTGCGATGTCGAAAAAAATATACAACCTATCAAAATATGCGGAAAAAAATTGTGAGTTCGATTTCAACAGTCTTAGGCCGCTTTGCAATTTTATTTATTCTATATTTGGATTCCTCACATTTTTATGATAATTATGGATATATTATTTGTCAAATTTCGATCTACAGATTTAAAGATATTATTTATACCATATTAAATAAATAAATAGCAAAAAAAGAATAAAATATTATTTTATTTAGTTTTTTACTTTAATTGGATTAAAATATTATTATTATTTATTTATTGTTGTTTACTAAATAGTTATTTGAAAATAAAGATGTACGGCATATTGATATGGGCTAATAGGATTGATACAGTAGTGTTGACAACAAGGTACAAATGGCTTTCGCGCAAAGACATTCTGATGGAACAAAGAAGTTAAGCGTGCTGAGGGTGGATTAGTGCTAGGATGGGTGACCGATTGGGAAGTTTGATGACAAGTATAATTTGATCTAAGATTAAATATACTTAGTGCTAAAAATGTTCCAAGTAAGAGGATTACAAGTCAAACAATTCAAAAGTTGAAAAAAATAGAAAACAAAATTCAAAAAATAAATTAAAAAAAAATGAAAAAAAATCATTTGTCCAGGACCGTATTACGACTCGGGGCTAAAGGTCCTTCGTGCCCCGCTGCAAAAAGGTCATGCAAAAACATCCATGCGATGGCCTCTAGTTCCAAGTTGTAACAAACTGGGACTAGAGATAGGGGCCTTTAGTCCCGATTTTCCACTAACGAGACACGCTGGATTACAGATTGGTGATGTGGTAATCTAAACCGTACGTGTTAATCTGGTTGCAAAATCGGACGGATGAAAACTATTTTTGTCTAGAGTTAACGTGGAGGCTTGTATGGTGCCTTAAATTAGTAAATATATATATAAAATAAAATGGATGTTGGTATCTTTTTATATTTTATTAGTAAAACATGACAAAGTTAGGTTTGATTAAGTCAAGTACGTGAAGTAAATTAAACAGACAGGGTAACAATAGTTTATAATAAATATTAAATAATTATTATTTATTGCCAAAATTAATGTTACTAATAATCATGGGAACTGACCTAGACACAAAAAAACACTACTACGAAAAAACACAAAAAAAACATATCTTAAGTCATTGTCTCACTACTACGAAAAAACAAAAAAAAACGACTTGAAAAGAACGAGAATCCTCCCGTCAATGAAAGGTCGTGGTATGCCACACTTTCAAAGCCCTAGACCAATCTAAAAGGTGATGACCGGTGGCTATCATCATAGGCGACCCAGCATCCCTCCTGTCCGAACAGCCGTCCAACCTTGCTGACAGCGCAAAGCTTGCGTTTTAATAGATATTTGTTATGATTTGTCACATCTTAAGCTCGTTTGCTTCCAAATGTTTCTAGATCTGCAGCTGCCTGTCATCGGGAAGGGCCCATATACGGGTTTTAGCTGCCGCCTCGCGATCGCCATAGATCTGTTTACCGGTTCATTATGTTATTGACTAATTTGGTAGACACTTCACCTTGTCTATGTAAAAGAATATTTGATGGGTATTGCACGGTATCGTAAAGAGCCGACCTTGTATTAATAATAGTACGGGAGATTACATGGAGGTTTACATGAGTACAACGCGGACATAGTCTGGTTTCTATACAGCAGTGTCTGGTTCCTATACAATATACTGTAGGATTCTCACCATAGAAAACAAAAAAATTCCTACGATGGGAACATCTAAGTACCAAGATCTATCTACTAGATACAAGCAACGGGTGAATATACATCCATAGAATACATACCCTCGAAGACCGAATAGCGTTAACGAGGTTGTACTCGTGGATGATGTAGACGAACGCTTGCCGATCTCAAGATCGTGATGAAGTCCATCTGGTCCAGCCGGTCCAGCATGATCAAGTCCAGCACCTCAAAGCAGTGGTGCATCCGTGATCGCACACACGTACGGGTACCCCGACAACCTCCGCGCCTTCGCTCCAGCGAAGCAGCGGAAGCAATAAATCCTTTCAGAAAAAGCCACCGGGAACATGTATCTCGCTGATCCGAGACCATGGAGAAATTCTAAAGGGGGAGAGAGATTCTTCGCGAGGAGGTGTGTGAGATAAGTGAGAGGAGGGGGTCCTTTTATAGGGAAGGGGGGCAGCCCAAGGGGGCATGGCCGCCGGCCATGGAGGGTGCCCCCACCTCTCCCTCATTCATGTGGTGGAAGCTCCACTCACATAAAAACCTCTCCACTCACAATTCTACTCACATGCATTAATTTTCCACCAAAATTAATGCAAGCTCTCATTTAAATAAAACTCTTTTATTTATTTATTCAGAATTTTGTTAATTACTTTAATTAACAAACATTCACATAAAACCCCTTGCTAGTATTCCATTTCACATGCAGAACCAGTTTCAGCAATTTCAACCGAAATAGTTCCGGTGTCTAGTGAAGTAAATTCCTGCGCTTTCCTTTTCTTTTTCTGACATATCATTTGCTTCGAATGGTGTCGGCATCCCTTAAGTGTGTCACCCTACGGTTCGCGAATAATGCAGACATGATCGAGACCCTTCTCCGATCAATAATCAGTAGCGGGACCTGGAGATCCATACTGACTCCCACACATTCAACGATGACTTCTGTGATTGTGTGAACCTTTTACGCTAGTATCTTAATCTCTTTGTTTCACGATATATTACATGTCCGAGATTCGATCATCGGTATCTCCATACCTAGTTTGATCTCGTTACCGACATGCACCCTTTTCTCGTTCCCGTGATATAACATTCTAGTGATCAAATCACTTGCTTGCAAGCTAATCAATGTGATATCACCGAGAGGGCCCAGAGCATATCTATCCGTCATCGGGATGAACAAATTCCACTCTCAATTCATGGGTCTCAACATAACACTTTAGTAGTTCTGAAGCCATCTTTATAATCACCTAGTTACGGTGTGACGTTTGATGTCATCGAGAAACTCTTCCGGTGTTAGTGATTGACATGACCTCATGGTCTAAGGATTAGGATCACTTCGTAAGTTGTTATAGCAATATAAACTCAATGACTTTGATCGTAATGCTATACTTCGGATGAATGTTCATCACATTATTACACTAATGTTGTGACCTCGTTATTAACAACATCCAATGTCCATGATCAGGAAACTTTGATCATCATGTTAATCAATGAGCTAGTTTATAAGAGAGGCATAACTAGGATTTTCCTTTTTGTTTATTAAACACACATGTATTAACGTTTCCGTATTAATACAATTATAGAATGTAAAATAAATATTTATCATAAATAAGTAATACGATAATAACCACTTTATTATTGCCTCTCGGGCATATTCCCTTCAGTCTCCCACTTGCACTAGAGACAATAATCTAGTTTGAAAACTTTGCATATTGAACACCTATGGCCATTTGGTGTTCCATATACGCAACTGCAAGTGGTTAACATAATCTAAGGATCTGATGCTTTCAGGTCCGTGTGTATTTGCATGTCTTTGCGTCTCTACGCATCACTCATTCTCCAATGAGATGGCATTGTATAAATTTGGTCTTTTGGTGAGACCTTTAGTTCCTTGGGGTTAAAACATGTCGATACTATTGCCATACAATATATCTTTAGTGTTAGCCCGTTGTGAATCACACCTTAGTTTGATAAGAAACTACTTGACACAAATTCCCTCCTTTGCTGCTACTATAGCAGTCATATACTTAGCCTTTTTGTTATAGTATTCGTCACAATGTCTTAACTATGAATTTCATCCAAATCCATCATGGAATGTTCTTTCCATTACATTGTGCCACCCATAGTTTAAATTGAGATAAATTTAATTTGTATCTTGTGACAAAACTAGTATCAATGTAACGCTTTACAATGAACTATTTGTAATTGTTTGTCACCTCTACACAAATATATTCTTAGTTCTTTCAAAAAGATCATAAGAATATCCTCACTATCGTCCAATGATCATTTTATGATTCATTCTAGTATATGCTCATAACACTTAGAGCATAGGACATATCTGGATGTGTACATATCATGGTATGATTGATCAAAACATTCTCGTGATTTCACTCATCAAGTGTCAAAGCACTTGAATCTTGTTTCACTTATCAAGTGTCGATACACTTGAATCTTGATTCAATTCATTTCCATGCAATAAGAACTGTTTCTTGTCGTTTCTATATTGAACTCCTTCAATATCTCATATATGTACGTTTGGCACAACCATATTGGCGTCACAGTCTATCCACTATAGACATTCACGCTAAATATTCGGGTTTTACCTAAGTATTTCATCGAAATGAAATTCTTTACCTTTGTCAATAAAAGATACATCATTTCTAATCAACAAGATGTCATCCACATAATGTATTAGAAATATGTCTCAGCGCTCCTACTTAATTTCTTGCAAATGCAAGCATCTTCATCTTCTCCTGATGAAAAACTCCTTTTTCATTATGGTGAAGATTCCAACTCCGCGATGCTTACTTCAACCATTGAAGTTTGCATGCCCTTTTAGCATCCTTTGAATTTAACAAAACCCTTTGGACCGTGTCATGTACACGTCCTAGGTAACCATTCTATTAGAAGAACTTTGTTTTGTTTATTCAGCTACCATATACCAAATTATATGTAGTGGTTGCTACTTTAATCCGTCCAGACTAAATATCGCTATGAAAGATCAAATCTTGTCATAGTCAACTCCTTGAACATTGTCATAAAATACTTTACGACATGTCGACTATTTCATAGATGTGAAACATCCATGTCTGTTTCTTTATATATCCAAATACGACCGATAGGTTTTTACACCTTTCCGGAGGGTCTTCCAAGTTCAAAACTTGATTTCTCGTGTATGGAACTATCACGGATTTTATGGCTTCAAGCCATTTGACGGAGTTAGGGCCCATCATCGCTTCTTTGTATATATTCGGTTCATCATTGTCAAACAATAATGATTTACTCTCAAATCTTAGCATTTGATTGTTTAACCGACCTACTTGGTTCAATAGGAACTTAGATCTCCGTGACCACAACCTTTGAGGCGCATAAGCTATGAGCATTATGGCAGCCTTCGGAACGATTTCTGGCGCTGCGCAACTCAGCACATATAGCTAAGGTTCGTTAACCTTATCAAAGTTCTATTGTCCTCCCACTTAACTTTTACGAAAAATTCCTTCTCCAAGAAACTTCACGTTTCAAGCGACAAACCCTTTTGTCCTTGGTGTTATGAAGGAATAACCAATTGTTATTCGAAATAACCTACAAAGACATGCTCATCCGACTTCGGTTGTAAACATCTTACTTATGTTTAGCATACCAAAATTTAAGAAATGACAACTTGGGTTTTACCCCAAACTATAACTTCCATGGTGTCATTTCAACGGATCAAGATGGATCTCTTTTCAGTGTAAAAGTGGTAGTCTCTAAAGCTTTAATCTTTTAAAACATAATGGCAGTTTTATAAATAACACCTTTGATCCAACCATGTCAAACAAGGTTTCATTACAAATCTCAAACACTCCATACTCCTATGGTGTTTCGGGAGATGTAAATCTAGGTGTTTTGCTAAACTTTCAACTCAAATAAATCCCTTTATGATAAAATCATAATTCATTTATTTTCTTGTTACACTTGTAACTCAAACAAATCCCTTATGCTAAAATCATAAACCATTTATTTTCTTGTTACAATGATTTTCCACTTCATCTTGAAAGTCTTTGAAACGTTTTCAAATATTTCATACTTCTTTCTCATTAAGTGAATATTCACTCAAATTTCCGGAGAAAGCATATGAATTTGAAATCCATCGCTTATGACTATACATCATAATGGACTACATACATCGATATGTATAAATTCCAATATTTTAGTCGTTCGTTCTTCTTTGGCCTTTGAACGATGTTTTAATTATCCCGAGGAAAGTCTCACAAGCGTCACTTGATCAAATCAAAGACTCCAAAAATCCATGAAAATGGAGTTTCTTCATGCTTAATTTCCAATATAATTTAAACAGCGATGTCACTTCGTAAGTGATCTTTCAATCATTTGTCTTGCGACATTTTAGCATTAGGTTTTATGGATGTGATTTCTCCAACTAGATTTGTAAATCATCCATCTTATATGGAATACGGTAATTATTTGAATAACCTTTGTTCTCATAATACCTGATTCAAATAACAATTATTAAAATAAATCTTGAAGTCAAGCTTTGATGTCAACGAGAAATACAAACAACGGTTTGTTTGTTTTCGATGAACATCATCACATATTCTCTTGCTAGTTACTTAGGCCATTGTGGTTCATGAATTGCGTTGTTCCGTATGAAATTTCATACTAACCAATTCGGTATCCAATACCCAAGAACCACATTGTTTAACAAGCAAATAATACAACCATAACATGTATATCATCCATATACCTAAATTGGATATTTTCAATCTTTTCTTTTCTGCCAAATATATTTTATAGATTCTCTTTCAGCATTTCCTTTTTACTTTTTAAAATAATCTATCAACACCAAAGTGGCGTCATATACATGACACATAGTCCAAAGCGTGTATATTCAAATAATAATACCTTTGGACTTGCACTTTGAAGGAGATCACCATCATCAAAATGATCAGTATTCTTTCAAAATCCATTCTTTAGTAATCTTTTAGTGTAGTAAACACTTTACATACATATTCTATTCATCCTTATCATGACAACTTTCATGATCAAGCTAATGTAGCTTGTAAGGAGAATCGTGAGTATAATGTTGCTTTCCAAAACCCTTTTGGATGATTAGGATGTCTAGCATCTCCAACCTTTGTAAATTCTCATCCAATATGAGAACACATATTATACTCTATCATATTGCAACCAAAATATTGTTTCAGATATCGTTATATCTGCCACACATGATGGTTTCTGAAACAATTCTTTCAGCTCCTAGATAAACTTGATATTAAAATAACCAAGAATCATGGAGGCAAACATGATACTTAAGATACTAACACTGGAATTGTTACTCTCAATTTAATACCAATTATTAAATTTCACGGAGTAAATAGAGTTTGCTGAAAGTTTGCAATAGGACTTTAAACTTTAGATTGACACTCAACACAATACGATACCAGTTCGTAAAGTATATATCCAGAATTCTATAGTTCTATTATATCAATTACAACTATGCGTAAGGTGGTGAGCGAATGCCAATGACTACAACAAATTATGCAAATTCACTTTGATTTAATTTATGATAAATTTAGTTATACTAATCCAAATTAGAAATGAACTCCCACTCAAAAACGACATCCCTCGTGCCTTTTTGGTGATTACATGAACCAAATCCACTACACCAAGTCCGATCATCACGCGAGTCGGCGTAGCTTTAAAGGCGAGCATCCATATGGTCATCATATCAAAACATATGACTCATGCTTAAACTTTCGGTCCGTGTTCCGAGGCCATGTCTGTACATGCTAGGCTCGCCAAGTAAGAACCTTAGTATTCGCGTGTGTAACTGTCTTACACCCAAGATATTCTCATGGATTCAAGTACACCCGATCATCACGTGATGTCTTGAAGCGACGAAACATTGTCGGTGCATAATTAAGGAAGAACACATTTTTATCTTGATATCTAAATGAGGGATCATCTTATTATGCTAATAAAACGCCAAACAAGCAATATAAGATGTTATCAAACATCACATGTTTATTAGTGGAATGATATGGTTCCCGCATATGATCTCTATCATGTGCACCGTGGTATGATCACTATCATACCTATATGTGTAAGTCCAAGGTATATGGAGATTACACGTTATGTGTGTTGTAAGAGTATCATCTTATACTTCTACTTACAAAATCACCATATCATAACACTAGCCCAGCAACAATCTAAACTAGACGTCTCTAATTTATCCATTGCAAATTTTACGTGGCTTAGGGCTTTCGAAGATAGAACCGTTCTTACCTACGAACATGAACCACAACGAGGATAACCAAATTGTTGACAACTCGTTGCAAATTATATATTGACTATAGTAGGAGAGACAGACACCTGCTAGCCACTTACGCAAAACTAGTTGCATGTCAAGCGTGGAACAGGTCTCATGTGCGAGGACATGTAAAGTTTGTCCAGGCCGCTTCATCCCACTATGCCATCAATATCCAAAGTACAACTAAGAAGCAATAAAATGATCATCATCGCCCACATACTCATATGTGTACTACCCGTGCAAAGCATCTACGCATAGATCCGGCTCTGATACCACTGTAGGGTTCTCAGCATAGAAAACAAATTTTTTCCTACGATAGGAACATCTAAGTACCAAGATATATCTACTAGATACAAGCAACGGGTGGATATACATCCATAGAATACATACCCTCGAAGACCGAATAGCGTTAACGAGGTTGTACTCGTGGATGATGTAGACGAACGCTTGCCGATCTCAAGATCGTGATGAAGTCCATCTGGTCCAGCCGGTCTAGCATGATCAAGTACAACACCTCAAAGCAGTGGTGCATCCGTGATCGCACACACGTACGGGTACCCCGACAACCTCCGCGCCCTCGCTCCAGCGAAGCAGCGGAAGCAACAAATCCTTCCAGAAAAAGCCACCGGGAACATGTATCTCGCTGATCCGAGACCATGGGGAAATTCTAAAGGGGGGAGAGAGATCCTTCGTGAGGAGGTGTGTGAGACAAGTGAGAGGAGGGAGTCCTTTTATAGGGGAGGGGGTAGCCCAAGGGGGCATGGCCGCCGGCCATGGAGGGTGCCCCCACCTCTCCCTCATTCATGTGGTGGAAGCTCCACTCACATAAAAACCTCTCCACTCACAATTCCCTCACATGCATTAATTTTCCACCAAAATTAATGCAAGCTCTCATTTAAATAAAACTCTTTTATTTATTTATTCAGAATTTTGTTAATTACTTTAATTAACCAACATTCACATAAAACCCCTTGCTAGTATTCCATTTCACATGCAGAACCAGTTTCAGCAATTTCAACCGAAATAGTTCCGGTGTCTAGTGAAGTAAACTCCTGCGCTTTCCTTTTCTTTTTCTGACATATCATTTGCTCCGAATGGTGTCGGCATCCCTTAAGTGTGTCACCCTACGGTTCGCGAATAATACGGACATGATCGAGACCCTTCTCCGATCAATAATCAGTAGCGGGAGCTGGAGATCCATACTGACTCCCACACATTCAACGATGACTTCTGTGATCGTGCGAACCTTTTACGCTAGTATCTTAATCCCTTTGTTTCACGATATATTACATGTCCGAGATTCGATCATCGGTATATCCATATCTAGTTTGATCTCGTTACCGACATGCACTCTTTTCTCGTTCCCGTGATATAACATTCTAGTGATCAAATCACTTGCTTGCAAGCTAATCAATGTGATATCACTGAGAGGGCCCAGAGCATATCTATCCGTCATCGGGATGAACAAATTCCACTCTCGATTCATGGGTCTCAACATAACACTTTAGTAGTTCTGAAGCCATCTTTATAATCACCCAGTTACGGTGTGACGTTTGATGTCATCGAGAAACTCTTCCGGTGTTAGTGATTGACATGATCTCATGGTCTAAGGATTAGGATCACTTCGTAAGTTGTTATAGCAATATAAACTCAATGACTTTGATCGTAATGCTGTACTTCGGATGAATGTTCATCACATTATTACACTAATGTTGTGACCTCGTTATTAACAACATCCAATGTCCATGATCAGGAAACTTTGATCATCATGTTAATCAACGAGCTAGTTTATAAGAGAGGCATAACTAGGAACTTCCTTTTTGTTTATTAAACACACATGTATTAACGTTTCCGTATTAATACAATTATAGCATGTAAAATAAACATTTATCATAAATAAGGAATACGATAATAACCACTTTATTATTGCCTCTCGGGCATATTCCCTTTATATACATACAAATATATATTCTATCACCCTCCCTCAATCTCAACCGATCCTCGAAGATTGAGATTGCGTATACATGCCTGAAATAACGGTAGTGGTAGAGGCTTAGTGAATATGTCAGCCAATTGATCCTTAGATGATATAAACCGTATTTGAAGCAATTTCTGAGCAACCCGTTCTCGAACAAAGTGGAAATCAACCTCAATATGCTTAGTACGAGCATGAAATACTGGATTGGACGAGAGAAACGTTGCTCCAATATTATTGCGCCATAGAATAGGTGGACTACTCTGAGAAACTCCAAGTTCACCAAGAAGAGCTTGTACCCAAATGAGCTCTGCAGTGGCATTAGCAAGCGCCTTGTATTCAGACTCTGTACTAGATCGTGAAACAGTGGCTTGTTTGCGAGCACTCCAAGCAACCAAGTTACCACCATAGAATATGGCATAACCCCCCGTGGATCGTCGGTCATCAGCATTACCAGACCAATCGGCATCTGAGAAAGCGGACAAGAGATCATGAGACGTAGTAGGACACCTCAACTGTAAGCCATGCGATAAAGTGCCTTTAACATAGCGAAGTATGCGTTTAACCGACGACCAATGTGTACACTGAGGAGCATGGAGGTATTGACACACCTTGTTGACAGCAAAGGACAAGTCCGGACGTCTCATAGTAAGATACTGAAGACCACCAACAATGCTGCGGTAACGAGTAGATTCCTCAGCAGAAAGAAGTATACCATCACTAGCAGTCAATTTATCCGATGCAGCCATAGGTGTAGTAACCGGAGTACACTTCAACAAACCAGCACGGCGCAAGAGTTCAGAAGCATACTTGCGCTGATTTAGTAGTAGAGAACCATGGGAACGTTGAACCTCAATACTTAGAAAATAATGCAAAGTGCCAAGATCCTTGAGAACAAAGGAATCGCGGAGCTGATGAATAAGGCGATCCGTGGTTGTAGTGGAAGAACTCACCACAATAATATCATCCACGTAGACCAATAAGTATAGAGTCACATCTGGTCGACGTAGTATGAAGAGAGAGGTATCAACTGTCGATGCAGTAAAGCCAAGACCAATAAGAACAGTACTGAGACGAGCATGCCACGCTCGAGGAGCTTGTTTCAGTCCATATAAAGCCTTATCAAGATGACATACGTGATCAGGCTGATGAGGATCCTCAAAACCAGGAGGTTGACGCATGAACACTTCTTCCTTAAGAAGTCCATGTAAAAAAGCATTTTGTATATCGAGTTGACGTAGATGCCAGCCATGTGTAACAGCCATGGATAGAAGAAGTCGAATAGTAGTGGGTTTAACAACTGGATTAAAAGTATCTTCATAGTCAAGACCATACCGTTGTTTAAAACCCTTTGCAACCAGACGTGCTTTGTACCTCTCAATAGAACCATCAGATTTTTGCTTGATTTTGAACACCCATTTGGAATCAATAATATTCACGCCAGGTAGAGGAGGAACAAGTATCCAAGTTTTATTAGCTTGAAGCGCAGAAAATTCAGTTTCCATCGCAGCATGCCAATGCGGACAAGCCATAGCCTCCGTGTGATTACGGGGTTCAGTCTGAACGAGATCAGATGTATGAGCAAGACGGACTGCTTCCCAGGCAATAGTACCATCTGTCCTCTGTTTAGGGTTACGAATCCCGCGCCGAAGACGAGTAACGCCACCACGCGGAGCTGGCGGTGTCAACGATGTATCGTCAGGAAGAACCACAGGGGAAGACTGTTGACCAGTAACCATAGGAGACGACAACCCGATAACAGCAGGCAACGGAGACGCAGTAGTGGAAGATGCCGTGCCAGGAGTCGTTCCGGCTCCATCCAGATCAGCACGATCCAGGGTACTACCATGTAAGGCACACGCGTGTACGGGAGTGCATGGGCCAGGTGGGACCCAGGCTGCATGGTCTGCTGGTGCACCATGCATGCAATCATTGTTACATTGGCCAGCTTCATCGATGTGAATTTTAGCTTGATCGACGTGAACTGAACTATCAACAGGAGCATCATCCAATAATTCCATACGAGCTCCACGACCTGCACCATGGTTAGCCAATAATAACGGAGTATATGCAGCATCATCAAATTGGTCAGGACGTAAGGTGGAGGTAGACAAGGATGGTTGTGTGGAAAGCGACGGCATATGTGAAAACAGAAAAACGTTTTCATCAAATACAACATCACGAAAAATATAGACACGATTAGTGGGAACATGAAAACATTTGTATCCTTTATGTAGTGAGCTGTAGCCAAGAAAGACACATTTTTTAGATCGAAATTCAAGCTTGCGATTATTATATGGACGAAAATGAGGCCAACAAGCACATCCAAACACCTTGAAAAATGTATAGTCAGGTACTTCACCCAAAAGGCGCTCAAGCGGAGTTTCCATGAAAATAACACGACTGGGAAGCCTATTGATAAGAAAACAAGCGGTCGAAAAAGCATCACTCCAAAAACGATAGGGAACATAAGCATGAGCTAAAAGTGTGAGACCAGTCTCAACGATATGACGGTGTTTACGTTCAGCAGTGCCATTTTGTTGATGAGTATGGGGGCAAGATACACGATGAGAAATACCAATATCTGAGAAAATTTTATTCAATCTACGATACTCGCCACCCCAATCAGTTTGAACATGAAGAATTTTCTTATTCAAAAGGCGTTATACATGTTGCTGAAATTGAAGAAATATTTGGAACACATCGGATTTATGCTTGAGAAGATAGAGCCAGGTAAAACGACTATAAGCATCAATAAAACTAACATAGAACCGATGTCCACTAACAGAGGTTTGGGCAGGACCCCATACATCAGAATAGATAATCTCAAGTGGTGAAGTAGTGACTCGAGTAGACAAAGAAAACGGTAACCGGTGACTCTTGCCTTGTTGACAAGCATCACAAATTACACTACTGCTATTGGACACTGATGGAAGTTCATGACGGTGTAACACATGTTGGACTATCTGAGTAGCTGGATGACCTAAGCGCGAGTGCCACCTCTCTCGCGATACCTTGACACTGCTGAAAACATGCTTGACGGAGGAAACATCAAGATTATAAAGGCCGCCACGACATCCTCCTCTAAGAAGAGTCTCTCTCGTGCCCCGATCCTTGACAAAGAAATACCAAGGGTGAAACTCAAAAAACACATTGTTGTCTAAGGAGAATTTCTTAACGGACATAAGATTACGTGTGACCGAAGGAACATGAAGGATATTTTTTAAATGTAAAAGATGGGATGAAGTGGATATAGTGGATTGACCAATATGAGTAATGCGCATACCTCCGCCATTGGCGGTGTGGACGTGGTCCTTGCCATGATATTGCTCCCATGTAGTGAGCTTATCTAGCTCATTGGTGAGATGATCTGTAGCTCCAGTGTCGGGATACCAACTAGGATCAACAGGGTAGGACGGTGTAGACCCCTGTGAGCCATGTGTGACGGAGAAGGCAGCCACTTGACGATCCATGTATCGCCCATCATTACCAGCGCCAAGGAAGTTACGTTGAAAACGCTTGAAGCAACACGAGGCGACATGGCCGACCTTCTCGCAGATTTGGCAGATCGGCCGGTTCCCATTAGAAGGCGCGCTGCTAGTAGGAGGGGCACGACGCCCATCTTGAGTTGCCGCTGGATTGGGTAGCCATGCGGGCGGACACGGTAGGGTCCCATCGACGAAGCCGTAGAGAAGATTGCTCCGAAGAATTGGGACAATCTGGGCGCGCCAGTAAAGGTAGTTGTCGGAGTTGAGCTTGATGGTAATCTGATTGGTAAGGCTGATGGGTGTTGAGGGAATAACCAATGCTGCGGTCGCTGTCAATCCTGCCATCACGGAACCACCGGAGGAGGAGTTGTTCGAGAGGAGGGAGCTGACACTCAATGCATACAAGGCACCGGAGGTAGCGTTGGATGTCATCGGCGAGGTGGCCATGAGGGCCGATCGGCGGAAACGATCGGCGGAAGTAGCGATGCGATCAAATCGATCTAGTGGAGGTAGCGATCAAAAAACGATCTAGGTTTTAGGCTCTGATACCATAAAAGAATATTTGATGGGTATTGCACGGTCTCGTAAAGAGTCGGCCTTGTATTAATAATAGCACGGAAGATTACATGGAGGTTTACATGAATACAACGCGGACATAGTCCGGTTTCTATACAGCACGGACACAGTCCGGTTCCTATACAATATACATACAAATATATATTCTATCACTAGGTTTTAGTTTTTCTACAGTTTTTAACTTGATGACACGTCGCATGTTACAAGTTCTCCATGATGCCCACGTGGATGCATCACGACATGTAGTTCATCCCCCATCACGACATGTGTTCTAAGTTGCAGGGCTTGTAGCTACCTCGAAACAGGCATACGCCCAGCTATATAAATATAGCAAGCACGATTGAGACCACTGCTGGGCCAGACAGCACATCGCCCAAAAGAAACAACAAAGAAAAAAAGGAAAAAGAAAAAGAAGAGAAAAGAAAGCCGGCAACAATGGCTCGACGAAAACAGGGATGACCTACAACCGTTGCGCCCTCCGAAGAATTCCCACCACGCTTCTGGCACTCCGACGCGACGCGTATCAAGCAACACCTCCAAGAAGGAAGCGACGACAACGACGCTGCTGCCCGGACTGGTCCTAGGGTTTCCCCCGATACGCTATGGAAGGTGGGGAAGAGATACACCCAACGCCCTTCAAGAAGGATGGCAACACCCGCAGATGACGTCACGTCGATGTCAAGACGACAAGGATTTCTCCCGATCCCTCAAAAAACCACGCTCCCAGCCACTCCGAATTGCTCCACCAAGCTCACCGCCCACCAGCATACGCCCCCATGGTTTTGCCGTCACCCCCGTCATCTCACCGTGACCCATGGTGTGAGGCTGGTAGACCCGAGAAGAGGAGACCTTGGCAGGGGTCGACAGTACAGTAACACGCGAGAGGGAACAACCTCCACCGCCGGGAGGCGATAGCCGACCAGATGTAGCCACATGGACAAACCAGGCCCTCGCTAGCCTGGCCGAGCCTAAACTGGCTCGTGAAGCCCTGCCACCACATTGCAGCAAGGGTGTCACCGCGGCCGCCGACCCTAGCTCCAGTTCCTACTCCTTCGCCCACCAGAGGATCTGCCGCCACCACAGATCCCCGCCGCCAAGCAGCAACGCTGTCGCCATCGTGCTCACCCGGCCCCACCGGACCGCCGCCGGTCCGAGAAACTCCACCTGGGCCAACAACACCAGTCCCCACTTTGACGAGTCCGACGACATGGACGGAGAGGGCCGGTAACTCCAAGCATGAAGGAGCAGAAGGCCGACCCGCATAGCACACACGGCGCCTCCGCGACGCCGGCGAGTCAGGTCCTTCAGAACCCATCCGGTTCTGACCGGCGGCAACAGCGTAGGCCCCACTTGGTCTGCAACTGGCCCTGCCACGCATGGTAGGAAGGGACGCTGATGCTGGCCTCGGCCCGCCAGGCCCAGATCTGGCCGGCGAGGCCATGCCGCGGCACCCCCTACCACCCGCTGCATCCTCCAGCCCCGATTTGCAGCCCTGATGCACCCGCCTTCGGTTGTCCCCGCCGCCGTGGACACCCACCGCCGCCGAGGAACGAGAGCCAACGGACCGCCCGCCACCAGCCGCCACTGCCCGCGCAGAGCCCCAAGGACCCGGACGAGAGAGGCCCGCCGGCCGCCAGCACCGCGCGCAGAGCCCCAGGGACCCGGGCTTGTAGCTACCTATGCGTACCTTTAATTAACCCAGGACACGTTTTGCTCGAGCGCATAGACAAACGTGTTGCGCCTGTTAGGCCACGTACGTACCTGCGTGTGTATGTCCACGTGCATATATATCAGTGGTGTACGTGGCACGAGCGATGAAGCAGTGTGTGTGTGTGTACATGTGGTTGGTTCGTGGCCGCGGAGCAAAGCGAGCGAAAGTGACTGACACGAAAAGGAAGCAAAAACCCGACTACCTGGAAGCTACCCGCGATACGACGTACGACGTACGCGGCGCCAGATCGATCCGAAGGCCTGCTCAATGGACATCGGCGCCGCACCGGGTTATTATATAAAGAAACCTCCGCCGGACTTCCACCACCAGCACCGCCGCAAAAGAGCAACAAGCAAGCAATCACCTCACCTCCTGCCGTGCCTAGCTAGCTCTCTCCGATCAATCTGTGGGACCGATAAGAAGAAGTAGGCACTGTCCGTCGCATCGCATGTCCATGGCTTCCATGTCCCGCGCCGTCTGCAGCTCCTTCGCCGCCGCCGACGAGTTGGCGCCCACGGACACCCTCCGCGTCCTGCGCCTGCACCGCCTCCGCCTCCGCCGGGCCGCCGTGGGCTGCCTCGACCCCATCGCCGAGGAGGATGACTCCGATGTCGACGACGACACTGCCGCCAGCTCGCCCAGCACGTACACGAGCAACAACAGCTCCAGCGACTCCGTCGACCGTCGATAGGCCGGTCTCAGAGCTGGATCAGTTAGAGACTACTAATGAACAGAGAGAGAGAGAGAGAGAGAGAGAGAGAGAGTCTTGTTTGTAGCTGCAATTACAGTGATTAGTACTACTACTAGCTGCAAGCCTGTGAAATACAGTAGAGACAGTAGTCAGGAACGCTGTAACTAGATCATCAATGAATGAGTTAGCCCGCTGCGAACTACCTCGATCAAGATTTAGCTGTGTGATTGTGTAATCGAAATGTGTACGCACTAATCTGTATGGAAGATCTCGTCCTTGCTTGCTGGCACAGACAGTGTTCATGCTCTGCTCCAAACCTGTGAAACTCTACTCTGCTTTGCTCCCGGTGCAGTGTGCTCTGCTTGTTAGGTTGACCTCTTATGTGAACCCAACTATTTGACGGACCCTCGATCCGCGTCCTGATCGGGGGCACCCAACCAAGTCAAGGTTGGTGGGCCCCTGTGACAACGCTATATAAAGATGGTGGGACTGGGGCACGGAACATGGGGTTCGACGCTGTCGCCGCTCCCCAAGCCTACAACCCTACCAATCTAGGGTTAGCGCTAGCTACGGAAAGTACCGCTGCCGTACTGTCTAGCTGATTTAGCCATGTTCTCGCCGTCGACCAAGATGGCCAACGAGTCCTCGAGTTCCATCACCGAAGAAGGTAAACTTCCCCATCTCTCTGTCTCTAGCAACACTCGAATCCCTAGTGAGCCTTCCACCGAATTGATCTAGACCTTGTCGATCCTATCAATGGTATCAGAGCTTGGCGCTCCGTAGATCGTTTCCGTGTAGAAAGGCAAAAGTAAAGAAAAGACAGCAAATCCTAATCCCACAGTGCGCCGCCGCGAGGCCACGCCGTTCCACTCGATCTAGATGGGTATCCACAAGAAAACAACTAGAAGAACCAACCCCCTCGGGGGCAAAGAAAGGTAGATCGAAAGCCCCAAGAAAATCCCCAAATTTCATTCCCCAAAGCCCCTATTTTTCCCCAAATCCGGCTCAAAAAACAAACAGAAAAGGAAATCAAAGAGAAAGGGGTCACCGGCCGTGCGACGGCATAGGGCTCCGCCGCTGAGCCGCTTGACGGGGACACGCTCACCCACGGGGACATGCGACGCCGGCAAGGGGGCCAGGGGTGCCACTTTCCTCTCGAGCTCGCACGCATGCGGGTTTTTCGGGTTGGGGAGATGGACAACAAAGGGAAGAAGGGGACAACGGTTCACTGCCTGAGGGGGAGTGGCTCGTCGCCGGCTCGACGCCAGACGACGCGGCCTCCTCACCACCTCGCCAGAGCGGGGCGTCGCGCCGCCGTCGCCGCTGCGGTCGCGCGAGCGACACGGACAGAGAAAAGAGGCAGAGGGGAGGAGGCTCGTCGCGCGCAAGGGCGGCGCAGCACCTCTCCATAGCCACGCGAGCGCGTGCTCCTGGCCACAGGGACTGAGCCGCCGCTAGCGAGCACGAGCCAGAGGGTTGGGGGAGAAAGTGGATTAGGGTTTACGGGGGCGCTGGGGTCGGCCGGTTTTGACCTGGAGAGAATGGCGCCCGGCTGTCAGATGAGCACCACGGGATCCAACGGCTATAGTGGGGCGGCGCGCCGGTGTGCCCTAGATTGGGCCGTTGGGCCGTTTTTGGCCAGGGCGGCACTAGGCTGGGCCGCTACCAGGCCACGGGAAGCGCGTTGTTAGCTACCGCGCGCGGTCGCTGTTGGTTCTGCTTCGCGCGCGCGACGGATACAGAGCTGCAGCGCGCAGTGGCAGTCTGGCCATGGGCCGTGGCCCAAGGAGCGGCTGCACGCACAGTTATGTATTATGTCATTTAGAGAAGCTATTTTTACTGTTTTGTTATCTGTTTTAACAGTTATTTTGGCAAAGTTTTTTTATACAAAATTGTTCAACGAAATTTTGTATAGAAAATAATAAAGTAACAGTAAAGTTTCTATAAAGATGTAAAGTTGATGAATTTTTAATTCATTCCTTCCGTTGCATATAGTCAAAAGGGCTCTTTTAAAATTTAATAAATACAAAGAAAACATTAAATTTTTTGAGAGCATGTTAAAGTTAAATTCTGGTCATATTCATGTTATTTTTCTAACCAACATTGTAAATAGCATGGTTGTGATTAGTGTGTTGTTATCAAAGTAAGTAAAAGTCATGTGCTTTTGATTTTATTTTCTGCCGAACGGTGATGTAGAATTATTTGCATAAACTTTTGCATGTCTTAATTTTGACCAATGTTGGATTAAATCATGCAATTGTTACTGTTCTAACTTCTTTGTGGTTTTCAGGAGGATATTACTTGATGAGTTATATCAAGGATGTCCCCACATTTAGAGACGACAACTACTCTAAATGAAGAAAGAAGGTGGATCTAGCATTCATTTGCGCTGAGGTGGATTGGGTTCTTGAGACCAAGCCTCCTCCAAAGCCAACAGAGCATGTCCGAGAGGCCGCTGATGATAATGCAGCATGGGAGAAAAAGCAAAGGGACCATGCTCCGTTGGGGATGTCCTATAATTAGAAACAGAAGTGGCAGAATGCCAATAAGAAATGCATGGCATTCATAAAGAACACTGAAAGTACAAAGAAAGTCGCATAGAGGGGGGTGAATAGGCTTTTAAAAATATTATGGTTTAGCCTCAAGTAAATGCGGAATTAAACTAACGTTTAATTTATTAAGCACAAAACCTAACCACTAGGTTCACCTAAGGCACCAATAACCTATGCTAAGCAATACAAGAAACAGGTGATAGCAAGATATAAATACTTCAAGCACGGAGGCTATCACAAAGTAAAGTGCACAAGTAAAAGGGCTCGGTTGAGAGATAACCGTTGGACGCGGAGACGAAGATGTATTTCCCGAAGTTCACTTCCAAAGAAGCTATGTCTCTGTTGAAGAGGTGTGATGCCGCAATGCTCTCCGAACGCCACAAATGGCTCACCTCGAGGTGTGGTGGCTTGATGCTCACCCAACGTCACACAAGGCCTCACCCCGGATACGGAAGCACGCAACTCACCGATGCCACAAAAGGCTCACCCTATTATCCCGATTGTGCACCACAAAAGGCGGGCACTCGCTCCACTATGGGACGCTTGAGGGCGCTCACCGAACCTGTAGAAGATTGGGGCTAACTCCACAACTCAATTGGAGGCTCCCAACAACAAAGCCATAAAAGGCTACAATGCCACAAAAGAACAATAAAGCCACAAAAGGCTACAAGACCACAAAAGGTCAACAATCCAACCACACAACCGTCTAGGGTTCCAAGAACCCAAGAGAAACAATCCCTCAAGCTTGAACTTGCTGAATCTTCAAGGAGAACTCAAACCTATGCAACAAATGCAAGGGCAAGTCCTTCTCTCCCAAATTCCAACAAAGCTACAAAAGTTATTGGGGGAATAAGGGAGGAAGAACACAAGAGGAGAACACAAAACTCTCCAAGATCTAGATCCCAATGATTTCTTCACAAAGAAGGGATTTGGTTTGGTGGGATTGTAGATCTAGATATCCTCTCACTTTTCCCTCAAAATTATGCAAGAATCATGGGAGGGAGTAATAAAGCTCAAATAGTTCAACAATGGTGGGCAAAAACGAGCTCAAAAGATGGGAAACCATTGGGGAAGAATCCCCCCTTAAATAGGACAAGGAAAAACTAACCGTTTGGGCCAGATTCGCGCACCACCGGAACTTCCGGAAAATAGAGTCACAAGATACAGAAGAAAACAGATGTTCACCGGTACTTGGGTCAGAATTTCGGCTGGAACTTCCGCTCAAGCAAAAACGCTGGACAGCATAACACGAAAACTTCAATAACTTTTGATTCCGGACTCCTTTTTCATGATCTTGGGCTCGTTTCGAAGATAACGACAAGATCCACAAGATTATGCAAAGAAAAATCATAGTCCAAAATGGAAGGATAAAACCAAATTGGGAAAGGTATGACCTCTCTAGAAGCGATGAACCGGTAAAACCTCCAAAACCCAAAACACAAGAAGTTGAGCTTGGAAACTCCGATTGGGATGAAACCAATTTTGTTGGAAAGATAACACCAAGTACAATCCAACAAAAACTGAAATATTGGATACCACCAAGGAAGAAAATATCATGAATATATATATCTGAGATATCTCCCAAGGTGTGGATCTGGAAACTCGCAAGATCAAAAACCGCAATAAGATATGCAAGTGAAATCCTTATTTGATGAACTAGAGATTGTTATGATGATGACCACAATCTCTAGATCCTCTCATGGACAAGAATCAAATAACAACCAATAAATATGATGCTATGCATGCAAAGGTTTGAGCTCTCTCCGAACAATGCGATCGAGAAACCCGCTTGAGAGCCCCTCTTGATAGAACGGCTATCTATCCCAAACCCGGTCTCCCAACTAACAACATGAGACCGGAAAAAGAGAAGCTCTATCAAGATCATACCTTTTCCTTGAGAATTCCACTTGAACTTGATGTAGACCGTCTTGTTCTTCTCAAGTGGGAACAACTTTATTGTTTGCTCTTGCTCGATGAAGTCATGCAAATTGCTCCCCCATAATCCATGGGGAAACCTCTTCTTTGAGCTTTTCTTCATCACTCCATGATCACGAGGATGACAAGCTTCAAGCATGAGATCTTCTAGAGATGGCGCATCTTGAGCTTGCCCTTCTTCATCCCTTCTTGAGGTTGATCCATCTTGATGCAATTCTTTGCACTTGTCTTGATCAACCTTCAAGCTCCTTCTTTCTTCACGATTCCAATGGCACAAAGCCCTTGGACATTTCTTCATATTTCAACCTTGAGACCAACACATGTCCCAAGCGATGCCAATGGACAAACTTACAAGTGAAACTCAATTTACATATTAGTCCATAGAGATTGTCATTAATTACCAAAACTACACATGGGGGCATACATGCCCTTTCAATCTCCCCCATTTTGGTAATTGATGACAATCCCTTAGAGAGGGTTTAAATATAACAAATAACGACCAAAGCGGTTGCCCCAACATCAAATACTACACAATTATGTGATGTTGGTACAACCACAATATATAGAGCAAACTCCCCCACAATCTATGCATGTGTGATGAACTTGAATTCCATTGCATAGATTGCCAACCGTTAACGTTGGTTGAGTTTGCTCTATATATTCAACATGCAAAGCAACCATAAATATGCAAGATCATGAGAGGCAAATGCTCAAGAACACACTCAAAGCAAAGACAAACTTCCCTTAAACCCTCCAAAACTTCTCCCCATTGGCATCGATTGCCAAAATGGGTGAAAAGTTCTAGACGACCAATATAGTGAGAATTCCTCCAATACTTGTGAGGAAGTAAAACTATATTGAGGACCCAAGATTGCAAAAAGAAAAGAAAGAGAATAAGCTTCAACAAGTGAAGCAAGCAATCAAATAAGGTACAAAAGAACCAAATGAAAAATCAACAAATGATACCAAAAGAAAGCAACAAAAAATGTTTGAATGAAAATAGGGATGCTCCCCAAGATTTGTGCACAACTTAGAATAATTGCATTTGAATACAAAATACACAAATATGGAATCCTCTCTCCCCCATAAGCATTTAAACAACAAGAATATGAGAAAGAAGGCAAGTGTGCATTCTTAAATGAATTAGAGAAACTCCCCAAAGATTATGCACCAATTATAGTAATTGTATTTGGAAACAACATGCACAACCATGGAATCCACACTCCTCCAAACTCATTTAACAATGCACACAAAAGATAATAAATTTGTAAGCCACCAAAGAATCAAAAATAAATAAGAGTTGGCTCCCAAGAAATGCAAAAACAACCAAAAAAAGATCTTCTCTTGTGTGTGTAAATTTCTAGGTTGAAAATATCACAAAGACAAATGCCCACAAAGAAATATGCACAAACAAGATAGATACTCAAGAAAGCACATGAAAAACAAAAGGAAGTCTTAGAATATACCAATAAGATGTTTTTCTAGAAAGCATGCCCAAGGGCTCAAATATATCTTATTGTACATCAATGAGCTTCAAACACCAACATACTCCATACAATATAACTATTACCAAGGTAATAATGGGATAAAAGGAATATATGGAGAAAGGCAACAAGTATCACAAAATAGAAATCAACTTTGTAAAAATACTCACTATTGCACATGATAGATATTGAGGAAACAATATGCAACAAAATTGCTAGATTGACATATTTGGGATTGGTGAATCATGAGCATGATTTAGTATAGTCCCCATTATATGCACTCATCTCAACATACATGCATTTGCAATAGAGAGAACTCTTCAAAGCAAAATCAAGAAACCCACCATATGCAAGTACACAAATTCATGCCAACAAGCAACCTACAAAAGGTTGGGAAAAAGATATAGATGAGAGAGAGAGATACTTGTTACCGAGATATAATTGGTAGGATGAAGAAGATATGAATACTTTGATCATCCTAGCTTGCATCCAATTGACATGTATACACCACTTCTTCCTTGTTCAAGATACAAGCACCCAATATATATCTCCAATGTACCTAAAACACAATTAAGTACACTATGATCCCCAAACAAATTGGGTCCAAAGTAGTTAGTGCAACTACAATACATAGGAGAGCCTCCACACAAATATGTGCATATTGATATGAAATTGAATTTCATGCACATCTTAGCCCATTAGGATTTGGTGCAGTTTCCCCTATATATTAGATCAAAGAAAGCAAGAATGCCATAATATATACATATAGTAAATATGCATGCATAAGACTTTCAAGAACCAAAGGAGATATAATTTGAACAAAAGCACCAAGAAACCAACAAGGCAACACAAAGGTGTGACTTGACACAAGGTGTCCAAATTGTATCAAATAACCAAATCAACACATGAAGGATCACAATATCAACAAATGAATTAGGAAAAAGCCAAAGAGCAAACAAAATAGACAAAAATACCAATGCTTAAGGGTTTATCTCATCCTAAAAGATAAAAAAGTGACAAAGAATGAGATAAAACCAACTCCTAAAGAGAGCAAGGTTCCAACAACCAAAACAAACTCTTCACACTTTTCATGATGGCACACAAAGTACCAACACAAAAGGATCGAGCTTCCAGGCACAAAAAAATGGATCAAATCAAGAAGGAAAAAAATGTTCTAGATAGTATATGAGAAACACCTATTCGTGGCGCCTATTAGTGGCGCACCTAAAAATGCCTTCCGTGGCGCACTAGCAGTGCGCCACGGGCCTCGCGCTATGGCTATCTCGTAGCCGTGGCGCACTATGGTGCGCCACGGTCATATCGAGATAGGCATGGCGCACTACCAGGTGCGCCACGGGTAGGGGTATAGGGTGCGCCACAGATGTGTTTTTCAAAAAACAAAAAAAATGCAAAAAACACCCTCGTTTTGAATTGCAAAAGCAATCGGGTCTGTGCATCGCCGCCGCAGTCGTGTCACCTCGCCGGAGCATGGCCGTGGCAGGGAGGTGCGGGAGGGGTCGTGGCCGCTCTAGTCCTCGCCGGCGTCGAGGTGGTAGGAAGGGTGTGGTTGGAGAAAGGAAGGTAGGAAGAGAGGGAGGAAGGAAGAGATGGAGGAAGAGAGGAAGGAAGGAAGAGATGGAGGAAGAGAGGAAGGTAGGAAGAGATGGAGGAAGAGTGGGAGGAAGGGAGGTCGGCCGCCGTCGCCCGTTGTCACTGCGAGGAGGAGGAGAAGGAGGCCACCGTTGCACCGCCGTCTCCCGTTGTCACTGCGAGGAGGAGGAGAAGGAGGTCGACGTCGCGCCGTCACTGCAAGGAGAGGAGAAGGGGAAGGAGGAGAAGGAAGAAGGGAGAAGGAAGAAGGAGAAGGGAAAGGGAGAGGAAGAGGGAAAAGGGGAAGGGACAAGGGGAAAGGAAAAGGGAGGAGGGCGGGGTGGGGATTCAAATTTGAATCCCGCCCAAGCTTATCCGTGGCGCACTAGGTGGTGGTGCACTACGGGTAAGTCGCCCTCTATTTTTTTTTCTGCAGGAAAAAACGGTCTTTTGACCGTAACTTTTTACTCATTTCGAATTTTGAAAATCTAAAAAATCGCTAAACGACCAAAGGTCGTTGCGAGCAGATGCGAAATCTCGTTCTCCTCATTTTGGTATATTATACGATTTTTTTCGATATCGTATGCAAAAGTTACGGCCTTTTTACCGTGGCATGACTTTTTTTTGCAAATAAAGTCGAAACTCATTTTTGTTAATTTTACTAGAAGCTATACCACATTACCTACCTAAATATGAAAGGATTTATTTTTTTGAAGTTTTTATCATTTTCTTTTATTTTTTGCAAACCCTAAAAAGGCGATCCAGGGGGGTGTGGAGTTGGTGCATGCCACTTAGCCGTAGGGCACTAGGGCAGAGTGCCCTACGGCTAAGTTGACCCAGCTACAGCAGCAAACATGCCCGTAGCGCACTAGGTCAAGATGCCCTACGGATAAGTGAAACATCCGTAGCGCACCTTGACCTAGTGCGCTACGGGTATGTGTGATGTGGCCACATGTGCCCTGGCCCACACATAGCCGTGGCGCACCACCGCCATGTGCACCACGCTTATGACAGTTATCCGTAGGGCACCTGTGGGCAGTGCGCCACGCCTATTTTACCCGTGGGGCACCACTAGCAAGTGCGCCACAGAAGTGTGGATTACCTATAGCCGTTTTCCTAGTAGTGCTAGCTCCCCCATAAGTAGAGCATTATATAGAATTTTTCCTTTGAATGCAAAATGCTCACAAATGAGATCATTACTACTACCTCCACTAAATAAAACACAAGGGGATACCAAAAAAAGAAGATCCACAAGAGGCAAGGAAAGCTTGGGAGCACAAAGAAAAACATTTTCTTGGCCAAAGAAAAGGCAAATAAAAAAGTCCAAAACGAATATGATCAATGAATTCTACCATATAACAAGTACTAATTGTCCAAGGACAAGGAGTAATAGGGATAATTTTCCTGAGGTAGTTTGCAGGGATATCCAAGATCATATTCACACAAAGAAGCATATAACAAGATATAAGAATTAAGCTTGATGCTATGAAAGAGATTCTTGATAGATTCAAATAGTCACACAATCATAGTGATTAGAGTAACTTGAAGCTAATGGTTCCCATGAGGATATGTAGATCCAAATATTAGGAAACACATATCAAGAATCACTCTCACAAACAAGATCCAAAAGATGAGCAATAAAAACATTTAAGCAAATTGAAACTTGTATGAGGAATTGTGCCACATAGGGGCTAGATAATTTCCAATATAAATTCTAAGTGGCACTACCTCAAATGTCCACATTTTCTAGGTTTGTAATATGCACAAAGCATATGAATCCCCCATAATGTGATAAACTAAGAAATCTCAACAAGAGGAAAAAAGGATCAAAGTAGAGGTATTAATGGACATTATGGAAATGAGTTTATCATGAGAAAGACATACCACATAGATACTAGATAACCGAACAATATAACTACTAAGTGGTTTCCTCATGTACCCACATTTTAGGATTGTGGAATGCCCAAGCATGACACTCCCCCAAAACGTAATAGTCCATTAATCCCCCATAATATCCAATTAGGATACCAACTAGAATCAATAAAGGCTCCAAACCAAGAAACATAAATACATGGTGTGCCAACCAACATACACAAATATACTTCATAGATAAATATAAGTAAGTGGGAAGCACAACATGTACAAACACATGCAAGGAACAAAACCAACACATGCACAAGAGAGCAGGTAACTATTAAGTAAAGGAGTTAAGAACAAGTTACCGGAAGGAGGAACATTGGATAGGGAATAGAAGCATGATAACCAATGACTTGAATTTGATAACAAGAAAATGATGAAGATCCCTTAATTCTTCATAAGGTAGCCAAGTCACCAATGCCCTCCAATAAACACCTATTGATCAAGTTTTATCTTATTGGTCCCCAACCAAGTTGGGTCCTAAGAAGTTAGTTACAATAGGCTTGGCCACCCAAATGGTTCTTTTCTTGACACCACTTTGGGCACCAACAAACTTGGCAAACACATTGCCACCATCATCCCTACGAAGTGAATAAGCATCATCAGTCAAGATAGGATGGGATGAAGAGATACCCATGGTGCATGAGGAAGAAAGGTGCCCCTTCTCACTGCAAATGTAGCAAGTTCTTCTCTTGCCATCTTTCTTCTTGGGAGGACCTGCACCATGAGGAAGAGCTAGATGCTTCTTGGGAAGTGGCCCATCTTGAGCTTGTGGAGGAGCTTGAGGCCGCTTCCCTCGTTGATTCTCACTAAGAGGCTTCTTCTTCAATGGGCAATCCCTCACATGATGCCCTTATTCCTTGCACTTTAAGCACACAATGTTGGCTGTATTCTTCACTTGTCCTTGGCCCTTCTTCTTGTTGCCCTTGTGCTTCAACACGTTAGTGGGCTTGTTCTTGATGTTGGAGTTGAATCCAAGACCACTCTTATCACTTGGGGGGTCGTCGCACACTCAACATGTTCTTGAGTCTGGTCTTCCCTTCATGACACCTTTTCAAGTCATTCTTCAAAGAAGTGACTTGAGCCTTGAGCTCTTTGATTTCCTCTACATGGTTAGTATCAACAACAATACTAGAGGAAGTAGATGCTTTATTGTTAGAGCAACAAGGCAAGGAATGCAATTCATCACAAGATATAGCATGGTTGTGAGAGGATGAATTACAAGGACTAGCACATCGCAATATAACATTTGGAGTAGATATAGTTCTAATGTCCACATGAGGCCCACTAGATGTTACCTTTGACACAATGGCATCATGAGCTAACCTTAGCCTACCATGGGAGACTAGAAGATCCTCATGCGAGCTTGAGAGCTTGAAATGACTTTCTTCTAATTTCCCATAGTTGCTAGTTAGAAAAGCAAGTTGAGACTTTAGCTCAACATTCTCCTTCAAGATAGATGCTTCACAAGAAATAGAGTTAGTAGCACAAGCATCATCATTTAATGCAAGAGGTGAGGGCAACTTGGAAAGCTATTTAGAATAAGAAGCTTTAAGTTGCTCATGTGAATCGGTGAGTTTGGTGAGCTCCGCCTTGATGACCCTAGAGCCATTGTTGAGGTTCTCAAAATCCTCAAGGAGTTTAGCATAAGCAACTTCAAGTTCATCATTTTTAATTTGAAGAGCACTTGCCACCTCAAACTCTCTACCATGAGATTTCTTTACTCTAGATAGTTCTAGAGCAAAGGTCTCCTCAAGAGATTCCTTAGTGGTTTGTTCCTATTCAAGAGCTTCATTTATATTTGCAATTTCATTAGCATAATCACGCGCAAGACTACTTATTTTATCTATTGTGTCCTCATGCTCATATATTAGGTGCTTACTTTCAATAGCACAAGTCAAGATTTCAATGAAAGTAGAGCAAACATTTTTATTAGGATGAAGAGCACGAAGGACTATCCCCCCTTCTCCTTTAAATAAGCAACATCATCATCTACTTCTACATTATCAACATTCACATCATCATGAGGTACATTGGCATCCAAAGGAGAGGTTACCTTTGAACCCTTAGCCATGAGGCACAAGTGAACATTGGGAGAAGGTGATGATGGGGAACACATGAAGCTCCAATCGCAACCTTGCCTTGGCCCACACATTCTTCAATTTCCTCTACATGGTTAGAAACACAAGTACTAGAGGAAATAGAAGCACATTTATCATGGCAACAAGGCAAAGCAAGCATATCATCATGATACATATTCAAGGAATTTCTACATGATATGCAAGGGCAAGAACCACTAGTATGTAAATCACATATGGTCCGACAAGTGTTCATGCCTAAAGATACAACATTTCAATAAGATAGAGACAAAGGATCATGAATGGAAATCTCACTATCTACATTGCAAGTTCTATCATCACTCACCATATCATTACCTTGAGACAACTCATATGTTGGTGAAGTGGAAGAAGACGAGAACTCATCACGGCCGGAGGTGGAGGGAACACAATCATCCTCATTAGTCTTGGACACATCATATTTTTCTTGAAGCTTGGTCCAAATATCATGAGCATTCTGGAAAGGCATGATTGAAGAAAGAACTACAAAGCTCACAATATTAATAAGCACATTAGATGCTTGAGCTTTGAGATAAGAGTTTGTATCCTCCTCCAAAGATATATTTTGAGGATCCTTAGGAGGAGACAAGCCCATATCTAGAATCCGCTAAATATTTGGGTCAATGACCCAGAAATGACTAAGCATGCGAATACGCCAAACATCATAATTTGTCCCATCGAATGTAAATGTGTGAGAGTGCACTAAACCCCTAGGAGACATCTTTACTCTCGAGGCGGTGAAGCCTAAAAGCGAGAGACCTCGCTCTGATACCAATTGAAAGTACAAAGGAAGTCGCCTAGAGGGGGTGAATAGTCTTTTAAAAATATTATGGTTTAGGCTCAAGTAAATGCAGAATAAAACTAACGTTTAATTTATTGAGCACAAAACCTAACCACTAGGTTCACCTAAGGCACCAACAACCTATGCTAAGCAATACAAGAAACAAGGTGATAGCAAGATATAAATACTTCAAGCACGAAGGCTATAAGAAAATAAAGTGCATAAGTAAAAGGGATCGGTTGAGAGATAACCGATGGACGCGGATACAGAGATTTGTTTCCCGAAGTTCACTTCCAAAGAATCTACGTCTCCGTTGGAGAGGTGCGATGGCGCAATGCTCTCCGAATTCCACAAATGGCTCACCTCGAGGTGTGGTGGCTCAATGCTCACCCAACACCACACAAGGCCTCACCCCGGATGCGGAAGCACGCAACTCACCGATGGCACAAAAGGCTCACCCTATTCTCCCGAGTGCGCACCACAAAAGGCGGGCACTCGCTCCACTATGGGACGCTTGAGGGCGGTCACCGAACCCGTACAATATTGGGTCTAACTCCACAACTCAATTGGAGGCTCCCAACAACAAATCCACAAAAGGCTACAATGCCACAAAAGTTTAATAAAGCCACAAAAGTCTACAAGGCCAAAAAAGGTCAACAAGACCACAAAAGGTCAACAATCCAACCACACAACCATCTAGGGTTCCAAGAACCCAAGAGAAACAAGCCCTCATGGTTGAACTCGCCGAATCTTCGAGGAGAACTCAAACCTATGCAACAAATTCAAGGCCAAGTCCTTCTCTCCCAAATTCCAACAAAGCTACAAAAGCTATTGGGGAAATAAGGGAGGAAGAACACAAGAGGAGAACACAAAACTCTCCAAGATCTAGATCCCAATGATTTCTTCACAAAGAAGGGATTTGGTTTGGTGGGATTGTAGATTTAGATCTCCTCTCACTTTTCCCTAAAAAATATGCAAGAATCATGGGAGGGATAGGGAGTAAGAAAGCTCAAATAGGTCAACAATGGTGGGCAAAAACGAGTTCAAAAGATGGGGAACCATTGGGGAAAAATCCCCCCTTAAATAGGACAAGGAAAAACTGAACGTTTAGGCCAGATTCGCGCACCACCTGAACTTCCGGTAAATAGAGACACAAGATACAGAAGAAAACAGATGTTCACCGATACTTGGGTCGGAATTTCGGCCAGAACTTCCGCGCAAGAAAAAATGCTGGACAACATAGCACGAAAACTTCAATAACTTTTGATTCCGGACTCCCTTTTTGATGATCATGCGATCGTTTTGAAGAGAACGAAAAGCTCCACAAGATTATGCAAAGAAACATCATATTCCAACATGGACGGATAAAACCAAACTGAGAAAGGTATGACCTCTCCACAAGATTTTGCTCTCTCCACTGGACTCAAAGTTAATTATTCTAAATCCAGTATGATGCCAATTAACATGGACCCTGAGAGGCTTGGACACTTTGCTAATACTCTTTCTTGCCTAACTGGCACTTTGCCTTTCACCTACCTTGGTTTGCCTCTGAGTTTGAATAAACCTGTTGTGGAACATTTCCTGCCTATTGTTCAGAGAGTTGAGAGAAGGTTGTGTGGGATAGCTGACTTTCTTAATTATGGGAGGAAACTGCAGCTAGTTAAATCTGTTTTGTCTTCCCTTCCCATATATTACTTGAGCTGTTTTGATCTTCCTGTCACTATCAAGGAACAGTTGATTAAATATATGAGGCAATGTCTGTGGAGAAAGAAAACTTCTGATGTTCAAGCTAGAGGTAATGCTCTTGTAGCATGGAAGAAAGTTTGTAGACCCAAGAACCAGGGGGATTGGGAGTTCTAGACCTTAATATTCAAAACTCTGCACTTCTTTTGAAGAATTTGGATAAATTTTATAATCACAAGGATATCCCTTTGGTTCACCTCATATGGAACACTTATTACTGTAATGGTAAGCTCCCTGGAAGAAGTCTTGAGGGATCCTTTTGGTGGAAAGCTCATCTGAAATTGATTGACATTTTTAAAGGACTTGCAAAGTGCTTGGTTGGAGATGGAAAATCCACACTTCTCTGGTCTGATATGTGGAATGATAGTTGTCTTCAACATAAGCTTCCTCATCTCCTCTCCTATGCAAAAAACCCTCACATCTCTGTCAGTGAGTTCCTTCATACTGAAAATACTCAGGATCTTTTTTATCTCCCTCTGTCACAGCAAGCTTACCAGGAATTTCAAATTCTTGAGCAAATTCTCAATACTGGCAGGCAGGGGGAAACTGATAACTGGAGTTACATTTGGGGCAGTAATTTTTCGGTCAAAAAGGCTTATTGTTCCTTATCTGGTTGCCAACCTGTACAGCCACATTTCTCTTGGTTGTGGAATTCTTCCTGTCAGCAAAAGCACAAATTCTTCTTCTGGCTCTTACTGCTTGATAGGCTCAACACAAGAAACCTTCTGAAAAGGAAATGTTTTTCTCTGGCATCTTATGAATGTGTGTTCCATGGCTGCATCAGTGAAGAAACCATCCTACATTTGTTTTGGGAATGCCCTTTTGCAAAAGCTTGCTGGGCCGAAATTTCGCATGTCCAAGTGGCTGATCAAAATCTTTTTGAAGCTTTAGCCAGTATTAAAAAAGATCTTAATGTCCCTTTTGCAATGGAAATTCTTATACTTGGAGCTTGGGGCCTTTGGATTTGCAGAAATAATGAAATCTTCAATAACCAGCATGCTTCGCTTGAGGATTGGAAGGCTATTGTAGCCCAGGAATTAAGATGGGTCCTGTATAGAATTAAGAAGAAGTATTATCAGGGCCTCAAAGATTGGATTGAAATTAATTTAGACAGGAGATAGCTGCTTAGAATGTTATCCCTCTTCTTTGAGGTGGATTGAGTTTGTAAATACTCTTTTGTAACTCTCTATAATATATAAAAATTGTAGTGGGGTTTTTTGCCCTACTATTTTACCCTAAAAAAAGCGATGAACCTATAAAACCTCCAAACCAAAACACAAGAAGTTGAGCTTAGAAACTCCAATTTTGTTGGAAATATAACACCAAGTAGAATCCAAAAAAAGTGAAATATAGGATACCACGAAGGAAGAAAATATCATTAATATATATATGTGAGATATCTTCCAAGGTGTGGATTCGGAAACTCGCAAGATCAAAAACCGCAATAAGATATGCAAGTGAAATCCTTATTTGATCAACTAGAGCTTGTTATGATGATGACCACAAGCTCTAGATCCTCTCATGGACAAGAACCAAATAACAACCAAGAAATATGATGCTATGCATGCAAAGGTTTGAGCTCTCTCCGAACAATGTGATCGAGACACCCGCTTGAGATCCCCTCTTGATATAACGGCTATCTATCCTAAACCCGGTCTCCCAACTAACAACACGAGACCGGAAAAAGAGAATCCCTATCAAGATCATACCTTTGCCTTGAGCATTCCACTTGACTTGATGTAGAACGTCTTGTTCTTCTCAAGTGGTAATACCTTTCTTGTTTGCTCTTGCTCGATGAAGCCATGCAAATTGCTCCCACATAATCCATTGGGAAACTTCTTCTTTGAACTTGTCTTAATCACTCCATGATCACGAGGATGACAAGATTCAAGTATGATATCTTCTAGAGATGGCGCATCTTGAGCTTTCCCTTCTCCATCCCTTCTTGAGGTTGATCCATCTTGATGCAACTCTTTGCACTTGTCTTGATCAACCTTTAAGCTCCTTCTTTCTTCATGATTCCAATGGAACAAAGCCCTTGGACATTTCTTCATCTTTCAACCTTGATACCAACACATGCCCCAAGCGATGCCAATGGACAAACCTACAAGTGAAACTCAATTTACACATTAGTCCATAGAGATTGTCATTAATTACCAAAACCACACATGGGGGCATACATGCCCTTTCAAACACGATAGAGCAAGCTATTGTTGGCTCTATTGTAGAGTGTACTTCCGTCGCAGAGTACTTAGAAAAGATAAAGAGCCAGTTTACTAGCTCTTCAAAGACATATGCAACCCAGCTGCCGGAGCAGCTGGTGACAGAAAAGTACCACGGCGGTGGACACGACATCAGGGAGCATATACTATGGATGAGCAACATGGCTGCCAAAATGAAGCCCATGGATGCTGATCTGGAGCTAAAGCCTGCTCTGCTTGTCCACTTGGTGATGGCATCATTGCCCCAACAGTTTGACAACTTCGTTGTCAATTACAACATGGCCCCTGGAAAATGGGACATAGAAAAGACCATCGCCATGTGCGCTCAAGAAGAGGAGAGGCTCAAAGCCTATAAAGGTGGTTCATTGAACCTGGTGAAGGACAACAAGAAAAGGCCCTTCACTCACAGCAACCATGGCTCCCCTTTTAAGCCACACGGAAAATCTCCCATGCGCTATCAGCCTCAGTATAGGCCTGCCCTTCGAGTGAACATTGATAAATATGCTTGTCTTCACTGTGGCGAGAAAGGGCACTTCAAGAAAGACTGCTAAATTTTTCTAAAGGAGCTAATGGCAAGGAAAGGTAATAATATAGTATCATTTGTAAATGAATCCCTATATACATATTTTTCAAAATCTACTTGGTGGATTGACTCAAGGGCAACTGTTCATGTTGCAAACTCTTTATAGGGATTCCTGATGACGGCGATGTATCAATGTGAAGCACTTCGTCGGGAAACCCCCAAGATCAAGGTGTGAAGCAGCTCACTAGCAAGTTTTCCCTTAGTAAGAAACTAAGGTTATCGAACCAGTAGGAGGAAGGAAACATCTCAAAGGTGTTGCAAGCAACTTGGAAACCTGCACAACACAAAATCAAGACTTTGCCCCAACAAACAGTGAGGTTGTCAATCTCACTGGTTTGCTGTAACAAAGGATTAACTGTATGTTGTGGAAGGTAATGGTGGTTTGCAAAAATTAAACAGTAATAGTGGAGGATGTATCAATGGTAAAGATTGGACCAGGGTCCATAGTTCACTAGAGGTGTTCTCCTTAGATAAACAAACATGGCATGCAGGGTAAACAAATTACAGCGGGGCAATTGAAAGGACTGAGCAAGGCATAACAATGCAATACTAGACATCATGATCCTATGAGATTCGATTGGGCAATACAACAAGATACATAGACCGCCATCCAACTGCATCTATGACTAGAAGTCCACCTTTGGGTTATCATCCGCACCCCCTCTAGTATTAAGTTGCAAGCAATAGACAACTGCTTTAAGCAAAGTGTGTAAGGTATTGTTCCATGAACAAGAGACCGTTGTTTTCTCCCTAGTGGCAACATCACATCTATAACATTAGAGATTTCTGTCACTTCCCTTAGATTAAATAGAGGCATGAACCCACTATCGAGCATAAATACCCCCTCTTGGAGTCACTAGCAACTACTTGGCCAAGATAGCTACTAACAACGGAGAGCATGCAAGATCACAAACAACACGGACATGATAGAATCAATAAGACAAAACCATTAATCAATCTGACATAGTAATCTCAATATCCATCGGATCCTCGCAAACACAACATGCATGATTACAAATAGATGAGATATTGATCATGAACAGAGCTCACAAGATCTAGACATGAAAGCACAAAGGAGGAGATACAACCATCTAGCTACTACATGGACCTGTAGTCCAAGGTGGAACTACTCACGCTTCATACCGGAGGCTGGCATGATGAAGAAGAAGGCCTCTAGGATGATCTCCCCTCTGGCAGGGTGCCGAGAAGATCTTCAGGTCTCCCCGATCTTGGGACGATGGTGGCGGTGGCTACAAACGGTTTCATGGAATATTGATCGGGTGCTTAGGGTTTAGGCATCGGGAGCTTCTTATAGGCAAAGAGGCGAGGCTGGGAGGTGGCCAGGGGGCCCACACCCTGACCAGGGGTGGGCCCGCGCCTGGGGGGGCTGCGGCCGCCCTGTGGCTCCCCTCCGTCTCTCCTCTGGACTCCGTGTTCTGCTCGATGAAATATTGACTTTGGATTTTGTCCCGTCCAATTCCGAGAATATTTACTTACTAGCTTTTCTAGAACAAAAAACAGCAGAAAATAGGCAACTCGCACTGTGGCAACTTGTTAATAGGTTAGTACCAGAAAACATATAAAAACACCTCAAAGTATGGACAAAGCAAAGCAAAGTAGATACTAAACAAGCATGGAACATAAAAAATCATAGATACGTTTACGACGTATCAAGCATCCCCAAGCTTAACTCCTGCTCGTCCTCGAGTAGGTAAGTGATAAAAGAATATTTTTTGAGGTGACATGCATCATCAAAACCAAGATCAAAAAATTTGCAAGCATTGAAATCTGGGATCAAAGAACTCTAAACATGAGCATGAAAGATGGAGTTATAACAGTAGGACAAAGTAACTATGCATGCAACATGAAAGGTTACAAACAAAGATCATGAATAACATGCATTAAAAACGTATGTTTGTTTCACATACAGAAAACATGGCATAATGGCATTCAGCTTGTCCCTCATAGAGTAGCAAATAGATGCATAGGACACCTTCAAAGTTCATAAGAGTGACTAGATACAAATAGCACAAGAACAAGCAATATCAACAATATGCATCAATCAATAAGTATTGGGACAATGCACATAGAACTAAGAATGACAACTATGCTCTCTTAACTGGTGCCTAAGGGTAGAAGGTGGAGACTCGATATAATGTTGGAAGAAAGGCCCTTCATAAAGGGAAGCAGGGATTTAAAGTTTCAAAAATAGCTTCCAAAAATTATGGTACTTGTTAGCTTTCAGCCCTCATTGCCCCTATCGTAAGCATCTTGAAGTGATTAAGGTTAAAGTGAACAAACTATGGAGTATATACTTGACAAAGTATAAGTTGGCAATCTCATGTCCCTTGAATATGAGGGCCGCTCCTTATGCTACTCAACTTTAGTCACATGTAAGTTCTTGTCAAAGTAATTACATGTGTATCATAGAGAACCGCCAACGGGGTACCCCTTGCACATGGTACATGAGCTATCCCATAAGCAAAATGACAAGGCAAGCAGACAATGAGCATCTCAGCAATCTTTTTATTTGCTATTTGCATAGGTTTTTATTGAGGATGCTACACAAATTGTTCATTATGGTGATGATGCAAGTTTCCACCATGATTAGGCATGGCTTAGGCTAGCGGCCCAGGCGTTTCTCTAACACAAAATACATAACTCCATGGACTTACAAGCTCCCCTTTTATTTCACACCGACGACATCCATAGACAAAAGAGCATGATATCAACTGTGTACAAAGTACAAGTGCAATGTTGAAAGCGTTTCCCGTGACAACACGGTTCTGCTAATTCCAACGTATAAGTGCAAGCATATACAACATAGATGACACAATGGTTCAAGTTTATTAGGGGCAAGAAATATAAAGTGTGCCATCAAGTTTGTGAGAGCTTTGATCACTAAGTTTCACATAACAAAATACTTTTTAATTGGAAGATAGCTGAAAACAAGAATATACTTGGAATGGTGTAACACACCATGCATAGGAATTTATAGTGGAAACTTTGGAATAACTTGGTTTCTTGGGAGTTGGAAGCATGAGTAGATCTTACTCATACAAGTGGAGGCTAGCAAATGACTGGGAGGAACCAACTAAGAGAGCAATAATGGCCATAATCATGCAGAGCGACAAAACATTACTAATCAAAGCATAAAGTGGTACTAAAAGTAAAGGACTAAATGATCATAGAGGCTATGGTGACTTGTTAATAGTCATAACATGGTGTGAGCATGTGCCAAGTCAACCCAAACAAAGCATCAAAGGAGTTCCACAATACTATGCTTTTGCATGCTAAAACAACGCATGATTTTTTCAAGGCACACTAAGAAATCCCAATTGTTTGGAACAAGTCATGGTACAGCAATAATCACAAAGCATAATGTCAAAACAACACCTAGCATGACATGCTAAAGTCTAAGTCACAGTCAAAGCAAGCTCCTCTTGCACTACTCAAGCAAGAACTTTCTACTCCTTTCCAACACCAATCAACTTATTTGAAACAACACAGCGAGAACGGGGGTCCAAACTACTTTATTCAAGCAAAATAAGAAAACCAAACTAAAACTAAGATGCTCCAAGAACAACACAACAGTGCACGAAACAATAAAAATGAAGTGTCTAGACAGACCTGAGCTTTTTATTGATGAAGAAGGGGATGCCATGGGCATCCCCAAGCTTTGACGCTTGTAAATCTTGGATATTTATTGGGGTGACAACGGGGTGGCATCCCCAAGCTTGAGCTTTTGTCCATTCTTCATCTCATTACATCATTCTTTCTCTACACCTGAAATTTCTCCTTCATACAAAACTTCACACGATCTTCATTAGCAACATTAGTGTATTCAAACGATAATAGACCTTTAGGATTAGCTTTAGGATAGCAAAAACTTTCACTAAAAACACAAGCTACTGTAGAAATTCCCTCAAAAAGCTCAATTTCCCAAAAAGAACCCAAAAAGGAATCAATAAGAAGCAAATACAAATAATGGCAGAAATCTGTCAAAACAGACCAGCAGGTAGAAACCGATTTTTTCAAAGACCTTTTGTTTCTCAAATAAAAACGTGTTGAACTAACGAAAGTTATCTAATATACTGGGGAATTTATTAGTAAAGTTTTAGCTCAATCTGACTTACAGAGAATCCTCACGAATTTTTACGGTGGAGCACAAAAATCTGTTTTAGGACAGCAACTCCCCAAATCTTACTTCCCTCTCATTAGAGGTCATTCTTGGCACAAAAAGCAAACAAAAAGGATAAGGAGAGGTCATTACTGAAGTAATAACTTCCAAGAATCAAGAAAACTCTTGGGTTATCTTCCAACAACTACTTTTCTTTAACGCCTTTAAGTTAGGCATGATAATTTGAGAAGATGCTCACATAAGAAATATGAATTGAAGTAAAAGAGAGCATCAAGAAGCAAATTCAAAACACATTTAATTCTAACCCACTTCCTATGTATGGGAATCTTGTACGCAAATAAATTCACAAAGAACAAAGTGCCAAGCATAGGAAGATAAAACAAGAGTAACTTCAAAACTTACAGCACATAGAGAGGTGTTTTAGTAACATGAGAATTCCAACAACCATATTTTCCTCTCTCATAATAATTTTCAGTAGCCTCATGAATAAACTCAACATTATAACTATCACATAAATCAGGCTTTTCATGATCTACAAACACATAATTTCTATCAAGCTCAAAAATAGTGGGATTAAAACCTTCAAACCCACTTTCAACAATTTTATAACAAGGTGACTGGTCATTCAATATAGGACCATCATCTAGAGCCTTATCATAAACATTTTCTAAGCAAAACTCTTTAGTACCATGCATTTTGAAGTCAGGCACTAATACAGGATTATCATAGATAACAGGAGCATAACTATTATCACAAGTTTTACCCATAGCAGATATTTCAAAAGAATCCATAGGAACATAACATTCATCCTACTTTGGTAAGCATGGGGGATAATAAAATAATGTAAGAGGTAAAGAGTTACTCTCATTAGAAGGTAGGCATGGGTAGATCCATTCTTCCTCCTCTTGACCATCACTCTCCTCCTCTTTTTCATCTAATGAGCTTTCAGATTCAGCAATTTTGTTTTCCATAGGCTCTTGCAAGGCATTAGTCTCTTCCGTTTGTGGAAAACACCTATTAAAATATTCAAGAATATAGCCATTTTCTTCCTTGTAATTATCAAAGAAAAACTTAAGTATCTCATAAACCTCATATTCATAAGGTGCATCATCAGTATTTTCAAGCAAACTGGCAAGTTCAAATGCACCCTTGAAGGCAATAAATTCTTAAATTTGTTCCACATCATAAAGTCATAATTTCCTTTAACATAAGAGGATATGGTAACATTATCATTATACTCACACTGAAAAGGGAGGTGTTTATACCTCCTACAACAATAAGCTTTATCAAAGCAATAAGTAACATTATAAGTAGAGCACACCTCTCTAGCAATAGTATTCAATTTATCAATTTGTTACCATAGGTGTTTCCCTTTTTGTGACAAGCGGTGTTCCTTATAATAATTCTTTTGTTCTTCCGTGAACCCACCTTGCCAATAAGAACTAGTTTCATAGAAACCATCCATTGATAGAAAGCATGACCAAGTAAGGCAATAATAGACCACCAACTAGAGTAGGAACTAATGTTTTTGTGTTTTTTGATAAGAGAAAGCAAACCAAACTAAACTAATTTTTTTTGAGTTTTTGATAAAAAGAGGAAAAGAAAACCAAGCAAAATAAACTAAACAAAACAAAAACAAAGTAAAGAGAAAGGTTGAGAAGGACTCCCCTTATGAAGACATCCTTAGCCTCCCCGCCAACGGCGCTAGAAAAGCTTATTGGCGCTTTGTTGACATGGGAGTTTCTTCTTCTTCGTTCCCCGGCAGCGGCGCCAAAAAAGCATGATGACGGCGCTGTATCAATGTGAAGCGCTTCGTCGGGAAACCCCAAGAGCAAGGTGTGAAGAAGCACAACAACAAGTTTTCACTCAGTAAGAAACCGAGGTTATCGAACCAGTAGGAGGAAGGAAATGTCTCAAAGGTGTTGCAAGCAACTTGGAAACCTGCACAACACAAACTCAAGACTTTGCCCCAACGAACAATGAGGTTGTCAATCTCACCGGTTTGCTATAACAAAGGATTAACTGTATGGTGTAGAAGGTAATGGTGGTTTGCATAAAGTAAACAGTAACAGTGGAGGATGTAACAATGGTAAAGATTGGACTGGGGTCCATAGTTCACTAGAGTTGTTCTCCTTAGATAAACAAACATTGCATGCAGGGTAAACAAATTACAGCGAGGCAATTGACAGGACTGAGCAAGGCATAATAATGCAATACTAGACATCATGATCCTATGAGATTCGATTGGGCAATACAACAAGATACATAGACCGCCATCCAACTGCATCTATGACTGGAATTCCACCTTTGGGTTATCATCCGAACCCCCTCCAGTAGTAAGTTGCAAGAAACAGGCAACTACTTTAAGAAAAGTGTGTAGGGTAAACAATCCACTTGTTCCATGAACAAGAGACCGTTGTTTTCTCCCTAGTGGCAACAGCACATATACAACCTTAGATATTTCTGTCATTTCCCTTAGATTAAATAGAAGCATGAACCCACTATTGAGCATAAATACCCCCTCTTGGAGTCACTAGCAACTACTTGGCCAAGATAGCTACTAACAATGGAGAGCATGCAATATCACAAAGAACACATACATAATAGAATCAATAAGAGAAAACCATTAATCAATCTGACATAGTAATCTCAATATCCATTGGATCTCTGCAAACACAATATGCATGATTACAAATAGATGAGATCTTGATCATGAACGAAGCTCACAAGATCTAGACATGAAAGCACAAAGGAGGAGATACAACCATCTAGCTACTACATGGACCTGTAGTCCAAGGTGGAACTACTCACGCTTCATACCGGAGGCTGGCATGATGAAGAAGAAGGCCTCCGAGATGATCTCCCCTCCGGAAGGGTGCTGGGAAGAGCTTCAGATCCCCCGATATAAAGACGATGGTGGCGGCGGCTACAGACAATTTTATGGAATATTGATCGGGTGCTTAGGGTTTATGCATCAAGGGATTCTTATAAGCGAAGAGGCGAGGCTGGGAGGTGGCCAGGGGGCCCACACCCTGCCCAGGCGCGGCCTAGGGTGGGCCCGCACCTGGGGGGTGCGGCCGCCCTGTGGATCCCCTCCGTCTCTCCTCCGGACTCCGTGTTTTCCTCGATGAAATATTGACTTTGGCTTTTGTCCCGTCCATTTCTGAGAATATTTCCTTACTAGATTTTTTGGAACCAAAAATAGCAGAAAACAGGCAACTGGCACTGTGGCAACTTGTTAATAGGTTAGTACCAGAAAATATATAAAAACACCTCAAAGTGTGGACAAAGCAAAGGAAAATAGATACTAAACAAGCATGGAACATCAAAAATTATAGATACGTTTACGACGTATTAATTCCATTCGACGAGGACTATGAAAGGAAATGAAGGGCATATTGAAGTTTCAAATGGAGTCCTAACAGACGTTGAGGCCATTGGCAACGTCTCCTTGGAGCTTGCTGATGGATCGACCATCTTGCTTACGATTGTCCTCAATGTTTCTTCCTTTGCATAGAAATTCAATAAGTGTGTCGTGTTTTTGGACAAAGTAAACTATGAATGTCTTTTTGGACATGGCCAGTGTGCCATATTATTGTAATAAAGTCTGTGTTGGTATTGCTTTCCTTCATGATGAGCTTTATTTTTTATCCACTCGCGAGAAAGTTAATTTTATATGTAAAGCGAATGTTTCCTCGTCGGATAAAGAACCAACGAAAAGAAAGAGAACTTAAGACTCGTTGAAATCATGGCACTATCGTTTATTCCATATTTCGAGGGGGAGAATAGAGAGACTTGTTAAAAAAGACATTATTCCTCCATTAGAGTTCTCCAACATAGAGCAATGCATCGATTGCATTAAAGTAAAGTATGTAAAGAAAATCAGAAATTGTTCACACCAACATTTGTGGATGGTTATGACTCGTTCATAACATTAACATATTACATTAAAGTAAAGTATGTAAAGCAAATCAGAAATTATTCACACCGATATTTGTGGATAGTTATGATTCGTTCATAACATTCACATATGATTACTCCCGATATGATTATATTTATTCAATTAAAGAAAGATCAGAAGCGTTTGATAAATATAATCATAGTGGCCTAGTATTCGATGCCCCTCGCTACATCGCCTAAGGGTGTGGGGGAGATCGGCTGAGGCAAAAGTGTTCAAACCAAATATTGCAAAGCTTGACCCCAAAAACAGTCACTTGCCATTTTTATTGGCTATCCTGAAGAGTCAAAAGGTTTTCGTTTCTATTGTCCAAACATATACACAAAGTTTGTAAAAACGAGACAAGCAGTCTTCTTAGAGGACGAAATGATGAGGGGGAGCATGGTAGCTCGGAGAATTGATCTTGAGGATAAGAGGGTGTATGCACCTAATCCGATGATTTAGGAGACATTCTTCTCGCTACCTGTTGTTCCTGCATCGACAACCCCAGAGGTTGTGGTGCAAGCACCTGTTGTGACTCCACCCATGACAACAGTGAGTGAGGATCCGGAAACTATCCACCAGGAGCCGACCGAACCCACAGTTGAGCATGAAAGGGAGCAACAATAGCCACCTCGAGAGGATACGCCACATGTTGAGACACATGATGAGCCAGTTCATGAGGCCCCAAGAAGGTCTCAAAGAGTTAAGAAGTCATCAATTTTAAAGATTATAAAGTTCATAACACAGAAAGAGTTGGATTTGGGTAAGCTTCATATGTTTTGCACATAGAAATTCATCGAGATAGAGAAAATGGGGTCCTAGGGCTGTCACAAAAGGCATACCTAGATAAGATCCTAAAGAAATATAGTTTGCATGCGTGCAATACCACACATGCTCCAATAGTCAAGGGCGACAGTTTTTTGGGAAATTTCAATGTCCCAAAAGTCAATATGAGATCGATCAAATGAAGTCAGTACCATATGCTTCGGCCGTTGGAATCTTATAGTATGCATAAGTGTGCACTCGCCCTGAATTATTTTTTATCACCGGGGTACTCGGTAGATATCATGAGAATCCAGACATAGAGCACTGGAAAATGGTAAAGAAAGCTTTGAGTTATGCGCAAGGTTCAAAAGGCCTCATTCTAACATATAGAAGGTCTGATTCCCTAGAGATAATAGGATATTCAGATGTTGATTTTGCGGGAGACAAAGACGATCGAAAGTCCACGACATGATACGTCTTTACTCACGCAGGAGGGGATATTTTATGGAGAAGATCCAAACAGTTAATAGTTGCATCACCCATGATGTATGCAGAATTTATAGCATTGCTATGAGGCCACAGGGAAGACGATATGGTTAAAGAAATTTATACCCGACTTGAAAGTGATAGATTGCATTAGTAAGCCACTAAAGATGTACCGTGACAACGAGCCCACAGTATTTTATGCTCACAACAACAAGTCGAGTAATGCTTCCAAACCATTAGAGATAAAGTATTATGTTGTGAAAGACAAGATCCAAGATCACACTATAAGACTCAAGCATTTAAAGACAAAGGAAATGCTTGCGGATCTGCTAACAAAAGTCTTACCACCCAATGTGTTCAAGGAGCACTTAGCCGGCATGGGTTTAAGGGAAAGCCTATGATGTCTGGATCATAAGAGGTGCAAAAGTAAAGAGTTTCTTGTTTCAAAACAAGAGGTATATTGTAGCTGTCTGATTCTATCGGCAATTGAGCTGTGACGATGAAACATGCTCTATGTATCAAATAGTGATGAAACGAGTAAAATATACAATAAAAAGTAAAGTCGATATTAAGGGGGATAATGTTAGGTTGACCTCTCCACGTACGAACCCAATGGTTCGACGGACCCTCGATCCGCGCCCTGATCGAGGACGCCCAACCAAGTCAAGGTTGGTGGGCCCCTGTGGCAGATCTATATAAAGATGGTGGGGGGCGGGGCACAGAACACGATGTTCAACGCTGCCACCGCTCCCCCACCTACAACCCTATTGTTCTAGGGTTAGCGCTAGCTACAGGAAGTACCGCTGCCGCACTGCCTAGCCGATTTAGCCACGCTCTCGCCATTGACCAAGATGGCCAATGGGTCCTCAAGTTCCATCACCGGAGAAGGTAAACTTCCCCATCTCTCTGTCTCTAGAAACACTCGAATCCCTAGTGAGCCCTCTACCGAATCGATCTAGACCTTGTCGATCCTATCACTTCTCTCTCGATACACGACGAAGACGTATTTACCTTCTTTCTGTCTTGACTATTCCTCTTGCGCCAGCAAATTTCTACTTCATCTTCCGCACTCCATAGTCGTCCATCCCAGAGGCGAGATGGTGTGGCTGCACTACGCGGTGACCCAGAGGTAGCGCGCTGCCACGGCTTGCCTCTTCCTCACCGGGGCCGCGCTCATCGCCGCCACAGCCCACCTCTCCTACGCCAACGTCAAGCCACAGCGAGCCAAGGCTACCGAGCGACGCAAGGTACTCGAGGCGTTCATCGCCTGCAAGCGAGCCGTCTCCGTCGGAGGAGGTGGAGACTCCATCTCGCAGCCCCAGCCGGATCCCCACAAGCCCTAAGCCAGCAGCGTCAGGGACGCGCGCTCCAAATCAGGCTATTAGCTGCCGACCAGAGGGGAATTTCTTTAGCCAAGGGGACAATTGATTCCTGCAGCACCGGTTTACACTGAATTGATTTTTCGGGTGCAGATTTGGTTGTTTGTAATTTTTCCCTGATTGCTAGTCTGTCAGAGCTTAGGAGTCTTACCAATTATCGTATTAGTATCATGACCGCAATCATTTCTTTGCCTGAATGGCAGTCATAGATTCATAGTGCAGTGCTATTGTTCGCAATTCGCATACTTACCTTTGATCATGGAATTGGTTTGCCTACTGTTTATCTTGGTCACCGGAAACTCACTTGCAAGTCCCACCCAACACGAATCATGAGGTCAATTTACGTAACAACCGGCCCGTAAATGTAGCATTATTCACTTACGGGAAATTTTTAAGAGATGGGGTGGAGGAAACCGACTGGTGCAAATCTTTTTCCCTCCCAACCACTTGTTAACTCCCACGCCATCCCGTAGCTCAATTTACGTAACAACTAGCCCGTACCTGTAGCATTATTGTTCCTGGCTCCCATGCATGGACGCACTAGTGCATGGCTGCATAATAGAACCTGTATATGGAGCAGATGGTGCTGACAAGCGTGGCAATGGAAATAATAGCTCCCAGGATGACAAAGAAGGTGACGGTTTGCCCAGGGAAGCATTGCACCATGACCCATTGACGGACCTTGCGGCTGTGTGCTGTGATGGTGCGCCTCCACGTCCTTGTATAGATGAAGCAGGTCCCTAGAATAAAACTCATTGAGGCGGTACTCATCCACGAGCCTCCCGAACAAGTTGACATTGTCCTTGTCGGTCTCGTGTGTGCGCTCTAGGGTCCCTCTCTTCCTTAGAATCTTGGCATCTGTCAACACCCGGGTTTTTAATCCCAGATGCCTGTTATGCCATACATCGCAATCCCAGGATTACCATTTTTGCGAGACATAACATAATTGGATACCATAGTACATCATCCATTACAAACCGTACATAAGTTCTTACACAAATAGGGATCTCATGATCCAGTTCTTAATACAACATCAAGCAGCAGAATACGTAATAATAATGGTAGCGTAGGCGAAGCTCCATCTTCTGGGTCACATGCAATGCTGACGATGAGAGATGATCCTAGTTGTCGTAACCTTCATGGGGTCCATCCTCTAGGTACTCCTCTTCATAGTCTGGCCATGGGAATAGCCAGGGACAAAGCCATGAGTACTCTTTAAGTACTCGCAAACTAATACTAATAAGTGAAAGGGGGTTTTGATAATAGGGCACTAGGCTCTAGGGTTATTTTGCAAAAGCCAGGTTTATCTCTACTAAGTTTAGGAGCAACGAATGCTAGTTGAAGTTTTATAACACTTAAATAGGAACTTGTATTTCATATCACCATCCTGTTGTGGTCAAGTCAAAGTCTCACTTCATTTCACAAGTCATTTTGAAAAGTCTGACGGGGGAACAGTATGGCCACTCCAACTGTCCATAACCGCGGACGCGGCTATTCGAATAGTTTGACACTCTGCAGAGATTGTACAATTTCACCACAACATTCGATACATCCGCCAGGAACAAATCCTGAATTCACCATACTCAGTATGCGGATAATCAATCCTAACCTTTCAATTACACGCCCTAGTATAAGCACCTCTCCTGTGAGTTTGGCCTCCCAACCATGACCAACTGTCATCTTGGGTACTTCACAGGTGGACAATCTTCACAAGGTAGCCTCAGCTCAGACCTTGGCCGTGAGGGAACTAATACTAAGGTATATAAGTTTCTAGTCAAGCCCTACCCAATCTTCGGGTATTGTGGTTGTACGATAAAATTGGAATGGTATCGCATCCAGACAACCATCAGTTTTATAAAGGGCTAAGGCTCATGCCTCAACATTTTCATCACCAAAATCATCAGTTTGTTCGGAAACACATGTCCAAAACATTTCAATAGAATGATCCATCATTCCAAGGTTTTCATAACCATTTTTCCACCAAGTATTCCCATCTAAAGTTGATCAAGTTTTATGCTTAGCACTAGCATCTACAGGTGGGGGTAAGCACTAATGAGGGGTGGTAAACTAGTGGAGTTTTAACTCAGTTCAATATCATGCCTTAGGATGATATCAAGATTATCTAGCTTAGGCCAAATTTTATGCTCTTTATGCAACCTTCACATATCTTTCTAGTATCTACCATTCACTTAGGTAAAATCTAAGTAAGAGATTTGATAAAGAAATAAAGTAAGAAGCTTGCAAGTAAAACTAGGATTGGTTTATCAAGTGGATATGATCATATATGCTTAAGGCATATAGTGGTCATGGTAACAAGCAAGTATTAGCTTGCATAAGTAGGGTATCTTGCAAGTGGTAGCTGGCATTGGTCAACTTGATTAGTAAAGCTTGCTAAATTGCAAGTGTTAGCTTGCACATTCAACTAGTAGCATTAGGCTTGCCTTGTGCAGACCAGTGGTTGAAGTTCTCCTCGGCTTCTTCTTCGTAGAATCCTCCTTCCTCCTCGTATCCTTGGTCGGTACTAGCGTCTATAAATAAATACGAGGTACACAATCACCAAACAATACTTAACTACTTGCAATCATCACACACAAGGGTCCTATAGATGGTCTAACATCATCTCTAACATTACAAGATTAAGGCTTGGTTTAATTCCTTTTATTTTTAGAAAAGTAATTTCTACTCATTGAAAAACTACTTAAGATTTAATATTCTCAAAACCAAACATGGGATCATGTTGACAAATGTCATCACCACATATTTTAGTCCATGGGAATATGATTTAAAGTGGTGTCACAATTTAATAAGGTTTTACCCTTTTATTTTAATTAATTAAAGTGGCTAGAAATGCCTATGTAGCATTCTTTTATTACTTGAACATTATTTCTGTAAGTAAATCTGTATGTTTTTATATATTCTGAAAGGTATGGTTAAATGTGATTTTTGAGAGTTGGAATCAACTCAAAAGCTATTATGGTTTAAATTTTAAAAATGTTTGAATGCAGAAAAGCTTATTCCTTGTTATTTTTACCATGGGTGATCAACATATCCAAATGACTTGAATCCAACGGGCTTGGATTCAGCATTTCAAGACCTTTCTAACAAAATTAGTTTCATTCAATTTTGTGCACTGAATCGACCTGGGTTGATTTTTGAAACTGGGTACAAAAGTGTGTTTGAAATAAAATGGAAAAGGTTTAATTCAAATAACTGGGCTGCGCGGGAAAAGTTAACGGGCCGGCCTGCTAAGCATAGCGCTTCTGCGGGCTGCTTAAGTGGCTGTCCCCACTCGTCAGTGAAACAGGGGGGTGCGAAGCGGTATGGGGCGATGTCTGGCGGTCTCCTGGGTTGGTGGTGATCGTGTATGCACGCGGCAAGGGCGGCGCGCGGTCTGTGGGCTTCTGTCGAGGGTGGCGCTCTGGCGCATGCTCGGCACGGTTGGCAGAGGCACGGGCGCGGCGTTCCTGGGTGCTCTGGTCGGTGTCTTCGAGGCAGGGCTGGTCGAGAGGGGGTGGTGAGGCATGGGTGATCTCCCAGACAAGGTTGGCACGGCTAGTTTCCTTCCTAGTTTGCTATCTACACTGGGGTGGCAAGGATGCACTCAGCTGTTCACCATTGATGATATTGGCAAGCTCATAGTGGTGCTAGTGCTTGGTTAATCTTGCTAGATGATCTACTGAGCTGGTTGTGAGCTAGATAGGGAACCAGTTAGGCTCAAAACACTGCACACTATAGTGTTTTGATTTTGTTTGATTTGTGTCTGCCAAGTGTTTGATGAAATGGCCGCATGAATTCAAGTTTTGAAATTTGAAAAGATTTTTGGTGGGTGTGCTAGATTGGTGCTGGTGAGTCTGCGGATGCTTGGGTTTTGAAAGTTGAGCTTGTTTGAGTGGTTTTTGAAAAAGTGGGATCTTCCCATATGATAAAGATTCAATTTTGAATTGTCATTTAAACTATGCATTTGAAAGTTCCTGGATGATCACAAAGTGGGCCTTGATACTTTGTTATGAGTATAATCAAGGGGTGCAAAGATCCAAAAAAGTTTCTGTTAGGTTCTGAAAGTTTGAGACAGCCAAAGTAGGCATGGGAGTTAAATTGGTCAAAATGACCATTCCTTTATTTTATTTGTTTTGCTTTATTTGTCTTTGGGAAAAGTGTGGGAAATGTTTTAGATGATGTTTATTTCACCTAAGAAACATTTTACAAGGAAGGAAACACACAAACAAGGTGGTTCAAAAGAATTTCAAATTCAATGCATACTCATATGCATGCTTTCATAATTTTATTTAGAAAAGTTTTTGTTAACCCTAATTTTGATGCTTAGAGTTTGATGATCCAAGTGTTGTATTTTTGGGATGTTACAGCATCGGCCTCTGTCTGCAGCAGGCGAGCTATGTATATGGAGTAGGTGGTGACAGCGAGGCCGCACCTGAGATGGCTCTGCTCGAACGCGATGAGGTTGTGGAAGACGAGCTCGCTGTAGCCATGGATGTGCAGTGTAGGGACGTGCAGCGTCCCCCATGCGCCAAGCATGGTCCTCTGGAAGACTATGTCCAATTTACCTGGAGCAGCTGCACCTGCACCTGCATGCTTGCTGAGACCGATGCGGGTGTCGTCGAACCATGTTGTGCATGCGGGGGGTTGTATTCTGGCTCGCCGAGAAGGGGCCACTATGGCACGTCCAGGAATCAGAGGCACTTTTCTTAGAGGCACTTTTTCAAACTGCCTCTAATTGTATCTATTTGTGGCACTTCGAAAAATAGTGCCTCAAAATATGAGATTTTAGTGGCAGTTTTGAAAGTGCCACTAATAGTTTATCCTTTTGAGGCACTATTATTAGTTCCTCTAATGTTTTGAAAAATAGAGGCATAGTCTAGTGCCTCCATGCTAAACTATCAGTGGCACTTTGACATGTGCCTCAAAAATTATATCAACTGAGGCACCATTAGTAGTGCAACAATTGGTTACCATTTAGAGGCACTAAATTATGCCTCTAAATAGTGACCAACTGTGGCACTATTTGGTGTGCCTCCAATGATCATCCATCTGAGGCACTATGTTGTTGCCTCCATGGGCCAACCAGCTGAGGCACCTGACATTGCCTCAAATGGATGATCATTGGAGGCACTGCCAAACATGCCTCTAAATGGTCATCCATTTGGGGCACTATCAGGTGTGCCTCAAAATGGTCATCCATTTGAGGCACTTTGTGCTGTGCCTCCAAAAGAATAACCAGCAGAATCAAATAAGCAGAAAACAGATACTACACGGCACATAATTATATACTAGCGATTCCATACTGATAATCCAACATAGTACTTAGTGCTCCATACTTATATATACAAAAGTAGTGCTTAGTAGTCCAGCATAGTACTTAGCAGTCCAACTTAGCAGCCCATCAAATAATTACATCCAAAATAAGTAGAACTCTTAACATAAGTTCTACATACTTCCACCCAACATCAGTACTATCAGATCTACCACTTATGGGAGTGTCGCGAGCATCAGGCGCAACTTACCTTCTGAATTGAACCAGAAACTGAACAACATAGCATCATCCTTCTTCATGTTGAAGGCCTGCACAGCTGACCACCATCCACTAGTTATCATTGCTCTATTATTAACACCCATCTTCATCCTCACTTCCACACGATCATCTTCAGCCATGGATTCAACTTGTACAGTAATTGGTTCATCGAGAAATCCCTTCAGGTACTTGGTTGTGAACTCAGCATTAAATTCCTGTGTAAGTATCAAATTTACACAACAGTTAGCATTCTTTTGGACTCCGTATCTACTACACTATTATGCATGATAAAGTAAATAGCATCTCACCATTTTGCATTTCTTCTCAATGACAGCTGACTTTGTCATCCTGTAGACATAGTACCTTATTTTTGGCCTTCTATCATTGCACCATTCTTCCAGAAACTCAATTTGACATGGACACAGTAGTATGTCATTTCCAAACATACACTGCTTGTCCCACTCATCTGTTCCCTTGTTTTTTGGTCCTGATACAGCACAAATAGAACAAATTTGATTCATATTAGTACCATTTCTCAACTTCTGTAACAGACTAGATAGTTCAAAGTTTGTATAGATACATACCCCTTAAAACAAAGCAATCATATTGTGCTGGCATAATTGGCACATAACCATCTGTCACGAACCACTCTGTAGAGGTGTCACTGCCACTACTACTCTGGCTTGGGATCAAGCTTCCACTGTCATCTGAGATCTCAATGGCACAGTCCTCACAGGTTCCCATCTAGTATAAAAACAACATGTAATCAGTAATGCTAAAACAATGTAATCAGTAATGCTAAAACATGTTCAAAACTTGATCAAAAAGCAAAACATTCAGAAAGTCAATAATTACATTCTGAATATTCAGAACATTCAGAAAGTTTAGAAAGTTCAGAAAGTACAGAACATTCAGACAGTTCAGATCATGCTGAACATTCTGAACATTCAGTAATTTTTGAATTTTTTGAACATAGCAAAACATTCAGAAAGTCTATAATTACATTCTGAACATTCAGAATATTCAGAAAGTTCAGAACATTCAGAAAGGTCAGAACATTCAGAAAGTTCAGTACATTCTGAACAATCTGAACATTATGAACTTTCTGAACATTCAGTAATTTCTGAAAATTCAGAACATTTCTTCATCAACAGAACTGTAACATTATGAACTTTTCAGAACTATAGCATTTAGAACAATAGAATCAACATAACATGGATTAATGCAGAACATTTAACATCAACAGAACAGTTACAGTAACCCTAAATAAAATCTAGCAGAACCCTAAACAAAATAAGCCTTAGCATCGTCAAAATCCTAGAACAAAGATCACATAGCAGATTAGATCTAGAACAAGATCAAACATTTCAGACCTAGAACACCAGATTAGATCTAGAACAAATCTAAGAACAGCACCCAAATCTATTGACAACACACATTTTCACACTAAACTAAGAACACGAGAAAAGATCTATACACTAATCTAATAACAGCACCTGACAGTACACTAATCTAATAACAACACTAGATTAGATCTAAGAACAGCACCAGATCTAGTACACTAATCTAAGAACACGAGAAAAGATCTATACACTAATCTAAGAACACCAGATAACACTAATCTAAGAACACTAGATTAGATCTAAACATAGCAACAGAAGAATAGAAGAACAGAAAAGATCTAATGAGGAGAATAAGAACTCCAGTTCCTAATCAAGAAGAACATAAGAAGAAAGGAGAATATAAGAAGAACACGAGAAGAAACAGACGAGCTCTAACGAGGAGGCAGTGGCGATGGGATTCGCCGGAGGCTTGTGGTTTTGGTTTCTGCGGCGAGTGGGGCGGCAGCGGCGGTGGAACCCTAACGAGGAAAGGGAGAGAGTGAGGGAGTGGAAAGTGACAGCCGCGGTGGGTGGATGTGTGCGTATATACTGTGGTCATTTTGCACATTAGTACCTTATGTTGTTCTTAACTATTTTGTGTCCTTCCACCTCGGCTCTGTAGTTATAACGATTAGCTGGGACGCCCCTCATTTAATTTTTTAGTATCATATTCGTCCCTCCACCCGCGCAACCTTGCACAAACCCCCCTCCCCTCTGTTGTCCACTGTATAAGAGAGGCACCCCGCTGACAGTGCTAGAGTTTCGCCTCCATTTCTCGTGCGTGTCCTCCGCGCCGCCGCACCACCTGCCACCGGAGAGCTGCAGATCCTCTCCGTCCGCGCCGCCGCACCACCCGCCGCCAGACAACCACCGCCGGAGCTGCAGATCCTCTCCGTCCGCGCCGCCGCACCACCCGTCGCCTGACAACCACCGCTGGAGCTACAGATCCTCTCCGTCCATGCCGCCGCACCACCCGTCGCCAGACAACCACCGTCGGAGCTGTAGATCCTCTCCGTCAGTGCTAGGGTTTCGCCTCCATAGCAGCTGCTGCAATGGATCCGCGCGGCCGCACCAACTGTACTGCAGCAGCCACATCCCCTTCTCCCCCGCGTCACCTAGCGATTTCTCAAGAGCAATTAGATAATTGCAGGTTCGATTCTATGTCTTTTCATCCATCTAGTATTCTTTGTAGATCTGAAATGGTTCATCTAGTCTTCTTTGTAGATCTGAAATTGTTCTGTTATTCTAATTCATCTGTAATTCTAAACAAAAATCTGATTTTTACTAATGCTAGAAATAGATCTAAAAATAGTTCTGTAATTGTTTCACTGATGAAAATGATTACTACAGAGACCAAGATGATGAGAGGGATGAGTGACTCATGATCAATGATAGGCTAAGGATCACAATTAGATGTTTGTTTAGCACCATTTACTTTGTAAGCTATGCTCTTGTCATTGATCTATATTTTCTGGTACTGATGATACATTGTTTGGCATTTGTTAGGACCTGGACATTCAGGATTTGATTCAATTGATACAAACTGCATTTTTGGAAATTTGGTTCAAATGAATTACCACCAATTAATGCAGCTAAGAAGCAATGTGGAAGTGCTACCAAGGCCTACAATTAAGAATTATGTTAGCACAATTACATCAACAAATGTCATTTCTTTGGAGGGTTTAATGGTATGTATATATGTTCTGCACATTATTCATATTTTTATCTGTAAGTTCTACACATTACTCACATTTTTATCTAACAAATTCCAGGAATTCAGTCAAGAGTTTACAAGAAAGTTCCTGATGCAATTCCTCATGGATGAACACCTCATGAGGCATTGTATTCAAGCCATATCTCAATTGGTTAGTGTAGGTGTGAAGCTCAAGTTAGGATCTCCAATCAAATATTGTAGGATGAATCTTCAGGCTGATGGAAAAGCCCAGATCATCCCTCCTGGATGGGCAAAGGTGGTAGAGGCATTTAATTTGAAGGAAGGGGATGTTTACATGTTCAGTTTTGCATATGAAAGAAAACTACCACCAAGACTCAGACATCAGTGGTTCTACCTTAAACTTGAGATACTTAAAATTGAAGAGTACTACCCTGCCTTATTAAACCCATTCTTACCATTTGATCCTGCAAATGTATCTGAGTATCTCTTATAACATATTTATGCACATCTCTGTAGGTACAACCCCACTGAGATTGATGAAAGGAGTCTGATTACTACTAGAGGTGTGATTTTCACCTGCAGATGCTTACTGTTCTACTTGTTTTACTAGAGTGTTTTGGGTGATGAATAATGCTTTATTTGTCATGTAGGACCTGGTTTTGCTGGTGAAGAATCCTTTGATAATGAATGCATTTTTGCAAACAAGGTTGATTTGACATTCAATCAAGTTATCTAACTGAGAAGCTATGTTGAGGAGTTACCAAGACCTGATATTAAGGAGTATGTGTGGAAATTGACAGAAGAAAACATCATAGCTTCCTTTGATCATGTTCACTAGAGACCTGGAGAGGGAGAAATGGTTAGTAATGTGTGTTAAAATATTTCTTTGTTTGATCATGCTTCTAGTGCAAAAAATATTGAACTTTGTATTCTGCATTAGTATAGTATGATTTGATCATAATTGAAATTTCTGTTTTCTAGGTTTTTTCAAAAGAATTCACAAATACTTATCTTTTGAAGTTTCTAAGGCCTGTCTTAGGCTCAAGAGCTCCCAGGCATGGGGTTCCTAAAGGATCTGAAGTTATTCTTCTTGCTGTGAACAAGCCAACAGTTTCCAAGACTCAGTACTGCAGAATGATGCTAACTGAATCTGGACAAGCAGTTATCTGTTTTGGATGGAAAGATGTTGTCAAAACATTCAGTCTGAAAGAGGGAGATGTCTGCTTGTTCAGTTTCAGGGACACTAGGATTATTCCAGTCAAAATTAGGGATCCAGCTGCGTGGCTCCAGTTGGTGATAATAAAGCTAGATTAGTACTACATATGTACTTAATGGGCCTGGATTAATGGGCCTGGATAGTGTCTGATTAAATGGGCCACATCGTGGGGGAAAATAGTGGTTAGTGTCTGATTAAATGGGCCACATCGTGGGGGAAGTGGTGGACGTGGGGTAGTGGTGGATGTGGGGGAGCAGTTTTACATCCCCTATCCCTTTAACTTTAAATAGGAGGAGAAACCTGGCCGCTTTACAATTCTTGTGCGCAGAGGTTTTCTTCTATCCTTCGAGTTTCTAGGTGAGTTCAATTCTGTACACAGATCTTATTATTCTATGTCATTTAATCTGATGCAATCTAATCCTTTTACTACATTTTCAGCTCTCAGGTTCTGAATTTCCTCCTTTGACTTTTCAGCTCTCAGGTTCTGAATTTCAACCTGCTATCTGTGATCAACCTGGGTGAATTTTTGTAGGTGAATTAACCTGGATGTTATTTTGTAGGTGATGGATGACATGACGTGTGCTATCTGTGATCAGCCTGGTGACAATTGTGGCAGATCTAACAGGAGAGCTAATGGATTTGACATTGTCATTGGCCATGGTTTTAGACGTGGTGTGGTAAGTTTTTCTGATAGTTCTTCTTTTCTCTATTATTTTTTGGCAATGGGAGTACTGATCTTTTTTGGCAGTACATTCCCTGCTCATTCAAACAATTTTTGGCAATGAAAACTAAATTATGTTGTTAAACTGCAGTACATTCCCTTCTCATTCAAACAGAGGTTGAACAATTTAGTTCCTGCAAAATGGTTAGTTGCCAAGAGCCCAAGATTCAGAAGATTTGATTTGTTCTTACAGAAGGATGAGGCAGCTACACTAATATGTGGACCTTACTGGAGATCTTTAGTTAGAGTTTATGACATTGGTGTGGGTGATGTTGTACATTTCCAATGTACTGATGATCCCTTTGAACCTTTAGAGAACTCATTTGACATAACTGTTCATTCCAACAGTGTTGAGAAGGATGCAGTTGAAGAAACTGGCATTAGAACAATAACTCATCTTTTTTTCACAATGCATTTTTGAAATAATTAAGGCTAACACATCCTCTCTGATTAGTTGTAGGAGATTTGCCTAGACCAATAAGAAGTATCCTCTATAGGACAATCTTCTCAGACATCCACTCCATTAGTGAACAGGACATGGCTGCAATCCTGTTTGGCATTTACAAAGATGTTTTTGTGGAGAAGGAATTTTATGAACCAAAGGATCAGAAACATTTTTGGGTGCACAAGATGGATGATGATAATGTTTACTTCAATGCACTGGTAATTTCCCACAGTTCATATGTTTGACATCTGAAATTATTTTATATGCATGCAACTAAATCAAGTGTGGATCTTTCTTTGTTTTGTAGTACATGCCTACTGAGGCTATAGATGGGTACAGGTACCCAGGATTTGGCACTGCTCATCTTTCCAAGGATGGACAGCTGCTAGGATAAGAATAAGAAGAGTTCATTGACTGCACTTACTCCATTGCCTGGGACATGGGGCATGTGTGTTTTCAGAATGGATGGACTGATTTCACCAATGCTGCCAACATTGGCAATGAAGCACTTCTTTTGATGAAAGTAGAGCACATGCAAGAGTTTATTGGTCTTAACTTTGTTGAGATCATCAACTAGGGATCATCTACTAGAGATCATCTAATTAGTGCCCATGAATTTGTGTTGCAGCATTACTTAGCTTTGTGATGTTCAATTGCTTTTGTATTGAACCATGTATCCAGTGTGTTTGTATCTAGTTGTGGTTGTGTATCTAGTTGTGGTTGTATCCAGCTATTATTGAACTTATATTATGTATCAAGTTGTGTTTTCTGATCAAGTTGTGTTTGCTTTCTGGCTTTTCTGAAAATATAGATGCAACAAATCCATACTGCTATTGTGTTAATTTTTCACAAGAGCAAGGATAAGTTGTTGCAACAAATTGAATTTTTTTCTACTTGCCACTGTTGTTTTTTAAAATGGATTCAAAAAAGAAACTTCTCTGTATACTTCTTAGAGTTGTATGCAACAAATCCATACTGCTATTGTGTTAATTTTTCACAAGAGCAAGGATAAGTTGTTGCAACAAATTGCATTTTTGTCTACTTGTCACTGTTGTTTTAAAAAATAGATCCAAAAATCTTATAAAAAGACAAAGACCCAACTGTTAGAGGAAGAGGAATTTTTCCACCGTTGGCTCAACTGTAGGAGACAGTAATAGGCAAAGGCCCACTCGGCCTTCGTTGGAAACATGGGCCAAAATATTTGGAACCGAAGAGACAGTTAGCAGAGAGCGTGGGAGCGTTGGAATATTATAAGGAGGGAAACCGAAGGGACAACCTCCCCTCTCTCCCACTCGGCAGTTCTTCGTACGGTGAGTTCCTCTGCAGTTCTTCAGAGTTCTTCAGATTACTTTTCTTTTCTTCAGAGTTCTCTCTCTAATCTTTTCTTTTTCTTTCCATCCATCTGCAGACTCGGCAGTTTGTACGGTGAGTTCTTCAGTTCCTTTGCAGTTCTTGAGATTTCTTCAGTGTTCTCTCTAATCTTTCTTTTTCTTTCCATCCATCTACAGACTCGGCAGTTCGTACAGTGAGTTCTTCAGTTCCGTCGGTGAGTTCTATTTCTTGCTTGATTTTTCCAACCATTTTCACTTTTGTTGCTTGATTCTTCCAACCATCTTCTCCTCTCTCGATTTATTCTTTATTTTGCGGTTCTGTCCTAATCCCTCTTTCTTCTTCTAATATTACAGTGACCGCAAGATACCCAAAGAAGAAGAACCACTGCTTGATTAGGGTTTCTTATCCGGTAAATCCCTCTTTCTTCTAATTGTTCATCCTCTGCTTGATTAGGGTTTCAAATTAGGGTATTATGTCCTTATTATGTTCCTGATTAGGGTTTTCATGGAATGTGCGTGTTCCTGATTATGTTCCTGATTAGGGTTGGGTTCCAGAAATATATGTTCCAGATTATGTTCCTGATCATCCACATTTTAATATGTGCAAGATTGTTCTTCAGATTGTGGGTGACTGAAATATGCTACACTAAGTTTAATATTGTTTATGTTCCTGATTAAGGTTGTACAGTAATGTGTATGAAATGTGTAGATTGTGTAATGCTCATTCCAGTAGATTGTGGGTGACTGAAATTCCAGTACTGCACTGTAATTCTAGTACTGTAATGTGTAGATTGTTCTTCAGTACTGTAATGTGGCTGCAATGATTAAGGCCTGTTACTAATTACTTGTTTAATTTTTAGCAATGGACTGTGCTGTGTGTGGACAACCTGCTCACAACTGTGCTAGGACACAGAGGAGGGCAACCAGCTTCCAGATTGTCATTGTTGATGAGTTTCCCATAGATGGTGTGGTGAGTTTTCACATCCAGACAACATTAGTTTACTTTATGTTATATTCATCCTGTAGGTTGGTAAGTTAACTACATTATGTTATATTCATCATGTAGGTTGTTCCATGTTCATTTAGGGAGAGACTAAATGATTTCACTCCTAAGAATTGGCTGGTTGCCAACAGCAGTGCAATCAGGAACTATGATCTGTACTTTAAGAAGACTAATGAAAAGACATTAATTTGTGGTCCTTACTGGACGTCCTTGTGGAGAGTCTACGACATTGGTCTTGGTGATGTTCTGGAATTTGAATATGATCCAGATCCAATTGAGGGTTTGGACAATTTATTCCATGTGACCATTTCCTCAAATGGTGTTGAAAAGTACATCCATGAAGCTACCTGTAAGTCCTTGATAACAACTACTACTAACTATTTCCTCAACTACTACTAATTTCTTACATGTACTAGTACTAATTATTTTATTCTTGGTGATTACTACTGTTTGTATCACTTGTATTGTGTCTGAAATTCTTTGGTTGTGCTTGTTTTATTACTTATTTCATATTCCTGTATTGTTGTTGTTGTCTAGAAGGCCTTCATTGTTCTGAATTCATAAATATTCAGAACATGGGCAACTAGACTACATTAGTTCCATAATAGTAGTATGGAGTTTGAATATGGGCAGCAATATGGGCAACTAGACTTCTGAATGTTTGAAAAAATTATGAAAAAAATAGTTCCATAATGTCTACTACTAGTGTTTATGAAAAAATTAAACACTAGTGTCTGAATTTATCAGTGAATATGAAAAAATCAGAGCATTTTGTGCCTGAATTTAACTACTAGTGTAAATTACTGTTAGTTAACTACTAGTGTTTATTCATATCCATAACATTCATGCCTGAATTTATTTAGAGCATTTTGTACATTTATTCAGAGCATTTTGTACATTTATTACATTAATTTTATGCACTGCACACACGTCCTTGAAAGTGGGGGAAGTGGGGTAAGTGCTGCGCCAGGTGCTTGCCCCCACGTCCAGGTGCTTTCCTATTTAACATGGTGGTATCCCGTTGTCGAGTTATTTCTTCTGCCTATGTAGAGTTCTTCTGCCTCTTGGTGAGTACTTGCATCTGAATGTTTCTGTTCTTACCTGAATATTGTTGTTCTGTTTGTGTACTTACATCTGAATGTTTCATGTGTGATGCAGATCTCTGATTGTACAACAGGAGCATTTCTTCAGTTATCCTACAGGTGATTAATACCCTTGCCTCTTTTACTCTCGTTCATGAATGATTTTGTGTTCCATATCTTAATACTTCCATTATTTGTCATAGGAATGGATGAGATGAGTTGTGTTCTGTGAGCAACCAGTGCAAAACTATGGTCTCCATTCTGACAGGCGTGCAGTTTCTTTTTATCTGATTATGATGCAGGTATTTGAAAATGGAGTGGTAAGTTATAACATCAGAACAATGGATCTCTTGTTTTTATCTAGAAAGGAGGTGTATAATGACAAATATTCCTCTTGTTTTTATTTCAGGCAGTACCTTGCAAATTCAAGGAACAACTTGAAAATTTTGCAATGTCAAAGAACTGGATGGTGGCTACATGCAGGAACATGCATGTGTATGACTTCTACCTGGAGAAATAAGTGTCAAGAACTACCATCTGTGGACCATACTGGTGTTCCCTTGTTAGGAAATATGATATCCAGCAAGGTGAGGTTGTCTCTTTCAGGTATGTGGAACATGCCAACAATTTTGATATCACAGTGTCTGAATTTGTGGACAATATGAAGGTTGAGAAGCCTATTGTTGCAGATGGAGGTATGTTTTATTTCATGTTAACTAAAAGAGAAATTTTAGTGTGACCATACTTGCCATGTTAAACTGTTTGCCATTGTTTACTACTTTGAGCAGGTCTTTACTGTGTGATGCCTGAAATTAGAGCTATACTTCAGAAGACTATTTTCTCAAACATCAGAGAAATTAGTGAGGAGAACATGGCAACCATTAATTATGGTATCTACAAGGTTTTGGCTCTAAAACTAGGGCAAGAACTAGCTGAGGAAGAGTTATATGAAAGTGTCAATGAGATGCAGTTTATGGTACACAAGTATAATCAGGAAAATGTTGAACTAGATGCCTTGGTAACTATCTACTACTTAATTTCTCACTTATTTGATGCAATGTTTCAGACTTAGTTCTTACACAAGTTGTTACTATGCCAGTACCTTTCTGCTAAAACATTCAGAGAAGTTGGATGCCCATGGCAAGGACATTCAAATCTGTTGGCTAGGGAATTTGATGTGCCATTTTAAGGATGGTACCACATGGAATATGAAGATGATAGAATTGCATTCACAATAGGATGGCCGCAATTTAGGGAGGAGGCAAATATAGTAGAGGGATCACTATTGCTGATTGTTGCAGACCCAAGACATGGTCACATTTGCCTTGATTTTGTGGAGATTGAAGACCCTTGATTTTGTGGAAATTAGAAATTGTGTTTTATTTTAAGTGTAATGTGTTCTAGTGGACTAGTGTTCTGAACAATGCATCTACTGTAATGTTAGTTTGTGAGTTGAACAATGTTCTGAAATTAGACTTTTGTGTTGATCATTTTCTGTTATTCAAGTGTTGATGATTTTCAGTTTATCAAGTGTTGACCATTTTCTTCATTTTCTGTTTATCTAGTGTTGATCATTTTCTATAATTTTATGTCTAGAAGGCCTTCATTGTTCTGAATTCATAAATATTCAGAACATGGGCAACTAGACGACAATGTTTAATGTTTAAACTATGATTATGAATATTCAGTTTTGCATCTCATTGCCAGTAATAACACTACTGATATGATTATGATTATGAATATTCAACTATGATTATGATTATGAATGTTTAAATTATGATTATGATTATAAATATTCAATGTTTAAACTATGTAGTCTAAACTATGATTATGAATGTTTAAATTATGATTATGAATGTAGTTTAAATTATGATTATGAATGTAGTTTAAATTATAATTTAAACTATGTAGTTTAAACTATGATTATGAATGTTTAAACTATGATTATGATTATGAATATTCAATGTTTAAACTATGTAGTTTAAACTAGACTACAATGTAAACTAGACTACAATGTTCAATGTTAAAACTGATAAAGTAGTCTAGTTTTACAATTACTGATAAAATAAAATAACACTACTAGTGTTATTTTTTCATTTTAGTCCTTTAATTTTTCAAGTCATATTACTGGCCCTTGTCTTTCCCTTTTTGACCTTGTCTCTCTTTTGGCAGATCCAACGCGCCTCCTCCTCGATCGAGCTCCTCTCCTCCTCGATCCGCCTCCTCTCCGTCGAGATTCGCCACTGCCTCCTCCTCTCCGTCGAGATCCGCCTCCTCTCCGTCGAGATTCGCCACTGCCTCCTCCTCTCCGACTGCATCATATATAGAGGAGACAATATCAATGCATCTGTCTGTCCAGTATGTAATGCATCCAGATGGAAGATTGTGAAAGAAATTGGTGGTGACAAAAGAATTAGCAAGGTTGCTCAAAAGGTGGTCAGGCATTTCCCATTGAAAAAGAGAATTAGAAGATTATTTATGTCAAGCAACACAGCTCCACTTATGAGTTGGCATGTTGATGGTAGGATCAAGGATGGTCTTATGAGGCATCCTGCTGATGCACCATCTTGGAAGCATTTGATGCAAAATATGAGTGGTTCAGTTAAGAAGCTAGAAATATTAGGTTTGGACTGGCAACTGATGGTTTCAATCCATTCAGAACTATGAACCTGTCTTACAGCATCTGGCCAATTGTACTGATTCCATACAATCTTCCAGCAGAGAGTTGCATGAAAGAAAACAACTTCATTTTGTCAGTTATTATTCCTGGTAGGAAGGCACCAGGGAAAGACATAGACATTTACCTGCAACTAGTAGTTGATGAACTGAAAGTGTTATGGAAGGATGGTCTTTGGACTTTTGATGCTCATGTAGGAAGGAAATTCAGGGTGTATGCTGCACTGCTATGGACAATTAGTGACTGGCTAGGCCGGGGAATTCTTAGTGGAGAGAGTATTGTTGTTTGCTCCCACTACCTGCTGGGTACATGTTCCAAACGTTTAAAACATGGACACAAAGCATGATACCTGGGTACTAGGATGTTTCTACCTGTAGACCACCCATTTAGGAAGGATAAAGACTCATTTGATGGCACAACTAAAGACAGGGAACCTCCAATTCAGCCATCAGGTCATGAGATTTCAGAAATGACAAAAGGCATTCACACCATCTATGGGAAAACAAGGAAACAACAAAAGTCTAAGAAGAAAAAAAGACAAAGAGATGAAGGGGAGGAAGATACTGTACTGGAGGATGTGCACACTGTAGAATCAACATTCAAGAAGAGAAGCATCTTTTTACAGCTTGAATATTGGGAACATTTGCTGGTTCGACATAATTTGGACTCAATTCATATAGAGAATAATGTGTTTGATAATATTGTTCACACAATTTTACAAGTGGACAACATGTCCAAAGATAATGTGAAAGCAAGACTGGATATGAAAAGATTTAAAATCAGAACACATCTCCATGTTGATGAAACTCAAGAGAAACCAGACTTGCATGAAGCAATGCACTACATGAATTCAGATAATAAGAAGGTATTTTGCTCAGTTGTGAAAAATGCCAGGTTTCCAGTAGACTATGCTTCAAACATGGATGGGAAGGTCAGGTTAGATGAGAAAAAATTAGTTGGGCAAAAAACTCATGACTGCCACATAATTTTTGAAGATGTATTTCCTTTAGCTATAAGTAGAACCATGTCTGCCCCTGTTGCTCTTCCACTAATTAATCTTAGCAAGTACTTCAAGAAAGTTTGCTCCAAAATCATAGATCCTACTGAGATGCAAAAGTTGGAAGAAGAAATTGCTGAAACAATGTGTCAGCTAGAGCAGATTTTTCCACCATCATTCTTTGATATAATGGAACATCTTGTCATCCATCTTGCAAGTGAAGTGTTGATAGGTGGACCAGTGCAATTCAGAAACATGTGGTCTACAGAGATGTTTGTTGGGAAGTGTAAAGGGATGGGACATACTAGAAGACATCCTGAAGTATCAATAGCTGAGGGATATATATTTGATGAGAGCTTGGATTTTTGTGCAAGATATCTGGAAAATTCCAACAAAGAGTCAATGCATACTGATGATAGCACAACTAGGAGTCCATACACTAATATATATTTAAGAACAATTGGAAGACAGCTCTCTGCATTTCAAGTAGATGAGCTAGATCACATTTCATGGACACAAGCTCAAAGGCATGTGTTGCTTAGTTATCCAGAAATTACTAGGTTTGCAAATGAGCATATCACAATACTACAAGCAGACAGAAGGAAAAGTAGAAGAGAAGTTGAAGTTTCTCACCACCAGCAATTCCTGAAATGGTTTATTGAACATGTGCATTCTTTAATGCATAAAGGAGTTGAACTACCATAATAAGTTGTTCTACTAGAACAAAAGCCTTTCATGATGGTGAAGAAATACAACAACTACAAGATTAATGGCTGTACATTCCACACAAGAAGCCATTCTGCTGGAAAATCTTCCCAGTGTGATGGAGTTTCAACTAATGCAAAGACATTAAGTTATTCAGTAGATCACACAGTAGGAGATGGTCAATTTTGTGGCAGGATCCATGAAATAGTTGAATTGAATTATTCAAACACAGCTAGTGTAGTATTATTCAAGTGTGAATGGGTTAAAGATACTGGAATTATAGTAGATGAATTTGGAATAACTGAAGTCAACTTCAATCATGTAGACAAAGGGGAAATTCTTTCATCTATGCCATTTATACTAGCTAGTCAAGCAAAACAGGTCTACCATTTGCAAGATCCACTTGATAATGAATGGTTTGCTGTTGTGTCTAGGTAATTTGATATAGTTCTATTGTTTCTTTTGTTTGATGGTTTGATTCTGTTGAACATGATAATAAAGTTCTATTGTTTCTTTTGCAGGGACTGCTAACATGGACAGTGAGAGAAGTAGGCTAAATGAGGTTAACATACAACTGATGAAACTTGGTGTACCACCAACATAGATAGAAATTAAGAGTGGAGAAATTTTTACAAGATTTCTTGAGGAAGCCAGGATAAAGGGAATATACAAAGAACCAGCAGAAGTAAGAATCTAATTTATGCCATTCTAATATGTGATTTATGTGAAAAGCATAAGAACATAATTTATGCCATTCTAATATGTAATTTATGTTCCTGTCTTAATTTAGAACAACATGATATATGAAGAAATAGATGTGGTAGAAAATGAGGATAAGGATGATGATGGTAGTGAACATTTGTATGATAGTGATGCTACTACTCAAGATGAAAATGAAGAAGGTGATATCAATCAACATTTACTGGAAGGTTAGTTTTAGGTTGCCTTCTCCTCTTGTTAATTTAGGCAGTTTATTTCAATATTGTGAAATGGATGACACACTGGTTAATTTAAATACTTGTTACATGATAACAACAGAGAAGTCTGTGAGAGGGCCCACTAAGTTGAAAAGATTCTGGAAAGAGTATGATCCAAGAAACAAGATCAGTTTGGAATTTAACAGCAAAGGCCAACCTTGTGGGTTCAAAACTTGCACGCTCACAAATTTCATTGCTTCTTTAGTTAAGGGAAAAGAAATTTCTTTGGCAGCTACCAATTGGAGCAAAGTTCCTGAATATGAAAAAGAGAAGCTATGGAAGACAGTTAAGGTCAAATCTCTTAAATAAACTGGATTGTAGTTCTGAACTATGTATTTTGCCTGTAAATTACTAATGTTGCTAAAATGTAAACACTTTTGAAGTATTTCTTTGAAATACCAGATTGTTACAAGTGCTGGGTGTTGATATCTGCTAGAAAGAAGTGGAGAGATTACAAGTGCTATTTGAAGAGAAAATTTTACAAGGATGAGTTGTCACTCAAAACCAACATTGCTAATGGATGCAAATCCAGGATACCTCCTGCTCAGTGGGTTTGGCTATGTATATTTTGGAGAACACCAAAGTCTAAGGTATACTAAAGTAGCAATGCTGGATATACTATTTTTTCAACCTGCTTGTGCTAATTCATACTATAGGCACTAATGTATAATTTCTTGTTGTAATGTAGGCATTAAGTATGAAGAACAAAGAGACGAGAAATGGTCAAGCAAATGCAGTTCATACAGCTGGTACTAGAAGTTTTGCAGTAGTACAGGAACAAGAAGTAAGTTAATTGTGGATTTGTTGCATACTTGAATATCTAAAATTTTCAAAGATCAGAGTATGATAGTTTTCCATGAATTTCAGGAAATAAAAGAAGGGAACAAAATATCCAGAGCTCATCTTTACAGAATTACCCATACAAATAAGGATGGGAAACCAGTTGATGAATTTTGCAAGAAAAAGATTGTAAGTAATAATGTAGTATAATTTTCATGTCCACATACATATTATATATTGAAAACTCAATAAACTGTTTATGCATTCAAACAGGAAGAGATAAATGTGAAGTTTGTGGACAACCCTAACTTGATACATGAGGAAGCAAATGAGGAAGATTTGTATTCAACATTGTTCCCAAAGGCTAAGAAGTCAAGTAATCATGGATTAGGGCTGACTGTTGGTGGAAAGAAAAGTGAGAAGCTGGCTCTGGCTCTATCTGCTCTACATGATGTTACACAGGAAAACAAAAATCTCAGGGGTGTTGTAGAGAAGCTAGTAGAAACTTAGTCAAGTTTGGTTGCCAGAAGTGATAAGCTAGAAGAGAAGTATTGTCAGATGATGGAGCTATTTCAAACATCATAGAAGAGAATGAAAAAACATATTGAAGAACCTCTTCTTGAAGAATCAGAAGGATTTGACAAGATGAAGAACAGTGGTCAGGAGGAGAAGCAAGCAGTAGATGACAAGAAAAGGAAAAGGCAAAGGGTAGAAGAAAAGATTGGAAATGAAGTTAATCTTGCGAAGAATGAAACTGCTGAGGTAAAATAACTACTTCTTGTACATGTGTCAATAAGAAATCCTTGTACATGTGTTTCTTGTATGTTGTACCTCTTACTGATTAGGAATTTAACTAAATGCAGGTTGCTATGATAAAGAAAATTAAACTAGAGAAAGCTGAAGAGATGAAGAAGTCAAACATTTGTAGCACCATCCCAAAGCACAGAATAAGTAGAGGAATGGAAGTTGTCTTAACTTCACCAAATTCTTCTAACCTCGTAGCTCTTGGAACAATTCAAACTGCAGATATAAATGCAGTTGGTTTAGATGGAAATCCACTAAGTGATTATGTGGAGGTCATGGTTAACATTGTCTATCGTGATACAACCATACTGCCTAGACCGCTTGGGAGAATGACAAAGATGGGAAATGTCCAAGCTAAATGCATTCCATGGCCTAGGAATCATGTTAGTATTTCTTACACTTTTTAAATATAAATGATGAACAATCAATGATGAATAGTGCATTATAATATGTGCAGGTTACATTAAGAGATTTGTATGAAAAAATATGCAAAACAAAATTGATAGACAAAACTTAGTCAAGGTTTGCATGCCAGGAGCTAATAAGAAAACTGCTCCTACTGAACAGGCATGTGTAGTATGGTTATTGAACTTTGTAAATAACTGAAAAATTTGAACCATGAACTAACATATGGAATAATGATGCAGGGTACTAGTGCAAAAGGAACAACTCTTGATCTGTTGCAAAAATCTGTCTTAATAAGATCCAACCTTGAAGCAAATGATGTTGCTGCTTATGCTTCTGCTACTGGTTCTGCTAACACATATTCTCAAATGCATGAAAAGGTATGTTACATGTACTGCTTCTGCTCCAGCAATATCTGAACTGTTTCATCTACTAATACATGAGATAATGTGCATCTTGTGGATGAACCATTCATGAGCCATGGCAAAGTAATTGTGGAGGAACTAGTCATGATCCAGGCAAAAGGTAGAGTGAAGAAACCAAATTCTAGAAACCAGAAACAAATTGCTGCTGCTTATGCTTCTGCTACTACTTCTGCTAACACAGATTATCAAATGCATGAAAAGGTATGTTACATGTATTGCTTCTGCTCAAGCAATATCTGAACTGTTTCATGTACTAATACATGAAAAAATGTGCAGCTTGTGGATGAACCAGTCATGAGCCAGGAAACCAAGATCAAGATCAAGAAACCAAGATCAAGAGTACCAAAGCAAACTGCTGCTACAACTACAACAGATTCACAAGTACCAGACAAGGCAAGTTACAGTTGTAAACTATTACAAATGCTCAAAATATTACACCGACAACAGTTTAAACTAAAAAAAGTGCAGATTGTGGATGAACCGGTCATGAGCCAGGCAAAAGTTAGAGAAAAGAAACCAAGATCAAGAGTACAGAAGCAAGCTGCTTCTCCTGCTGCTACAACACAAGTACCACACAAGGCAAGTAAACTCTTAAACTAGTTGAACTCCTAAACTAGTCTGAACTCTGACAGATCTTAACAATGCAGACTGTTGAACTGTTGAACTAGCTGCTCCTTTTGTTGAACTGCTGAACTCAGACAAATCTTAACAATGCAGACTGATGATATTGCGTGGTCTCAAACTCAGATAGCTCAAACAAGGGATTGCCAAGCAGCTGATGATATTGCATGGTCTCAGCTTATTTAAAGTCACTGTAAGATATGGCTGTGAACATATGTAATATATGTCACTGTAATACATTTAGTTAAATTTGAACCTCTGCAATGGTTGTGGACGAATTGTGATGTGGTTTGTAATATATTTCATGGTAATATATGTCACTGTAATGTGGTTTGTAATATATGTCACTATGATTTGATTTGAGTGCATTACCTAATGTACTTCGATTGATGTGAGCCATTTTGTAATATATGTCACTGTAGTACACAGTTGATTTTGGCTAGGATTTAGAGGCACTAGTGATAGTGCCTCAAAAAGTTAGGCACTAGTCATAGTGCCTCAAAAAGTTGGGTTTTAGAGGCAATAGTGATAGTGCCTCAAAAAGTTGGTTTTTAGAGGCACTAGTGATAGTGCCTCAAAAAGTTGGTTTTTAGAGGCACTAGTCATAGTGCCTCAAATGGTTGGGTTTTAGAGGCACTAGTCATAGTGCCTCAAAAAGTTGGGTTTTAGAGGCACTAGTGATAGTGCCTCAAATGGCTAGGATTTAGAGGCACTCTAATTTGTGCCTTAAGTTGGTTTTTGAGGCACTAGTCATAGTGCCTCAATTGGCTAGGATTTAGAGGCATTAGTCATAGTGCCTCAAATAACTATAATTTAGAGGCACTTTTTAAAACTGCCTCAAATAACTTTTACCTACACGACCACCCCCGATATTTTTTAGTGCCTTAAAAACTCAATTATGGCACTAATTTGACTATTGGGGGCACTTTAGAGTGCCTATGAATGTTGTACCTGCCATAGTGGGCACCAAGGGGTTCACGACGTGCTTGCCTGGGGGGGGGGGTACCCGGGACCAGGAGAAGAAATGCAGGAGGGACCAGTGGAAGAGATGCAGGAGGTGGTAAGCAGTTAGGCTTTGTTCGTTTTATTCCACCCCGACTGGGATGAGGTCAAAATCCATGTGGGTCAACCAGGATCAGACCCTCGGGGGTTTAATCCCGACCTTTCTTATAACGTGTTCGGTTATACCCTTCCAGGACTCCACCCCGCCCTATTCCATCCCGATCCCGTTCATTTCGCATGGAAAATAAACATCTGCCCCCATCCCGTGGAACGAATCCCCGAGTCGTACGTGACCCTCCTCTCTCCTCCCCTCCCCCAGCCTCATATCTCTCGCGCGATTAGGAACGGATAGCGGCACGGCAGCGCGGGCAGCCGGACGGTGGCGGCACAACCAGTCTAGCAGATTAAGGACGTGTGATTCTCCCTCCCTCCTCCATCTCCAACCGGCGGCAGAGAGACCACCCAAGCGGCGCGAGAAAGACCCTGAGATCCACTTCTGTCCGAGCTCGGCGATGCTCGTGAGAGGTAATCTCCGGCACCCTCTCCATCTCCATCTGCTTCGCACAGGTATGCATGTACTCTTCCCCCTCCTCCTCCCCCTCCCACAATTTCTAGGGTTTGGCATGTTTGATAACGATTTATAGGGTTCTTGGCATGTTCAGTAGTGGTAGATTCTTGGCATGGCCGTACGCCATAGACATTGATTGTCTTTTCCTTGTAATCTTGTAAAAAAATTGTAAGGGAATTGATTTTGTAAAAAAGAGATACATTTTGTGATGTTGCACAATTTGGTGGCAGAAATTATAATTATATTGCTAAGACAAGTTATGTATATGATTGGGCACAATAATCGTCCTTCTGATAGGAGCAACTTAGCCCTGTATTAGTCCTTACAACTCTAGCAGCATATCAGTCACCATAGTATAAATCTTCTCTTCTTGCTTGTGTGGTTGCGGGTGTAGCTTTAGCAGTACTAACCTATCAGAGTTTGGTAGTTCACTGCAAGTCTTGCGCCGGAAACCTCTCGCTGGTAAGCTCCTCTTCCTTCCCCCTCTGCTCCTCTCGCAAATTCTAGGGCTCCTGGATTCTGATCGACCTGCAGTTGACGGTGACTTGTGACAGCGGCGGTGCCATCTAGGCTTGATTTTTCCCTCTAGTGAGAGTTTGCTTGTCCTCTTCCTTGTCTCTCCTGTGACACAATTGTCTATTTTTAGGTTCGATGCGGAAGGAGACTAGCCATGGGTGAGGTTTGTGACCTTTCTTATGCAAGGAGAAGGTTTGTCGACTGTTAGGCCTATGATTGGTGGAGGACTACAGTGAAATAGATTGTTAGCTGAATCATGATCTGCCATGTTCTCGTGTAAGCTACTCTTATTAGTTTATTATGGTTTTATTTGTTTTTCTTCTGCAATGGAGATCGATCTAGGCTGCAACTCATTTTCTTGTTTTCCTAATTGTCAGGTTGTTCACCTGTTGTAATTCATTTTGCGGTCACATGGTGCATTTGAGTGCAATTTTTTTGGTAAGTAATGCCCGCATATGTAGAGATGTCTCCAGAGTATGCACATGATTTTCTAAACTGACTAAAAACAATATAGGAAATGCCATGCAATTTGAATTATCCACTGGTGGTTGTATTTACTAGATTTGAGGATGTTCTATAATATACTTGGAGTGAGCAAGCCATTAAAGCTCTTTTTGGGGTGATATTATTATATGCCAAACTTAAGATTGTGCAATGAATAATTGCTTGGCACACATATAGAAGGAATTCTGAATAATAAAGCGACATCAGAAATATTTTATCTTACCATGCCAAAGATTTCTCCTCGATCTGCTAGCATCGGCAACAAACAGTTTCTGTTCTGATCCAAGTTCTGGCTGTTCTTTGTTCATTAACACATGCACAACAACTATAGTGTACACCATTTGGAAAGATCAGAAGTTGATTTCTTCCAGGCTGCTACAAAGAACGATTATAGCGTAGGATTGGAGGGTCCTATCTTCTAGATGCTCAAGGTGGAATGTGTGTGTTTCTACTCAAGACGCGAAAGAGTAAATTACATGGGCTAATCCATGTCTAGCACACCATTTATCTTTCTTTGTTTTTTGATAGAACATGAGTAATTATTGATACAACCAGTAATCTACTTTGAGTGTGCTATTTGAGAAATACTTTTATGTTATAATTGCGCTGCAGAAGTCAAGAAATTAAAGAAGCACATAGAACAAAGACTTTCACTTCTTGTTGTGTGTTCTCAGACTAGATGGGATTACACAAAACCTGACTTTCTTTTATTTCCCATGATCAGGTTCAGAAGCATGCCGATATAAGGATGGACGCGTACATGCTGCATATCAACACTCTACTAGATAAGGCATGCACAGAGGAGCTTTCCAGCAGCTAATGGCTCAGAAACTGTTTCGGCAGCGAATGGATGGTCACCGTGGTCAATCGGTGGGCTCAAAGAGGTTGGAAGCGACCCGGGGGAGGAAGACGACGTCCTTTCTCGACGGAGCGGCGGAGGGAGCAGCAGAAAGCGGCGACGGTGAGGGACAACAAGGAAGCTGCAGAGGCGGGGGAGGACGACGGCGGGGACGGAGCTCCTGCGCGTGGCCTCCGTGGAGTTTGAGCGCGTCAGCCCTCCAGGCCAAATTACTTGAATCAACGATGTCCTATGTTGCATGTTTGTCATGTGCGCCCCGGCATCTCCATGGAACTTGACGCTGCCTGGCCTCGGCGGGGGGTCGGGGACGACAGGGGAGCGACGGTCGATGGAGATGGAGCCGGACAAGATAACTGTTTGTAATTCGATTTTAAAGGCCCAGTTTGACGTGTTTTGACTTTTTTAGTTTTTTTTTGGCAAAATCAGAGTTTGAACTGTGGCTGAGACATATTTTGTTGGACGGAGGGAGTATCATATTTTGTCCATGCTCAAGCTTATGTTAAAAATGTACGTTATTGTGATTAAAAAATGTTCTTATTCTATTTGATGTGCGTTGCTGCTTTGTTGTCTGTGGCTTGCTATTGCTCATCGCCTGTGCTAGGGCAGGGGTTAGCCGAATGACAGTTATAAGGAGGGATAGCCGGGAACGTGATGGAGAGGGATTAATGGGGATTAGGGTGACAATTGGGGTTCACCCAATACCTGTGTATGTCAGGTCCACTAGGGGATCTGATCCCCTGCAACCGAATAAGGCCTTAGGCCTTGTTTACTTCTCTGGTATTTTTATCCTAAAAGACGTGGGAATATGCGGGGATTTGATGTTCACCCAATACTCTCAAATCCCCTTAAATCCCTTCCCCAAAAATAATCTACCATGATGGAGAGTTTTTAATCTAGTCAAAAATACACTAGTGTGGAGGGGATTTGTGGGGATATTTCGGATTATCCCCTCAAAACTCGGCCTAGTAAACGACCCATCGGGGAAATTCCGGGATACAAAATAATCCCTCCCATCCCCTAAAATACCCTAAAAGTAAACAAGGCCTTAGTGGGAATAAGGCTTGGGCTAGGGCTGGGGCTGGGGCTGGGGCAGATATCCTCAAAGCAAGAGAGAGCGGACTCTCTTGTGTACAGGTGATGGAGTAGCCTCCCTTATAAGGAGGTCTAACTCTCACTTAAGTAGCAACATGAGACTAAACATTAGTTCCATATTTTTTTATGCATGAATGTGACAATTGGGTATCCGAGATTTTAGAAATTATTGCAAAACACACCCCCACGGTTTCCATCGAGGTGCAACTCGTGTTGGTCAAACCGCCAGCGAGGGAACGAGGCGTCGGACGCGGGGAGCGTCCTAGCGCTAGCGTCAGAGCTCCTGGTGAAGAACGGCACCTCGTCCTCGTAACCGGTGGTGTTGTCGGGCGTCGTCTCTAACCACCTCCAGGTGACCATGACGACCGTCATGTACAGGCTACCGCAACAAGGATCCCATGTCGTCGAAGTTCAACATTGTTCCACCAGACACTGTGTGGCCCCAACAGCCGCATTGGATCAACAAGGGGATCAAACATGATCCTCGTTAGTGGAGACGCAGTAATGGTGGCACATGACCAGGACGACGAGGAGACTACATACCATGCATGATAGGGATCTGCAGGATTAATAACCACACTCTTAGAGAATTTACCCTCATCAACAATGTATATAAGTCCTATGTGAAAACGGTTTTTTGCCAATGGCTTTGTTAGCACATCCCCTCTCGCCGACTGCTTTCCGACGAGACCAACGACAAAGTTTCGGCAAGACGACGCACGTACCGATCACCAATCCACTAAGATGCATATGTTCTGCTAACCTGATCAATCCTTTATCAGATAGTATACTCACACGCATGCACTCAGAAACAAATTGATTGCTACACGCACGTATCGTGCGTGTCTTTCCTTTCTTTGTTTCTCAACTCACGGTGTTTGGTGATTTACAAGTTGCAGGTTACACGCGTATATATACACAGCCAATAGCCAACTCCTAGCTAGAGTATGACTCGTCACTCCTAGCTAGAGTAGGACTCGGTAACATGCATGCATACTACATGGAACCCTTCTCGTATGCGACTCGTATACGCGACACCGTGCCGGTGCCGGAGAGCCGGAGTGCTATTCCTAACAATCACCCCCTAAGCACGACATGCACTTTGCTTCGACCTGGATCCCAAATGCGCCAGCTGCTCCTCGCGGGCGTCATCCTCGGCATTGCTTTCGCCCATGTCACCGACTTTGCTTTTGTCGGCTTCTCCATGGCTTCACGTCGACCCTCCTCGTCCGCGTCCTTCTTTTCCGTGTCCTCCTTGTCGATGTCGTCCATGACCGTGCCTTCGATCTTCACTGGTTCCTTGATGAACAAACATTGATTTTCGTAGTTCATCTTCACCAGATTATCAGCCGTCCGAAGTTTCTTTATCGGATAGTAGTCCAACACGCTTCGCATGCGTGCTCGTGTCGGTCGTAGTTGCCTTGTCTCCAGTTCTATCGGAGTCGGCACAACATACTCTTTTGCGTCCAACAACACGCTTGTTTCTGAACCTTGTGTGCCTCCACGTATCCTGTCATGATCATTGGAGTACAAATGGCATTCCTTCGAGCCTTTATATCCTGTCATGATCATTGGAGTACTCTGCTGGCCGGTCTTATCATGCGCCACGCACCCAAAAGTGCGAAGATGATCAACCGAGGGCTTCCATCCGTACCATCTTTCATACGGAGTCATACCAACTCCACTCTTAGTTGGCTCCATGTTCAGCAAATACACATCAGTATTGACTGCCTCACCCCAGAAGTTTCCTAGCAAACCTTTACTCTTCATCATCCTATGTGCCATGGTCAACACGGTTTGATGCAGCTCGCCTTCCTGATCAATGCGTAGAGCTCTTATCTTCGCCTCTACCTTAAACTCTTCGGCTTCCTTGATCTTCTTAAATGCTTGTTGAGCTTGATTCTTACTTTTCAGCAACACAATCCACATGTATTTACTATGATCATCCACCACAAGAATGAAGAACTTATTGCCGGACGGAGTTGTAGGTGAAATTCCAACACATAGATCGCCATGATCAGATTCTGAAGCTTCACTTGCCTCAAACGTGGCTTCACGCAAAAACAGGACACTCCGATGGGTGGTGGTGGTAGTGGTACGGCCCAATGGGGGCGACGATGGCGTTGCCGCCGGTGGGCTCTCTGCTGCTAGCTGCGGGCCCGGTGTTATCCAAGGGTTGCTGAGAAGTCTTCTGTGTAATCATGGGATGGGTGGAGCTGGAGCTACGACTATGGCTACTTTCTCATGGCTGTGCTCGACGGCAGCGATGCCGCCGAAGATTGACCCTCTACTGTTGGTTGCGGCCCCGGTGTGACCCACGGCTACTACTTGGCGGCTAGGCATGAAAATGGACGGGCGCTGTTCGTCCGTATTGATTTGGTCGAACCTTTGCAAGTTCGGAGGGAGGCTGGTCAAGGAAACTCCCTCAGCTCACTACAGGAAATTTTGTAGGCGCCGACGGCCGGTATGCTACGCCGACGGCCAAATGTCGGGGCCGTCGGCATAGCTGCCTCCCCAGGCCAGCCCCCCAGCCAGGCCGTCGGCGTAGAAAGGGCCATCGGCATAGTAACATGTGCCGACGGTGGCCCTCGGCAAAGCAACGCCATCAGCGTAGTGGAGAAGGATATGCCGACGGTGACCCTCGGCGCACGTGTGGCCCTCGGCGTAGCCACGGCTCAGACATGGCGCCGCAAACGCCGTTTGCTGGCGAAGCTGTGCCGACGGCCGGGCCGTCGGCGTAGCCCTATGCGCCACGTGCTCCCCCAACACGCCTAAATTGGGTGGGCTGTGCCGACGGCTTAGCCGTCGGCGTAGCCCTTCAGATTTTTTTGCTGCGATTTCGATTGTTTGTATACTACAGGGTTTGGTTAGGCTTATCCCTTCAAATTATTTTTTCCATTTAATTTTAGTCATATATTTTATACTAATTTATTAATTACTCCCAATAATTTAATGTTGATATATATTGTTTGTACCGCCCGGATAGCAGTCTCCATCTCTTTCCCCGGGTACATCTATCCCCCTTCATATGGTTTCACATCATCATATGACCTAAACAAACACAAAACAAGAGAGTGCTACTCCGGGCTACCCCTGTCAGAGGGACGTCTAGGGAGGTAGACGATCTGATGTCCACAGATCAGGGTTCCGCAGGAGACCACGCTCTGGGGCATCGAAATACCTCAAGGACTTGCATGTGTCCCTAGAACATGCATGGAATTGTGGTGCTATGTTGAAACATGCAAAACCTAGTCCCCGGGTGTATGTGTCCCCCTTCTCATGCGTGCGCTGTAACCTAAAGCTAAGGTTTTGGACTTATATAAGGAGGAAACTCCCCGTTCCGGTGAAACCGGGTAGGATAGTGCCCTCCCCTTGTGAAGAAACATGGTTTTACATCATCATATGACCTAACAAAACACAAAACAAGAGAGTGCTACTCCGGGCTACCCCTGTCAGAGGGACGTCTAGGGGGGTAGACGATCTGATGCCCACAGATCAGGGTTCCGCAAGAGACCACGCTCCGGGGCATCGGAATACCTCAAGGAATTTCATGTGGCCCTAGCACATGCATGTAAGTGTGGATCTATGTTGAAACATGCAAAACCTAGTCCCCGGGTGCATGTGTCCCCTTTCTCATGCGTGCGTTGTAACCTAAAGCTAAGGTTCTTGACTTATATAAGGGGGAAACTCCCCGTTCCGGTGAAACCGGGTAGGATAGTGCCCTCCCCTTGTGAAGCACCATGGTTTTACATCATCATATGACCTAAACAAACACAAAAAAAAAAGAGTGCTACTCTGGGCTACCCCTTTCAGAGGGACGTCTAGGGGGGTAGGCGATCCGATGCGCACAGATCAGGGTTCCGCAGGAGACCACGCTCTGGGGCGTCGGGATACCTCAAGGACTTGCATGTGGCCCTAGCACATGCATGGAAGTGTGGTGCTATATTGAAACATGCAAAACCTAGTCCCCGGGTGCATGTGTGTAACACCCTCAGAATCGGCCCTATGCAAGTTTCAGCGCTTCCCGCCAAACCCGCATAGAAACGATTCAAAGGTGCCCACCAGGCACTTGCGTGCGGGTGGAAAACGAAGTAATATCATTACACAATAGTCCTCGATGGAACCCACAAAACATATATATACAACAGCGACTCAAAGAGTCAAGAATGCAGATATACAATACAAAGATCCAAATCACCTTTAAAACGATATAGCATCCGAGTACGGACAAGATGCAAATTGAGCTAAGAGCCCTGAAGAATAACCAATGGCGTCCATAACCCTGCCCAGGCCAAGCCGGAAGGGTAACCCTGCTAACGACGTCGATCTCAAAACCCGCTTAAACAAAAGGGGTGCCGACAAAGGGCAAAGGAAAAAGAGAGCGGTCAGTACTGAGGCCAGTACACGGCGAGACTAGAATTCGGCGGTCCTCGCCTACATAGGTATGGTGGACTGAAGCGGCAGCGCAGCATGCACGAAACATCCTATAGAGACTCGATATAACTGTCGGCTATCAGAGAGGGATAAGAAAGACCTATTTGGAACCAACCTGATGCTACCACCAAACATACCCATCCTGGTATTTCCCCCTCGAGACCAAACGAGGAAGTCAACCAAGGAACTCACACAGTTGGCAGTTTTATTTATTCAGTTATCGTTGCAGCAATTACTAGTCAGGTATAGATAGTCATTCTGATATAATAAGCAGTGGGCACTTTTAGTCAACCATTCCGTTGTAGTTGCAACACTTACTAGTCAGATACAATTAGCATGAGATATCCCCAAACCCAGCAGTTGTTGGTACTTTTATTTAGCCATTCCGTTGCAGTGAAGCTGATTACTAGTCATATCGGATACAAGTCAAATTATAGCAGTAAACTTTAGTTATGGTTGTCTATGATCAAGAACTGTGCTCCAAGTCGTCCATAACCGCGGACACGACTTTTCGAAAAGATTTAACCCTGCAGGGGTGCACCAAAGTATCCACACGCACTTCGACCCTTTTTGCCAGATCAGTTAACATACACCCATCGGTATGTCGGCGGGTCCTAAGTCATGACGTTTCCCAGACCCAAAGCAAGTACATGGGGGCCACCCTACTAAGCTACCCGCAACGAAGTTGGACGGCTCCAAAACGGACCCAGGGTTTGTGTAGACGGCTGTAAACGACTGGGAACCTAAAAGTGTGACTGGGCTTGTCGTGTTGGGAATATGCCCTAGAGGCAATCATGTATGATGATATTTCCCATTGTATTCATAAGGATATTAAGTAGTCCTTGTATAAACATCTGATGTATATCATTGAATATGTGATTCAGTTGTGGAACTATGCATTCATGTTGTTTATACTAAATATCCTTGGTCATTGAGGTTGTGCTGGACACACAACTTAGACCAATGTGAAAGTTGGCTTGATGACTCGGTTCCACTTGTCATGGGCATGGAGATGCTATTCCAACTTACACAGATTCGGCTAAAGAGTTTAGCGAGTCGGATTGACCCATATTGAGGTACAACGAACTAGTTGTCATTTGTATATCTCAATCAATGTAATCCTTAGACCTGAGGTTGTTGCATAGTCCGAGTTGAGGATCACCGACTTAGGTTCTGTCAAACGCTGATCCGTAACTGGGCAGTTATAAAGGCAGGGTTCGGGTCGACTGAGAATCAAACTGCGTGATGTGAATAACCAAGATGGGATTTTGCCCCTCCACTCGGAGAGATATTCTCTGGGCCCTCTCGTGAGATATGATTCGGAAAGCATGGCCATGCACGACTCGGTTAAGTGTTAACCGAGGCGATCGGCTAAGAGTTAGTCTGGTGAATCACTTATCTCGGATCGAGAAGAGAGTCGGACTATTTAAGGGATGACATATATTCGCCTATAGTCTGACAAGGTATATCGTGAGGCAAAAGGGACTCAGACGTAAGTCGCATTGGAAAGGCAAGTCGTCATCACTCTTTGGTACTTGGGAATCGGCAAGTTCTGCTAGGAGCCGATGCCGATTGATCGATTGTGAGTCGGACTCTAATCGTGTCCAAGTAACCATGAGCCTGCGGGGTCACACACTTAAGAGCGGGAGCAAGTTCGGATTGGATCCGAATCTGTAATCTGGTTGGGTTGGACCTAAACCAGATTAGGACTGAGTTAGTGAGTTGGACTCACGGTGACTAGTGTTATATGGGCTTTAGTGAATGGGTCGCGTGAGCAGAGCCCACGTTCACTCCCTATATATAGTGGAGCACAGTAACCCAGAAAGGTTAAGCGTTGTTCAGTTAGGTCATTCCATGTGTTGGAAACCCTAGCTCCACAGCAGTCCAGCCGCCGTAACGAACCTAGCAGTTCGCCGCCGGCGCTCCTCCTTGTACGTGTGGATACCAGCAGAGGTGCTGTGCGATCAGCACCAGGACGATCGGATCGTGAGGACTGCACTGCATCAGCCGACGCGCTTCATCAGTAATCCGCAACCACGCGTCTAGTGGTAAACCTCGTGGCCTTCTACCTCAGCTAGGTCTTGGGATCACCACGTTAGAGGAAAAAGTTTTGTTTTATCTCTGCGTGGCCCAACAGTGGTATCAGAGCGATAGCTTCTGGTTTTAGGCTCGAGATCTTGCATATGTGATATGCGGTAGGCTATAGATGAGATCTATGTGCTGTTTTGGTGGTCGATCTATGAGATAGATCGGTTTTGTATGAAGTTGATTGAATCAACTATACTCGGGGAATGGTAGATCTGATTTCCGTGATCATACTGCTGAGGTCGTGGAACGACATACCCCTACCGGTCGGCTTCCGCCATCGGGGTAGACTGTGACACGTAAATCCAGAAGCGGTGATCGAAGATCAAAGAGTTTGATCGAATCGGAACGATGGTCGGAACCCATGTCCGGATCGTAGATGAGATCTACGTTTTTGAAAAAATCGTCGGGCGCTGCCCGCACCCGCGAGGGGCGCTGCCCCTTCGATCCCCGCCCGCTATCCGGCTAGCGGGACCGCCGGCTTCGCCCTGGCGTAGCGCCTTAGATGTCGTTGCGAGTTTCACAACGCCGGTAGATATTGTATCTATGCATAACTTGTTTTTGCAGGAAGTTGTGAATGGTATGGTTCATGTACATGTGATGTATGTGTGTAATCCATACGTGATCTGCGAATCACGGTTTTTGTCAGCCGCCTGGAGCCTAGGTGCTGTCATTTTATTGTATAACGACCTGCGTGTCGGATTCTCTATGTAATTTACTTTACTAAGCTAATGTAGCTGTTTGGAGAACCCGGAAGGCATGCAAGGCGTTGTACATGTCGGCGACATGGAGTAAGACGGCAAGTGACAAGAGTTGGCACGAGTCGGATTACAGGCTTTGTGGAGATGGAGATCGCCATGAAGAGAGCCATACCATTTCACATTATAATTGCTTTATTTTGTGTTATTGTTATGTCTCTGTTTTACCTCTATTAGATAGTCGGTAAAATTTAATCCCTCAAAGAAGGTCTAGTCGTTTTTCCCGCCAGTGTTTGCACCATCACAAGTCGGACATTTTTGGTAGTGGGCTCATAAAATTGAGGTGCTGCCAATTCTTTCCGACTAGGTGGGTTCGAGTCGGACTCTTACTGCAGAAACACTCGGTAAGCTAGACGGGTCTATCACAACGGTTGTGGGACTCGGGGAAAGGTCGGATGGGAGCCGGGGCATGTGATTCCACCCGTCCAACAGGAGTCGCATGAGATGCGATTGACAAGGAGTTGTCTACCTAGATCACTTGGCGGCTAGCGGTGATGCTAAAGCTCACTAGCCGACTTGCTTATTTAGGATCCTGAATCACTAAGTAACCATCGGAGGGGTGTTGGTTCTAGTGGGAGCATAAAATATTAAAATGTTTAATATGCTTGCTCTTTTATGAATACATGTCTTAAGTGTTTTGCATATTTTCTGTTGTAGATCATGGCACCTAGTAGCAGTCACTCTCAGATATCCGGTTTTGCGTTGAGAACCATTCTTGAGAAAGATAAACTGAACGACACTAATTTTACCAACTGGTATCGAAATCTGAGAATTGTTCTCAAACAAGAAAAGAAGGACCATGTCCTAGACAACCCACTTCCAGATGAGCCGAATGAGAATGCGACTGTTGCAACCACCAATGCCTACCGTCGGGCTAAGGATGAGTCCACGGATATTAGCTGTCTTATGCTTGCTCACATGGAACCGGACTTGCAAAAGCAGTTCGAGCATGTTGAGGCCTACGATATGATCGAAAGCCTCAAAAGTATGTTCCAGGCTCAGGCGAAGACTGAGAGGTATCAAGTCTCTCAGGCTTTGCTGAGTTGCAAGATTAAGGATGGTGATCCACTGAGTCCGCATGTGATCAAAATGGTTGGTTACGTGCAGTCTCTGGAGAGGCTTGGCTACCCCATAAGCGAAGAGTTCGCTACGGATATAATTCTGAACTCTCTTCCTAGTGCATATGGGCAGTTCATTTCGAACTACCACATGCATGGTATGGATAAGAAGCTCACTGAATTGCATGGGATGCTCAAGCAGGCAGAGGCGGATCTCAAGAAGGGCACCAGTCAAGTGTTGATGGTGCAGAATAAGGCTAAGTTCAAGAAGAGTTCTTGGACTAAGAAGAAGGCTAAGTCAGGAGGAAAGCAGGCTCAGGACCCGGTCCCAAGTGCTTCCTCAGGGACTAAACCATCTCCTTCAGCCGGATCCACTTGCTTCTACTGCAAGGCGGATGGCCACTGGAAGAGGAACTGCAGCAAGTACTTGGCCGATAAAGCCAAGAGTGGAGGTATGACTTCCGACTCAGGTACACTTGTTTGCAATGTTATAGACATATATCTTGCTGATGCACCTAATAGTTCTTGGGTATATGATACCGGATCAGTTATTCACATCTGCAACTCGTTGCAGGGACTGGTAAGAACTAGGAGCGTAGCAAGAGGCGAGGTTGATATTCGAGTCGGCAACAAAGCAAGAGTTGCTGCGTTGGAAGTCGGCACGATGCAACTTCATTTACCTTCCGGATTCATTATGGAACTAAATAATTGTTAATATGTTCCAGTGCTCAGTCGAAACATTATTTCTGCTTCATGTTTGATGAGGCAAGGCTATGAGTCGAATATCAAGAATAATGGTTGTTCTTTGTATTTGAATGATATGTTTCACGGCTTTGCACCCGTCCAGGACGGGTTATTTATTTTGAATCTTGATGGTGAGTCGGTTTATAACATAAATGTTAAAAGGTTGAAACCAAATGATCTGAATATGACTTACTGTTGGCACTGTCGGCTTGGTCATATAAGTTGGAAACGCATGAAGAAACTCCATGATGATGGACTCCTAACTTCGTTCGACTTGGAGTCGTTCGAGACATGCGAATGTTGCCTACTCGGCAAAATGACCAAGACACCTTTTGCAAAGAGTTGCGAAAGGGCGTCAGACTTGTTGGGACTAGTACATAGTGATGTATGTGGACAAATGAGCACGACAGCCAGGGGTGGTTATGAGTACTTCATTACCTTCACTGATGATTTGAGTAGGTATGGATATATCTACTTGATGAAACATAAGTCGGAAACCTTTGAAAAGTTCAAAGAATTCCAGAATGAAGCACAGAATCAACTCGGCAAGAAAATAAAGTTTCTTCGGTCGGACCGAGGAGGCGAGTACATGAGCCATGAGTTTGATGACCATCTGAAAAGTTGTGGAATAGTTCCTCAACTTACTCCGCTAGGAACGCCACAAAGGAATGGTGTTTCGGAAAGGCGGAATCGGACCTTGTTGGACATGGTACGATCAATGATGAGTCGGACAGATCTGCCTTTATCATTTTGGGGTTATTTTCTAGAAACAGCGGCGTTCACACTAAACAAAGTACCATCGAAGTCGGTAGAGAAGACACCGCATGAGATGTGGACAGGCAAAAAGCCGAGTTTGTCTTTTCTTAAGATTTGGGGTTGTGAAGCATTTGTCAAGCGACTTCAGTCGGACAAGCTTACAGCCAAATCGGATAAGTGTATTTTCGTGGGGTATCCGAGGGAAACCTTGGGTTACTACTTCTACAACCGAGAAGAGGGCAAAGTGTTTGTCGCTCGGAACGGTGTCTTCCTTGAGAAAGAGTTTCTCAGTCGGAGAGTAAGTGGGAGCACGGTGCAACTCGAAGAAATTCGAGAGGAATCGGCAAGTAGCGAATCGGCAAAAACCTTGGAGGATGAGCCGATCGTGGCAGCTGAGCCGATAGCCGCACCTGTACTACGAAGATCGGCAAGATTACGAAGTGTTCATGATGTGTTACTGTTAGACAGTGATGAGCCGGCAAATTATTCGGAAGCGATGGTGGGATCTGATTCCGAGTCATGGCTTGGAGCCATGAGATCCGAGATAAAGTCCATGGATGAAAATCAAGTTTGGAACTTGGTTGATCTGCCAGACGGTGCAAGACCCGTCGAGTGCAAATGGGTCTTTAAAAGGAAAACTGATATGGATGGAAATGTTTCCGTCTATAAAGCACGCCTTGTCGCGAAGGGGTTCCGACAAGTTCAAGGAGTTGATTACGACGAGACTTTCTCGCCCGTAGCGATGCTTAAATCAGTTCGGATCATGTTAGCTATAGCAGCCTATTTCGACTATGAGATATGGCAGATGGATGTCAAAACGGCTTTCCTTAACGGAAATTTAACCGAGGACGTGTATATGATACAGCCCGAGGGTTTTGTCGATCCGGCTAATGCTGACAAGGTATGCAAACTTCAGAAATCCATTTATGGGTTGAAGCAAGCATCTCGGAGTTGGAATATTCGCTTTGATGAGGTAGTCAAATCGTTTGGCTTCATCAAGAGTGATCATGATTCTTGTTTGTACAAGAAGTTTAGTGGGAACAAAGTAAATTTTCTAATCTTATATGTGGATGACATATTACTGATTGGAAATGATGTCCAGATGTTGCAAGAAACCAAGGAATCATTAGAAAGGAGTTTCTCAATGAAAGACTTGGGTGAGGCAACATACATCCTCGGAGTCCGGATCTATAGAGATAGATCAAGGAGGCTCATTGGATTGAGTCAGAGTACTTATTTGGACAAAGTGTTGAAGAAGTTCAACATGGAATCGTCTAAGAAGGGGTTCTTACCGATGTCCCATGGTGTAAAACTTAGCAAGACTCAGTGTCCTTCGACAACTGATGAGCGAAGTCGGATGAGTGCGATTCCATATGCTTCTGCAGTTGGATCCATCATGTACGCCATGATTTGTACTAGGCCGGATTTTCCTATGCTCTAAGTGTTGTGAGCAGATACCAGGCTGATCCTGGAGAGATCCACTGGACAGCGGCTAAAAATATCCTAAAGTACTTAAGAAGGACTAAGGATATGTTCTTGGTTTATGGTGGTGAAGATGAACTCAGTGTAAAGGTTACACGGATGCGAGTTATCTCACCGACTCTGATGATTCTCGCTCGCAATCCGGATACGTGTTTATTATAAACGGAGGTGCTGTGAGCTGGAAAAGTTCCAAGCAAGAGACTGTGTCTGCGTCTACAACAGAGGCTGAGTATATTGCCGCCTCGGAGGCAGCAAAGGAAGCTGTTTGGATGAGGAATTTCCTCATGGATCTTGGTGTGGTTCAGGGCTCGTCCAATCCGTTGGACGTGTATTGTGACAACAATGGTGCTATTGCACAAGCCAAAGAACCTAGACAACACCAGAAGAACAAGCACATACTCATGCAGTACCACCTAATTCGCCAGTTCGTGGATCAGGGTGATATCAAGTTATGCAAGGTACACACGGATGCAAATATTGCGGATCCGTTGACAAAGCCGTTACCCCAGCCGAAGCATGAGGCGCACCTGAGAGCCATGGGCATTAGATGCCTAGACATGTGATGTCGAAAGATTGACTCTAGTGCAAGTGGGAGACTGTTGGGAATATGCCCTAGAGGCAATCATGTATGATGATATTTCCCATTGTATTCATAAGGATATTAAGTAGTCCTTGTATAAACATCTGATGTGTATCATTGAATATGTGATTCAGTTGTGGAACTATGCATTCATGTTGTTTATACTAAGTATCCTTGGTCATTGAGGTTGTGCTGGACACACAACTTAGACCAATGTGAAAGTTGGCTTGATGACTCGGTTCCACTTGTCATGGGCATGGAGATGCTATTCCAACTTACACAAATTCGGCTAAAGAGTTTAGCGAGTCGGATTGACCCATATTGAGGTACAACGAACTAGTTGTCATTTGTATATCTCAATCAATGTAATCCTTAGACCTGAGGTTGTTGCATAGTCCGAGTTGAGGATCACCGACTTAGGTTCTGTCAAACGCTGATCCGTAACTGGGCAGTTATAAAGGCAGGGTTCGGGTCGACTGAGAATCAAGCTGCGTGATGTGAATAACCAAGATGGGATTTTGCCCCTCCACTCGGAGAGATATTCTCTGGGCCCTCTCGTGAGATATGATTCGGAAAGCATGGCCATGCACGACTCGGTTAAGTGTTAACCGAGGCGATCGGCTAAGAGTTAGTCGGGTGAATCACTTATCTCGGATCGAGAAGAGAGTCGGACTATTTAAGGGATGACATATATTCGCCTATAGTCTGACAAGGTATATCGTGAGGCAAAAGGGACTCAGACGTAAGTCGCATTGGAAAGGCAAGTCGTCATGACTCTTTGGTACTTGGGAATCGGCAAGTTCTGCTAGGAGCCGATGCCGATTGATCGATTGTGAGTCGGACTCTAATCGTGTCCAAGTAACCATGAGCCTGCGGGGTCACACACTTAAGAGCGGGAGCAAGTTCGGATTGGATCCGAATCTGTAATCTGGTTGGGTTGGACCTAAACCAGATTAGGACTGAGTTAGTGAGTTGGACTCACGGTGACTAGTGTTATATGGGCTTTAGTGAATGGGTCGCGTGAGCAGAGCCCACGTTCACTCCCTATATATAGTGGAGCACAGTAACCCAGAAAGGTTAATCGTTGTTCGGTTAGGTCATTCCATGTGTTGGAAACCCTAGCTCCACAGCAGTCCAGCCGCCGTAACGAACCTAGCAGTTGGCCGCCGGCGCTCCTCCTTGTACGTGTGGATACCAGCAGAGGTGTTGTGCGATCAGCACCAGGACGATCGGATCGTGAGGACTGCACTGCATCAGCCGACGCGCTTCATCAGTAATCCGCAACCGCGCGTCTAGTGGTAAACCTCGTGGCCTTCTACCTCAGCTAGGTCTTGGGATCACCACGTTAGAGGAAAAAGTTTTGTTTTATCTCTGCGTGGCCCAACATGTCGATACAGCGAAAACGTGTCACGATCCTAAACAGTACAGGTGCTCCTCGCACAATCGTAAATAAAGCAGTAAAGCATGGCATAAGTACAGGATAGTAATAAAGCCCCAAACTACTTCTGGCCCCCGGTACAATGCTTTGAAATCAGGTACTAATTGATGGGGGTGCCCATACACCCCACCTGTGGTTAGCGCGCTCGATCTCGGAACAGGTGTCAAGAACTCGGGGTCCTACGGGACACCAGTGAGCGGTTAAAATCTAAATATTGTCTATTACCCACCGGTGCCTCTGCATTTACCTACTTTCAGTTTTAGTTATTAAACAATAATTAAAGCCATGATCATCTCCAACATTAAACATGCGGCAATACTCCAACAACTGTGGTACTTGACAACACGCAACAGCACTTGAGCAAGCAACTACGACGCGCAGGTCCAACTATCTACCAAACAACAGGTAATAGGATGTGTCCAAGGCAATATAAGGCCGCAAGGGATATCACGGGTACGGAAACTAGAGCATCGCAACACGGATAGCAATAGATCAACAGGAGGAAATAAAGACTATAAATGCAAAATAGGTAGAAGGGGAAGGGATGCTCGCCTGAAAACATTGCTGAAGGTTCATCCGAAGATCGGGTCGACACTCACATCAACTCATCGGACTAGTCCGTGAAGAAGCAAAACACTAGCACAAACACCGGATGCACTATTTAATACTATGACAGAAGATCGGGCATGATGCATGTATGATGTATGACATGGCAAAGGTGCAATGCAATTAGATCATATTAAGCGGAACCGGGGTCCCGACATTTAATTAAACGGTTCAAGTTATTTATCTACCCCGCAAATTAAGTGTTGGGTTAACAGGGCGGAACATGGCATCGGTTCGCTGCACCAATTTAAATGAAGTCCGGAATAAGACAAAGATATCCCGCATATAGACTCCATATTTAATTATGAGATGAATTGGCATAATGCCCCCAAACCACAGACAAGTATGCATGCATGAACAATTTAATATGCATCAGTTGATAATGTCATATTATAAAAATAATGGGGTCTCGGATAGGGAATCACTTTAGGGTTCGGCGAACTTGGGCTCCGAGGGGTTCAGGGTCGGTTCTCAGGGTCCGGATCTGGGGTTCGGTCTCGGCGGTATCGTTCTCGGATAACGGAGGTAGATCTTGTCGCATCCGAAAAGAAGGACTTGGTTGGCGTCGGGGGCATCGGATTCGCCCTGGTCGGTGCCGATCTTGTCGTCACGAAGATCTTGTCGGGTCCTCGTATCGGGTCGGTCTTGGCGTTCGGGAAGAAGAACTTGGCGTCCGAGAGACGATCCTGTCGCATCCGCGGTCGACGGTCTTGTCGTTTCCCGGCGGAGATCTTGGTGTGCCGAGGGTCTCGGTGGGGTCGGCCTTCGGTGCCAGGAAGGAGTTCTTGGTGCTCCGAGAGGTAGATCTTGTCGGTTCCACCCCCAAAGGTCTTGTGGTTCCGTGACGGAGACCTCTGGGTTCGGTTCGCGGTTCCTCGTCGATGGTTCGGGGTCATGATACCCGGAAGGAGATCTTGTCGGTAGTCCTTACAACTTGTTCTTGGTCGATCTTGTCTTTAGCCCCACACCGTATTCTTGTCTCCCGAGTACCACCACACAACAATACCCGCACAGGATCTGCACTGAATAGCTAAAAGCACCTGGGCACACACGCGGCTAGGAAAGGACGGCCGGACTTGACACGAGGGGAGGGCGGTGTCGGCGGTTCTCTGCGGGGTAGCGCGATGGCCGGCAGGGAGCAGGTCGGTGGTGGAGGCGACGGGGCGGCTCGACGGCGGCGGACCCGCTGGTGGCGGCGGTTGATGAGGAGCAGGCGACGAACGGGGGGAGCGGGGAAGGCGCGCGCGGATGACGGTGGCGAAGGAGGGGTTGACGACGGCGGAAACCTCGCGGGCCAGAGGAAGGCGGCCGGCGACGAGGAGGGTACCGGAGGCGAGTCAACGCAGGACGGCGTCGATGCGGCCGAAAACGAGGAGGACGAGGTGCGGACGGGGCCAGCGAGGGGGCGCCCGAGGGGAAGATGCCCTGGCGGCGGGGATTGAAGGAGAGGGGGTCTGGCGAGCGAGCGAGCGGGGTCGGGTGATGGGGCCAGGGAGAGAGAGAGACAGGCTAGGGGCGGCGGCCGGCCAGGAGAGGCGAAGGAGGAGGGAGCCCCAGGCGGCGGCGGCGGCGGTTCTCTACGAGAGGAGGAGGCGAGCGGGGGTCGGCAGGGGTGGGGGTGCGGGAAAATGCGGAAGGAGAGACGGGGTGGGTCGCGGGTGGTAGGGCCAGAGGTGGGCCAGGCTGCAGGAGGGTGCGGCCTCGCGTGCGTGGCGTGTGTGGCGTGTGTGCGGTGGCGGGGTGGGGCCCAGGGTGACGTGGCGCGCCGGCTGAGTGGTGTGTGTGTGGTGTGTTGGGTGAGGTGGAGGGAAAAAGGGTGGGGCTGGTGAGGTGTCGCCATGGGATTGGAGGGGGTGAGGTGGCTGAAGGGTGGGTAGAATAGGACTGGGTAGTTTTAGGATTAGATATTTTTGACTAGGGTTTTCTTTTGGGCCGGGTAGTAGGGGTCTGACCGGTTGGGCTTTTGGGCCGGCCGGCTGGAGTGCCTCCCCAAAATAATAGTTTTTGTTATTTCTTTTATTTTAAAATAAATTTTGTAAATAGTTTTAGATAAATAAAAGATCCGGCTGGACCGACGGTTTGGTTTGAACAAAGGGGAGGATATTAATATAGAAAACAAAGTAGGTCTTTTAGCAAAATAGTTTTAATCAATTAGATGCATGCTGATGTCATGATGATGCACAAGTATTTTTAACACGCGATTTTCTAGTAGTGGTTTTAGCGGGATGCCACAATGTGTCCCCCTTCTCATGCGTGCTCTATAACCTAAAGCAAAGGTTCTAGACTTATATAAGGGGGAAACTCCCCGTTCCGGTGAAACCGGGTAGGATAGTGCCCTCCCCTTGTGAAGCACCATGGTTTTACATCACCATATGACCTAAACAAACACAAAACAAGAGAGTGCTACTCCGGGCTACCCCTGTCGGAGGGACGTCTAGGGGGGTAGACGATCCGATGCCCACAGATCAGGGTTCCACAGGAGACCACGCTCCGGGGCGTCGGAATACCTCAAGGACTTGCATGTGGCCCTATCACATGCATGGAAGTGTGGTGTTATGTTGAAACATGCAAAACCCAGTCCCCGGGTGCATGTGTCCCCCTTCTCATGCGTGCGCTGTAACCTAAAGCTAAGGTTCTGGACTTATATAAGGTGGAAACTCCCCGTTCCGGTGAAACCGGGTAGGATAGTGCCCTACCCTTGTGAAGCACCATGGTTTTATATCATCATATGACCTAAACAAACACAAAATAAGAGAGTTCTACTCCAGGCTACCCCTGTCAGAGGGACGTCTAGGGGGGTAGACGATCCGATGCCCACAGATCAGGGTTCCGTAGGAGACCACGCTCTGGGGCGTCGGAATACCTCAAGGACTTGCATGTGGCCCTAGCACATGCATGGAAGTGTGGTGCTATGTTGAAACATGCAAAACCTAGTCCCCGGGTGCATGTGTCCCCCTTCTCATGCGTGCGCTGTAACCTAAAGCTAAGGTTCTGGACTTATATAAGGGGGAAACTCCTCGTTCCGGTGAAACCGGGTAGGATAGTGCCCTCCCCTTGTGAAGCACCATGGTTTTACATCATCATATGACCTAAACAAACACAAAAAATGAGAGTGCTACTCCGGGCTACCCCTGTCAGAGGATCGTCTAGGGGGTAGACGATCTGATGCCCACATATCAGGGTTCCGCGGCAGACCACGCTCCGGGGCGTCGGAATACCTCAAGTACTTGCATGTGGCCCTAGCACATGCATGGAAGTGTGGTGCTATGTTGAAACATGCAAAAACTAGTCCCCGGGTGCATGTGTCCCCCTTCTCATGCGTGCGCTGTAACCTAAAGCTAAGGTTCTGAACTTATATAAGGGGGAAACTCCTCGTTCCGGTGAAACCGGGTAGGATAGTGCCCTCCCCTTGTGAAGCACCATGGTTTTCCATCACCATATGACCTAAACAAACACAAAACAAGAGAGTGCTACTCCGGGCAACCCCTGTCAGAGGGTCGTCTAGGGGGTAGACGATCTGATGCCCACAGTTCAGGGTTCCGGAGGAGACCACGCTCTGGGGCGTCGGAATACCTCAAGGACTTGCATGTGGCCCTAGCACATGCATGGAAGTGTGGTGCTATGTTGAAACATGCAAAACCTAGTCCCCGGGTGCATGTGGCCCCCTTCTCATGCGTGCGCTGTAACCTAAAGCTAGGGTTCTGGACTTATATAAGGGGGAAACTCCTCGTTCCGGTGAAACCGGGTAGGTTAATGCCCTCCCCTTTTGAAGCACCATGGTTTTACATCACCATATGACCTAAAAAACACAAAGCAATAGAGTGCTACTCCGGGCTACCCCTGTCAGAGGATCGTCTAGGGGGTAGACGATCCGATGCCCACAGATCAGGGTTCCGTGGGAGACCACGCTCCGGGGCGTCGGAATACCTCAAGGACTTGCATGTGGCCCTAGCACATGCATGGAAGTGTGGTGCTAAGTTGAAACAGGCAAAAACTAGTACCCGGGTGCATGTGTCCCCCTTCTCATGCGTGCGCTGTAACCTAAAGCTAAGGTTCTGGACTTATATAAGGGGGAAACTCCTCGTTCCGGTGAAACCGGGTAGGATAGTGACCTCCCCTTGTGAATCACCATGGTTTTCCATCACCATATGACCTAAACAAACACAAAACAAGAGAGTGCTACTCCGGGCTACCCCTGTCAGAGGATCGTCTAGGGGGTAGATGATCTGATGCCCACAGTTCAGGGTTCTGGAGGAGACCACGCTCTGGTGCATCGGAATACCTCAAGGACTTGCATGTGGCCCTAGCACATGCATGGAAGTGTGGTGCTATGTTGAAATAGGCAAAACCTAGTCCCCGGGTGCATGTGTCCCCCTTCTCATGCATGCGCTGTAACCTAAAGCTAAGGTTCCAGACTTATATAAGGGGGAAACTCCCCGTTCCGGTGAAACCGGGTAGGATAGTTCCCTACCCTTGTGAAGCACCATGGTTTTACATCATCATATGACCTAAACAAACACAAAACAAGAGAGTGCTACTCCAGGCTACCCCTGTCAGAGGATCGTCTAGGGGGTACACGATCCGATGCCCACAGATCAGGGTTCCGCGAGAGACCACGCTCCGGGGCGTCGGAATACCTCAAGGACTTGCATGTGGCCCTAGCACATGCATGGAAGTGTGGTGCTATGTTGAAACATGCAAAACCTAGTCCCCGGGTGCATGTGTCCCCCTTCTCACGCGTGCGCTGTAACTTAAAGCTAAGGTTCTAGACTTATATAAGGGGGAAACTCTCCGTTCCGGTGAAACCGGGTAGGATAGTGCCCTCCCCTTGTGAATCACCATGGTTTTACATCATCATATGACCTAAACAAACACAAAAAATGAGAGTGCTAATCCGGGCTACCCCTGTCAGAGGATCGTCTAGGGGGTAGACGATCTAATGCCCACAGATCAGGGTTCCGCGGCAGACCACGCTCCGGGGCGTCGGAATACCTCAAGGACTTGCATGTGGCCCTAGCACATGCATGGAAGTGTGGTGCTATGTTGAAACATGCAAAACCTAGTCCCCGGGTGCATGTGTCCCCCTTCTCACGCGTGCGCTGTAACTTAAAGCTAAGGTTCTAGACTTATATAAGGGGGAAACTCTCCGTTCTGGTGAAACCGGGTAGGATAGTGCCCTACCCTTGTGAAGAACCATGGTTTTACATCATCATATGACCTAAACAAACAAAAAAAATGAGAGTGCTAATCCGGGCTACCCCTGTCAGAGGATCGTCTAGGGGGTAGACGATCTGATGCCCACAGATCAGGGTTCCGCGGCAGACCACGCTCCGGGGGGTCGGAATACCTAAAGGACTTGCATGTGGCCCTAGCACATGGATGGAAGTGTGGTGCTATGTTGAAACATGCAAAACCTAGTCCCCGGGTGCATGTGTCCCCCTTCACATGTGTGCGTTGTAACCTAAAGCTAATGTTCTGGACTTATATAAGGGGGAACTCCCCGTTCCGGTGAAATCGGGTAGGATAGTGCCCTCCCCTTGTGAAGCACCATGGTTTTACATCATCATATGACCTAAACAAACACAAAACAAGAGAGTGCTACTCCGGGCTACCCCTTTTAGAGGGCCCTCTAGGGGGTAGACGATCTGATGCCCACAGATCAGGGTTCCGCGGGAGACCACGCTCCGGGGCGTCGGAATACCTCAAGGACTTGCATGTGGCCCTAGCACATGCCTGGAAGTTTGGTGCTATGTTTAAATAGGCAAAACCTAGTCCCCGGGTGCATGTGTCCCCCTTCTCATGCGTGCGCTGTAACCTAAAGCTATGGTTCTGGACTTATATAAGGGGGAAACTCCCCGTTCCGGTGAAACCGGGTAGGATAGTGCCCTACCCTTGTAAAGCACCATGGTTTTACATCATCATATGACCTAAACAAACACAAAAAAACAGAGTGCTACTCCAGGCTACCCCTGTCAGAGGATCGTCTAGGGGGTAGACGATCCGATGCCCATAGATCAGGGTTCCACGGGAGACCACGCTCCGGGGCGTCGGAATACCTCAAGGACTTGCATGTGGCCCTAGCACATGCATGGAAGTGTGGTGATATGTTGAAACATGCAAAACCTAGTCCCCGGGTGCATGTGTCCCCCTTCTCACGCGTGCGCTGTAACTTAAAGCTAAGGTTCTAGACTTATATAAGGGGGAATCTCTCTTTCCGGTGAAACCGGGTAGGATAGTGCCCTCCCCTTGTGAAGCACCATGGTTTTACATCATCATATGACCTAAACAAACACAAAAAAAGATAGTGCTAATCCGGGCTACCCCTTTCAGAGGATCGTCTAGGGGGTAGACGATCTGATGCGCACAGATCAGGGTTCCGCGGCAGACCACGCTCCGGGGCGTCGGAATACCTCAAGGACTTGCATGTGGCCCTAGCACATGCATGGAAGTGTGGTCCTATGTTGAAACATGCAAAACCTAGTCCCCGGGTGCATGTGTCCCCCTTCACATGTGTGCGTTGTAACCTAAAGCTAAGGTTCTGGACTTATATAAGGGGGAACTCCCCGTTCCGGTGAAACCGGGTAGGATAGTGCCCTCCCCTTGTGAAGCACCATGGTTTTACATCATCATATGACCTAAACAAACACAAAACAGGAGAGTGCTACTCCTGGCTACCCCTTTTAGAGGGACCTCTAGGGGGTAGACGATCTGATGCCCACAGATCAGGGTTCCGCGGCAGACCACGCTCCGGGGCGTCCGAATACCTCAAGGACTTGCATGTGGCCCTAGCACATGCATGGAAGTGTGGTGCTATGTTGAAACATGCAAAACCTAGTCCTCGGGTGCATGTGTCCCCCTTCGCATGCGTACGTTGTAACCTAAAGCTAAGGTTCTGGACTTATATAAGGGGGAAACTCCTCGTTCCGGTGAAACCGGGTAGGATAGTGCCCTCCCCTTGTGAAGCACTTTGGTTTTACATCATCATATGACCTAAACAAACACAAAACAATAGAGTGCTACTCTGGGCTACCCCTGTCAGAGGATCGTCTAGGGGGTAGACGATCTGATGCCCACAGATTAGGGTTCCACGGGAGACCACGCTCTGGGGCGTCGGAATACCTCAAGGACTTGCATGTGGCCCTAGCACATGCATGGAAGTGTGGTGCTATGTTGAAACAAGAAAAAACTAGTACCCGGGTGCATGTGTCCCCCTTCTCATGCGTGCGCTGTAACCTAAAGCTAAGGTTCTGGACTTATATAAGGGGGAAACTCCTCGTTCCGGTGAAACCGGGTAGGATAGTGACCTCCCCTTGTGAAGCACCATGGTTTTCCATCACCATATGACCTAAACAAACACAAAACAAGAGAGTGCTACTCCGGGCTACCCCTGTCAGAGGATCGTCTAGGGGGTAGACGATCTGATGCCCACAGTTCAGGGTTCTGGAGGAGACCACGCTCTGGGGCATCGGAATACCTCAAGGACTTGCATGTGGCCCTAGCACATGCATGGAAGTGTGGTGCTATGTTGAAAAATGCGAAAACTAGTCCCCGGGTGCATGTGTCCCCCTTCTCATGCGTGCGCTGTAACCTAAAGCTAAGGTTCCGGACTTATATAAGGGGGAAACTCCCCGTTCCGGTGAAACCGGGTAGGATAGTGCCCTACCCTTGTGAAGCACCATGGTTTTACATCATCATATGACCTAAACAAACACAAAACAAGAGAGTGCTACTCCAGGCTACCCCTGTCAGAGGATCGTCTAGGGGGTACACGATCCGATGCCCACAGATCAGGGTTCCGCGGGAGACCACGCTCCGGGGCGTCGGAATACCTCAAGGACTTGAATGTGGCCCTAGCACATGCATGGAAGTGTGGTGCTATGTTTAAACATGAAAAACCTAGTCCCCGGGTGCATGTGTCCCCCTTCTCACGCGTGCGCTGTAACTTAAAGCTAAGGTTCTAGACTTATATAAGGGGGAAACTCTCCGTTCCGGTGAAACCGGGTAGGATAGTGCCCTCCCCTTGTGAAGAACCATGGTTTTACATCATCATATGACCTAAACAAACAAAAAAAAATGAGAGTGCTAATCCGGGCTACGCCTGTCAGAGGATCGTCTAGGGGGTAGACGATCTGATGCCCACAGATCAGGGTTCCGCGGCAGACCACGCTCCGGGGTGTCGGAATACCTCAAGGACTTGCATGTGGCCCTAGAACATGGATGGAAGTGTGGTGCTATGTTGAAACATGCAAAACCTAGTCCCCGGGTGCATGTGTCCCCCTTCACATGTGTGCGTTGTAACCTAAAGCTAAGGTTCTGGACTTATATAAGGGGGAACTCCCCGTTCCGGTGAAATCGGGTAGGATAGTGCCCTCCCCTTGTGAAGCACCATGGTTTTACATCATCATATGACCTAAACAAACACAAAACAAGAGAGTGCTACTCCGGGCTACCCCTTTTAGAGGGCCCTCTAGGGGGTAGACGATCTGATGCCCACAGATCAGGGTTCCGCGGGAGACCACGCTCCGGGGCGTCGGAATACTTCAAGGACTTGCATGTGGCCCTAGCACATGCCTGGAAGTTTGGTGCTATGTTGAAATAGGCAAAACCTAGTCCCCGGGTGCATGTGTCCCCCTTCTCATGCGTGCGCTGTAACCTAAAGCTATGGTTCTGGACTTATATAAGGGGGAAACTCCCCGTTCCGGTGAAACCGGGTAGGATAGTGCCCTACCCTTGTGAAGCACCATGGTTTTACATCATCATATGACCTAAACAAACACAAAAAAAGAGAGTGCTACTCCAGGCTACCCCTGTCAGAGGATCGTCTAGGGGGTACACGATCCGATGCCCACAGATCAGGGTTCCGCGGGAGACCACGCTCCGGGGCGTCGGAATACCTCAAGGACTTGCATGTGGCCCTAGCACATGCATGGAAGTGTGGTGCTATGTTGAAACATGCAAAACCTAGTCCCCGGGTGCATGTGTCCCCCTTCTCACGCGTGCGCTGTAACTTAAAGCTAAGGTTCTAGACTTATATAAGGGGGAAACTCTCCGTTCCGGTGAAACCGGGTAGGATAGTGCCCTCCCCTTGTGAAGCACCATGGTTTTACATCATCATATGACCTAAACAAACACAAAAAATGAGAGTTCTAATCCGGGCTACCCCTGTCAGAGGATCGTCTAGGGGGTAGACGATCTGATGCCCACAGATCAGGGTTCCGCGGCAGACCACGCTCCGGGGCGTCGGAATACCTCAAGGACTTGCATGTGGCCCTAGCACATGCATGGAAGTGTGGTGCTATGTTGAAACATGCAAAACCTAGTCCCCGGGTGCATGTGTCCCCCTTCACATTTGTGCGTTGTAACCTAACGCTAAGGTTCTGGACTTATATAAGGGGGAACTCCCCGTTCCGGTGAAACCGGGTAGGATAGTGCCCTCCCCTTGTGAAGCACCATGGTTTTACATCATCATATGACCTAAACAAACACAAAACAGGAGAGTGCTACTCCTGGCTACCCCTTTTAGAGGGACCTCTAGGGGGTAGACGATCTGATGCCCACAGATCAGGGTTCCGCGGGAGACCACGCTCCGGGGCGTCGGAATACCTCAAGGACTTGCATGTGGCCCTAGCACATGCCTGGAAGTTTGGTGCTATGTGGAAACATGCAAAACCTAGTCCCCGGGTGCATGTGTCCCCCTTCGCATGCGTGCGCTGTAACTTAAAGCTAAGGTTCTGGACTTATATAAGGGGGAACTCTCCGTTCTGGTGAAACCGGGTAGGATAGTGTCCTCCCCTTGTGAACAACCATGGTTTTACATCATCATATGACCTAAACAAACACAAAAAAAGAGATTGCTACTCCGGGCTACCCCTGTCAGAGGGACGTCTAGGGGGGTAGACGACCCGATGCCCACAGATCAGGGTTCCGCGGCAGACCACGCTCCGGGGCGTCGGAATACCTCAAGTACTTGCATGTGGCCCTAGCACATGCATGGAAGTGTGGTGCAATGTTGAAACATGCAAAATCTAGTCCCCAAGTGCATGTGTCCCCCTTCGCATGCGTGGCTGTAACCTAAAGCTAAGGTTCTGGACTTATATAAGGGGAAACTCCCTGTTCCGGTGAAACCGGGTAGGAGAGTTCTCTCCCCTTGTGAAGCACGATGGTTTTACATCATCATATGACCTAAACAAACACAAAACAAGAGAGTGCTACTCCGGGCTACCCCTGTCAGAGGATCGTCTAGGGGGGTAGACGATCCGATGCCCACAGATCAGGGTTCCGCGGGAGACCACGCTCCGGGGCGTCGGAATATCTCAAGGACTTGCATGTGGCCCTAGCACATGCATGGAAGTGTGGTTCTATGTTGAAACATGCAAAACCTAGTCCCTAGGTGCATGTGTCCCCCTTCGCATGCGTGCGCTGTAAACTAAAGCTAAGGTTCTGGACTTATATAAGGGGGAAACTCCCTGTTCCGGTGAAACCGGGTAGGATAGTGCCCTCCCCTTGTGAAGCACCATGGTTTTACATCATCATATGACCTAAACAAACACAAAACAAGATATTGCTACTCCGGGCTACCTTTGTCAGAGGATCGTCTAGGGGATAGACGATCTGATGCCCACAGATCAGGGTTCCGCGGCAGACCACGCTCCGGGGCGTCCGAATACCTCAAGGACTTGCATGTGGCCCTAGCACATGCATGGAAGTCTGGTGCTATGTTGAAACATGCAAAACCTAGTCCTCGGGTGCATGTGTCCCCCTTCGCATGCGTATGCTGTAACCTAAAGCTAAGGTTCTGGACTTATATAAGGGGGAAACTCCTCGTTCCGGTGAAACCGGGTAGGATAGTGCCCTCCCCTTGTGAAGCACTGTGGTTTTACATCATCATATGACCTAAACAAACACAAAACAATAGAGTGCTACTCTGGGCTACCCCTGTCAGAGGATCGTCTAGGGGGTAGACGATCTGATGCCCACAGATTAGGGTTCCACGGGAGACCACGCTCTGGGGCATCGGAATACCTCAAGGACTTGCATGTGGCCCTAGCACATGCATGGAAGTGTGGTGCTATGTTGAAACATGCAAAACCTAGTCCCCGGGTGCATGTGTCCCCCTTCGCATGCGTGCGTTGTAACCTAAAGCTAAGGTTCTGGACTTATATAAGGGGGAAACTCCCTGTTCCGATGAAACCGGGTAGGAGAGTGCCCTCCTCTTGTGAAGCACCATGATTTTACATCATCATATGACCTAAACAAACACAAAACAAGAGAGTGCTACTCCAGGCTACCCCTGTTAGAGGGTCGTCTAGGGGGTAGACGATCCGATGCCCACATATCAGGGTTCCACGGCAGATCACGCTCCGGAGCAAAACCCTAGGAAGTGGAAATACCAGAGGCTACAATATGTTTCATGGTCCCAACCTTGGTATAATATGTAGGAATAGACTAAGCAAACCTAAACAAAGAAAAAACTATATTGGTCAACACTCATCCGGGGCCGGTCAACGGGGTAGATATACGGGGAGGAACAAACTAGGGTCTATATTTTATACGAAATAAATGAAAAGGGGAGGAACAAAATATAATAAATCTATCAAGTAGAAAACAATATAAAATTAAATATTTTAAGTAGGACCAAATAAAAAAGGGACCAAATGAATCTATGTGAGAAAATAAAAAAATCAGAGGAGGCTGTGCCGACAGCATAGCCGTCGGCGTAGGCCCAAATTTTTTCCTTTTATCCAGCCCGGCCCAACCGGCGCCCGAGCTGGCCCCTTTCTCCCGCTTGCCCCCTTCCCTAGCTCATCTCCAACCCATGCACCGCCGCCACCGTGCACCGCCCAGCCCTGACCCGCCGTCGCCGCCGACCTGCCCACGCTGCCGCCGCCGTCCCTAACCCGCCTCCCCCCAAGCCACCCCCGTCCACCCCCGATCCACCTCCCCCCGTCCCTGACCCCCCGAGCCACCCCCGTCCATCCCCGAGCCACCCCACCCCCAAATCGCCGCTGTCACCGTGCAAACCCTGCGCCGCCGCCACCGTCCCTGACCCGCCTCCCCCCGAGCCACCCCCGTCCACCCCCGAGCCAGCTCTCCCCGTCCCTGACCCCCGAGCCACCCCCGTCCACCCCCAAGCCACCCCTGTCCACCCCGACCCTCCTCTGCCCTCCTCCCCCGGTCCATGACCCTCCTCTTCCCTCCTCCCCCCGTCCCTGCCCTCCTCCCCCCATCCCTGAACCTCCTCCCCCCGTCCCTGACCCTCCTCTGCCCTGTCCTACTCGTGCGCGCCCCAGGGCCCTCCCTGCTGCAGTGCGCGCCATCCCTGACCGCTCATGGCTCCTCCCTGCTGCAGGTCGCACAGCCCCTACACCGGCCACGTCGCCGGAGCTCCCTACAGGTACGCCGTTAGGTAGTTAGTATAGGTTAGTTCTATGTTTTGTTCTCTGTTTTAAGTAGTTAAGGTAGTATAGGGTAGTTTTAGTTAGGTTAGATAAATTATGTGAGCTAAATAGGTTAATTTTATTTTATTTGTCTTTGCAATCTGTAGACTTTTAGGTGGACAGCCCCGTCGGAGAGGTCGCCGTCCCGGAGGTCGTGACCGGAGGTCGCCGTTGGAGAGGTCGCCCTTCCGCTGCCCGATCTTCCTTGACTATTCGCTCACGCTTCGAGGGTATAAATCTTGCGCCCATCTTGTAATGTACCTAGGTATTTATTTTGTGTCGATCTAGATCACCAAGTAAGTTGCGAAACCTAGGCGTCTCCCGTTCGAAAGGGTTACACGAATAAATATGCATTCGATTGCATATTTAAAAATGTAACTCTTTCGGATTGTCCACGATTTTTTGGACAGCCGGAGGATGTGTAGATTGGGTACACTCTCCACGGTCTACCTCGAACCGAGACAGGATTTCGGCGGCGCCTCCCTATTTTTCTCCAGATGCACAATTCTCTCAGCATTTTTGGCGGGACGTGTATCGGGAGAACAACAGGGAGGTGCTGCCAAAATTTTGTCTCGGTTTGGGGTTGACTATGGAGAGTGTATCCAATCTACACATCCTCGGGTGGGATTAGGACATATCTTTTCCTATTAGACATGTTATGTTTATGCATGGAATAACAACGTAAAATTTGTGTATTTAGTTTGATGCCATTAATTAATATGAAATGTTTGAATTTGTATTGTGGCTCTCGATGAAGCAGAGGATGGCTGGTAATGGTTGGATGCACAGTGGTCGTATTATTGCGCTTGAAAGAACAGACGAGTGGGTATGGAAGACCAATTTTCTGGTGAAGGAGTTAGCGCATGGTTCAAAGGTAGTTCGTCCAAGGTGTCCTTGCGCTCATTGCATGAGGCTTCGTCGTCAGACAAAGGATGATATGAGTAAACACCTTTGGCAGTATGGGTATATGCTTGACTACGAGCCTTTGGTCGACTTTTCTTAGTACGAACGTGATAGAGATGAGGTGATGCGAAAGCGGATCGATGGCATTGAGGACGATGGGATTATAAACTTGCTAGAGGATTTTCGCAATGCCGACATGGCAGATTCGCCACCTCCACAGGAGGAACCGGAGGAACCAGGTGAACCGGAGGAACCGGAGGAAACCGCGAAGGCCTTCCTTGATATGATGGCCTCGGCTAAGAGGCCTCTATATCCGGGTGCGAAAGTGTCTCAACTCGATGCCATCTCGCAAATACTAGCCGACAAGTCCCAGTACGCCACCACCCGAGCAAGCTTTGAACGTAATTTGTTTACATATGGTAACATGTTGCCCGAAGGGCATTGTCTACCTAAAAGCATGTACGAATGCCGGAAAATCATGAAAGTGCTCACCATGGATTATGTAAAGATAGATTGTTGTCCAGCAGGCTGTGTTTTGTTTTGGAAACAGTTTGAGGATGACAAGTACTTCAGAAAGTGTGGGGCCTCTAGGTATCATGAGATAAAGGGACATGATGGTCAGATGACACAGACAAATGTCGCCGTGAAGATTCTTCGTTATATCCCATTCATAAAAAGAATCCAGCGGCTTTACATGACCGAGGAGACTGCCACACAGATGAAGTGGCACAAGACAGGGAAGAGATGCCATGACGAGCACGGACATGAAATGATGGGACATCCATCTGATGGTAAGGCATGGAAGAACTTCGATGCAAAACACGAGGCATTCGCAAGTGAGGCTCGGAATGTCAGAATTGCGATAGCAACTGATGGTTTCAATCCATATGGTATGTCAACTGCCTCTTACAGCTGCTGGCCCGTGTTTGTTATTCCGCTCAATCTCCCTCCCGGAGTCCTAATGCAAAGGAATACCATATTCTTGTCGCTTGTCATTCCAGGGCCTGAATACCCGGGGAAAATTTGAGTGTCTACATGCAGCCGCTTATTGATGATTTGAACCACTCTTGGCACCACGGGACGTTGACATATGACCGAGCATCTAAGACAAACTTCCTCATGAGAGTTTGGTACCAGTATTCCATGCATGACATGCCCGGATACGCCCTATTTTGCGGGTGGTGTACATCCGGTAAGTGGCCTTGCCCAGTTTGCAGGCTCCAACTTGAGTTCTTTTGACTAAGCGCGGGTGGCAAGTATGTCGGCTTTGACAAAAATCGACCTTTCCTCAAAAGAGGGCACCGGTTTAGACGAGACAAAAAGAACTTCATGAAGGGCGTAGTTGTGAATGAATAAAAAGCGATACCAATGTTTGATGGTGTAGCTGTTAAAGCCGAGCTACTTGCTCTGAAGCGTACTGAGATTCCTGGCCCACAATTTGAGGGATATGGTAAAATGCACAACTGGACTCACGAGGCACCATAACGAAGCTCGGGTATTACAAGGACCTCGAACTTCCCCATAACATCGATGTGATGCACACTGAAAAGAATGTAGGAGAGTCCCTCTTTCACACAATTTGCAACGTCCCTGGAAAGTCAAAGGATAATGTCAAGGCTAGGGTCGATGTTGAGAAGCTATGTGATAGGAAGAAACAACACATGCAGCCACATGACCGCAATCGAAGAAATTGGTTCAAGCCGCATGCCATCTTCTGCCTTGATAGTGACCAAAAGAAGGAGTCATTCAGGTGGCTCAAGTACGTCGTGATGTTCCCTGATGGTTATTGTTCAAATATGAGTAAGGGAGTCAATCTTGCGACGGGAAAAGTCACCGGCCTAAAGAGTCATGACTATCATATATGGATTGAGCGGATGATGCCGGTGATGGTTCGAGGGTATCTCCCCGATCATGTATGGTGAGTGCTCGCGGAGTTGAGCCATTTCTTTCGCACTCCGTGTGCTAAGCAGGTATCTCCCGAGCTGATTGAGAGGCTGCAGGAACTAGTGCCAGAGTTGCTATGCAAGTTGGAGACGATCTTTCCGCCAGGATTTTTTACTCTGATGGCACATCTCATCGTGGACCTCGCGAACGAGGTACTTTTGGGTGGACCAGTGCAGTTTTGTTGGCAGTTCTGTATTGAGAAAGTTTAAGTATATTCGAATGAAATGTGGAAACAAAAGTAAGATTGAAGCATGCATAGCTGAGGCAACTTTGATCGGGGAGATAGCAGACGTCACGACAAAGTACTATGTCGATGATGTTCCCACTCTGCATAACCCGATCACTCGGTACAATGTCGACGAGATGGAGGAAGACCCCAAGATCGCACTCTTTCAATCTCTCGGTGACAAGTCCGGTGTTGGAAAAGAGTACATATTGAAGCCGGAAGAAAAGGAGGGCATAATGTTCTATGTGCTCATGAACATCAAGCATGAACTTATCGGTTTCATGAGGTAAACTAATGAACAAATTACCTATTGCAACTAGTAACTCGGTTTTGGTCTAATACGTGTTTTCTCCTTTTAGCCAATTCAAGGATGAACAATGGTCGGAAACGAGGGATCCCGGTGTCGCGGAGCTGGACACTCTTCTAAAAGATGGTGCCCCCGAAAAGAAAAAATTTGTGGCTTGGTTCAGGGCCAAAGTAATTTCCCTCTTACCTTGCAATCCGTGACTTGTCCCTATTATTACACATATCCCTCTTACCTTGCAATCCATGACTTGTAGGTAAAAGGGCATTTATTGTCATAATCAATTTTGGTGTTCGGTAACAACAAGTAGATCATTTTACAGTTTGTCACTGTCTACAGGTTGATATTATGATAAGGGAAAAGCACCCTCTCACTTGGGAAAAGTCTACACTCATTTGACACATTTCTGGAAAATCCAGACCGGAGTCTCTGGTCTGCCAAGACCGGAGTCTCCGGTGTGGTCCGGAGTTTCCGGACTTGTCTCTGGTGGGGTCTTCAGGATCTGGGCTGGGACATTCTGACTGGGGGTCCGGAGCCTGCACCGGAGGATACTCCGAAGTCTCCGGACCTTGTTCAGTCTGGAGTCTCCGGTGTTGGAAGACCGGAGTCTCCGGTGTTGCTAGGTTAGGATTGTTCTAGGTCATTCAGATGGGCGGTCCAGAGGCTGGTCCGGAGATTGTCCGGAGTCTCCAGTGTAGACAGGAGTCTCCCGTCTGACTTTTCTACAACGGTCAGAAAACGGTTCGTGGAGGGGGATGCCTATAAAAAGGGACACTTATCTTCTTCCTCCAGCGGCTCGAGCTGCTCAAGAACACCAACCCCATTAGAGCCACCAAATCAACAAGATATCTTCATCCAACCATCCAAAGTCATTGATCTTTGGAGAATCGAAGGAGGAGGCCTTGATCTACATCTTCACCAAGAGAGATCTTCATTTCCCCCTCATTCACTTGAGGGCCCCCAAGCTCTAGTGTTTCATTGGAAACCCTAACTTTGATTTGGTTCTTACAAGCTTGTCTTTGATTTATCTTGACAGCTTGCTTGCATTTGGGAGCCTCCAATTAAGTTGTGGATGTGCTCCCCGAACTTGTTGTAAAGGTGCTGGCTTCCACCTCGAAGGTTGCCGATATAGTGGAAGGTGGATCGAGCCCGTTGGGGTGAGATTCATCGGAGAACAAGGGAGGCCTCTCGTGGCGTTGGTGGTTTGAAACCACCCCCTCTCCAAACCTAGACGTACTTCCCCTCAAAAGGAAGGAACTACATGAAACAAATCCTTGTGTCTCCGCGTCCACTCCTTTGGTTACTTCTATCCTTTACCGCACCTTACTTACTTGTTCTTGCTTAGTGTTGTGTTAGCTTGTGCTTGGTTGACATATAGGTAAATTCACCATAGTTGCATATTCTAGAGAATTTACCTTTCTTGTCAAACCCTAATTTTAAAAATAATAAAATTTGAAGTAGCACCTATTCACCCCCCCTCTAGGTGCCCATACGATCCTTTCAATTGGTATCAGAGCCTCGGCTCTTTATTTGGGCTTTACCGCCTAAGAGAATATGGGTAGCCACGATGGGTATGGTGGTGGTGAGCCGACCACGGTGACCATGGAAGATCTCAAAAACTTGGAAACAAGATTGAGCTCTTCCTTGGTCAACAAAGTCAAGAAGATGCTTGAGCAACTTCTTAAAGACAAAGAAGGCTCATCACCCCCATCTCCTCAAGAGGTCCCACCATCCGTTTTACCTAAAGGGAAGACGTCGGTATCCCCCGAGGGTATGATGGTGGGGGGTAAACAAGACAATGCTAATTCCTCCACACAACTTGATGGGGGGAAGGGTGAGCACCATGATTCTTGGTACTCTCCCGATCCTCCCATCCCTCAACCTCATGTGTACAATAGAGGTGACCCACCTAATCTTGAAGAGTCTGCTACTTTTGCTCAATGCAATCACTAATGAGAACTCATGTGCGCAGTTCTTGCATTGAACTATGGAACATCATCGAGCATGGACTCTTTATTGGGGATCCAACCAACTTGACTAGAAGAGAGATTGTAAACAGTCAACTCAATGTCACTGCCTTGCACATGATTCAACAAGGATTGGGTACAAAGAATTACCCACACATTGAGCACTTTAGCATTGCCAAAGAAGCTTGGGATGCCTACACGGTATTGTTTGTTGGAAATGAGGGTATGAGGAGGAATCAGTATGATGCACTAAGCAATGAAGCCGAAGGCTTCTACATGATGGAAGGAGAAGATCATGAAGACATGTACCGAAGGCTAAAGACCACCGCCACTGCTTTTATAAATGTGGGTGCCTCTCATGTGGATGATGCATGGATAAAAAGGAAATATGTGAGTGCACTCATGCCCTTTGAGCCCACGGACTTGAAGAGCTTACAAGGAAGACACAACTACCATCTCATGACCTCCAATGAAGTTATGCAAGAGATGGCCGCTTTCAAGGTTGCCGCCAAGAATGCCAAAGATGCCCGTGCTCGTGCCCTTGGTATGAGCAATGTTGTCAATGTTGCTTTGAAGGCCAAAGTTGTGGATCATGGGGATGAAGATGATAGTGATGAAGGACTGTCCATGGACCATCCCGATGAAGTCAAGATTGCTCATAGTCAATACATGGCCTTCTATGCAAAGAACTTTTGGAAGAACCCCGCCAAGGCCAAGATGGAAATGCAACGAAGAAGCAACTCAAATGGGAAAAGAGAAAATACTACTAGATTGAGAACTTGCTTCAATTGTGGTGACCGCTATCACTTTGTGGCAAGTTGTCCCAATGAGAAGAGAGAAGATCATGGGGGTAAGCTTGTGTTGAAGAAGACTCTCAAAGCACCTTACAAGAAACCCTTCATCAAGAAGAATGCCATCAACAAAAAGTCGGGAGAAATTTTCTTGATCACTCATGAAGAATACTCCTCCGACAATGAAGATGAGGAAGAGGAAACTTCTAATGGTGTGGTAGCTCTAGCCACTACTTCTACTCCGACATTCTCACTCTTCGATTCTCCAAATGAGAACTCTCCCATCAAGAACGTCACTTGCCTTATGGCAAGAGGAACAGAGGTATCCTCATCATCTCACTCTACTCCCTTAGACAATGATGAAATTGATGATGAGATGTCTCTTGATGTTAAAAAGGAATTAATTGCCTTTGATGAGTTTATGACTAACCTACAAGGAGATGCTAAGATACATTTTGGAAACATCTTAGATCAACTTTCCCATACACAAGAGCTTCTAGATGTAAGATGTAAACTTGGGCATGAACACATGATTGAGCTAGAGGCTTTAAACAATGCTCTAGAAGAAGAACAAGAAACTAGGTTGTCACTTGAACTAAAACTTGAAGGGCTTGATGAGGTCAATGACACTATTGTTATCAAACTCATCAAAGAGCGTGATCATGCTATTTCTAAATAAAAAAGGGCTAAAAAGGACAAGATTGAGTTTGGTGTGGTTCATAAAAAACTTGCCGGGGACTTTAGTTTGCTTAACAAGTCCCACAAGGCCTTGGAGAGTGAACTCTTGTCTCTCACAAAGTCCCATGAAACGCTTCAAACTCAATTGGCCAATATTCCTTCACCTAGTAACTTCATTCATCTAGTAGTACAACTATTCTTGAAGAGAATGCTAGGTTGAAGGGGGAGCTTGCCAAGGCCACATTTCCACAAGGCAACAAGTCCATTGATGATCTTTTGAGCAAGCAAAGGTCTAGTGGTGATAAAGGGGGCATTGGTTTTGTCTCCAATACTAAGAAGAAGAACAACAACAACAAGAAGAAGGCCAAGTCCACACGTGAGACTAACAAGGCCATTGTGGATAGTAAGACCACAAGTGGTAAAACTATGTCTCATGATGACTTTGTGGGAAGTGCTAACCCTCACTATATTCTAATGCTTGATTATTATGGTGATGTGTATACACAATATGTTGGCCCATATGATGGTTATATTGCTTGGTATATTTGGGTTCCCAAGACCCTTGTTGCTAACAAAAGGGGACCCATTGAAAAATGGTTACCTAAAAATTAGCTTGATCTTTTGTAGACTTATGCTTCCGGAGGATAAAAGTGGGTGCTTGATAGTGGTTGCACGAGTCATATGACCGGAAGCTCGTCTATTGTAAAGGACTTAAAGCCAAATGATGATCAAATCACCGTGACATATGCCGACAAGTCAAAGTCTAAGGTAATGGGTTTCGGCAAGATAGTGGTTGCTCACGACATTACACTCGTGAACGTCATTCTTGTTGAGACCCTTGGATACAATTTACTTTCAGTCCGTGCTCTTGGAAAGATGGGCTTTGCCGTCTTTATTGATGTTGATATTGTGGTCCTCTTGTGGAGAAAGTCTCTCAGGGTCACTTTTGTTGGGTACGTCGAGCATGACTTGTACGTGGTGGACTTCTCGGGGCAAGACACTACAAGTGTGATGTGCTTATTCGGAAAGGCCGATGTGGGTTGGTTATGGCATCGCCGACTAGCCCATGTCAATATGAGAACTTTGCAAAGTCTCCACAAGGAGGGCCATATTGTTGGACTAAAAGAAAATGTTTCCTTTGCCAAAAATCGTGTTTGCAGGGCATGTGTTCTAGGGAAGATGCATGACGCTCCTCACAAGCCTAAGAACCAAATCAAGTCTACCAAGATATTGGAACTCCTTCATGTGGATCTATTTGGTCCTCCATCTCATGCAAGTCTTGGTGGAAAGAAATATTGTTTGGTGATTGTTGATGACTTTTCAAGATACTCTTGGGTTTATTTCTTCAAGTTGAAGAGTGAGACTCAAAAGACCTTTATCGACTTCATTAACTTGGTTCAACGGCAATACAATGTTCCCGTGTTGATTATAAGAAGCGACAACGGCACCGAGTTCAAGAAATACACCTTGAATGATTTCCTTAGTGATGAGGGGATTAAACATCAATATTCTGCTGCATACACCCCTCAACAAAATGGTGTGGTCGAAAGGAAGAACCGGACTCTTATTGAGATGGATAGGATCATGTTGGCGGAGTTTAAATCTCCATACAACTTTTGGGCCGAAGCCATCTCCACCGCTTGCCATGCTTCGAACCGGCTCTACCTCCGCAAAGAAATCAACAAGACTCCATATGAAATACTTACCGGTAACAAGCCCAAGATCTCCTACTTCCGGGTGTTCGGTTGTAAGTGCTTCTATCTCATAAAAGGTGTTCGGTTGTCCAAATTCGAGTCTAAAGCATTAGAGGGTATTTTTGGTGGCTATGGTCTCGAATCTCACACTTATAGAATCTATGATAAACTCTCCGGAGTCGTCATAGAATCTTGTAGTGTGACTTTCGAAGAATATGATGGTTCCCAAGGGGGGCGTGTTGATGCTTGTGATGCAGATGATGAAATCCCTCAGGAGGCCATAGGAAGAATGGGTGTGGGATTTATCCACCCCGTTGAGTAACCCCTTATGGCGGATCGAGAAGAACTATGCTCCACTCAAGTGGAGCCCTCATCTTCACAACATCAACAAGCTCCATCCACCGAGGAGGGCAATGACACAAGCCAAAGACAAGATATGTACCCTCAACATGATGATCTTAGTGACAACTCTAGTCAAGGGGAGCTTAATTCATTCGCCAGGATGTCAAGTGGTGCCAAGTCAATTACTCAAGGAAGATCCATACAAACTGCTTTGAGACAAGCTCAAATTGATGCTAGAAGGGCACTTGATCAAGACCAAGGTCAATCTTTGCCTCCTAATGAAGAGGATGATCCCAATGATGATGAAGGTCAAGATGAGGATCAAAATGATGAAGAGGGTCCTCCAAGAAACAACTCGGAGATCCACGCTCGTCGCGAAGCTAGAAAGGAAAGAATGTTGGAATTCAGAGACCACTCTCTCCAAAATGTTGTTGGTGACCTAAGGAAAGGCATTTCCACAAGAGCACAATTGAATAGGTTCAGTGAACATCAAGCACACATCTCCATGATTGAACCAAAGAAAGTGTGGGAAGCTCTTGAAGATTCAGATTGGTTAGAAGCTATGCACAAAGAGCTCAACAACTTTGAGAGAAACAAAGTGTGGAAGTTAGTAGAGAAGCCAAAGGATTGCCGCAATGTTATTGGAACAAAGTGGATATTCAAGAACAAGAAAGATGAGCATGGAATTATAGTAAAGAACAAGGCTAGATTGGTTGCACAAGGGTTCTCTCAAATTGACGGAATTGACTATGGAGAGACTTATGCACCCGTGGCTCGCCTTGAGTCCATCTGTATCCTTCTTGCTTATGCGGCACATCATAACTTCAAGTTGCAACAAATGGATGTAGAAAGTGCATTTCTTTATGGCCCATTAAATGAATTGGTATATGTCAAGCAACCCCTGGGATTTGAGGACCCCAACTTCCCTAACCATGTCTACAAACTTGATAAGGCACTCTATGGGCTCAAGCAAGCCCCACGCACATGGTATGAGCACCTTAGAGAGTTATTGTTTGACCGTGGATTTGAGGTTGGGAAAATCGATCCCACTCTTTTTACTAAGAAAGTCAATGGTGAGCTTTTTGTATGCCAAATATATGTTGATGATATCATCTTTGGCTCATCTAACAAAGCTTTCAATGATGAATTCTCAAAGCTTATGACTAGTAGGTTCCGGATGTCTTTGATGGGGGAGTTGAGAGTATTTCTTGGTTTTGAGATCAAGCAAGTGAGAGGAGGGACATTCTTCAATCAAGCCAAGTATACTCAAGATATGCTCAAGAGATTCAATATGCAAGACTTAAATGGTGCCCCTACTCCCATGGCTACAAAGACTCATCTAGAACAAAATCCAAATGGTAAAGATGTGGATCAAAAGGTATACCGGTCTATGATTGGTTCTTTGCTTTACCTTTGTGCATCTAGACCCTATATTGTGTTGAGTGTAGGTGTGTGTGCAAGATATCAAGCGGCTCCTAAGGAAAGACATTTAATGGCGGTCAAGAGAATCTTTCGATATTTAGTTCATACCCCATTTTATGGTCTTTGGTATCCTCGAGGCTCAACATTTTCTCTTTGTGGTTACACGGATTCGGATTGGGCGGGGGACAAGGATGACAGAAAATCAACTTCCGGGGCTTGCCAATTCCTTGGTAGGTCCTTCTTATGTTGGTCTTCCAAGAAGCAAAATTGTATATCTCTCTCCACCGCCGAAGCCGAGTATGTGGCAGCTGCTAATGCTTGCACCCAATTGCTATGGATGAGGCAAACTTTAAAGGAATATGGTGTCCATTGTGACAAAGTGCCTCTTCTATGTGACAATGAAAGTGCCATCAAGATTGCCTATAACCCGGTGGATCACACAAGGACAAAGCATATTGAGATTCGCCATCACTTCATTAGAGATCATGTTGCTCGAGGTGATATTGATCTATCATATGTGTCAACCAAAGACCAACTTGCCGATATCTTCACGAAGCCACTTGATGAAGCAAGGTTTTGCTATTTGAGGAATGAACTAAATGTCGTAGATTCAAGGAGCTTGACTTGATTTTCTTGCATTCTCACCTATGGTTCAACTCATATTTGGTTTAGGTGTAGGCATGGATATAGGGGGAGTGCGGTCCTAATTGATTGGACCATCCCTCCCCCCATTATGCCCAAAGCAATCAAAATCATTCCTCTTAATATCATTTAGTGATATGTGAGCTTAATGATGAGTTTTGGTAATGGACCCAAGATATATCTTCGTGGTGCCAAGCCAAGTATACTCAAATATGGTGGCCTAGGCCACTGCCCTCTCTCATTTGAGAGGTTCGTACTTACTCATGTTTGTCATTTGCTTGATTCTAGTCTCTTGGATCTTTTCTGAATATTTTTGTGAATTCCTATGGCTCTTGTTGGTTCTTCATAGTTTGATGTCTCAACCCAAGCCCTATCCCTATCTTAAAAACTGTCTATCTCTCATATATGTGTAGGGGTTCGTAGCATGGAAAACAAAAATTTTCTATCGCATACAAACAAACAAGCCAAGATCTATCTACTAGATTGTAGCAACAAGTCGATGGAATAACTTACCCTCGAAGATTCCAAAGCGGTTAACGAGAGCAGATTCTCGTGGGTGATGTAGTCGTACTCTTTCCGATCTCAAGATCGTGTAGACGATCCTTCCGGCGCCACGTTCCGGCAGCGCTCCCGCAGTCGGTCACACGTTCGGTACTCGACGAAGACCTTCCTCTCCCTTGTTCCAGCAGGCAGCGGAGTTTGTAGCACTCTCCTCGCGATTCCGGCAGCACAACGGCGTGGTACCAGAAGTAGAGGGGAGATCTCGCAGGGCTTCGCCTTAAGCCGGAGCGAGTATGGTGGATTATGAGAGAGGGCTATTAGTGGTCTAGAGATTAGACACACCAATTAGAAGGCTCTAAACCGCAGGCTAAAGCAATTAGAAGCTCTAAACCAAACGGCTCTAAACCGGAGATTAGAGGTAGAAACTTGTGTGTCTCAAGGAGGAGGCCCTGCCCCTCCTTTTATAGGTGGAGGGGCTAGGCGCGCCAGGGAGGGAGGGGAGTCCCTCCCCAACTCGGCCTAGGGCTGGGCGCCGGCTTGGAGGAGAGGAACTCCTCCTCCAAGTTGGTTTCAAACTCCTCTTGCTTGTTTCCCACAGTTTCCTGTTTCCCACAGTTTCCTGTTTTCCACAGTTTCCTGTTTTAGCCGTTTGACTTTCAAACTGGCAGTTTGACTTTCAAGTTTGGAACAGCAAGAACACTTAGTACATGATGCAATCATTCAATGACACATTCATGTACCCCCCCCCCCCCCCCGGAGTGCCGGACAATCCGGAACCTTCTAGAACATTCCCGATGAAAACACCGGAATCATTCCCGAACTCCGAAACGAGACTTTCCTTATATGAATATTATTCTCCGGACCATTCCGGATCACCTCGTGATATCCCGGATCCCATCCGAGACTCCGAACAACATTCGGTCTCTTTCTCATAATACCATAACTACTCAAACAACGTCGAATCCTTAAGTGTGTCTCCCTACGGTTCGTGAATTATGCGGACATGATCGAGACACTTCTCCGAAAAATAACCAATAGAGGAATCTGGAAATTCATATGGCTCCCACATATTTCTACGATTACTTTGCGATCGAATGAACCACTTACATACGATACCAATTTCCCTTTGTCTCACGATAGTTTACTTATCCGATGTTATGATCGTCGGTATCTCTGCATACCTAGTTCAACCTCGTTACCGATAAGTACTCTTTTCTCGTTCCCGTGATATGTGATCCCTTGTGAACCAGTCACATGCTTGCAAGCCAATTGGATGACATTCCACCGAGAGGTCCCAGAGTATATCTATCCGTCATATGGATGGACAAATCCCACTCTTGATCCATGTGTTTCAACCAATACTTTCCGAACACTCAATGCCACCTTTATAGCCACCCAGTTACGGTGTGGTGTTTGATGTCATCAAAGCATCCATCCGGTAAAGGTGATATGCATGATCTCATGGTCGAAGGAATTAGGTTACTATGTATCAGAAAGCATATAGCAATTGAACTATTGAAATGACTTGATCTTTATGCTACGCTTATCTATAGGAGTATGTCCACCATATCATTCTCCTAACGATATGATCCTGTTGTTAATAACATCTCTATGTTCATGATCAGGAAACCATGATCATATATTAACCAACAAGCTAGTTTAACAAGAGGCTTTACTAGGGACTCTTATTTTAGTTTACAAATCACACAAGTATTAATGTTTCCGGTTAATACAATTATAGCATGGTATGTAAACATTTATCATAAGTGTGAAGATATGATAATAACCACTTTATTATTGCCTCTTGGGCATATCTCCAACAGTCTCCCACTTGCACTAGAGTCAATAATCTAGTTTCAAATCTTTGTGTATTCAACACCTATGGCTTTCCGGTGTTGTATGTACACGATTGCTAGTGGTCAACTGATCTCCGGATCTGACACTTCCAGGTCCGTGTGTAATTGCATGTCTTTGCGTCTCTACGCATCACTCATTCTCTAATGAGATGGCTTCGTACAAATTTGGTCCTTTGGTGTGACCTTTAGTTCTTTTGGGGTTAAAACAAGTTTATAATATTGTCGCACAATATATATTCATAGTATTCTCCCACTGTGAACTACACCTAGTTTGATAACAAACTACTTGACACAAATGCCCTCTTTTGCTGCTAAAATAGCAGTCATATACTTGGCCTTTTGTTGTAGTATCTGTCACAATGTCTTAACTTTGGAACTCATCCAAATCCATTATGGAACTCACTTTCCATTATATTGTGCCACCCTTAGTTTAGATTGAGATAAACTTAATTTGTACTTTGTGACAAAACTAGTATCAATGTAGTACTTTTACAATGAACTAACCATCTATTTGTCACTTCTACAAATATTATACTCTTAGTTCTTCCAAAAGATCATAAGAATATCCTTACTATTGTCCAATGATCATCTTACGAATCATTCTGGTATATGCTCACAACATTTAGAGCATAGGACATATCTGGATTTGTACATATCACAATTTGATTGATATAAATACTCTTTGTGATTTCATACATCAAGTATCAATCTATACTTGATTATTTGTTTCACTTTACCAAATGTCAATACACTTGAATATATCATCAACATTGAACTCTTTCAATCCTTTCTGTGGGACAAGAACCTCTCTTGTAGTTTCTATATTGAACTCATTCAATATCTTGTCTATGTACTTCTGGCACAACCATATTAGCGTCTATTGATGCCAAATATTTGGGTTTTGCCTAAGTCTTTCATCGGGATGAAATTCTTAATATGTGTTAATAAAAGATATATTATTTCCAATCAACAATATGTCTTCCACATAATGTATTAGAAACATGTCTTAGCGCTCCCACTTAATTTCTTGCAAATGCAAGCATCTCCATCGTCTCTGATGAACTTTTAAACTCCTTTAACAGTTTCATCACAGTGAAGATTCCAACTCCGCGATGCTCACTTTTAACCATTGAAGTTTGCATATGCTTTTAGCATCCTTTGAATTAACAAAACCCTATGGACCATGTTAAGCACATGTCCTAGGTAACGATTCTATTAGAAGAACTTGTTTTGTTTATTCAACTACCATATAATAAAATTATATGTAGTGGTTGCTACACTAATCCGTCTAGACTAAATATCGCTATGGAAGATCAAATCTTGTCATAGTCAACCTTTGAACATTTTGTGAACTCTTTCCCAACATGTCGACTATTTCATAGATGTAAAACATCCATGTCTATTTCTTTATAGATCCAGACACAACTGTAAGGTCTTACACCTTTCTCGAGGGTCCTTCAAGTTCAAAACTTGATTTCTCGTGTATGGAACTATCACGGATTTTATGGCTTCAAGCCATTTGACGGAGTCAGGGCCCATCATCGCTTCTTTGCATGTAGTCGGTTCATTATTCCCAAATAATGATTCAACCCTCAAATCTTGGTATTTGATTGTTCATCCGATCTACTTGTTTCAATAGGAACTTAGATCTCCGTGACCACAACCTTTGAGGCACGTGAGCCATGAGAATTGTTGCTGCCTCCGGAACACTTTTCGGTGCTACGCAACTTTGCACATATAGCTAAGGTTCTTTTAACCTTATCAAAGTTCTATTGTCCTCCCACTTTACTTTTCACGGAAAAATTCCTTCTAAAAGAAACTTGACGTTCTAAGTGACAAACACTTTTGTCTCCGGTGTTATGGAGGAATACTTAACAAAGACAGGTTCATCCGACTTTGGTTGCAAACATCTTTCTTATGCATAGCATACCAATGTTTAAGAAAGGACAACTTGGGTTTTATCCCAAACCATAACATATGGTGTCATTTCAATGGATTATGATGGAGCTCTTTTCAGTGGAAAAACGGTAATCTCTAAAGCTTTTAATCTTTAAAATATAATGGCAGTTTTATGAATTATACCTTTGATCTTACCATGTCAAACAAGGTTTAATTACATATCTCGAATCCTCCATACTCTTATGGTGTTTCGGGAAATGCAAATCCACGGAACGATTCCTTAAATCTTAGGTATTATGCTAAACTCTGTAACTCAAATATCTTCCTTTATGATCTTATCATAAACTATTTATATTCTTGTTACAATGATTTTGCACTTCATCTCGAAAGTCTTTGAACTTTTCCAAATGTTTCATACTTTATCCTTATTAAGTAAATATTCATATATTCACTCAAATTTTCGGAGAAAGTATATGAAGTTGAAATCCATCGCTCTTGACTACACATAATGGACTTCGTACAACAATATGTACAAATTCCAATAAGCTAGTCTTTTGTTCCCTTTTGGCCTATGAACGAAGTTTCAATTATCTCTAGGAAACTTTCACAAGCGTCATTTGATCAAAAATCAGAAGACTCCAAAATTACATCCACATGGAGTTTCTTCATGTTTTCTTTCCAATATAATTTAAACGGCGATATCACTTCCTAAGTGATATTTCAATCAATTTGTCTTTCGACATTTTTAGCACTAGTTTTATGGATGTGATTTCTCCAACGAGATTTGTGAATCATCCATCTTTTATGGATTACGGCAATTATTTGAACAACCCTTTTGTTCTCATAATACCTGATAAAACAAATCTTTGAAGGCAAGCTTTGATGTTTAACGAGCAACACAATAACCCTTTATCTGTTCTCGATGAACATCATCACATATTCTTTTGCTAGTTACTTAGGCCATTGTAGTTCATGAATTGTGTTGTTTCGTATGACGATTCACACCAACAAATTCAGTATCAAATACTTAAGAACCACATTGTTTAATAAGCAAAGAATATAGCCATAACATGTATATCATCTATATACTTAAGCTGAACAATTCTAGTCTTTTCCTTTCTGCCATATACTTATGAGATTTTCTTTCAATATTTCCTTTTCTGTTTGAAAGAATCTATCAACATCAATAGTGGAGTCATACATATGACACATAGTCCAAAGCGTGTATAGTTAAATACCAATGTCTTTGGACTTGCACTTTGAAGTAGATCATCATCATCAAATGTTTGGTGTTCTTTCAAATTCCTTTCTTTAGTAATCTCTTGGTGTAGTAAACATTTTACCTACATCAAATATTCACCCTTATCATGTAATTGTCCATGATCAAACTACTTTTAGCTTATAACGATGAATTATGAGTATAATGTTGCTATCCAAAACCTTTTGGTGAATTAGGACAACTAGTGTCTCCAACCCTTTGCAAATTCTCATCAAATATGAGAACATGACTTTTGCCGTATTATACTCTGTCATGTTGCAACCAAAACTTCGTTTCAGATATCACAATATCTTCCACACATCATGGTTTCTGAAACAACTCTTTCAGTTCCTAGATAACCTTGATATTAAGACAATCCTTTGAATATCAAGAATCATGGATACAAACATGATACTCATACACTAACTCTTGGAATTGTCACTCTTGTTTTAATACCAATTATTAAACTTTCATGGAGTAACCGGAACTTACTGAAAGTTTGCAATAGGATTTTTAAACTTTACATTAACACTTCAAAACAATACGATACCAGTTCGTAAAGTAACTAACCAGAATTCTATAGTTCTATCATCTCAATTATAACTAAGCGCAAGGTGGTAAACGGATGCCAATGACTACAACAACTATGCAAATTCACTTTGATTTAGTTTATGATAAATTGAGTTCTAATTAATAATTAAATTAATCTAGGTGAACTCCCACTCAAAACAATATCCCTCACATTGTTTTAGTGATCACACGAACCAAATCCACCACATCAAAACCGATCATCACGAGAGTTGATATAGCTTCAATGGCGAACAATCAACATGTTCATCATATCTACTATATGACTCATGCTCTACCTTTCGGTAATCCGTGTTCCTGAGGCCATGTCTGTACATGCTAGGCTCGTCAAGATCAAACCTTAGTTTCCGCATGAGCAAATCTGGCTTGCTCACGTTGTATACACTTGTAGAATCTAACACACCCGATCATCACGTGGTGCTTCGAAACAACAAGCTTTAGCAACGGTGCTAACTAAGGGTGAACACTTTATGACTTGAAATTCATGTGCATGAGGGATCATCTTATAATGCTACCGTCGTTTACTAAGCAATACAAGATGCATTAAGGATTAACATCACATGCAATTCATAATATGTGATATGATATGGCCTTTCTTCTTTGTGCTTCCGATCTCCATCTTCCAGCACGAACATGATCTCCATCATCACCGGCATTGCATCAAGGTCAATGACGCTGCTCCATGGTTGTCATCCACCGGCTTCAACTATTACAACTACTTTGAATAGACACGCGAGTCTTAACAAAAATTAAAGACAACCATATGGCTCCTGCCGGTTGCCAACTTACAATAAGGAACATTGCATACATCATATATAATCACAATCATGGCCATATCACATCACTGCACACCCCTGCAAAACAAAGTTAGACGCCTCTACTTTCTTTGCATATTTTACGTGGTTTGGGGCTTTCAATAAGTGTCGTTCTATCTTACGAACAAGAACCACAACATTGATACTAGTATTGTTAATCACCCGTTGTAAATTGGATCTTAACTATGCTAGGAGAAACAGGCACCCGCAAAGCCACTTATGCAATACAAGTTGCATGTCAAGCGTGGAGCAAGTCTCATGAACGATGTCATGTAAAGTTAGCCCGGGACGCTTCATCCCAACATACCGCAAGATGCAAAGTACACAAGAAGCAATCGACAATAAAAGCATCAACGCCCACAATGACCATTGTGTTCTACTCGTGCAACAGATCTACATATAGACACGGCTCTGATACCACTGTAGGGGTTCGTAGCATGGAAAACAAAAAATTTCTATCGCATACAAACAAACAAGCCAAGATCTATCTACTAGATTGTAGCAACAAGTCGATGGAATAACTTACCCTCGAAGATTCCAAAGCGGTTAACGAGAGCAGATTCTCGTGGGTGATGTAGTCGTACTCTTTCCGATCTCAAGATCGTGTAGACGATCCTTCCGGCACCACGTTCCGGCAGCGCTCCCGCAGTCGGTCACACGTTCGGTACTCGACGAAGACCTTCCTCTCCCTTGTTCCAGCAGGCAGCGGAGTTTGTAGCACTCTCCTCGCGATTCCGGCAGCACAACGGCGTGGTACCGGAAGTAGAGGGGAGATCTCGCAGGGCTTCGCCTTAAGCCGGAGCGAGTATGGTGGATTATGAGAGAGGGCTATTAGTGGTCTAGAGATTAGACACACCAATTATAAGGCTCTAAACCGCAGGCTAAAGCAATTAGAAGCTCTAAACCAAACGGCTCTAAACCGGAGATTAGAGGTAGAAACTTGTGTGTCTCAAGGAGGAGGCCCTGCCCCTCCTTTTATAGGTGGAGGGGCTAGGCGCGCCAGGGAGGGAGGGGAGTCCCTCCCCAACTCGGCCTAGGGCTGGGCGCCGGCTTGGAGGAGAGGAACTCCTCCTCCAAGTTGGTTTCAAACTCCTCTTGCTTGTTTCCCACAGTTTCCTGTTTCCCACAGTTTCCTGTTTTCCACAGTTTCCTGTTTTAGCCGTTTGACTTTCAAACTGGCAGTTTGACTTTCAAGTTTGGAACAGCAAGAACACTTAGTACATGATGCAATCATTCAATGACACATTCATGTACCCCCCCCCCCCCCCCCCGGAGTGCCGGACAATCCGGAACCTTCTAGAACATTCCCGATGAAAACACCGGAATCATTCCCGAACTCCGAAACGGGACTTTCCTTATATGAATCTTATTCTCCGGACCATTCCGGATCACCTCGTGATATCCCGGATCCCATCCGAGACTCCGAACAACATTCGGTCTCTTTCTCATAATACCATAACTACTCAAACAACGTCGAATCCTTAAGTGTGTCTCCCTACGGTTCGTGAATTATGCGGACATGATCGAGACACTTCTCCGAACAATAACCAATAGAGGAATCTGGAAATTCATATGGCTCCCACATATTTCTATGATTACTTTGCGATCGAATGAACCACTTACATACGATACCAATTTCCCTTTGTCTCACGATAGTTTACTTATCCGAGGTTATGATCGTCGGTATCTCTGCATACCTAGTTCAACCTCGTTACCGATAAGTACTCTTTTCTCGTTCCCGTGATATGTGATCCCTTGTGAGCCAGTCACATGCTTGCAAGCCAATTGGATGACATTCCACCGAGAGGGCCCAGAGTATATCTATCCGTCATATGGATGGACAAATCCCACTCTTGATCCATGTGTTTCAACCAATACTTTCCGAACACTCAATGCCACCTTTATAGCCACCCAGTTATGGTGTGGTGTTTGATGTCATCAAAGCATCCATCCGGTAAAGGTGATATGCATGATCTCATGGTCGAAGGAATTAGGTTACTATGTATCAGAAAGCATATAGCAATTGAACTATTGAAATGACTTGATCTTTATGCTACGCTTATCTATAGGAGTATGTCCACCATATCATTCTCCTAACGATATGATCCTGTTGTTAATAACATCTCTATGTTCATGATCAGGAAACCATGATCATATATTAACCAACAAGCTAGTTTAACAAGAGGCTTTACTAGGGACTCTTATTTTAGTTTACAAATCACACAAGTATTAATGTTTCCGGTTAATACAATTATAGCATGGTATGTAAACATTTATCATAAGTGTGAAGATATGATAATAACCACTTTATTATTGCCTCTTGGGCATATCTCCAACAATATGTCCCCAAACACTTTTCCTGGAACTTTAGGTCGAGGAGGACCGGTGTCTCCGGTGTACATACACCGGAGTCTCCGGTCCAGACGGTTTCTTTCACTTAAAGAAGGGGGCACGGGGTGAACTGGTACAGCAGTTCCTCATTCTTCACCCCGTCCCCTACCTCCAAACCCGTCGCCTCCTCTTCCAAAACTCCTCCCCGGAGGTCAAGAAGCCCCCGGGATCCGCCGTGCCGCCGGCCAACCTTCCCCTCTCCTCCATTGGGTCATTCCCACCGGAAGAATTGATCCCATGGAAAGATCTAGTACATCTCCTCTATTTTTTCTCCTAGGGTTCAAATCTAGATGTGTTTTTGAGGATTGTTGCTGATTTGTACATTGGAATCACTTGTTTGAGTGCACTCTAGTACTTTAGCCTTGTTGCATTGCCCGATCTACTAGATTCACCCTCACCAACATCTTCCCATCTCATGCCCGAGCCTCCCGACCGGAGATTCTGGACTCTGGTCCAGGCCGGAGACTCCGGTATAAGGTGCGGAGAATCCGGTGTTGGGTGAATAAAATTGGTCCAGAAATGCATCAAAGCTCTTGTACTACATTATTGGGACATATATACTCATCTCCATGCTTTCTCCATCACTGCTGTTCACAGGTGATGGTTTTAGTCGTCCTCGTCGTACCAAGGCCAAGTCCCAAAGGGGCAATCCTCGCTATGATGAAGCTCGGGGTCAGTTTATCGTGCCTCCGTCCAACCGGAAACAGCGGGCACGTGATGCAACTTACATGAAGAGGGATCAGGAGAGGGATGAACGAGAGGACCGTGCCAAGAAGGCCAAATATGACAACCTTCAGACCTTGGCCAAAATGTCTAAAGATGAGTACCGTGAGCTGAGAAAGACAGATTTCTATGCACTACCTCGCACTAGTGATGACCCTCCTTTCTAGAGGAAAGAACAGGTTGTGTTCATGAAGGATGTGTATGGTGTGCTCACCAAATCACATGTCTGTCCTCAAAAGTTCATGAGTGTTGAGCAGATGCGCTAGAGCGCTTACTTCAATGATGCCTTGTGGATCTGTGAGAAGCTGGGTCTCTACAACTTGATGGAGCTGCGTGAAGACTACAATGTCCATCTTATACAACAGTACTATGCCACAGTTGTGTTTGGGACTGATCTTGACCAGACCATGGTGTAGATGTCTGGCACCACTCGCTGCACAGCTACGTTTCATGACTTTGCCAACGTCATCTTTGAGACCTTTCATGGAGTATCCACTCCTGTGGGGCTGCGCATGCACTCAGCAGCTTTGGGTGAGGACAAGTTGAAGCTTGCACCTCTGTATGATGATGGTGTTGTGGGGGGTTCCAAGGGACTCAAGACCCTCTACAACCTTATGCTGAGGATTTTCCGTCACACTATTGCACCAAGTGCTGGAAATGATGATGCAATTAGGGGTGGGCTTGTCAACCTCCTATACCATACTCACCGGACCTTCAATGCTGGACCTGAGGCAGATGCTGCACCTATTGATGTGATGGACTTTATTTTCGAGGAGATGTTCCATGCCATTCTTTAAAAGAAGTCTCCTCCATATGCACCCTTGATTATGAGGCTCATCAACTCCCAGGAGCATGATTCTCCATTTGGCATCCCACCACACCTCACTGATCACACTCTGGTCACACTGCAGCAGAAGGGGCGTATGGGGCCTGCTCCGAGGCGTCGCTATGGGGATGATGATGAGGAGATTGAGACGGAGAGGGCTCCCTATCCACCTAGAGTTCGGAGGAAGAATGCCTCCAATGCCCCTATGCCTACTATGACTCGAGACTATGTGCATGAGCGGGTCAAGAAGGCCAGCTTTTGGGAGAGGACCCTTTGTTGCATGAATGTCAACATCCATAAGCAACAACATGCATCCTACCAAAGCAACCGTCACATTGAGAATCTCCTCAAGGAAATCAAGGAACAAGGTGCTGAGGATAATGAGGAAGGTGAAGAAGAATACAATGATGAGCATGGGGATCAGCAGTCCATAGAGTCCGATCACACACTCTCATTTGGGGCAAGGAATGCCCAACAGGATAGTCTGGTGGATTGTAAAACTTTTGCTGATGTCACCTCCGGTTTCGGGTACCAGGGTACTTCCTCTTCTTGCCCTCACGGAAAAGGACCTGCTGTTCCTGAAGATGATGATGATGCCTATGATGAGGATGATGATGACCAGGAGGAGGATGAGGATACCGAAGATGCCGAGGATGACGAGGATGACGATGACTACTGAGCTGTTGGGGCGCTAGTTTAGGTCTTTTCCCTTTTTTGGTGTTTCAATGCCAAAGGGGGAGAAGACATTCTCATCGGTTTGCATGGACTTGGGACTTTGGATTTGCGACTATCTGCCTTTATTTGCCTTCTATTTGCCATATTCGAACTTGAACTTTATGTGTGTTATTTGATGTTCATGTGTGTGACTATGACTATGTGCTTGTGTGCACCATCTATTGTAACTCATGTGAGATTTATGTGTGCTACTGTTGATACTATCTACCTTACATAATTTACTTAATTATCTTGTTGCACATAGTCAGGGGGAGTCACATATATATGTTATTCCATGCAAATCACTTGTTGTCATCGAACACCAAAAAGGGGGAGATTGAAAGGGCATTTATTGTCATAATCACTTTTGGTGTTCGGTAACAACAAGTAGATCATTTTATAGTTTGTCACTGTCTACAGGTTGATATTATGATAAGGGAAAAGCACCCTCTCACTTGGGAAAAGTCCACACTCATTTGACACATTTCTGGAAACTCCAGACCGGAGTCTCCAGTCTGCCAAGACCGGAGTCTCCGGTGTGGTCCGGAGTTTCCGGACATGTCTCCGGTGGGGTCTTCAGGATCTGGGCTGGGACATTCTGACTGGGGGTCCGGAGCCTGCACTGGAGGATACTCCGGAGTCTCCGGACCTTGTTCAGTCCGGAGTCTCCGATGTTGGAAGACCGGAGTCTCCGGTGTTGCTGGGTCAGGATTGTTCTAGGTCATTCAGATGGGCGGTCCGGAGGCTGGTCCGGAGATTGGCCGGAGTCTCCGGTGTAGACCGGAGTCTCCGGTCTGACTTTTCTACAACGGCCAGAAAACGGTTCGTGGAGGGGGGCTGCCTATAAAAAGGGACCCTTATCTTCTTCCTCCAGCGGCTCGAGCTGCTCAAGAACACCAACCCCATTAGAGCCACCAAATCAACAAGATCTCTTCATCCAACCATCCAAAGTCATTGATCTTTGGAGAATCGAAAGAGGAGGCCTTGATCTACATCTTCACCAAGAGAGATCTTCATTTCCCCCTCATTCACTTGAGGGCCCCCAAGCTCTAGTGTTTCATTGGAAACCCTAACTTTGATTTGGTTCTTACAAGCTTGTCTTTGATTTGTCTTGACAGCTTGCTTGCATTTGGGAGCCTCCAATTAAGTTGTGGATGTGTTCCCCGAACTTGTTGTAAAGGTGCCGGCTTCCACCTCGAAGGTTGCCGATATAGTGGAAGGTGGATCGAGCCCGTTGGGGTGAGATTCATCGGAGAACAAGGGAGGCCTCTCGTGGCGTTGGTGGTTTGAAACCACCCCCTCTCCAAACCTAGACGTACTTCCCCTCAAAAGGAAGGAACTACATGAAACAAATCCTTGTGTCTCCGCGTCCACTCCTTTGGTTACTTCTATCCTTTACCGCACCTTACTTACTTATTCTTTCTTAGTGTTGTGTTAGCTTTTGCTTGGTTAACATATATGTAAATTCACCATAGTTGCATATCCTAGAGAATTTACCTTTCTTGTCAAACCCTCATTTGAAAAAGAATAAAATTTGAAGTAGCACCTATTCACCCCCCCTCTAGGTGCCCATACAATCCTTTCAGCAGGGAGCTGATCGCAACGTTGAGATGACGAATGAGATTCGATGTGTTTCACAGGGTTGTATCCGTAGAGTCATGAGGTATCATAAGTACGATGTTAATGGGTACCGCTTCCATGCAGAGTTTCACCAGAACAATCGGCCTAATGCAAAAACTAGAAATACTGGGGTCTTCATCGGAGGAACCGATGGAGTTGATTACTACGGGATATTAGAGGACGTATACGAGCTAACGTTTGAGACGAACATAAAACTCAAGCTCGTTGTGTTCAAATGCCGCTGGTTCGACCCCATCGATGGACAGAGAAGTACCCCTTCCATTGGGTTAGTTGAAGTTAGGCCTTCAACCACCTATTGCGGAGCCGATGTCTATATAGTGGCTCACCAAGCCAAGCAAGTTTATTACTTGCCCTACCCATGCAAGAAAGAGGAACTTTTGGGTTGGGAAGTCGTCTTCCAGGAATCGCCACATGGTAAGCTACCTAGGCCCAATGCCAACGATTACCTCAACATTGACCCTGTGACATATGAGGGAATTTTCTATCAAGAGAAAGATAACTTCGGGGGTTTTGACATACAAGTGGGTCATGAGGACCTCGAGAACGATGCACAAACTCGTGGTGAGACAGTGGTGGATTTAAAGGATGTTGATATGCTCAACAAGTTTCATGAGGCGAATTTCAGCAATGATGAGCCTCCACCGTGCGACGAGCCTTACTACTCACGTGATAGTGATAGTGATAGTGAAAATGAGAACGCGATGCACCACAACCAAGTACTTTATGATAGTGATGACTAGAGGTGAGGGTCTTTTATGTTTTTATGCTTAGTATTTATTTCTTAAAGATGCTTCTTAATTGCATTATGTCTTTATGCTTAGTATTTATTTCTTAACATGCTTCTTAATTGCATTATGTCTTTATGCTTATTAATTACATGTCTATAATGCAGGTGATTGACCAATGCCTCGGGGGAGCAAGGAATCAACGGCCTCCCTTCTCAAGATGATGATCCAAGAGAAGATTACCCAAAGGAGAAGAGTACCTCGTCCCAGCCCGCGCTACGGTGGAGCTCGAGGAAGGGGATTGGAGGACCCACCTCGCTCGCAGGGAGAACTTCCCGCTGCAGGAGGACGAGGACGAGGACGAGGAGGTGCACCACGAGGACGACCAGGTGCACCACGAGGACGACCAGGTGCAGCACGAGGACGAGGAGGTGCAGCCTCGGGTACATACTCATCTCCCCCGTTGTTTATGAATTATGTTTATATTTTTTATGTATTCATGCTAAATTGGTTACTCTTTATCAATGCAGGTGCAGGACTCGATTCAGAGGATCCAGACTCGTCTCCCCCGCGGCGTGTTGCCTGTTTGTCTGACTTACCCTCTGCTTCTGGCACCATGGCTTCACAGTCAGAGTCGGACAAGGAGTTGGGGGATGTCGGATGGGGAGGCGGAGGGTGAGGCGCCGCCGAAGAAGTTGTCAATTCGTGGGGAGGATCGTGTCCCTAAGAAGGAGCCTCGCCCGGAAGAGTGACCTACGATTGAGCCCTACGGCAAATAGTAAGTGACTAACTCATGTTTTTGGTCATAACAATTTGGCATGTACTAATGTTTGTTTATTGTGCAGCAAATGGTTAAAACCGGCAGGGGTTCGCCACCCTAATAGCGTGCTTGGATCTTTGATCAGGAAGTATTGGCCAGGCTTGTACACTACAGTCCCCAACGGCCGAAGGAATCTAGCCTAGTTTTGGGCGGACTATGAGGCCTCCACCGATTGCCCGGGCTTCGAGAGTGCAGCTGATGTTGTGATTAGCAGCTTTTGGGTAAGGCATACTTTGGCTTGTGACTCCCATATTTTTTTGCTCACCATCGTGCTATCTCATGACTCCCATAATTTTTTGCATGATTGAAGGTCTTCTATCAGGTGAGACCGGAGCATCAGGAGGCGGCGAATGCGACTTTGCTTGAGGCCTGTCGGAAGTTGACAAAACAGTAATGGTACAACACCAAGAATACGTTGATCAATCACTTTCAAGCTGAGCATGGCCTTAAGATACAGAAGGATGAGATTGCCCGGGGTCACAAGCCAAAGATGTCGGTGGCTCATTTCATGACGGTAAGTAAATTGTCAATGAGAAGGTCCATTGATGCTAAGTTGGTATTGCATTATCTGTTAGTGAAATGAGTATTGTGGTTTCAGGTTATGCCAATGTGGTGTGAACACAAAGAAGACGCTTTTTAGGTGCTGGCTAGTAGGTGGATCGGGGAAGATCCTGACTTTGAGGTCGTGAGCAAGCGGAACAAGAAAAACCGCGGCAGCATGGGAACACACAGCGCGGGAAGCCGCAACCATGGTATCTTTAAGAAGCACTTGGTATATATATACATGGAACAACCTTCATTTATTTCCCATAATGTTATTAGTTGACACACATAATTAACATTTCTTTGTCGATGTAGGAGGAGATGGAGGGGGAGGTTAATATCCCTATTACCGACCTGGTCATGTGGGAGAAGATGAAGACGAAGAAGCCCAACCTAGAGCAGCCTCAGCCTCAGCTTCCCCAGTACTTCGGTAACGCCAAGGAGAAGCTCAACACCTACTGCGATAAGCTCAAGGGTTTGCATCCGGAGGTGGATGAGCCCATGCACCATGAGGTCGATGAGACTGCCTTGATCATGGTGATCCACGGCAAGCCACATGGCCGTTTCAACATTCTTGATGGGGTGGTCCAGCCTACCATGACCCTCACACGAGTCAAGGCTACCCTCACCCCCGATCACCCCTCTATCGCGCCTCGTCCTTAGCCTGCTGCCTCCACCGCCGATGTGAGTGTTTCTCATTTCCATCTTATTTCCGCAATTTGATCCTAAATGGCTAATCTGACGAGATTCGTTATTTTTGCAATTGTAGCGTGATTTTGATGATGCCTACAAGGCCCTTCAGGCAGATTATAACAAGGAGTATGATGCATGGATTGCGCTGAGGGCAGAGTGCAATGCGTACACTAGTAAAGTGACGGCTGCAAGTTTCAACTTTACTTTTGAAAATGATGATAAGTCCCACTTCCTCTAGTTTGAACCTTTGTTCCTGCAACGACTGACATATAACTATCCTGTAGGCGATGAATCACTACTTTATCACTGGACAGCGGGTTCCGGTGGAAGGTGACCAGCCACCTGATCATGGGATGCTGCCTCGCTGCATATCGAGGGAAGATTTCGCTGCCACATACTACGGAGGGACCCCGGTAAGTTCTTTTCCAAACCACTTGTTACCACTTTCATATGCCTCGCAAGTTGCTAAGTTTTTGCTCAAACATGTAGGGCACAAGATGCTCCAGGAATGTTGGACCCTTTGGTCGTGCCTCGGCCTCGCCTAGTCCGTCGCGTGCTGATGCACAACTTCGTATCATGGCGCCCGATGGTGGTTCCGCTAGTGGTTCTACTTCCCCGATGGCCCGACAACTGCGAGCGTCTCCTGAGCTCGGAACGGTAAGCCTCGGGCTCCTTGACACACCGACACATACAGCGAGTTTCGAACCATGAGCATGGACATGGTTAGAGCTAGAGCTAGTGGATGCACTTGTCATATTTTCTATGTGTATGCACTTGTGATGAGTTTGTATGTATAACAAATATGTTTTGTGGATGATCATGTTGTTGTTTGGATGAAAATGGATATTGCAATGTCATGGTTATTTGTTTGGATTCTCGAATTATTTTGCTGATATTGCAATGCAATTAAATTATTTTGCTGATATTTTAGATGCTCAAATTGAATTAGAAATGGAAACAGAAAAAAAACTGGAAGAAGCTACGCCGACGGCATAGCCATCGGCACAGCTCGATGCTGCACAGCATATGGCAAGGCTGTGCCGACGGCATTGCCGTCGGCGTAGCTGGCAACATGGCGGGCTCGAGGGATGGCATGTGCCGACGTGTCAACACCCTAATTTTTAATCCTAGATGTCTGTTATGCCATACATCGCAATCCCAGGATTACCATTTTTGCGAGACATAACAGAATTGGATACCACAGTACATCATCCATTACAAACCATACATAAGGTCTTACACAAATAGGGATCTCATGATCCAGTACTTAATACAACTCAAGCAGCGGAAATACGTAATAATAACGGTAGCGTAGGCGAAGCTCCATCTTCGGGGTCACAGGCAATGCTGACGATGGGATATGATCCTAGTTGTCATAACCTTCCTGGGGTCCATCCTCCAGGTACTCCTCTTCATAGTCTGGCCATGGGAATAGCCAGGGACAAAGCCATGGGTACTCTTTAAGTACTCGCAAACTAATACTAACAAGTGAAGGGGAGTAGGACACTAAGCTCTAGGGTTGTTTTGCAAAAAGCCAGATTTACCTCTACTAAGTTAAGAAGCAAGAAAAGCTAGTTGAAGTTTTATAACACTTAAGTGGGAACATGTATTTCATGCCACAACTCTGTTGTGGTCAAGTCAAAGTCTCAATTCATTTCATAAGTCATTTTGAAAACATCTGACGGGGGAATAGTATGGCCACTCCAACTGTCCATAACCGCGGACGCGGCTATTCAAATAATTTGACACTCTGCAGAGATTGTACACTTTCACCACAACATTCGATACATCCGTCAGGAAAAAATCCTGAATTCACCATACTCAGTATGCGAATAATCAATCCTAACCTTTCAATTACACGCCCTAGTATGAGCACCTCTCCTATGAGTTTGGCCTCCCAACCATGACCAACTGTCATCTTGGGTACTGCACAGGTGGACAATCTTCACAAGGTAGCCTCAGCTCATACCTTGGCCGTGAGGGAACCAATACTAAGGTATATAAGTTTCCAGTCAAGCCCTACCCAATCTTCGGGTATTGTGGTTGTACGGTAAAATTGGAATGGTATCGCATCCAGACAACCATCAGTTTTACAAAGGGCTAAGGCTCATGCCTCAACATTTTCATCACCATAAATCATCTGGTGTTCGGAAACACATGTCCAAAACATTTAAATAGAATGATCCATCATTCCAAGGTTTTCATAACCATTTTTCCACCAAGTATTCTCATCTAAGTTGATCGGGTTTTATGCTTAGCACTAGCATCTACAAGTGGGGGTAAGTACTAATGAGGGGTGGTAAACTAGTGGAGTTTAACTAAGTTCAATCTCATGCCTTAGGATGACATAAAGATTATCTAGCTTAGGCCAAATTTTATGCTCTTTATGCAACCTTCAATTATCTTTCTAGTATCTATAATTCACTTAAGTAAACTCTAAGTAAAAGCTTTGATAAAGAAATAAAGTATAAAGCTTGTAAGTAAAAACTAGGATTGGTTTATCAAGTGGTTATGATCATATATGCTTAAGGAATATAGTTAGCATGGTAACAAGCAAGTATTGGCTTGCATCAATATCAGTATAAGCTTGCTAAATTGCAAGTGTTAGCTTGCCTTGTGCAAAGCAGTGGTTGAAGTTCTCCTCGTCTTCTTCTTCGTAGTATCCTCCTTCTTCCTCATATCCTTGGTTGGTACTAGCGTCTATAAATAAATACGAGGTACACAATCACCAAACAATACTTAACTAATTTCAATCATCACACAAAAGGGTCCTATAGATGATCTAGCATCATCACTAACATTACAAGATTAAAGCTTGGTTTAATTCCTTTTATTTTTAGAAATGTAATTTCTACTCATTAAAAAACTACTTAAGATTTAATATTTTTCAAACCAAACATGGGATCATGTTGACACATGTCATCACCACATATTTTAGTCCATGGGAATGTGATTTAAAGTGGTGTCACGATTTAATAAGGTTTAACCTTTTATTTTTACTTAAGTAAAGTGACTAGAAATGCCTATGTGGCAATCTTTTATTACTTGAACAATATTTCTGCAAGTAAACCCAGATGTTTTTATATATTCTGAAAGGTATGATCAAATGTGATTTTTGAGAGTTGGAATCAACTCAAAAGCTTTTATGGTTTAAATTTGAAAAATGTTTGAATGCAGAAAAGGTTTTGCCTTGTTATTTTTACCAAGGTTGATATATAGATTCAAATGATTTAAATCCAACGGGCTTGGATTCAGCATTGCAAGACCTTTCTAACAAAATTGGTTTCATTCAATTTGGTGCACTGAATCGAGCTGGGTTGATTTTTGAAACTAGGTACATAACTATGTTGGAAATAAAATGGAAAAGGTTAAATTCAAACGACTGGGTTGCGCGGGAAACGATACTGGGCCGGCCTGCTAAGCACAGCGCTTACGCGGGCTGGTTAAGTTATTGTCCCCACGCGTCAGTGAGACAGGGGGTGTGAAGCGGTACGGGGCAACGTGGTGAGTTGGATTAGAAGTAAGATCAACGGCTGAGGGTCGTCGTCGACGATGAACTAGTCACCGGCGAGCTCGAACCCTAGCGGCGCAGCGGGGGTCGTGGGAGGCTCACCGGGGCTCAGGCGAGGGTCGGCGAGGCGGGAGAACGACGAAGTCGACGACGGCGAATCTCCTGGTACCGGCAGCTTCTCCTGGGGTGGACAAAATCGACGGCGCTCTTCTTCTCCAGAGGCGGCCTGCTCTGACGCAATTCTGGCGATGCGCTGCTCGCCTTGCTCCAGGAACGGGGTGGAACGATCAGTGAGGAGAGGGGAGTGAGATGGTGTGCTTAATTCGGCTGGGGGTCGTCTCCTTTTATAGGCTCGACAGTGAGACCGAACGGGATGGGCATACGACGGTGGCGGCATTGCTACGGGCTGCTAGAGGCATGGCCGGCGGTGGCGATCGATCGGTGGTCTCCAGGCGATGCTCTACGGCTTTAATGCGCGTGTAGGGGCGGTGGCAAATGGTCTGGAACACGCGATGCTCGTCTTCGACGGCGAGCGGTGGCTGTGAGGCATGGGGCGGCGAACGGGGATGTCTGGCGGTATCCTGGGACGGTGGTGATCGTGCATGCACACGGCGAGGGCGGCGCGCGGTCTGTGGGCTTGTGTCTAGGGTGGCGCTCTGGCGCACACTCGGCATGGTTGCTGGCGAGCTTGGCATGGTCTGTGCGTGTGGTCCAGTGGCTGGCAAGGTTCGAGCGCTGGACAGGGGGTGGCGGTGGACGGTGGGCTGTGTCCTAGACATGTTGTTTAGGCTTGGTGCTTGCTCTGGCTAGCTAGCCATGGTCGGCTGGCAAGGGGGTTCTCGGGTTGGCATCGCATGGGGCAAAGGGTAGGGGCTAGGGTTTGTCTAAGCACTGGTTGGCACTGAGGGAGACAAGGGTGATCAATGGTGAACATTGCTTAGCCAAATTACTGCGCAAAACAGTGAAGTTTGGCCAGATTGATTTGTTGCCTCCAAGTGTTTGATGAAATGGCCGCAAGAACTCAAGTTTTGAATTTTGAAAAGATTTTTGGTGGGTGTTCTAGGTTGGTGCTGGTGAGTCTGCAGATGTTTGGATTGATTTGGCCAAAGTGACCATTCACTTAATTTGTTTGTTTTGATTTATTTGTCTTTGGGAAAAGTGTGGGGATTGTTTAGATGATGTTTATTTCACCTAAGAATCATTTTACAAGCAAAAAAACACATAAACAAGGCAATTCAAAAGAATTCAAAATGGGATGCATACACACATGGATGCTTTCTCATTTTATTTTAGAAAAGTTTTTGTTAACCCTAAATTTGATGATTAGAGTTTGATGATTCTAGTTTAATATTTTTGGGATGTTACACGACGGCCCGGCCGTCGGCGCAGACGGGCGACGTTGCAGCTCGAGGGAGGGCCTGTGCCGACGGCCCGGCCGTCGACGTAGGCGGGCACGTGGCGGGCTACGGTGGTTCACGGGCTGGGCCTGTGCCGACGGCCCGGCCGTCAGCGTAGCTGTCTGACACGGCCGTTAGCGCGGACAGACGTTGATGACACGCGGGGCCCGCTGGGAGATGTTGCGCCTAGGAGGAGAGGCTATGCCGACGGCCGTTTTACTGTGCCGACTAGGACATACGCCGAGGGGGATACGCCGACGGTTACCGTCGGCACAGCCTGTGCCGACGGCATTGTCTGGCTGTGCCGACGGCTATCGGCCCTCGGCGTAGTGACATTGTCTTGTAGTGGCTCCCTGGTTGATTTTCAGCTTCAACTCCTGCATCCAGTTGAGCGAGCCTTCGTTGCCGGCTCCTTCTTCTTGCCGCCTCTTTCTTCCTGGTTGATCTCGATCCATGCTTCCCACCGGCATAGATGCTTGTGCTTGATGATGCATGACGCGCGCGGTACCAAGCCCCGATCGATTTGCATGTCTTTGAATGAGCTAGCGGTGGAACAAACTGGAATGCTACACTTGGGTTAGGGGCGTGTAACACCGGCCCTCCTGCATATATGGACGTGGCAAGTGCTGCAACACAAGGAATGAATCAACGCACCATCAAATTACTTGCTACACTCTAGCTAGTCAACACTCCGTGCCAAGTTGCTGACCATGTCATATAGCTAGGCACGTGCCCTCTCATCTTGTCATAATTTTCAGACCTCACGTCTGCTTCGGAGATTTAAGCTCCACTAGAGTACTGGCAAATACCCATGGTTTTGCTAACTACTCCACTTGAGTAAGCAGCAACTGGTTGTCCTTTTGTTTTCATAAAAAACAAAAAAATAGTGTTTGCTACTAGTATAATTTGTCAGTGTTCCCATAAAACCAATAATTTTGGTTGTTGTTATTTATCTAACCCAAGGAATGAATCAACGCACCATCAAATTAATTGCTACACTCTAGTCAACACTCTGTGCCAAGTTGCTAACCATGTCATATGGGGACGTACGTGCCCTCATCTTGTCATATTTTTCAAACCTCCACTGGACTGGCAAATACCTATGGTTTTGCTAACTAGTCCACTTGAGTAAGCAACAACTGGTTGCCCTTTTGTTTTCATAAAAAAACCAAAAAAATAGTGTTTGCTATAATTTGTCAGTGTTCCCATAAAACCAATAAATTTGGTTGTTATTTATCTAACAATTCAGTCATGCTCCACTACTAGATTTAAACAGTTTGGTTTGTTACAAATTTTAAAATAACCATATATATAGTTTAAAATAAATAACTGGTCACTTACGGAATGATCCTATTGAATTCAGTGCACCTACGATGCAGGTCTTGAGGCCACTTTACATCTGTAGGAGTCCTTCCGTAACAAAACAAATCTTCAGTAAACATAACATTATTGCCATTCAAACATTCTTTTTTTTTGCGGGGCGCCATTCAAACATTCGACAACTACGTACTTGTATTTTCTGACATAGACGACAAACCTTGCGTGTTGCTTTCTTTCTTTTCCATGAAAGATACACATAACCTAGCTAGGATCGCTTCCTACCAAATTTCTGGTCCATGCCAATGGCGCGTGAGGCCAGAGCTGCAGACAGCCATATGAAAGGTACAGTTGTGGAATGTAAGACTGAATTAAAACAAACCCCTCCCAACCCCAAGTCGCTCCCGCGTGGGGGCGACCGGGGAAACCCAAGCCGCCGTCGGGGGGCCTCCCCCCGCTCGATCCCCCCTCGCCGCCGTTGCCACAGGCTGTCGACGTGGTGGCGGCGGGCGCCCCGCAAGGTTATGGGGGGAGAAACCGTGGAGGCATGGAGCCCGGGCAGGTGGCGGCGCAGTGCGCTCGGCCGTCGCGGAGGCGCGAGGTGGAGTAGAGGGGGCGGAGGTGCTGGTGCTGGAGCGTGGCTCCTCGCAGCGCCGTCGCCTTGGGAGCACGCCGCGCGGGCCCGATCTAGGACCGTTTAGGGTTTAGGCTCGTGAGGGCCCTCCCCTGGGTGTGGTGGCTGGTGGCGGTTGCTGCAGGGGCTGGCTCCTGCTGGGTATGGTGATGGCGGCAAGTGGTGGCTTGTGAGGTGGTGCTGCTGGACCTTCCGTGACTCGGTAGCGGTAGGAGGCGAGGAGGTGGTGCGCTCTCGGCTGATGTGGTCGCCGATGCGTCTTCCGTCAGGCGGCAATCGAGGTTTGGTGGCAGCTATAGTTGGCCGCTTCGGATTGCAGGTGTTGAAAATTCTCGAGGAGAAATCCTTGTTCCGCCTTTGGTCGGAACCGGCGGCGGCGACTGATGACCCACAAGTATAGGGAATCGCAACAGTCTTCGAGGATAGTATTATCCAATTTATTGATTCGACACAAGGGGAGCCAAAGAATACTTATAAGCCTTAACAACTAAGTTGTCAATTCAGCTGCACCTGGAAATAATCTTACTCACAGTAGTTTATCAGTAGCAACAGTTTTATAGTAGCAATAACAAAGTAACAGCAGCAGTAAAACAAAGGCAGTAGTAACAATAGTAGCAACAGTAGGATATGAGTGCGGTAGGCATAGGGATGGATGGACGGGCGTTGCATGGACAAGACTATTCATGTAACTTCAAGATCTAGGACATTTGCAGATAAATAAGATAAAGCATCCAAGTACTAAATAATCATAGACATGTGTTCCATATATAGTCATACGTGCTCGCAATGAGAACTTGCACAACATCTTTTGTCCTGCCAGCCCGTTGCAGCAGGGCCTCAAGGGAATCTACCGGCAATTAAGGTACTCCTTTTAATAGAGCACTGGAACAAAGCATTAACACTCCATGAACACATGTGATCCTCACATCACAACCATCCCCTCAGGTTGTCCCAATTTCTGTCACTTCGGGGCCTTTGGTTCCGGACAATGATATGTGTACACAACTTGCAGATAAGATCACAAACAATACTATCATCATGAATCAATAATAAGTTCAGATCTGAGATCATGGCACTCGGGCCCTAGTGACAAGCATTAAGCACAACAAGTTGCAACAAAGTCAAATAGCACTAATAGAGATACTAGGCACCATGACATAACAATCTTATTCGATTACATGATAGAACTCATCCAATCCCAACCATCCACATAGCCTACAGCGCGGGATTACTCACTCATGGATGGGGAAAACATGGATGCTTGATGGAGAGGCGTCGGTGATGATGATGGCGATGATCCCCTCCAAATTCCCCGTCCCGACAGGGTGTCAGAATGGAGTTTCTGGTTCCGAATCGCGGTTTTTGGTGGTGGCGGCGCAGCGGAACTCTTTCTGTAAAAACTTCGCCCCCCCTGAGTTTTTAGGTCAAGAGGCATCTTATAGGCGAAGAGGGAGGCTGAGGGGGTGCCCGAGGTGGCCACACCCCTCCCAGGCGCGGCCTTGGCTGGCCCGCGTGGCCAGGGGGTGTGGGTCCCTCGTGGCCCTCCTCCGTCTCGTGTTCTGGCTCTGTGAGTCTTCTGGTAAAATAGGATTTTTGGCATATTTTCCGGGATTTTTCCTGATAGTTGATTTTCTGCACAAAAACTAGACACCAAGGTAATTCTGCTAAAAACAGCATCAGTCCGTGTTAGTTGTATCCAAATCACACAAGTTTAGAGGATAAACAATAGCAAAAGTGTTTAGGAAAGTAGATACGTTTTGGACGTATCAACTCCCCCCAAGCTTAGCTTATTGCTTGTCCTCAAGCAATTCAGTTAAAAACTAAGTGCGATAAAAGAACTTTCACGAACACATTTGCTTCATATGATGTATATATTCTCATCACATGAGTAGATACTTAGACAAATCATAATAAGGAGTATGAAACTAAGTCTACTTAATAGTTATTGCAAGCTATGAAGAGATTCCAACACATTAATAATAAGTAGCATGAGACATAAACATAAGCAACATTGCAATGCTCATAAGAAGGTATGATAGAGTGGTATCTCGCTTGCCTTTGTTTCTAGAGCACAACATAAATGCCAAGGCACCTCTGGAAGACTAGAAGTAAAGATATCAAAGATACAAGAATCAAAGTCATGACATAATTAACCAAGTTTTGAGACAAGCACATTACACTAAGAATGGCAACTGTGTTCTCAAGAAGGTGCTCATAGAATAAGTGTTGACTCAACAAGGAAGTGAAAAAGGTTTTGAAAACTTTGAAAGGCTTCCAAATGCTAAAAATATGGTACTCATTAGCTTTGAGCTCTCATTGCCCCTATCATAAGCATCTTTAGATGGTTAAGGTGAAAGTGAGGTACAATATGAGTTATATGCTTGACATACCATAAACTGGAAATCTCATGTCCCTTGAGTACGAGGACCGCCAACGGGGTACCCCTTGCACATGATATAGGAGCTATCCCATAATCAAAATGACAAGGCAAGCAGACAATAAGCATCTCAGCAATCTTTTTATTTACCATATGCATAGCTTTTTATTGAGGATGCTTTATAGATAGCTCACTATGGTGATGCTGCAAGTTTCCACCATGATTAGGCATGGCTTAGGCTAGCGGCCCAGGCATTTCTCTAACATAGAATACAAACTTCATGGACTTACAAGTTCCCTCTTTATTTCACACAGGTGATATCCATAGAAAAAAGAGCATGATATCAACTGAGTACAAATTATAAGTGCAATGTTGAAAACGTTCCCCGTGACAGCACGGTTCTGCTAATTCCAACTTATAAGTGCAAGCATATACAACAAAGTTGTCACAATGGTTCAAGTTTATTAGGGGAAAACAATATAAAGTGTGCCATCAAGTTCGTGAGGGCTTTAATCACTAAGTTTTCACATAAAAATGGTTTTTAATTGGAAGATAGTTGAAAAAAAAGAATATACTTGGAATGGTGTAACACACCATGCATAGGAGTTTATAGTGGACATTTTGGAATAACTTGGTTTCTTGGGAGTTGGAGGCATGAGTAGAACTTACTCATACAAGTGGAGGCTAGCAAAATATTGGGAGCAACCAACTAAGAGAGCATAATGACCATAATCATGCAGAGCAACAGAGCATACTAATCAAAGAAAAGAGTGCTACTACAAGTCAAGGACTAAATGATCATAGAGGCTATGGTGACTTGTCATAGTCATAACATGGTGTGAGCATGTGCCAAGTCAACTCAAGCAAAGCATCAAAGGAGAATACCACAATACTATGCTTTTGCATGCTAAAACAACGCATAATTTCTTCAAGGCACACTAAGCAATCCCAATTTTTTGGAACAAGACATGCTACAGCAATAATCACTAAGCATAATGCTAAAACAACACCTAGCATGTCATGCTAAAGTCTAAGTCACAGTCAATGCAAGCTCCTCTTGCACTTCAAGCAAGAACTTACTACTCCTTTCCAACACCAAGCAACTTATTTGCAAAACAACACAGCGGGAACGGGGGTCCAAACTACTTTATTCAAGAAAACTAAACAACCTAAGCAAAGCAAACGAAAACTAAGACGCTCCAAGAACAACACAACTGTTCATGAAACAATAAAAACGAAGTGTCTAGACAGACCTGAGCTTTTTATTGATGAAGAAGGGGACATCTTGGGCATCCCCAAGCTTTGACGCTTGTACCTCTTAGATATTTCTTGGGGTGACACCATGGTGGCATCCCCAAGCTTGAGATTTTGTCCATTCTTCATCTCATTGCATCATTCTCTCTTTACACCTGAAATTTTTCCTTCATACAAAACTTCACACAATCTTCATTAGCAACATTAATGTATTCAAAAGATATTAGACCCCTGGCAAAGCTTTGGACCAGCAAGAATTTTCACTAAAAACACAAGCTATTGTAGTAAATCCTTCAAAAATCTCAATTCACCTAAAGAGAACTCAAAAAGGAATCAATAAGAATCAAATGCAAATAATGGCAAAAATCTGTCAAAACATACCAGCAGGTCCCCAAATTTATTCGTAAATTTTGAGCTCAATATGAGTTACAGAGACTCCTCATGAATTTTTTTGGTAGAGGACAGAAATCTGTTTCGGGATAGCAACTCCCCAAATCTTACTTCCGTCTCAGTAGAGGTCATTCTTGGCACAAAAAGCAAACAAAAAGGATAAGGAGAGGTCATTCCTGCAGTAATAACTTCCAAGACTCAAGGAAACTCTTGGGTTATCTTCCAACAAGTACTTTTCTTTAACGCCTTTAAGTTAGGCTTGATAGCTTGAGAAGATGCTCACATAAGAATTATGAATTGAAGTCAAAGAGAGCATCAAGAATAAAATTCAAAACACATTTAAGTCTAATCCACTTCCTATGCATAGGAATTTTGTACACAAATAAATTCACAAAGAACAAAGTGACAAGCATAGGAAGATAGAACAAGAGTAACTTCAAAACTTTCAGCACAAATAGAGGTGTTTCAGTACCATGAAAGATTCTACAACCATACTTTCCTCTATCATAATAATTTTCAGTAGAATCATGAATAAACTCAAGAATATAGCTGTCACATAAAGCATGCTTTCCATGATCTACAAACACATAATTTCTATCAAGCTTAAAAATAGTGGGATTAAAACCTTCACAGGTTTTACTCAAAGTAGATATTTCGAAAGGATCCACAGGAACATAACATTCATCCTCCTTTGGTAAGAGAGGGGACAATCAAATAATGTAAGAGATAAAGAGTTGCTCTCATTAGAAGGTACGCATGGGTAGATAATCCATTCTTCCTCCTTTTGTTCATCACTCTCTTCCTCTTTTTCATCTAATGAGCTTCCAGTTTCAACAATTTCTTCTTCCATAGGCTCCTTCAAGGCATTAGTCTCTTCCATTTGTGGAAAGCACCTATTAAAATATTCAAGAATATAGCCATTTGCTTCCTTGTAATTATCAAAGCAAAATTTAAGTATCTCATAAACCTCGGATTCATAAGGTGAATCATCAGTATTTTCAAGCAAACTGGCAAGTTAAAATGCACCCTTGAAGGCAATAAATTCTTCAATTTGTTCCACATCATAAAAGTCATAATTTCCTTTAACATAAGAGGATATGGTAACATTATCATTATACTCACACTGAAAAAGGTAGGTGTTTATACCTCCTACAGCAACAGGCTTTATCAAAGCAATAAGTAACATTATAAGTGGAGCACACCTCTCTAGCAATAGTATTCAACTTATCAATTTGCTCCCATAAGTGTTTCCCTTTTTGTGACAAACGGTGTTCCTTATAATAATACTTTTGTTCTTCCGTGAACCCACCTTGCCAATAAGAACTAGTTTCAAAGAAACCATCCATTGATAGAAAGCATGACCAAGCAAGGCAACAACATACCAAAACTAGAGTAGGAACTAATTTTTTTGGGTTTTTTGACAAGAGGCAAACAAAACCAAGGAAAAGAAACAAATCAAACTAAAAACAAAGTAAAGAGAAAGGAAGTGGAGGAATCCCCTTGTGAAGACGTCCTTAACCTCCCCGGCAACGGCGCCAGAAATCTTGATGCGTGCACCCAGTGTTGACGTGGGACACTTTGTTGGAACCCCAAGAGCAAGGTGTGATGAGCACAACAGCAAGTTTCCCTCAGTAGAGACCAAGGTTATCAAACCTGAAGGAGGAAGGAAACGTCTCAAAGGTGTTGCAAGCAACGTGGAGACCTGCACAACACAAACTCAAGACTTTGTCCCAACGAATCAGTGAGGTTGTCAAGCTCAACAGTTTGCTGTAACAAAGGATTAAACGTATGGTGTGGAAGGTAATGGTTTGCAGCAAGTAAACAAGAAACCGTGGAAGATGTATCAATGGTAAATATTGGACCGGGGTCCATAGTTCACTAGAGGTGTTCTCCTTAGATAAACAACATGGAATAAAGGGTAAACAAATTATAGCGGGGAAATTGACAGGAACTGAGCAAGGCATAACAATGCAATTACTAGTCAGAAAGATCCAGTGAGATTCGACTGGGCAATACAACAAGATACATAGACCGCCATCTAACTGCATCTATGACTATAAGTCCACCTTCAGGTTATCATCCGAACCCCCTCTAGTATTAAGTTTCAAGCAACAGACAATTGCTTTAAGCAAAGTGTGTAAGGTAAATAGTCCACATGTTCCATGAACAAGAGACCGTTGTTTTCTCCCTAGTAGCAACAACACATCTACAACCGAAGAGATTATTGTCACTTCTCTTCGAAACTAGAGGCATGAACCCACTATCGAGCATAAATACCCCCTCTTGGAGTCACTAGCAACTACTTGGCCAAGATATCTACTAACAATGGAGAGCATGAAAGATCACAAAAAACATAGACATGATAGAATCATAAAGACAAAACCATTAATCAAACCAACATAATAATCTCAATATCCATCGGATCCCCGCAAACACAACATGCATGATTACAAATAGATTAGATCTTGATCATGAACGGAGCTCACAAGATCTATACATGAAAGCACAAAGGAGGAGATACAACCATCTAGCTACTACATGGGCCCATAGTCCAAGGTGGAACTACTCACACATCATACCGGAGAGAAGGCCTCCGGGATGATCTCCCTCCGGCAGGGTGTCGGGAAGAACTTCAGATCTCCCCGATCTAGGGACGATGGTGGCGGCGAATACAGACGGTTTCGTGGAGATTTGATTGGGTACTTAGGGTTTCTGCATCGGGGGCTTCTTATAGGCGAAGGGGGAGGCCGAGGCAGCGGCCAGGGGCCCCATACCCCTCCCAGGAGCGGGGCAGGGCCCACCCACGCCTGGGGTGGGTCTGGCCGCCCTGGCCGACCTCTCCGGCTCCCCTCTGGACTTCTTGTTCCCCACAGAATGTAATTAACTTCGACGTTTGTCCCGTCCAATTCCGAGAATATTTCTTTACTAACTTTTCTGAAACTAAAAACAACAGAAAACAGGCATCTGACACTGTTGCAACTTGTTAGTAGGTTAGTACCAGAAAACATGTAAAAATCACCTCAAAGTGTAGACAAGCAAAGAAAAGTAGATACTAAACAAGCATGGGGCATCAAAAATTATAGATATATTTCCAACATATCAAGACACACTCTATTTTCATTGCCTAGAAACCCTAGTTTTCACTCTTATTGTTTTGTGAGTGTTCTCTTTTGCTAGAACTGTGTTTAGCCTTAGCTTTCTTATGATTTTTTTCTTAGAACTTTTTAGTTCTTCTTTGTGGATTTGTGAGACATGCTCACTGATCTTTATTGATTATTATCTTTGTGAGTTGTTTCAAATAAGTCGATTGGTGTTGGAAAAGAGTAGAAAGTTCCATGCTTATAGTGGTACAAGAAGGAGCTTGCTTTGACTGTGACTTAGACTTTATCATGTCATGCTAGATGTTGTTTTGACCTTATGCTTAGTGATTATTGTTGTAGTATGACTTGTTCCAAACAATTAGGATTGCTTAATGTGCCTTGATAGAATCGTGCGTTGTTTTAGCATACAAAAGCATAGTATTTTGGTATTCTCCTTTGATGTTTTGTTTGGGTTGACTTGGCACATGCTCACACCATGGTATGACTATAACCAGTCACCTTAGCCTCTATGATCATTTAGTTTTTGACTTGTGGTACCACTTTATGTGTGAAAGTGACAGCGTGCACACCATGTGGCACTTAGGCTAGAGAATACATAAATACTTGTCATGAGTTATATTTGTAGTTGGATGTCTTTATGAAATTGTGGTGTTTATTGGAACCATCTAGCGCTCAAGGTGATAGTGTGGGGTTATCTAGATGGGGAAGGCGGACTTTGAGGTATGATTTTGTAGCCCTACTGTGGATTAGAGTTATCCAACCGGAGAGTAGTTCAGCATAGAATCATGAAGAGAATATATTTATTGAGAGTGTTCACTAGTGAAAGTATGATCCCTAGGCCTTGTTTCTAAGCATTAAAACACCGTTTGCATCTAGAACTATTACATGTTTGCTTGCTTCCATCTTTATTTCAGTTTTCCTTTAGTCTCTTCCATGCCATCAAAGTCTTTTCTGTGGTCATTATCGGGGATCTATAGGACACTTCAACCTGTTCCTCCCCATCAAAATCTCTTTTCTGGCATCGTTGTCTTATAGTCATCCATATTACTTGTATTTCATTATTTCTTCGCCGAACTAGTGCACCTATACACCTGACAAGTGTATTGGGTGTGTTGGGGACACAAGAGACTTCTTGTATCTTGATTGTAAGGTTGCTTTAGAGGGATACCTTTGACCACTTACTTCCTGAGTTCGATAAACCTTGGGTAATCCATTTAAGGGAAACTTGTTGTTGTTCTACAAACCTATGCACTTGGAGTCCCAACACTGTCTACAAGAATAGAAGCATGCGTAGACATCACCTCCCCACCGGTCGTACCTGAGTACCTCAGCGGCTCAGAATCATGCATCACCTTCAACCGATCCGATCATCTTCGCCAAATCCCTCGCCCAGGCCACTCCGCCCTGGTGCACGAGGCTCAGATCGGCGTGTTCGAGATGAGTGGAGTATTTATGGACAACGGCATCGACATAAATTTTATGTTCACCAGCACCCTGGAGGCCATGCGGATCCCGCTCTGCAGCCTGGAGGCATCCAACACAACCTTCCATGTCATCATCCTAGGAAAGGGAGTCTACCCCTGGGCAAGATATGGATCGATGTTATCTTCGGCACCCCCAAGAACTTTAGGCGTGAGCGCCTCGAGTTCGAGGTGGTCGACTGGCCATCACAGTACCACGCCATCCTTGGGCGCCACTACTAGGAAAACAGCTATCTGTGGTGCATGTGTTTTGGACTTGAGAAAAATCCTTATACGACACTACTCTTAAATATGATTTCTTATTTGACACTCATAATTTTTTCTTCCCCATATGACACCCTGTGTATTTTTTTTGCCTTACATGACATTGTTGTTCAATCCGTTACATGGTTCCGTCTAGACAAAAATACCCCTGGATATGTACGTGTCCAAGCTAAGTTGTCCCAATCGAACAGAATCAGAAGGATACGAGCCTCTCCTGTCCCTTTCTCCCGGTCATGAACCCTAGCGCGCGGCGGCCGGTAGCGCGGGTGGCTTGCTTGTTCGCAGCGGCGGCGCATGCGGCCTGAGATGAGCTCCATGTACCATGGGGTATGTGCGGATGGGAGGCCAAGCGCGGAAGTGGGCCAAGGCGAGGAACCGGACGGAGAAGAAGGCGGGACGGAGGGCGGCCATGCTGGGTCTTCCGAGGGCGGCCAAGGCTCAGCGGCGAGTGTGTATGCTTCTGTAGTGGAGCACCCGTCGAGGTACTCAAATCCAATCTTAGTCCATGGTATGGAAGGGTGAGTGTATTTGACAAATTTCTCTCCATTGCACCATCGTTTGCTGAAATTAGTAGCAATGTTTATGCCTTTATATTTATTTATAGGATGGATCCCAATTCTAGTTACTTGCTAAAAATTAGCTTGTTTGGAAACCCCAAAAAAGTTAGAAAGGAAATTAGATGTTTTTGTTTTGAGAAGGTCATTGATAGTGATTTAACAAATTATATTATAAGGATTTGGTTGAATCAATCGTTGAGCAGTACCCGCCACGTTATTTGGAAGTTGTACATATCTAGTACTATGACGATGTTCTTAAAATACTCCCAGAAGTAAAATCAGACCAAGAATTGATGTCTATGTTTTATAAACATGCTAAGACAAAGGTTGTACAATTGCTGATTGCATACTGTGATCCCTCTGGACCTTATGAGCCTATCTCCGAGTATTATAGTGATGACCAAGAGCCTATATTTGCATATAACAACAACAACAACAACAACAACACAAAAGAGTCTGATGATAGTTATCTTTCGAACCCAATCCCTGAGAATGAGTATGTTGGTTTAGCCATATGCACTGATGCTGGCCAAGCAGTGATGATAGGGGTAAAAGAAGTGTTCCCGGAGGCAGAACATAGAGAATGTATGTTTCACTTGGTGATCAACTTCAAGAATAAGTTTCATGGAAAAATATTTGATGACCACCTATGGGCAGCGGCTTACTCATGGAACCCATATTAATTTGACAAAAAATGGGTTGCAATGGAGGTAGCAAAGCCATCTGCAACCACATATATTAGGAAGTGGCACAATAGGTTGTGGTCTAGGAGTCAGTTCTCGACCATATGCAAGGTGGACTATGTAACAAACAACTTGGCGGAGTGCTTTATCAATTGGATCAAGCACCACAAGTATTTAAACTTGGACGATTTCATTGATAAGGCGAGGCAGTTGATTATGATCAAGTGTAACGAGAGGTAAAAAGTAGCAAAGAAGTTATATGGATTGATTTTTCCCCAAATAATGAAGAAGTTGAATGCAATGACTAGGGATTTAAACTTGGAGGTGGTAGAATGCTCAGAAGATGTGGCTGAAGTGACTGCATTAGGAGGCAACGGCTTTAGGTTTGTCGTTAACTTGCAAGATCGAACATGTTCTTATAGACAATGGCAAGTTTGTGGACTTCCTTGCAAACATGCTCTTTCATCACATCACTTAGTGATGCACATATAAAGAATTATGTTGACTCGTATTGCTCCACTGAAAAATTTAGAGAAGCTTATGCCCACCTAAACCCTACTATGTCTGACAAGAAATAATGGCCTGAATCTGACCATGGATTCTTCATGCATCCACCACTACTTAAAGCGACAGATGGCAGGCCTAAAACTGAGAGGTATAAAGGTTGCAGTGACAATAAAATAAATAAAGGCAAGCACTTATGCCAATTTGTAAGGAATATAGGCATCATTGTCACAATTGTAAGAAGGGTAACCCTGATGACATTGCTGCAATGATGGCTATTAGGTAATATATATTTCTCTTTCTTGCTTTATTATTTTTGTTTGAAACTAAATGTATTAACTACTTTTCTTGCTGCTCATGTAGAGAACCACCAAAGAAGAGGACAAATGCTAGCAAAATAGCCCAATCATCCATTGTGCCTTGCGAGGATGGAGAACCAATAAGGATGCTTTTCCCACCAAGGTTAGCAAAATTCTACACTTCTATGTTGCTTTTCCCACTCACTATAAGTTCTAAGTTTCTTCTTTCTCACCATAGACAAATCTTGGAGACTACAACAAATAAAAAGAGAAAACATGTAAACTCTAAATCTGTAGGATCAAAGAGGTAATTTTGTGTTTCTTACTGTTGCCATTACTTACGTAATGCTACCATTACTACCCTAAACTTTAGTTGCCATACACACATGTGTGCAGACCAAAAAATGGTTCCATTGAGAGGATTGATCCTGTGAAGATAAATACCAAGACAAAAAGGGGAGAGGTTGCTGAAAACATTCCTATTGTACCACTTGACAGCCCAGCAATGGGCACAAGGAGCAGAAAATTTTACCCTCCTAGCCCTGCTATGAGCACAAGAGGCAAAAGAAGGCTCAGCTTGTAATTTTCGTATGGCTTGTGTGCACTTCGATTCTCTTGATGTAATGGTTCTTTTGGAGTTCCCGTGATGTAATGGTTCTTTCGGAGATCATTTAGCCTGATATATGTGATACATGTGAACTACCGATGACTTATGCATGAATCTGGATGCTTATGGAAGCTATTGGTATGTTGTTTGATTGGTTGTATGTATATATGAATTGTGTGAAGGGGATATGGCATCAAAATATAGGGAAGGCTCTGCCAAATTTTTGATTTTATTTAATTAATATTCGAGATATTAGTATAGTCTGAATCAGCAAGTGTTTCTCTTCCTTTGTTGTCACACGACTAAATATGGATGGTGCAATGTTTTTTGAAGTAAAATAGGTTCCATATTACGTAAGACAACAACATTTCTAGTAATTTTGAAACATATTACACCAGGGGCAAAAGTGTCTTTGTAGTTTCCCGGTTGACACCATTAGACCTACAAATGCACTAGAGTGTCATGTAAGACAAAAAAAATTACACCAAGTGTCATATAAGAAAGCAAAAAAGTTTTGAGTGTCAAATAAGGAATCATATTTTAGGAGTAGTGTCATATAAGGAATTCTTTCTTTGGACTTCTGTGGCGCATATGGGATGCTCCACTGTTATGTTGCTACTAATTTTTTTATCTATGGTGCATATTGATATGCGCCACAGAAATCTCAAAATTCAGTGGCGCATATTGCAATATGCACCACATAACTCTGTGGCGCATATTGCAATATGCGCCACTGAATTTTTTTCGAATTAAAAAAAAAGTGAGGGCATACCTAGATCTGGATCTAGCCCCGCAACCATCGGAATTTTTTTCCGGAATTTTGTCACCAGAATTTTGTGGGGTCACCGGAGGAGGGCGAAGGTGGTTGGAGGAGGGGGTCGTCGGAGATGGTGGTGGAGGAGGAGGCAACGCCGGAGGAGGTGGTCGCCAGAGGTGGTGGTGGTGGAGGAGGTGGTGGTGGAGGAGGAGGAGGTTGCCGCAGGAGGTGGTCACTAGAGGAGGAGCTCGTCGCTGGAGGAGGTCACCGGAGATGGTGGAGGAGGAGGTCATGGTCACCGGAGGTGGTGGAGGAGGAGAGGAGAAGGGGAGTGATACGTTGTAAACGTATCTATATTTTTTGATGTTCTATGCTTGTTTAGTATCTAATTTTCTTTGCTTTGTCTACACTTTGAGGTATTTTTATATGTTATCTGGGACTAACCTATTAACAAGATGCCGTAGTGCCAGTTGCCTATTTTTTGTTGTTGTTTTTGGTTCCAGAAAAGCCAAAAAATGAATATTCTCGGAATTGGACGGGACAAAATCCAAAGTCAATATTTCACCGAGGAGAACCCGGAGACAGAAGACGAGACGGAGGAGGGCCTCGAGGGGCCCACACCCCCTGGCCACGTGGACAGGCCTGGCCCACGCCTAGGGGGGTGCGCCGAATTGGGAACACCCCTCGGCCTCCCCCTTTGCCTATAAGAAGCCCCCGATACCTAAACCCTAAGTACCCATCAGATCTCCATGAAAAAGTCTGTAGCCGCCGCCACCATCGTCCCTAGATTGGGGGGATCTAAAGCTCTTTCGGGCACCCTGTCGGAGGGGAGAGATCATACCGGAGGCCTTCTTCATCACATGTCAGCCTCCGGTATGATGTGTGAGTAGTTCTACCTTGGACTATGGGTCCATACAGTAGCTAGATGGTTGTTTCTCCTCCTTTGTGCTACCATGTTTAGATCTTGTGAGCTCCGTTCATGATCAAGATCATCTATTTGTAATCATGCATGTTGTGTTTGCAGGGATCTGGTGGATATTGATATTACTATGTCAGATTGATTAATGGTTTTATTTTATTGATTATATCATGTATGTGTTGTTTGAGATCTTGCATGTTCTCTGTTTATAGTAACTATCTTGGCCAAGTAGATGCTGGTGACTCCAAGAGGGGGTATTTATGCTCGATAGTGGGTTCATGCCTCTATTGAATCTGGGAAGTGACAGAAATCTCTAAGGTTGTAGTGTAGGGTTCGCATCATAGAAAACAAAAAAATTCCTACGATGGGAACAACTAAGTACCAAGATCTATCTACTAGATACAAGCAACGAGTAGATATACATCCATAGAATACATACCCTCGAAGACCGAATAGTTTTAATGAGGTTGTACTCGTGGATGATGTAGTTAAACGCTTGCCGATCTCAAGATCGTGATGAAGTCCATTTGGTCCAGCTGGTCCAGCACCGTCAAGTCCAGCACCGCAAAGCAGTGGTGCATCCGTGATCGCACAAATGGCCGGGTACCCCGACAACCTCCGCGCCCTCGCTCCAGCGAAGCAGCGGAAGCAACAAATCCTTCTAGAAAAAGCCACCAGGAACATGTATCTCGCTGATCCGAGACCATTGGGAAATTCTAAAGGGGGAGAGAGATCCTTCACGAGGAGGTGTGTGATAAGAGGAGCGAGTGGGTGACTTCTATAGGGAGAGGGGCAACCCCCTCCCATGGCGTGGAAGCCATGGATGTGCCCCCACCTCTTCCACATTCATGTGGGTGGAGCTCCCACTCACATAAATAGCCACCCACCCAAAATTCCACTCACCTCCATTAAATTTCCACGAAATTTAATGCAATCTCTCATTAAATAAAACTCTTTTATTTATTTATTCAGAATTTTGTTAATTACTCTAATTAGAAAAAATTCACATAAAACCCCTTACAACATTTCAATTTCACATGCAGAACTAGTTTCAGCAATTTCAACCGAAACAGTTCCGGTGTCTAGTGAAATAATTCCTGCGCTTTGTAATTCTTTCTCTGGCATATTATCTGCTCCAAATGGTGTAGGTATCCCTTAAGTGTGTCACCCTACGGTTTGCGAATAATGCAGACATGATAGAGACCCCTCTCCGATCAATAATTAGCAGCGAGACCTGGAGATCCGTACTGACTCCCACACATTCAACGATGACTTATGTGATCGTGTGAACCTTATATGCATGTAAGTCAATCCCTTTGTCTCGCGATATATTACATGTCCGTGATTCGATCATTGGTATATCCATACCTAGTTTGATCTCGTTATCGATATGTACTCTTTTCTTGTTCCCGTGATATAACATTCTAGTGATCAAATCACTTGCTTGCAAGCTAACTAATGTGATATCACCGAGAGGGACCAGAGTATATCTCTCCGTCATTGGGATGGACAAATTCCACTCTTGATCCATGAGCCTCAACATAATACCTTCGTAGCACTGAACCCATCTTTATAGTCACCCTGTTACGGTGTGACGTTTGATGTTATCAAGATACTCTTTCTGTGTTAGTGATTGACATGATCTCATGGTCTAAGGACTAAGATTACTTCGTATGATATTATAGAAATATAAACACAATAACCTTGATCGTAATTCTATACTTCGGATGAATGTTCATCACATCGTTCCAACAATGTTGTGATCTCGTTATTAACAACATCCAATGTCCATGACCAGGAAACCTTTGATCATCTTGTTAATCAACGAGCTAGTTTATAAGAGAGGCATAACTAGGAACTTCCTTTTTGTTTATTAAACGCACATGTATTAACGTTTCCATATTAACACAATTATAGAATGAAAAATAAACATTTATCATAAATAAGGAATACGATAATAACCACTTCTATTATTACCTCTCGGGCATATTTCCTTCAGTCTCCCACTTGCACTAGAGACAATAATCTAGTGTGAAAACTTTGCATATTGAACACCTATGGCTTTCTGGTGTTCCATATAAGCGATTGCCAGTGGTTAACATAATCTATGGATCTGACGCTTTCAGGTCCGTGTGTATTTGCATGTCTTTGCGTCTTCACGCATCACATATTCTCCAATGAGGGCATTGTATAAATTTGGTCTTTTGGTGACACCTTTAGTTCCTTGGGGTTAAATCATGTCGATACTATTGTCGTACAATATATCTCTAGTGTTATCCCATTGTGAACCACACCTTAGTTTGATAACAAACTACTTGACACAAATGCCCTGCTTTGCTGCTACTGTAGAAGTCATATACTTAGCCTTTTTGTTGTACTATCTGTCACAATGTCTTAACTTTGGAATTAATCCAAATCCTTCATGGAAATTTCTTTCCATTTCATTGTGTAACCCATAGTTTAAATTGATATAAACTTAATTTGTATCTTGTGACAATACTAGTATCATTTTCCAATGAACTATTTGTCTCTTATACAAATATAATATATTCTTAATTCTTCCAAAAGATTATAAGAATATCCTTACTATCGTCCAATGATCATTTTATGATTCATTCTGGTATATGCTCATAACACTTAGAGCATAGGACATATCTGGATGTGTACATATCATGGTATGATTGATCAAAACATTCTTGTGATTGCACTCATCAAGTGTCAAAGCACTTGAATATTGTTTCACTTATCAAGTATCGATACACTTGAATCTTGGTTCAATTATTTTTCCATGCGATAAGATCCTTTTCTCGTCGTTTCGATATTGAACCCCTTCAATATCTCATATATGTACGCTTGGCACGAACATATTTGCGTCACTGTCTATCCATGTAGACATTCATGCTAAATATTCGGGTTTTGCCTAAGTCTTTCATCGAAATTAAGCCTTTGTCAATAAAAGATACATCATTTCCAATCAACAAGATGTCCTCCACATAATGTATTAGAATATGTCTCAGCGCTCCCACTTAATTTCTTGCAAATTCAAGCATCTTCATCGTCTCCTGATGAAATATCCTTTAACAGTTTCATCACGGTGAAGATTCCAACTCCGTGATGCTTACTTCAACCATTGAAGTTTGCATGCCCTGTTTAGCATCCTTTGAATTAACAAAACCCTTTGGAGTGTGTCATGCACACGCCCTAGGTAACCATTCTATTAGAAGAACTTTGTTTTGTTTATTCATCTACCATATACCAAATTATATGTAGTGGTTGCTACTTAAATCCGTCTAGACTAAATATCGCTTATGAAAGATCAAATCTTGTCATAGTCAACTCCTTGAACATTGTCGTAAAATAATTTACGACATGTCGACAATTTCATAGCTGTGAAACATCCATGTCTATTTCTTTATAGATCCAAATACGACCGATAGGTTTTTACACCTTTCCGGAGGGTCTTCCAAGTTCAAAAAACATGATTTCTCGTGTATGGAACTATCACGGATTTTACGGCCTCAAGACATTTGACGGAGTCAGGTCCCATCATCACTTGTTTGCATGTAGTCGGTTCATCATTGTCAAACAACAATGATTTACTCTCAAATCTCAGCATTTGATTGTTTATCTGACCTACTTGGTTCAATAGGAACTTAGACCTCCGTGACCGCAAACTTTGAGGCACGTGAGCCATGAGCATTGTGGCTGCCTCCGGAATGTTTTCCGGCGCTGTGAAACTCAGCACATATAACTAAGGTTCGTTAACCTTATTAAAGTTCTATTGTCCTCCCACTTAACTTTTGCGAAAAATTCCTTTTTCAAGAAACTTGACATTCTAAGAGACAAACGCTTTTGTCTTTGGTGTTATGGAGGAATACCCAATGGTTATTCGAAATAACCTACAACGACATGCTCATCCGACTTTGGTTGTAAACATCTTACTTATGCTTAGCATACCAAAATTTAAGAAAGGACAACTTGGGTTCTATCCCAAATCATAACTTACATGGTGTCATTTCAACGGATCAAAATAGAGCTCTTTTCAGTGTAAAAGCGGTAGTCTCTAAAGCTTTAATCTTTTAAAACATAATGGCAGTTTTATAAATAACACCTTTGATCCAACCATGTCAACCAAGGTTTCGTTACAAATCTCAAACACTCCATATTCTTATGGTGTTTGTAGAGATGCAAATCTAGGTGTTTTGCTAACTCAAATAAATCCCTTTATGATAAAATCAGAAATTATTTATTTTCTTGTTAGAACTTCATCTTGAAAGTCTTTGAACGTTTTCAAATATTTCATACTTCTTTCTCATTAATTGAATAGTCACTCAAATTTCCGGAGAAAGCATATGAAGTTGAAGTCCATCGATTATGACTATACATAATGGACTACATACATCGATATGTATAAATTCCAATATTTTAGTCGTTCATTCTTCTTTGGACTTTGAACGAAGTTTTAATTATCCTGAGGAAAGTCTCGCAAGCGTCATTTGATCAAATCAAAGACTCCAAAATCCATGAAAATGGAGTTTCTTCATGTTTTATTTCTAATATGATTTAAACGATGATGTCACTTCGTAAGTGATCTTCCAATCATTTGTCTTGAGACATTTTAGCATTAGTTTTATGGATGTGATTTCTCTAAGTAGATTTGTAAATCATCCATCTTATATGGAATAGGTAATTATTTGAACAATCTTTGTTCTCATAATACCTGATTTAAATAACTATTATTAAAACAAATCTTGAAGGCAAGGTTTGATGTCAATGAGAAATATAAACAATGGTTTGTTTGTTTTCGATGAACATCATGACATATTCTCTTGCTAGTTACTTAGGCCATTGTGGTTCATGAATTGCATCGTTCTGTATTAAATTTCATACCAACCAATTCAGTATTCAATACCCAAGAACCACATTGTTCAACAAGCAAAGAATACAATCATAACATGTATATCATCTATATACCTAAACTGGATATTTCCAGTCTATTCTTTTCTGCCAAATATATTTTATAGATTCTCTTTCAGCATTTCCTTTTCCTTTTAAAAGAATCCGTAATATCAAAAGTGGCGCCATATACATGACACATAGTCCAAAGCGTGTATATTTAAATACTAATACCTTTGGACTTGCACTTTGAAGTAGATCACCATCATCAAATGAATGACGTTCTTTCAAAATCCATTCTTTAGTAATCTTTTAGTGTAGTAAACACTTTACATACATCTTCTATTCATCCTTATCATGAAGACATTCATGATCAAGCTAATGTAGCTTATAAAGGCGAATCGTGAGTATAACATTACTTTCCAAAACCCTTTTGGATGATTAGGATGTCTAGCATCTCCAACCTTCGCAAATTCTCATCCAATATGAGAACATATATTATACTCCATCATATTGCAACCAAAACATTGTTTTAGATATCGTTATATCTGCCACACATTATGGTTTCTGAAACAATTCTTTCAGATCCTACATAATCTCGATTTTTAAATCAAGAATCATGGAGGCAAACATGATACTTAAGATACTAACACTGGAATTTTTACTCTCGATTTAATACTAATTATCAAATTTCACGGAGTAAACAGAGTTTGCTGGAAGTTTGCAATAGGACTTTAAACTTTAGATTGACACTCAACACAATATGATACCAGTCCGTAAAGTAAATATCCAGAATTATATACTTCTATTATGTCAATTACAACTAATCATAAGGTGGTGAACGAATGCCAATGACTACAACAAATTATGCAAATTCACTTTGATTTTATTTATGATAAATTGAGTTCTACTAATCCAAATTAGAAATGAATTCCCACTCAAAAACGACCCCCCCCCCCCCCGTGTCTTTTTTGGTGACTACATGAACCAAATCCACTACACCAAGTCCAATCATCACGTGAGTCGGTGTAGCTTCAAAGGCGAGCATCGAAATGGTCATCATATCAAGCATATGACTCATGCTTAACCTTTTGGTCCGTGTTCCGAGGCCATGTCTGCACATGCTAAGCTCGCCAAGTAAGAACCTTAGTATTCGCGTGTGTAAAACTATCTTACACCCGAGATATGCTCATGGATTCAAGTACACCCGATCATCACATGATGTCTTGAAGTGGTGAAACATTGTCGGTGCATACTTAAGGAAGAACACATTTTTATCTTGATATCTAAATGAGGGATCATCTTATTATGCTAATAAAACGCCAAACTAGCAATATAAAATGCAACAAAACTTATGTGAAAAGTGAAATGATATGGTCCTTGCACTTGATCATTATCATGTGCATCGTGGTATGATCTTCATCATTCCTTTATGTGTAAGGCCAAGGTCTATGGAAGTTACACATTATGTGTGTTGTAAGAGTATCGACTTATACTTTTACTTACAACATCACCATATCATGACACTAGCCCAACAATAATCTAAACTAGACGCTTCTAATTTATCCATTGCAAGTTTTACATGGCTGAGGGCTTTCGGAGATAGAACCGTTCTTACCTACGAACATGGAACTACAACATGGCTGAGGGCTTTCGGAGATAGAACCGTTCTTACCTACGAACATGGAACTCATTGTAAATCAGATATTAACTATAGTAGGAGAGAAAGACACCCGCAAACCACTTATGCAAAACTAGTTGCATGTCAAGCATGGAACGGGTCTCATGTGCGAGGACATGTAAAGTTTGTTTGGGACGCTTCATCCCACTATGCCACCAATATCCAAAGTACAAGGAAGAAGTAATAACATTACCATCAGCACCCACATATTCATATGTGTACTACCCGTGAAGCATCTACGCATAGATCCGGCTCTGATACCAATGTAGGGTTCACAACATAGAAAACAAAAAATTTCCTACGATGGGAACAACTAAGTACCAAGATCTATCTACTAGATACAAGCAACGGGTGGATATACATCCATAGAATACATACCCTCGAAGACCGAATAGCGTTAACGAGGTTATACTCGTGGATTATGTAGTCAAACGCTTGCCGATATCAAGATCGTGATGAAGTCCATCTGGTCCAGCACCATCAAGTCTAGTACAAAAAAGGAGTGGTGCATCCGTGATCACACACACGTCCGAGTACCCTGACAACCTCCACACCCTCGCTCCAGCGAAGCAGCGGAAGCAACAAATCCTTCTAGAAAAAGCCACCGGGAACATGTATCTCGCTGATCCGAGACCATGGGGAAATTCTAAAGGGGGAGAGAGATCCTTCATGAGGAGGTGTGTGTGATGAGAGGAGGGAGTGGGGTTACTTTTATAGGGAGAGGGGGGAAGCCATGGAGGTGCCCCCACCTCTTCCATATTCATGTGGGTGGAGCTCCAACTCACATAAATAGCCACCCACTCAAAATTCCACTCACCTCCATTAAATTTCCATGAAATTTAATGCAATCTATCATTAAATAAAACTCTTTTATTTATTTATTCAGAATTTTGTTAATTACTCTAATTAACAAACATTCACATAAAACCCCTTACAACATTTCAATTTCACATGCAGAACTAGTTTCAGCAATTTCAACCAAAACAGTTCCGGTGTCTAGTGAAATAATTCTTGCGCTTTGTAATTCTTTCTCTGGCATATTATTTCCTCCAAATGGTGTCGGTATCCCTTAAGTGTGTCACCCTACGGTTCACGAATAATGCATACATGATCGATACCCCTCTCCGATCAATAATTAGCAGCGGGACCTGGAGATCCGTACTGACTCCCACACATTCAACGATGACTTCTGTGATTGTGTGAACCTTATACGCATGTAACTAAATCCCTTTGTCTTGCGATATATTACATGTCCAAGATTCAATCATCGGTATATCCATACCTAGTTGATCTCGTTACCGACATGTACTCTTTTCTCGTTCCCGTGATATAACATTCTAGTGATCAAATCACTTGCTTGCAAGCTAACTAATGTGATATCACCGAGAGGTCCCAGAGTATATCTCTCCATCATCGGGATGGAAAAATTCCACTCTTGATCCATGAGCCTCAACATAATACCTTCGTAGCACTGAAACCATCTTTATATTCACCATGTTACGGTGTGACATTTGATGTTATCAAGATACTCTTCCGGTGTTAGTGATTGACATGATCTCATGGTCTAAGGACTAAGATTACTTCATATGATGTTATAGCAACATAAACACAATGACCTTGATCGTAATGTTATACTTCGGATGAATGTTGATCACATCATTCCAACAATGTTGTGACCTTGTTATTAACAACATCCAATGTCCCTGACCAGGAAACCTTTGATCATCTTGTTAATCAATGAGCTAGTTTATAAGAGAGGCAAACTAGGAATTTCTTGTTTGTTTATTAAAACACACATGTATTAATGTTTCTGTATTAACACAATTATAGCATGCAAAATAAACGTTTATCATAAATAAGGAATACGATAATAACCACTTTTATTATTGCCTCTCGGGCATATTCCCTTCATGTAGATGTGCTGTTGCCACGAGGGAGAAAACAACGATCTGTTGTTCTTGGAACAAATGTATTGTTTACTTTACACACCTTACTTAAAGTTGTTATCTATTGCTTGCAACTTAATACTGGAGGGGGTTCAGATGATAACCTGAAGGTGGATTACTAGTCATAGATGTAGTTGGATGGCGGTCTATGTATATTGTTGTAATGCCCAATCAAATCTCATAGGATCATGAATGTCTAGTATTGCATTTTTATGCCTTGCTCAGTCCTGTCAATTGCCCCGCTGTAATTTGTTTACCAATCATGCTATGTTTTTTATCTTAAGGAGAACACCTCTAGTGAACTGTGGACCCTGGTCTAATCTTTACCATTGATACATCTTTCACTATTACTGCTTACTTTCTTGCAAGCCACCATTACCTTCCACACCATATAGTTAATCCTTTGTTTTTAGCAAACTGGCGAGATCGACAACCTCAAAGTTCGTTGGGGCAAAGTCTTGAGTTTGTTTTGTGCAGGTTTCCAAGTTGCTAGCGACACCTTTGAGTCATTTCCTTCCTCCTACTGGTTCGATAACCTTGGTTTCTTTCTGAAGGAATACTTGCTATTGTTCTCTTCATACCTTCCTCTTGGGGTTTCCCAATAAAGCTCTATAGTGATCTGAGCCGCATCAACGAGTTTTCTGGCGTTGTTGTCGGGGAATTAAAGAAGAAGAAGCTCCCACGTCAACAACACACCATCAACGAGTTTTCTGGCGCCGTTGCCGGAGAGGCTAAGGACGGATTCACAAGGGGAGTCCTTCACAACCTTTCTCTTTACTTTGTTTTTGTTTTGCTTAGTTTCTTTTGCCTTGTTTTGTTTGTTTTTTATGATCAAAAACACACAAAAAATAGTTCCTACTTTAGTTGCTACCATGTCTGGTGTGGTTCCAATCACTGTGTCACCTATGGAAAGGATCTTTACTTTCAAACAAGGAAGTGAAGAGAGTTTCAAAGAAGCTTGGTCTAGAATTTCTGATTTACAGGGAATAGCTAAGCCTAAGATGAGTCTAGGCCTAGTTATTAGCAGTTTCTACCATGGTCTTGCTCTTTCTTATAGATATGCTTTGGATGCTGTAGCAGGGAGAGATATTTTTCAATGTAATGAGAATGAAGCTTTGGATGCCATAAAGAAGTTGATTACAATTTTAATATGCCTAGCAAGTCTGATTCTTCCTTTATAAATATCTATGCTAGGTTGAACACTCTTGAGACCAGTATAGTTGCTTTGAAAGATTGCTATAACATGCTTAGAGAGCACCATGATTATGTTCCAACAAATTCTGAGCCTTCAAAATGGTTTCCTACAATAAAAGTTGCTATAAACAATGAAACTTTTGATGCTTGTTCTGATATCATGTCTGAATTTTATCTTATGCCTAAAGATATATGTGAGTCTTTGAATCTTTGGGGACTTTTTGAAGGAGGAGAAGAAATATCTCTTACCAATAATGCAACTATATTACCCATTGGAATAGCTGAAGGAGTGTTTACAAAGATCTCAGGGAAAGTGGTGTCTACTAATTATCTTGTTATTTAATGTGTAGGAAAAGGACAAATTACACTTGGAAGATCCCTGCTGAAACACCTTGGAGCAATAATAGATGTGGGAAAAGGCATTATGCATTTTTCTTCTCCAATAAGCAATCATATATTCCCTAAAGATAAGAAGAAAGGTAAGAAAGGTAGGAGCAAGAAATTTGATGTTAATGCTTCTTTATTGGAAAATACTTGATTCTTGCTTCTTATGCCTAACTTAAAGGCATTAAAGAAAAGTACTTCTTGGGAGATAACCCAATAGTTTTCTTGAGTCTTGGAAGTTATTACTTCTGTAATAACCTCTCCTTATCTTTTTATTTGATTTTTGTGCCAAGAATAACTTCTAATGAGAGGGAAGTAAGATTTGGGGTCCCAAAATAGATTTTTGTTCTCCACTATTAATATTCTTGAAAAATCCCTGTAACTCGGATTGAGCTGTAATTTTATGAATAAATCCCCCAGGTTGTTATCTAACTTTTTTATTTTAGCAACAGAAGGTCTTCAAAAAAATAGGTTTCCACTTGCAGGTCTGTTTTGACAGATTTCTGCCATTATTTGCATTTGCTTCTTATTGATTCCTTTTTGGGTTCTCTTTGGTAAATTGAGATTTTTTAGGGAATTTCTACAGTAGCTTGTGTTTTAATGAAAGTTTTGCTGTTTTAAAACTAAACCCAAAGCTCTATTATCTTTTGAATGCACTAATGTTGCTAATGAAGATTGTGTGAAGTTTTGTATGAAGGAAAATTTGCAGGTGTAGAGGAAGAATGATGTAATGAGATGAAGAATGGAAAAATCTCAAGCTTAGGAATGCCACCCCGTGTCACCCCAAGAAATATTCAAGAGGTACAAGCATCAAAGCTGGGATGCCCAAGGCATCCCCTTCTTCATCAATAAAAATCTCAGATCTTTCTAGACACTTCGTTTTTATTGTTTCATGCATAGTTGTGTTGTTCTTGGAGCATCTTAGTTTTTGTTTTTGGTTTTTGTTTGCTTAGTTTGCTTGGATAAAGCAGTTGGACCCCCGCTCTCGCTGTGCTGTTTCAAATAAGTTGATTGGTGCTGGAAAGGAGTAGGAAGTTCTTGCTTTAGTAGTACAAGAAGGTGCTTTCTTTGAATGTGACTTAGACTTTATCATGGCATGCTAGATGTTGTTTTGACCTTATGCTTAGTGATTATTGCTGTAGCATGACTTGTTCCAAACAATTAGGATTGCTTTATGTGATTTGCAAGAATCATGCGTTGTTTTAGCATACAAAAGCATACTATTGTGGTATTCTCCTTTGATGCTTTGTTTGGGTTGACTTGGCGCATGCTCACACCATGTTATGACTATGAACCAGTCACCTTAGCCTCTATGATCATTTATTTTTTGACTTGTGGTACCACTTTATGCTTTGATTAGTAATGTTTTGTCGCTCTGCATGATTATGGCCATTATTGCTCTCCTAGTTGGTCACTCCCAGTCTTTTGCTTGCCTCCACTTGTATTGAGTAATCTCTACTCATGCATCCAACTCCCAAGAAACCAAGTTATTCCAAAGTGTCCACTATAAATTCCTATGCATGGTGTGTTACACCATTCCAAGTATATTCTTGTTTTATCTATCTTCCAAATTAAACTTGTTATGTGAAAGTTTGTGACTAAAGCTCTCACAAACTTGATGGCATGCTTTATTTTTCTTGCCCCTAATAAACTTGAACCATTGTGTCATCTATGTTGTATATGCTTGCACTTATACGTTGGAATTAGCAGAACCATGCTGTCATGGGGAACGCTTTCAACATTGCACTTGTATATTGTACCCAGTTGATATCATGATCTTTTGTTTGCGGATGTCGTCGGTGTGAAATAAAAGGGGAGCTTGTAAGTCCATGGAGTTATGTATGTGTGTTAGAGAAACGCCTGGGCCTCTTGCCTAAGCCATGCCTAATCATGGTGGAAACTTGTAGCATTACCATAGTGAGCAATCTATGAAGCATTCTTCTTATAAAAAGACAGATAGAAAAAAGAGATTGAGAAAAGGAAAAAAATAGATGAGAAAAAGAGGAAAGAGATAAAAAAGCACCATTTTCCCATGGTAAATAAGAAGATTGATGAGATGCTCATTGTCTGCTTGCCTTGTCATTTTGGTATGGGATAGCTCCTGTATCATTGGGCAAGGGGTACCCGTTGAAGGTTATATATGATACACATGTACTTACTATGACAACAACTTACAGGTAACTAAAGTTGAGTAGCATGAGGAGCGGCCCTCGTACTCAAGGGACATGCGATTGCCAACTTATACTTTGTCAAGCATATACTCTATAGTTTGTTCAGTTTAACCTTAATCACTTCAAGATGCTTATGATAAGGGCAATGAGAGCTGAAAGCTAACAAGTACCATAATTTTTGGAAGCTCTTTATGAGACTTGAAATCCCTGCTTCCCGTATGAAGGTCCTTTCTTCCACTTTTATATTGAGTCTCCACCTTCTATCCTTAGGCACGAATTAAGAGAGCATAGTTGCAATTCTTAGTTCTATGTGCATTGTCCCAAAACTTATTTATTGATTCATATTGTTGATATTTCCTATTCTTGAACTATTTGTATCTAGTCACTCTTATGAACTTTGAAGGTGTCCTATGCATTTATGCTACTCCATGAGGGACAAGCTGAATGCCACTATGCTATGTTTTCTATATGTGAAACAAACAAACGTCTTTCAATGCATTGTTATTCATGATCCTTTGTTTGTATCCTTTCATGTTGCAGCATAGTTGCTTTGTCTTATTGTTAGAACTTCATCTTTCATGCTCATGTTTAGAGTACTTTGATACGAGCTTTCAATGTTTGCAAATGGTTTGATCTTGATTGTGATGGTGCGTGTCACCTAAAAAAATATTCTTTTTATCACTTACCTACTCGAGGAAGAGCAGGAGTTAAGCTTGGGGATGCTTGATACGTCGTAAACGTATCTATAATTTTTTATGTTCCATGCTTGTTTAGTATCCACTTTGCTTTGCTTTGTCTACACTTTGAGGTATTTTTATATGTTTTCTAGGACTAACCTATTAACAAGATGCCGCAGTGTCAGTTGCCTATTTTCTATTGTTTTTGGTTCCAAAAAGCAAGAAAATGAATATTCTCGGAATTGGACGGGACAAAAGCCAAAGTCAATATTTCACCGAGGAGAACACGGAGCTAGAAGACGAGATGGAGGAGGGACTCGAGGGGCCCACACCCCCTGGTCGCACGACCCGGCCTGGCCCGTGCCTGGGGGGTGCAGCCGCCTCAGGCACCCCCTCGGTCTCCCCCTTCGCCTATAAGAGCTCCCGATACCTAAACCCTAAGTACCCGATCAGATCTCCACGAAAAAGTCCATAGCCGCCGCCATCATCGTCCCCAGATCGGGGGGATCTGAAGCTCTTCCTGGCACCCTGCCGGAGGGGAGAGATCATCCCGGAGGCCTTCTTCATCACCATGCCAGCCTCCGGTATGATGTGTGAGTAGTTCCACCTTGGACTATGTATCCATACGGTAGCTAGATGGTTGTTTATCCTCCTTTGTGCTACCATGTTTCGATTTTGTGAGCTCCGTTCATGATCAAGATCATCGATTTGTAATCATGCATGTTGTGTTTGCGGGGATCCGATGGATATTGAGATTACTATGTCAGATTGATTAATGGTTTTATATTATTTATTCATCATGTCTGTGTTGTTTGAGATCTTGCATGCTCTCTGTTTCTAGTAACTATCTTGGCCAAGTAGATGATAGTGACTCCAAGAGGGGGTATTTATGCTCAATAGTGGGTTCATTCCTCTATTGAATCTGGGGAAGTGACAGAAATCTCTAAGGTTGTAGATGTGTTGTTTCCACTAGGGAGAAAACAACGATCTCTTGTTCATGGAAGCAGTGTATTGTTTAATTTACACACCTTGCTTAAAACAGTTATCCGTTGCTTGCAACTTAATACTGGAGGGGGTTCGGATGATAACCTGAAGGTGGATTACTAGTCATAGATGCAGTTGGATGGCGGTCTATATATATTGTTGTAATGCCCAATCGAATCTCATAGGATCATGAATGTCTAGTATTGCATTGTTATGCCTTGCTCAGTCCTGTCAATTGCCCCGCTATAATTTGTGTACCCAGCATGTTATGTTGTTTATCTTAAGGAGAACACCTCTAGTAAACTGTGGACCCCGGTCCAATCTTTACCATTGATACATCTTTCACTGTTACTGCTTACTTTCTTGCAAGTCACCATTACCTTCCACACCATACAGTTAATTCTATGTTTTCAGCAAACCGGTGAGATTGATAACCTCACTGTTCGTTGGGGCAAAGTCTTGAGTTTGTGTTGTGCAGGTTTCCAAGTTGCTAGCAACACCTTTCAGTCGTTTCCTTCCTCCTACTGGTTCGATAACCTTGGTTTCTTTCTAAGGGAAGACTTGCTGCTGTGCTCTTCATACCTTCCTCTTGGGGTTTCCCAACGAAGCTCTGCAGTGATCTGAGCCGCATCAGGGAGGAGGGAGGAGAAGGGGAGGAGGAGGGAGGATAAGGGGAAAAGGGGAGGAGAAGGAGGAGGAAGGAGATGGGAGGAGAAGTGGAGGGAGGAGAAGTGTGGAGGAGAGGAGGAGGATAAGAGGAGAAAAGAGAGGGAGAAGGGGCGCCGACGGGATTCAAATTTCGAATCCTGCCCAACAATTATGTGGCGCATATTGGAGATATGCGCCACAGAAGTTTCTCCCCCTTTTTTATTTTTTGCAGGAAAATACTTCTTTCTTCCATAACTTTTTACTCTTTTTGAATTTGGAGAATCTATAAAATTCATAACAACCTTTGGCGGTTGAATTCGAGTAGGAAATTTTGAGACGATCGTTTTGTTGGGTAAAACTTTTTTTCCAACATCGTATGCAAAAGTTATGGCCGTTTTACCGTGCCATGACCTTTTTATTTTGCAAAATACATCGAAATTCATATTTTTCAATTTTCCTACAACTATAACCTAAAATATAACTACATCTCAAAGGAATTATTTTTTTGAAGTTTTTATCATTTTTGTTTATTTTTTACAAAAGTTAAAAGGCCAACCAGGGGGTGTGGGATCTGTTTTTCCATATTTTGTGGCGCATATCTCTATATGCGCCACAGAAACATCATTTTCTGTGGCGCATATAGACATATCCGCAACAGATGGTTGGTCAACATCATTTTCTGTGGCGCATATAGACATATGCGCCATAGATGGTTGGTCAACATCTGGTCGACAAGATTCTGTGGTGGGGCCTACCTTCACTTTCTGTGGCGCATATGGAAAGTTGGAAACCCAATCCGGGTGGCGGGTTCCACCAAATTTCTGTGGCGCATTGTTCCCCTATATGCGCCATAGAATAGTGAAGGTTTCTGTGGCGCATCGCATGTCTCTGGCGCATGGTCATACATATGCGTCATAGAAGATTCGTCTATCTATAGATGTTTTCCAAGTAGTGCGCGTGGCATTTACACGGTTCCTAGCGGTACCGCACTACACGTACCTACTTCTGAAGATTCCAGGACCCAACGACGTCATCACTGTTCTAGGGAGTTTCACCAGATCTGACAGCCGCGACAGGGATTTCAACAGAATCTCTTATTCTTTTGGCATGCAGGAGGAGCTCGCAAGGTTAAAGGAGTCAACAGACACCAGCCTCCCTCCTGCGATCAAGAAAAATGCTCATGACCAGTCCTTCGACTCTACGGTCAACACCAAGCCGATCCATATCCACCCCACGGACCCCTGCAAGACGGCCCTCATCTCCAACGACTTGAGTTCCGCATAGGAACTCGTGCTCGTCGAATTCCTCTGTGAGCACTGAGAGATTTTTTCCTGGTGTCCTGCAGACATGCCAGGAGTCCCCCGGGAATTCGTCGAGCACACACTCAATGTGTATCCGGATGCACGGCCAGTCAAGCAGTCGATGCATCGTCTGTCCAAAGGATGATCCAAAGCGATATAGAAGTCAATAGACTCCTCGATGCTGACTTCATATGAGAGATCAAAGAAAGCACCTGGGTGGCTAACCCCATGCTAGTGCGCCAAAGAAGGACACGGACATCCTGCGGATGTGTGTGTGGACTTCACAGCTCTCAACAAGCACTGTCCGAAGGATCACTTCCCGTTACCGCGGATTGACCAAATCATCGATTCAACCACGGGATGCGAGCGCCTCTCCTTCCTCGACGCCTACTCAAGCTACCACCAGATTCAGATGAAGGTGGAGGACTAAGAGAAAACAACGTTCATCACGCCATTCGGCGTATTCTTCTACAACACGATGCCCTTTGGGTTAAAAACGCAGGCGCAACCTATCAACGTTGCATGCAACCCTGCCTTAAAAGCCAGATCGGTCGAAACATCCAAGTCTATGTTGACGACATAGTAGTCAAAATCGAGGAAATCAGAAAACTAGCCGACGATCTTCGCGAGATGTTTGACAACCTTGATCTGTACAGGATCAACCTAAATCCGGAAAAGTGCGCCTTTGGCATCCCATTAGGACAATTACTAGGGTAATTCATCTCTGTGAGAGGCATCGAGGCAAACCCAAAGAAGATAAAAGCCATACTTGCCATGGAGAATCCAAAGAACTTCAAGGGCATCCAACAGCTGGCTGGGCGAATTACAACGCTTAGCAGGTTCATCAGCCGTATGGACGAAAAGGCTCTCCCCTTTTATTAACTCCTCCGCAAGTCGGAGAAATTCAAGTGGACGGCTGAAGCTCAGGATGCATTCAAAGACCTCAAGCGCATACTGTACACTTCTCCCGTCCTGGTGACGCCTAAAGAGAAAGATCCTATGCTGCTATACAAAGCCGCAACACACCAGGTGATCAACACCGTACTCGTCATTGAACGACCCGAAGAGGGCAAGACTCACGGGGTACAATGCCCAGTGTACTACTTCAGCGAGGTATTGAAACCAACAAAGCAGAGGTACCCTCACTCCCAAAATCTGGCGTATGGCGTGTTCATGACCGCGCGTCGACTGCGCCACTAGTTTCAGGAAACCTCGTATCCTCGGGATCGGACGATGAAGGCACTACACGTCTTTCTCCTCCTTGGGGGCATCATTTTCGGGGTCGACTGGAGCTTGGAGACTCGTGGATGGCGGCTGGGCCGTCGTGTGGCTGCAGAGGTGAATCCTCAAGGGCGCTGATGTGCAGTTTGGCAACGATGATGCGTCGAGCTGAGCTTGGGCCACGGTTTGGGCTTCGGTAATCGGTCTGTCCGGTGTGTCCGATGGGTTCTTTGTGCCCATTGTGTTGCTGTGGAGTCGGAGCTGCGATGGAGTGTCTAGGCGGTGATGATGACAGGCAGCCAGTGGTCTTTGGAGAGGGCTCGGTCGGTGCAAGCCCAACATATTTCTCTCGGGAGGCTCATCGTCAAAGTCGGAGCTGTCTGCCATTGGTGTGTGTGGCCGACGGTTGGCATGGGACGACATGGGTTCAGGCGTCGCTTGAAGCAAGGCTTTGTTTGTGTTGTCGAAGGTGAAGTCGGAGTCGTCGGCTCGCGGTGAAGTGATGACGATGACGCTAGGTGGCAACCTCGACGATGGCCTTTCTTTTTTGTGGTATGCGTGCTCCGTGTGGGTGGTCATGTCGGCCGATGGTGGTTGTGTCCAATGTGGTCCTGTTCCATGAGGACATTGATACATTTGTATCAGTTTTCGGTTGGTTTTCCGTAATGAACTGATCAATTCTCTCCTGCTTTTTTTTAAATAAAATGGGGCTACTTGCTCGTTTTGTTAAATAAAACAGTTGTGGAATGTGGTTAGCAAGGAACATATCGGATACAAGGGACAAGGACGTGCTCATGTTGGGACGAGTATTAATTTTCACAAGAGACAAGGGAGAAGATGATGACGTCGTGGTGTGGGTGTGAAGGCGAGCACCGGCAAGGCAGAAGATGATGACGACGTCGTGGACGACTTGCCCGGGGGGTGGGTCAACGGGCGCGCTGCCGACAGGGGAGGTGACTGGAGACTGGCGGCTGGGAGGTGGTGACACAATGGACGTGTCTGAAGCAAGAGAAGCCGGCGGATGTGGCGATGCCATGTCCCACGTAGACCTCGCGGCGAGGTCCTAGCTGGCAGACCAAGCTCAAAGTTTAAGGATAGGAGTTGCAATGAGGCTTCACCAAATGGGAACTTTGAGAAACCCATAGCCCACTGGAACTTCCGAGTGCTCGACATCATTCCGCGTTCCATACTTCAATTCATCTCTCTCTCGTAGGGCTGTCCCTGTTGTGTGCACTTCTTGTGTGCAACACTGATCCAACAATTATGTTTTTTATTCCATATTAGCATCATGTTATAGCTTTACAATTCAAATACTCCCTCCGATCCATATTAATTGACTTTGATTTGTTAAAATTTAGATGAACCTAAATACTAAATAGTGTCTAGATTCATTCAAATCTAAACAAATTTGAGTCAATTAATATGGGCCGAAGGGAGTATTATTTTTAGGATATTGGAAAGATTTGACCTTTTTTAGATACTATCGAGGGGCCTTCGCAATGCTACTTTTTCGAAAATTATACAAAGATGATTATTTTGGTATGTCCACTACGCTCTATAGACTCTAAGTTTTTAGTTAGGTAACAATAAACAAAGTAGTACTTCCTCGGATCCGTATTAGTTAATTTAACTTTATCTATATACGATGCATCTAGATTAGATACTTAACTAGATATCTATAAATTTAAATAAACTTGAGTCAACTAATATGGCGAGGGAGTAGTTATTTTGCACAATATATTGATCTCTACTAACCCTAAAACTTATTAACCAATGCGGGTATTATCTATTGTTTGCTCAGGATTATTATGACTTTATGAGTGTCTTCGGTCTAACGTTTCCAACGTTGCTGCACTTAACCAATACTGAAGGTCACTATGGCAAAACTGGTTGCTCTTTGGAGGTTACCTGCGTCTTGCTTGTGCTTAACATTTGACTAATGTTTTGTTGGAACCAATATTCAGGCACAGGACTACGAAATCGGAACTAAAGGCTCATATCTTTAGTCTCGGTTTGCTACGAACCGGAACTAGAGGCCATCATGTGACTACTTTCTGGAGAGGGGGACGAAGGATCTCTAGTCCCGATCTGTAACACGACGTTGGACTAAAGGTTCTCCTGCCGTAGTAGTGATTCGTGTGTTTCTCTGTCGCGACACAATTCTGTTGTTTTCCTTTTCATTTTGTTTTTTCCATTTGTTCCTTTTTCAATTTGTGTTTCAGTCTAATTTTAAACATGTTTTTGTACACTTATTCTATGCTACTACATATACAGTATTGCATATCCTATATAACTAAAAAGTTTACCTTCACTAATATATTTCTCTTAACATGCAGCTATGACACATCAGCAGGCCCACCATGGTCACCTATTCTTCCACCTCAACATGCAAGGCTGCCTCGTAAGCAAATATGCCAACTTAGTAAAATAAATTTGTTCCGTCCAATTTTGACGCTTGCCATTCCGTGCGGTTCTCTGCGATCCTCGTCTCGTCTCCATTATTTTTTGTCTACCTATTCATCTCCTCCTGTTCCACTTACGCCACAATCCCAAGCTATTACTGATGGTTGTTTTGTCTCTTCGTCTTCTATAATCAAGAGTAAGCGATGGAGCCGGCGTCGCTATATATAGCAGACACTGTTGGCCCAATCCAAAACGCCGAATGCAGTCCGGCGTAACGATGAAGAAGTATTCCGGTGAGTCGCGTGTACGTACAAGAACCAGCCAATAACAAGGCTATCATCCTGATCAATCACGAGCAAGCTATTGCCTGATCAATCACGAGCAACTCTCTCAACTCACGTACATAGAAAAAATCTGATGGCTACAAGACCTTCTCGGTCCTGCTGTTGTATTGAATCTTACGGTCTCTTACAAGGCTACTACATGGGTGTATATATATCCGGCAAGACGACGCAGCGTCAATACGAATAGGTGTTGGACTACTAGTCCTTGTCGGCTAGCTACATGGAAACTGAAAGGACCATATCTTCTCATGATGTTTTTGGTGTTAAAATGACAATCTCAACCGTGTTTTTAACTGTGCTCTTGAGTTTAAGGGGAAACGTCGTTGATGTCTCATTCTATTGTGATGGGTGCTCTCTTGTGATCTTTTGAAGGCGGTGGCCTTTTAGTCTTCTCCTAGTTTCTTTCCGGTTGTTGTTTTCAGGTCACCGTACTATTAAGAGGGGGTCCATGTTGGAAGGCTGTGGGAAATCACTTGTTCTTGCACAAACCTATATGCACCGTCACAGCCATCCCATTATCCTGTGAGAGAGAGCGTGTTCCTGTTCTGTTGGGGCCTTTTGTGTCTCACCGGAACTTCCGGTCATAGGCCGGAAGTTCTGCTCAAACTTTTTCTGCGGGCTGTTCTACAGTTTGTTCCGACGCTAGTTTCGCCCAAGTTCCGGTGGCGGTTCAGTAACCTTCTGTTTTGAAGTGTGCTATTTGCCGGAACTTGGCCGGAACTTGCATCGGAACTTGTCCTGCCAAAAGTTCTTGAGCGGAAATTCCGCCTGAAGACCGGAACTTCCGGTCAGACTCGCTTCGCGACCCAAAAGTTCCGCCCCTTGTTCCGCCCCAAGTTCCGGTGAAGGCTCAGTAACCTTCTGTTTTGAAGCGTGCTATTTGCCGGAACTTGCTCGGAAGTTCACCGGAACTTCCGGTCCGTTTTGACCGGAACTTCCGGTTGCGCTTCTGGAGCGGGCGTCAACGGTCTGATGACTGTTGGAGCCAGGCTGGGCGGAACTTCCGGTGAGGTCGCGGGGAGGCTGTAACGGTTCAGCGTGGGAGGCCTATTTAAGGCACCCCCCTTCTTCCTCCCACTCTCTCTCGAATTTTTCTCTCTCCTCCATTAATGCTTGAGCTTCACCTCACTAGATCTCTCTCTCTCTAGCCACTCAAATGACTTGATCTTTTGAGAGGTGAGGGAGGTGACCTAGATCTACACTTCCACCAAAGAAGAATTGATTTCCCCCACACATCCTTTGTGGATCTTGTTGCTCTTGGGTTTCTTGGAACCCTAGACGGTGTAGGGCATCCTCGGAGCTGAGGCGTGTGTTGTAAAGCTTCGAGGTGTCGTTGAGGGCCTCCAATTGAGTTGTGGAGCCTCCCCCTCAACCTTGGTGTAAAGTTTTTGGTTGGCGCCTTCAAGGTCACCGGTTAGTGGATTGTGAGGCCTCCTTTGTGGGGGAGCTCACCGGAGAAGAAGGTGAGGCCTTTGTGGCGCTCGGGTGACCTTCTGTGGCCCCGACACCTCTCCAACATAGACGTAGCTCCTTGGGAGTGAACTACGGGAATTAAATCTCCGTGTCCCCTCGCCGGTTACTTCGTTCCCTTCCTTTACTCCTTGTTATTTACTGTTTTTGTTGTTGGTGTTTGTTTTCTTGCATTTAGGTTGTTCACTTAGTTGCATCTCTAGATAACTTCCTTTCTTGTTGAGCCTAAAAGTGAGAAACAAATTAAAATTGGGTAGACGCCTATTCACCCCCCCCCCCTCTAGTCGTATCAAGTCGGTACTTTCAATTGGTATCAGAGCCAAGGCTCTTACTTCGGGCTTTACCGCCTAAGAGACTATGGCCGACGAAGGGGGTAGTGAAACTGAAAAAGCCAAGAACTTGGCCACTATGGATGACCTCAAGCAATTGGAGTCATCCATGATGTCCAAGTTCGAGGAAATGATGACTCTCTTGCAGTCTCTCAAGCCAAACCCCATGGTTGCTATTGACACACCCGAACCCAACGAGGTTCCTCCCACCGTTACGGTGTCCGCCCCCGGGGTAACTCCCGCGGCTGCCACCACTCACTTGGGACTTGGTTTTGTTGCTCAAACCTCTACCAAGGTTCCAAGTGAGAACATTGAGGGGCCCGAGAACCCAACTTCAAAAGGGGAGAATGGAGGAAAGGACTACTCGGCGGTACCCCCACCGCCGAAGTACACTCCGGATCCACCCATTCCCATGCCACACATTATACCTCAAGGAGCACCACCCATGCTAGATACGTCTAATTTCGCCAATTGGCAATATCTAATGCGCTCACATATTTCCAGCTCATCCATTGAGTTAATGAGGATTGTGGAGGATGGATTCTCTCCATTTGACCCAAAGAAGCTGACACGAGGTGAAGTGGTGGACAAGCAACTCAATGCTACAGCTTTGGGAATGATTCAAAAGGCCTTGACTCCAAAGGATTTTGCTCACATTCGCCAATTTGACACTGCCAAGGGAGCTTGGGATCAACTCACCGAGCTCTTTGTTGGGAATGCTAGCATCCAAAGCTCAAAGTTTGATGAGATCAACAACGAGTGCGATGGTTTCGCAATGCAAGATGATGAGACCACTGAAGACATCTATAGGCGCCTTAAGGTCCTTTGTTCCACTATGAGGGACCTTGGGGCTCACTATGTTGATGACAAGTTTATGAAGAGGAAGTTCATTCAAGCCCTTCTCCCATTTGAAGAACAAAAGATCAACTCTATCAATGGAAGAACCAACTTTCACTTAATGACCTCCCAAGAAGTCTTGAGTGAAGTAATTGCCATGACTATTGCTAAGAAGAATGCGGAGTCCGCTCGAGCTAGAGCCATTGGATCAACAGAAGTGAACCTTGCTTTGAAGGCCAAGGCTATTGAAGTTGATGACGATGATACATCAAGTGAGTGGTCTCAAGAAGATCTCGAATGTGCCTTCAACGAACATCTTGCTCTCGCTTCAAGGGCCTTTTGGAACAAGTCCGGATTCAAGTCAAGATCAAGGGACAACTCAAGATTCAACTCACCCAACAAGTCTCCCAAAGCAAGGTCATGCTATAATTGCAACGACAAGAGTCACTTCGTGGCCAAGTGTCCCTTTGAGAACTGTGAAGACAATGGTGGTCGTCTCATTCGCAAGGTCAAGTCAAGACCTCCTCATCCCTTAAACAAGAACTACACTATCAAGAACGCCACTAACAAGGAACGAGCAATTGTGGTCCATGAAGAATATCTTTCGGGCACAGATGAAGATGATGATGATGAAGTTCATGGTGGAGAGATTGTGGGGGTTGCTGCTATTGCCACTACCTCAACTCCACGTCTATCCCTCTTCGACTCGCCAAATGAAAATGTCATCTCCTCCAACCAAAAGTGCTTCATGGCCAAGGCCACCGAGGTATCACCGAAACCCACTCCTCAACCTATCTCTAGTGAGCCTTCCTCTCTTGATCTTGTCGGTCTAGAGGTGAAGAAAGAGATGATTGACATGTGTGAATTTGTTGCTACCTTAGATGAAGAAACTAAAAACTGCTTTGAGTCCTTACTTGCACAACTTGAAAATGCTAGAGATGCCTTAGATGAAAAGGAAGAACTTCTTGACTTGCTAAGTAAAAATGAAAGAGATGCCGCCGATGAAATTGCCTCTCTCACTCAAAGTCTTGAGGATGAACAAAATATGAGAATTAATCTCGAAGAAAATGTGTCTAAGCTTGTAGATGATCATAACAACACTTTGACCTCTACAATTAAAGAACGTGACCATGCTCTTGCTTTGATTAAGGTTCTCAAGAAAGAAAATGCTGAGTTTGTGGGTGGTCATGATAGGACTCAAAAGGATCTTGAGAAACTCAAAGAGGAACACAAAGCCTTGGAGAGTAAATTCTCAAGTCTTTTTGAGGCTCATGAACAGCTTCAAACTCAATTAACTTGTGATCTTTCTAAGTCTTCCGCTGTGCAAATTATATACTTGTCTAGCTCTCCTAACCCTTGTTGCAAGCATGAGCATCTCATAGAGGAGGTCAAGGTTTTGAAGGATCAACTTGCCAAGACTAAGAAGAAGAAGAAGAAGAAGAACAAGAAGAAGAAAAAGAACAAGGGCATGGCCCAAGGAGTACCAAATGGCCTAACCCTCTTGCAAAGTGACAACTTTGCCGGAAAGAACAATCCCTCTTATATTCTTTGCAAATCTTATGATGGTCATGTATATGCTAGATATGTGGGGACATCTTACACGCATGATTATCATTAGGCCATTTGGGTGCCAAAGGTTCTTGTCACTAACAAAAGGGGACCCATTGCAAAATGGGTACCTAAAACCAAGGCTTGATTTTCTTGTAGGACTATGCTTCCGGCGGATCAAAATGGGTGCTTGATAGTGGTGCCACGAGTCATATGACCGGAAGCAAGTCTATCATGACCGAATTGAGACCCAATATTGCCAACACCATGGTCTCCTACAGTGACAAAACAAGCTCTCAGGTTTTGGGTTTTGGAAAAGTGGTGGTAACCCCGGATGTATCCTTGGTTGATGTCATGCTTGTCAAAACTCTCGGTTACAACTTACTCTCAGTTCGTGCTCTTGCTCTTATGGGTCTTTCTTCTTTCTTTAATTCTCATTTCGTGGTCCTCATGTGGAGCAAGTCTCTCAAGGTGGCTTTTGTAGGATATGTGGAACATGACTTGTATGTGGTGGACTTTTCAGGGACCACTACTCCTCATGCTCTATGTCTCTATGCTAAAGCCGACAAGGGCTGGTTGTGGCATCGCCGCCTAGCCCATGTTAACATGAGGACTTTGCAAAGACTTCACTCCGAGGGCCACATCCTTGGAATTAACGATGTTTCTTTTGCCAAAGATCGTGTTTGCAGGGCTTGTATTGAAGGGAAGATGCATGAAACTCCTCACAAAGCGCTCAATCAAATCACTACCGAGAGATGTTTGGAGCTCTTACATATGGATCTCTTTGGTCCTCCCTCTCATGATAGCCTTGGAGGCAAGAAGTATTGCTTGGTTATTGTGGATGATTTCTCAAGATACACTTGGGTGTTCTTTTTCAAGTACAAGAGTGAGACTCAACAAACCGTCATTGACTTTGCTAATGAGGTTCAACGGAAGCACAATGCAACTATTCTCTCAATTCGAAGTGACAATGGCACCGAGTTCAAAAACTATACCTTGGATGAGTTTCTCAGTGATGAAGGAATCAAGCATCAATACTCCACTCCATACACCCCTCAACAAAATGGAGTTGCTGAAAGGAAGAATCGCACTTTGATGGATGCGGCTCGGTCTATGCTAGCTGAGTTCAAGTCTCTATACAACTTTTGGGCCGAGGCCATCTCCACCGCTTGCCATGCAACCAACCGGCTTTATCTCCGCAAGAATAAGAACAAGACCCCCTATGAACTTCTCTCCGGGAAAAATCCTAATGTTAGCTACTTTCGGGTGTTTGGGTGCAAGTGCTACATCCTCAAGAAAGGAGTTCGGTTGTCAAAGTTTGAATCCAAGGCTCAAGAAGGAATTTTCGTTGGTTACTCAAATCAGTCCCATGCTTATAGAGTCTACAACAAAGCCAATGGAAGAGTTGAAGAGACGAGCAATGTGAAGTTTGATGAAAATCATGAGTCTCTTGTTAGGCAAGATGGTGTTTGTGATCCAAGTGATGAAATTCCTCCCAGGGCCATAGGAAGAATGGGTGTGGGTTTCCACCTCCCCATTGAGGATACCCTTATGGACGAAGGAGAAGGACCAAGCTCTACTCAAGTGGATCCCTCACTCTCACAAGATCATCTTGCACCTCAAGGACCTACTTTCTTGGCACAAGCTCCCTCAAGCTCTTCCGAAGCTTCCCATGCTCATGACTCTCCAAGCTCTAAAGAACAAGCTCTTCATCAACAACATCAACCTCCCCACGATGGGGCTCCTCCTCAAGGCACCTCCCACGGACAAGCTCTTCATCAACCTCATCAACCTCCCCAAGATGGGGCTCCTCCTCAAGGTCACGTTTCTCCCCAAGGTCAAGCTCGTCGAGATCAAGAGCAAGTCAATGATCCTCAAGGATCCTCTCCAAGTGATGACTCCCCGGAGTGGAAATTGATGAAGATGACCCTCGTGTTCGTGCTTATAGTCAAGGGGCGGCTCAATTGGTGGAAATGACCAAGTGGTAGCTCAAGACTCTCGAATTGAAGCACAAGCCCGTCGTCAAGCCTATCGTCTCGCAAAGCTTGTTCGAGATGGCCATATCCTTGATAATGTCTATGGAGATTTCAATAAAGGTTCCACTACTAGGAGGCAACTTGCTTCCTTTTGCTCTCACCATGCGTTTATCTCTCTTGTGGAACCATAGAAAGTCTTCGAAGCTCTTGAAGATGATGATTGGCTTGATGCTATGAACGAGGAACTTCACAACTTCAAGAGGAACAATGTTTGGACTTTGGTTGAGCGGCCTAAAGACTGTCAAAACGTCATTGGAACCAAGTGGGTCTTCAAGAACAAGTGCGATGCGAATGGAATTGTCGTGCGCAACAAGGCAAGGTTAGTTGCCCAAGGATACTCACAAGTTGAGGGCATCGACTACGGTGAGACTTACGCCCCCGTTGCTCACCTTGAATCCATTCGTATGCTTCTTGCCTTCGCTACCCATCATAACTTTAAATTGCATCAAATGAATGTTAAGAGTCCTTTTCTTAATGGTCCTTTAAAAGAGTTGGTATACGTCAAGAAACCTCCGGGTTTTGAGGATCCACTTTTTCCGAACCATGTCTACAAGCTCAATAAGGCACTCTATGGCCTCAAGCAAGCCCCACGTGCGTGGTATGATTGCCTTAGGGAGCTCTTGTTAGACCGTGGCTTCGAAGTGGGCCTCATTGATCCCACTCTTTTTACTAAGAAAGTTGGAGGCCACTTGTTCGTATGCCAAATATATGTTGATGACATTATCTTTGGGTCTATTAACAAAACTTTTAATGAGGATTTTGCCAAGCTCATGACCGACCGCTTCGAGATGTCCATGATGGGGGAGTTGAAGTTTTTCCTTGGATTCGAAGTCAAACAATTGAGGAAAGGGACTTTCATCAACCAAGCCAAGTACATCCAAGACATGCTCAAGAAGTTCAAGTTTGATCAAGTAAAAGGTGCCAAGACTCCCATGCCAACTAAGGTTAATCTTGATCTCGATCCCAAGGGTAAGGAGGTGGATCAAAAACTCTATCGATCGATGATTGGTTCTTTGCTCTATCTTTGTGCATCCTGACCGGATATTATGTTGAGTGTGGGTATGTGTGCAAGATTTCAAGCCGCACCAAAGGAAAGTCACATGGTGGCTGTCAAGAGGATCTTTCGATATTTAGTTCATACCCCAAACTTTGGGTTGTGGTACCCCAAGGGAGCCAGCTTTGATCTCATTGGTTACACGGACTCGGACTGGGCTGGTGACAAAGTGGGAAGAAAGTCAACCTCTGGAGCTTGTCAGTTTCTCGGAAGATCTTTGGTTTGTTGGTCCTCGAAGAAGCAAAACTGTGTGTCTATGTCTACTGCCGAAGCTGAGTATATCTCTGCCGCAAGCTGCTGTGCTCAATTACTATGGATGAAGCAAACCTTGAAGGATCTTGGACTATCTTTTGACAAGGTGCCTCTTCTTTGCGACAATGAAAGTGTCATTGCTATTGCTCACAATCCCGTGCAACACAACCGGACCAAGCACATTGAGATTCGGCATCATTTCATTCGGGACCATGTTGCTAGAGGAGACATTTCTTTGGAGTATGTTCCCACCAAGGCAAATCTTGCGGATCTTTTCACGAAGCCTCTTGATGAAGCAAGGTTCCGAGAGTTAAGGCATGAGCTAAATATCATTGATTCGAGCAATGTTGCTTGAGCCCTTGCACACCTACCCGTGTCTCAATGTGTATCTTGTTTGGATGTAGGCATGGATTTAGGGGGAGTGTAGTTCCTCTTATGAACAAACACTATCCCTATTATGCGCACATTAAAGTTTTCATACTCTATTGTCTCTAAAGGAGACCATTTGAGCTTCATGATGAGTGTTGGTAATGAACCCAAGATATATCTTCGCGGTGTCAAGCCATTTACTCTTATATAAGGTGGCTTCGGCCACCAACTCGTTTTTATTTGGTTCTTTGACCTTTTTGTTTTTCTTGGTTTTTGTTGTTTTTGGTTCTTCACAGTTTGAGCTATCTATCCTAAGCCTTTCCTTACCTCAAGCCCTCTCTATTCCCTGCACAAGTTCTTCCTTGTTGTCCTATCCTGAGATGGTCTTCCTGGCGTCAGCGGAACTTCCGGTCAGTCTGACCCGGAAGTTCCACCGGAACTTCCGGTCCCTGACCGGAACTTCCGGTGGTGCTCCCTGTCCTATATAAGGTGGGCCCTAGGGGAAAACGGGATCTTCTTCCCTTTTTCCCCCAAGACCCATCTTCTATCTGGAGTGCCGCCGGCCAGGACCTCTCCACGAAGGAGCTCCGGCCCCTTCGTCTCCAAACTCTCCTCCGCAGATCTGCTCCGTGGGATCCTTCCCCACCTCGATCTCCCGCCATGGACTCCGGTATTTGCCCTCAACTCCCTCCATTAATGTAGATCTTGCTCTCACCATGGCTTGAGTTAGGGCACACCTTGTCTAGGCTAGTTCTTTGGCTAGAACTTGTTGGAAGATCTTGGTAGGTCTAGGGTATCATGCTTGAGTAGATTGGTCCAATACATCCTAGAAAAATCTATGAACTTGTGGTTTTTTAGATCTACATCTAGTGAACTACTATTTGGAACCGTCAGTTCGTGGCCTCACCGGAACTTCCGGTGAGCCACGACCGGAACTTCCGGTGGACCATTTTCACCGGAAGTTCCGGCGATTCAGCGGAAGTTCCGGCCACAATGCAACTTTTTCTGTTTGTATTTTTCCAATCTATTTCTTTTGTTTCCTCTTCCGAACTTGTGCACTTATCCCACCTTCCCTCCCTATTCTTGTGCTTTCTTCTCAGGGGAAGGAGAGACTCGCCAAGGCAAGCGTGCCCGCCGACCATCCGCTGACATTCCTCCTGAGATTGATGAGGAAGATGTTGAGATTGTGCGTCCGACCGCTCAGACTTCTCGCCAGAAGGCCGCTGCTGCTCGTCGTGCTGCTGCTGCAGGGAAGAGGCCTTCTCTTGCTCAGAAGGCCACTGCTGCTGGGCCAGACATGACCAAAGCCAAGATTTCCAAGTGGTCTCAGAAGGCTTACTCTGCTTCAGGGCTACGGATCCCTACCTCATGCCTCGTGATCGTCTTTGCTTGGATCCTCATTTTCACACCTGCCGTCAGGAACAGATTTATGAAGAAATTTATGCATCAAAGAAGAAGTTCGTGGTTGCTCCTCAGAAGTACATCAATGTGCCTCACATGGAAGAGAAGCAAGTCTACTTTGGAGAGGCTCTTGATATCTGCAAGAAGTTTGGGCTGATTCCCCTCATGGAGCACCGTCGGAACTTTGATGTGACTGCTATTGCTCAGTTTTACTCAACTTTGTTTCTTCACATGCAGTCCTCTACTGAAGTTGTGATGAAGTGGATGACCAGGGACGTGCTTCTTACCGCTACTTGGGCTGAGTTTGCTGAGCTTTTTGGCTATCCCATTCAGCCTGGCCGCGGGGCAAATGGTTGGCGTGTTCATGGTCCTGTAGCTGCTGATCCTGAGGTCTTGGAGCCTCTCTACATTGAAGGATGGGGAAGTGTTGGGTATGTGAATCATCTGCTGCTAGTTTATGACATCATGCGCAGGGTGTACTTGAACACCATCTCTCCCAAGGCTGGCAACTTTGATCAGTTTCATGGATATCAGGTTGACCTCATGCATCAGACCCATCTTCGCCGAGACACTGACAGGTCAATGGATGTTATGCACTTCATCTACTCAGATATGTGGGCGGCTCTCATTGAAAAGCGCTCCTACATCTATGCTCCCTACATTCAGACTCTCATCAATCACAAGTGGCTCGAGAAGACTGGCAACCCCTTCCCTCAAGATAACATCACCATTCATGAAGAGAAAAAGTTCCGTGTGAGTAAGCACCAGAAGCCTCGTACTCAGGAAGAAAAGGAAGCTGCTCTCAAGAAGACTCAAGATGTTGCTAGTGGTCCCTCCTCTGCTCCTGGTGGCTCTAGTGCTGGTGGTCCTTCTCTCCAGAGGCAGCCATCTTGGGCAAAGAAGCTGCTTGGGAAAGTGAAGAAAACTTTCTGCTTTCTGCAGGACCGCGAGTATCAGGCTTATGTTGATCAGCGTCACAATATTCAGCGCCAGAAGGCCATCATGGCAGCCCTCAACATTCCTTGCTCACCGGTCTCTAGCTCTGTCACTGCTCCCAAGGAGGATTGGGTTCGCAACAACTGCAACTGGTCTGAAGATGAGTCTGAGGAGGAGGTCACTGGTCCGCCTGAGTCTTCTCCTCCTCCCCCTTCTCATGGCTGGGACGAGTAGATTGATCTCTTCTTCCTTTTTGGTGTCTCGATGCCAAAGGGGGAGAAAGATGTCTATTAGGTTTTCTACGGGATTTGCATGGGATGAGTCGCGAGCCTGTTCTTGCCTTTGATCTTTTCTTACTCGCGAACTCTCTAGTTTATTTGTGTGCTTGTGGTTTTATGCCTGTGAACTTATGTGTGCTTGTGGACCATGTGGTATGTTATGTTTGAGACTATGTGGTATCTTTGTGGTATCTTATACTTTGCCGTGAGTGTGGTATCTTGTTGTCATCTCTTGAGCTGTTGCTATGGTGGTGGAGCCTCATTGCTCCTATTGTTATTATTACTCCGTTTGTCTCCACCACATTTAGTTGGTTCTAGTATGATCTCTATCCCTTTTTGTACCTTGCACTTGTGCTATCTTTGCAATTGTTAGGGGGAGCCTCCGTGTATGTGTGCTAGTCCTGTCCTTAGAGGTCTTCTCTCTACCTTGCACACATACAGGGGGAGCTTGCCCCGTCCATTGCAAAGATTGCTTTGTTTCTATGCAAATCTGTGGGATTGTCATCTAACACCAAAAAGGGGGAGATTGAAAGGACCATATCTTCCCATGATGTTTTTGGTGTTAAAATGACAATCCCAACCGTGTTTTTAACTGTGCTCTTGAGTTTCAGGGGAAACGTCGTTGATGTATCATTCTATTGTGATGGGTGCTCTCTTGTGATCTTTTGAAGACGGTGGCCTTTTAGTCTTCTCCTAGTTTCTTTCCGGTTGTTGTTTTCAGGTCACCGTACTATTAAGAGGGGGTCCATGTTGGAAGGATGTGGGAAATCACTTGTTCTTGCACAAACCTATATGCACCGCCACAGCCATCCCATTATCCCGTGAGAGAGAGCGTGTTCCTGTTCTGTTGGGGCCTTTTGTGTCTCACCGGAACTTCCGGTCATAGGCCGGAAGTTCCGCTCAAACTTTTTCTGCGGGCTGTTCTACAGTTTGTTCCGACGCTAGTTCCGCCCAAGTTCCGGTGGCGGTTCAGTAACCTTCTGTTTTGAAGTGTGCTATTTGCCAGAACTTGGCTGGAACTTGCATCGGAACTTGTCCTGCCAAAATTCCGCCTGAAGGCCGGAACTTCCGGTCAGACTCGCTTCGCGACCCAAAAGTTCTGCCCCTTGTTCCGCCCCAAGTTCCGGTGAAGGATCAGTAACCTTCTGTTTTGAAGCGTGATATTTGCCGGAACTTGGTTGGAACTTGCTCGGAAGTTCACCGAAACTTCCGGTCCGTTTTGACCGGAACTTCCGGTTGCGCTTGTGGAGCGGGCGTAAAGGGCTGATGACCATTGGAGCCAGGCTAGGCGGAACTTCCGGCCCCTCACCGGAACTTCCGGTGAGGTCGCGGGGAGGCTGTAACGGTTCAGCGTGGGGGGCCTATTTAAGGCACCCCCCTTCTTCCTCCCACTCTCTCTCGAATTTTTCTCTCTCCTCCATTAATTCTTGAGCTTCACCTCACTAGATCTCTCTCTCTAGCCACTCAAATGACTTGATCTTTTGAGAGGTGAGGGAGGTGACCTAGATCTACACTTCCACCAAAGAAGAATTGATTTCCCCCACCCATCCTTTGTGGATCTTGTTGCTCTTGGGTTTCTTGGAACCCTAGACGGTGTAGGGCATCCTCGGAGCTGAGGCGTGTGTTGTAAAGCTTCGAGGTGTCGTTGAGGGCCTCCAATTGAGTTGTGGAGCCTCCCCCTCAACCTTGGTGTAAAGGTTTCGGTTGGCGCCTTCAAGGTCACCGGTTAGTGGATTGTGAGGCCTCCTTTGTGGGGGAGCTCACCGGAGAAGAAGGTGAGGCCTTTGTGGTGCTCGGGTGACCTTGTGTGGCCCCGACACCTCTCCAACATAGACGTAGCTCCTTGGGAGTGAACTACGGGAATTACATCTCCGTGTCCCCTCGCCGGTTACTTCGTTCCCTTCCTTTACTCCTTGCTATTTACTGTTTTTGTTGTTGGTGTTTGTTTTCTTGCATTTAGGTTGTTCACTTAGTTGCATCTCTAGATAACTTCCTTTCTTGTTGAGCCTAAAAGTGAGAAACAAATTAAAATTGGGTAGACGCCTATTCACCCCCCCCCCTCTAGTCGTATCAAGTCGGTACTTTCAGAAACACATCTGCATACGGACACCGTGCCGGTGTCCGATCGTGATTATTATTCCTAACAATCATCCCCCTAAGCACGATGTGCCGCTCTTCATAGCTTGGACGCCGATCCTTCCTCGCATCTCCGTGAACTTCACTCGTCCCAAAGATTTAGTTAGGATATCCGCAAGCTGATCATCAATGCAAACATAGTTGACTTCAATCTTGCTCTCCTCTACACACTGTCGTATGTAGTGATACTTCGTATCAATGTGCTTACTCCTGTCATGATGCACCGGATTCTTGCACAATGAAATTGCAGACTTGTTGTCAATATTGAGCACCACTTGTTCCGCCTCTTGATTGGTGATATCACCGAGTAGACTTCTTATCCACACACCTTGACACGCCGCGGTTGCAGCCACAATATACTCGGCTTCATATGATGACTGTGCCACCACTTTTTGCTTTTGTGATAGCCAACTTACTATACTTCTTCCCAAGAAATATGCCACGCCCGAGGTACTCTTACGATCGTCAATATCTCCTGCCATGTCGCTATCATTGTAGCCAAGTAGCTTCACCTCCTCCTTCTCTTTCGAGTAGACAATACCAAAGTTTGTTGTCCCTTTGATATACCTGTGTATATGCTTCACGGCTGTCCAATGCTCCATTGTGGGTGCTTCCATGAAGCGGCTCACATAGCCAACGGAATAGGCCAAGTCCGGTCTTGTGTTAATGAGATACCTCAAACTTCCAACCACACTCCTATACTCAGTTGCATCAACCGCAGGTGCTTCACTCCTTTTTCTTAGTTTAAGACGAGGTTCCATCGGAACATGAGTTGGATTGCATTCTTCCATGCCACACTTCTCAAGTATCTTATTTGCATATGCCTCTTGGCATAGCGTGATCTCACCCAGCTTTTGATGTACCTCAATCCCAAGGTAGTAGCTCAACAAGCCTAGATCACTCATCTTGAATAACTCCTTCATCTGTAGCTTGAACTTTGCAATCTCCTTCTCATCCGCTCCTGTTATCAATAGATCATCAACATAAATGCCAACTAGTAGATGATCCCTTCCTTTACCTTGCTTATACATCGCATGCTCCAGTGGGCTCTTCTCGAATTCGAGAGAGATCAATGTACGATCAAGCTTGATGTTCCATGCCCGAGGGGCTTGCCGTAGCCCATACAACGCCTTGTGTAGCTTCAAAACCTTGTGTTATTCTCCCTCTTTGATGTATCCAGGTGGTTGCTTCACATAAACTTCTTCTTCTAACTCCCCATTCAAAAACACGGATTTCACATCCATGTGATGCAATTTCCAAGATTCTTGAGCTGCGAGAGCGATAAGTAATCTCACCGATTCCATCCTTGCAACGGGAGCGAACACTTCTTCGAAATCCACACCTTGCTCTTGCACATACCCCTTGGCAACTAGCCGATCTTTGTGTTTCACCAACTTCCCTCCGGCATCCTTCTTGATCTTGTACACCCACTTGAGCCCTATGGCCTTGTGATTGTTGGGTAGATCGACAAGCTCCCATGTATCGTTCTCTTTGATCGATCCCAACTCCTCATCCATAGCACGACGCCAACACTCCTCTGTATTAGCATCCTTGAATTTTGTCGGCTCCTCGGTGAGTAAACACCGACCTTGTCCTCTCCCTCGCACACACGCTGTACGAAGGGTCTCCGGCGGATACAATTCCAGTACACTTCGGAATTTTTCTGGAGTAGGCGGCCGTCTCCTTTCTTCTCGTGCACTTGGAGGAGACGTGGAAGCTGACGTAGTACTTGTTTCAGTGTCTACTGAATTTCTTGTAGTTTCTGTCGGTGTACTGCATGTTGGCGACATGACATCGTCTCCCGCGTCCACTTATGGACTACCGCTAGTCCCTCCTGGATGGGAGTGTGCAGCTGATGGGCCACTTGCGCTAGGGCTCTCGTCCGCGCGTGGACTGGATGGCGACGCCGAGCCTCCAGGTGCAGCGCGTGAGCTGCTGCTTGTGCCGGGACTCCCACGCGGAGAGACGTCTCCAGGCGTAGCGCTACTGTTGCTTGCTTCCGTACCTCCATCTTCTGAACCAGCACCTAAATCTGTAACGCCACGGGACGCTGTTTCTTGATCATCTACATGCGAATCACTGTAGACTATAGTAAATATTTCATCAGAAATTGATAGTACCGGTTCCGCAGAGCCCCAATTCCATGATTTCTCCTCCTCGAAGACGACTTCACGTGTCACCACCAACTTTTTGTTCACTGGATTATACGCGCGATACGCCTTCGAACCGGCTTCATAGCCGATCATGACCATTGGAGTACTTCGATCCGCCAACTTGCTAGTATGCCCGGTCACCGTCTTCACATGCGCCACGCACCCGAAAGTGCGAAGATGATCAACCGAGGGCTTTCGTCCGTACCATGCTTCGTATGGTGTCATACCAACCACACTCTTAGTTGGCGCCCTATTCAGCAAATAGATGGCTATCATGACCGCCTCGCCCCAAAACCCGCCCGGCACGCCTTTGCTTTTCATCATGCTACGTGCCATGGCCACCACGGTTTGGTTCCTTCCCTCCACAACACCGTTTTGCTGTGGTTAATATGGCACGGTAAGGTACCGCTGGATCCCATGAGCTTTGCAAAACGCCTTGAATTCATTGGATTTCAACTCCCCACCCCGATCGGTATGGAGGGCCTTCAACTTTGCCTCAGACTCCACCTCGGCCGCTATCTTCACAATCCTAAACGCTTGCAAAGCTTGATCCTTACTCTTCAGCAACACAACCCACATGTATCTACTGAAGTCGTCGACGATGAGCAAAAAGTACTTGTTCTCGGCGGGGGTCGCCGGCGTGATTGGTCCGCATAAGTCTCCATGCACCAACTCAAGAACCTTACTTGCTCGATATTGTCCCTCCCTTGGAAACGGGGCTCGCCTTTGCTTCCCAATGAGACAACCATCGCACACCTGCTCAACATGATCAACACACGGTAAGCCACGTACCATCTCCTTCTGTCCAAGTTGTCGTAGAGCTTGGAAATTTAGATGTCCGTAGCGTGCATGCCACTTCCATGCCGAGTCTTCCATGCTTGTCACCAAACATACTGGATCCGCCCGATTGAGATTGAGGATGTAGAGTCTATTCTTCGACCTCTCCACCTTCATGATGAGCTGCCTTTGGCGGTCATATCCCCACATGAACTCGTCCTCCAACACGATCTTGCATCCACGCTCCGCGAGCTGACCAAGACTGATAATGTTGGTCTTAAGCTGGGAATATAGTACACGTCGGTGAGTACCTTGTGACCTCCATCCTTCAACTCAAACAGGATAGTGCCTCGTCCTGCAATCTCCACCTTCGACCCATCGCCGAATCGAACGGAGCCTCCAACCGTGAGGTTCAACTCAGAAAACTGAGCCTTGTCGCCGGTCATGTGGTTGCTAGCGCCTGTGTCGAGGTACCAAACATCATGAGCCGTCTGCATCCTCTGCGAGAAGACCTTCTCTTCCATGAGCGTGACGATCTCTGTAGCGGACTCCTGAGGAGTTGATTCCTTGGCGGTCATTAACTCGCAAGCTTCGAGCATGAGCATCATCGGTCCATCATCTCCTTCCTTCGCCATGAGAGCCTTCTCCTTTGAACGGTTGGGTCACTCCGATTTGAAGTGCCCGAGCTGATTGCACTTATGGCAGCGAAGATTCTTCTTGTCGAATTTCTTCTTTGGCTTCTTCGGCTTGCTGTCTGACTTCTTCGCCGGGACCGAACCATCTCCACTGCCAGATTCCTTATCGCTCCTCTCCTTGGCGACCATTGCCTACCACTGGGCACGTGTAAGCATGAGGTGCTCATCTTGATTCGTGTCGCCGTAGGTGATCTTCATCCGCTCGTCATGCGCCTTGAACCATACAACCAGGTCATCCATCGTGAGGATGGTGAGATCAACGCATTGCTCGATTGCCGATACCACAGATATGTACCGCGGCGACGCTGCACGTAGGAAACGCATTACGACTGACATATCTTCCAGCTTCTCACCTTGCGCGCGAATCCCGTTGACAATTGTGGCTACCCTCGAGGAAAAAGCGTCTAGCGTCTCATCTCCTCCCATCTCCAGGTTCTCGTACTTCTTCTGAAAGATTTGTAGGGTCGCCCAGTGTAACACCCTCGGAATCGACCCTATGCAAGTTTCAGCGCTTCCCGCCAAACCCGCATAAAAACAATTCCAAAGGTGCCCACCAGGCACTTGCGTGCGGGTGGAACACGAAGTAATATCATTACACAATAGTCCTCGATGGAACCCACCAAAACATATATACAACAGCGACTCAAAGAGTTAAGAATACAGATATACAGTACAAAGATTCAAATCACCTTGAAAACGATACAGCGTCCGAGTACGGACAAGATGCAAATTGAGCTAAGAGCCCTGAAGAATAACCAATGGCGTCCATAACCCTGCCCAGGCCAAGCCGGAAGGGTAACCCTGCTAACGACGTCGATCTCAAAACCTGCTAAAAACAAAAGGGGTGCCGACAAAGGGCAAAGGGAAAAGGAGAGCGGTCAGTACTGAGGCCAGTACACGGCGAGACTAGAATTCGGCGGTCCTCGCCTACATAGGTATGGTGGACTAAAGCGGCAGCACAGCATGCACTAAACAACCTATAGAGACTCGATATAACTGTCGGCTATCAGAGAGGGATAAGAAAGACCTATTCGGAACCAACCTGATACTACCACCAAACATACCCATCCTGGTATTTCCCCCTCGAGACCAAACGAGGAAGTCAACCGAGGAACTCACACAGTTGGCAGTTTTATTTATTCAGTTATCGTTGCAGCAATTACTAGTCAGGTATAGATAGTCATCCTGATATAATAAGCAGTGGGCACTTTTAGTTAACCATTCCGTTGTAGTTGCGACACTTACTAGTCAGATACAATTAGCATGAGATATCCCAAACCCAGCAGTTGTTGGTACTTTTATTTAGCCATTCCATTGTAGTGAAGCTGATTATTAGTCATATCGGATGCAAGTCAAGTTATAACAGTAAATTTTAGTTATAGTTGTCTATGATCGAGAATTGTGCTCCAAGTCGTCCATAACCGCGGACAAGGCTTCTCGAAAAGATTTAACCCTGCAGGGGTGCACCAAAGTTTCCACACGCACCTACACCCTTGTTGTCAGATCAGGTAGGTACAAGATCACAAAACATACACCCAACGGTATGTCGACGGGGTTTCGGACACGATGTTTCCTAGACCCAAAGCAAGCACATGGGGGCCACCCCACTAAGCTACCCGTAACGAAGTCGGCCGGTCTTCGAGACGGACCCAGGGTTTGCGAGAACGGCTGTAAATGACTGGGAACCCGAAAGTGTGATTGGGCTTGTCGATACCGCGAAATCATGCCGCGATCCAAAACAGTACAGGCGCTCCATGCGCAATCGTAAATAAAGCAGTAAAGCATGGCATAAGTACAGGATAGTAATAAAGCCCCAAACTACTTTGTGGCCCCCGGTATAGTACTTTGAAATCAGGTACTAATCGATAGGGGTGCCCACACACCCCACCTGTGGTTAGCGCGCTCGATCTCGGAACAGGTGTCAAGAACTCGGGGTCCTACGGGACACCAGTGAGCGGTTAAAAACCAAATATTGTCTATTACCCACCGGTGCCTCTGCATTTACCTACTTCAATTTTAGTTATTAAACGATAATTAAAGCCATAATCATCTCCACCATTAAACATACGGCAATACTCCAACCACGGTGGTACTTGAGAACATCGAAACAACACCTGAGCAAGCAACTATGACTCGCAAGGCCGACTATCTACCAAACAAAAGGTAATAGGAGGTGTCCAAGGCAATATAATGGCTGCAAGGGATATCACGGGTACGGAAACTAAAGAATCGCAATACAGTCAACAATAGATCAATAGGAGGAAATAAAGACTATAAAAGTAAGGTAGGTAGAAAGGGGGAGAATGCTCGCCTGAAAAACATTGCCGAAGATTCACCGGGGATCAAGTCGACACTCGCATCAACTCATCGGCCTAATCCGTGAAGAAGCAAAGCACTAGCAGAAACACTGGATGCAATATTTAATACTATGGCAGAAGATCGGGCATGATGCATGTATGATGTATGACATGGCAAGCATGCGATGCAATTAGACAATATTAAGCGGAACCGGGTTCCCGACAATTAATTAGACAGTTCATATTGTTTAGATACCCCGCAATTTAAATGTTGTCTTAACAAGGAAAAGTTATATCACCGGTTCGATGCACAAAGTTAAATGAAACCAATACTAGACTAGATTCGCCCGCATATTAGCTCCATAATTAATTATGAGATGAATCGACAATTACCCCCAAACCACACAATATGTATGCGACATGAACAAATTAATATGCAGCAAGTGAAATCATCATATATATAAAATATAGGGGTCTCGGATAGGGGTCACACATCGGGGTATTTGTGATCTTGGACTTCGGAGGGGGTTTGGCTTCGGGCGTCAGGATCGGTCTTCGGATCCATGGTGGAGATCTTGGGTCATCGAGTCCGTGTCGAAGGTCTTGGCTTCCCGTGGCGACGACCTTCGGGTTTGGCTCCGTTGTCGGTGGTCTTCGAGTAGCGCAAGTTTTCACTTGCAAACGGCGGAAGCCGAAAGAATCATGGCCGAGATAAGTATCACCACACCATTACAACATGGGCTGATTTAGGAGAGCCATGCCAACAACGGTACATCAGATCACCAAACACGGGCTTAGATCAATAGGGCAAAAGAGAAACACGAGGACAATGTACACTACCCCTGTCCTGTGTGGACAATGGCTCGAACGCCTTGTGTGACGGGAAGCAACAGGAGGTTGGCGAGCTGGCTCGGGTGGCCTCCGACCTTGACGATCTTGGAAGGCCAGGGCAGAGGCTGTGATTTCGACGCGACGGTGCAGAGGCCGGCAGGGGCATCGGGCAGAAGGAGGAGAAGGAAGGCTAGGCGGCGCAGGGCATGGTCGACCGCGGCAGGTGGTCGCGCGACCCTGGCGACAGGAGGAGCTCCGGCGGGGGGACACGGGCGAGCGTGGGCCTCTGAGGCGCAGGGAGAGACGGCAGAGGGCGACGCGAGCCGACGGTGGGTCCGGCGAGGGTGCTCGGGGACGGGCTCTGCAGCGAGACGTGCATGCCACGGGTCAATAGCGAGGTGGCCGAGGCTTCACCCGCAGTCGCGGCAGGAAGACGGTTGAGGGAGAAGGACCGCCGACGACGACAAAGGGTGCCCGCAGCGGCGGTTGCCGGCAGTGACAGGGCGACGCATCAGGATCCGTCGGCGAGGTGGAGAGCTTGGCGGACCGGCGAAGGGCAGGGCATCAGGCGTCGGCGGGAGGCCTCCTGCAGGCTGCAGTAGAGCTTGGGGAGGGGCGGCCTGAGAGGAGGAAGCCGGGAGAGGCGGCGGTAGAGAGCAGAGGCGGGGCGATGGGGGTTCATGGGCAGATCGAGCGGGGTGGACGGGTCCTCTGGTGGGGCCAGGGGAACAGTGTGCGTGCGGTTGGTGGGATCTGGGGATCGGGTGTGTGCGTGTGTCCGATGTGTGGGGGTGGCGGCGGCACAGGGGAAATGGGTAGTCTAGGGTTTGGACAGGTAGATATTAGGGTTAGGGTTTGATTTAGGTGGCCGAGTTGTAGATAGTCTGGGCCGGTTGGGCCTCTGGCCTGATCGGTCGGACTGTCTTCCCGGACAAAAATGTTTTATTTATTTTATTTAGTTTTAAAATATCTTTTTGGTAAAATAGTTTAGGAAAACAAAAGATCCGGACGGACCAAGGGTTTTACATTTGAAATAGAGAGGATATTTGGAAAACAAAAACGGGCTTTTAGAAAATACTTTTAGGCAAACAGATGCATGCTGATGTTATGATGATGCACATAATAAAAACAACAGCGATTTTCTAGTAGTGCTTTTAGCCGGGGTGCTACAATTCGACACCACTAACAATGGATCTCGCCCTCGAGATCCGACTCATGGTACGGGGAGGAAGGTCGGCGGTCTGAATCTTCTCACTTTGTGTAGATCCTTGCGACACCGCTAACAAAGATCCTTGCTCCATCTTGAAATCGGCGACACCACCAACAAGGGTCTGTGGTCAGGTTCATTGCGAGAATACTCCGGATAAACAAAGGACGAAGGTAGGTCTCAAAAGGTAAGGCCACCTCTAACTTCTGTGGAAGGAGTACAACTGCTTGATCCACTTTCAATGTACAAGAGCAAATGATAAGAGTAGTCGGATGGTGATCAGTCCATCGCGCACCCAAAGCATTACTCTGCACATGAATAGGGGAATTATGCAACCAACTCTCGGAATTCAGACTGAAGATCTCGACAAGCGAGGTTCAGAAACTAAGGATGGATGGAGATTCCCATCAGATCTGATGTAGATGACTTCGTCATATCAGAAAACACCGGAGGATAGAAAGAAAAAATTTAGTGAATTTTCGGTCCATTGAAAGGTACAACAGATGAAAGATTCATCTGATGGCATGAATGTCAGATGTTGAAGCACCGTTACAAGAGGATGGAAGCGAAACCCTGAAGGTACGACAGAAACCCAACCACGAGAAATCCTGGACTCGAAGAAAAGATAAGAGAGCAGATTCAAAACACGTCGAGATAAGAGGAGAATAGCAGAGGGGTAAGAAGTAAAATCAGACCTAATCAGATCTATCCAACCGATTTTTCCAAAATAGCTTTGACACTCTACAACGAACGTTAGCTAGGTTATCCTACAGGCTGGACCAGCGGGGTATCGTAACTGCTGAGCTCTGATACCACTCTGTAACACCCTCGGAATCGACCCTATGCAAGTTTCAGCGCTTCCCGCCAAACCCGCATAAAAACGATTCCAAAGGTGCCCACCAGGCACTTGCGTGCGGGTGGAAAACGAAGTAATATCATTACACAATAGTCCTCGATGGAACCCACCAAAACATATATACAACAGCGACTCAAAGAGTCAAGAATACAGATATACAGTACAAAGATTCAAATCACCTTGAAAACGATACAACGTCTGAGTACGGACAAGATGCAAATTGAGCTAAGAGCCCTGAAGAATAACCAATGGCGTCCATAACCCTGCCCAGGCCAAGCCGGAAGGGTAACCCTGCTAACGACGTCGATCTCAAAACCTGCTAAAAACAAAAGGGGTGCCGACAAAGGGCAAAGGGAAAAAGAGAGCGGTCGGTACTCAGGCCAGTACACGGCGAGACTAGAATTCGGCGGTCCTCGCCTACATAGGTATGGTGGACTAAAGCGGCAACACAGCATGCACTAAACAACCTATAGAGACTCGATATAACTGTCGGCTATCAGAGAGGGATAAGAAAGACCTATTCGGAACCAACCTGATACTACCACCAAACATACCCATCCTGGTATTTCCCCCTCGAGACCAAACGAGGAAGTCAACCGAGGAACTCACACAGTTGGCAGTTTTATTTATTCAGTTATCATTGCAGCAATTAATAGGCAGGTATAGATAGTCATCCTGATATAATAAGCAGTGGGCACTTTTAGTTAACCATTCCGTTGTAGTTGCGACACTTACTAGTCAGATATAATTAGCATGAGTTATCCCAAACCCAGCAGTTGTTGGTACTTTTATTTAGCCATTCCATTGTAGTGAAGCTGATTACTAGTCATATCGGATACAAGTCAAGTTATAACAGTAAATTTTAGTTATAGTTGTCTATGATCGAGAACTGTGCTCCAAGTCATCCATAACCGCGGACATGGCTTCTTGAAAAGATTTAACCCTGCAGGGGTGCACCAAAGTTTCCACACGCACCTACACCCTTGTTGTCAGATCAGGTAGGTACAATATCACAAAACATACACCCAACGGTATGTCGACGGGGATTCGGACACGACGTTTCCCAGACCCCAAAGCAAGCACATGGGGGCCACCCCACAAGCTACCCGTAACGAAGTCGGCCGGTCTCCGAGACGGACCCAGGGTTTGCGAGAACGGCTGTAAACGACTAGGAACCCGAAAGTGTGACTGGGCTTGTCGATACCGGAAATCGGGCCGTGATCCAAAACAGTACAGGCGCTCCACGCGCAATCGTAAATAAAGCAGTAAAGCATGGCATAAGTACAGGATAGTAATAAAGCCCCAAACTACTTTGTGGCCCCCGGTACAGTACTTTGAAATCAGGTACTAATCGATGGGGGTGCCCACACACCCCACCTGTGGTTAGCGCTCGATCTCGGAACAGGTGTCAAGAATTCGGGGTCCTACGGGACACCAGTGAGCGGTTAAAAACCAAATATTGTCTATTACCCACCGGTGCCTCTGCATTTACCTACTTCAATTTTAGTTATTAAACGATAATTAAAGCCATAATCATCTCCACCATTAAACATACGGCAATACTCTAACCACGGTGGTACTGGAGAACATCGAAACAACACCTGAGCAAGCAACTATGACTCTCAAGGCCGACTATCTACCAAACAAAAGGTAATAGGAGGTGTCCAAGGCAATATAATGGCTGCAAGGGATATCACGGGTACGGAAACTAAAGCATCGCAACACAGTCAGCAATAGATCAATAGGAGGAAATAAAGACTATAAAAGTAAGATAGGTAGAAAGGGGGAGAATGCTCGCCTGAAAAACATTGCCGAAGATTCACCGGGGATCAGGTCGACACTCGCATCAACTCATCGGCCTAATCCGTGAAGAAACAAAGCACTAGCAGAAACACCGGATGCAATATTTAATACTACGGTAGAAGATCGGTCATGATGCATGTATGATGTATGACATGGCAAGCATGCGATGCAATTAGACAATATTAAGAAAAACCGGGTTCCCGACAATTAATTAGACAGTTCATATTGTTTAGATACCCCGCAATTTAAATGTTGTCTTAACAAGGCAAAGTTATATCACCGGTTCGATGCACAAAGTTAAATGAAAGCAATACTAGACTAGATTCGCCCGCATATTAGCTCCATAATTAATTATGAGATGAATCGACAATTACCCCCAAACCACACAATATGTATGCGACATGAATAAATTAATATACAGCAAGTGAAATCATCATATATTAAAAATATAGGGGTCTCGGATAGGGGTCACACATCGGGGTATCGGTGATCTTGGACTTTGGAGGGGTTTTGGCTTCGGGCGTCAGGATCGGTCTTCGGATCCATGGTGGAGATCTTGGGTCATCGGGTCCGTGTCGAAGGTCTTGGCTTCCCGTGGCGACGACCTTCGGGTTTGGCTCCGTTGTCGGTGGTCTTCGAGTAGCGCAAGTTTTCACTTGCCAATGCCGGAAGCCGAAAGAATCATGGCCGAGAGAAGTATCACCACACCATTACAACATGGGTTGGTTTAGGAGAGCCATTCCAACAACGGTACATCAGATCACCAAACACGGGCTTAGATCAATAGGGCAAAAGAGAAACACGAGGACAATGTACACTACCCCTGTCTTGTGTGGACAATGCCTCGAACGCCTTGTGTGACGGGAAGCAACAGGAGGTTGGCGAGCTGGCTCGGGTGGCCTCCGACCTTGACGAGCTTGGAAGGCCAGGGCAGAGGCGGCGATGTCGACGCGACGGAGCAGAGGCCGGCAGGGGCGTCGGGAAGAAGCAGGAGGAGGAAGGCTAGGCGGCGCAGAGCATGGTCGACCGCGGCAGATGGTCGCGCGACCCTGGCGACAGGAGGAGCTCCGGGGGGGCGGACACGGGCGAGCGTGGGCCTCTGAGGCGCAGGGAGAGACGGCAGAGGGCGACGCGAGCCGACGGTGGGTCCGGCGAGGGTGCTCGGGGACGGGCTCTGCAGCGAGACGCGCATGCCACGGGTCGATAGTGAGGTGGCCGAGGCTTCACCCGCAGTCGCGGCAGGAAGACGGTTGAGGGAGGAGGACCGCCGACGACGACAGAGGGTGCCCGTAGCGGTGGTTGGCGGCAGTGACAGGGCGACGTGTCAGGATCCGTCGGCGAGGTGGAGAGCTTGGCGGACCGGCGAAGGGCAGGGCATCAGGCATCGGCGGGAGGCCTCCTGCAGGCTGCAGTAGAGCTTGGGAAGGGACGGCCTGACAGGAGGAAGCCGAGAGAGGCGGCGGTAGAGAGCAGAGGCGGGGCGATGGGGGTTCGTGGGCGGATCGAGCGGGGTGGACGGGTCCTCTGGTGGGGCCAGGGGAACAGCGTGCGTGCGGTTGGTGGGATCTGGGGATCGGGTGTGTGCGTGTGTCCGCTGTGTGCGGGTGGCGGCGGCACAGGGGAAATGGGTAGTCTAGGGTTTGGACAGGTAGAGATTAGGGTTAGGGTTTGATTTAGGTGGCCGAGTTGTAGATAGTCTGGGCCGGTTGGGCCTCTGGCCTGATCGGTCGGACTGTCTTCCCGGACAAAAACGTTTTATTTATTTTATTTAGTTTTACAATATCTTTTTGGTAAAATAGTTTAAGCAAACAAAAGATCCGTACGGACCAAGGGTTTTACATTTGAAATAGAGAGGATATTTTGGAAAACAAAAACGGGCTTTTAGAAAATACTTTTAGGCAAACAGATGCATGTTGATGTTATGATGATGCACATAATAAAAACAACAGCGATTTTCTAGTAGTGCTTTTAGCCGGGTTGCTACACCCTGCGGACGCGCTCGTGCCCAAGATTCAACGTCTTGAGTGTCTCCCACGCCTCCTTTGAAGAGACCTTCGAGATCAGGTGCTGCATCACGTCCGCCGGCACCACGGAGCCGATGGCCGTGAGTGCCTGTCGGTCCTTGCGGTACTTCGACGCGCCCTTCTTGAACTCGTCGCCGCCGGGATCGACAGCCTCCCAGATGTCGTTGCCCTCCATGGCCCACTCCATCCGTTTCGCCCACGTCGTGTAGTTGCCGCGATCATATCGCGGGTACTGCGATGACACCGATGCACCCGCAGCCGCACCGGAGTACTCGCCTAGCTCCTTGTCCGTCATGACCTCCCGTTACTAGGAGATCCTCCGCGAAGCTCTGATACCAATTGTTGGCCCAGCCCCAAACGCCGAGTGCAGTCCGGCATAACGACGACGAAGTATTCCGGCGAGTCGCGTGTACGTACAAGAACCAGCCAACACTAGTGCAGGCCCCCCCTTTAACTCCGGTTGGGAGGGCCCTCTAACAGCGGTTCCCCAACCGTTGTTGAGGGTTCGGTGTTAGAGGGGGGACCCCTTTAACACCGGTTCTTATACGAACCGGTGTTAAAGGGTGGCGCACGTGGGGCTGCCGCAGGCCTCAGCCCCCCCCCCCCCTTTAACACCGGTTCGTATCTGGAACCGGTGTTAAAGGTTCTTCTGCCGCGGCAGAGATTTAGGCCGTTTTCCTGTCGCGGCAGAGTTCTGCCGCGACAGGAAAACGGCCTAAATCTCTGCCGCGGCAGACTTCTGCCTCTGCCCCGTTCTGGGCGTATTTCTGCGGGAGGGGGGGAGCGAGGGGGAATCGATCGGGAGCGGTATACACATAAATCGTCATCGGTACATACGAGTACATGAATAATTAAGCAACTATTATTATACACAAACATCGTCATCGGCACATACATCGTCATCGGCACATACATCGTCATCGTTCATTTTGGTGGATATCTAAAGAGTTCTCCGCCAGGCGTGACGACCTCATCAAGTATGAACCCCGCCAATTCCTCTTGAATGGCTCGTATGCGTTCAAATGGTAGGAGTTGGTCCCGCATCCGTTCGATCTGAATATATATGAAGAATGGGCCGTCAATATATATATAAGAATAAAACTCAACACAATTGATGGTAATAAAATAATGTTGTTGTGGCATCCCGCAAAAACCACTACTAGAAAATCGCGTTGTTTTTGTGCATTGCATCATCATGACCGCATGCTCATGTCATCATGCCACATTGCATTTGAGCATCGTCATCATCTTGCATTCGCTTGCATAAAACTATTTTCGGAAAAACCTATTTTTGTTTTCTAAACGCCCCGTCTTTGTTCAAACGCAAAACCCGGGTCTCCGGATTATTTTATTTTGTCGGTCAACGATTTGCAAAAGCCCCGTCTGGAATAAATAAATCGTTTAATTATTTTAGGGGGCAGCCGAACCGGGCCGATCCGACCCAGTTGGCCACCCCTAGTACAAAACCAAACGGTCCACCTAAACTAAACCTAATCCCTAATCTACCCAATCCTAGTCTACCCACCAACCCCAGCTCGCCACCTCACCGTCCCTCCACCTCACCCTCAGCCCAGCCACCTCACCAATCCACAGCCCCACCTACACCCCTCTCTCTCTCTCACCTAGCCCCACCTACCCCCTCTCCCTTACAGCCTGGACCCACCCTCTCAGGCCCACCACTCCCTAACCCGCCGCCGCACTCACTCCCTGGTGCACACCCAACCGCTCCCCCTCTCCCTTACACCCCGGTCCCACCGTCCCTGTCCCTACCTGCCACTCACACACACGCCACACGCGGTCAACCCCACTCCCACTCTCCCCGGCCCCACCCCGCGGCACCCAACGCACCCACGCGCGTCCTCTCCCCCTGCCCCGAACCGTCCTCTCTCTCTCCCTCACGCCTCGCTTCCTCTCTCTCTTCCACCCTCGCGATCCCCTCCTCCGGTGCCGCCCGCTCAACCGGCTCCTCCTCCCGCGTCGCCCCGTCGCCCCTCGACGCCCGAGCCCCGCCGCCCAGGAGCCCCGCCTCCGGCCCTCTTTCCCCGCCACCGGCCGCGCCTCCCCGCCTCCGGTCGCGCCTCCACCGTCGGCCTCCTCCCTGCCTTCCGCCGCGGCCCCGTGCTCCGGCCGGCCCCCCTCGGAGCTCCGCCGTCCCCTCTCCCTCCCCGACAACCGCCACCGCCCCCGACCTCTCCCGCTCCACCGCCTCCTCCCGCTCAGGTCGTCGCCCCGCGTCCCCGAGCTCGCCTCCGTCGGCCGTCTCTCCGGCCTGCGCCGGCGCCGCCGGACCCCATCACCGACGCGGCCTCTCCCCTCCTCCAGCGCCTCCGCCCGCCGCCTCGAAGCCATCTCCTCCGCCCGCCGTCTCCGGCCTCTCCCTCGAGCGCGGCCCCCACGAGCCCCACCACAGCGAGCTTCCCCTGCCTCTCGCTGAAGTTGCTGTGCCGCCTCCTCCGTCTGTCGCCAGGGGCACATCTCCGTGTTTTGGTTTTCTGGCCATTAGGTGGTTTGGGTACTGCCTCCATGTACCGTTGCCATAGGCGTCTGTGTTCTAGCCCATCAAGACGAAGAACGAGGGGTCGAACCTTAGCCAAGAGCTACATCTCGGAACGCCATGGTCCCCTTCGCAAAAACTGATGCCAAGAGCAACCGGACATGGAGAACCCCCACAAAGCGGCAAGATCTTCATCGACGACAGGACCGTCGGCACAAACCTCGATCCGCCACCGAAGAGCGGACCTCAAGACATTACCCAAACCCTCGGAGCCACAAGATCGTCGAGAGGGAACCGACGACCCTGGTCTCGAGGACTCGATGCCCGGACGTCAAGACCGCCACATGGAAAACCCAAAGGACCCGAAGACCGATTCCGTCGAACGCCAAGATCTTCAATCGGATCCGAGGACACCAAGACCCCGGTGCGACAAGTACTCCTCGAGGACGCCAAGTACTTCACCCCGGACACCGAGACCCTGAACGACAAGTTCTTCTTCCTGGAAGCATTGACGCCCGTGCGACAAGATCTACTTCCCAGATCCGAAGACCCCGGTACCCAATCTACTCAAGTTCGTCGTCAGCGGAAAGATCGACCGTTGGAAACCAAGCTCTTCATCTTGTGTCCGACCTTCGAAGACCGATCCCGTCGAACTCTGAACCCTGAGACCAACCCCGAACCCTCGGAACACCAAGATCGTCGAACCCTAATGTGTGAACCCGAACCCGAGACCTTATTTTATTAAATGATATATAATTGTTGCATATCAAATTGTCATGCATGCATACATGTTGTGGGTTTGGGGGCCTTATGCCGATTCACCATATAATTAAATATGGGGCCCATATGCGGGCAAATCTAGTCTTATATTGGCCTCATTTAAATTTGTGTAGCGAACCGGTAACTTATCTTGCCTTGTTATTACATCATTAATTTGCGGGGTAGATAAATAACATGAACCATCTAATTAAATGTCGGGACCCCGGTTCCGCTTAATATGACCTAATTGCATCGCATCTTTGCCATGTAATGCATCATACATGCATCATGCCGATCTTCTGCCGTTGTATTAAATAGTGCATCCGGTGTTTATTCTAGTGTTTTGCTTCTTCGCGGATAAGGCCGTTGAGTTGATGCGAGTGTCGACCCGATCTTCGGTTGAACCTTCGGCAATGTTTTCAGGCGAGCATCTCCCCATTTCTACCTATCTTACTTTTATAGTATTTATTCCCTCCTGTTGATCTATTGCTATCTGTGTTGCGATGCTCTAGTTTTCGTACCCGTGATATCCCTCGCAGCCTTATATTGCCTTGGACACATCCTATTACCTGTTGTTTGGTAGATAGTTGGACTTGCGCGTCGTAGTCGCTTGCTCAAGTGCTGTTGCGTGTCGCCAAGTGCCCCAGTTGTTGGAGTATTTGCCGCATGTTTATTGTTGGAGATGTTCATAACTTTAATTATTGTTTAATAACTAAAATTGAAGTAGGTAAGCAGAGGCACAGGTGGGCAATAGATGTTATTTGGTTGTTAACCGTCCACTTGTGTCCCGTAGGACCCCGAGTACTTGATACATGTTCCTTGAATATTCGCGCAATAGATGTTATTTGGTTGTAAGGCAATAGTATTTCCCTTTTGGTTTGTTGTCTCAGTAAAGACGTTAGCAAGTAATCTTCTGTTTTCCCGGGTTTGGTTTCTACCACTTCTTCATGAACTCTATTTGGGTCAACGAACCCAATGTCAAAAGGGCCTCCTTTCCTGCATTCCATAACCTTTTTCCTGCATAATAGTATATACATATATGGTGAGCATATATATACATGCAATTAATAAAGTGAATGAGATGAGATATAAATTATAGAAATAGTACTTACACACAATAAAGGCTGATGGCAGCTTTGTCGAGTTCCTTCTGATTGAATAGAAAATGCAAGTCTTGAATGTTGAAGTCGATCGCGTCATCTCCGCAGAAGAAAATATCATCTCTTATATGCGTCGTGATCCATTCTACCTTTCTCGTCTTGCAAAAATGAAGGTACCACTTGTGCAATTTTCGCATCTTTGTTGGTAGAGTCTTGAGCTCCTCTTTCTTGACGAGATTCTTCCCATACTTCCATGACGAGATTCTTCCCATTCTACCTTTCGCATCTTTCTCGTCTTGCAGAAATGAAGGTATCCCTTGTTTGTCTGCCCTGAAATGTTACTAAGAGCAGGCCAATCATTGATGGTTACGAAAAGCAATGCTCGTAGGTCAAATGGCTCCCCTTTGTGCTCATCCCACATACGTACACCTGGTTTGGCCCACAGCTATAAAAGTTCTTCAACTAATGGCCTTAGGTACACATCAATGTCGTTGCCGGGTTGCCTCGGGCCTTGGATGAGCACTGGCATCATAATGAACTTCATCTTCATACACAACCAAGGAGGAAGGTTATAGATACATAGGATCACAGGCCAGGTGCTGTGACTGCAGCTCTGCTCACCAAAAGGATTCATGCCGTCTGTACTTAGACCAAACCTTAAGTTCCTTGCGTCACGTGCGAAGTCCGGGTACTCTCGCTCGACTTTTCTCCACTGTGACCCATCAGCGGGGTGTCTCAACATCGCGTCTTTCTTACGGTCTTCCATGTGCCATCGCAATAACTTGGCATGCTCTTTATTTCTGAAGAGACGTTTTAACCGTGGTATTATAGGAGCATACCACATAACCTTGGCGGGAACCTTCTTCCTAGGGGCCTCGCCCTCAACATCGCCAGGATCGTCTCGTCTGATCTTATACCGCAGTACAGTGCATACCGGGCATGCATCCAAATTCTCGTACTTCTCACCGCGGTAGAGGATGCAGTCATTAATGCAGGCATGTATCTTCTGCACGTCTAATCCTAGAGGGCAGACAACCTTCTTTGCTTGGTATGTACTGTCAGGCAACTCATTATTTCTTGGAAGAAGATTCTTCATTTTTACCAACAACTTTGAAAATGCGCTGTCAGTCACACCATTCTCTGCCTTCCATTGCAGCAAATCCAGTGTGACACCTAGCTTTTTGTGGCCATCTTCGCAAGTTGGATACAACAATGTTTTGTGATCCTTTAACATCTGCTCCAGCTTCTCCTTCTCCTTTTCAGTTTCACATTCTTCCTTTGCATCAGTAATGGCCCGACCAAGATCGTCATCAGCGGGCCCATCTGCTCCCTCTTGATCTTCATTATCTACCTCCGTTGCATTATCATCATATTCAGGATACATATTATGATAGTTTTCATAATCCTCTTCTTCTTCGTTGTCTTCCATCACAACCCCTTTTTCTCCGTGCTTGGTCCAACAATTATAGCTGGGCATGAAACCGGATCGAAGCAGGTGGGCGTGAATGGTTCTGGTATTTGAGTAGTCTTTCTTGTTCTGACAGTGAACACACGGACAGCACATAAAACCATTGTGACCACGGTTTGCATTAGCCACAACGATGAAATTTTGGAGGCCCGTAATATACTCGGAAGTGCGACGGTCACCGTACATCCATTGCCGATTCATCTGCATTAATATGTAGTATATATCAAAAAATAATAGGGAGATGACCATTTATATATATAGTACATCAATGACACATGAAACTATAGTTGCCGACCTCGACCGAGACGGAAAGAGCAACAAGAAAGCTTATTTTGAGCTCTCGAGCATTTCACCGAACACCTCTAGTGCATATGAAAAAAACACAAACTAGCACTCTTCACACCCTCTTGCTAGGCTCCAAAATGTGAAAGAATGGAAGAGTGGGGTGTGTGTGGGCTGGGGTGGTGTCTTATATAGTCCCCCCCCTTTAACACCGGTTCATGCCACGAACCGGTGTTAAAGGGGGGGTGCGCGGGCCGCTGGTGCTGGGACCTTTAACACCGGTTCGTGGCACGAACTGGTGTTAAAGGGGGTGCTCCTTTAATGCCGCAGGGGCCACGCTGGTATGGCCCCCCCTTTAACACCGGTTCGTAGAAGAACCGGTGTTAAAGCCCCTTTTCGGGATCAACAAAAGACCTCGTTTCCACTAGTGCAATAGCAAGGCTATCAGCCTGATCAATCACGAGCAAGCTATTGCCGGATAAATCACGAGCAGCTCTCTTAACTCACGTACGTGAAAAAAATTTGATGGCTACATGACCCTTTCGGTCCTGCTGTTGTATTGAATCTCACGGTGTGTTACAAGGCTACTACATGGGTACATATATACCCGGCAAGACGACACAGCGTCAATACGAATAGGTGTTGGACTACTAGTGCTAGTCGGCTAGCTACATGGAAACACATCTGCATACGTGCCGGTGTCCGATCGTGATTATTTTTCCTAACAGACACCCTCGCGCAGTCGCTTCACCATAGCTGGGGCCTGGATGGCAACATCCCAGCTCTGATCGACTAGGCGAGGCGTATTTGCAGCACCGGATGTGTCCACGCTCAGTGTTAACTGGTGTTTTCCGTGTGCCGGCTGTGTCCACGCTTAGGGTTAACTGGTGTTGTCCGTGTGAAGTTGAGCTTTGTTGGACGGGTCGGAACAACTCCCCTCTGATCCATGTGGCCTTCGCCTCCTCTCTTAGCTCTCCATCAATAGATTTATGCTACCGGCCTTGCTGTTTTGGCGCCTCTAAAAACAAAAGCCATCCTCGACACCAGCAATCAATATCCGTCTACTAACGTGACCTCCTTTTTCTCTTAGTTCATGTATATGGCTATACTACACATAACGCCTGCATCAACGATGTGTATACGTCTACTAATGTGTCAGAGTATAGATGACTGTCTGAAGACAAGCGCATCTTGATATTTTGCTTATGCTTCTTTCTGTCATTGGGTGTTTCATGGAAGAGACTATGGTATGTATTGTATAATGTTTTCCCACTTGCTTAAATGTAGAATTACTTAACATATTCTATACTAATTTATAAATAAGTGGGCTTTTTCCATGCTTTATCGCCTAAAAAGAAGTGGAAACGCCTTCATATGGTTTTATTGTTTTTGCTATATATAATTCCGTTGACTATAGAATCAAATGTGGCACTTTCTAATTATAACCGGCCCAGTTTAATTTTGTTTTGTTGTGGTTGTCCCTGTTGAAGTGTATAAGTGGATTGCACTAGCCTTTTCTATTAGTTCGGACTTTTGGTTGCGTTGACTAGTGCATGAAGCTTAACATGGTATCAGAGCCTAAGGTCTCGAGTTCGAGTCCTGGTTTTCGCAATTTATCCTAAAAATTGCTGTTGACCCCTCTATATCCACGTATAGGCCTCTTGAGTCATACGTGAGTTTTGCGCGCCGTCGCTCTCTTCCGGTTGCATGTGCTGACTTCTCCCTGTCACACGTGAGAGGGGATGTTGAAGTATATAAGTAGATTGCACTAGCCCTTTCCATTAGTTCGGACTTTTGGTTGCGTTGGCTAGTGCATGAAGCTTAACATTCAGGACATAACATCGATGTGTAGGAGGATCCATGGATTTCGAGAGGACAGACAAGAAAAGTGAGGGCTCTGAATGAGATTGATGAGGGGCTTCGTGTGTGTGTTCTGATAAACACCGGCGGTGAGATGAGGAGGTGATTTGCAACTTGTTTGATGCTATGGATGCCAAAGATATTATGTCGATCCCGATCAAGTAGGGGATGGATGATGTGGTGGCGTTGCACTTTGATAAAAAAAATGGTATTTTTTTGTAAAATCTGCCTACCAGCTTGGAGTGAGATTGAGGGATTCGGCGCAGCACAGGGATGCTAGTACATCATTGACACCAACCAAGCAAGACCCCTTTTGGAAGAGAATTTGGTCTCTTTCTTTACCAGGCAAATTATTGATCTTCTTATGTCGTTCTTTCATAACAGTCTCCCCACCCGGATGAATATTAAGCGCAAACACGTGGAGTTGGATACTCGCTGCGCAAACAGAGCAGACGGGGATGAATATTAAGCGCAAACAGAGCAGACAAGGATGGAGGACATTTGTTCCTGAAATGCAAAAAAGGTGAAGCAAATTTGAAGGAAACTCGTACAGAAGGATGTTTGGTTCGAACTAGAAGGTATGCCCAATCCTTCACTGATTCTAGAGAGCATTCTGAAGCTACCCAAGGAGAAAGGCCTGTTAGTTTGCATTCTACCATGGGACTGGTGGACAATATGGAATAAACTAAACGCGGGAGAAGCCGAGAGGGACGACATTTAGTCGAGTTTCAGGCGAAGGAGGTAGTGTGTGCGGAGGAGTACAGACAGAGAAGGGGACCCCAGGAAGCATGGAGGAAGCCAGGCCCCAACTTTGTCAAGGTCAATTCAGGTGTGGCGTTCCATGAGCAGTCGGGAATAGGTGCTTGGGGTTTTATTGCGAGAGATGACGCCGCTGTTTTTGTAGCTATAGCTGCAGGTAAACTGAGACACCTGCGGAGTCCCCTTCAGGAGGAAGGGGAGGCTCTTATTACTGCAACCGAAGGGGCCATGACACTTGGCCGGCAGAGGGTCATCTTTGAGTCAGATTCATAGGTGTTGGTGAATGCTCCTAATTCTATAAGTCATAAGTTGGCTGAGATCCGTAGTCCTGCTACATGAGATTAGAAGCAACTGTATAGCTTTTTCCGAATTATTTAGTTTTCAGTTATGTCCAAGAACTTGTAATATGGCCGCTCATGGCATTGCCAAGTGGGGATCTGTTAGGTGAAGAGAAGTGTGTAGGTTGGGTCAATGTGGCGCCAAACTTTATCTATGTTTTAGTTGCTAGTAAGATTACTGAACACTCTGGTTAAATAATGAAAGTTTTTTCCATCTAAAAAAATAAGTAAACTGACCACAGTTTTGCAATAAATGAGGCAATAGTCGGTGACTAAGTAGCTTTCTTGATGATCATTTGTGTTTGAAAATACAATGCTTGCCAAGATATTTGAGACATATGTACACATTTAAATTATTAAGCTATATTTTCTATATGCATGAATATTTATGTGCCTTGTTTACATGTAGACGACATGAAAAAATAGAAGTCCATGGCACAGCAGACACATGCATGAGCCTAATAACCACACTAGGAAAATTTGCGCGGCAACATGCCGGCACCCGTGTCGTGGGACATCTGTGTATACGGAATGCTATGACGGCAATGTAAGTTCAGAAAGGTCTGTAGATGCTTGTCAATTCATGTGATAAAGGAGCAGTTCATATATTAAGACAGGGCTATGCAGTAGATTACATTGGTACCACCGGCATACTTTAATATAAGATAATCACTCCTTGTAGTAGTTTGAGAATGGACTTTAGATAAGAGAATCACTCCTTGTAGTAGTTTGAGAATGGATGTCCACAACGGACAGTTCCAGGTACCTGGTACCTGGCTTCATTATTGATACTACAGCCACATCATAATTCTTGTGTTGATCTCTCACACATGTACCTAGCCCTGCAATTGGGTTTGAGTAGTCAGCTTGTATTGTGTGCATACGAATAAAAGTTCCCAAGTTGAATTTGTATATATAAGCTTACCATGATAGTACCTAGATAGGAAGTGTTCCATCTAGGATACAATCAGCGTGAATAATTACATCAAATATTTGACATTTGCACTTATTATCGGGAGCAACGTGTGCAAGATGCCAGTACTTGTAAGCTATAATCATATCACCAAAATCCGAGGTGTTGTAATTTATTGGGGGCATGTGTTTTCATATAGGAAAATGGAGCCAGTAAATATTCAATAACCCGAATTGAATTAAGCTGTAGGGTAAGCCAATTATTTTGAGCCGAATAACTTGAGTAATAACACAACCAACCGAGCCAGATTCAACTATCCATCGTCTTTAAATGAAACATATATCAATTTGTGCAATGACATGAAGGGGTAATCCTAATAAAAATATAACAGAAATCCATTGTCATTTAAAGTAAGTCCATCCCAAGACATGCCTACTTCCAATTTTTTCACAATCTTTAGATGAGACATGTAGCATCTTGTGCAATGGCATGAAGGGGTAATCCTGATCAAAATATAACAGTCAAGCAAGAAAATTAACTTCTGTACTGGTATATTTTTTGTTTGTAGGAAATATATAAATGTTTCGGCAACAACCTTAGAGAGAGGTATTTATCACACATGAAGTTAATATGTGCTCATGGGTCATAAAAATAGGCATTAGCACTAATCACCCAACTAAATAAAGAAGATCATTTCTAGTTCGGAGAGACACAATACAACATAGGGTGAGTAAGAAAGCTTAAGATCATTAACCCTTAAAAAAATTAACCACTCCAAGCAGCACACTTTCCATGCCAATTCCATAGCCAACAACAACCTTTTTGGAAGCTACCTTAGTTAAGAAAAAAGAGTATATGATGTTTAAGAAATACTCCAAAAAAATCATATACTCCAAGCTTAAGAAATTCTCCCTATAGCCAGAAATAGGTATATGATGCTCAGCATCAATGCAACATGACCATGTATTCTAATAAAGTATGAAAGCTAGTTAACATGTGCCCACCATGTAATAAGCTACAATGCATATAATATTTACTATTTAGCCCCTAAGAATATGATGCACCACTCGTCTATATACTGCCATGTGTGGACAACTACCAAAATAATCTATACTATTAAAAAGATTGGGACCGTTCGTCACCCTCAAAATCCGTCTGCCATGGATTGACCTTTTTGCCCCTGGCGGTTCAGAGAAATAACAGACTCTGCCACCGCAAAGTGAAGAAGTCAATGAACGCTTGCGGCTCCACCTCGTCACAACCTCGCGTCCTCGCCGACGCGTTCGTCCAGCCGCGTTGCCCTCTTCCCCGACGCTCCGCCGGCCAAAGCTTCCTCCTTGCCACCGATGGCCCTCCGCCGGCCGGTGTCCGTCTTCTTTCACCAGCCTCTCTAGATTTCGTAGCCCTGTGCCTACGCCTACGGACTGCCTCGAGGAGGACCTCGCTGACGTTTGGAGTGGAAGGAGATCCGCCAACGGCGAGAGCCGGGAGGCGCTCCAGCAGCAGCTCCACTTCTTCTTTCCCGACATGGATCCGCAGGTAATCAAGGTCCCGCCCTCCCCTTTCCCCTCAATTCTATCCTGAAATCCTGCACCAAAAGACGGATCTGTTCTGGATTCGTTTACTCGATTTCGTGAGTATCTGGCCATTCCGGTGGATTAGGCGGTGCTTTTAGGAGCTCGATGTCGCTAGATTGGTGATCCCACGCGCTCTACTACTCGTTTTTTGGTAAATATTTTACTTCTAAAATTCGTTGTTGCGGTGCCTGGATGCCAAAAGGTACAACCTTCTGTCCATGGCCGACAGGAAAATTTTATGTGTTTGTTTCCTTGCTTGGTGTGGTAGCCGAAGCACACAAGCTATCCGTAATCTGAATTTATGGTCACGTAAGACATCATGGGATGAGAAACTAAACTTGCTGACTTGGCTGCGATGCAGTTCTGGAGAAAGAGGAAATATTCTGATCTTTTTTCAGATAATGGGGAGGAGAACAAAACTCCCCATAGTATGGTCTACCACTATAGGCTGTTCCCCTTATGACTACAGTAGTACATGCTAAATACACAATGTTTACTGTATTCTTCTGATGGACTGAACTTCTTCTGCACTTTATGAGCTAGATAGATTGGTGCACCTCTGACTTTGAGAGCAAGTATTGATACATCTGTAGTCTGCTTAGATTAAGTGACATAGTGATATTCTGATATCATTTGAACGAAGAAGAACAATGCTACTAAATTCTTGTAAAAAATGTTTAGTACCACTGTTGATTGTGTTGTCCAAATGATGTCCAAGAGGATTGCGAAATTATGCTCATGCCCAGGTGGAGCAGGCATTTGAACAGATGAAGAGAACCTTGAAAACGAAACAAATGAGCAAAGATATGGAAACCAATTGGCTATTCTGTCCATGGCGGTGTTAAAGAAAAAAAAAGTAGGAATTCTTAAGATGGAAAAGCTGGAGCAGCGAATACGCGTCATTTCCCTTAACAAGTAAAATGTTTAGTATTCGGCTATGCCTATCTGTCTTCTTTGTAATCGTATGATGATATTCTCTTATGTATTACTGGTGAGCTGTTAGAGCGCACACGCTAGGTTATATTTTGGTGGATATTATCAAATATATATATTAGATTTTAGAGGGTTTCTGATTCTTTTGTCAATACATATCAAAGAATGGTTATCAGAAGTTCATGCTTTTTTTTAGGATAGTAACATGGCGTAGCGGTTTTTCTTCAAAACATAAATAGATTTTTGGCTTGCTTCTTTCAAATGGTAATCATGCATGTAACTATTGAAGTGTGGTAAGGTTAGCATACATGTAACTTGATGTCGACGGCACAATGTTCTTGCATGAACATGCACAAATACACCATCATTCAAATTATATTAGACGACAGCCAGAAATATGAAAGTGCAAGAACAATACATATATTTTAGAAACTCAATCACCTTGCGGTTATACAAAAGGGTGGTCAAAGTAAGAATATAGTCAAAAAAGTAAGATTATATAAATAGCCTAAACTCACAGCCACACTATCCCAGGTTGAATCAGAGGTTATTGCATAAGACAGAATAGCAGGTCCAAAAAACCTCCCGTCTCCTGTGTTTCTCTCTCTTCTGAGCCTCTTGGCCCCTCCCCCTCCTCTCCAGCGGCTGCCGGCAACGAGATAGGGTGAGGGTTGTGCCCCATGTACAACTGTAGATCTAGGGTAGGGTAGAGTGGTTTTGGTTTGGGCCCTGGTGATGTCTGCTTATATGGCGTCTAAGGGTAGGTGATGTCTGCTTATATGGCGTCTAAGGGTAGGTCGGTGGGTTCCGGTGGCCAGAACCACCGCTCCTTGAGCTTCTTCTGCTTCACCTCGCTCTACTGGTGGCATCCGATGGCGGAGGTGAACTAGAGAGGCCCCAGCATTCCTCTCAATAAGGATCGCCTTTGGTGCTCCAAGCTGGTCTTGCTCGACCCATGGCAATGCACGGGCATTCAACTAGTTCATAATAAAAATCTTCCAGTATGATCTATCAACAAAAACATTGCATGCCTATGGTCGGAAACCTCAATTTTGTTTTCCTTTATAGACCAACTATCTTTAGTCTATAATATATTCATATAAACTGCTTTGGACGAATAGAAGGTTTCTAGTTGTATGTTCAGCAACACTTCTTTCGCATGTATCAAATAAGTATCACTGCATTTTCATATGAATGATGATTTGTTTCCTATAGCCCGAAATAGGCACATGATGCTTAGCATCAATACAGCCAGATCATGCATGCTAATAAACTATGATAGCTAGTTAATATATGTCCACCATGTAGTAAGTTCACTATTTAATCAAGATGAATCAGCCAATTTCACACAATATCATCAGATCCAACCACGAACCAACAAATCATGGCACATACCTTTAGAACACAATCTGACTACGTACTGCTCAACAACATGGCCTGCTGGTTTCATACATGGCAGGCACTATCATCCCAAATGAAATATTGTAAATATAGTTTCAGTTATTTTCATAACAGACCTATACCATGACCTGTTAAGCAACATATTTCTAGTGTTGAAGTGTATAAGTGGATTGCACTAGCCCTTTCCATCAGTTCGGACTTTTGGTTGCATTGGCTAGTGCATGAAGTTTGACATGGTATCAGAGACTAAGGTCTCGAGTTCGAGTCCTGGCTTTCGCAATTTATCCTAAAATTGTTGTAGACCCCTCTTGAGTCATACGTGAGTTTCGCGCGCCGTCGCTCTCTTCAGGTTGCACGTGCTGACTTCTCCCCGTCACACGTGAGAGGGGGTGTTGAAGTGTATAAGTGGATTGCACTAGTCCTTTCCATCAGTTTGGACTTTTGGTTGCGTTGGCTAGTGCATGAAGCTTGACATCTAGAAGCACTCAACTCATCGTAATGAAGAAGAAACAATGAAAATATCTGATACATTTTTCCTCCAAGTGTTTGAGATATTTAGACCAACGAAGGAAGCCAAATTGTACTCCAAATAAAAAAAGATAAACGTCAATGGATGAGCAATTACGAAGGACTCTTGAACTAAAAGTTCTCCAATCTAAAAATAGTCATACGGTTTACTGAATAAGTTGTAGTTTACATTCGAATATACTAATGTTACTAAAACCAAAATCATGTACCTGGCAGAGTTACACTGAATCTTATAATATCTATATAGAGACTTCTGAGAACTTATGCAGGACAGACTGCCAATGGTAAGCCTACAAAGACATTTCATAGCTTCTGATGTTACACTTACAACCCAAATATCTTGTAGATCTCTGCAATGCTGCGAGCATTGAAAGAGGTAAACCAGATCATTAATCAGCAGTATCACAACCCTTCATCATAGGCTTCAAATAGGAATGCTATAAAACAGGAAATTACTTGTAGTGACTACGGAAACTCTAACTGATAAGTAACATGCTGATACAACCATGCAAACTATATCCAAAGAGTATCCGGAATGAATCGAATCTGGAAAAGATGCCTCCGCAATGAGTTTGTGCATATATTCATTAAACATAGCATGAAAATATTTACTGACATGGTTATACCCCACGGGTATACGACCTTAGTGTAACACCCTCAGAATCGACCCTATGCAAGTTTCAGCGCTTCCCGCCAAACCCGCATAGAAACGATTCAAAGGTGCCCACCAGGCACTTTCGTGCGGGTGGAAAACGAAGTAATAACATTACACAACAGTCCTCGATGGGACCCACAGAACAGATATATATACAACAGCGACTCAATGAGTCAAGAATACAGATATAATATACAAAGATCCAAATCACCTTGAAAATGATAGAGCGTCCGACTACGGACAAGATGCAAATGGGGCTAAGAGCCCTGAAGAATAACCAATGGCGTCCATAACCCTGCCCAGGCCAAGCCGGAAGGGTAACCCTGCTAACGACGTCGATCTCAAAACCTGCTTAAACAAAAGGGGTGCCGACAAAGGGCAAAGGAAAAAGAGGAGCGTCAGTACTGAGGCCAGTACACGGCGAGGCTAGAATTCGGCGGTCCTCGCCTACATAGGTATGGTGGACTGAAGCGGCAGCGGCAGCATGCACTAACAACCTATAGAGACTCAATATAACTGGCGACTATCAGATAGAGATAAGAAAGACCTATTCGGATCCAACCTTTAACTATCACCAAGCATACCCATCCTGGAATTTCCCCCTCGATACCAAACAAGGAAGTCAACCGAGGAACTCCCACAGTTGGCAGTTTTATTTAATCAGTTATCGTTGCAGCAATTACTAGTCAAGTATAGATAATCATCCTGATATAATAAGCAGTGGGCAATTTTAGTTAACCATTCCGTTGTGGTTGCGATACTTACTAGTCAAATACAATTAGCATGAGATATCCCAAACCCAGCAGTTGTTGGTACTTTTATTTAGCCATTCCGTTATAGTTGCAATACTTACTAGTCAGATGCAATGGTGGCAAGCGACAACCCAAACAAGCAATTGTTGGCAGTTTTATTTAGCCATTCCATTATAGTGAAGCTGATTACTACTCCCTCCGGGTCGGTTTACACGGTGCGCATGAGGCTTCTCTGGGACCAACGTGTACGTTGATTGGGTAAAATAAAGTTTGCATAGCATCTTTGCCCATTAAACCTCCAGCGCCGAATTAGCTCATGCATTGGTGGAGATTGTGTTCATACTTTCATGCAGATTATTCAATTGCCGATTCACACACAGAATGGAAACGGAAGGAGACGAATAAACAGGCCAAAACGCTCTAATTAAATCGCTAGTTAATGCCTTTGAGCCTAATCATGCATGGCTAGTGAAACTGCATAGATTTGGAAGGACGCCTTGTAAACCGACCCGGAGGGAGTAGTCATTATAAAGTCAAATTTATAGCACTACTTTAGTTATAGTTGTCTATGATCGAGATACTGTGCTCCAAGTCGTCCATAACCGCGGACACGGCTTTTAGAAAGTTTTACCCTGCAGGGGTGCACAAATAGCAACACACACTCGATCAACCTCGGAAAAACCAAATCAAAACCCAACGAGGCCTTCACGACAAAGCAATCACAAGATTCAGAAATATTTCAGGGGGCCACCCCATTAAGTATACCCGCAACGAAGTTAGCTGACTTCGAGACGGACTCAAGGTTTGTGGGGCCGGATGTAAACGACTGGGAACCCGAAAGTGTGACTGGGCTTGTCGATACCGCGAAAACGGGTCACGATCCTAAACAGTACAGGTGCTCCTCGCACAATCGTAAATAAAGCAGTAAAGCATGGCATAAGTACAGGATAGTAAATAAAACCTCAAACTAGTTTGTGGCCCCAAGAAATAAGAATGAATCAAGCTCTGGCTCAGGGGGGGTCCCATAATCCTCCCGGATGTGGATAGCGCGAATATTCAAGGAACAGGTATCAAGTACTCGGGGTCCTACGGGACACAAGTGGACGGTTAACAACCAAATAACATCTATTGCCCACTTGTGCCTCTGCATTTACCTACTTCCATTTTAGTTATTAAACGATAATTAAAGTCTTGATCAACTCCAACAATAAACACACGGCAATACTCCAACAACTGTGGTACTTGACGACACGCAACAGCACTTGAGCCAGCGACTACGACGCGCCGGTCCAACTATCTACCAAACAACAGGTAATAGGAGGTGTCCAAGGCAATATCAGGCTGCAAGGGATATCGCGGGTACGAAAACTAGAGCATCGCAACACAGATAGCAATAGATCAACAGGAGGAAATAAAGACTATAAAAGTAAGATAGGTAGAAAGGGGGAGGTGCTCGCCTGAAAACATTGTCGAAGGTCCATCCGAAGATCGGGTCGACACTCGCATCAACTCAACGGCCTTATCCGCGAAGAACCAAAACACTAGAAGAAACACCGGTTGGACTATTTAATACTACGGCAAAAGATCGGGCATGATGCATGTATGATGTATGACATGGCAAAGGTGCGATGCGATTAGGCAAGATTAAGCGGAACCGGGGGTCCCGACAATTAAATATAAGGTTCTAGTTGTTTAGATACCCCGCAATTTAAATGTTGTCTTAGCATGGCAAAATATATCACCGGTTCGATGCACAAATTTAAATGGGACCAATATAAGACTGGCTTTGCCCGCATACGGCCCCATATTTAATTTAGGTGAATCGACATAAGGTCCCCAAACACCCACAAATATGCATGCGAGTATGACAATTAAATATGCAACAGTTTTATATTAAGCATTTATAAAATAGGGGCTCGGGAAAAGGTTCACACATCGGGGTTCGGAAGATCTTGGTTCAGGGGGTTCGGGGTTCGGACTCAGGGTTCGACGGGGATCGATCTCGCATCCGGGAAGGACTTGGTGTGGCGTCGGGGGCGCATCAGACTCGCCCTGGTCGATGTCGTTCTTGTCATCGTGAAGACCTTGTCTGGTCCGCGGGTCGGGTCGGACTTGACGTCCGGGGTGAAGAACTTGGCGTCCGCGAGGAAGTACTTGTCGAATCCGTGTCGACGACCTTGGCGTCCGGGTTCTCGGGCATCAGATCCGGGAAGAAGTACTTGTCGCATCTGTGTCCTTCGGGCCGAAGAATTTGGCATGCCCGGGTTCGGGGTGTCGAGGCTTGGTCTTCGGACCCTCGGGATCAGGGCTTCGGATCCGAATAGAAGATCTTCAAGTCCATATAGACGATTTTCAGGAGATCCACAGGTTGCAGTCGAGGACATGGTTTATCTGTTTTGCGACGATAGCCATTTGTGGTGGTACAAAAGTATAGCCACCACTCCAGCATCAACACATGGCCACTACCACCAGATCCTCTCCAAACTCTAGCAGACAGAGACATAACAGAGACATACGTCTGTTACCGAAAGGACGACATGGGCTCCGCGCGGGACGACGAGGAGCAGACTGCTGGGGGGCACCGGGCAGCGGAGGACAAGGCCGCCAAGAGCCCTGCGGACGACGGTGGAACTCCAGGGACGTGGCCGCGGAGAGGGCACTCGTCGGGGAGGACGAGGACGCGCGGGGGAGAGGAGATGCGGCGACGGTCGCTGGCGGCCCAGCGACGACGCGCGCTCGACGAGAAAACAGGGAGCACGGCGGCGAGGGATCCCGGCAACAGAGAGGAGGCCTGGCGAGGTTGTTGCAGGGGCGACAGCGGCGTCGAGCGAGAAGGAGCGGACGCCATCGGACGGGAGCGAGGGAGCCTGATGGGCGGCGGCGGGTGGAGGGTGGAGGCCGGGGACGCAGAGGAGAGGGAGGGAAGGCCGGAGGCGGGGGCTCCCGGAGGAAGAGGCGGGGCGTCGCTCGCTGCCGAGGTGGGCCGGCGCCAGGCGGAGGCGAGAACGACCGGAGGCGGTGGAGGCCGGCTCTGGAGGCGAAAGGTGGAGGTCGGCGGAGGAGAGGGCGGCTCCGGCGGGGCGAGAGGAGAGAGGGCAGCCTCAGGAAGGAGAGGAGGGCGGTGCCCAGGGCGGGAAGAGCAGAGGTGGCGGCGCCGGTGACGAGGAAGGAGGCGAGCGGCGGTGCCTGGCGAGGGGAGGTGAGCGAGGCTCGGGACGAGGGGGTTGGTGGTGACGTGAGAGGGAGCGGGGGTCGGGGCGGTGTGGAGTGGTGGGGCCCAGGCGAGAACGGGGGAAGGTGGGGTGCGTTCGTGAGTGTGTGGTGTTGGGTGGGACTGGGTGAGCGCGCGCGAGATGTGAGGCTGGCGGCGGCAGGTGGGATTGGTGTGGCTAGGTTAGATGGCTAGGGTTTCTAGGGACTAGTAGGTTTAGGGTTAGGGTTGTATAGTTTGGGCCGGGTAGTAGGCTGCTGCCAGCTGGGCCCTTTGGGCCTGGCAGGTGGCGGCCTCCCCGGTACAAAAATATTTATGTTTTATTTAGGAGGCCTTTTATAAATAATTTTAGACAAAACAAAATATTCGGAAAAGACCGAGATTTCAATTTGAAATAGAGAAGGGGATAATTAGAAAACAATATAGGCTCTTGGGGAATAGGTTGAGTCAAACACATGCATGATGATGTCATGATGATGCACAACATACAAACAACCGCGATTTTCTAGTAGTGGTTTTTTGCGGGATGTCACAATTCGACACCACTAACAATGGATCTCGCTCTCGAGATCCGCCTCATGGTACCGGGAAGAAGGGCGGCGATCTGAATCTTCTCGCATCGTGTAGATCCCCGCGACACCACTAACAAGGGTCGTTGTTCACGTTCGTCAAGAGAGCACTCCGGATAAACAACGGACGAAGTTAAAGGTAAGGCCACCTCTAACTTTCATGGAAGGAGTAAGAATTGCATCGATCCACCATTCAATATACAAAAGCAAATGATAAGAGTAGTGGTATGGTTGCGACTCCATCCCGCACTCAAAGCATTACTATGTACACGAATAACAGATTATGCAACCAACTCTCAGAATTCATACTGAATATCTCGACAAGCGAGGTTCGGAAACAAAAGAGTGATGCAGACTCTGCATCGGATCTGGCGTAGATGATGTCGTCGCGTCGGAAAACACCGGAAGGCACGAGAAGGAACAAAGAGAAGTCCACCAGACGAAGGATTCCTCGGATAGCATGAAGACCAGATGTAGCAACACCGTTACCGAAGGAGGGAGCGAAACCCTGAAGGTACGACGGAACCCAACCACGAGAAATCCTAGACTCGAAGAGAGAGAAGAGAGCGGATTCAAAACACGCAGAGGTGAGAGGAGAGCAGCAGAGGGGTAAGGAGTAAAATCAGAACTAATCAGAACTATCCAACCAATTTCGCAAAAATAGTTTTGACACTCTACTTCGGCCGTTAGCTAGGTTATCCTACAGGCTGGACTTGTGGGGTATCGCAACTGCTGAGCTCTGATACAACTCTGTAACACCCTCACTATCGACCCTATGCAAGTTTCAGCGCTTCCCGCCAAACCCGCATAGAAACGATTCAAAGGTGCCCACCAGGCACTTTCGTGCGGGTGGAAAACGAAGTAATAACATTACACAACAGTCCTCGATGGGACCCGCAGAACAGATATATACAACAGCGACTCAATGAGTCAAGAATACAGATATAATATACAAAGATCCAAATCATCTTGAAAATGATAGAGCGTCCGACTACGGACAAGATGCAAATGGGGCTAAGAGCCCTGAAGAATAACCAATGGTGTCCATAACCCTGCCCAGGCCAAGCCGGAAGGGTAACCCTGCTAACGACGTCGATCTCAAAACCTGCTTAAACAAAAGGGGTGCCGACAAAGGGCAAAGGAAAAAGAGGAGCGTCAGTACTGAGGCCAGTACACGGCGAGGCTAGAATTCGGCGGTCCTCGCCTACATAGGTATGGTGGACTGAAGCGGCAGCGGCAGCATGCACTAACAACCTATAGAGACTCAATATAACTGGCGACTATCATATAGAGATAAGAAAGACCTATTCGGATCCAACCTTTAACTATCACCAAGCATACCCATCCTGGAATTTCCCCCTCGATACCAAACGAGGAAGTCAACCGAGGAACTCCCGCAGTTGGCAGTTTTATTTAATCAGTTATCGTTGCAGCAATTACTAGTCAAGTATAGATAATCATCCTGATATAATAAGCAGTGGGCAATTTTAGTTAACCATTCCGTTGTGGTTGCGATACTTACTAGTCAAATACAATTAGCATGAGATATCCCAAACCCAGCAGTTGTTGGTACTTTTATTTAGCCATTCCGTTATAGTTGCAATACTTACTAGTCAGATACAATGGTGGCAAGCGACAACCCAAACAAGCAATTGTTGGCAGTTTTATTTAGCCATTCCATTATAGTGAAGCTGATTACTAGTCATTATAAAGTCAAATTTATAGCACTACTTTAGTTATAGTTGTCTATGATCGAGATACTGTGCTCCAAGTCGTCCATAACCGCGGACACGGCTTTCAGAAAGTTTTACCCTGCAGGGGTGCACAAATAGCAACACACACTCGATCAACCTCGAAAAAACCAAATCAAAACCCAACGAGGCCTTCACGACAAAGCAATCACAAGATTCAGAAATATTTCAGGGGGCCACCCCATTAAGTATACCCGCAACGAAGTTAGCTGACTTCGAGACGGACTCAAGGTTTGTGGGGCCGGCTATAAACGACTGGGAACCCGAAAGTGTGACTGGGCTTGTCGATACCGCGAAAACGGGTCACGATCCTAAACAGTACAGGTGCTCCTCGCACAATCGTAAATAAAGCAGTAAAGCATGGCATAAGTACAGGATAGTAAATAAAACCTCAAACTAGTTTGTGGCCCCAAGAAATAAGAATGAATCAAGCTCTGGCTCAGGGGGGTCCCATAATCCTCCCGGATGTGGATAGCGCGAATATTCAAGGAACAGGTATCAAGTACTCGGGGTCCTACGGGACACAAGTGGACGGTTAACAACCAAATAACATCTATTGCCCACCTGTGCCTTTGCATTTACCTACTTCCATTTTAGTTATTGTAACACCCTCAGAATCGACCCTATGCAAGTTTTAGCGAAACCCGCCAAACCTGCATAGAAACGATTCAAAGGTGCCCACCAGGCACTTTCGTGCGGGTGGAAAACGAAGTAATAACATTACACAACAGTCCTCGATGGGACCCACAGAACAGATATATATACAACACGACTCCATGAGTCAAGAATACAGATATAATATACAAAGATCCAAATCACCTTGAAAATGATAGAGCGTCCGACTACGGACAAGATGCAAATGGGGCTAAGAGCCCTGAAGAATAACCAATGGCGTCCGTAACCCTGCCCAGGCCAAGCCGGAAGGGTAACCCTGCTAACGACGTCGATCTCAAACCTGCTTAAACAAAAGGGGGTGCCGACAAAGGGCAAAGGAAAAAGAGGAGCGTCAGTACTGAGGCCAGTACACGGCGAGACTAGAATTCGGCGGTCCTCGCCTACATAGGTATGGTGGACTGAAGCGGCAGCGGCAGCTTGCGCTAAACATCCTATAAAGACTCGATACAACTGGCGGCTATTAGAGAGGGGTAAGGAAGACCTATTCGGAACCATACTGATACTACCATCAAACAAACCCGTCCTGGTGTTTCCCCCTCGAGACCAAACGAGGAAGTCAACCGAGGAACTCACACCGTTGGCAGTTTTATTTATTCAGTTATCGTTGCAGTGATTACTAGTCAGGTATAGATAATCATCCTGATAAAATAAGCATTGGGCCATTTTAGTTAACCATTCCGTTATAGTTGCGACACTTACTAGTCAGATACAATTAGCATGAGATATCCCAAAACCCAGCAGTGGTTGGTACTTTTATTTAGCCATTCCGTTGTAGTTGTAATACTTACTAGTCAGGTACAATGGTCGCAAGCGACAACCCAAACAAGCAATTGTTGGCAGGTTTATTTAGCCATTCCATTATAGTGAAGCTGATTACTAGTCATTTTAAAGTCAAATTTATAGCACTACTTTAGTTATAGTTGTCTATGATCGAGATACTGTGCTCCAAGTCGTCCATAACCGCGGACACGGCTTTCAGAAAGTTTTACCCGGCCGGGGTGCACCAATAGCAACACACACTCGATCAACCTCGAAAAAACCAATTCAAAACCCAACGAGGCCTTCACGACAAAGCAATCACAGGATTCAGAAATATTTCAGGGGGCCGCCCCTTAAAGTAGACCCGCAACGAAGCCGGCCGGCTCCGAGACGGACTCAAGGTTGTGGGGACGGCTATGAACGACTGGGAACCCAAAACTGGGCTTGTCGACACCGCGGAATCGTGCCACGATCCTAAACAGTACAGTGTGCTCCTCGCACAATCGTAAATAAAGCAGTAAAGCATGGCATAAGTACAGGATAGTAATAAAACCCCAAACTAGTTTGTGGCCCCAAGAAATAAGAATGAATCAAGCTCTGGCTCAGGGGGGTCCCATAAGCCTCCCGGATGTGGATAGCGCGAATATTCAAGGAACAGGTATCAAGTACTCGGGGTCCTACGGGACACAAGTGGACGGTTAACAACCAAATAACATCTATTGCCCACCTGTGCCTCTGCTTACTTACTTCAATTTTAGTTGTTAAACAGGAATTAAAGTGAACGATAAGTAAAACCATGATCATCTCCAACAACAAACATGCGGCAATACTCCAACAACTGCGGCACTTGACGACACGCAACAGCACTTGAGCAAGCGACTAAGGCGCGCAAGTCCAACTATCTACCAAACAACAGGTAATAGGATGTGTCCAAGGCAATATAGGCTGCAAGGGATATCACGGGTACGAAAACTAGAGCAACGCAACACAGATAGCAATAGATCAACAGGAGGGAATAAATACTATAAAAGTAAGATAGGTAGAAAGGGGGAGATGCTCGCCTGAAAACATTGTCGAAGGTGCAACCGAAGATCGGGTCGACACTCGCATCAACTCAACGGTCTTATCCGCGAAGAAGCAAAACACTAGAAGAAACACCGGATGCAATATTTAATACTACGACAGAAGATCGGGCATGATGCATATATGATGTATGACATGGCAAAGATGCGATGCAATTAGGCCATATTAAGCGGAACCGGGGGTCCCGACATGTAGTTAAACGGTTCAAGTTGTTTAACTACCCGCAATTAAATGTTGTATTAACAAGGCAAATTATATCACCGGTGCGCTACACAATTTTAAATGGGACCAATATAAGGCTAGATTTGCCCGCATATGGGCCCCATATTTAATTATTAGGTGAATCGGCATAATGCCCCAAACCACATGACAATATGCATGCGAGTATGACAATTAATATGCAACAAGTTTTATATTTAGCATTTATAAAATAGGGCTCGGGAAAAGGTTCACACATTAGGGTTCGGCAGATCTTGGAGTTCCGGGGTTCGGGGTTCGGTCTCAGAGTCCGGATCTGGGGTTCGGTGTAGCATCCCAGTTGTCTAACACCTGTAATGCTACTTGTTCTAGTAATAAAAGGTCCTCTTCCTACATATAATTGGTGCATCATCATCATGTCATGCTCATGTCATCATGCCACCTTGCATTTGAGCATCATATAAAAACCCTTCTTGTTTGGTTCTTATCTCATGTGCATAATTAATTGTAGTTGCCTCTTGATATTGTATTTGGATCTTGATATCTTGTTAAATGCCCAAGTTGAGTTGGGGGCATATCTCTTTTAAACTCCACCACCTTTCTTTCACCACCTTATAATCCACCATCCAATTAATATGAGCTTGGCATTTTATTTGAGTTTACCTCTAGCTCATGTTGGTTGGTTAGGTTCCACCACAATCTTTAGCTTGGCCTTATTCCAATTTTGGAGATGCAAAATAATAATGCCATGAAATGACATTGTCTTCACAAGTATCAGCAGGGCATTAAATATTCTGCATGGGCCATGCAAGCACCATCTTGTGCTTGTCTTTGGTTTTATCTGGTTTTGGGATGGATCATCTCTAGCCCTATCTTTTCTTTTGGTTTGGTCATGTTGATCATGCTTAAAACCCTAGCACCTCATCTCTCTCCCTCTCTTTGTCTTGTCTTGTTCTTGTTTGAGCTTGACTAGGGCAAGTTTGATCTTGACAAGTACCACTCCATCTATCCTATCCCTCTCTTAAACCCAAACCCTAAGCCACCCCATACCCTCTCTAACCTACACCCTAAAACCCACCTAATCTTAACCAAACCCTAAGTGTGTTTCTCTCTTTCTTCCCTCTCTAACTAACCTAGCATGGCCACATGTTTACCATGCCCTAGCTCACCACCCCTCTTCCCCCCCTCTCTACCTTGCTGGACCCACCTGGCCACCTGGCCCCACCTACTACCGTCCACCCCAACCCTAGCCCGAGCCGGCCACCCTCCCTCTCACCTTCCCCCCTCTTTTCTCTCCCTGCCCTAAGGCCCCTCCTACCTGCCTGGCCACGAGCTCTCCCTCAGGTCCACCTGCCAGCCTCACTCTCCCCTTCCCAGCCCTGCCGCGCCACCCCCTGGCCCCATGCCATGCACGCGAGGAGAGAAAAGGTGGCACCGAGGCCACCTTCCCCTCCCCCACGCAAGCCCCACCTGCCCCGTTCTTATCTACACCCCAGCACCCCTCTGATCCCCCCAGATCTGCTCAGGGCTTCGCCCTTTTCTTCCCTTCCTCTCCTCGCCATCTACCTCGCCTCGCCGTCCACCGCCAGTCTACCCCTGCCCCCATCTACCTAGCCAGTGTCGTGGAAGCTGCAGGCGTCGAGGAAGCCACGGAGGTCCCCTGCATCGCCCTGGTTCCGTCGCCAAGGAGGAGGAGAGCAGGAGCCGCCGGAACCAGCGCCGCGCCGCCCGACAAACCCTAGCGCCAGCTCGTCTGCGCCCTCGTCGCTCCTCTGCGCCCCGACCCGATCCGAGCACGCCACCGAGCCCGCGGTGAGCCCCTAGCCCTCCCAGACATCCCCCCGTTCTTAGTCGCTTCCTGGTTGCGGCGATCATTTTGTCGAGCGGCCTCCGCGCGCCAGAGTTCGCGAGCGTCTGCCGCTAACACGCGCCACATAGCCCTATCTAGCACGCGCCCATCTCTCCATCACCTAGCCCCAGCCACCGCAGTGGTAGCCGCGTCTGCGCGCGCGCCCCAGATCCTTGGATCGAACCCCCACCGCGCCGCGCGCGTCGCGTGAGCGCCTGTCGTGTGCTCTGTCAGGTTCAGAGGAAGAGAAACAGTGCGCCAGGGTCTCTTTGCAAAAACCCCCCCTCTTTTGTTTTGTCAACCCGCGGTCCAGCCCAGGCCCACTGGCAGCGTCGGGGAGCTTTTTCTAAAAAGGCTCCCAGGTTTCCTGTGTTTCCACCCGCGGTCCTTCTCCCTCTCAGCCACTGGCGTGTGGGTCCAGGTGCGCCTGTCCCCACCTGTCTGTGACCAGGGTTGGATTAGCCTGGGTGTTAAAACTTTTTGCAGAAACTGTTTAAATTCAAACCTATTTAAAATTGATTCAAATTCAAATTCAAATCAGTTTTTAAATAACTTTTCAAATATTAATCCAAATAATACAAACAATATATGTTTCTGAACCAGAAAAATGTAAGGAATTCAAATATGCCATTCAAATTGCCTTTTGCACATTTAAAATTCCAAGTTGAATTAAATTACCACAAATGCCACTAGAACTTAAATAATTAATAACTTTTGATTTATAATTCCAAATTTAACAAATGATATGTCTAAAATGATCAGCTCGACGAGACCTTTCTGTTTATGCTATCCTTGACTTCAATTGCAGCATGCATCATATAAATATAAAGTATACAGCAACTATTATGACAATAAAATGTGGCCAAACCTTAATAAGATGACTTATTCTTGTGCTCTACACCTCACCCATGCCATGCTACTTTATTGCCATGCAACTTGTGCATCATTCATCATGGCATGATTGTTTGCTTGACGCATCTTATCCATACGCTTGTGCTCTATATTCATGTTGGCCTTGTTTGTTTGGTTTTTCTCGGATAGACACTGAGCAGGGGATATATCAAGAGAACCAGGAGCACTACCCAGATCCGTCTCTCGCTTCCACCGAGCTGCCAGGCAAGCACTACCACATGCTCGCATACATACAGTACCTATTGCCTCTATCTTATTCTTGCATCATGGAGTCGCGATTGCATTAAACTGAATCCCAAGTATTGCATAGCCTTTATTTTAAACCCCACCAAGCTTGTTCCTCCATCCCATGAGCCATTACTACAGGAGTTGTTTGAGTCATGCGAGTCGTAGAACAGCATGTGTAGGGTATGTGAGAGTCTGATGGATAACGAGGTACCTAAACAACTTAACCTGTGTAGTAATGGGATAACTAATGAAAGTGGCACCGGTGAGCAACATCTGCTATTTGGTTTTTCCTGCTCACTTGTGTCCCGTAGGACCCCGAGTACTTGATACTTGTTCCTTGATTTATCGCGCTATCCACATCCAGGAGGTATATGGGACCCCCCTTAGCCAGAGCTTGATTCAGTCTTATTTCTTGGGGCCACAAACTAGTTTGAGGTCTTATTTACGATCCTGTACTTATGCCATGTTTTACCGCTTTATTTACGATTGTGCGATGGATAGCACACTGTACTGTTTAGGAGCGGGACATGATTCCGCGGTGTCGACAAGCCCAGTTTTGGGTTCCCAGTCGTTCACAGCCGTCTACCCAAACCTTGAGTCCGTCTCGGAGCTTGCTTACTTCATTGCGGGTCTACTCAATGGGGTGGCCCCCTGAAATATTTCTGAATCCTGTGATTGCTTTGTCGTGAAGGCCTCGTTGGGTTTTGCTTTGGTTTTTCCGAGGTTGATCGAGTGTGTGTTGCTATTGGTGCACCCCGGCCGGGTAAAACTTTCTGAAAGCCGTGTCCGCGGTTATGGACGACTTGGAGCACAGTTTCTCGATCATAGACAAGCATAACTAAAGTACCGCTTTTAACTTGACTAAACAACTGACTAGTAAATAGTGTAACACTCATGGAATGGTTAATAAACTTGCCAACGGATGGGGGTTGTTCGTCCGCTTCCTCGTTGGTAAGCGAGGAGGAGGATGGATCTGGTGATATTACTGTTATAACTGCTGTCATTAATTCACGGACATCCGTCTATCTTTGGTTAGGCGGATGGTTAGCGTTTATCTATAGAACTGCTAGGGTTTATCTTTTGCTGCAATTGCGTCACCCCAGGTTGTGTCCCCTTTAGAGGCATAAAGACTTGCTGAGTATCCTTAGGGTCTCACACGATAAATTATTTGGTTCAGATGAACAGGTACCCTCGCAGGACGGATACTGGGTGGAAGAGGCTGATGATGTGGGCAACGATCGTTCGGTGTAGAGATTCCGGGAACGGGGATCCGTGAGATCTGTGGGCGGGATGTGCTTAGTTCTATGGCATCTTATGCCGATTTGCTTCTTATCCGTACTCGGACTTTGTTTTGCCGCTTCCGCTTGATACTCTGATGTGTGATGTATGAGGAATTATCCTAAAATATTATATCTATCTAGGTCATTTGAATCTTGCCGTATGGCGTTGCTATATTTCCTTTCTTTTTAGATGGTATGGCTCTGATGTACTCTTGTATGGTGGCTTGCATACATACTCATTTGTGTATGTAGTTGATCCCTTCGCCTGCCGATTACGCCGCCCGTATAGGTCCCGTTGAGTTGGTAGTGGTTGGGACGGCCGAAAGGTCTACCCGTGAGTGGCTTTTGGGGCCCCACCGTACTATTTCAACCACTACTGCTCATCCAGGCTTGTATCTAGGAGCGTAATTCACCGAGGTAGTTACAATTGGTATCAGAGCCATCCCGACCTTCAGGGTCTCAGCCAAACGGTCGTTGTCAGTCTAGCAAATATTTTGGTAGTTATGTATACTAGGGAAAAACAAAACGCGAGAGTAGGACTGCTTCCATTTTTCTTCTTACCCACCCACCACCCTTTTCTGGTAAGGAAGTGTAACGTTTTCAATCCTCTTCTTAAAATTCAAACTAGGATTCACGTGTTCTGGGTTTCCATAGTACCATAGGTTTTGTGTGTGTGTGTGTAATTCCTTTGTCTATCTGTTGCATCCAAGTTGTTATCTAATCAGTCTTTGGTTATCAACTGTTGGTACATTCCATACCGACAGGCTTTTGCAAACCGACGCAATCTGTCTTACTCTTTGTATCCGACGCTATCTTGTTTGGGTTGTTCGTTTCCGTAGTTAGCAACCTTTAGGTTCAACGTGAGAAGAAGGGGTTAGGATATGTGTTCCACTTATTCATGTGCGGAGTAATGCTTTGAGTGCGGGATGGAGTCGCGACCATACCACTACTCTTATCATTCGCTTTTGTATATTGAATTGGTAGAGTCGCTAATCTTGATTCGTTAAGTAATTTTGCGCATCTATTGGTATTCTAATGCCGAAATTTGTGGAAATTTTTTTTTGATATATTTGTGTACCACACTCCTTTTCAGTCGTGTGCGATATGCTTAATATCTTCTAGGTGCTTTGAACTTTGTTGATATTTTAATATCATCTCAGTAAATCGTATCCTTTAATCTTGGTTAATTCCATTTTGGTACTATCTTGGATTATTATTATTCTCCATTATAGTACTGACTTGTGTTTTATATCAATCTCAGGATGGCTCCACCACGCCGTTCAGATGAGGACATACCACCAGAGCTTGGGGCCGCATTGTCAAACATAGCTAATGCCTTGGCAGCGATGCAGCAGAACCAGCAGCGCTTGGAAGAAAGCGTCAGAAGAAATGAGTTTGCTCCACTCCCTCCACCTCCCAAGCGGGGCGACATCAAAAGCTTCCTGAAATTCAACCCTCGCCAGTTTGATGTTTCAGATCGCCCACTGGATGCGGATGATTGGTTACGTGAGACATCAAGGCTTCTTGAGACTGCTGATGTTCCTGAGCAGGAGTGGGTAAAGTGTGCTACTCACCTTCTGAAGGGGGATGCAGCTCTTTGGTGGGAAAATTACTTGAAGGCAAGCTGCACTGGTTTTCAGCCTACCTGGGGACAGTTCTCTGGAGCGTTCAAGGAGCAGTTTCTGTCAGAGATTGTGATGGAAAGGATGAAGGAAGCTTTTCTCAACCTGAAGCAAGGAAATGATAACGTCAACACCTACATCAGGAACTTCATGAATCTATCTCGTTATGGTGGCGATGAGGTATCTGATGACAAGAAGAAGCAGAAGAGGTTCAGGCAAGGGCTCAATGCATCGATCAAGTATGCAATCACACATGCAAGGCCGGCATCTTTCCTGGAACTACAGCACACAGCCTTGCAAGAGGAGGCAAGCAGGCAAGTGTTCGAGGAGTCCAAGAAACACAACAGGGATGCATCAAGCTCTTCGGTTATGGCAGCTCCTTCTAAGCGGCGTGTCTGGGTTCCTAACACCCCACCGTCGCTCCCGGCTTCACCAAGACCTTCAAGCTACACGTCGAGGCCACTAAACTCCATCACTGCTGCTCCCAGGGGCTACACCAACAACTACCCTGGAGCGCCTAGCGGAGTCCCTGGCTACGTTGCTCCACGTCCAACTGGTGCTTGTTACACGTGTGGAGATCCTGGACATCCCCACTGGAACTGTCCGTTGAAGAACAAAGCTCTCCCTCAACCCCCGCCAAGATCTGCAGCAAGCTCTCCTTCGGTTCGTGCACCACCACCTCGGGCTCTCAACATCAACACCAAGCCCGGGTCTACGGTTGCTCGTGCCAATTGTGTCAACGCCGCTCAAGCTGAGCACGCACCTAGAGTGGTGATGGGTATGCTATCCGTTAACTCAGTCCCTGCACGAGTTTTGTTCGATTCTGGTGCATCGCATTCTTTTGTTTCTCACAAGTTTGCAAATGAGAATGAGTTAGTCTGGGTTCCTCTCCAAAAGCGGTTAATGGTTCTTTCTCCGGGAGCAAACATGAGGGCTGAGCATATCAGTCATGGCAATCAAGTTGAGATTGGTGGTTCTTCCTTCTCGGCTTCCTTAATTGTTCTGGGCAATTCTGACATTGATGTCATCTTGGGCATGGATTGGTTGACGGCAAATGCAGCTGTGATTGATTGTGCGGAACGCTCAGTTTCTCTGAAGATTCCTGAAGGCCATATAGTCTTTTCTCCAAGTCTGACTCCTGCTGTCCAGCTTTTCTCCTTAGCGGCTCTGAATGATGATGCTTTGGAAGCTATTCAGAGAGTCCCAGTGGTCTGTGAGTTTCCGGATGTCTTTCCTGAAGAGTTGCCGGGTATGCCTCCGGATCGTGAGGTTGAGTTCGTAATTGAGCTTGAACCGGGAACGGCTCCTATCTCCAAGCGGCCTTATAAAATGGGTCCTTCTGAGTTGGCTGAACTCAAACGACAGCTTGATGAACAAGAGAAGTTGGGTTTCATTCAACACAGTACTTCTTCTTGGGGTAGCCCAACAATCTTTGTGAAGAAGCGTGACAGAACTGATAGACTTTGTGTTGATTATCGGGCTCTCAATTCTAAAACCATCAAGAATAAATATCCCCTTCCGCGGATTAATGATCTCTTTGACCAGCTAGCTGGAGCTGTGGTATTCTCTAAGTTGGACTTGAGGAGTGGTTATCACCAAATCAAGATTCGCAAGGAAGATGTGCCTAAAACAGCTTTCACCACCCGCTATGGCCTGTATGAGTACACGGTGATGTCTTTCGGTCTCACCAACGCACCGGCTACCTTCTCGAGGCTTATGAACTCGGTCTTCATGGAGTACCTGGATAAGTTCGTTGTGGTCTATCTGGATGACATTCTGGTCTATTCTAAGTCCAAGGAAGAGCATGAAGAACACCTGCGGTGTGTCCTAAACAAGCTGCGCGAGAACCGCTTGTATGCAAAGTTCTCAAAATGTGAGTTTTGGCTGCCTGAAGTAACCTATCTTGGTCATGTTATCTCTGCCAAGGGCATTGCAGTCAACCCGGAAACTATGAAGACAATTGTTGAATGGCTTCCTCCGGCTAATGTAAAAGAAGTACGGAGTTTCCTCGGTTTGGCTAGTTATTGTCGTCGCTTTGTTCAGAACTTCTCAAAGATAGCGAAGCCTCTTACCGATCTCCTCAAGAAAGGCAAGAAATACCTGTGGACTCCTGCGTGTCAAGAAAGTTTTGAGACACTCAAAGAGAAGCTCACTTCCACGCCAGTCTTGGTTCCTCCGGATACATCTAAGCCTTTCCAGATATTCTGCGACGCCTCTTTGCAAGGGTTGGGTGCGGTCCTTATGCAAGAAAAACAAGTTGTTGCTTATGCCTCTCGACAGTTGAAGACGCATGAGATCAACTATCCCACACATGACCTCGAGCTAGCAGCAGTTGTCTTTGCTTTGAAGCTATGGAGGCACTACTTGCTTGGCAACCAATGTGAGATCTTTTTTGACCACAAAAGTTTGAAGTATATCTTCACTCAGCCTGATCTCAACCTACGGCAGAGGAGATGGATTGAAGCAATCAATGACTTTGATGTGACCATCAACTACACACCGGGCAAAGCTAATGTCATGGCAGATGCTCTCAGCCGTAAAGCTTATGTCAACAACCTCATGATGGAAGAACAGCAACCTCTTTTGTGCAAGGAATTCCGCCAGCTCAACCTGGAAGTTGTGGAACAAGGGCATCTCCTGAACCTTCTGGCTACTCCTCTCTTGGAAGAAAAGATTCACTCTCGTTAGCTGGGTGATCCGCACACCAGAAACATCATCTCTAAACTTGAGCTTCCGAAGTATCAGTCCTTCCACGTCGATGATCAAGGCACGCTTTTCTTCGACCACCGGATGTTTGTTCCAAACTACCCGGGTTTGAGAGAGCAAGTTCTCAAGGAGGCGCATGATTCTGTCCTCTCTATCCACCCTGGCAGCACAAAGATGTACATGGACTTGAAAACACAGTATTGGTGGCCTGGTTTGAAACGGTATTGTGCCAAGTATGTCTCGGAGTGTGATGTCTGCCGCAGAGTCAAGGCTGTCCATCAGAAACCTTTTGGTCTTCTACAGCCTTTGAAACCTCCGGAATGGAAATGGGAGAAAGTAGAGATGGACTTCATCACTGGCTTTCCAAGGTCACAGAAGGGCAACAATGCAATCTTTGTTGTCATCGACAGGCTTTCTAAAGTGGCTCATTTCTTCCCCGTCAAGGAAACAATTTCTGGAATTCAGTTGGCTGAGCTCTATATCAACAGAATTGTCTCTCTGTATGGGGTTTCGCTTGAGATCAGTTCAGACCATGGGAGCATCTTCACTTCCAAGTTCTGGGAAAGCTTTCAGAATGCTCTGGGAACAAAGTTGAACTTCAGCACTGCTTACCACCCTCAGTCGCAAGGACAAGTGGAAAGGATCAACCAGATTCTGGAGGATATGCTTCGGGCTTGCGTCATCTCTTTTGGAATGAAGTGGGAGGAATGTCTACCTTATGCTGAATTCTCGTACAACAACAGCTTCCAGAAGAGTCTGAAGATGGCACCATTCGAGGCTCTCTATGGTCGCAAGTGCAGAACTCCGATCGGTTGGTCAGGTGCAGGAGAAAGAATCTGGTTTGGCCCTGATATTGTAACTCAAGCGGAGGAGAAGGTGCATATCATTCTTGAGAACCTGAAGATTGCTCAAAGTCGTCAGAAGAGCAACTATGACAGGAAGCACACGGACATGGTGTATGCCCCTGGTGATCTCGTGTACCTTCGTGTCACTCCCATGAGAGGCACACACCACTTTGGTATCAAAGGAAAGCTGGCTCCTAGATACATCGGTCCTTTCAAGATTCGTGGTAGAAGAGGAGAAGTTGCTTATGCCCTTGAGCTTCCGGAAAAACTCAAAGTCCATGATGTTTTCCACATCTCTCAGCTCAAGAAGTGCTTCAAAGATCCCGGCAGGACCGTGGATCATGAGCTAATCGATCTCCAAGAAGACCTGTCTTATCAAGAACACCCCACCAAAATCCTTGAGACCGCAGAAAGAAGGACTCGCAACAAGTCCATCAAGTTCTGCAAGGTGCAGTGGTCACACCATTCTGTTGATGAAGCCACATGGGAGCGTGAAGATGAACTCCGTGCCAACCATCCTTCTCTCTTTGTGTCTTCTTCTTCTTCCTAGAATCTCGGGGCGAGATTCCTGTTTAGTGGGGGAGAGTTGTAGCATCCCAGTTGTCTAACACCTGTAATGCTACTTGTTCTAGTAATAAAAGGTCCTCTTCCTACATATAATTGTTGCATCATCATCATGTCATGCTCATGTCATCATGCCACCTTGCATTTGAGCATCATATAAAAACCCTTCTTGTTTGGTTCTTATCTCATGTGCATAATTAATTGTAATTGCCTCTTGATATTGTATTTGGATCTTGATATCTTGTTAAATGCCCAAGTTGAGTTGGGGGCATATCTCTTTTAAACTCCACCACCTTTCTTTCACCACCTTATAATCCACCATCCAATTAATATGAGCTTGGCATTTTATTTGAGTTTACCTCTAGCTCATGTTGGTTGGTTAGGTTCCACCACAATCTTTAGCTTGGCCTTATTCCAATTTTGGAGATGCAAAATAATAATGCCATGAAATGACATTGTCTTCACAAGTATCAGCAGGGCATTAAATATTCTGCATGGGCCATGCAAGCACCATCTTGTGCTTGTCTTTGGTTTTATCTGGTTTTGGGATGGATCATCTCTAGCCCTATCTTTTCTTTTGGTTTGGTCATGTTGATCATGCTTAAAACCCTAGCACCTCATCTCTCTCCCTCTCTTTGTCTTGTCTTGTTCTTGTTTGAGCTTGACTAGGGCAAGTTTGATCTTGACAAGTACCACTCCATCTATCCTATCCCTCTCTTAAACCCAAACCCTAAGCCACCCCATACCCTCTCTAACCTACACCCTAAAACCCACCTAATCTTAACCAAACCCTAAGTGTGTTTCTCTCTTTCTTCCCTCTCTAACTAACCTAGCATGGCCACATGTTTACCATGCCCTAGCTCACCACCCCTCTTCCCCCCCTCTCTCTACCTTGCTGGACCCACCTGGCCACCTGGCCCCACCTACTACCGTCCACCCCAACCCTAGCCCGAGCCGGCCACCCTCCCTCTCACCTTCCCCCCTCTTTTCTCTCCCTGCCCTAAGGCCCCTCCTACCTGCCTGGCCACGAGCTCTCCCTCAGGTCCACCTGCCAGCCTCACTCTCCCCTTCCCAGCCCTGCCGCGCCACCCCCTGGCCCCATGCCATGCACGTGAGGAGAGAAAAGGTGGCACCGAGGCCACCTTCCCCTCCCCCACGCAAGCCCCACCTGCCCCGTTCTTATCTACACCCCAGCACCCCTCTGATCCCCCCAGATCTGCTCAGGGCTTCGCCCTTTTCTTCCCTTCCTCTCCTCGCCATCTACCTCGCCTCGCCGTCCACCGCCAGTCTACCCCTGCCCCCATCTACCTAGCCGATGTCGTGGAAGCTGCAGGCGTCGAGGAAGCCACGGAGGTCCCCTGCATCGCCCTGGTTCCGTCGCCAAGGAGGAGGAGAGCAGGAGCCGCCGGAACCAGCGCCGCGCCGCCCGACAAACCCTAGCGCCAGCTCGTCTGCGTCCTCGTCGCTCCTCTGCGCCCCGACCCGATCCGAGCACGCCACCGAGCCCGCGGTGAGCCCCTAGCCCTCCCAGACATCCCCACGTTCTTAGTCGCTTCCTGGTTGCGGCGATCATTTTGTCGAGCGGCCTCCGCGCGCCAGAGTTCGCGAGCGTCTGCCGCTAACACGCGCCACATATCCCTATCTAGCACGCGCCCATCTCTCCATCACCTAGCCCCAGCCACCGCAGTGGTAGCCGCGTCTGCGTGCGCGCCCCAGATCCCTGGATCGAACCCCCACCGCGCCGCGCGCGTCGCGCGAGCGCCTGTCGTGTGCTCTGTCAGGTTCAGAGGAAGAGAAACAGTGCGCCAGGGTCTCTTTGCAAACCCCCCCCCCCCCTCTTTTGTTTTGTCAACCCGCGGTCCAGCCCAGGCCCACTGGCAGCGTCGGGGAGCTTTTTCTAAAAAGGCTCCCAGGTTTCCTGTGTTTCCACCCGCGGTCCTTCTCCCTCTCAGCCACTGGCGTGTGGGTCCAGGTGCGCCTGTCCCCACCTGTCTGTGACCAGGGTTGGATTAGCCTGGGTGTTAAAACTTTTTGCAGAAACTGTTTAAATTCAAACCTATTTAAAATTGATTCAAATTCAAATTCAAATCAGTTTTTAAATAACTTTTCAAATATTAATCCAAATAATACAAACAATATATGTTTCTGAACCAGAAAAATGTAAGGAATTCAAATATGCCATTCAAATTGCCTTTTGCACATTTAAAATTCCAAGTTGAATTAAATTACCACAAATGCCACTAGAACTTAAATAATTAATAACTTTTGACTTATAATTCCAAATTTAACAAATGATATGTCTAAAATGATCAGCTCGACGAGAACTTTCTGTTTATGCTATCCTTGACTTCAATTGCAGCATGCATCATATAAATATAAAGTATACAGCAACTATTATGACAATAAAATGTGGCCAAACCTTAATAAGATGACTTATTCTTGTGCTCTACACCTCACCCATGCCATGCTACTTTATTGCCATGCAACTTGTGCATCATTCATCATGGCATGATTGTTTGCTTGACGCATCTTATCCATACGCTTGTGCTCTATATTCATGTTGGCCTTGTTTGTTTGGTTTTTCTCGGATAGACACTGAGCAGGGGATATATCAAGAGAACCAGGAGCACTACCCAGATCCGTCTCTCGCTTCCACCGAGCTGCCAGGCAAGCACTACCACATGCTCGCATACATACAGTACCTATTGCCTCTATCTTATTCTTGCATCATGGAGTCGCGATTGCATTAAACTGAATCCCAAGTATTGCATAGCCTTTATTTTAAACCCCACCAAGCTTGTTCCTCCATCCCATGAGCCATTACTACAGGAGTTGTTTGAGCCATGCGAGTCGTAGAACAGCATGTGTAGGGTATGTGAGAGTCTGATGGATAACGAGGTACCTAAACAACTTAACCTGTGTAGTAATGGGATAACTAATGAAAGTGGCACCGGTGAGCAACATCTGCTATTTGGTTTTTCCTGCTCACTTGTGTCCCGTAGGACCCCGAGTACTTGATACATGTTCCTTGATTTATCGCGCTATCCACATCCGGGAGGTATATGGGACCCCCTTAGCCAGAGCTTGATTCAGTCTTATTTCTTGGGGCCACAAACTAGTTTGAGGTCTTATTTACGATCCTGTACTTATGCCATGTTTTACCGCTTTATTTACGATTGTGTGATGGATAGCACACTGTACTGTTTAGGAGCGGGACACGATTCCACGGTGTCGACAAGCCCAGTTTTGGGTTCCCAGTCGTTCACAGCCGTCTACCCAAACCTTGAGTCCGTCTCGGAGCTTGCTTACTTCGTTGCGGGTCTACTCAATGGGGTGCCCCCCTGAAATATTTCTGAATCCTGTGATTGCTTTGTCGTGAAGGCCTCGTTGGGTTTTGCTTTGGTTTTTCCGAGGTTGATCGAGTGTGTGTTGCTATTGGTGCACCCCGGCCGGGTAAAACTTTCTGAAAGCCGTGTCCACGGTTATGGACGACTTGGAGCACAGTTTCTCGATCATAGACAAGCATAACTAAAGTACCGCTTTTAACTTGACTAAACAACTGACTAGTAAATAGTGCAACACTCATGGAATGGTTAATAAACTTGCCAACGGATGGGGGTTGTTCGTCCGCTTCCTCGTTGGTAAGCGAGGAGGAGGATGGATCTGGTGATATTACTGTTATAACTGCTATCATTAATTCACGGACATCCGTCTATCATTGGTTAGGCGGATGGTTAGCGTTTATCTATAGAACTGCTAGGGTTTATCTTTTGCTGCAATTGCGTCACCCCAGGTTGTGTCCCCTTTAGAGGCATAAAGACTTGCTGAGTACCCTTAGGGTCTCACACGATAAATTATTTGGTTCAGATGAACAGGTACCCTCGCAGGATGGATACTGGGTGGAAGAGGCTGATGATGTGGGCAACGATCGTTCGGTGTAGAGATTCCGGGAACGGGGATCCGTGAGATCTGTGGGCGGGATGTGCTTAGTTCTATGGCATCTTATGCCGATTTGCTTCTTATCCGTACTCGGACTTTGTTTTGCCGCTTCCGCTTGATACTCTGATGTGTGATGTATGAGGAATTATCCTAAAATATTATATCTATCTAGGTCATTTGAATCTTGCCGTATGGCGTTGCTATATTTCCTTTCTTTTTAGATGGTATGACTCTGATGTACTCTTGTATGGTGGCTTGCATACATACTCATTTGTGTATGTAGTTGATCCCTTCGCCTGCCGATTACGCCGCCCGTACAGGTCCCGTTGAGTTGGTAGTGGTTGGGACGGCCGAAAGGTCTACCCGTGAGTGGCTTTTGGGGCCCCACCGTACTATTTCAACCACTACTGCTCATCCAGGCTTGTATCTAGGAGCGTAATTCACCGAGGTAGTTACATTCGGTCTCGGCAGGATCGTTCTCGGATAACTGAGGTCGATCTTGTCGCATCCGGGGTCTTCGAAACATGTCGGTGGCCATGGCATTCGGGATGAAGTACTTGTCATATTCGCATCGGCGATCTTGGCGTTCGGGTGCTCGACTTCGCATCCGGAACGAAGGTCTTGTCGCATGCGTGGTCGCCGGGTCCGCGAAGTGGCTTCGAGTATGGCGACGCATGTCGAAGATATTGTCGGTGTTGGCCATCAGAGTCCTTGTCGATGATGTACTTGGTTTGGCGTCGATGCGTCTTCGGGTCCGAAAAGGAGATCCTGGCGGCTCGGAGGGCTTCAGGTTCGGGCTCGGGAAGGAGTTCTCGGTGCTCCGTGTGGAAGGCCGCGAGGGTTCGGGTGTCTTGGCGAAAAGGCCTCCGAGTCGGGGGTCCCGGTGTCCATGAAGACCATGGCGTTCCTTGACGTAGATCTTGACATCCGATGGTTCCTGTCATTTTTCCTTCGGGTACACCTGCTCTAGACAGTCTTGGGTCGTCGTTAGGCGGAACTTGACATCGTACGCCTTCGAAGGTCTTGGATGAGAAACACGTAGGTAACGTCCTGGTGATGGCCCGACGACAAGCACTAGCAGCCGGAGGAGGCGGGGCACTCCGGTGGAGGGAAGCAGCAGAGACGAAGCCGGGGCGCGGGACCATCGCCGGGGAGCCCCTGGCTGGCACGGGCGGCCGGCGGCAGACGAGGGCGACGGCGACGCTCGCGGTGGCCGGGCGCAGAGCTCGCAGGCGGCCGGAGGAGCGGAGGGCGGCGAGGGGAGGCACAGAGGCGGGCCCGTGGAAGGGGAGAGGGGCCCCCGGCGGCGCTCGGGGACGCGCGCGGCGGAGCTCGGGGAAGGGCCGGCGGGGAGGTTCGCTGCAACGGTCCAAGGCGGCGGCGGGGTGAAGGCAGATGGTGGTGGGCGTGTCGGAGGCGAGCGGTGGGGCAGGCGCCGGCGCTTGGGGCCACGCGCAGCGGAGGGAGCGGCGGCGCTAGAGCGGGGCCGGCGAGGCGGAGGACGACGGAGGCGCGGGACCGGCGAGGAACGATGGCGTCGAGCGGCGGCCGGTCGCGGCGCTCGCTGGCCGGGAGAGGCGAGGCGGGCCAAGGCGCCGGGGCGGCGAGGAGGGAAAGGAGGCGAGGCGGACGGCGGGGCTCCTGGCGGCGGAAGGGGACGCGGCCGGAGGCGGGCGCTCGGGGGAAGAGGAGAAGCAGGTGGGCGGCTGGAGGGAGGAGGGGTCTGGCGGAGACGGCGAGGGGAGGGGATCGCGGCGGTGGTTGGGGTCAGACGAGGGGGAGGACGCGGTTGCAGAGCTCGAGAGGAGAGGAGCGGGGGGTTGCGAGGTGGACTCAGTCACGATCGAGCGGTAGCTGGGTGGGGTCCACGCGGGGTGTGGTGGTTGGTCAGGGGAGGGTGGTATCCAGGGCGCGTGCCTGGTTGTCGATAGCGGCAGGCGGGGCTCGATCGATTGTGAGTGGGCCAGGGATCGAGGGAGGATTCCGAGGCGGGGAGCGGGGTGGTGGCGTGAGTGGCTGCGTGCGTGCTCTGCGTGTGTGCTGGGTGTGTGTGTACCAGGGGAGAGAGTGGGGTGGGTTTGGTCTAGGTGGCGGCCTGGGGTTTGGTAAGGGAGAGGGGTGGAGTGAGGTGTCACGAGGGGAGTGGTCGGGGTGAGGTGGAGAGGGGTTGGGTAGGTTAGGTTAGGGTAGAAAAGGGTCTAGGTTGGACCGTTTTAATTCCTGGGGGTGGTCGTTCGGGTCGATTCGGCCCGTTCGACTGCCCCACTAAAAATAATTCAATATTTTATTTGTTTAAAACACGGCTTCTGCAAACCGATAGCAGACAAAACAAAATAATCCGGAGACCCGGGGTTTTGCGTTTGAATAAAGACGGGGCGTTTAGAAAACAAAAACAGGTTTTCCGCAATTAGTTTTATGCAAGCAAATGCAATGTGATGACGATGCTCAAATGCAATGTGGCATGATGACATGAGCATGCGGTCATGATGATGCAATGCACAAAAACAACGCGATTTTCTAGTAGTGGTTTTAGCGGGATGCCACAATTCGACACCACTAACAATGGATCTCGCCCTCGAGATCCGCCTCATGGTACCGGAAAGAAGGTCGGCGATCTGAATCTTCTCGCTTCGTGTAGATCCTCGCGACACCACTAACAAGAGGTCGTTGTCCGTGATCATCGAGAGAACACTCCGGGAACATAAGGTCGAAGGTAGAGGTATCAACAAATAAAGCCACCTCTAACTTCCGTGGACGGAGTTAAATTGCTGGATCCCCTGATTCGGTGTACAAGAGCGAATGATAAGAGTAGTCGGATGGTGATCAGTCCATCGCGCACCCAAACCATTACTCTGCACACGAATAGGCGAATCATGCAACCAACTCTCAGAATCAGACTGAAGATCTCGACAAGCGAGGTTCGGAAACAGAGGAGTGATGCAGACTCTGCATCGGATCTGGCGTAGATGATGTCGTCGCGTCGGAAAACACAAACAAGGAACAAAGAATGGTACCACAGATGAAGAAATCCTCGGGCAGCATGATCACCGGACGTAGCATCACCGTTACCAAAGGAGGAAGCGAAACCCTGAAGGTACGACGGAAACCCAACCACGAGAATTCCTAGACTCGAAGAAAGAGACGAGAGCGGATTCAAAACACGTAGAGGTAAGAGGAGAATAGCAGAGGGGTAAGGAATAAAAATCAGACCTAATCAGAACTATCCAACCGATTTTGCAAAAATAGTTTTGACACTCTACTGCGGCCGTTAGCTAGGTTATCCTACAGGCTGGACTTGTGGGGTATCGCAACTGCTGAGCTCTGATACCACTCTGTAACACCCTCAGAATCGACCCTATGCAAGTTTTAGCGAAACCCGCCAAACCCGCATAGAAACGATTCAAAGGTGCCCACCAGGCACTTTCGTGCGGGTGGAAAACGAAGTAATAACATTACACAACAGTCCTCGATGGGACCCACAGAACAGATATATATACAACACGACTCCATGAGTCAAGAATACAGATATAATATACAAAGATCCAAATCACCTTGAAAATGATAGAGCGTCCGACTACGGACAAGATGCAAATGGGGCTAAGAGCCCTGAAGAATAACCAATGGCGTCCATAACCCTGCCCAGGCCAAGCCGTAAGGGTAACCCTGCTAACGACGTCGATCTCAAACCTGCTTAAACAAAAGGGGGTGCCGACAAAGGGCAAAGGAAAAAGAGGAGCGTCAGTACTGAGGCCAGTACACGGCGAGACTAGAATTCGGCGGTCCTCGCCTACATAGGTATGGTGGACTGAAGCGGCAGCGGCAGCTTGCGCTAAACATCCTATAGAGACTCGATACAACTGGCGGCTATCAGAGAGGGGTAAGGAAGACCTATTCGGAACCATACTGATACTACCATCAAACAAACCCGTCCTGGTGTTTCCCCCTCGAGACCAAACGAGGAAGTCAACCGAGGAACTCACACCGTTGGCAGTTTTATTTATTCAGTTATCGTTGCAATGATTACTAGTCAGGTATAGATAATCATCCTGATAAAATAAGCATTGGGCCATTTTAGTTAACCATTCCGTTATAGTTGCGACACTTACTAGTCAGATACAATTAGCATGAGATATCCCAAAACCCAGCAGTGGTTGGTACTTTTATTTAGCCATTCTGTTGTAGTTGCAATACTTACTAGTCAGGTACAATGGTCGCAAGCGACAACCCAAACAAGCAATTGTTGGCAGGTTTATTTAGCCATTCCATTATAGTGAAGCTGATTACTAGTCATTTTAAAGTCAAATTTATAGCACTACTTTAGTTATAGTTGTCTATGATCGAGATACTGTGCTCCAAGTCGTCCATAACCGCGGACACGGCTTTCAGAAAGTTTTACCCGGCCGGGGTGCACCAATAGCAACACACACTCGATCAACCTCGGAAAAACCAAATCAAAACCCAACGAGGCCTTCACGACAAAGCAATCACAGGATTCAGAAATATTTCAGGGGGCCACCCCTTAAAGTAGACCCGCAACGAAGCCGGCCGGCTCCGAGACGGACTCAAGGTTGTGGGGACGACTGTGAACGACTGGGAACCCAAAACTGGGCTTGTCGACACCGCGGAATCGTGCCACGATCCTAAACAGTACAGTGTGCTCCTCGCACAATCGTAAATAAAGCAGTAAAGCATGGCATAAGTACAGGATAGTAATAAAACCCCAAACTAGTTTGTGGCCCCAAGAAATAAGAATGAATCAAGCTCTGGCTCAGGGGGGTCCCATAAGCCTCCCGGATGTGGATAGCGTGAATATTCAAGGAACAGGTATCAAGTACTCGGGGTCCTACGGGACACAAGTGGACGGTTAACAACCAAATAACATCTATTGCCCACCTGTGCCTCTGCTTACTTACTTCAATTTTAGTTGTTAAACAGGAATTAAAGTGAACGATAAGTAAAACCATGATCATCTCCAACAACAAACATGCGGCAATACTCCAACAACTGCGGCACTTGACGACACGCAACAGCACTTGAGCAAGCGACTAAGACGCGCAAGTCAAACTATCTACCAAACAACAGGTAATAGGATGTGTCCAAGGCAATATAGGCTGCAAGGGATATCACGGGTACGAAAACTAGAGCAACGCAACACAGATAGCAATAGATCAACAGGAGGGAATAAATACTATAAAAGTAAGATAGGTAGAAAGGGGGAGATGCTCGCCTGAAAACATTGTCGAAGGTGCAACCGAAGATTGGGTCGACACTCGCATCAACTCAACGGTCTTATCCGCGAAGAAGCAAAACACTAGAAGAAACACCGGATGCAATATTTAATACTACGACAGAAGATCGGGCATGATGCATATATGATGTATGACATGGCAAAGATGCGATGCAATTAGGCCATATTAAGCGGAACCGGGGGTCCCGACATGTAGTTAAACGGTTCAAGTTGTTTAACTACCCGCAATTAAATGTTGTATTAACAAGGCAAATTATATCACCGGTGCGCTACACAATTTTAAATGGGACCAATATAAGGCTAGATTTGCCCGCATATGGGCCTCATATTTAATTATTAGGTGAATCGGCATAATGCCCCAAACCACATGACAATATGCATGCGAGTATGACAATTAATATGCAACAAGTTTTATATTTAGCATTTATAAAATAGGGCTCGGGAAAAGGTTCACACATTAGGGTTCGGCAGATCTTGGAGTTCCGGGGTTCGGGGTTCGGTCTCAGGGTCCGGATCTGGGGTTCGGTCTCGGCGGGATCGTTCTCGGATAACTGAGGTCGATCTTGTCGCATCCGGGGTCTTCGAAACATGTCGGTGGCCATGGCGTTCGGGATGAAGTACTTGTCGTATTCGCATCGGCGATCTTGGCGTTCGGGTGCTCGACTTCGCATCCGGAACGAAGGTCTTGTCGCATGCGTGGTCGCCGGGTCCGCGAAGTGGCTTCGAGTATGGCGACGCATGTCGAAGATATTGTCGGTGTTGGCCATCAGAGTCCTTGTCGATGATGTACTTGGTTTGGCGTCGATGCGTCTTCGGGTCCGAAAAGGAGATCCTGGCGGCTCGGAGGGGTTCAGGTTCGGGCTCGGGAAGGAGTTCTCGGTGCTCCGTGTGGAAGGCCGCGAGGGTTCGGGTGTCTTGACGAAAAGGCCTCCGAGTCGGGGGTCCCGGTGTCCATGAAGACCATGGCGTTCCTTGACGTAGATCTTGACATCTGATGGTTCCTGTCATTTTTCCTTCGGGTACACCTGCTCTAGACAGTCTTGGGTCGTCGTTAGGCGGAACTTGACATCGTACGCCTTCGAAGGTCTTGGATGAGAAACACGTAGGTAACGTCCTGGTGATGGCCCGGCGACAAGCACTAGCAGCCGGAGGAGGCGGGGCACTCCGGTGGAGGGAAGCAGCAGAGACGAAGCCGGGGCGCGGGACCATCGCCGGGGAGCCCCTGGCTGGCACGGGCGGCCGGCGGCAGACGAGGGCGACGGCGACGCTCGCGGTGGCCGGGCGCAGAGGTCGCAGGCGGCCGGAGGAGCGGAGGGCGGCGAGGGGAGGCGCAGAGGCGGGCCCGCGGAAGGGGAGAGGGGTCCCCGGCGGCGCTCGGGGACGCGCGCGGCGGAGCTCGGGGAAGGGCCGGCGGGGAGGTTCGCTGCAACGGTCCAAGGCGGCGGCGGGGTGGAGGCAGATGGTGGTGGGCGCGTCGGAGGCGAGCGGTGGGGCAGGCGCCGGCGCTTGGGGCCACGCGCAGCGGAGGGAGCGGCGGCGCTAGAGCGGGGCCGGCGAGGCAGAGGTCGACGGAGGCGCGGGACCGGCGAGGAACGATGGCGTCGAGCGGCGGCCGGTCGCGGCGCTCGCTGGCCGGGAGAGGCGAGACGGGCCAAGGCGCCGGGGCGGCGAGGAGGGAAAGGAGGCGAGGCGGACGGCGGGGCTCCTGGCGGCGGAAGGGGACGCGGCCGGAGGCGGGCGCTCGGGGGAAGAGGAGAAGCAGGTGGGCGGCTGGAGGGAGGAGGGGTCTGGCGGAGACGGCGAGGGGAGGGGATCGCGGCGGTGGTTGGGGTCAGACAAGGGGGAGGACGCGGTTGCAGAGCTCGAGAGGAGAGGAGCGGGGGGTTGCGAGGTGGACTCAGTCACGATCGAGCGGTAGCTGGGTGGGGTCCACGCGGGGTGTGGTGGTTGGTCAGGGGAGGGTGGTATCCAGGGCGCGTGCCTGGTTGTCGATAGCGGCAGGTGGGGCTCGATCGGTTGTGAGTGGGCCAGGGATCGAGGGAGGATTCCAAGGCGGGGAGCGGGGTGGTGGCGTGAGTGGCTGCGTGCATGCTCTGCGTGTGTGCTGGGTGTGTGTGTACCAGGGGAGGGAGTGGGGGTGGGTTTGGTCTAGGTGGCGGCCTGGGGTTGGGTAAGGGAGAGGGGTGGAGTGAGGTGTCACGAGGGGAGTGGTCGGGGTGAGGTGGAGAGGGGTTGGGTAGGTTAGGTTGGGGTAGAAAAGGGTCTAGGTTGGACCGTTTTAATTCCTGGGGGTGGTCGTTCGGGTCGATTCGGCCCGTTCGACTGCCCCACTAAAAATAATTCAATATTTTATTTGTTTAAAACACGGCTTCTGCAAACCGATAGCAGACAAAACAAAATAATCCGGAGACCCGGGGTTTTGCGTTTGAATAAAGACGGGGCGTTTAGAAAACAAAAACAGGTTTTCCGTAATTAGTTTTATGCAAGCAAATGCAATGTGATGACGATGCTCAAATGCAATGTGGCATGATGACATGAGCATGCGGTCATGATGATGCAATGCACAAAAACAACGCGATTTTCTAGTAGTGGTTTTAGCGGGATGCCACAGTTATTAAACGATAATTAAAGTCTTGATCAACTCCAACAATAAACACACGGCAATACTCCAACAACTGTGGTACTTGACGACACGCAACAGCACTTGAGCCAGCGACTACGACGCGCCGGTCCAACTATCTACCAAACAACAGGTAATAGGAGGTGGCCAAGGCAATATCAGGCTGCAAGGGATATCGCGGGTACGAAAACTAGAGCATCGCAACACAGATAGCAATAGATCAACAGGAGGAAATAAAGACTATAAAAGTAAGATAGGTAGAAAGTGGGAGGTGCTCGCCTGAAAACATTGTCGAAGGTCCATCCGAAGATCGGGTCGACACTCGCATCAACTCAACGGCCTTATCCGTGAAGAACCAAAACACTAGAAGAAACACCGGTTGGACTATTTAATACTACGGCAAAAGATCGGGCATGATGCATGTATGATGTATGACATGGCAAAGGTGCGATGCGATTAGGCAAGATTAAGCGGAACCGGGGGTCCCGACAATTAAATATAAGGTTCTAGTTGTTTAGATACCCCGCAATTTAAATGTTGTCTTAGCATGGCAAAATATATCACCGGTTCGATGCACAAATTTAAATGGGACCAATATAAGACTGGCTTTGCCCGCATACGGCCCCATATTTAATTTAGGTGAATCGACATAAGGTCCCCAAACACCCACAAATATGCATGCGAGTATGACAATTAAATATGCAACAGTTTTATATTAAGCATTTATAAAATAGGGGCTCGAGAAAAGGTTCACACATCGTGGTTCGGAAGATCTTGGTTCAGGGGGTTCGGGGTTCGGACTCAGGGTTCGACGGGGATCGATCTCGCATCCGGGAAGGACTTGGTGTGGCGTCGGGGGCGCATCGGACTCGCCCTGGTCGATGTCGTTCTTGTCGTCGTGAAGACCTTGTCGGGTCCGCGGGTCGGGTCGGACTTGACGTCCGGGGTGAAGAACTTGGCGTCCGCGAGGAAGTACTTGTCGAATCCGTGTCGACGACCTTGGCGTCCGGGTTCTCGGGCATCAGATCCGGGAAGAAGTACTTGTCGCATCTGTGTCCTTCGGGCCGAAGAATTTGGCATGCCCGGGTTTGGGGTGTCGAGGCTTGGTCTTCGGACCCTCGGGATCAGGGCTTCGGATCCGAATAGAAGATCTTCAAGTCCATGTAGACGATTTTCGGGAGATCCACAGGTTGCAGTCGAGGACATGGTTTATCTGTTTTGCGACGGTAGCCATTCGTGGTGGTACAAAAGTATAGCCACCACTCCAGCATCAACACATGGCCACTACCACCAGATCCTCTCCAAACTCTAGCAGACAGAGACATAACAGAGACATACGTCTGTTACCGAAAGGACGACAGGGGCTCCGCGCGGGACGACGAGGAGCAGACTGCTGGGGGGCACCGGGCAGCGGAGGACAAGGCCGCCAAGAGCCCTGCGGACGACGGTGGAACTCCAGGGACGTGGCCGCGGAGAGGGCACTCGTCGGGGAGGACGAGGACGCGCGGGGGAGAGGAGATGCGGCGACGGTCGCTGGCGGCCCAGCGATGACGCACGCTCGACGGGAAAACAGGGAGCACGGCGGCGAGGGATCCCGGCAACAGAGAGGAGGCCCGGCGAGGTTGTTGCAGGGGCGACAGCGGCGTCGAGCGAGAAGGAGCGGACGCCATCGGACGGGAGCGAGGGAGCCTGATGGGCGGCGGCGGGTGGAGGGTGGAGGCCGGGGACGCAGAGGAGAGGGAGGGAAGGCCGGAGGCGGGGGCTCCCGGAGGAAGAGGTGGGGCGTCGCTCGCTGCCGAGGTGGGCCGGCGCCAGGCGGAGGCGAGAACGACCGGAGGCGGTGGAGGCCGGCTCTGGAGGCGAAAGGTGGAGGTCGGCGGAGGAGAGGGCGGCTCCGGCGGGGCGAGAGGAGAGAGGGCGGCCTCAGGAAGGAGAGGAGGGCGGTGCCCAGGGCGGGAAGAGCAGAGGTGGCGGCGCCGGTGACGAGGAAGGAGGCGAGCGGCGGTGCCTGGCGAGGGGAGGTGAGCGAGGCTCGGGACGAGGGGGTTGGTGGTGGCGTGAGAGGGAGCGGGGTCGGGGCGGTGTGGAGTGGTGGGGCCCAGGCGAGAACGGGGGAAGGTGGGGTGCGTTCATGAGTGTGTGGTGTTGGGTGGGACTGGGTGAGCGCGCGCGAGAAGTGAGGCTGGCGGCGGCGGGTGGGATTGGTGTGGCTAGGTTAGATGGCTAGGGTTTCAAGGGACTAGTAGGGTTAGGGTTGTATAGTTTGGGCCGGGTAGTAGGCTGCTGCCAGCTGGGCCCTTTGGGCCTGGCATGTGGCGGCCTCCCCGGTACAAAAATATTTATGTTTTATTTAGGAGGCCTTTTATAAATAATTTTAGACAAAACAAAATATTCGGAAAAGACCGAGATTTCAATTTCAAATAGAGAAGGGGATAATTAGAAAACAATATAGGCTCTTGGGGAATAGGTTGAGTCAAACACATGCATGATGATGTCATGATGATGCACAACATACAAACAACCGCGATTTTCTAGTAGTGGTTTTTTGCGGGATGCCACACTTAGCATACCTAGTCTAGCCCAAGGAAGGCCCACGAAAATATACACGGCCCATGAAGACTTTTGGGTGGCCCAAGCCCATGATGTCTTCGGATCCTTAGAGAGCAAGACTAGATTAGATAGAATATTCAAAGGGGCAAACCCTAAACCTGTAACCGACTCGATCTGTGCCTGGGACCTGCCTACCTCTATATAAAGGCTAGGAGGACACAACGAGAAGGGCATCTCGCATACCACTTCATACACACCTCCACGCCAGATTGCATCTACGCACCCCTATAACTTTCGGTTCCGTCGTAATCAAGAGCAGACAAGCAGGAGTAGGGTTTTCCCTCCGGGGGCCTGAACCTGGGTAAACCTCGTGTCCCCGTGTTGCTTGTTTGCTAACCGTTCTGCGATCTCCAGCATCCCCATCTTCTCCAAAACCCAAGCTCATAACAATGGGCATTGACGAGATTAAACCTCGTCAATTGGCGTCGTCTGTGGGAACTGGGGGCGCTGATTGTGCGATCGTGACGGTCCCAACCAAAGCGATCTACAACTCTTCGGCGACGGAGAGCCATCTCCTCTTCGGCGCTTTCAACTTCACCGCCCACTTGCCAGCCACTCTGAAGGACTCCGAGCCCGTTGGCGACGGGCTCGAGATCCTGTTCGGGAGTTTCTGCTTTTAGGTGGGGCAAACCGGCACTCTCCGCCTCCCAGAGCGGGTACCCCTGCCATCAATCAGGCCCGCCTCGTGGGATCCGCATCCCGTGCTATGCACATCACCATCAACAGATGAGTCCTATGACAGCAGCAGCTGCAACTCAGATCTGTGCGATCCGCCATCGGATGAAGGGACCTACGGTTTCGGATCCGAAATCTGCGGCAGCAGCGATCTGACCTATGGACGCTACCAATGCGCCGTGGTCATCCAGAGCGACGTGGATCAGCACCAACCCAGCCCGCCACCCAACCCGCAGGGTAGAAATGGCGAAAACAGGAGGGACCAATCCCCCGCCCAACGGGGACGACACCGATGCCAATCGGGTAATCCACCTCAGCGAGGAGGGATGGAACCAAGCACGCGAAGCTGTGGCGGGCAACAAGATCCTGCCTGTGGGCGCCTCACGGGACCTACTGATGGCATACCACCTGCTCCTCATCGAAGAGCACAAAAAGCAGGTGAAGATGCAAGAGGTGCTTGACAAACGCAAGCAAGCAGCCTCAGAGTCCAGCGCACGGCGAGTTGCGCTATCTGCCATCGGCGGCTCCAGCTCGCACGACAACCACGGCAACAAGCACCGTTCTCGCGTAGAGAACATGGACCCCGCCGCGCGTCTTGAGGTGACCCGAACCCTCAACACATCCTTCATGGAGATGGATGCCAACGACAACGTCATCCCGAAGACGCCGCAAGCTGCTATCATGGCAGCCACCACATACCTCGCGTCCCATCCACCTCTAGTGGAGGGCCCGAAGATAGGCATGCACAACTCCGCACTGGCCGGACTTGGACTCGTTGGAGTTGCGCTCCACGGAGAAGTCCCTGAGGATCCGAAGAAGAAGGTTGCGGTTAGATTCAACCGCAGTCCCACACCCTCATCGGACGAGGAAGAACATGACCTACCTCGACGGCACAAGAGATCATGGCGTCGCATCCACGACTATGACGCTCGAAGCGAGCTCACTCAATGCAAGATCGACAAGGCACGCGCCAAGCGCGTATGCTCGTCCGAATCCAAAGAGGACGATGACGAAGGAGAACTTTGCGGAGCTCGATGCTTCAGCAGATCCGTTTGGCGGACATGGATGCCGCGGAACTTCAAGCTTCCTTCGGACACTCCGAAGTTTGATGGCACGCGGGACCCTAAGGCGTGGCTCAGCGACCACCTGTCATCCATCAAGCTACACGGCGGAAACAAAAACACCACCCTGCAATGCCTTCAGCTGCAGCTGATAGGCGCAGCCCGGATCTGGCTCAGCAGCCTATCCTTATGATCCATCCGAAGCTGGGAGGAACTGGCGTACAGTTTCATCCTAAACTTCAAGGTCACTAGCAAGAGGCCAGCCTCGATTGAAGAGCTGAGGGCCTGTACCCATCGAACGGGCGAATACATTCGCTCGTATATATTACGCTGGTCCAACACCAAGAACTCCGCGGCGCACATCTCTGAGGAGAGAGCAATCGACGCCTTCAAGGACGGCATCAAACGCCAAGAATTCAAGGAAGAACTTGGGCGCGTCAAGCCCAAGACACTCGAACACCTCATGGACATCGCCAACAGGTGGGCAGATGGTGAGGACTCCGTCCACCGAGCACACTCGGAGGAGGAAGATGACTACGGCCATCGACGTGAACGCCGTAGCAAGCGAAGATCGCGCGTCTATGACGATCGCGACGGACCCAGCATGGTCACGGATGACTACACCGACCGCCGCAGCGAAGGCAACCGCAGTAGTGACGGATACCGTGGAAACAACTTCCGTGATGGAGGACGCCCAGCGCAGTCATGGCAACGCCGCGGCCGCGACGACGGACCCTCGGCATACGACAAGTTGTCGGGCCCATGCACCATCCACTTCTACATCGACAAGCAGGATGGTAAAAAGAAGGCAAGCCACATGCTCAAAGACTGCCGTGAGTTCCAGAAACTCAGCGAGAGCATGTCCCAGATGAGGCAACAAGCCCTGAACCCTGGGTATGGGAACGCACCCGCACCAGGTGACATCGCCCACGGAGCTCCTCCACCACCACCCGTGGGACCTTCGAATCACCCAATCGCACCTGTGCAGAACAACGGTGGAAATGGGTACCCCGTGCCGAAAGGGTCACTGATGATCCAAAAAGGGTGCCCAACAAACAGGGTGCAAAAGAAAATCACCCGTCAGGTCAGTTTGGCTATGACCGCTCCACCCGCCATCCCTGAGTACCTCAGCGGTTCGGAGTCTTGCATCACATTCAGCCATTCGGATCACCCCTGCCAGATCCCTCGCCCAGGTCATGCTGCCCTGGTGCTCAAGGCGCAGATCGGAGGGTTCGATACGCGTCTTCATGAACGGCGGCAGCGGCATCAATCTGATGTTCGCTAGCACCTTAGCAGCAATGCGGATCCCGCTGTGTAGCCTGGAACAATCCGACATAACGTTCCACGGCATCGTTCTAGGGAAGGGCATATTCCTCTTGGGAAAGATATGGCTCAACGTCATCTTCGGCAAGCCCGATAACTTTCGGTGCGAGCGACTCGAGTTCGAAGTGGTGGACTGGCCATCACAATACCACGCCATCCTCGGGCGCGTGGCATTCGCACGGTTCCTGGCAGTACCGCACTACGTGTATCTGCTACTCAAGATGACAGGACCTAGGGGCGTCATCACGGTCCACGGGAGCTTCACCCGATCGGATCACTGCGACAGGGACTTCAATAGAATCTCCCAGTCATTCAGCATCCAGGAGGAGCTCATAAGGCTCCGAGAGGTGACAGACAACGGGGCACCCCCAGTCTCAAGGCAGAATGCACCTGACATGTCCTTCGACTCCAAAGTCAACACAAAGAAGGTGCAGGTACAACTGACGGACGCCTCCAAGACGACGCTGATCTCCAACGACCTCAGCCCCGCATAGGAAAGCGCGCTCATCGAATTCCTCCGTGAGCGCTGGGAAATCTTCGCCTGGTGTCCTGCAGACATGCCAGGAGTTCCCAGGGAATTCACCGAGCATGCACTTAACGTATTTCCAGATGCCAACCCCGTCAAACAGTCCATCCGACGACTGTCCGAGCCATGGGCTGAAGCCATCGGAGTCGAGGTCAACAGACTGCTCGACGCTAACTTCATCAGAGAGATCAAGGAGAGCGAGCGGCTGGCCAACACCGTGATGGTCCCTAAAAAGGACACGGACATCCTACGGATGTGTGTGGACTTCACATCGCTGAACAAGCACTGCCCGAAGGATCACTTCCCTCTTCCTCAGATTGATCAGATCATTGATTTGACTGCAGGATGCGAGAAACTCTCCCTCGATGCCTACTCAGGCTACAATCAGATTCGGCTGAAGGTCAAAGATCAGGAGAAAACAACGTTCATCACGCCGTTCGGAGTGTTCTTCTACAACACAATGCCCTTCGGGCTGAAAAACGCATGTGCCACGTACCAGCGGTGCATGCAGGCATGCCTGAAGAACCAGATCGGTCGCAACATACAAGTCTATGTCGACGACATAGTAATCAAAACAAGGGAGGCCAAGACACTGATCGAGGATCTCCGTGAGACGTTCGACAACCTTGATTGATACAAGATCAAGCTAAACCCAGAAAAGTGCACCTTCGGCGTCCCATCTGGCCAACTGCTCGGCTACTTCATCTCCCAGCGAGGGATCAAGGAGAACCCGAAGAAAATCCAAGCCATAATGGCCATGGAGAAGCCGAAGAACCTCAAAGGCATCCAGCAGCTCGCTGGGAGAATCGCGGCATTGAGCAGGTTCATCAGCCGATGGGCGAAAAGGCCCTGCCTTTCTATCAGCTGCTACGCAAGGCAGACAAATTCGAGTGGACGCCCGAAGCGGACGACGCATTCAAAGATCTGAAGCGGCTGCTCTCCACCTCGCCCGTCTTGGTCACGCCAAAGGAGCGCGAGCCTCTACTGCTATACATAGCAGCTACACATCAGGTGGTAAGCACCGTGCTCGTGGTCGAGCGATGGGAAGACGGCAAGACCCATGGGGTCCAACACCCAATCTACTACCTCAGCGAGGTATTGACGACGACAAAGCAGAGATATCCTCACTACCAGAAACTCGCCTATGGCGTGTTCATGACGGCTCGTCGGCTGAGCCACTACTTCCAGGAGCATCAGGTGATGGTCGTCAACGAAGCACCCCTGAACATCATCCTGAACAACCCGGAGGCCACAGGACGCGTGGCCTTGTGGGGCATCGAGCTGTCACCTCTAGACATAGTCTATGAGAAGCGTCATGTGATCAAGTCCCAGGTCCTTCTGGACTTCCTCGTCCACTGGATGGAACTGCAGCTGCTGGATACCCCGGACATCACACAGTCATGGACGATGCACTTCGACGGCTCCAAGCGCGAGGCAGGAGCAGGAGCCGGGGTCATACTAACGTCCCCGCAGGGCAACAAGATGAAGTACATCCTCCGGATGAAATTTCGAGCTTCCAATAACGAAGCCGAATACGAGACCCTCATCCACGACATGAGTATGGCCAAGATCTGCGGCGCAACGCGCCTAGTCATCTACGGCGACTCAAATCTCGTCGTCCAGCAGACGATGAACGAGTGCGACACGCACGCCGCCAACATGATTGCATACCACACACTCTACAACTCACTCGAAGGAGACTTCGACGACTTCGAGCTTCGGCATGTTGGAAGAGAAAACAACGAAGAGGATGACAGACTCGCCAACATCGGCTCCACCTACGCGCGGGTGCCACCAGGTGTGTTCCTCGAACAGATCTGCGTGCCATCCGTCAAAAGGAAATTTCCCAAGGGATCACCTGAAGAAGCAGAGAACTCGGGGGCTGCGCTACCCGAAGGACAGGAAGGACCAGAAAAACTCGACACAGAGGTCGCAGTGGTCAACCTGATGCAGGTCATGGCAGTCGAAGAAACATGGACACAACCATATCTCTGATACCTGATAGACAGGGAACTGCCTAATGACACGATAGATGCCCGGCGCATATCTCGTCGGTCCAAGGCCTTCACCATCATCAATGGCGAGCTGTACAAGCGCAACATTTCGGGTGTACTCCAAAGGTGCGTCACCATCGGTGACGGCAAAACTATTCTCCAAGAAATCCACGAGGGCATCTGCGGCCATCACGTGGGCAGCCGCACCCTTGTCGCTAAAGCTCTACGAGCTGGGTTCTACTGGACAACGACCATGAACGATGCCAAGGACATCGTCCGAAGATGCAACGGGTGCCAGAGGTTCGCAGATAAACCGCACGCACCAGGATCGGAGCTCAGGCCCATACCCTTGGTCGGGCCCTTCGCCCAATGGGGCCTCGACATGATCGGCAAACAGCCCAAGTCCTCGAAAGGAGGCCATGTCTACCTCCTGGTCGCAGTCAAAAAATTCACCAAGTGGATCGAGGCCATGCCCGTTACTAATCAAAAGGGCAAAACGGCCGTGAAATTCTTTGAATCCATAGTCTACAGGTTCGGCGTACCGCACAGCATCATCACCGACAACGGGTCGAACTTCATCTCCAAAGAATTCCAGGACTTCTACGAAGGCCTCGGGATCAACATAACATACGCCTCAGTGGCGCACCCACAAACGAACGGGCGGGTCGAAAAGGCCAACGGCCTCATCGGCGGCGGCATAAAGAAACGCCTGATGAGCCCACTTCAACGACTTGCAGGAGCCTGGCCAGAAGAGCTACCCTCCGTCCTTTGGAGCCTGCGCACAACGCCAAATAGCTCAACCGGCTACATGCCTTTATTCATGGTGCACGGAGCCGAAGCCGTGTTGCCTGCAGAAGTACGCCATAAGGTCCCACGGGTCGTCGCCTACAGCGAAGCCGAATCGATGGCCGCACTCGAGGACACCGTCGACACACTCGACGAGGCACGCGACATAGCCGTGGCTCGATCGGCGGTCTATAAACAGAGCCTCCGCAACTATCACAGCCATCGGCTGCGCCCAAGGTCCTTCGTCGAAGGAGACCTAGTCTTACGACTCAAGCAAGAGCGACCGAAGAAGCTCGAGTCACCCTGGGAAGGACCCTACGTCATCACCGAAGTCATCCCAGGTGGCGCCTATCGCCTCAAGCACCTGGAGTCTGGAGTCGCATACTCCAACCCATGAAACGTCGCACAACTGTGACGCTTCTACCCCTAGCTACCCCTCCTCCTTTTACTTTCAATAAGGCTATTCATCCAAGGCTACTCAGGCGAACAATGTACCTCCTCATTAAGATATGAATAAAGCTAAGTGTCTCGCCCCAAAAATTTATCTCTTATTCGCATTTTCTTCATGTTACAACACACTCGGGGGATCCCCTCACCTCACGACTTCATCGGCTGAGGATAACGCGTATACACCTGAGTAGTTGATCACGTCAGGCTAACGAAAAGGGCATGCATACAAACAAAGCACCCCATGCTAAAAACAATCAACCTTTACAGCAAGGGGCATAACACGCCAGTCGAATACATACAAGTTTTACATCTATCTTTTTTACAGGTCCTACCTATTCTGAAGAATCACCTACGCACGATGCTCAAAGAGATCTACAACTTGTTCGGCATACTACCTTACAGCCGCATAGTGCGGACGCATGTCCCACATACCACCATCTGGCCGAGCAGCAACAGCAGCAAGATCTACATCAGGGCGATGCAGCCGCACGAGGGAAAGCGCAGCCTTCACCTCCACAACCAACTGATGCCGCACCAGCTCCCTGACATGATGCACATCTCGAAACTTCGCTAGCAAGCCCAGAGAGTCGATGGTGCCTCATCCAGGGGAAACATTACGTGCAGAATTAACGCCAAGGAAGTCTTCACTTGCCGCAGCACCCCCGACACCTGGTGAACATGATCCTGCATAGTCGCAAGGACCATGACACGATCGCGGTCCATCCAGAAAAAGCCACGGGCTTCCATATCTTGCTACGTCAAGCAATTGATCCGAACAGCAACGCGCTCCTTTTCCTCCCTACGAACAAGGTTAGCACCTGCAGCACCTACAAAGTAAGATGACAAGACAACAGGCGCATCCGAAAATAAGCAGCAGCTCAAAGAAACTTACACTAAAGCTGTTCGGCCAAACGCTGCAACTCCCCCATCAGATACTCCTCTCTGGTGGCGCATCTCTCCGCCTTCGACTTCCAAACATCCGCGTGGCCTCGAATGCCAAGCAACTACTTCTCAAGACTACGGACGCGGTCACAAAGAAATACAAGCTGCGACGCATCATCAAAGGATGGCCGCAGCTGCGGCGCAGGCGAAGTATTGACAGGATCATCACCCGAATGTCCCTAGAGTAAAAGAAGCAAGGATATGAACAAACACACGAAGGGGCAACAGCTCGAAGATTCATTATATACAACAAAATCCACTGCGTGGCACAAGCAGTGTTTGTAAATATATTACAACAAAAGCAGACGAAAGCTATCCTACAACTACAAGGCCTAAGCAGCTGCATCCTGAGTGGCCTTGGAGCCGGATTGCCTGCTCTTGGCCTCCCCCTGCTGCCTCACCGCGTACTCCGCCAGCAGGTCAATAAGCTTCGGCCCATAGCGTTTACAGCGGGCAGCATAGAGGGAAAAAGCTACCTCGGATCCATCGGGAGCCGTCGGTATATGGGAGGTGACCTAATGAAGATCTAGCTCCGCTCCAGACGCCATGGCCATCGTCAACCCCATGGACGCGCTGATGCCTTTCTGCTTGCGCTTGTACGCCACAGGCGCCACGGCTGACAGCGCATCTGCCAACAGGTCGACATCCTCGAGGGCGACGCCCTTGGGGACGAGCTCCTTATAAAAGCGCCCGAGAACCTCCTTGGCGTTGGCAAGAGAGCCAACCACGGTGCTGCAGTGGTCTTCGACCGCCGCAGTAGCATCATCCAAAGCACTTCCATGCTCCAGAAAACTGCGGTCAAACTCAATGCCCGCGGCATCTAGATAAACGGAAAAGGCAAAGTGAGAATCAAACAAACACAGAGAGACAAGGAAGCCGAAAAAGAACAAGTAACAGACGAAACTACTCACCCAAATAGCCTTGGCAGCAGCCATCAGCTTGTCGGATACCTCCTTCTCGCACAAGGCCGCAGCGGTGGCAAGCTGCTCCTCGCGGTCCGTGGCCTCTTGCTGCAGGCGCTCCTTGGCCGCAGTTGTGTCGGCTAGCTCCTGCTCGAGGCGCTCCTTAGCGCCAACGGCGTCCTTAGCTTTTTTCTCCGCTCGCCCGAGGCTCTTTTTGAGAGCATGAAGCTCGCAGAGGGCCGTATTATTCTCATCAGCAAAAAGCAACAAGAACATGTGTGAGTTTTATAAGCTAGCAAGCAGACGAAGAAGTAGAAGACCTAGTTACAAATGTACCTTGAAGCCGCTGGAGGCTGGCCTCCAATGCCAGATGCTGCTTCACCAGCTGGTTGACGCCTTGCACAAAAGGCTGCGAGAGGATGCAACTTATCAGGAAAAAGGCTCGGGGGCTGCGCCCAAGAAACAAGCAAAACAAAATCAAGAACACAAAAAGTGCTCGGGGGATCCCCCCGAGACACGCACAAAACAGAAGCAATGATCAGCAGATCACACGAAAAGCGCTCGGGGGCTCCTCCCACGACAAGAATAAAAATACTTACGTGATCAGACGGAGACTCCGAAGGTCCGACTGTAGTCTTCTAGGAGAGGATCACCCGAGCCTCCTGCGGAGAGGGGTTCGGAGCAATGCCCCCAAAGGCGGCCACCGTTTGAGAAGAAGGAGGCGCAATGTTCGACTCCCCCACCATCTCCTGAGTGCCATCGCTAAACGAGCCATCAAAGGAGTGGCTTCAAATGAAAACATCAGTCAAATACAAGCAAGCAACAATGAAAGATAGCAAAAGGCAATCGAAGGTACTTACGAGTCCATATAGCTCAAATTGAAGACATGCAAGGTCTTCTTGTCCTTCTTCTCTCCCTTCTTCCGCTTCGCCGGCGGCTACGATGCTACAGCCCGCACAGGCACGACCGGAATAGGAGAGGAAGAGCCACCATCACCTCCACTGTGACGCACAAGGCATGGCGGGTTCCTAGGCGTCGGCGGAGTCAAAGCATCCGACGACTTGCTCGAGCTCCGTGCCCGCTTTTGAGTCTGCTCCTCGCTCGACTCAAAAGTCTCTTTAGCCGGTGACCGCACCGAAGGAAGCTCATACATGGAGTACACTAACTCATTGTCCGGCGCATCCGGAAAACGTTCGGGTAGTGGAGGCACCATGCCAGGTACCTTGAATTCCTACACAAAAGGAAGCAAACTTTCAGAACAAGCAAGTACAAGAAAAACGCACTCGAAAATAGCGCTACGCGCATGTCCCAGATCTAGACCTGCGGAATCGGACGAGAGGCGGTGAATGGAGGGGTCAGCGACTTCCCTAGAAGGTCCTCTTCAGCTTTGAACTTTAGCAGCGGCCGAAGGATTCTATCAAGATCCCCCTGGAGAGCTCCTCAGTCGAAACCCTAGAGGCAATAATAAAGATGTTATTATTATAATTCTTGTTCATGATAAAGTTTATATTCCATGCTAGAATTGTATTAAGCGGAAACTTTAATACTTGTGTGGTTTGTGAACAACACCGTGTCCATAGTACGCCTCTATGGACTAGCTCATTGATCAATGATGGTTAAGGTTTCCTAACCATAGACATGAGTTGTCAATTGATAATGAGATCATATCATTGGGAGAATGATATGATGGACAGACCCAAACTAAGCGAAGCAATTAGATCGTGTCATCGTGTTCGTCTTTGCGAAGCTTTTCTTATGTCAAATATTGTATTCCTTAGACCATGAGATAATACAACTCCCTGGTATCGGAAGAAAGCTTTGAGGTCATCAAACGTCATCTTATGAGAGGGTGATCATAAAGGTGTCTCTCAGGTGATCGGAAAGTATCTGTTGGGTTATATGTATCGAGATGGGATTTGTCCCTCCCAAGTAGGAGAGATATACTTCGGGCCCACTCGGTAATAGATATCAACACCGCTTGCAAGCATGTGGTTAAAGAGTTAATCACAAAGTGATATCGGATTACGCAACGAGTAAAGTACTTGCTGTGAACGAGATTGAACTAGGTATGATGGTACCGACGATCGAATCTCGGGAAAGTAAAATATCGCGAGACGAAGGGAATATATATGGGATTGATTGAATCCTGGCATCGTGGTTCATCCGATATGATCATCGATGAATGTGTGGGAGTCAATATGGGTTTCCAGACCCCGCTGTTGATTATTGATAGAAGATCATGTCTGCATATTCTCGAACCCGCAGGGTCACACACTTAACGTGTCTTGACGCTAGGATAGATTGGATAATTGGTTTATGAGTTTTTGTTCGGAGTCTCGGATGGGATCCGGGACATCACGAGAGGTTCCGGAGTGGTCCGGAGAATAAGATTCATATAAGGCAGTGCAGTTTTTGGAGTTCGGAATTGTTCCGGGTTAATCGGTATTGTACCGGAAGCTTCTAGAACCTTCCGGAAGGGGACCAACGTGGCCCCACCTTCCGGGAGGGGGCATGGGCCTATGAGGGAGTGCCCTGGCCGCATTGGGCCAGGGGCACAAGGCCCCATAGGGCCCAGCCGGCCAAGAGAGTTTTAAACTCGAGATAGACCTTCTAGAAGGGGGGGGTTTCCTTGCCCCCCACTCCTTATCCTTTGGGGCCGCCGGTTTGGGCTTGGGGGAGGGGCTAGGGCTGCGCCCCCCCCCCTCTATATAAAGAGGGGTGGGGGCGCACCAAACCCACACACCTTCCCCTCCAAGAGCTAGCCGTCCTGCTGCCCTCCTCTCTCTCTCCCTCCCGACTGCGTGTAGGCGAAGCCCTGCTGCAGAAACTCTCCACCATATACACCGCGCCATCGCGTTGTAGATCCAACCCATCTCTCCACCATACTTGCTGGACCAAGGAAGGAGGAGACGTCGAGGTGCTTGTGGCGCCCCGCAAAAACCACTACTAGAAAATCGCGTTATTTTTGTGCATTGCATCATCATGACCGCATGCTCATGTCATCATGCCACATTGCATTTGAGCATCGTCATCATCATGCATTTGTTTGTCTGAAACTATTTTCGAAAAACATATTTTGTTTTCTAAATACCCCGCCTTTATTTCAAATCCAAAAACCCGGGTCTCCGGATTATTTTGTTTCGTCTACCAATGGATTTCAAAAGCCCCGTTTTAAATATTAAAATATCTATTTTATTTTTAGGGGCAGCTGTACCGGGCCGATCCGACCCAGTCGGCCACCCCCAGTACAAAAACCGGTCTAACCAGACCCTTTTCCTACCCCAACCTAATCTACCCACTCTGCCTCCACCTCATGCCACCCAATCGATGCCCGCCACCTCACCCCTTCCCCAACTCCCTCCACTCCCATGCCGCCACATCAGCCCCTGGCCCCACCTCCTCTCCACCCCACCCCACACAAACACCAGCACACCACACCAGCCCACCGCCAGGTCCCACCCGTCATACGGGGGGCTTTCCCCCACCAACCACTCCCCAACCCCATCGCACCTCCACCTCGCGGCTCCGGCCTCCCCCGCCGCCGCCCTTCGATCCTCGTCGGCCCTCCCTCACCTCACCGGATGCCGCCCCGTCACCCCCGGGTGCCTCTTCCCCAACCTCTGCCGCCTCCCTGTGCCTCACCTCGCCTCAGACCTCTCCTTGTTGCCCAGCCCACCGCTCGATCCCGCATCGCCAGGAGCCCGCCACCACCTTCGGCCCGTCCCCGTCAAGCCGCCGTCGCAGGCGCCCTCTGCTGCCGCACGGACACCCTCTTCCCCGACCCAAGGCTTAACCGTCGCCGTCACGAGGTTGCCAGAGCGCCTCCTCGCCGTGGTCATCTCGCTTGAGCCCCTGCCACCAGAACCTCCCCTCCGACCTCGGCCCGTCGCCACCGCCTCTACGCGCCGCCGTCGGCCACTGGCCGCTCTCTCTCGCCCGCATCTACGGTGCCGCAGCCGTCACCTCTCCCCGTCCCCGCTCACCTCCCTCCCTGACGGCCCCCTCTCCTTGTTATGGACACCACCCGTGCGCCCCCTCTCTGGCGCGCCGAGCAGCGCCAGCCTCCGCCCTCCTCTCCCTGGGCCGCTCTGCCTTTCCTTCGCGAGCCCCTGCAGCGCAGCGCCTCGAGTTCCTCCCTTCCGGCCGTGCCCCTGCCCTCTCTGCCGGCCGTCATCGACCCAACGTCGTCAGCCACCTCTCCGTTCTGCGCCTTCCGAGACCAAGATCGCCACCGCAGGCCCACTTCATGTACGACGGCTGCCTCACGTGGACGCGCGCACGGTGCTCTGGAATCTGGGGGCATCCTGGTGTGATGTGAAGAGAGCTGATGGACAACCCCGATGGCAAGTCGTGTACCATGGTGGCGCTAGTGTACATGCATCCATATGTGTTTGTGCGATGTTCCCCAAAACACCCGAGTCCAATACAAGATCGACATCGGCAAACCAAGAGGGAACCCCAAGATCTTCGAGAGAAACTTCGACTTTAGATCCAAGTTCGCCGACCACCCAGGGAACCGGAATGCGAAGACCGAACCCGGGCGCGCCAAGTTCTTCGACCCGAGACCCCAGGGCGACAAGTAATCCTTCCCGGACGCCAAGTTCGCCGAGAACCCGGATGCCAAGGTCACCGACACGGAACGACAAGACCTCCTTCCCGCACCGATGCCGACGACGTCGCACGCCAAGTTCTTCTTCCCGAATGCCAAGACCGACTCGATGGCGCGGACCCGACAAGATCTTTGCAACGACAAGATCGGCACCAACCAGGGCGGATCCGATGTGCCCCGACGCCAACCAAGCTCTTCTTCTCAGATGCGACGAGATCGACTTCCGTTGTCCGAGACCGATCCCGCCGAGACCGAACCCCAGATCCGGACCCTGAGACCCAACCCCGAACCCCTCGGAGCCCAAGTTCGTCGAACCCTAATGTGATTCCCTATCCGAGACCCCATTATTTTTGTAATCTGACATTATCATCTGATGCATATAAAATTGTCATACTTGCATACATGTTGTGGGTTTGGGGGCATTAAACCGATTCACCTTATAACTAAATATGGAGTCCATATGCCGACAAATCTAGTCTTATATGGGCTCTATTTAAAATTGTGTATCAAACCGATGCTATGTTTTGCCATGTTAAGACAACATTTAAAATGTGGGGTATCTAAACAACATAAACCTATTAATTAATTGTCGGGACCCCGGTTCCGCTTAATGTGATCTAATTGCATTGCACCTTTGCCATGTCATACATCATACATGCATCATGCCCGATCTTCTGTCATAGTATTAAATAGTGCATCCGGTGTTTATTCTAGTGTTTTGCTTCTTCGCGGATAAGGCCGTTGAGTTGATGTGAGTGTCGACCCGATCTTCAGATGAACCTTCGGCAATGTTTTTCAGGCGAGCATTCTCCCCCTTTCTACCTATTTTACCTTTTTAGTCCTTGTTTCTTCCTTTTGATCTATTGCTATCTGTGTTGCGATGCTCTAGTTTTCGTACCCGTGAAATCCCTTGCAGCCTTATATTGCCTTGGACACATCCTATTACCTGTTGTTTGGAAGATAGTTGGACTTGCGTGTCGTAGTCGCCTGCTCAAGTGCTGTTGCGTGTCGTCAAGTACCATAGTTGTTGGAGTAATGCCTTATGTTTAATGTTGAAGATGATTATAACTTTAATTACTGTTTAATAACTAAAATTGGAAGTAGGTAAATGCAGAGGCACCGGTGGGTAATAGACAATATTTGGATTTTAACCGCTCACTGGTGTCCCGTAGGACCCCGAGTTCTTGACACCTGTTCCGAGATCGAGCGCGCTAACCACAGGTGGGGTGTATGGGCACCCCCATCGATTAGTACCTGATTTCAAAGTATTGTACCGGGGGCCACAAGTAGTTTGGGGCTTTATTACTATCCTGTACTTATGCCATGCTTTACTGCTTTATTTACGATTGTGCGAGGAGCACCTGTACTGTTTAGGTCCGTGACACGTTTTCGCTGTATCGACAAGCCCAGTCACCTTTTCGGGTTCCCAGTCGTTTACAGCCGTCTACACAAACCCTGAGTCCGTCTCGGAGACCGGCCGACTTCGTTGCGGGTAGCTTAGTGGGGTGGCCCCCATGTACTTGCTTTGGGTCTGGGAAACGTCATGACTTAGGCCCCGCCGACATACCGATGGGTGTATGTTAACTGATCTGGCAAAAAGGGTTGAAGTGCGTGTGGATACTTTGGTGCACCCCTGCAGGGTTAAATCTTTTCGAGAAGCCGTGTCCGCGGTTATGGACGACTTGGAGCACAGTTCTCGATCATAGACAACTATAACTAAAGTTTACTGTTATAAATTGACTTGTATCCGATATGACTAGTAATCAGCTCCACTACCACAGAATGGCTAAATAAAAGTACCAACAACTGCTGGGTTTGGGATATCTCATGCTAATTGTATCTGACTAGTAAGTGTTGCAACTACAACGGAATGGTTATCTAAAAGTGCCCACTGCTTATTATATCAGGACGACTATCTATACCTGACTAGTAATTGCTGCAACGATAACTGAATGAATAAAACTGCCAACGGTGTGAGTTCCTCGGTTGACTTCCTCGTTTGGTCTCGAAGGGGAAACACCAGGATGGGTATGTTTGGTGGTAGTATCAGGTTGGTTCCGAATAGGTCTTTCTTACCCCTCTCTGATAGCCGCTAGTTGTATCGAGTCTCTATAGGTTGTTTAGTGCATGCCGCGCTGCCGCTTCAGTCCACCATACCTATGTAGGCGAGGACCGCCGAATTTTAGTCTCGCCGTGTACTGGCCTCAGTACTGACCGCTCTCTCTTTTTCCTTTGCCCTTTGTCGGCACCCCTTTTGTTTAAGCAGGTTTTGAGATCGACGTCGTTAGCAGGGTTACCCTTCCGGCTTGGCCTGGGCAGGGTTATGGACGCCATTGGTTATTCTTCAGGGCTCTTAGCTCAATTTGCATCTTGTCCGTACTCGGACGCTATATCGTTTTAAAGGTGATTTGGATCTTTGTATTGTATATCTGTATTCTTGACTCTTTGAGTCGCTGTTGTATATATATGTTTTGTGGGTTCCATCGAGGACTATTGTGTAATGATATTACTTCGTTTTCCACCCGCACGCAAGTGCCTGGTGGGCACCTTTGAATCGTTTCTATGCGGGTTTGGCGGGTTTCGCTAAAACTTGCATAGGGCCGATTCTGAGGGTGTTAAAGAGTGGAATCAGAGCTCAGCAGTTGCGATACCCCACAAGTCCAGCCTGTAGGATAACCTAGCTAACGGCCGAAGTAGAGTGTCAAAACTATTTTTGCAAAATCGGTTGGATAGCTCTGATTAGGTCTGATTTTACTCCTTACCCCTCTGCTGCTCTCCGCTCACCTCTGCGTGTTTTGAATCCGCTCTCTTCTCTCTCTTCGAGTCCAGGATTTCTCGTGGTTGGGTTCCATCGTACCTTCAGGGTTTCGCTTCCTCCTTTGGTAACGGTGTTGCTACATCTGGTATTCATGCTATCCGAGGAACCCTTCGTCTGGTGGACTTCTCTTTGTTCCTTCTCGTGCCTTCCGGTGTTTTCCGACGCGACGACATCATCTACGCTAGATCCGATGCAGAGTCTGCATCACTCCTTTGTTTCTGAACCTCGATTGTCGAGATCTTCAGTCTGATTCCGAGAATGGTTGCACGCTTTTCTACTGATTGTGCAGAGTAATAGTTTGGGTGCGTGATGGATTGGCCCCCATGCAGACTACTCACTCTATTCGCTTGTGTACATTGAAGTGGATGAGAATGCATCGGTTCTCTCTTTCTATCAGAGTTAGAGGTGGCTTTATTTGTTGATACCTCTACCTTCGACCTTTTGTTCCCGGAGTGTTCCCTCGACGATCACGGACAACAAAGTCTTGTTAGTGGTGTCGCGAGGATCTACACGATGCGAGAAGATTCAGATCGCCGCCCTTCTTCCCGGTACCATGAGGCGGATCTCGAGGGCGAGATCCATTGTTAGTGGTGTTGAATTGTGGCGCCCCGCAAAAACCACTACTAGAAAATCGCGTTATTTTTGTGCATTGCATCATCATGACCGCATGCTCATGTCATCATGCCACATTGCATTTGAGCATCGTCATCATCATGCATTTGTTTGTCTGAAACTATTTTCGAAAAACATATTTTGTTTTCTAAATACCCCGCCTTTATTTCAAATCCAAAAACCCGGGTCTCCGGATTATTTTGTTTCGTCTACCAATGGATTTCAAAAGCCCCGTTTTAAATATTAAAATATCTATTTTATTTTTAGGGGCAGCCGTACCGGGCCGATCCGACCCAGTCGGCCACCCCCAGTACAAAAACCGGTCTAACCAGACCCTTTTCCTACCCCAACCTAATCTACCCACTCTGCCTCCACCTCATCCCACCCAATCGATGCCCGCCACCTCACCCCTTCCCCAACTCCCTCCACTCCCATGCCGCCACATCAGCCCCTGGCCCCACCTCCTCTCCACCCCACCCCACACAAACACCAGCACACCACACCAGCCCGCCGCCTGGTCCCACCCGTCAGACGGGGGGGGTTCCCCCACCAACCACTCCCCAACCCCATCGCACCTCCACCTCGCGGCTCCGGCCTCCCCCGCCGCCGCCCTCCGATCCCCGTCGGCCCTCCCTCACCTCACCGGATGCCGCCCCGTCGCCCCCGGGCGCCTCTTCCCCAACCTCCGCCGCCTCCCTGCGCCTCACCTCGCCTCAGACCTCTCCTTGTTTCCCAGCCCACCGCTCGATCCCGCATCGCCAGGAGCCCGCCACCACCTTCGGCCCGTCCCCGTCGAGCCGCCGCCGCAGGCGCCCTCTGCTGCCGCGCGGACACCCTCTTCCCCGACCCAAGGCTTAACCGTCGCCGTCACGAGGTTGCCAGAGCGCCTCCTCGCCGTGGTCATCTCGCTTGAGCCCCTGCCACCAGAACCTCCCCTCCGACCTCGGCCCGTCGCCACCGCCTCTGCGCGTCGCCGTCGGCCACTGGTCGCTCTCTCTCGCCCGCATCTACGGTGCCGCAGCCGTCACCTCTCCCCGTCCCCGCTCACCTCCGTCCCCGACGGCCCCCTCTCCGCGTTATGGACACCACCCGTGCGCCCCCTCTCTGGCGCGCCGAGCAGCGCCAGCCTCCGCCCTCCTCTCCCTGGGCCGCTCTGCCTTTCCTTCGCGAGCCCCTGCAGCGCAGTGCCCCGAGTTCCTCCCTTCCGGCCGTGCCCCTGCCCTCTCTGTCGGCCGTCATCGACCCAACGTCGTCGGCCACCTCGCTGTTCTGCGCCTTCCGAGACCAAGATCGCCACCGCAGGCCCACTTCATGTACGATGGCTGCCTCACGTGGATGCGCGCACGGTGCTCTGGAATCTGGGGGCATCCTGGTGTGATGTGAAGAGAGCTGATGGACAACCCCGATGGCAAGTCGTGTACCATGGTGGCGCTAGTGTACATGCATCCATATGTGTTTGTGCGATGTTCCCCAAAACACCCGAGTCCAATACAAGATCGACATCGGCAAACCAAGAGGGAACCCCAAGATCTTCGAGAGAAACTTCGACTTTAGATCCAAGTTCGCCGACCACCCAGGGAACCGGAATGCGAAGACCGAACCCGGGCGCGCCAAGTTCTTCGACCCGAGACCCCGGGGCGACAAGTAATCCTTCCTGGACGCCAAGTTTGCCGAGAACCCGGATGCCAAGGTCACCGACACGGAACGACAAGACCTCCTTCCCACACCGATGCCGACGACGTCGCACGCCAAGTTCTTCTTCCCGAATGCCAAGACCGGCTTGATGGCGCGGACCCGACAAGATCTTCGCAACGACAAGATCGGCACCGACCAGGGCGGATCCGATGTGCCCCGACGCCAACCAAGCTCTTCTTCTCGGATGCGACGAGATCGACTTCCGTTGTCCGAGACCGATCCCGCCGAGACCGAACCCCAGATCCGGACCCTGAGACCCAACCCCGAACCCCTCGGAGCCCAAGTTCGTCGAACCCTAATGTGATTCCCTATCCGAGACCCCATTATTTTTGTAATCTGACATTATCATCTGATGCATATAAAATTGTCATACTTGCATACATGTTGTGGGTTTGGGGGCATTAAACCGATTCACCTTATAACTAAATATGGAGTCCATATGCCGACAAATCTAGTCTTATATGGGCTCTATTTAAAATTGTGTATCAAACCGATGCTATGTTTTGCCATGTTAAGACAACATTTAAAATGTGGGGTATCTAAACAACATAAACCTATTAATTAATTGTCGGGACCCCGGTTCCGCTTAATGTGATCTAATTGCATTGCACCTTTGCCATGTCATACATCATACATGCATCATGCTCGATCTTCTGTCATAGTATTAAATAGTGCATCCGGTGTTTATTCTAGTGTTTTGCTTCTTCGCGGATAAGGCCGTTGAGTTGATGTGAGTGTCGACCCGATCTTCGGATGAACCTTCGGCAATATTTTTCAGGCGAGCATTCTCCCCCTTTCTACCTATTTTACCTTTTTAGTCCTTGTTTCTTCCTTTTGATCTATTGCTATCTGTGTTGCGATGCTCTAGTTTTCGTACCTGTGAAATCCCTTGCAGCCTTATATTGCCTTGGACACATCCTATTACCTGTTGTTTGGAAGATAGTTGGACTTGTGTGTCGTAGTCGCCTGCTCAAGTGCTGTTGCGTGTCGTCAAGTACCACAGTTTTTGGAGTAATGCCTTATGTTTAATGTTGAAGATGATTATAACTTTAATTACTGTTTAATAACTAAAATTGGAAGTAGGTAAATGCAGAGGCACCGGTGGGTAATAGACAATATTTGGATTTTAACCGCTCACTGGTGTCCCGTAGGACCCCGAGTTCTTGACACCTGTTCCGAGATCGAGCGCGCTAACCACAGGTGGGGTGTATGGGCACCCCCATCGATTAGTACCTGATTTCAAAGTATTGTACCGGGGGCCATAAGTAGTTTGGGGCTTTATTACTATCCTGTACTTATGCCATGCTTTACTGCTTTATTTATGATTGTGCGAGGAGCACCTGTACTGTTTAGGTCCGTGACACTTTTTCGCTGTATCGACAAGCCCAGTCACCTTTTCGGGTTCCCAGTCGTTTACAGCCGTCTACACAAACCCTGAGTCCGTCTCGGAGACCGGCCGACTTCGTTGCGGGTAGCTTAGTGGGGTGGCCCTCATGTACTTGCTTTGGGTCTGGGAAACGTCATGACTTAGGCCCCGCCGACATACCGATGGGTGTATGTTAACTGATCTGGCAAAAAGGGTCGAAGTGCGTGTGGATACTTTGGTGCACCCCTGCAGGGTTAAATCTTTTCGAGAAGCCGTGTCCGCGGTTATGGACGACTTGGAGCATAGTTCTCGATCATAGACAACTATAACTAAAGTTTACTGTTATAAATTGACTTGTATCCGATATGACTAGTAATCAGCTCCACTACCACAGAATGGCTAAATAAAAGTACCAACAACTGCTGGGTTTGGGATATCTCATGCTAATTGTATCTGACTAGTAAGTGTTGCAACTACAACGGAATGGTTATCTAAAAGTGCCCACTGCTTATTATATCAGGACGACTATCTATACCTGACTAGTAATTGCTGCAACGATAACTGAATAAATAAAACTGCCAACGGTGTGAGTTCCTCAGTTGACTTCCTCGTTTGGTCTCGAGGGGGAAACACCAGGATGGGTATGTTTGGTGGTAGTATCAGGTTGGTTCCGAATAGGTCTTTCTTACCCCTCTCTGATAGCCGCTAGTTGTATCGAGTCTCTATAGGTTGTTTAGTGCATGTCGCGCTGCCGCTTCAGTCCACCATACCTATGTAGGCGAGGACCGCCGAATTCTAGTCTCGCTGTGTACTGGCCTCAGTACTGACCGCTCTCTCTTTTTCCTTTGCCCTTTGTCGGCACCCCTTTTGTTTAAGCAGGTTTTGAGATCGACGTCGTTAGCAGGGTTACCCTTCCGGCTTGGCCTGGGCAGGGTTATGGACGCCATTGGTTATTCTTCAGGGCTCTTAGCTCAATTTGCATCTTGTCCGTACTCGGACGCTATATCGTTTTAAAGGTGATTTGGATCTTTGTATTGTATATCTGTATTCTTGACTCTTTGAGTCGCTGTTGTATATATATGTTTTGTGGGTTCCATCGAGGACTATTGTGTAATGATATTACTTTGTTTTCCACCCGCACGCAAGTGCCTGGTGGGCACCTTTTAATCGTTTCTATGCGGGTTTGGCGGGTTTCGCTAAAACTTGCATAGGGCTGATTCTGAGGGTGTTACAGTGCTGCACGTGTGCATATCACGGAGGCACCGCCACTTGTGGTGCTAGATCGGATCGGATCGCGAGGAGGAGAAGCGAGTACGACTACATCACCCACGTTCCGACGAACGTTCCGCTGTGCGAATCTTCAAGGGTATGCAGATCTAATCCAATCTCTCTCGTTGTTTGCATCTCCTAGATTAGATCTTGGCTTTCCCTCTGTTCGCATCCGTAGAAAATTTTGATTTACTATGCCGCGAATCCCTTCAGTGGTATCAGAGCTAGATCTATGCGTAGATGTGTTTCACGAGTAGAACGCAACATGGTTGTTGCGGGCGTTGATGTTTTCTGTTGCAAGCCTCTTGTTTGTGTTCTTCTTATGATGCGGGATAGTAGATTGAAGCGGTCCAGGCCAACCTTACGCGACGTCATTCGCAAGACCGGCTCCGCACTTGACGTGTGGCTTGTTCCACACATGCGGCTGGTGGATGTCAGTTTCTCTCACTATAGTTGTCATGGGATTAACACCGGAGTTTGGCAACCATAATATCACCGTTGTGGCTTTCCGTAGGTAAGAATCGTTCTTAGCATCTACTCCCATAAGCCACGTAAAACATGCAACAACAAAGTAGAGGCGTCGAACTTATTTTTGCAGGGAGTGTTTTCTGTGATATGGTATGGCCCAAGATGTGATGTGTATAATGTATGTGATGATCTTGTTTTGTAATGTTTCACGACTTGCATGTCGATGAGTACACAACCGGCAGGAGCCATATGGTTGTCTTTATAATTGTGTATGACCTATGTGTCAACTTCTTATACGCCATGTAATAGTTTCACTTTATCGTTAAGTAGTTAGCAATAGTTGTAGTTGCTATTCGTGGTGCAGGCAATCATGGTGGAGTGATGGAGATCATGCCGGAGCGCACAAGATGGAGATCATTGCGCGAAGATTGGCTATACCATGTCACATTAAAGTTATATGCATGTGATGTTTATCCTTTTATGTATCTTATTATGCTTAGATCGCGACGGTAGCATTATAAGATGATTCCTCACTTAAAGATCAAGATAAAAACTATGTTCTCCCCAAGTATGCACCGTTGCGAAAGTTCGTCGTGTCCAAGCATCACGTGATGATCGGGTGCTATAGACTCTACGCTCACATACAACGGGTGCAAGCCAGTTTTGCACACGCGGAAATACTTGGGTCTAACTTGACGAGCCTAGCATGTACAGACATGGCCTCGGAACACAAGAACCGAAAGGTTAAGCATGAGTCATATGAATGATATGATCGACACTTCGTTGTCCACCATTGAAACCACATCTCTTCTCGTGAAGATCGGATTAGGTGTGGTGAATTTGGATCGTGTTCACTAAACAACTTGAGGGATGTTGAATTTAGTGGGAGTTCATCTAGTAATTTGATTAAGTTGAACTATTTATCATGAACATAGTCTAAGTTGTACTTGCAAATACTGTAGATCACATGGCCAAGTCCAACTTCAACTTCAACATTTTTGCTGAGAAGGAAAAGCTTAGAAACAATGGGCCTAACTTCACCAATTGGTTCCGCAATCTAAGAATCATTCTCTCTGGCGGTCAAAAGGACTATGTCCTTGGGAAAGCGTTAGGTGACCCCCCTGCTGCAACTGCGCCGGCTGATGAGAAAACTGTCTATCAGTCGCTCAAAGATGATTATGGTGTGATTAAGAGCACCATGTTGTTTGCTATGGAACCGGAACTTCAAAATCGTTTTGAAGACTATCCCGGGCCCTTTGAGATTCTCGAAGAGCTGAAAACCATGTTTCAGACTCAGGCCCATTCTGAGAGATATGAGATCTCTGAGAAGTTCTTTAACTGCAAGATGGAGGAAGGGAGTTCCTTTAGTGAGCACGCCATTAAGATGACGGGCTACACTCAACGCCTTGAGCAACTGGAATGCACGATTCCAGAGGAGCTCAAGATTGACAGGGTTCTGCAATCACTCCCTCCCAGCTACAAAAGTTTTGTAGTGACTCATAATCAGATTGGTTCCACTGATACGATCACCAAGCTCTTCGCAAAGCTGAAGGCCGCGGAAGTGGACATCAAAAAGGATAATCATGTGTTGATGGTCAACAAGCCCACCTTCAAGAAAGGTAAGGGTGCAAAGAAGCCCTTCAAGAAAGGCGGCGGCAAGGACGTTGCCCCTGCTGAGAAGAAGCTCAGGTCTGGTCCTAAGCCGGACACTGAGTGCTTCTATTGCAAGGACAAGGGTCACTGGAAGCGCAACTGTCCCAAGTACTTAGCGGACAAGAAGGCTGGCACCATCAAAGGTATATTTGATATACATGTTATTGATGTTTTCCTTACTAGCCCTCGTTGTAGTGCCTGGGTATTTGATACCGGTTCAGTTGCTAATATTTGTAACTCGAAACAGGAGCTACGGAATAGACAGCGGCTTGCGAGGGATGAGGTGACGATGTGCGTTGGCAACGGATCAAGAGTTGATGTGATGGCCGTCGGCACGCTCTCCTTAGTTTTACCTTCGGGATTAGTTTCAAACCTTAATAAGTGTTATTATGTGCCTGCGTTGAGCATGAACATTATTTCTGGATCTTGTTTATTGCAAGATGGTTATTCATTTAAATCGGAGAATAATGGTTTTTCTATTTATATGAGTAACATCTTTTATGGTCATGCACCTATTGTGAATGGTTTATTTCTTCTAGATCTCGAAAGGGATGAAACACACATCCATAACATTGAGGCTAAGAGATGCAAAGTAGATAGTGATAATACTACTTATTTGTGGCACTGTCGTCTAGGTCATATTGGTGTAAAGCGCATGAAGAAACTCCATTCTGATGGACTTTTGGAGTCTCTTTATTTTGAATCATTTGACACATGCGAACCATGCCTCATGGGCAAGATGATCAAAACCCCGTTCTCCGGTATGATGGAGCGAGCAACGGACTTGTTGGAAATCATACATATCGATGTATGCGGACCGATGAGTGTTTCGACGCCCGGTGGATATCGCTATTTTCTCACTTTTACCGATGACTTAAGTAGATATGGGTATATCTATTTAATGAAACATAAATCTGAAACATTTGGAAAGTTCAAGGAATTTCAGAATGAAGTGGAGAACCATCGTAACAGAAAGATTAAGTTTCTACGATCCGATCGTGGGGGCGAATATTTGAGTTATGATTTTCTCACGCATCTTAAAGCAAGTGGAATCGTTTCACAACTCACGCCACCCGGAACACCACAGCGCAATGGTGTGTCTGAATGCCGGAACCGAACCCTATTAGATATGGTCCGATCGATGATGTCTCTTACTGATTTGCCGTTATCATTTTGGGGTTATGCATTAGAAACCGCTGCATTCACTTTAAATAGGGCACCATCTAAATCCGTTGAGACGACACCGTATGAACTATGGTTTGGTGCTAAACCTAAGTTGTCGTTTCTTAAAGTTTGGGGATGCGAAGCTTACATCAAGAAGTTGATGCCGGACAAGCTCGAACCCAAAGCGGAGAATTGCGTCTTCATAGGATACCCTAAGGAAACTATTGGGTATACCTTCTATCACAGAACCGAAGGCAAAGTGTTTGTCGCAAAGAACGGTTCCTTTCTTGAGAAGGAGTTTCTCTCGAAAGAAGTGAGTGGGAGGAAAGTAGAGCTAGACGAGGTTATTGAACCTTCTCTTGAATTGGAGAGTAGCGCAGCACCTGAAATTGTTCCAGTGCCGCCTGCACCAACGATAGAGGAAGCTAATGACAAGGATCATGAAGCTTCGGACGATGCTGCTACTGAGCGTCGGAGGTCGACAAGGTCGTGTGCCCCTCCTGAGTGGTACGGCAACCCTGTCTTGACTGTCTTGTTAGTAGAAGACAGTGAACCTACGAACTATGAGGAAGCGATGATGAGCCCAGACTCTGGGAAATGGCTAGAAGCCATGAAATCCGAATTGGGATCCATGAGCGAAAACCAAGTATGGACTTTGGTGGACCCTCCTAGCGACCGAAAGGCCGTTGAGTGCAAGTGGATCTTCAAGAAGAAAACGGACGCGGATGGTAATGTTACCGTCTATAAAGCACGGCTTGTTGCAAAAGGTTTTTGACAAGTTCAAGGTGTTGACTACGATGAGACTTTCTCTCCCGTAGCGATGTTTAAGTCCATTCGGATTTTATTAGCAATTGCTGCGTTTCATGATTATGAAATATGGCAGATGGATGTCAAGATTGCTTTCCTCAATGGCAACATTGATGAAGAGTTGTATATGATACAACCCGAAGGTTTTGTCGATCCTAAGGATGCTGATAAAGTATGCAAACTTCAGCGTTCCATTTATGGACTGAAGCAAGCATTTCGGAGTTGGAACCTTCGTTTTGATCAAGTGATCAAGAGCTTTGGATTTGTTCCAAATTGCTACGAAGCTTGTATCTACAAGAAAGTGAGTGGGAGCTCGGTGACGTTTCTGGTACTATATGTGGATGACATATTGATTATTGGAAATGACATCAACATGCTTAACGATGTGAAGAGTTATTTGAACAAGTGTTTTTCAATAAAAGACCTAGGTGAAGCTGCTTATATATTGGGCATCAAAGTCTATAGAGATAGACAAAGACGCCTGATAGCTTTAAGCCAGAGTACATACCTAGACAAAGTTCTGAAAAGGTTCAGAATGGATAAGGCAAAGAAAGGTTCAGTGCCTATGTTGTCAGGTAAGATATTGAGCAAGGCTCAGTGTCCAGCTACGGTAAATGATAGGGAAGCTATGAGCAAAGTGTCTTATGCCTCAGCCATAGGTTCCATCATGTATGCCATGCTGTGTACTAGACCGGATGTGTCCAATGCTCTTAGTTTGACGAGCAGGTATCAAAGTGATCCAGGAGTGGAACACTGGACAGTCGTGAAGAACATCCTAAAGTACCTAAATAGAACTAAAGAAATGTTCTTAGTCTATGGGGGTGATGAACAACTCGTCGTAAAAGGTTACGTCGACGCTAGTTTTGACACCGACAAGGATGATTCTAAATCTCAGACAGGATACGTGTATATTTTGAATGGAGGAGCTATGAGCTGGAGAAGCTGCAAGCAAAGCGTGATCGCGGGATCTACAGTAGAAGCGGAATACATGGCTGCTGCAGAAGCGTCAAGTGAAGGAGTTTGGATCAGGAACTTCATCACTGAGCTTGGTGTGGTTCCAAGTGCATTGGACCCACTTGAGATATTGTGTGACAACACTAGCGCCATAGCACTCGCTAAGGAACCAAGATATCATCCAAAGACCAAGCATATCAACCGCAAGTTTCATATAATCCGAGATTATATAGCAGATGGAGATCTGAAGATTAGCAAAGTACATACAGATCTGAATGTCGCAGATCCATTGACTAAACCTCTTCCACGTGTAAAACATGATCAGCACCTCAGTGCCATGGGTGTGAGATTGTTGCCAGATGTAAACTAGATTATTGACTCTAGTGCAAGTGGGAGACTGTTGGAATTATGCCCTAGAGGCAATAATAAAGATCTTATTATTATAATTCTTGTTCATGATAAAATTTATATTCCATGCTAGAATTGTATTAAGCGGAAACTTTAATACTTGTGTGGTTTGTGAACAACACCGTGTCCCTAGTACGCCTCTATGGAATAGCTCATTGATCAATGATGGTTAAGGTTTCCTAACCATATACATGAGTTGTCAATTGATAATGAGATCATATCATTGGGAGAATGATATGATGGACAGACCCAAACTAAGCGAAGCAATTAGATCGTGTCATCGTGTTCGTCTTTGCGAAGCTTTTCTTATGTCAAATATTGTATTCCTTAGACCATGAGATAATACAACTCCCTGGTATCGGAAGAAAGCTTTGAGGTCATCAAACGTCATCCTATGAGAGGGTGATCATAAAGGTGTCTCTCAGGTGATCGGAAAGTATCTGTTGGGTTGTATGTATCGAGATGGGATTTGTCCCTCCCAAGTAGGAGAGATATACTTCGGGCCCACTCGGTAATCGATATCAACACCGCTTGCAAGCATGTGGTTAAAGAGTTAATCACAAAGTGATATCGGATTACGCAATGAGTAAAGTACTTGCTGTGAACGAGATTGAACTAGGTATGATGGTACCGACGATCGAATCTCGGGCAAGTAAAATATCGCGAGACGAAGGGAATATATATGGGATTGATTGAATCCTGGCATCGTGGTTCATCCGATATGATCATCGATGAATGTGTGGGAGTCAATATGGGTTTCCAGACCCCGCTGTTGATTATTGATAGAAGATCATGTCTGCATATTCTCGAACCCGCAGGGTCACACACTTAACGTGTCTCGATGCTAGGATAGATTGGATAATTGGTTTATGAGTTTTTGTTCGGAGTCTCGGATGGGATCCGGGACATCACGAGAGGTTCCGGAGTGGTCCGGAGAATAAGATTCATATAAGGCAGTGCAGTTTTTGGAGTTCGGAATTGTTCCGGGTTAATCGGTATTGTACCGGAAGCTTCTAGAACCTTCCGAAAGGGGACCAACGTGGCCCCACCTTCCGGGAGGGGGCATGGGCCTATGAGGGAGTGCCCTAGCCGCATTGGGCCAGGGGCACAAGGCCCCATAGGGCCCAGCCGGCCAAGAGAGTTTTAAACTCGAGATAGACCTTCTAGAAGGGGGGGTTTCCTTGCCCCCCACTCCTTATCCTTTGGGGCCGCCGGTTTGGGCTTGGGGGAGGGGCTAGGGCTGCGCCCCCCCTCTATATAAATAGGGGTGGGGGCGCACCAAACCCACACACCTTCCCCTCCAAGAGCTAGCCGTCCTGCTGCCCTCCTCTCTCTCTCCCTCCCGACTGCGTGTAGGCGAAGCCCTGCTGCAGAAACTCTCCACCATATACACCGCGCCGTCGCGTTGTAGATCCAACCCATCTCTCCACCATACTTGCTGGACCAAGGAAGGAGGAGACGTCGAGGTGCTGCACGTGTGCATCTCACGGAGGCACCGCCACTTGTGGTGCTAGATCGGATCGGATCGCGAGGAGGAGAAGCGAGTATGACTACATCACCCACGTTCCGACGAACGTTCCGCTGTGCGAATCTTCAAGGGTATGAAGATCTAATCCAATCTCTCTCGTTGTTTGCATCTCCTAGATTAGATCTTGGCTTTCCCTCTGTTCGCATACGTAGAAAATTTTGATTTACTATGCCGCGAATCCCTTCACGGGAATCTTCACGGCCTCCTTGTCCTGCGGGATCAGACCCCGCTCACGAATCTTGCGCAGGTCGCCCTCACGCGTCTCCGACCGCCGCCAACCACCGTCGATGACGCGAGTGGCGGTGGTACCCTTCTTGCCACCGGCAGCAGCGCTGGTTCCCACTGCGGCGGAGGCCTTCTTCGGTTTCCCCATTGCAGTACGACGCCGGCAGCGGCGTGAGCACAGAAAAGAAGACGGGAAGGATCAAAGAACTTCCAGCGCGCGGCGAGAAAAGATCAAGAAAGTGGAAGCAGTGAAACGAGAATGGCTGCGGTGAAAACAAACAAAATTTTCCCCACAGATTATAAGGACGAACACGATAAACAAGGACCGTTCATCGGGAAGCCCTAGAGCCAGCATCAAAATCCAACCGTCCACGTGTCAGCACAGCAGCGGACCGTCGCTCACACGCCGTCCACTACACACGGAAATCGAGGCGTTGCCGTAATTATCTCCACGTCGCGCGTGACCAGTTAATTCAAAGTCAGAAGGTGGGACCCACGTTCGGCTAGTCGCGTCACCTCTGGCGCCGCAGACGCTTGAGGTCACCGATCATCAGCACTGACGTCATCAAAGCTATACTAGCAACGGTTACAAATCTTTGACTACACAGCTAAAGTACTCACTTGAATCTACGATTCGAGTAACTACTCGGGGGCTACTCCTATCAGGAGCGCTGGCCGTGCACCCGAGGTATGACTAAGGTACTACACCGCTGAACTATTCTTCGAGTCCTACGTCAAGTCTACGACTCCACTACGGACTCGGGGGCTACTCCCATAGGGAGGATGGATTCAAGCATCCGAAAAATTTGTGTCCTACAGACCTAAAGTCAACAACGACTGAATTAAAGTCTCTGCTCGAGTCTACGAGTCGAATAGACACTCGGGGACTACTCCCATAGGGAGCGCTCGTCGCGCACCCTATGAATTCTTTGACTGCGATCCTTCGGATCAGCATGCAAAAACTTTTCAGCAACTCTGCCCCAGCCAACACTAAGTGAGTAAACATCCTCCTTGGCCATCCAAAACACCTCCGCGGTGATAAAATTTCGGATGCTGCGTCTACGATGCAAAGATAAGACCTATAGATACCATCTGATGGCCTAGCAACGCACACGACTGCGCTCTGCTAGTAATAATCCATGCCAGCAGGCGCGATGAAAATCCCGATGGACGCGTTGGGTACATCATTCGAAAATTACTGGAATTCTACTCTTGTAAGTCCTCAACGTCCTGAGTTGAATTACGCCAGCATTTGTTCCGGGTTCGAGTCGAGGGACTCGAATCTGGAGAAGATCGTGTTGTTTTGTCCTAAGACAGTTAACTTACCCTGATCCGTCGGGAGAGTCAGACACACGCATCAACAATCCCTACACACTAAGATCGTTCTCTAGTGAACAGAAAACAGCTGCACCCGAAAGATTGAAGAGTCCTCAGCCGAATCTACGATTCGACTGAACACTCGAGGCTACTAACATGGTTATACCCCACGGGTACACGACCTTAGTATACCTGGTCCAGCCCAAGGAAGGCCCACGAGAATATACACGGCCCATGAAGACTTTCGGGTGGCCCAAGCCCATGATGTCTTCGGATCCTTGGAGAGCAAGACTAGATTAGATAGAATATTCAAAGGGGCAAACCCTAAACCTGTAACTGACTCGATCTGTGCCCGGGACCTGCCTACCTCTATATAAAGGCTAGGAGGGCACGACGAGAAGGGCATCTCGCATACCACCGCATACACACCTCCACGCCAGATTGCATCTGTGCACCCCTGTAACTTTCGGTTCCGCCGTAATCAAGAGCAGACAAGCAGGAGTAGGGTTTTCCCTCCGGAGGCCTGAACCTGGGTAAACCTCGTGTCCCTGTGTTGCTTGTTTGCTAACCGTTCCGCGATCTCCAGCATCCCCATCTTCTCCAAAACCCAAGCTCATAACAATGGGCATTGACGAGATTAAACCTCGTCATTTACCATCTCAGTATTTCATCTCGTTGGCTCTGCTGCCCATGATCGAGGAGGTACAAACCTGCCGTGAGGATTTATTCAACCATTCAAACCGTAAAATTCATAGCAACAACGCCATGAATGACAGAGAGGTGGACATGTATGCTGAAGCGAGGCGGAACACTTCTAGATAGTGTAGCCGAGAACGACTTGGTCGTCGTCCTGATGGTACCCTGGGTGGATTCCAACAGCAGTCCTGCCCGCTGTTTGTCCTTGAGAGCCCCGGGCAGATCGGCCATCCGGGCCTTGGGGAATGAGGAGCTGCCCTGAGGGAGCTGGAGCGCGAGAGATGCGAATTCGGGCGAAGGCGATCCCTCGCAGGGCATGAGGATGGTGGAGCTGAGCAGAGCATATGGCCATCTTGGTCGTCTGGGAGGCGGCGGGGCGCTTTCCAAGTCGTGGAGCACACACATGGTAGACCAGTCGGTGATCGGGGAGCCACCGTCGAGGTGAGCAGCTGTGCCGAGGATCCAGACTGGCCACGATGCACGAGGAGGACCCGATCTTTCCCAGTGGCTGTGCACCTTGCCCACGGCTGCAATGCCAGAGTAGGACCTGATCCATGAGCCGCGGCATAGCCGGCTGGCCAGGGGGAGCTAGCTGCGAGGGAGAACTCCAGCGGGGTCGGGGACCGCCGTCCAGGCGGCATGAAGTAGGGCGTACGTAACGCCGGAGAGGATCCGACCCACAACACAGCCGTTGGGCAGGGGAGATGGCAGGGAGAGCTCCAGCACAGAAGTGGCATAGGCAGGAGGCAGCAGCATGTGAGGCGTCGGGGCTAGGGGAGGAACATCTAGGAAGAAGATAAGGCGCACCTCAACCTTCCAGAAACGTCACAACCGCCTAGAGAGAGACCTCACAAACGATAGAGAAACATAAACCAAATCAAGAAAAAAACCTGCGCGAGATCTATAGTAAAATCGTTGATTTGGTTGCCCTAAACGAGCGCTGAGATGCATCACTTTCATATTTATACTATTAAAAAGACTAGCTGAATGCTCGTGTGATTGCCACGGTCCTTTATTTTTTTATATCATCAAATATTTCTCACATATGAAAATGAAATCCGTATCTAAATATTCTTTAGTGTGTAAGTTTGGAGTAAAGTTAGTGAACCTACACATTAAAAAAATCTATATACATACAATTTTTAAAAAAAAGACCTCACACACTTGTCATCTAAAGATAACTCTAAGAATCTGAAGCATCTGCCACAATTTTATATGCTTCTACACTGGGATTTTTTACATAAATAAACATCATTATTATCTGAACCTAAGGGCTAAGGTCACGTTGTTGATTCTTCCAATACGTTATGTACAAGGAAAACAAAAAGTAATCATATCTTAGAAAAAGGTCTATTACTAATCCAACATTGTACCTTACGCTCGTTGAGACAACCTGAATCATTGCGCTCACGTCCATGTCTGACCCGAAGAACTGAATGCCATCACAGTGTACAACAGAGGTGTCTACCACCACGGCACCAACAGAAAAATACAACCTGGGCTAGCACAGAGCGCAGCGAGCAGAGCAACAGCCGAGTTGTGCATGTCGAAGTAACCGTGATAAATATTGCCGTGTCCTGCCTAGATCTTACCGGAGCTGGACGACAGGTCGCACCAGTGATTGGGCACGGCTTCCGGACGTGCTGGGCATAGACCTTGTTTTGGTCCACCTCCAAGAGGACGCGGCCGAAGAGGGGCTGAGCAGTTCGATGTCGCCTAGGCTTGTGAGCAGAGTGCGATCCAACAAACCCCGGCCACGCGCCCGTACGTGTCTCTGGACGGTGCCTGTGCCCGGGCAGTCAACGGCCAGGACGCGCACGTATCCACTTTCCTCTGGGCGTAGCAACGTCGCCGGCCCCTTCGAGCACGCACGCGGCACGCCTAGCTGACCCGATTTCACCGAGCACGGGCGGCGTCAACGGGTTGGCTCCGCGATTCTGCTGCATCAACGCGTTCCACCGCCTCAGCCTAGAATAATCTGCATCTGCACGCCGCCCGCGAGCGCAGTCACCTCTGTTCTCCACGGCCGCGCATCCCAATCAAGGAGAGGAGGACGGGCCTTCGTGCGCCACCGACTGATTCTGCCGCTCCATGCCCGCCTTGAAGCTCCAGGAGGACAGGCCTCCTATGCGCCACAGATGGATTCTGCCTCTCCAGGTTATAGGAGGTCCATCCGCGTGGTCGCCGTCGCAGTCTTGCTAGTCGCGCTCAATGTGTCAGCGCCGATACGGGGAGTAGGGGAGGCCGGCGGAGGAAGGGGAACGACGGCTGGGGGCGTAGCGGGTGGTAGGGGAGGCCGGCGGAGGAAGGGGAATGACGCCTGGGGGGCGTAGAGGGTGGCGCTGGAAGATGAGGGGAGAAGATAAGGCTGGCTTTGTGTCACTTAGCGGTGGCAGGATGGTAAATACCCCGAACACGCAGAGGCAAAACCGTCTTTTCAAGGCAGACGGAAATTTTCTGGACGGTGGCGAACGGTCCGAATCTTCTATACTATTAAAAAGATTGGGACCGTTCGTCACCCAGAAATTTTTCCCGTCTGCCTTGAAAAGACAGTTTTGCCCCTGCCTGTTTGAGAGTATTACAAGCACTGCCACCGCCAAGTACCACAATCCCTATCCACCCACGTCCTTCCTGATCCCCTCCCTCATCTCGATCCCCCGTCGGCGCATGCCGTCGGCCGCCTACGCTTTTGGATTCCACCGCCGAATCGTCAAATCGACGCTCGCTGCCGCTGAATCGAGCCGGTCGCGGTCGCGCAGCCGCTCCGAGCCTCCCCGAGCGTCATTGTGGAGTCCCACGAGCAGGCCACCAGCTACCCTCGGCTGCTCCTACCCTCCCGGCCTCATGGTTGTGCTGCTCCAAACTGCCTCAACAGCGCTGGTCCGAGTCCGCCTAGCCTGCCCTGCTCGCCGGAAAAGGAGAAGCAGCCACTGCCATGTTCGTCGCCCAGGTTCCCCTGCACCAGGGAGGCAAGCGGCATGCGAGGACGAGGCTGCATCTGATGTTGTTTTCTTCACCTTCTTTGAACTTCTGAAAATATATCTCTCTGACTTTTCCAAGAAAAAAACGAATCCATCATTGGGGAATATGACCAGTATCCTGATGCCTTGGAAAGAACAAATCCCAAACCACAAACTGATGAGTAGGTAAAGGTTTGTCACATGCGCTTATAATTTGGATGCTCATCTGAAATAACTTGTCTTAACGTAGGTTTGATTTGATAAAATGAATGAACATGTATGCAGAATTGCAGAAATGAGAGATTAGCAAAAAAAAATCTTTCAAACTACACCGATCAGCAAAGCAGTAGCATACAAATAGAACTAGGAGCCTCCTGCTTCCTGTTATGTCTCAGACATGGATGCTGCCGTCGGCAAGCGGCCTCAGGTCAGCAGCAAGCAAGACAAGTCTCATGCGCCGGCATCAGACTAATTTGCCTATTACTTCCCGGTGAGGGCTAACCAAATCCGGAACAGTAGCTCCCAAGTCTTGATTGATTCGCTGCTGACAGTGGTATTGGACGTGGCTAAACTTGCAATGCAAAGCTAGCTAGAATTAGATAATTTGTTCGATTGTACGGAGCGTTTCATAGCATTAGTATATTTAAATTTGATATTGGCCAATCCACTGTGAGGTACTCCCTCCGTTTGGAAATATAAGATGTTTTAGATTTGTGAAGGAAATGTATCTAGACACATTTTAGTGTCTAGATTCATTTGAACCTATACACTAAAACGTGTCTACATACATCTTCTTCACAAACCTAAAACATCTTATATTTCTAAACGGAGGGACTAGAAGCGTTAGGAAGGTAATGTAGCCAGGAAAATAGAGAGAGGAATCCTCACTCCAGTAGCGAGGGCCACAAGGCGAAGTCGACTTCAAAACTGTAGTTTTTTTCCTTCCCTACTCTGGCATTTCTCCCCATCCGTCTTCGTCGCTCGTCGACCACTATGGGTGGAGGCAACGCGCTTCTCATAAATTGGACCTGCACTTTCACAAATGATCGAGATGTAATAAAATCCCAATAAATTGGAATGTGGATGAATTACCTTTTCCATCCGCGACTTGAGGGAGGCGACACGATCGGATCCTAGCTCGCGTGAAAGGAGCTGAGTAGAACGACATGGCGGTGAGGCTCCACGCTGGCAGACGCTGGTTGGTGGCAGCACGGAACGACAAGTTGGCCGGGAACTCGCGTCGAGGGTGAGCAGAGGGCGAGGATGCGTTGGAGACGGAGGAGAAACAGAGATATAGGCCGAGTAGATCGAGCAAGGCTCGGTCTGCGTCGATCTGGGAGAGAGCAGGTAGGTTGTTGGCTGAAGACCCAATGGCTTTTCCTGGTGGAGTGGAGGTTTTTTTTTGGCAAAAGAGCCAAGGGAGCTTCGGCCCTGGGCCTTACCGGGTCGCCATGTGGGTCGTGGGACAGGCTGGGAGGGTGGTAGGTGGCCTTGACAGCTGGCTGGGTTGGCTGGATTGCCTTACACCGCAAAAATATTATTTTATTAATTTTTCTATTTTGTTTAGATTTTAGAGAAGAAAAATACGAGGCCGTTGCAACGCACGGGCATTCAGCTAGTTTTTTTTAATAGTATAGATTGGGACCGTTCGTCACCCCACCAAATTTTCCGTCTGCCCGGATTTGACGCTTTTGCCCCTGGTAGTTTGAAATATTTACCCACACTGCCACCGCCAAGCGAAACCCGACCTTATCCCCTCCCCTCCCTCATCTTCCAGCGCCGCCCGCTACGCCCCCTCACCCCCCACGTTCGCCGCTCGGCCTGCGTTGTCCTTCCGCTTCCCCTGCCTCCTCTCCTCTGTTGTGCCGCCGCGCTGCTCACCCTCCTCCGCCTGCGCTCCTCCGCAGCTTCGATTCCCAATTTCCTCAGTTGCTGGCAGGAGGCTGCGCCGAAGGGAAGATACCCACGGTCGGCCGGCTCCACCAGCTTCCCTGATGTGCCACCTCCAGACGCCCCGCGCGCCGCCGGGGGCCTCCCTGCCTTGCCTCGCCTCGCCCCGCTCACCCCACCTCCAACTAGCTGCGCGTCGCTGCGCGCCGCTGCGCCTCTTCCCCGCGCCGCCTCACCCAATCCCATATGCAACGCCCAAGGACGTCCCAGGTCGAGAGCAGAGGTGGCTGCCCTGGGTGCCGTGTGGCGTCGCGAAGGAGGCCAAACGGGGCCTGATGGCATATCTCTGTTTGGGGGCTCAGTCACCGTCGTCGCCTAGGGGTTGCAAACTAAAGACCGCTGGTGGTAACTGCTCCGGCGTGGCCGCCCCTGGTTCTGCTGCCATCGCTCGCCTCGCCGATTGGTCTCTTAGTTTCAGTCTCTTGATGTTCTATAGTTTTTTTCTTTTCCCATGTTTGCGTTTAGCAAAATCCCCTCTTATCTGCTTGGATTATCCATGGTTTAGCCACTAAAAGTTATGGTGCTAAGCAAGAATCAGTGTTGTGCTTCTGTCAAACAAAGCTAGCTGATGGATATAACAAGAACCGAATTTATAAATCGGATTAGCATTGAGCTATTTTGACATGAAGAGTACAATTTCTTCATATGAATGTACCATGGCATCGCTTCCTTAAAAATCATTTTTCATCCCACTGTAATATAAGCATCGTTTCTGTAGCTATGAAGGCTACCAAGCTTTAGCAATAACAAATCTATAGAGGGATGATATCCAAGAGTAAGAACGATGATGCCCGCATGACAACTGATCTCTTACTTTCCATGCTCTTTTCTCAAGGTGTTGGCTCTCTTTTAAAAAAGCAAGTATGCTAGCAGGTGTTCTTATTTAGCATATTCCTTTTTCCATATAAACACAATTTATAATCATTTATGTACATTGTTTTGCGGAACACTGATTAGATCAGAGTTTGCTTGGGTACAATATTGGTGAGAAACATAATGCTTACGGTCAATTCCTTTTATTTTTGGGTTTTTAGCCATGACACTTTTCGAACGCCGAAATAGTTTGCCATTTACACACAATCTTAGCGTAGTGTTATCCAGCATACCTCTGGGCATCAGGTGTCTTTCAAGATTCAGTTAACTCTATAGAACAAGTCTTTAATGCCAAGAAGTGGTATACATTTACTTATCAATATTTTCATCTTAGACACGCTAGCTTAGTAGCAGTTAACCACCTCCAGCTCCTTGAAGCAACAAATTGTTATTTTTAGTTTTACCGTAGTAGATATTGCATTTGACGTCTTACCCTCGTTATTGTACGTGAAGTCAAAATGCAGGGTATTCTTGTACAATTTCTTCTTGCAGTATAGGGTCAAGTTATTGTTTGAGAAAGGGAAATTAAGTGATCAATCTCGGAACCCACACTCTGCCCATCTAGGTTCAGGACATCCAAAGACCATTGCAGCTAGCATTATTAGAGAGAAATCATGGCTTTGACATTTTATCAGGTTTGACATTTTCCCTTTTCTTATGATCTGTATATTTTGTAATTACCTTGAAATATAATTTTTTTTATCGCGTAACATCATATACTACATACACACCGTTGATGATTTTCAGACTGATACTAATATGTTTATGTACTATTTTACAATCTTAAATTTGGAGGGTCGTGGTCGCAGCCTGGCTCTCCGTGATGTCGTGTTTGACCCGATGCCCCCATGTCCAAACCTCCATGAGCTCGAGGCGGCGACTGCCGCCCCTTTGGTCTGCTCCTCGCCGGCCACCCAAGTGTTGCTGTCACCGGGTCTTGTGGCACCTGCTCCTGCCTCTGCCTGCAGGTTTCCAAGGACATGAATCATAAATACAGCTCATAAAATAGGGAGATCGTTGTTAAATCAATTCAGTGACATAAAATTTGAAAATGAAATATCAGGTTACCAACGTATACTGAATGAATATTCTCTGTTTTCATAGCTGAGCCATCTAGCAGTAGATTCCTTTTCTTCACAATGTAATGTCTGGACACAGTTTCTCGATCGCAGAACCACTGCTCTCAGATTGGATTCATTAGAGGAGTCTCATCCAATTGAGTTAATCTCATTGCTTACTCCATGACATGGCCTGGTCGGATGGTTGGATTACTTGTGCACTACTTCCTCAAACACAACAGATGTCATATACTATGTTATCGTAGAACTAGAAGAATATATTTTAAACCGTAAATTTTGACATCCTTTTTTGTTATTGACACATTATCATGCTTGGCTTGTAAAGTGTCTATGCCTACAAAGAATATTGAATATGATGCTCAAATATTTTCAGTCTGACATCTTACTTCCAAGATTAAGTTCACTAGATGTATCAACATATATTCAGCTTGTGGTGGTGTTAACGTTTTGACTTCTCATGCTGACTTGTGACACACACACAATTTTCACTATTCATTTTACTAGATGCTCAGGTTGAAATACACCATGCCAGTGAAGTTGATCAGATTTTATATGCTATTAGCTATGAAAAGGGTGGTTCTGTTATTCGCATGCTACAACCTTGGTGTAGATCTTTTTCAGGTCTAATATCGCCTCTACCTTAAATTCTTATCATATTTTTTTCTCGCCATGTTTCTTAAAAGCGTATGGAGCCAGTCTCATGTTGTTTCATGACTCGCATGGAAAGGAAGCGAGAGACATAATCTCCAAACAATATGCCACGCATCGCAGCCACGGTTTTGGGCCGATCCTGGTAAGGTGGTGACCGGCCCCCGAGACTTACGAGGAGCTGTCACCTCAGCCTTTGGTAGAAGGCCATAACAAATGTAATAGAAGGGCTCCATGTGGCAATGGGATAGCCCTTTTTTAAGTTAAATTAATAAGTACATGAGTGCTAATTGAGATTACAACTGTTTCGATCGTGTGGAGAAGAGCTACACCTAGGTCTAGGGAGATATGTTGGCGCATTGGATTGAAGAGAAATAGATGGGAGATAGGACATTCCTTTATATTTTTCTATGTGTCATTTTTATGTTACATAATTTCGGTCATTTTTAAATGTATGTGTGAAAGCATGCACTTTCAGTATTATTAGTTTCTTTTAATCAAGGGTGTTAACCAATATCCATTGTAAAAAAGATATTGCACCTGAGAAAATGGAAGTAAACGTTGAAATGTTTGTTTTGACTTTCTGTTTACCCTATCAACATGTTATTATTAAGTGTATAATGTTGAATGGGTTTAGATTTGTTGATAAATATTACTATCATCGATCCATAATAAGTGTAGTTGATTTAGTATAGCTTTGCACACTAAATTAGCAACGCTTATTATGGACTAGAGGGAGTACTTTAAAATATGTCCCAATTTTGCGGATCATGAGCGGAAAAAAGATAGATTATGTCGATGGTCCAGACAAATCAAAAGACATAAGCACTTCACAATTAATCATTGCTACAGAGTTAAACTATTCAATCTAGAGAGACCGTAGCAATGCACGGGTATTTTGCTAGTATGTAGTAATGTGACTATGTTTGTAATACCATTTGGCTATCTTTGTTATATACTTCTCAAAATTATTTTATGTCTTTCTGTTTTTTAAAAAAATCATGACAACGTATAGGTATTCAACTAGTTGCAATAAATGAGACAATAGTCGATGATATCGTGGTGCCGCTCATGTAACGAAAACGGTCTGCGTGCCGACTAGGACAACGTGTATGACCCGGATACACCTGGCCCTGCGACCGGCAACAGCCCGTCACCCCCCTCGGGCTATAAATCTCTTCCTCCCTGCAACAGCCGCCTGCTTCCCGTCTCCGCACACCCGCAAGCCAACCCACCCCCGCCCTTCCTCGCGACCAAACCCTAGACACACACGCCTCCGATCCCCTCTCCCCGATCTCTATAAAACACCGTCGATTTCAAATTCGTAGCCCCCGATCCCCCGGCAGCTCGTCCCTTCGCGCCTCAATCGGAGCCCTCCGATCGGGCTCCCGCGCGGGGGTACCGTCGCTGTCGGGGTCGGGATCTGAGGCGGAGGCGAGGGGATCTTGGGGGGTGGATGGCGGAGGCGGAGGCGTCGGCGGCGTCGGAGGGGAGCCAGCCAGTGGACCTGTCCGTGCACCCCTCCGGCATCGTCCCCACGCTCCAGTAAGTCCTGGATGCCCCCTTCCCCCACCAAAGATCCCGTCTCTGAGGTTTCCCGGTGGGGTATTTTCATGGCAGCGCTTCTTGGGCCGTTTCTGGACGCGCGGTTGAGCTGTTCGATGAATTGGGCGTGGACTATGAGCTCAGTTTGATTGGTTTCCCGGTTTGGGTTTCACTAGCGAGGAAGAAGGATGCGTATGTATATGAGTTTTAGGGATTCGGTCAAGTACAGCCCATACAATTAATTAACAAGTTAACGATGCACTGTTTGATGAATTGCATTGATGAAAATTTATTAATAAACTAGTAAAACGCATCAACAATATGGCGCATCAAAGTATTCTTTTTTAAGTATTCAAAGAATACTTTGGTTTCTGAAAAAAACGTGTTCTTTTTTAAGGCTTGACCCTGATTTTTCTAAATGTATTGATATACTCTGGTTTAGAAAAAAATGATGTTCTGAACAGAGCCTAAATGGTTGAGCTGTTGTTGAGTTGGGATTGATCTTCCTGGTGGATGAGGGTTGGATTGTACTGTACAGATGTTTGGTTAGGACACAAATTGGGATATCATTGGAGATAGACCAGATACAATCAGACAGCATAACTAGTATCGCAAATTGTACAGTTGTTGTTCATGATGCTTTGATGAATCACGCTGACTAAAAGAACATCAAGAACCAACTAATAGTGAGGCTGGGTTCAGATAAAAGCAATACGCCAATTTGTTTCGGGGTCACTGGGCTCGGAATTCATGCCACAACCATGGTTTTAAAGGCGTCGCCTAGGCGACGCTTAGGCGTCCAGGCGCTCCCCCTCCGCCTTGAAAAAATGGCCGCCTTAGGCGCCTAGGCGTCCAAAGCGCCCGCCTAGGCGTCAGAGCGCCCCTGCATCGCCTTATGACGCCTTAACGCCTTAAAAACCATGGCCACAGCATGTTAAATGCTCTGGAATGTGTGGAACCTGGAATGATAAGTGTTGAGTGTGGTCAGATGTCCAGTAAGATCTGCTACCAACAGTTTGGAATTTTTTTTTTTTGCTAGATATGCATAGTCGAATTGAAAAAGCATGCTTTAATTTGGATGTTCATTATCAGCTTTTAAGACGAGATTCTGATTTGAATTTATGCTTACTTGCTCTGCATTCAGACCAGTATGCTAAGTTATCAGCCATGCACGGACTTAAAAATTAGCCAGTACAATTTGTGTACTTTGTCGTGGTATTGTTTGCCTGGGTAATAGAGTTATGTCAAGTATTTTTTGGTACTGATGTCATCTGTATACTGCTTTCTGGTGTTTAATCTGATGACAGGAATATTGTGTCCACGGTCAACTTGGACTGCAAATTGGACCTGAAAGCAATAGCTCTCCAGGCACGCAATGCAGAATATAACCCCAAGGTGAAATCATTATCCTAATGCATTCTTCATGATCTTTGTTCATCTCCCATTGTTCTTTTCATGATATATTTAAACTATGTTTATATTGAGCCTTGTCTGATGTTAAATATCCAAAAACATCAAGTGTTACCATTTTGCTACCATCCAGAAATCTACTGTGATGAGCATTTCTTTGTGTCTCCTGCTTTGTGGATGGTAAATGACCTGGTATAAGGGTTAGTGGCTCTGTGCATGTGTTCTTTTGTGGAGCCTAAAAACTAAAGACCCTTCTGACTTTGTGCTTGTGCACCGAGAAATTAGAAAAAAAATTCTTACCAAATTGACTAAAAGCTTAGTTATTCATCCAATCTTGAGTTACTTCAAAGGTTTGCCAAGAGACTGTCTACGTGATAAGCTGTTTGCATGAATTGATGATGCATGGCTGCTCTGCTATGTTCTCTGTTTCACTAAATAAAGGTCACACTGTTTAGAACTTGCACTCGAATGTAGCTAATATGTAGTACTCCCTCAGATCCATGTTAGTTGTCTCTGATTTAGTACAACTAAATCAGCGAGAACTAATATGGATCGGAGTGAGTAGTATTTTCAGGTTATTATGATCTCTTCTACCATGTCAAATTTATGTGGTGAAAATAAAGCATTTGATCATTAGCTCATACATGAACTTGTGTGTTCCGCCGTTGATTAAATTATTTGCCTGTCTCATGCTATTCTTATGCATGCAGCTTTATTCAGCAGCATATATTTTAAGTTTCCCTTTGCTAACTGTCTTCTTTAAACAGCGTTTTGCTGCTGTTATCATGCGTATAAGAGAACCAAAAACTACTGCACTGATATTTGCATCAGGAAAAATGGTAAGTTAAATCCTTGTTCATGTGATGCAGTATATGTTCTTTGGTAGATTGATTACTAAATGTCTTTGGAGCTGGTGCTGTATGTGCATGAGTAAATATTTATGTTGTGGTTATCTGAATTCTGAAATTTAACACCAATTCCACATGGACACCAAACGATTATTTTGAGCCACATCTTATTCTCAGTAATAATCTCAGAATTTTATCTCCTTTATTAGTAAAGGCCCTCTAAATATCACCTCCAGCCATTGGAAATAAAACAAAGTTTTGTTTAGGATGGTTGAGCTTGTATTGATACTTGAATTTAATTTAAATTTCGCTGGTATCCATGTATCCCATTTACTTTGATGAAACCCATAAGAATATTCTGATTCATGGCCTTTGTTAACACTTTGGCAAAAGGAGTTGAAGTTTTACTGTCTTAGTGGTCATCCTCGTAGTTACACACTGATGCAAAGTATTTCTGTTGCTGCATTGTCAGGTTTGCACTGGAGCAAAAAGTGAACAGCAGTCTAAACTCGCAGCTAGAAAGGTATTGCCTAGCTTTGTTTCCTCTCATACAATATCGAAGGTATTTGCTTAGAGGTTTCTGAAATTGTAAACGTTTTGCTGTTTTCAGTATGCTCGTATAATCCAGAAGCTTAACTTTCCTGCGAAATTCAAGGTACCTATCCAATATGTGTGTAAATTGTGCATGTTTGTACCATAATAAATTGATGTTTACTGAATGTTTGTTAATCCTGTAATACAAGGACTTCAAGATCCAGAATATTGTTGCATCCTGTGATGTGAAATTTCCTATAAGGCTTGAGGGCCTGGCATATTCTCACGGCGCTTTCTCCAGTGTAAGTTACTAAGTTGAGTTGTATGGTTCTTGTTCACACTATTTGGCCAAGTACCGTATTCTTTCATCCTCAGAACTTGTCTTTTTTCCTTGTTTTGGAACTGATATTTGATACGGTTGCTCGACAGTACGAGCCAGAGCTATTTCCTGGTCTGATCTATCGGATGAGGCAGCCGAAGATTGTCCTGCTAATTTTTGTCTCGGGCAAGATTGTTCTGACTGGAGCGAAGGTTGGTAGTCATTTCCTGTGGGTTTCTCTATTACTCAAATGATTGTGTTATATCTAACCTATCCTCTTTCTAGGTGAGGGAACAGACGTATACCGCCTTCGAGAACATATATCCCGTCCTCACAGAGTTCAGAAAAGTTCAGCAATGATGGTATAATTCCTACGATTGTCTGTTATGTTCAGAATAGAATAGAAAATATCTTCTTCCATCTCAAGTTGGATCATTAAAGGTGGCTTTGTCCTTTTTGCATTCTATTTTTGTTTGCGGTGTTTTGTGGACTGCGATGAGAGGTTACTTTCAGAAAATAATTGTACATATGCTGTTTCCTCTGTGCAGATGACTTTGGATGTAAGCAGAATTGGAGATGTTGTTGCTTGTGGCCTGCTCCAACTTCCAAGTGTACATATAACCTGCCATCCGCTGGAGCCTATGCTGTCCATCAAGATTTAGAGAACCTGTTGTCCCAATCTGACTCTTTGAGTCTTTTTTGTGATGGATCATGCTTGGACATCATCGGTCTCTATCTAGTATCACTCGTGGACAGTTGTTATCACTTGCAATGATCTGTGGAGGTCTAACAAGACCAGAGCAAATTTTGGTCTTTGATTCTAGTGTCTTTTCTGAATGCTCTTGGTGGTGAAAAGGCAACCCGGTGTGTGTGTACACTCTTACACACACCCTGTTGAGGTTAGGCAAACTAATGGATCAAATAGAAAAAAGGAAATTTGTGTCTACCTTTTTTCTTTCATTGCAACCATTTCTTAAAACCTTTATACCTCACCTCAATCACTGCTTTACAGTTATGTTGTAAGTCGGTGTTGTACCGAAAAATTATGCAGAGTGCCATAAGCATTATGATGTAGCATTTCTTTTCAACCAGAATCACAGGTGAAAACAATGGTAAAGTTATTAAAACCAGGTAGAGCAACCAAGAAAGAAAATATCCACATGCTCACCAAAAAACATCATCATCAGCTTCACATCTTTTTCTCCGCAGATGAAAAAAGAATATTTACAGCATCAGCTTCTTCACACTAAAAAAAGTTCTACAGCATCAGCGTCCCTTCCTTTTCTTCAAGTTGTGTGTATCGTTGTCCTTTGGGAGAAAGGGAGGGTAGTTCACACAAGTTTGGATTCTCTGCCAGGCTTCTGCTTGCGTGTCATGAAAGGGAGGGAAATCAGTCCGAAACATTGAAAGGGTTCACGTACGACCGACACAAAAATAAATGAAATGCAAACTGGGCCAGGAACAAGAAAACGAAACAAGATATGCTGCAGATTTCTCCATTAATTGCAAATTCATGAGAGGATATGTATTTGCTTGGACGTTTTTAAATCCAAATTGCTCTTCGGTACATTAGGAATTACATTTCTACCCGCTTTATAAGAAACTTTTATCTACTAAAGAGAATTACATTATTCCCACTAAGAATAATTATAAAAAAAATGCACAATGTCAAGTTTATCCAAAAATATGATAACGGAATTTCATGTGTTAGGAACGCCATCGTTGATAAGGGAAAATGTTTCTATCATGTTAATTATACCTAAAAACTATTGGATATATTTCACAATAGCTAGCAAATTCTATTGCTTAACACCCCTTGAATTTTTTAGCCTAAGATAAACCTCACGATATAATTTGCTTTTATTAAGGAGGTAATATTACCAGCACATAGTTGGCATGTTGAAGCAACATACCACAAAAAACCCTAAATCATACACATCACATGATTGTTTTATCTTGAAATGGACCAAATTAAGCCAGTAAACCCTAAAACCTCAAACCCGATGATTAATGAAAAATTGGAGAAAACATTAGTTTTATGCCTTTTTGTTCCAAGGTAAAAATCTGACATTCTTTGCACAATCGTAACCACCTAACGTGTTCTCTCACACAACTGATTTTTCTTTCCTTCTCTATTTTATATATTTTTTTTCCATTTGTCTGATCTTGCTCAACTCTTGCACGCATTGTGTTTTTTTATCAAAGATTTTACTCGAAGTCTCTCAAATTTTATCTAATAACCACTAAAATTATAAGTAGCAATTTTTTTGGTTGATATTGTTCCCAAATATAGTAAATAAGAAAACAATTACACCTGAATCATCCAGAGGTAGGAACAATATCAACAAAAAATAGAAATTAAGTCATGATCACAAATAACCAAAAAGGCCCCTATAGAACATAGAAATAACAAACAAGCCCTTGGTAGCAAATATTTGGAGTAGAATCTACCACAACACGAACCACCACCACTGTTAGGCTTGAATGGAAGATGAAGGGCAACCATTAAGTATTTTATGTAGACCCGAAGAAGAAATCTCGATGAAGTCACCGCCATATCCACATGTTGCGTATGATGAAATATGTGGGAATACGCCATATTAGTGGGGCATTAACCCGATCCACGTTTATAGTTTGGTGCATGTTACCGAAAGCCCAGGGAACCTGACCCGTAGGAAGACATCTCTATAGGAAGGAGGAACTCGTCAGTGACGAAGATGACACACCACCAAGTCAAAGAAATGTCCTGACACTAAACAACTCACATTGTACCCTCATGCCGCCAAGCAAGCCATTGATAGGGGGAGAGATGCCTTTTTTATGCGCCCCACCCCCATCAAGACGGTGGTGCCACAGTAACCTAGAACTTAATTCCCGACTACACATCAAAATCCGAGAAACCAGGGTTCCCCCACCTCCCGCTACTGGAGCCGCAGGAGAAGGGGAGGGAAACTTACGATCACGCTAGCATGAACCAAATCACTTGCGGCGTGGCCATGCATCTAGTTTTTTTTTTGGAGAGAAGGAAATGCCTTGTTGTGTGAGCCGACTATGCTGATAAGGAAAAATGTTTTATCTTATCCAAAAACTATCGGATATATAACTATAGCCAACAATATAATTATCTTATCAAAAAAGATAAATTCTCCACAACCAAAACACAGTTGGCATGTGGAGGCCTCACACCACAAAAAGAAAACCTAAGCCCTAGAACCTCCCATGTTTTTTTGAACCGTGTGTTTGTAACCGACAAAATTAAGCCATCCAAACCCTAAACCTCGTGACCAAGCAAAGGAGAAACAAGTTTTGGGCCTTTTTTCCCTCCAAGGCGGCCTTTTTTTCCTGCCGCACACAATCGTAACCCCAACGCGCTCTCGCCACGGCTGTGCTCTCCTTCCTCTTCCCCATAAAAACCTCCGCTCGGGGCCAAAAAAGCTCGCGGAATCCCTACCCTCTCTCCCTCTCTATCTCTTTCTCTCTCTACCGTCGCTCCCTCACTTCCTCCCCCTCCCCCCTGGGCGTTTCTTTCCTGGAGGCGGCTGGCCTGTGGCGGCATGGACGTGCACCGGCCACCGAATGCGCCGGCGGGGGTGGCCGCCGCCGGCCTCGGCGACCTGTTTCCCCACGAGCCCGCCGTGGTCAGTTTCTTTTTCCTGCCCCGTTCCACTCCCGCTTTCTTGTTCTAGGTTTTGCTCTGCCGATAAACAGGGGTTTTTGGCTGCGGTTGCTTCGGTGGGAGGGAAGAACCGGTGGAGAGGGGTTCCTCTTCTTTTGGGGGTTTTGAATGCTTTCTTGGGGGTTCGCTTCTGCAGAGACTATTGGGGGTTTATGCGCCGCCGGTCCTAGAATTACGGGGTTTAGGAAGCGGTTTCTGGTTGTAATTCCATGAGGGATGATTCTGCGCCCGCTCTAGGTTTCGGTGGTTTCTTGTTTATTCTTCTTTCCCCCTTCAGGATGAAGTTTCGAACACGGAGAAAAGGGTGAATTTGTTATTTTTCCTGTTTTGTTCTTCTGTGGTGGAGTAATTGTTCTTTCCCCCCTTCTGTTCAATGTTTGCACAATCTATTGCAAGATTATAAATTGCTCGGGCGAAGGGATTTTTCCAATTTGTTGGGCAATTCAACGGTAACTGTCGACTGTCGAGGGGATTTTTTCTCCCCACAACAGCAGTTATGTTTTTCTTTTCTCATGGTCCCTAGGGTTTATGTTCTTGCAATTATCCATTGGGAAAAAAGTAGTATGTGTGCCCGTCGGCTGTTTCCTTTGTTGTGACATCACTTAAAAGAAAAAACATTGCGTGTCCGTATGACCTTCGGTGTCGATTTGCAAATGTTCCTTTGCCTGCTGTCATTGTCATTGCATAAGCGCACCCACTGTTAATGTAGATTGTGACAGAGATATTGTAGTTTTGTGTCAATTTGTGTGGAAATTTTAGGGCTGGAAACATTGGCAATGGCACTCAGCGTCTCTTTTTTTTAAAATAAAAGGTTCTTCGGTTTTGATTTGTAACTCCGAGGTGAAGAATTCAAGGAAACATCTTTCCATTCATCGGTTTTGTTCCTTATATTCAGGACTGACTGAATGAAAGTTTGCCATGGTCTATGCCCACTCAACTGTTTAATTGCATTCTGATTCTGATGAGAGAAACTGACTGCCATGGTGGTTTCTTTTTCAGCGGTGTTTAATTGCATTGTAAAAGCATGACCTTTATTATGTACTAACAAAAGTACTTGTTCTAGCAAATTAACTGGCCATTGAAATCTACATTCTGTCGATGAACCTGTAAGTTTACCACTTGCAATACCCTGAAGCAATCTCGTATGGATGATGTTTGTTCTTATGTACATAGTTTAAAAGAAAAACACATTGGCTATAGGAGTTTGTTCTTTGATAGTTTTCTTCAGAAATCTGTTAGGCAAACTGATTGCTCCATGCTTCTGCTTCACTTTTTTTGGGAACCATGTTGTTAGGGTCAATCAGTAATCGAGTAAGGATTGCCTGTAGTTTCACCCATTTGTTTTATCTCCGCATGCTTGTTCGTTGCAGAAATGTAGAAACCTTTATTTATGAAAAGGAGATTTCCTTACAGTTGCTTAATTCCATTTTGAACTGTATTCCTTTATTTATGTTTGCCAATTTTATCTAACAGTGCCATGCTACTCTTTGATTTGCAGGAAAGTGAAGACAGCAGCTCAGAGTGGCTCTCCATCTATTTAGAGGACTGCTTGTCTAACCCTGTCTCCGCAGAACAAGAAGATGTAAAACCGAAATTGCCACATTCTTCATCTTCCAATCCCAGAAGAAAGAAAAGAAGCCTGGCCTCTGTTATAAGAGAGAGTGATGAAGAACACTGTTTCACTGTGTTTGTTGAGCCACCACTATTACTTGATCAGAAGGATTGGCTAGCAGAGAGTGAGCTCATCCTCCCCAAGAAAGAGAAAGACCAAGAACTTGTCCAGCAACAGGAGCAGGAACACGCCGAAGAGAATAAGCTCTATATGACTGCAGTAACACAGTTCCAGCAAGAGCAGGTGGTGAGGAGGTGTAGCATTTGTTTGTTCAACCAGGCACCACAGTGGCAGGGTTCAATGGCATTGTGCAATGCATGCAGCCTGAGGCTCAAGGCAGGGAACGGGTTCATTTCCATGGAGCACTGCGGCCAACAAGTCTACGGAGAACAAGATCAAGGAAGGGGGCAGGATAAGAGGAGGATCAAGAAGACCACACATTTTGGAGATGATGATGAGGTTCCTCAGGAGAAGAGGAGGATCAAGAAGACTGCACCTATGGACGAGGAGCTTCAGCAGGCGAAGAGGAAGATCAAGAAGGCGACATATGTGAACGAGGAGCTCCCACATGAGGAGCCAGTGAAGAGGTGCACCCACTGTATGTCCTTCAAGACACCGCAGTGGAGGACCGGTCCTTTGGGGCCTAAGAGCCTATGCAACGCTTGTGGTGTGAGGTACAAGTCTGGCAGGCTGCTGCCGGAGTACAGGCCCGCCAACAGCCCGACCTATGTGAGCTTCATGCACTCCAATTCTCACAAGAAGGTGATGCAGATGAGGAAGAGCGTTGATGAGATGTGAGCTGCTGGTGAACATTCTCCTGAATCTGTCGGGTCTTAGAGGCTATTTTCCTGGTAGTTGTGTAGATGATGAGAGAAGCGGATCGAAAAATCCGGTTAGGTCTCAGGTCCAGACTCTTTGTTAGCTTAGCTCTAGCAGTGTTTTCCGCTTCAGAGATCATTTTCTCTAGTCTTGGATTTGTTGCTGATGGAGAATGGTTGGTTGCTACAATATTAATATGCTGCCATATTATATTGCGACATTATGCTGTGTTTCCTTGACCCCTCGAGATTGTTTGCAAAGCTGAAGCCGAGCAGCCTCTTGAATTGCTATTCCGAATTGATGTGTGCACTAGTGGCAGAATGTGGTTCATCCACCGTGTCTGTCATTAACTTTTTCTAGGCTGAAACAGAGTTTTGTGTAGTGACTAAACTTGCAAGAGATATATGATATGATCACTCAAAGCAGTTGACATGCAGATGAAAAACTGGATAAAGATTTTGGTGTTGCTTACTGTATCCAGTGTGTTCCTTCACATTGGATTTATCAATTCTTTCCAGAAGTGGAGCTTCCCAGGGGCTGGGGAATCTGCTTTTCTTGTGTGCAAATGAAAGTCCCAGAAATTTCTTTTCATTTTTGAAACCTACTAGAAGTCCCAGGTAAATTTGGGCCTGTTTTCAGGCCATGCAGAATCTGAATTTCTTCATCTGACCTCCTTCCAAATTGCTAACAGTTTGACTGACCACTGCAACATTGCCAAAACAGAACATTTTTTCCCGGGGAATAAAACAGTAGAACAACCCCCCCTGCAAGTCTCTGGGTTCAGACAGCAAGGGCCTCCGATCATGATTCAGGGACAACTTTGTTGTATCACTCACTCACTCACTGGTGATGATAGACCATGATGCAGTAGTGCTGCAGGCAGGCAGGTCCTCTCTAGGAAAGGAAAGGTCTTGGCTGCCTTTCCCCTGTTCCTCTCACACCATCATGGACCTTTTGCTGTTTATGTTCAATTTTGCCCCTTCATATGTGTATTTGTAGTACACCAACTTCATCCCTTTCTAGTGCACACTTTCTATTCTTTTTCCCTTTTACAGTAACTAGTAAAACCAATCCATGGATTTGTGCTGGGCCAGCCTTGTCCTAGTCTTGAAGCTAGGAATGGTTATACTGGTAAAAAATAAAGTACTGCTGGTAGAAAAGTATAGTCCAAGTACCTACATGGGCAGCCATGTGCATAGGCTCACCCAGCATGCCAAGCTATCAACCATGCCAGCATCGCAAATTTTTATGTGCTCACACGACCAAATCAACATTTTCTAGTTGCACTCTAAGAGCATCCCACTCGTTGGGAGATCTCAAGCCAAAATCCGCACCAAAATATGGCCGAACGAAACTTGTTTTTAGCCTGGGAACGACGAGTTTTCACTCGCGTTCCCATGCCGAGTTCCCGCGTTCGCCTAAAATTCAGTCGAAATTGGCAAATTTAGGCGGATTTCATTAATTATGGGATATAGGCGGATTACATCGAATTCGAACGAACACCCGAATTTAGGCTAGATAATAAACTAAAAAAACATAAAAAAGGCCGTCGCCGATGCCGCTTCTACATGCCGAGGTTGCCGCAGAAGGAGGTGTAGCCGGGATCGGCCTTGTCGTCGTCGCTCGGCGGCTACGGCGGGCGGGAGCTCCCCTGGCCGGCATCGCCGCACCTCCAGGGCTGGTGGGAGGGACCGACCTCTTCGTCGTCATCGAGGACGACGAGCGGGGCACCCTGGTAGGCGAGCACGCGGCCGAACCACGCCCGACGCTCGGCCTGCTCCTGTTGGCGCTGGACATGGAGGTGCTCCTCCTCCTCCCAGTCCTAGACCAGGCGAGTATATCCGGCGACGACGGCTCCACCGGCAGCTGCGGCGCTGACTCGCGGAGTGACTGCTCCATCGCCATCTTCTTGGCGAAGGCGTCCTCGCCGACGGGCACCACCCAATCGGCCGGTTCCGTCTTCGGCTAGCGAAGGCGACCAGTGGGCGGCGACTGCGCCGACGCGCGGGGCTTGTTGATTACGATATCTCGAGAGTGTGTCCGCGGTGGCGAGTGGACCGGCGAGTCCGCCTCACGCTTGACTGGGCGCAACGGCGGCAAAGGCGCTGAAAGGGCAAATAGCCCTTATCTAGTGTTTTGGTTAACTATGACATCGAAGCTAGAGAACGGACTAATGTTTCTATTAGCTTCTTTACAGGTGAGAGTTCGTAGGTTTTTGGTGATAGGTGATGGGTGACCCCCCATTCGTTTCTTTATGAAGAGCCGGTGGTGTTATTTATTATTTTCTCTTATTTACTCTTGAGTCAAATAGGAAACACCGCACTATTAAGAGGTGTGATCTCGATGCGCTCTTTGGGGTTGTTCTACACCAAATATACTTCTCATCATCCACCACCACACACCCGTTCGAAGAGAGAGAGAGAGAGAGAGAGAGAGAGAGAGAGAGAGAAAATAGCCTTGAAAAATGAGTCAAAAGGGGTTATTGTGAAATCGGCAAAAGCGCCGCCGGCGCCGGTGCTGTCGCCGCCGAAAATTCCGGCGCGTGGTCCGGTCCACCGGAGCTGTCGTCGGAAATTCCGGCGAGCAACTCGGTCCGACCGGACTTATTGCCGGTTCTGTCGCAGGAACCCCCAAACGGCTCTTTTTCCCCTCATACTATATATACCCGTTTTTTCTCCACTGTGAGGTTAGGAATTTGAGCAAACACTTCATTTCTTGAAGCTTTCTCTCTCTCCCCCATTGTTGAAACACAAAAGCTTGAGGATCTCCCATTCTACCCAACCAAATCCAAATCCCTTTGGTAGAAAGGAAGAGGAGGTCCCGATCTACGTTTCCACCAAGCCAAAGTTCATTCCCCCTTGAGTTCATCGAGTTAGATTGTTACTCTTGGGTTTGTGGGAAACCCTAGGCGACTAGGGTCGCCCGGAGGCATTCGGCTTGTGATTTGCTCCGTGGAAAGTTTGCGAGGGTTTGGGGACTACCTTAAAAGTCTACCATGAGTAAGTGAGCTATTCCTTCGTGGGATAGGCTCGGAGAAGAAGGTGAGCCTTTGTGGCGCGTGAGGAATCCTTCGTGGAACCTCACACCTCTCCAACGTGACGTAGCCCCCTTCCCAAAGGTGGTGAACACGGGAATACATCTTCGTCTCCGCGTTCCTCGGTTATTCCTTATCTGATCTCTTACTTGTGTTGTTTACCTTGTGATAGCCTTCGAGCTTGAAACATCTTGTTCATCATCTAAGTTGCCTCACCTAGTTTGCATTTAGGCTCACTTATATTCCGCAAAGCCTAAAACTTGCAAAAGATTATAAAGAATTTTGTTGAAACCTATTCACCCCCCTCTAGGTTAACCATCTTACACTTTCAGGCGTCGGTGTGGACCCCGACGAGCAGGAGGCCGAGGCGGAGGAGGATTTCAGGCTGGCCATCCTCCTCGGTAGCCAGTTGGCCGAAGGGTGCCGCCTCGCCCTGGGTGCCGGCGCCGGCGTACGCGGGAAGCCGAGACGTGGGGTGTTGCCGGCGTGGATGTGCTACATGTAGGGATACGGGTAGGCTACACTAGTGCAAATCAAAAAAATTCTACCGCGTAAACCAGGATTACTGTTGTCATAGATCACGGGATTACCACTAGACGCGCAGTTGCGGAATTGATGAAGCGCGTCGAGGCAGTGCAGACGATCTACGTATCCTCCTCGTTCTCGTCCCACGAGCAGCTCCCCTTGCGCGGCTCGTCCAAGCGCTACAGATGCAGTGCCTCCGAGGTATCCACACGTACAGGGTGGAAGCGTCAGACGCCGGACTGCTAGGTTCGCGCGTGCAACACATGCGTGAGGAGTGGCGGCTGGGTGGAATGGTCTAACCCTGGTCAGCTCGTCCCACCCTCTCTTATATAGGCGTCCCTAGTGGGCTTCTACATTAGCAGCCCATTATTAGCCTAAGCCTGGTCTAATTCGGAACCAATCCTCATTAGGCTTCCAGCCCCTTAAGTGTGTGACCCTATAGGTTCATATACGTATAGACATAACACAAATACACTTATTCTGCCAATAGTTGGTAGCGGCCTCTAGCAAGACGTTCCAACTCCTAAACGCATACAAAGATCATATCGGATGAACCATCACAAGGTTTAGTACATGTCTTTCCCTTTGCCTCACGATATTTGGTCTAGCTCCAAGCTGACCTCCCTTTCTCGATACTGTGATTCGGAATCCCTTTACTAGGTTAACTATTAACCTTATGTAGCACGGCCATGCATTTCTGGATCCGATCACTCGAGGGCCCCAGAGATATCTCTCTCAAGTAGAGAGGGGCAAATCCCATCTTGATTGACCATGCCTTGCAGCATGCTTCAGAACAAACCCGAAAGCTAACTTTATAACTACCCAGTTACAAAGTAGCGTCTGATAGCCCCAAAGTAGGTCGATCCACATCTCAAGTACATGATGTAGGGGTTCGTAGCATGGAAAACAAAAATTTTCTACCGCATGCAAACAAACAAGCCAAGATCTATCTACTAGATTGTAGCAACGAGTCGATAGAGGAACTCACCCTCGAAGATTCCAAAGCGGTTAACGAGAGCAGATTCTCATGGGTGATGTAGTCGTACTCTTGCCGATCTCAAGATCGTGTATACGATCCTTCCGGCGCTGTGTTCCGGCAGTGCTTCCGCAGTCGGTCACACGTTCGGTACTCGATGAAGACCTCCCTCTCCCTTATTCCAGCAGGTAGCGGAGGTTGTAGCACTCTCCTCGCGATTCCGGCAGCACGACGGCGTGGTACCGGAAGTAGAGGGGAGATCTCGCAGGCCTTCGCCTTAAGCCGGAGCGAGTATGGTGGACTATGAGAGAGGCCTTGGCAATCTAGGGTTTAGAGGGCACCAAGGGGCAGAGCTTGGGCGGCTAGGGCTTGGGGAAGCCCCAAATCGGCGGCTAGGAGAATCCCTAGGGGCGGCGGCGACTTGCAGGAGGCCGGCGGCTAGGGCTAGGGTTTTGGTGGTGTTGGGTGTTGGGAAGAGGGGAACCCCTGCCCCTTATTTTATAGGTGGGAGGGCACCGGTTGGGAGTGAAGGGTTTCGCAGCATAGTAAATCAAAAAATTTCTACGGATGCGAACGAGAAAGCCAAGATCTAATCTAGGAGATGCAAACAATGAGGGGGAATAGATGAGATCTTCATACCCTTGAAGATTCGCACACCGGAACGTTCGACGGAACGTGGTTGATGTAGTCGTACTCGCTTCTCCTCCTTGTGATCCGATCTGATCTAACACCGCAAGTGGCGATGCCTCCGAGAGATGCACACGTGCGGAACCTCGACGTCTCCTCCTTCCTCGGTCCAGCAAGTGGGGTGGAGAGATGGATTGGATCTACAACGCGACGGCGCGGTGCAAGCGGTGGAGAGTTTCTGCAGTAGGGCTTCGCCTACGCGTAGTCGGGAGGGAGAGAGAGAGAGGAGGGGCAGCAGGGCGGCTAGGGTTGAGGAGGAGGTGTGGGAGGGGTGCGCCCCTAGCCCTCTTTATATAGAGGGGTGGGCAGCTGGCCCTTGCCCCTCCCCCAAGCCCTAGGCCGGCGACCAAAGGAGGGAGGAGTGGGGGCAAGTTTCCCCCCTTCTAGAAGCTCCCCTAGGGTTTCCCTAGGGTTTGGCCGGCTGGGCCCTATGGGGCCTTGTGCCCCTGGTCCAATGCAGCCAGGGCACTCCCTCATAGGCCCACGCCCCCTCCCGACAAGTGGGGCCACGTTGGTCCCACTCCGGAAGGTTCTAGAAGCTTCCGGTACAATACCGAATAACCCGAAACAATTTCGAACTCCAAAAACTGCATTGCCTTATATGAATCTTATTCTCCGGACCATTCCGGAACCTCTCGTGATGTCCCGGATCTCATCCGAGACTCCGAACAGAAACTCATAAACCAATTATCCAATCTATCCTAGCGTCAAGACACGTTAAGTGTGTGACCCTTCGGGTTTGAGAATATGCAGACATGATCTTCTATCAATAATCAACAGCGGGGTCTGGAAACCTATATTGACTCCCACACATTCATAGATGATCATATCGGATGAACCACGATGCCAGGATTCAATCAATCCCATATATATTCCCTTCGTCTCGCGATATTTTACTTGCCCGAGATTTGATCGTCGGTACCGTCATACCTAGTTCAATCTCATCCACAGCAAGTACTTTACTCGTTCCATAATCCGATATCACTTTGTGATTAACTCTTTAACCACATGCTTGCAAGCGGTGTTGATATCGATTACCGAGTGGGCCCGAAGTATATCTCTCCGACTTGGGAGGGACAAATCCCATCTTGATACATACAACCCAACAGGTACTTTCCGATCACCTGAGAGACACCTTTATGATCACCCTCTCATAGGATGACGTTTGATGACCTCAAAGCTTTCTTCCGATACCAGGGAGTTGTATTATCTCATGGTCTAAGGAATACAATATTTGACATAAGAAAAGCTTCGCAAAGATGAACACGATGACACAATCTAATTGCTCCGCTTAGTTTGGGTTTGTCCATCATATCATTCTCCCAATGATATGATCTCATTATTAATCGACAACTCATGTCTATGGTTAGGAAACCTTAACCATCATTAATCAATGAGCTAGTCCATAGAGGCATACTAGGGACACGGTGTTGTTCACAAACCACACAAGTATTAAAGTTTCCGCTTAATACAATTCTAGCATGGAATATAAACTTTACCATGAACAAGAATTATAATAATAACATCTTTATTATTACCTCTAGGGCATAATTCCAATAGTCTCCCACTTGCACTAGAGTCAATAATCTAGTTTACATCTGGCAACAATCTAACACCCATGGCACTAAGGTGCTGATCATGTTTTGCACGTGGAAGAGGTTTAGTCAATGGATCTGCGACATTCAGATATGTATGTACTTTTTTTGCTAATCTTCAGATCTCCATCTGCTATATAATCTCGGATTATATGAAACTTGCGGTTTATATGCTTGGTCTTTAGATGATATCTGGGTTCCTTAGCTAGTGCTATGGCGCCAGTATTGTCACACAACATCTCCAGTGGGTCCAAGGCACTTGGAACCACGCCAAGCTCAGTGATGAAGTTCCTGATCCAAACTCCTTCACTTGACGCTTCTGCAGCAGCCATGTATTCCGCTTCTACTGTAGATCCCGCGATCACGCTTTGCTTGCAGCTTTTCCAACTCACAGCTCCTCCATTCAAAATATAAACGCATCCTGTCTGAGATTTAGAATCATCCTTGTCGGTGTCGAAACTAGCGTCGACGTAACCTTTTACGACGAGCTGTTCATCACCTCCATAGACTAAGAACATTTCTTTAGTCCTATTTAGGTACTTTAGGATGTTCTTCATGGCTGTCCAGTGTTCCACTCCTGGATCACTTTGGTATCTGCTCGTCAAACTAAGAGCATTGGACACATCCGGTCTAGTACACATCATGGCATACATGATAGAACCTATGGTCGAGGCATAAGGCACTTTGCTCATAGCTTCTCTATCGTTTACCGTAGCTGGACACTGAGCCTTGCTCAATATCTTACCTGACAACATAGGCACTGAACCTTTCTTTGCCTTATCCATTCTGAACCTTTTCAGAACTTTGTCTAGGTATGTACTCTAGCTTAAAGCTATCAAGCGTCTTTGTCTATCTCTATAGATTTTGATGCCCAATATATAAGCAGCTTCCCCTAGTTCTTTCATTGAAAAACAGTTGTTCAAATAACTCTTCACATCGTTAAGCATGTCAATGTCATTTCCAATAATCAATATGTCATCCACATATAGTACCAGAAATGTCAATGAGCTCCCACTCACTTTCTTGTAGATACAAGCTTCGTAGCAATTTGGAACAAATCCAAAGCTCTTGATCACTTGATCAAAATGAAGGTTCCAACTCCGAGATGCTTGCTTCAGTCCATAAATGGAACGCTGAAGTTTGCACACTTTATCAGCATCCTTAGGATCGACAAAACCTTCGGGTTGCATCATATACAACTCTTCATCAATGTTGCCATTGAGGAACGCAGTCTTGACATCCATCTGCCATATTTCATAATCATGAAACGCAGCAATTGCTAATAAAATCCGAATGGACTTAAACATCGCTACGGGAGAGAAAGTCTCATCGTAGTCAACACCTTGAACTTGTCGAAAACCTTTCACGACAAGTCGTGCTTTATAGACGGTAACATTATCATCCGCGTCCGTTTTCTTCTCGAAGATCCATTTGCACTCAATGGCCTTTCGGTCGCTAGGAGGGTCCACCAAAGTCCATACTTGGTTTTCGCTCATGGATCCCAATTCGGATTTCATGGCCTCTAGCCATTTCTTAGAGTCTGGGCTCATCATCGCTTCCTCATAGTTCGCAGGTTCACTGTCATCTACTAACAAGACAGTTAAGATAGGGTTGCCGTACCACTCAGGAGGGGCACGCGACCTTGTTGACCTGCTACGTTCAGTAGTAGCATTGTCCGAAGCTTCATGATCCTTGTCATTAGCTTCCTCTATTGTTGGTGCAGGCGGCACTGGAACAATCTCCGGTGCTGCGCTACTCTCCAACTCAAGAGAAGGTTCAATAACCTCGTCTAGCTCTACTTTCCTCCCACTCACTTCTTTCGAGAGAAACTCCTTCTCAAGAAAGGATCCGTTCTTTGCGACAAACACTTTGCCTTCGGTTCTGTGATAGAAGGTATACCCAATAGTTTCCTTAGGGTATCCTATGAAGAGGCATTTCTCCGCTTTGGGTTCGAGCTTGTCCGGCATCAACTTCTTGACGTAAGCTTCGCATCCCCAAACTTTAAGAAACGACAACTTAGGTTTAGCACCAAACCACAATTCATACGGTGTTGTCTCAACGGATTTAGATGGTGCCCTATTTAAAGTGAATGCAGCGGTTTCTAATGCATAACCCCAAAATGATAACGGCAAATCAGTAAGAGACATCATTGATCGGACCATATCTAATAGAGTTCGATTCCGGCGTTCAGACACACCATTGCGCTGTGGTGTTCCGGGTGACGTGAGTTGCGAAACGATTCCGCTTGCTTTAAGATGCGTGAGAAAATCATAACTCAAATATTCACCTCCACGATCGGATCGTAGAAACTTAATCTTTATGTTACGATGGTTTTCCACTTCATTCTGAAATTCTTTGAACTTTTCAAATGTTTCAGATTTATGTTTCATTAAATAGATATACCCATATCTACTTAAGTCATCAGTAAAAGTGAGAAAATAGCAATATCCACCGCGCGTCGAAACACTCAGCGGTCCGCATACATCGATATGTATGATTTCCAACAAGTCCGTTGCTCGCTCCATCATTCCGGAGAACGGGGTTTTGATCATCTTGCCCATGAGGCATGGTTCGCATGTGTCAAATGATTCAAAATCAAGAGACTCCAAAAGTCCATCAGAATGGAGTTTCTTCATGCGTTTTACACCAATATGACCTAGACGACAGTGCCACAAATAAGTAGTATTATCACTATCTACCTTGCATCTCTTAGCCTCAATGTTATGGATGTGTGTTTCATCCCTTTCGAGATTCAGCAGAAATAAACCATTCACAGCAGGTGCATGACCACAAAAGATGTTACTCATATAAGTAGAACAACCATTATTCTCAGATTCATGAATAACCGTCTTGCAATAAACACGATCCAGATATGATGTTCATGCTCAACGCAGGCACATAATAACATTTATTGAGGTTTAAAACTAATCCCGAAGGTAAAACTAAGGAGAGCGTGCCGACGGCCATCACATCAACTCTTGATCAGTTTCCAACGCACATCGTCACCTCATCCCTCGCAAGCCGCCGTCTATTCCGTAGCTCCTATTTCGAGTTACAAATATTAGCAACTGAACCAGTATCAAATACCCAGGCACTACAACAAGGGCTAGTAAGGAAAACATCAATAACATGTATATCAAATATACCTTTGATGGTGCCAGCCTTCTTGTCCGCTAAGTACTTCGGACAGTTGCGCTTCCAGTGACCCTTGTCCTTGCAATAGAAGCACTCAGTGTCCGGCTTAGGTCCAGACTTGAGCTTCTTCTCAGCAGGGGCAACGCACTTGCCGCTGCCTTTCTTGAAGGGCTTCTTTGCACCCTTACCTTTCTTAAAGCTAGGGGGCTTGTTGACCATCAACACATGATTATCCTTCTTGATGTCCACCTCCGCAGCTTTCAGCTTAGCGAAGAGCTCGGTGATCGTATCAGTGGAACCAATCTGATTATGAGTAACTACAAAACTTTTGTAGCTAGGAGGGAGTGATTGCAGAACCCTGTCAATCTTGAGCTCCTCTGGAATCTTGCAGTCCAGTTGCTCAAGGAGTTGAGTGTAGCCCGACATCTTTATGGCATGCTCACTAACGGAACTCCCTTCCTCCATCTCGCAGTTAAAGAATTTCTCAGAGATCTCATATCTCTCAGAACGGGCCTGAGTCTGGAACATAGTTTTCAGTTCCTCAAGAATCTAAAAGGGCCCGGGGTAATCTTCAAAACGATTTTGAAGGTCCGATTCCATAGCAAACAACATGGTGCTCTTAATCACACCATAATCATCTTTGCGCGACTGATAAACAGCTTTCTCATCAGCCAGCGCATCTACAGCAGGGGCGTCACCTAGCGCATTCTCTAGGACATACTCCATTTGTCCGCTAGCGAGAATGATTCTCAGATTGCGGAACCAGTTGGTGAAGTTAGACCCATTGTTCTTAAGCTTTTCTTGAAGTTGAAGTTGGACTTAGCCATTTGATATACAAAATTTGCAAGTACAATTTAGACTATGTTCATGATAACTAGTTCAACTTAATCAAATTACTATATGAACTCCCACTAAATTCAACATCCCTCAAGTTGTTTAGTGAACATGATCCAAATTCACCACACCTAATCCGATCTTCACGAGAAGAGATGTGGTTTCAATGGTGGACAACGAAGTGTCGATCATATCATTCATATGACTCATTCTTAACCTTTCGGTTCATGTGTTCCGAGGCCATGTCTGTACATGCTAGGCTCGTCAAGTCAAACCCAAGTATTTCCGCGTGTGCAAAACTGGCTTACACCCGTTGTATGTGAACGTAGAGTTTATAGCACCCAATTATCACGTGATGCTTGAACACGACAAACTTTCACAACGGTGCATACATGGGGAGAGCACAGTTTTAGCTTGATCTTTAAGTGAGGAATCATCTTATAATGCTACCGTCGCGATCTAAGCATAATAAGATACATAAAAGGATAAACATCACATGCATATAACTTTATGTGACATGGTATAGCCAATCTTCGCGCAATGATCTCCATATTGTGCGTGCCGGCATGATCTCCATCACTTCACCATGATTGCCTCCACCACGAACAGCAACTACAACTATTGATAACTACTTAGCGATAAAGTAAAGCTATTACATGGCGTATAAGAAGTTGACACGCAGGTCATACACAATTATAAAGACAACCATATGGCTCCTGCCGGGTGTGTACTCATCTACATGCAAGTAGTGAAACATTACAAAACATGATCATCGCATACAACATACACATCACATCTTGGGCCATACCATATCACAGAAAACACTCCCTGCAAAAACAAGTTAGACGCCTCTACTTTGTTGTTGCATGTTTTACGTGGCTTATGGGAGTATCAAGATAAGAACGATTCTTACCTACGGAAAGCCACAACGGTGATATTATGGTTGCCAAACTCCGGTGTAAATCCCATGACAACTATAGTGAGAGAAACTGGCATCCACCAGCCGCATGTGTGGAACAAGCCACACGTCAAGTGCGGAGCCGGTCTCGCGAACGGGGTCGCGTAAGGTTGGCCTGGACCGCTTCGATCTCACTATCCCGCGTAATAAGAAGTACACAAACAAGAGGATTGCAACAGAAAATATCAATGCCCGCAATAACCATGTTGCGTTCTACTCGTGAAACACATCTACGCATAGATCTAGCTCTAATACCACTGAAGGGTTTCACAGCATAGTAAATCAAAAAAATTCTACGGATGCGAACGGGAAAGCCAAGATCTAATCTAGGAGATGCAAAAAACGAGGGGGAATAGATGAGATCTTCATACCCTTGAAGATTCGCACAGCGGAACGTTTGACGGAACATGGTTGATGTAGTCGTACTCGCTTCTCCTCCTCGCGATCCGATCCGATCTAACACTGCAAGTGGCGATGCCTCCAAGACATGCACACGTGCGGCACCTAGACGTCTCCTCCTTCCTCGGTCCAGCAAGTGGGGTGGAGAGATGGATTGGATCTACAACGCGACGGCGCGGTGCAAGCGGTGGAGAGTATCTGCAGCAGGGCTTCGCCTACGCGCAGTCGGGAGGGAGAGAGAGAGGAGGGGCAGCAGGGCGGCTAGGGTTGAGGAGGAGGTGTGGGAGGGGTGCGCCCCCAGCCCTCTTTATATAGAGGGGTGTGCATCTGGCCCTTGCCCCTCCCCCAAGACCTAGGCCGGCGGCCAAAGGAGGGAGGAGTGGGGGGCAAGTCCCCCCCTTCTAGAAGCTCCCCTAGGGTTTCCCCAGGGTTTGGCCGGCTGGGCCCTATGGGGCCTTGTGCCCCTGGACCAATGCGGCCAGGGCACTCCCTAATAGGCCCACGCCCCCTCCCGACAAGTGGGGCCACGTTGGTCCCACTCCGAAAGGTTCTAGAAGCTTCCGGTACAATACCGAATAACCCGAAACAATTCCGAACTCCAAAAACTGCATTGCCTTATATGAATCTTATTCTCCGGACCATTCCAAAACCTCTCGTGATGTCCCGGATCCCATACGAGACTCCGAAAAAAAACTCATAAACCAATTATCCAATCTATCCTAGCGTCGAGACATGTTAAGTGTGTGACCCTTCGAGTTCGAGAATATGCAGACATGATCTTCTATCAATAATAAACAGCGGGGTCTGGAAACCCATATTGACTCCCACACATTCATCGATGATCATATCGGATGAACCAAGATGCCAGGATTCAATCAATCCCATATATATATTCCCTTCGTCTCGCGATATTTTACTTGCCCGAGATTTGATCGTCGGTACCGTCATACCTAGTTCAATCTCGTTCACAGCAAGTACTTTACTCGTTCCATAATCCGATATCACTTTGTGATTAACTCCTTAACCACATGCTTGCAAGCGGTGTTGATATCGATTACCGAGTGGGCCCGAAGTATATCTCTCCGACTTGGGAGGGACAAATCCCATCTCGATACATACAACCCAACAAGTACTTTCCGATCACGTGAGAGACACCTTTATGATCACCCTCTCATAGGATGACGTTTGATGACCTCAAAGCTTTCTTCCGATACCAGGGAGTTGTATTATCTCATGGTCTAAGGAATACAATATTTGACATAAGAAAAGCTTCGCAAAGATGAACACGAGGACACGATCTAATTGCTCCGCTTAGTTTGGGTCTGTCCATCATATCATTCTCCCAATGATATGATCTCATTATTAATCGACAACTCATGTCTATGGTTAGGAAACCTTAATCATCATTAATCAATGAGCTTGTCCATAGAGGCATACTAGGGACACGATGTTGTTCACAAACCACACAAGTATTAAAGTTTCCGCTTAATACAATTCTAGCATGGAATATAAACTTTATCATGAGCAAGAAATATAATAAGAACATCTTTATTATTGCCTCTAGGGCATAATTCCAACAGGGAGGAGGGAGTCCTCCCCCAACTCGGCCTCTTTGGCCGGCGGGTGGAGGGAGGAGGACTTCCTCCCCAAGTAGGTTTCCTACTCTCCCTCCACCAAGCAAACTTGCCATTTGACTTTTCAAATTGGCGTTTGACTTTTCAAACTAGGATTTGATTTCTTCCTTTATTTTTCCCAGCCATGATACCTAGTACATGATGCAACCATTCCACATTGTCATGACACATTCATGTACCCTTCCCCTCCGGAATGCCGGACCTTCCGGAACCTTCTAGAACATTCCCGATGAAAACACCGGAATCATTCCCCAATTCCGAAACAAGACTTTCCTTATATGAATCTTATTCTCCGGACCATTTCGGATCTCCTCGTGATATCCCGGATCCTATCCGAGACTCCGAACAACATTCAGTATCTTACTCATCATTCCATAACTACTCAACAACATCGAATCCTTAAGTGTGTCTCCCTACGGTTCGTGAATTATGCGGACATGATCGAGACACTTCTCCGATCAATAACCAATAGAGGAATCTGGAAATTCATATGGCTCCCACATATTTCTACGATTACTTTATGATCGAATGAACCACTTACATACGATACCAATTTCCATTTGTCTCACGATAGTTTACTTATCCGAGCTTTTGATCGTCGGTATCTCTGCATACCTAGTTCAACCTCGTTACCGATAAGTACTCTTTTCTCATTCCCGTGGTATGTGATCCCTTGTGAACCAGTCACATGCTTGCAAGATAATTGGATGACATTCCACCGAGAGGGCCTAGAGTATATCTATCCGTCATATGGATGGACAAATCCCACTCTTGATTCATGTCTCTCAACCCATACTTTCCGAACACTCAATGCCACCTTTATAGCCACCCAGTTACGGTGTGGTGTTTGATTTCATCAAAGCATCCTTCGGGTGATGGTGATAAGCATGATCTCATGGTCGAAGGAATTAGGTTACTATGTATCAGAAAGCTTATAGCAATTGAACTATTTAAAATGACTTGATCTTTATGCTACGCTTATCTATAGGAGTATGTCCACCATACCATTCTCCTAATGATATGATCTTGTTATTAACAACATCTCAAATGTTCATGATCAAGAAACCATGATCATATATTAATCAACAAGCTAGTATTATGAAGAGGCTTTACTAGGGACTCTAATTTAGTTTACAAATCACACAAGTATTAATGTTTCTGGTTAATACTGTTATAACATGAATGTAAACATTTATCATAAACACAAAGATATAATAATAACTATATTTATTATTGCCTCTAGGGCATATCTCCAACAGTCTCCCACTTGCACTAGAGTCAACTAATCTAGATTACATGGTAATATACTGAACACCCATGGCAGTTTGGTGTTGGTCATGTTTTGCCCTCGGGAGAGGTTTAGTCAACGGATCCACCACATTCAGATCTGTGTGTACTTTGCAAATCTTTATGTCACCATCTTGGACATGTTCTCGAATAGCGTGAAAACACAGCTTGATGTGCTTCAGCTTCTTGTGTGACCTTGGTTCTTGAGCATTGGCTATGGCGCCCATGTTATCACAGTATATAGACATTGGGTCCAGCGCACTTGGAACCACACCGAGCTCTGTAATGAACTCCTTCATCCATATCGCTTCTTGTGAAGCCTCCGAAGCAGCTACGTATTCCGATTCAGTTGAAGATCTCGCCACAACGCTTTGCTTTGCACTCCTCCAACTAACAGCTGCACCATTCAAAGTAAATACATATCCAGATTGAGATTTAGAATCATCCGGATCGGTGTGCGAACTAGCATCGGTGTAACCATTAACAACGAGCTGTTCATCACCTCCATAAGAAAGAACCATATCCTTAGTTCTTCTCAAGTACTTAAGGATGTTTTTGACCGCTGTCCAATGATCCACTCCTGGATCATTTTGATATCTGCTAGTTAAACTAACATCATATGCAATGTCGGGTCTAGTACATAGCGTGGCATACATTAGAGATCCTATGGCTGAGGCACAGGGAGTCTTACTCATCCTTTCTTTATCTTCTGTCGTTGATGGACTTTGAGTTTTACTCAACGTCGTATTGGGCAACATGGGCAGGAACCATTTCTTGCTATCTTCCATTCCAAACCTCTTTAGAACTTTGTCCAAATATGTACGTTGTGACAATGATATTAGGCATCTCGATCTATCTCTATAAATCTTTATGCCTAATATGTAAGCTGCTTTGCCAAGATCTTTCATTGAAAAACTATTATTCAAATATTCCATGACACTATTAAGAAGGTCTACATCATTACCAATCAACAATATGTCATCTACATATAGTATTAAGAATGCTACAGAGCTCCCACTCACTTTCTTGTAAATACAAGTTTCTCCATAAGTTTGTATAAAACCAAAACTTTTGATTACCTTATCAAAACGTTGATTCCAACTTCGGGATGCTTGCTTCAACCCATATATGGATCGTTGAAGTTTGCATACCTTGTTAGCATCTTTAGGATCGACAAAACCTTTGGGTTGCATCATATACAACTCTTCATCAATGTCTCCATTGAGGAATGCCGTTTTGACATCCATCTGCCATATCTCATAATCGTAATATGCAGTGATTGCTAACATAATCCTCACAGACTTTAGCTTCGCTACTGGTGAGAAAGTCTCATCGTAGTCAACTCCTTGAATTTGTCGAAACCCTTTTGCGACAAGTCGAGCTTTATAGACAGTAACATTACCATCAGCATCTGTTTTATTCTTGAAAATCCATTTGTTCTCGACAGCCTTCCGGCCATCCGGTAAGTCCACCAAAGTCCATACTTGGTTTTCGTACATGGATCCAATTTCAGATTTCATGGCTTCTTGCCATTTATTGGAATCTGGGCTCATCATTGCTTCCTCATATGTCGCAGGGTCATCGGTGTTGTCCACCAACATGACACTCATAACGGGATCATACCAATCAGGAGTGGTACGAGTTCCCGTTGACCTACGAGGTTCTGTAGCAACTTCAACCGAAGTTTCATGATCATCATCATTAGCTTCCTCTCTTATTGGTGTAGGCGCCACAGGAACTTCTTCCTGTGCTGCGCTACTCGCAAGTTCGAGAGAAGGTTCAACAACCTCGTCGAGTTCTACTTTCCTTCTAGTCACTTCTTTCGAGAGAAATTCCTTCTCTAGAAAGGATCCATTCTTGGCAACGAAGATTTTGCCCTCAGATCTATGATAGAAGGTATACCCAATAGTTTCCTTCGGGTATCCTATGAAGACGCATTTTTCCGCTTTGGGTTCAAGCTTGTCCGGTTGTAACTTCTTTACATAGGCTTCGCAACCCCAAACTTTAAGGAACGATAATCTAGGTTTCTTCACAAACCATAATTCATATGGTGTCGTTTCAACGGATTTATATGGTGCCCTATTTAAAGTGAATGCGGCTGTTTCTAATGCATAACACCAAAACGATAGCGGTAAATCTTTAAGTGACATCATAGAACGAACCATATCTAAGAGAGTTCGATTACGACGTTCGGACATACACTGTGGTGTTCCCGGCGGTGTCAATTGTGAAAGTATTCTGCACTTCTTTAAATGCTCGCCAAACTCGTAACTTAGATATTCACCTCCACGATCAGAACGTAGAAATTTAATCTTCTTATTACGTTGATTCTCCACCTCACTTTTAAATTCCTTAAACTTCTCGAAAGTTTCGGACTTATGTTTCATGAAATAGATATACCCATATCTACTCAAATCATCCGTGAAGGTAAGAACATAACGATAACCACTACGCGATGCTACACTCATCGGACCACATACATCGGTATGTATGATTTCCAACAAGTCCGTAGCTCGCTCCATCATACCAGAAAATGGAGTCTTATTCATTTTACCCATCAGACATGCTTCGCATCTTTCAAGTGATTCAAGAAGTCCATCGGAATGGAGTTTCTTCATACGCTTCACTCCAATGTGACCAAGACGATAGTGCCACATATAGGTCGAGTTATCGCTCAATTTCAAATGTTTAGCTTCAATGTTATTAATATGTGTATTTCCACTATCGAGATTCAATAAGAATAGACCATCTATCAAAGGTGCATGTGCATAAAACATATTACTAATATAAATCGAACAACCATTATTCTCGGACTTAAACAAGTAACCGTCTCGCAATAAACAAGATCCCGATATAATGTTCATGCTCAATGCAGGCACCAAATAACAATTATTTAAGTATAAAATTAATCCCGATGGTAGATGAAGAGGTAGCGTGCCGACCGCGATCACATCAACCTTTCATCCATTTCCGACGCGCATCGTCACCTCGTTCTTCGCTAGCTTCCGTTTATTCTGCAGTACCTGTTTCGAGTTACAAATATGAGCAACCGAACCAGTATCAAATACCCAGGCACTACTACGAGTACTAGTGAGATACACATCAATAACATGTATATCGGATATACCTTTCTTCTTGATGTTGCCATTCTTCAAATCCGCCAAGTACTTTGGGCAATTCCGCTTCCAGTGACCCTCTCCCTTGCAGTAAAAGCACTCAGTATCAGGCTTAGGTCTAGCCTTGGTCTTCTTCGCCGGTGTGGCAACTTTCTTACCACCCTTCTTGAAGTTTCCCTTTTGCTTAGACTTGCCTTTCTTGAATTTGGTGGTCTTAGTGACCAACAACACTTGATGCTCTTTCTTGATCTCTACTTCTGCAGATTTCAACATGGAGAAGAGTTCTGGCAACGTCTTGTTCATGTTTTGCATATTGTAGTTCATCACAAAGTTCTTGTAACTTGGTGGCAGTGATTGGAGGACACGGTAAATCCCCAAAGCATTAGGAATCACTATACCCAAACTTTGGAGTTTGTTTGCGTGCCCAGACATCTGAAGCACATGCTCACTGATGGAGCTGCCCTCTTCCATCTTGCAGTTAAAGAACTTTTCAGAAGCCTCATAACTCTCAACTGCCGCGTGAGCCTCAAATATCATTTTGAGTTCACGGACAATATCATGTGGGTCATGGTTCTCAATCCTTTTCTGAAGCTCCGATTCCAAACCATACAAGATAGCACACTGAACTCTGGAGTACTGATTCTTTCGAGTGAGGTAAACGTTCTTTACTTCATCAGTAGCATCAGCTGCAGGCGGGTCACCCAGCGGTGCATCCAGCACATAGGTCAAATTACCAGCATTGAGGACAATCCTCAAATTGCGGAACCAATCCGCGAAGTTGCTTCCATTGTTTTTCAACATTTCTTTCTCTAGAAACGCATTAAAATTGATGGTAGGGGCCGCCATTGATCTACAACATATTTGCAATAGTTTTAGACTGAGTTTATGAAAAATTGAGTTCTAATTAATAGTTAAATTAATCTAGGTGAGCTCCCACTCAAAACAATATCCCTCACATTGTTTTAGTGATCACACGAACCAAATCCACCACATCAAAACCGATCATCATGAGAGTTGATGTAGCTTCAATGGCGAACAATCGACATGTTCATCATATCTACTATATGACTCATGCTTTACCTTTCGGTAATCCGTGTTCCGAGACCATGTCTGTACATGCTAGGCTCGTCAAGATCAAACCTTAGCTTCCGCATGAGCAAATCTGGCTTGCTCACGTTGTATACACTTGCAGAATCTAACACACCCGATCATCACGTGGTGCTTCTAAACAAAAAGCTTTAGCAACGGTGCTTACTAAGGATGAACACTTTAAAAACTTGAAATTTATGTGCATGAGGGATCATCTTATAATGCTACAATCGTTAACTAAGCAATACAAGATGCATAAAGGATTAACATCACATGCAATTCATAATATGTGATATGATATGGCCTTTCATCTTGTGCTTCCGATCTCCATATTCAAGCACGAACATGATCTCCATCATCACCGGCATAGCATCAAGGTCAATGGCGATGTTTCATGGTTGTCGTCCACCAGCTCCAACTATTACAACTACTTCGAATAGACACGCAGGTCTTAACAGAATTTAAAGACAACCATATGGCTCCTGCTGGTTGCCAACTTACAATAAGGAACATTGCATACATCAAATATAATCACAATCATGGCCATATCACATCACAACACACCCCTGCAAAACAAAGTTAGACGCCTGTAACTTTCTTTGCATATTTTACGTGGTTTGGGGCTTTCAATAAGTGTCGATCTAACTTACGAACAAGAACCACAACGTTGATGTTTGAACTATCAAGTGCCCGTTGTAAATTGGATCTATACTATAATGAGAGAGGCAGACACCTGCAAAGCCACTTATGCAATACAAGTTACATGTTGAGCGTGGAGCAAGTCTCATGAACGATGTCATGTAAGGTTATCCCGGGCCGCTTCATACCATCATACCGCAAGATGCAAAGTACACAAGAAGCAATTGATAATAAAAGCACCACCGCCCACAATGACCATTGTGTTCTACTCGTGCAACAGATCTACTTATAGACACGGCTCTGATACCACTGTAGGGGTTCGTAGCATGGAAAACAAAAAATTTCTACCGCATGCAAACAAACAAGCCAAGATCTATCTACTATATTGTAGCAACGAGTCGATAGAGTAACTCACCCTCAAAGATTCCAAAGCGGTTAACGAGAGCAGATTCTCGTGGGTGATGTAGTCGTACTCTTGCCGATCTCAAGATCGTGTAGACGATCCTTCCGGCGCTGCGTTCCGGCAGCGCTTCCGCAGTCGGTCACACATTCGGTACTCGATGAAGACCTTCCTCTCCCTTGTTCCAGCAGGCAGCGGAGGTTGTAGCACTCTCCTCGCGATTCCGGTAGCACGACGGCATGGTACCGGAAGTAGAGGGGAGATCTCACAGGGCTTCACCTTAAGCCGAAGCGAGTATGGTGGACTATGAGAGAGGCCTGGCGATCTAGGGTTTATAGGGCACCAAGGGGTAGATCTTGGCCGACGGCTAGGGCTTGGGGAAGCCCCAAGTCGGCGGCTAGGAGAAGCCCTAGGGCGGCGGCGACTTGCAGGAGGCCGGCGGCTAGGGCTAGGGTTTTGGTGGTGTTGGGTGTAAGGAAGAGGGGCACCCCTGCGCCTTCTTTTATACGTGGGAGGGCGCCGGTTGGGAGGAGGGAGTCCTCCCCCAACTCGGCCTCCTTGGCCGGTGGGTGGAGGGAGGAGGACTTCCTCCCCAAGTAGGTTTCCTACTCTCCCTCCACCAAGCAAACTTGTCGTTTGACTTTTCAAATTGGCGTTTGACTTTTCAAACTAGGATTTGATTTCTTCCTTTATTTTGCCCAGCCATGATACCTAGTACATGATGCAACCATTCCACATTGTCATGACACATTCATGTACCCTTCCCCTCCGGAGTGCCGGACCTTCCGGAACCTTCTAGAACATTCCCGATGAAAACACCGGAATCATTCCCCAACTCCGAAACAAGACTTTCCTTATATGAATCTTATTCTCCGGACCATTCCGGATCTCCTCGTGATATCCCGGATCCTATCCGAGGCTCCGAACAACATTCAGTCTCTTACTCATCATTCCATAACTACTCAACAACATCGAATCCTTAAGTGTGTCTCCCTACGGTTCGTGAATTATGCGGACATGATCGAGACACTTCTCCGATCAATAACCAATAGAGGAATCTGGAAATTCATATGGCTCCCACATATTTCTACGATTACTTTGCGATCGAATGAACCACTTACATACGATACCAATTTCCCTTTGTCTCACGATAGTTTACTTATCTGAGGTTTTGATCGTCGGTATCTCTGCATACCTAGTTCAACCTCGTTACCGATAAGTACTCTTTTCTCGTTCCCGTGGTATGTGATCGCTTGTGAACCAGTCACATGCTTGTAAGCTAATTGGATGACATTCCACCGAGAGGGCCCAGAGTATATCTATCCGTCATATGGATGGACAAATCCCACTCTTGATTCATGTGTCTCAACCCATACTTTTCGAACACTCAATGCCACCTTTATAGCCACCCAGTTACGGTGTAGTGTTTGATGTCATCAAAGCATCCTTCCGGTGATGGTGGTAAGCATGATCTCATGGTCGAAGGAATTAGGTTACTATGTATTAGAAAGCTTATAGCAATTGAACTATTTAAAATGACTTGATCTTTATGCTACGCTTATCTATAGGAGTATGTCCACCATACCATTCTCCTAATGATATGATCTTGTTATTAACAACATCTCAAATGTTCATGATCAAGAAACCATGATCATCTATTAATCAACAAGCTAGTATTATGAAGAGGCTTTACCAGAGACTTTAATTTAGTTTACAAATCACACAAGTATTAATGTTTCTGGTTAATACTGTTATAGCATGAATGTAAACATTTATCACAAACACAAATATATAATAGTAACTATATTTATTATTGCCTCTAGGGCATATCTCCAACACATGCGACAACCTCAGGTCTAAGGACAAAACGTACACGATGTGTAGAGAGAGCTGCAAGTCTAATTGCCAATCTCAAGTTGGGTCAGTCCAACCCCATGTTCATAACATGTGTCCACATCATTTGTTTGACATCTCCATGTTTATGACTTGCGAAACATAGTCATCAACCAATCGATGTGATAGTCTAATATTCACATGTGTCCTCACATGAACTCTGACTAGGGACAACTATTAAATAACCATACAAGTAAAGAGTTTCACAAACAATTCACATAATTGCCAATCAATACAAGTTTCCTGATATGGATATTCAAGGAACATTACAATAACTCATGGATACATATGAAATATAATCATATCTATGATTGCCTCTAGGGCATATTTCCTCCAGTCTCCCACTTGCACTAGAGACAATCTAAAATGTATCTAATACCAATTGCTCTTGTGTACGCTTCATGCGCGGGCTGCGGGAGAGGCTTAGTCAATGGATCAGCAACATTTGAGTCCGTATGTATTTTGCATATCATGACACTACCATCCTCAACGAACTCATGAATCTGATGGTAACGCATGCGAATATGTTTGTTCTTCTGGTGCTGTCTAGGTTCCTTGGCTTGTGCAATAGCACCATTGTTGTCACAATAAACGTCCAAGGGATTGGACGCGCCCTGAACCACACCGAGAGCGATCAGGAAATTCCTAATCCAAACAGCTTCCTTTACGGCCTCCGAGGCAGCAATATATTCATCTTCTGTTGAAGAGGAGGTTACCGTATCTTGCTTGGAACTTTTCCAGCTCACAACACCACCATTCATGACAAATACATAACCTGATTGCGATTTCGAATCATCTGAGTCGTTAAGGTAACTCGCATCTGTGTAACCCTTTACACTGAGTTCATCCTCACCTCCATAAACTAGGAACACATCCTTAGTCCTTTTCAAGTACTTAAGGATGTTTTTTACCGCTGTCCAGTGACCTTCACCTGGATCAGCCTAGTTTCTGCTCGTAACACTTAGAGCATAGGAAACATCTGGGCGAGTACATATCATTGCATACATGATGGATCCAATAGCCGAAGCATATGGAACCTGCTCATGCGCTCACGCTCATCAGTAGTCGAAGGACACTGAGTCTTGCTGAGTTTAATGCCGTGAGACATGGGCAAGAACCCCTTCTTAGCATCTTCCATGCTGAACCGTTTCAACACTTTGTCAATGTATGTACTCTGGCTTAATTCAATTAGCCTCCTTGATCTATCTCTATAGATCTTGATGCCTAGAATATATGTCGCTTCTCCTAAGTCCTTCATTGAAAAACTATTTTTCAATGAGGTCTTAACAGACTCGAGCATAGGAATGTCATTTCCAATCAGCAATATGTCATCTACATATAAGATTAGAAATACCAGCGCTCTCCCACTTTCCTTCTTGTAAACACAAGGTTCTTGTTCGTTTTTGATGAAGCCAAAATCCTTTACAACTTCATCAAATCGAATGTTCCAACTCTGAGATGCTTGCTTCAGCCCATAAATGGACTTCATAAGTTTGCATACCTTTCCAGCATTGTTTGGATCGACAAAACCTTCGGGCTACATCATATATACGTCCTCGGTTAGGATTCCATTTAGGAAAGCCGTCTTGACATCCATCTGCCATATTTCATAGTCGAAATGTGCAACAATGGCCAGAATTATCCGTATAGATTTAAGCATCGCTACGGGCGAGAAAGTCTCATCGTAGTCAACTCCTTGAACTTGTCGAAAACCTTTTGCAACAAGTTGAGCTTTATGGATGTTAACATTTCCATCCATATTAATCTTCTTATAGATCTATTTGCACTCGATGGCTTTAAGACCATCGGGCAGGTCAATCAAGTTCCAAACTTGATTGTCTCCCATGGACTCTATCTCGGATCTCATGGCGATCAGCCATTTCTCAGAGTCTGGGTCCACCATCGCTTCTGCATAGGTCGCAGGCTCATCATTGTCTAATAATAATAATTCTCGCGCTTTGCAGAGCCTCGCCGACCTTCGTGGCTGTGGTGCTTCTGTTGCCACGGGTTCCTCAACTTGTTCTGCTACAATAGCATCACTCGTAGAAGCATCCCCAACTGGCTCATCTTGAACTTCTTCAAGTCGCACCGACCTTCCACTTGTTCTCTTTTGTTGGAATTATGCCCTAGAGGCAATAATAAAGATGTTATTATTATAATTCTTGTTCATGATAAAGTTTATATTCCATGCTAGAATTGTATTAAGCGGAAACTTTAATACTTGTGTGGTTTATGAACAACACCGTGTCCCTAGTATGCCTCTATGGACTAGTTCATTGATTAATGATGGTTAAGGTTTCCTAACCATAGACATGAGTTGTCGATTAATAATGAGATCATATCATTGGGAGAATGATATGATGGACAGACCCAAACTAAGCGGAGCAATTAGATCGTGTCATCGTGTTCATCTTTGCGAAGCTTTTCTTATGTCAAATATTGTATTCCTTAGACCATGAGATAATACAACTCCCTGGTATCGGAAGAAAGCTTTGAGGTCATCAAACGTCATCCTATGAGAGGGTGATCATAAAGGTGTCTCTCAGGTGATCGGAAAGTACCTGTTGGGTTGTATGTATCAAGATGGGATTTGTCCCTCCCAAGTCAGAGAGATATACTTCGGGCCCACTCGGTAATCGATATCAACACCGCTTGCAAGCATGTGGTTAAGGAGTTAATCACAAAGTGATATCGGATTAAGGAACGAGTAAAGTACTTGCTGTGAACGAGATTGAACTAGGTTGGGCAAATCTTGGGCAAGTAAAATATCGCGAGACGAAGGGAATATATATATCGGATTGATTGAATCCTGGCATCGTGGTTCATCCGATATGATCATCGATGAATGTGTGGGAGTCAATATGGGTTTCCAGACCTCGCTGTTGATTATTGATATAAGATCATGTCTGCACATTCTCGAACCCGAAGGGTCACACACTTAACGTGTCGCGACGCTAGGATAGATTGGATAATTGGTTTATGAATTTTTGTTAGGAGTCTCGGATGGGATCCGGGACATCACGAGAAGTTCCGGAATGGTCCGGAGAATAAGATTCATATAAGGCAATGCAGTTTTTGGAGTTCGGAATTGTTTCGGGTTAATCAGTATTGTACCGGAAGCTTCTAGAACCTTCCGGAGGGGGACCAACGTGGCCCCACCTGCCGGGAGGGGGCATGGGCCTATGAGGGAGTGCCCTGGCCGCATTGGGCCAGGGGCACAAGGCCCCATAGGGCCCAGCCGGCCAAGCACCTAGGGAAACCCTAGGGGAGCTTCTAGAAGGGGGGGAACTTGCCCCCCTCTCCTCCCTCCTTGGCCGCCGGCCTAGGGCTTGGGGGAGGGGCAAGGGCCAGCCGACCACCCCTCTATATAGAGAGGTCTGGGGCACACCCTCCCCCCACACCTCCTCCACAACCCTAGCCGCCCTGCTATCCTCCTCTCTCTCCCTCCCGACTGCACGAAGGCGAAGCCCTGCTGCAGAAACTCTCCACCACTTGCACCGCGCCATCGCGTTGTAGATCCAATCCGTCTCTCCACCATACTTGCTGGAACGAGGAAGGAGGAGACATCGAGGTGCCGCACGTGTGCATCTCTCGAAGGCATTGCCACTTGCGGTGTTAGATCGGATCGGATCGCGAGGAGGAGAAGCGAGTACGACTACATCACCCACGTTCCGACGAACGTTCCGCTGTGTGAATCTTCAAGGGTATGAAGATCTCATCTAATCCCCCTCGTTGTTTGCATCTCCTAAATTAGATCTTGGCTTTCCCGTTCGCATCCATAGAATTTTTTGATTTACTATGCTGCGAAACCCTTCAGTGGTATCAGAGCTAGATCTATGCGTAGATGTGTTTCACGAGTAGAACGCAACATGGTTGTTGCGGGCGTTGATGTTTTCTGTTGCAAGCCTCTTGTTTGTGTTCTTCTTATGACGCGGGATAGTGAGATTGAAGCGGTCTAGGCCAACCTTACGCGACGTCGTTCGCGAGACCGGCTCCGCACTTGACGTGTGGCTTGTTCCACACATGCGGCTGGTGGATGCCAGTTTCTCTCACTATAGTTGTCATGGGATTTACACCGGAGTTTGGCAACCATAATATCACCGTTGTGGCTTTCCGTAGATAAGAATCGTTCTTAGCTTGCTACTCCCATAAGCCACGTAAAACATGCAACAACAAAGTAGAGGCGTCTAACTTGTTTTTGCAGGGAGTGTTTTCTGTGATATGGTATGGCCCAAGATGTGATGTGTATGTTGTATGCAATGATCATGTTTTGTAATGTTTCACGACTTGCATGTCGATGAGTACAAAACCGGCAGGAGCCATATGGTTCTTTATAATTGTGTATGACCTGTGTGTCAACTTCTTATACGCCATGTAATAGCTTTACTTATCACTAAGTAGTTAGCAATAGTTGTAGTTGCTATTTGTGGTGGAGGCAATCATGGTGGAGTGATGGAGATCATGCCGACACGCACAATATGGAGATCATTGCGCGAAGATTGGCTATACCATGTCACATAAAGTTATATGCATGTGATGTTTATCCTTTTATGTATCTTATTATGCTTAGATCGCGACGGTAGCATTATAAGATGATTCCTCACTTAAAGATCAAGATAAAACTGTGTTCTCACCATGTATGCGCTGTTGCGAAAGTTTGTCGTGTCCAAGCATCACGTGATGATCGGGTGCTATAGACTCTACGTTCACATACAACGGGTGCAAGCCAGTTTTGCACACGCGGAAATACTTGGGTTTGACTTGACGAGCCTAGCATGTACAGACATGGCCTCGGAACACATGAACCGAAAGGTTAAGCATGAGTCATATGAATGATATGATCGACACTTCGTTGTCCACCATTGAAGCCACATCTCTTCTCGTGAAGATCGGATTAGGTGTGGTGAATTTGGATCGTGTTCACTAAACAACTTGAGGGATGTTGAATTTAGTGGGAGTTCATCTAGTAATTTGATTAAGTTGAACTATTTATCATGAACATAGTCTAAGTTGTACTTGCAAATACTGTAGATCACATGGCCAAGTCCAACTTCAACTTCAACGTTTTTGCTGAGAAGGAAAAGCTTAGAAACAATGGGTCTAACTTCACCAATTGGTTCCGCAATCTGAGAATCATTCTCTCTGGCGGACAAAATGACTATGTCCTTGAAAATGCGTTAGGTGACGCCCCTGCTGTAGATGCGCCGGCTGATGAGAAAGTTGTCTATCAGTCACGCAATGATGATTATGGTGTGATTAAGAGCACCATGTTGTTTGCTATGGAATCGGACCTTCAAAATCATTTTGAAGACTATCCCGGGCCCTTTGAAATTCTCGAGGAGCTGAAAACTATGTTTTAGACTCAGGCCCGTTCTGAGAGATATGAGATCTCTGAGAAATTCTTTAACTGCAAGATGGAGGAAGGGAGTTCCGTTAGTGAGCACGCCATAAAGATGTCGAGCTACACTCAACGCCTTGAGCAACTGGACTGCAAGATTCCAAAAGAGCTCAAGATTGATAGGGTTCTGCAATCACTCCCTCCCAGCTACAAAAGTTTTGTAGTGACTCACAATCAGATTGGTTCCACTGATACGATCACCGAGCTCTTCGCAAAGCTGAAGGCTGCGGAGGTGGACATCAAAAAGGATAATCATGTGTTGATGGTCAACAAGCCCACCTTCAAGAAAGGTAAGGGTGCAAAGAAGCCCTTCAAGAAAGGCGGCGGCAAGGACGTTGCCCCTGCTGAGAAGAAGCTCAGGTCTGGTCCTAAGCCGGACACTGAGTGCTTCTATTGCAAGGACAAGGGTCACTGGAAGCGCAACTGTCCGAAGTACTTAGCGGACAAGAAGGCTGGCACCATCAAAGGTATATTTGATATACATGTTATTGATGTTTTCCTTACTAGCCCTCGTTGTAGTGCCTGGGTATTTGATACCGGTTCAGTTGCTAATATTTGTAACTCGAAACAGGAGCTACGGAATAGACGGCGGCTTGCGAGGGATGAGGTGACGATGCGCGTTAGCAACAGATCAAGAGTTGATGTGATGGCCGTCGGCACGCTCTCCTTAGTTTTACCTTCGGGATTAGTTTTAAACCTTAATAAGTGTTATTATGTGCCTGCGTTGAGCATGAACATTATTTCTGGATCGTGTTTATTGCAAGACGGTTATTCATTTAAATTGGAGAATAAAGGTTGTTCTATTTATATGAGTAACATCTTTTATGGTCATGCACCTGTTGTGAATGGTTTATTTCTTCTGAATCTCGAAAGGGATGAAACACACATCCATAACATTGAGGCTAAGAGATGCAAAGTAGATAGTGATAATGCTACTTATTTGTGGCACTGTCGTCTAGGTCATATTGGTGTAAAGCGCATGAAGAAACTCCATTCTGATGGACTTTTGGAGTCTCTTGATTTTGAATCATTTGACACATGCGAACCATGCCTCATGGGCAAGATGATCAAAACCCCGTTCTCCGGTATGATGGAGCGAGCAACGGACTTGTTGGAAATCATACATACCGATGTATGCGGACCGATGAGTGTTTCGACGCGTGGTGGATATCGCTATTTTCTCACTTTTACCGATGACTTAAGTAGATATGGGTATATCTATTTAATGAAACATTTGAAAAGTTCAAGGAATTTCAGAATGAAGTGGAGAACCATCGTAACAGAAAGATTAAGTTTCTACGATCCGATCGTGGAGGTGAATATTTGAGTTATGATTTTCTCACGCATCTTAAAGCAAGCGGAATTGTTTCGCAACTCACGCCACCCGGAACACCACAGCGCAATGGTGTGTCTGAACGCCGGAATCGAACCCTATTAGATATGGTCCGATCAATGATGTCTCTTACTGATTTGTCGTTATCATTTTGGGGTTATGCATTAGAAACCACTGCATTCACTTTAAATAGGGCAACATCTAAATCCGTTGAGACGACACCGTATGAACTGTGGTTTGGTGCTAAACCTAAGTTGTTGTTTCTTAAAGTTTGGGGATGCGAAGCTTACGTCAAGAAGTTGATGCCAGACAAGCTCGAACCCAAAGCGGAGAAATGCGTCTTCATAGGATACCCTAAGGAAACTATTGGGTATACTTTATATCACAGAACCGAAGGCAAAGTGTTTGTCGCAAAGAACAGTTCCTTTCTTGAGAAGGAGTTTCTCTCGAAAGAAGTGAGTGGGAGGAAAGTAGAGCTAGACGAGGTTGTTGAACCTTCTCTTGAGTTGGAGAGTAGCGCAGCACCGGAGATTGTTCCAGTGCCGCCTGCACCAACAATAGAGGAAGCTAATGACAAGGATCATGAAGCTTCGGACGATGCTGCTACTGAACGTCGCAGGTCAACAAGGTCGTGTGCCCCTCCTGAGTGGTACGGCAACCCTGTCTTGACTGTCTTGTTGGTAGAAGACAGTGAACCTACGAACTATGAGGAAGCGATGATGAGCCCAGACTCTGAGAAATGGCTAGAAGCCATGAAATCCGAATTGGGATCCATGAGCGAAAACCAAGTATGGACTTTGGTGGACCCTCCTAGCGACCGAAAAGCCGTTGAGTGCAAATGGATCTTCAAGAAGAAAACGGACGCGGATGGTAATGTTACCGTCTATAAAGCACGGCTTATCGCGAAAGGTTTACGACAAGTTCAAGGTGTTGACTACGATGAGACTTTCTCTCCCGTAGCGATGTTTAAGTCCATTCGGATTTTATTAGCAATTGCTGCGTTTCATGATTATGAAATATGGCAGATGGATGTCAAGACTGCTTTCCTCAATGGCAACATTGATGAAGAGTTGTATATGATGAAACCCGAAGGTTTTGTCGATCCTAAGGATGCTGATAAAGTGTGCAAACTTCAGCGTTCCATTTATGGACTGAAGCAAGCATCTCGGAGTTGGAACCTTCGTTTTGATCAGGTGATCAAGAGCTTTGGATTTGTTCCAAATTGCTACGAAGCTTGTATCTACAAGAAAGTGAGTGGGAGCTCGGTGACATTTCTGGTACTATATGTGGATGACATATTGATTATTGGAAATGACATTAACATGCTTAACGATGTGAAGAGTTATTTGAACAAGTGTTTTTCAATGAAATACCTAGGTGAAGCTGCTTATATATTGGGCATCAAAATCTATAGGGATAGACAAAGACGCCTGATAGCTTTAAGCCAGAGTACATACCTAGACAAAGTTCTGAAAAGGTTCAGAATGGATAAGGAAAAGAAAGGTTCAGTGCCTATGATGTCAGGTAAGATATTGAGCAAGGCTCAGTGTCCAGCTACGGTAAATGATAGAGAAACTATGAGCAAAGTGCCTTATGCCTCGGCCATAGGTTCTATCATGTATGCCATGCTGTGTACTAGACCGGATGTGTCCAATGCTCTTAGTTTGACGAGCAGATATCAAAGTGATCCAGGAGTGGAACACTGGACAGCCGTGAAGAACATCCTAAAGTACCTAAATAGGACTAAAGAAATGTTCTTAGTCTATGGACGTGATGAACAGCTCGTCGTAAAAGGTTACGTCGATGCTAGTTTCGACACCGACAAGGATGATTCTAAATCTCAGACAGGATACGTTTATATTTTGAATGGAGGAGCTGTGAGCTGGAGAAGCTGCAAGCAAAGCGTGATCGCGGGATCTACAGTAGAAGCGGAATACATGGCTGCTGCAGAAGCGTCAAGTGAAGGAGTTTGGATCAGGAACTTCATCACTGAGCTTGGCATGGTTCCAAGTGCATTGGACCCACTGGAGATATTGTGTGACAACACTGGCGCCATAGCACTCGCTAAGGAACCAAGATATCATCCAAAGACCAAGCATATCAACCGCAAGTTTCATATAATCCGAGATTATATAGCAGATGGAGATCTGAAGATTAGCAAAGTACATACAGATCTGAATGTTGCAGATCCATTGACTAAACCTCTTCCACGTGCAAAACATGATCAGCACCTCAGTGCCATGGGTTTTAGATTGTTGCCAAATGTAAACTAGATTATTGACTCTAGTGCAAGTGGGAGACTGTTGGAATTATGCCCTAGAGGCAATAATAAAGATGTTATTATTATAATTCTTGTTCATGATAAAGTTTATATTCCATGCTAGAATTGTATTAAGCGGAAACATTAATACTTGTGTGGTTTATGAACAACACCGTGTCCCTAGTATGCCTCTATGGACTAGTTCATTGATTAATGATGGTTAAGGTTTCCTAACCATAGACATGAGTTGTCGATTAATAATGAGATCATATCATTGGGAGAATGATATGATGGACAGACCCAAACTAAGCGGAGCAATTAGATCGTGTCATCGTGCTCATCTTTGCGAAGCTTTTCTTATGTCAAATATTGTATTCCTTAGACCATGAGATAATACAACTCCCTGGTATCGGAAGAAAGCTTTGAGGTCATCAAACGTCATCCTATGAGAGGGTGATCATAAAGGTGTCTCTCAGGTGATCGGAAAGTACCTGTTGGGTTGTATGTATCGAGATGGGATTTGTCCCTCCCAAGTCGGAGAGATATACTTCGGGCCCACTCGGTAATCGATATCAACACCGCTTGCAAGCATGTGGTTAAGGAGTTAATCACAAAGTGATATCGGATTACGGAACGAGTAAAGTACTTGCTGTGAACGAGATTGAACTAGGTATGACGGTACCGACGATCAAATCTCGGGCAAGTAAAATATCGCGAGACGAAGGGAATATATATATGGGATTGATTGAATCCTGGCATCATGGTTCATCCAATATGATCATCGATGAATGTGTGGGAGTCAATATGGGTTTCCAGACCCCGCTGTTGATTATTGATATAAGATCATGTCTGCACATTCTCGAACCCGAAGGGTCACACACTTAACATGTCTCGACGCTAGGATAGATTGGATAATTGTTTTATGAGTTTTTGTTTGGAGTCTCGGATGGGATCCGGGACATCACGAGAGGTTCCGGAATGGTCCGGAGAATAAGATTCATATAAGGCAATGCAGTTTTTGGAGTTCGGAATTGTTTCGAGTTAATCGTTATTGTACCAGAAGCTTCTAGAACCTTCCGGAGGGGGACCAACATGGCCCCACCTGCCGGGAGGGGGCACGGGCCTATGAGGGAGTGCCCTGGCCGCATTGGGCCAGGGGCACAAGGCCCCATAGGGCCCAGCCGGCCAAGCACCTAGGGAAACCCTAGGGGAGCTTCTAGAAGGGGGGGAACTTGCCCCCCACTCCTCCCTCCTTGGCCGCTGGCCTAGGGCTTGGGGGAGGGGCAAGGGCCAGCCGCCCACCCCTCTATATATAGAGGGCTGGGGTGCACTCTCCCCCCCACACCTCCTCCACAACCCTAGCCGCCCTGCTGCCCTCCTCTCTCTCTCCCTCCCGACTGCACGTAGGCGAAGCCCTGCTGCATAAACTCTCCACCACTTGCACCGCGCCGTCGCGTTGTAGATCCAATCCGTCTCTCCACCATACTTGCTGGACCGAGGAAGGAGGAGACGTCGAGGTGCCGCACGTGTGCATCTCTCGGAGGCATCGCCACTTGCGGTGTTAGATCGGATCGGATCGCGAGGAGGAGAAGCGAGTATGACTACATCACCCACGTTCCGATGAACGTTCCGTTGTGCGAATCTTCAAGGGTATGAAGATATCATCTAATCCCCCTCGTTGTTTGCATCTCCTAGATTAGATCTTGGCTTTCCCGTTCACATCCGTAGAAATTTTTTTATTTACTATGCTGCGAAACCCTTCACCTTTGTGAGAAACTCTTTCTCTAGGAAAACACCGCTACGAGCGACAAACACTTTGCCCTCCTCTCGGTTGTAGAAGTAATACCCTAAGGTTTCCCTCGGATATCCCACGAAAATGCACTTATCCGATTTGGGTGTTAGCTTATCCGACTGAAGTCGCTTGACAAATGCATCACAACCCCAAATCTTTAGAAAAGACAAACTGGGATTCTTTCTAGTCCACATCTCATATGGTGTCTTAACTACGGATTTAGATGGTACCCTATTAAGTGTGAAAGCTGCCGTTTCTAGAGCGTAACCCCAAAATGACAATGGCAAATCCGACTGGCTCATCATCGATCGAACCATTTCCAACAAAGTTCTATTACGCCGTTCGGAGACCCCGTTTCTTTGAGGCGTTCCGGGCGGCGTAAGTTGTGGAACAATTGCGCAACTCTTAAGATGATCGATAAATTCGTGACTCAAATATTCACCTCCACGATCAGATCGCAAGGCCTTTATTTTCTTGCCACGTTGATTCTCTACTTCACTCTGAAACTCCTTGAACTTTTCAAAAGTTTTAGACTTATGCCTCATCAAGTAGATATAACCATATCTACTAAAATCATCAGTAAAAGTAATGAAGTAGTGATATACTCCTCTGGATGTCGTGCTCATTGGTCCACATACATTAGTATGTATGAGCTCCAACAAGTCTGTCGCTCTCTCGGGTAAACCAGAAAAAGGCGACTTGGTCATCTTTCCAAGTAAACAAGCTTGACATGTCTCGTATGATTCAAAATAAAACAAAGTTAGAAGACCATCACCATGGAGCTTCTTCATGCGCTTTTCACTTATATGCCCCAAACGACAATGCATTAAATAGGTAGGACTCAAATCATTAGGCCAAAGCCTTTTAGCACTAACATTGTAAACAGATGCATCATCAAGATTTAAAATAAATAACCCATTCACAATAGGAGCATCAGCTATAAACATAGCATTCTTAGAGATTATACAACCATTGTTTGCACTCACGGATGAATAACCATCCCTCATCAAACATGAAGGTGATAAAATGTTTTGACCCATACTAGGAATGTAATAAAAATTATTCAACTCCATAATAAATCCTGATGGAAGGTGAAGTTGCATGACGCCGACGAACAATGTAGCAACCCTTGCTTTATTTCCGAAGCGAAAATCCACTTCGCCTTTCTGCACTTCTCTAGTCCTTATTAGCCCTGCATCAAATTGCAAATATGAGCAACCGATCCGGTATCAAATAACCAAGAGTTAACATAGGAATCAGCAAGAAGAATGTCTACAACATTTACAACAAGCGTACCTAAGTGGGAAGTACTCTTACTTCCACTCTTATTCAAAGAAGCCTGGTACTTGCTGCAGTTTCTCTTCCAGTGGCCATGTTCATGACAAAAGAAGCACTCAGTGTCTTCTACAGGTCCAGCCTTTTTCTTGGGTGCAGGCTTAGGGATCGTATCCTTAGCCTTTCCCTTCTTCTTCCAAGAAGTACCCTTTTTCTTGAAGCTAGGCTTGTTCTGCACAGCCATCAAATGGCTATGCCCTGCACACTTCTTCATGTCACTTTCTGCTGTTTTTAGCATCCCGCATAACTCATTAAGGCCCTTCTCCACCCCATGCATATGGTAGTTCAAAATGAACTGCCCATAGCTGGATGGAAGAGACGCCAAAATGAAGTCAGTGGCCAACTCTTGACCTAGTGGAAAACCAAGCTTTTCCAAAGTCTGACTGTAACCAACCATTTTGATCACATGGGGGCCTACAGCTGCTCCCTCTGCTAGCTTGCATTCAACAAATTACTTGGAAACATTGTACCTCTCAGTACTTGCCTGATCTTGGAACATGTACTTAAGCGCGACGATCATATCGTACGCTTCCTGATCCTCAAACTTCTTTTGGAGTTCCGGTTCCATGCATGCAAGCATAAGACAGCTAACCTCACGAGAATCATCACATGCTCTCTTGTAGGCATTCTTTAGGGCCGCAGATGCATTATCAGCAGGTTCATCGGGGATTGGGGTATCTAGAACCGTTTCCTTTTTATTAGACCTGAGAACAATTCTTAGGTTGCGGACCCAGTCCGAAAAGTTTGTGACATTTAGTTTATCTTTGTCAAGAATCGAACGCAAAAAAAGGTGATGTACTATTCGGTGCCATTGATCTACAACATAAAACATGCAAAATACTAAGCCATGTAACCACGAAAGAGTAAAACATATTAAACAATTTTTCAAAACCCGGATTTTTAATCCCAGATGCCTGTTATGCCATACATCGCAATCCCAGGATTACCATTTTTGCGAGACATAAGAGAATTGGATACCACAGTACATCATCCATTACAAACCATACATAAGGTCTTACACAAATAAGTATCTCATGATCTAGTTCTTAATACAACTCAAGCAGCGGAAATATGTAATAATAACGGTAGCGTAGGCGAAGCTCCATCTTCGGGGTCACAGGCAATGCTGACGATGGGAGATGATCCTAGTTGTCGTAACCTTCCTGGGGTCCATCATCCTGGTACTCCTCTTCATAGTCTAGCCACGGGAATAGCCAGGGACAAAGCCATGAGTACTCTTTAAGTACTCGCAAACTAATACTAACAAGTGAAGGGGGTTTTTGTAGTAGGACACTAAGCTCTAGGGTTGTTTTGCAAAAAGCCAGATTTACCTCTACTAAGTTCAGAAGCAAGAGAAAGCTAGTCAAATTTTATAACACCTAAGTGGGAACTTGTATCTCATATCACAACTCTGTTGTGGTCAAGTCAAAATCTCAATTCATTTCACAAGTCATTTTGAAAACATCTGACGGGGGAACAGTATGGCCACTCCAACTGTCCATAACCGCGGACACGGCTATTCGAATAGTTTGACACTCTGTAGAGATTGTACACTTTCACCATAACATTCGATACATCCGTCAGGAACAAATCCTGAATTCACCATACTTAGTATGCGGATAATCAATCCTAACCTTTCAATTACACGCCCTAGTATAAGCACCTCTCCTGTGAGTTTGGCCTCCCAACCATGACCAACTGTCATCTTGGGTACTGCACAGGTGGAAAATCTTCACAAGGTAGCCTCAGCTCAGACCTTGGCCGTGAGGGAACCCATACTAAAGTATATAATTTTCCAGTCAAGCCCTACCCAATTCTCGGGTATTGTGGTTGTACGGTAAAATTGGAATGGTATCACATCCAGACAACCATCAGTTTTATAAAGGTCTAAGGCTCATGTCTTAATATTTTCATCATCCAAAATCCTCTGGTGTTCAGAAACACATGACAAAACATCTCAGTAGAATGATCCATCATTCCAAGGTTTTCATAACCATTTTCCACCAAAGTATTCCCATCTAAAGTTGATCAAGTTTTATGCTTAGAACTAGCATCTACAAGTGGGGTGTGTACTAATGAAGGGTGGTAAACAGGTGGAGTTTTAACTAAGTACCATCTCCTGCCTTGGGATGACATCAAGATTATCTAGCTTAGGCCAAATTTAATGCTCTTTATGCAACCTTCAAATATCTTCCTAGAATCTACAAATCACTTAAATAAACTCTAAGGAATAGCTTTGATAAAGAAAAATAAAGTATAAAGCTTGCAAGTAAAACTAGGATTGGGTATCATCAAATGTGTCCAACCAAGCATGCTTAGTGCATTGCATAGGTTATATGCTTTCATAATTGCAAGTGTTAGCTTGCACATTCAACTAGTAGTATTAGGCTTGCTGTCACATCCCAAAATTCTCCTAATTTTGAAATGTGAAACAAATAAATAAGATTGATTGATTGTTTGACTTTGTTGAAAATTCTCAAAGAGAAGAAACTTTTTGAATAGAAAATCCTCTCAACCTTGAATTCAAAATCTTATATTCTTTTGTTAAGACCTAAGTAGCCATATAGGCAAAAGGGCATGGATTGATTATGGATTGTAGAATTGGTGTGGAAGATTTCAAAATGAAAATCATGAAGCATTCATATGCATTTCATCCATGCAAAGTTCTCACAAACTAAATCCAAATCCTGGTATATAAATCCTATAGTTGATTCACCCAAATGTTCCTAAAGGTAATTGAATTGAATTTATAAAACCCACTGTTGCTAAGGCATAAATTATTGATAATTATAGCCTAAAGAGATCCAAATAATATTGCAAAATTTTAGAAACAAAATTGAGCTCATTTGGAGCTATTATGAAAAAGTTATGGAATAAATACAAACAAATAAAGATATAAATAAAGTGGAATATATAAGGATTTATAAACCCACTACTTGAAAACTAGTAAAAATATTACAAATATGATCCTACAATGATCTATTCGATTTTAGAAAAATTAAGAAACAAGAATCATATCATTTGGAGTTCGTATGCAAAAGATATGAGAGAAACAAGTAAATAGAAAAAGAAAAAAAGAAAAGAAAAAAAAAACCCAATGGGCCGGCCAAGCCAGCCGGCGGCCCAGCAAGGCCGAACCGGACCAGCCAGCCAGCGGGCGTTGACCGATCGTGTCGCGCGTGCTTTAAAAAGTGTGCAGAACAGTTTTGACAAACTTATCTCTATTCAAACTGCTATAACGTTTTATCTACAACTCCGAATCGACTTCCGTTTGTTTCTACTTGTTCTCTACTTCAAGGCCTATCTCTAAACCATCCTAAACCTCCATATAAACTCGTGGAGCCACGGCTGTACGAGTTTCTATTCTCGAAATCCCGAATCTACATATTCCCGAATCTTATTTCGCTTTTTAACCCATCTAGACTTCGTCGTTTGCCTTCGGTCAAAAAACGAAAGTTGAAGATCGCGTTGAAATCTTTCAATTCCGACAAACCTCACCTCTTTTCATCCACCACAGCCGGAGAATTTCGTATCGCAATATTTCAGATCTTACGGTGTAAATCCAAGATGTACTCGCGCTCTTTTCTTCAAATCCAAATTCCTTTGGTGAGAAGGTAGGAATAATGATTCCCCATAACTTTCATGTTCTAAGTTTTTCAATTTGACCTACGGATTTGTGTCTCTAACACAGATCTGTTTCTTGTCTATTCTGAGCCAAAATCGGGTCAATCTCTTCTTCTAGCCACCGGATCCTATCCAGACGGTCGAGATCCAATCAAACCGGTTCGTGCCATGTCGTCATCCCGGTCAGCTTCCTCATCAACGCCACGTCAACGTAAGGTCAACATCTAGTCCCAGTCAGCATGCAAAGTCAACATGTCCAGTCAGCGGAATATTCCCTGAAATATTCCGTTCGAATTTAAAATTGCACATTATAGATCTAACTTGTACAATTCATTAGAAATTCATACCACGTCCAAAAATTGCGTATAATATATCAAATTGAAGATATTTCACGTAGAATCATCTTATCAGAATAGATCCAACTTTTACTGTACGTGGTTACTGCAGTAATTTAATTAGTTTTAATGGTCTTTTAGGTTAATAAATTCATAAGAAATTATCTGTAACTCCGAAAAATATGAATAATATATCAAATTGAAGCTACTGTAATGTACTTTAATAATATCTGGTTGGATCTAGCCTTTGCGGAATATTTACCCCGTAGCAATTTAATTTGTTTTAATGGCTTTAGAAATCATTAAATTCGTAGAAAATTATTTGCATATCACAAAAATATAAACAATATACCGATAGAAAGCTGGTTCCATGTAGATCATCAATCTGCAAATGGTTCAGTAAAATAATATAAGGTTTCGCAGCAATTAAATAAATGGTTTAATGGCTTATTTAGAGTAATAAATTCATAAGAAAATAAATACTATTGAGAAAATTACAAATAATATGTCCCTGAAATCAAAATTCCGTGGAGATTACAGATATAATTTTAGTTTGATTTTTAGGCAACAGAAACTGTACGAATCATTTAAAACCCATTAAACACTATTTAAATCATACAAAAAGATCTATAACTCCGATTAGGGTGAATCCAACGCCTACTGGTTCGTATTAACGTCCTCTGTCCAGTAAACCCAAGAAACAAATTTAATTCTACAGTTAGAACAGGCGTTACAACAGAACTATCAAAACTCTTATATTGGCAAGTAATTATTAATAACAAGTACCCTATTGCATTAAATGAACTCATACATGCATCATATGATATATTAATATTCATAAAACTAATTATACCCATTGTGTAATGTTAAATCATCATGCATGTTTTCGATCATCCTTCTTGTGTTTGCTATGTTTGCAATTGTTTTGATTGGAACTACCTTGTCCTCGTATTAGATTGTTCGGAGAGTGCGATTGCTGCGGAGAAATACAATCAACACCCATATTATCAACATAAGGCAAGTTACACCACTTGTTCATAATTTTGTCCCAGTTTTGATTCTATGCATGTGATCTTCAAAATTCTGTAGTATGCATGTGTAGGATGTTCTAGTAGAGTTTTTCCTTAGTATTATTTTGCAAGTGCGATGATTTTGTAGTATGCCATGAGTAGCTCTATACTTAGGATTTTCCATCCTAATAGGTTACCCCTGTTTTTGCTAAGTATTGCTTGCTATGCTATATATACAAAGTACCGTTGGGGGGTTCGAAAGACAAAGAATTTTTCTAAGTATAAAGGCTCTCTAGAGCAAACTTTTCTTCTCAAATCCACTTCAAAATAAAACTAAGTTTCCTTCTGGGCGGAATGGTTGTCGGGTCAACGAGTGAGATTTTGGTGGAGGACGGCCGCCCAGGAATCAAAGAAGTCTGCCATGTTTCAGAATTCAGAAGCTTCCAGTGCAACCACAATACATTATGGGCTCTGTCTTGGCCTAGTACTTAGTGGGAAACCTCACCTGGGTACCAACATTTGGAGGTTCTTGGCACGGTTGGATCCGGAAGGTAGAGGGGCTACTAAGGGAAAGCCTCGCCATGGTCTTGTCTGTAAAAGGACTTGATCGTGGATTGTGGGTAAAGTGCACAAACTCTCGAGAGTATTGCAATATGATCGATCAGCCGTGTTCACGGTAACAGAACAACAATGAGCGTCTGAAGGATGGAGCCTCTGAAGGATCTTCCTCTCTCTTTTCTAAAACAAAGTTTTGAAACCCCATGGCGTGCGTAATATCGCTAATGGGTGGGAATTTGGGAACTTGGTGTGTAATATCCAAGTGACGCTTGGTGCATAATATCCAAGTGTTTGGTTGTTTGGACACTTGGTGCGTAATATCCTCGTGTGCCATTCGACCCTATTTTATCTAAGCAAATGTTTACAAAGTAGGGTAAAACTCTCCCTCTATTTTCTCCATACCTAGAGAAAATTAGCTTTATGCAAATGAACTCCAAAGCCTAAACTAGCCTTGCATGTAGAGTTAGTCTTTCCTTCCTTGGTGTAATTTGCCAATACATTCAAAGTATTGACCCAACTTGTTGGCTGCACGTTTCATGTGCAGAATTTCGGAGATCTTTGAAAGGTGCGCTAGGATCGCGGGTCTTCACTCAACCTGCCTGTGGCATTGATGGGACTCCAAGTTGTATTTATATCGCTTCTGTTGTAATAATGTAAACTCTAGATTACTCGATTCATGTAATAAAGACTTGTGTTTTACATGATATTTCATCGACTGTGAGTTCTAGCTATTGATCCAGGGACTACCATGTTATTCACAGGGACTTAGGATCTTACTTGATCCGAGGTCACTACAGATGGTATCAGAGCATAAGTTGACTGTAGATCGTGACCCTAGACATGGAAAAACCTTAGGACAAATATTTTCTAAGTTATTTCAGAAAACTCTCATAGTTCCCATCATCTACCTTGGGGTTTTAAAAATTTCTTAAGTCTCTTCTTTTCAACATTAGAAAATGACCACTACACACTTCAAGAAGAAACTTTTTTCAAGATTACCTTTTCAAAGAAGATCATCTCAATGTTTCGATTAAGCCGGGACTTTAAGACCTCCATGAAAGATGTTCCAAGACTGAAGCTACGAGATTAAAGACTTCAAAGGCCTTAAGTCAATATTATTAACTAAAGAACTCGAAAGATTGAAGATTATGAAGAACATGAAGATTATCAAGAGCACGAAGACTTTTGGAGACTTGAAGCCTCGAAGATTCCAAGTGACCTATTAGGAACCAAACCCGAATAAGATTTTGCTAAATGTAGATGCGACATATTGTTTGCTATCTTGTATGGCTTATTACCTTAGTTAATGAAAACCTATTTTCTAAATAAAATTTCTTGTAGGGGTTATTCTTCTTCTTCCATACTCTATTCGTTCCTACTCTAAACCTTGGTCAACTCGACAGATGGACCATATCAATAAGAAGGACAAGGAACTTAACTTCACCAAGCGTAAGAGCCACACCGATGCAAATAAGCGGATGTACCAGGTTGAAGAAAGAATGAAGAATGCGAACATTGAAGCCAATAGAATGGTTCATTATGCCACCCAATTCCTAAAGGACGAGGCTGCAACCTGGTGGGAGATGCAACACGCCATTAATGATCATCAAGGGGTGATATCTTAGGAAAAATTTAAAGTGGTTATACTTTAATCTCGTCTCGTATACCAAAAATCCAAGAAGTTGAAGTCCCGAAACATTTAGCTTGCACGATCTGTGAAGAAATAGGACATATCACCAAGGAGCATCATGATCAGCGCCCCTACTGTGAAGGAAGGCACCCATCATAAGAATGTCCCACCTCTCAAGTTACATGCTTCCTGTGCGAAGGGACCAATCACAACCCCGCTCAATGCACCTCTACCCGGTGGTACATCAACTGAATCAGCAAGTCAGATACGGAATGCTCCAAGACCTCATGAAGCTCTGCGAGGACACGACAAAGACAAGGGATGGATTCAAGACTCTAGACACCGCACCCAAAGTTATCTCTTTGCAATACTCGACATATGAAAGGAATGCCCATTTTCCCCAAACTAGCTCAAGGAAACGATCAAGGCTTCCAAATGTTGAGGTAGAGCATGAAGAACCACAAGACGGGATGTCCTTGCCAAAAAGGAGGAAGGATCTAAGCAAAATTCCTATGCTTCCAGTGTCACAATCCTGGGCATTATGCTGATAATTGTCCAAAACATGTGAATGTAGCTGGAAAGGATAAAAACGACGATGGTAATAGCAATATAAGACCTTTATTAGGAGAACTATCATATTTTATACTTATTAGAGTTCTTATATTCCTTGTCTATCATTCCAACACCTCTCCTTGTTCAAACTTGTAGATGTCCATTCATTTGATTAGTAGAAGAAGGGATCTACCATAAAAACTACAAGAATTGGAAAATGTTATTAGTAGTTTTCCGTAAAGCAAATCACTATATGAGAGTTGGCCTACAAGTAAAGAACAAATAACATGGCATAAATGAACATATCACCAAGTTTTTTTAGGTCTGGACCACCATATTTTATCTCTTTAGGAGATCATCGCTATCGTGTTAGCATATTGTTCTTACCAACTTATGTGGTATGACAATATAGGTTGTTTGCTTGGTTGTATTGAGCTATTTTGTGTGATGCCTTGTTTAGGATATGTTGTTTTGAAACTCTAAAGTTGCTGGAGTTTCGTGTGGTTTTAAAATTATTTTAATGGTGTGAATTGATTGAAATTCGTGGGATTACTGCTGCAGTTTTCTGCCTGACCTGTTGTATCGCGCGATTTTACATATTTTATTGGTAACTCGGAAAAATCTAAAAAAATAGGATCTGGAGAGTAGTTACCTGTAGTACATGCACAAAAATTGGCTAAAATTCCTGACGAGTTTAGGTCGGTTAGAAAAATTCGTGAAGTCTGCTGTACCCTTTTGACAGATTTTGTTTATTGCTTATATGTTGCTCTATTTTACTCTAGTATTGTTCCCAATGCTTTCAAACTATTTTGTGGATATATACTACTAAGTTTATACACCTGTAATGTTATTATACAAGTGTTTGATTGAGTGTTAATCGCCTATGATTGCTTCCTTGTTTGTAACATTGATTGCTTCATATAGTTATGGGTAGGATTATTTTCTTAGTTGTTTCTCTCCTATAGAAACTATTCTTTCCTATCTTGAACCCTTGGAGATATAATGATGTGTTAAGTGGAACGTTTAACAATACAATGCATTTAGGAAAGAAAATGCTTCACCTAATGGAAAAAGGATGTGGAAGTATGAAGTGTTGCACATGATGTTATGTAGTAGATTACCCAACCTGAAAGTTGAAGTATCGATAGCTTAGTTTTAGTAGTAGCTTTGTTGATTGAATACATGGGAGTATACATAGAGCATTAGTTCGTGCCCATGGAAACATTCTTCAAGTCAAGTGAGAATGCCCGAGTGATAGAAAAACGTGATTCACCTATCCTCATACAGGGTAATGATTTGGGTGCAGGATGGATTGATCACCATTCCTACTACTCTTATTATTCGGTCTTGTACTGTTGGCTTTGCGAATCTTGAGTGCCCTTTTCAACCTTAGCAAAGAGTCGACGTTGAGCCTAAACCCTAGAATGGTATATTGTTACACCCTTCTAAAAGCATCCATTGCTAAGCATAGGATGTACGGTAAGGATGAATCCCAACCGTGAATTATGGGCACCATGAAGTAAACGTTCCCTATTTGCCCACCATGAGAGTTTTGCTAGTTTAAGAAGTGCTTTCTCGAAAACTATCAATCATGATGTTTAGAATGTGCTAGAGACATTGTGACAATAAAAGTCTAAAGGAGAACCAATCTGAGCTAAGTGAATCCTCGAGAAGTGACCTAGTCAATTTCTTTTAAGGGTGGTAGCATCCTAAAGGATCCCGAACCTTTCTTTCTTTCTAGCCTTCCCCAAATCTCGGGACGAAATTTCTTTTAAGGGTGGTAGTCTGTCACATCCCAAAATTCTCCTAATTTTGGAATGTGAAACAAATAAATAAGATTGATTGATTGTTTGACTTTGTTGAAAATTCTCAAAGAGAAGAAACTTTTTGAATAGAAAATCCTCTCAACCTTGAATTCAAAATCTTATATTCTTTTGTTAAGACCTAAGTAGCCATATAGGCAAAAGGGCATGGATTGATTATGGATTGTAGAATTGGTGTGCAAGATTTCAAAATGAAAATCATGAAGCATTCATATGCATTTCATCCATGCAAAGTTCTCACAAACTAAATCCAAATCCTGGTATATAAATCCTATAGTTGATTCACCCAAATGTTCCTAAAGGTAATTGAATTGAATTTATAAAACCCACTGTTGCTAAGGCATAAATTATTGATAATTATAGCCTAAAGAGATCCAATTAATATTGCAAAATTTTAGAAACAAAATTGAGCTCATTTGGAGCTATTATGAAAAAGTTATGGAATAAATACAAACAAATAAAGATATAAATAAAGTGGAATATATAAGGATTTATAAACCCACTACTTGAAAACTAGTAAAAAGATTACAAATATGATCCTACAATGATCTATTCGATTTTAGAAAAATTAAGAAACAAGAATCATATCATTTGGAGTTCGTATGCAAAAGATATGAGAGAAACAAGTAAATAGAAAAAGAAAAAAAGAAAAGAAAAAAAAAACCCAATGGGCCGGCCAAGCCAGCCGGCGGCCCAGCAAGGCTGAACCGGACCAGCCAGCCAGCGGGCGTTGACCGATCGTGTCGCGCGTGCTTTAAAAAGTGTGCAGAACAGTTTTGACAAACCTATCTCTATTCAAACTGCTATAATGTTTTATCTACAACTCCGAATCGACTTCCGTTTGTTTCTACTTGTTCTCTACTCCAAGGCCTATCTCTAAACCATCCTAAACCTCCATATAAAATCGTGGAGCCACGGCTGTACGAGTTTCTATTCTCGAAATCCCGAATCTACATATTCCCGAATCTTATTTCGCTTTTTTACCCATCTAGACTTCGTCGTTTGCCTTCGGTCAAAAAACGAAAGTTGAAGATCGCGTTGAAATCTTTCAATTCCGACAAACCTCACCTCTTTTCATCCACCACAGCCAGAGAATTTCGCATCGCAATATTTCAGATCTTACGGTGTAAATCCAAGATGTACTCGCGCTCTTTTCTTCAAATCCAAATTCCTTTGGTGAGAAGGTAGGAATAATGATTCCCCACAACTTTCATGTTCTAAGTTTTTCAATTTGACGCCATGTCGTCATCCCGGTCAGCTTCCTCATCAACGCCACGTCAACGTAAGGTCAACATCTAGTCCCAGTCAGCATGCAAAGTCAACATGTCCAGTCAGCGGAATATTCCCTGGAATATTCCGTTCGAATTTAAAATTGCACATTATAGATCTAACTTGTAAAATTCATTAGAAATTCATACCACGTCCAAAAATTGCGTATAATATATCAAATTGAAGATAATTTCACGTAGAATCATCTTATCAGAATAGATCCAACTTTTACTGTACGTGGTTACTGCAGTAATTTAATTAGTTTTAATGGTCTTTTAGGTTAATAAATTCATAAGAAATTATCTGTAACTCCGAAAAATATGAATAATATATCAAATTGAAGCTACTGTAATGTACTTTAATAATATCTGGTTGGATCTAGCCTTTGCGGAATATTTATCCCGTAGCAATTTAATTTGTTTTAATGGCTTTAGAAATCATTAAATTCGTAGAAAATTATTTGCATATCACAAAAATATAAATAATATACCGATAGAAAGCTGGTTCCATGTAGATCATCAATCTGCAAATGTTTCAGTAAAATACTATAAGGTTTCGCAGCAATTAAATAAATGGTTTAATGGCTATTTAGAGTAATAAATTCATGAGAAAATAAATACTATTGAGAAAATTACAAATAATATGTCCCTGAAATCACAATTCCGTGGAGATTACAGATATAATTTTAGTTTGATTTTTAGGCAACAGAAACTGTACGAATCATTTAAAACCCATTAAACACTATTTAAATCATACAAAAAGATCTATAACTCCGATTAGGGTGAATCCAATGCCTACTGGTTCGTATTAACGTCCTCTGTCCAGTAAACCCAAGAAACAAATTTAATTCTACAGTTAGAACAGGCGTTACAACAGAACTATCAAAACTCTTATATTGGCAAGTAATTATTAATAACAAGTACCCTATTGCATTAAATGAACTCATACATGCATCATATGATATATTAATATTCATAAAACTAGTTATACCCATTGTGTAATGTTAAATCATCATGCATGTTTTCGATCATCCTTCTTGTGTTTGCTATGTTTGCAATTGTTTTGATTGGAACTACCTTGTCCTCGTATTAGATTATTCGGAGAGTGCGATTACTGCGGAGAAATACAATCAACACCCATATTATCAACATAAGGCAAGTTACACCACTTGTTCATAATTTTGTCCCAGTTTTGATTCTATGCATGTGATCTTCAAAATTCTGTAGTATGCATGTGTAGGATGTTCTAGTAGAGTTTTTCCTTAGTATTATTTTGCAAGTGCGATGATTTTGTAGTATGCCATGAGTAGCTCTATACTTAGGATTTTCCATCCTAATAGGTTACCCCTGTTTTTGCTAAGTATTGCTTGCTATGCTATATATACAAAGTACCGTTGGGGGTTCGAAAGACAAAGAATTTTTCTAAGTATAAAGGCTCTCTAGAGCAAACTTTTCTTCTCAAATCCACTTCAAAATAAAACTAAGTTTCCTTCTGGGCGGAATGGTTGTCGGGTCAACGAGTGAGATTTTGGTGGAGGACGGCCGCCCAGGAATCAAAGAAGTCTGCCATGTTTCAGAATTCAGAAGCTTCCAGTGCAACCACAATACATTATGGGCTCTGTCTTGGCCTAGTACTTAGTGGGAAACCTCACCTGGGTACCAACATTTGGAGGTTCTTGGCACGGTTGGATCCGGAAGGTAGAGGGGCTACTAAGGGAAAGCCTCGCCATGGTCTTGTCTGTAAAAGGACTTGATCGTGGATTGTGGGTAAAGTGCACAAACTCTCGAGAGTATTGCAATATGATCGATCAGCCGTGTTCACGATAACAGAACAACAATGAGCGTCTGAAGGATGGAGCCTCTTAAGGATCTTCCTCTCTCTTTTCTAAAACAAAGTTTTGAAACCCCATGGCGTGCGTAATATCGCTAATGGGTGGGAATTTGGGAACTTGGTGTGTAATATCCAAGTGACGCTTGGTGCGTAATATCCAAGTGTTTGGTTGTTTGGACACTTGGTGCGTAATATCCTCGTGTGCCATTCGACCCGATTTTATCTAAGCAAATGTTTACAAAGTAGGGTAAAACTCTCCCTCTATTTTCTCCATACCTAGAGAAAATTAGCTTTATGCAAATGAACTCTAAAGCCTAAACTAGCCTTGCATGTAGAGTTAGTCTTTCCTTCCTTGGTGTAATTTGCCAATACATTCAAAGTATTGACCCAACTTGTTGGCTGCACGTTTCATGTGCAGAATTTCGGAGATCTTTGAAAGGTGTGCTAGGATCGCGGGTCTTCACTCAACCTGCATGTGGCATTGATGGGACTCCAAGTTGTATTTATATCGCTTCTGTTGTAATAATGTAAACTCTGGATTACTCGATTCATGCAATAAAGACTTGTGTTTTACATGATATTTCATCGACTGTGAGTGCTAGCTATTGATCCAGGGACTAGCATGTTATTCACAGGGACTTAGGATCTTACTTGATCCGATGTCACTACACTTGCATAGGTCAACTTGATTAGTAAGGCTTGATAAAGTAGAGTATCTTGCAAGTGTTAGATTGCCTTGTGCAGAGCAGTGGTTGAAGTTCTCCTCGGCTTCTTCTTCGTAGTATCCTCCTTCCTCCTCGTATCCTTGGTAGGTACTAGCGTCTATGAATAAATACGAGGTACACAATCACCAAACAATACTTAAATACTTTCAATCATCACACAAAAGGGTTCTATAGATTATCTAGCATCATCACTAACATTACAAGATTAAAGCATTTATCTTATTTATTTTATTTTTAGAAAAGTAATTTCTACTCATTGAAAAACTACTTAAGATTTAATATTTCCAAACCAAACATGGGATCATGTTGACACATGTTATCACCACATATTTCAGTACATGGGAATGTGATTTAAAGTGGTGTCACAATTTAATAAGGTTTAACCCTTTTATTTTAAATAAAATAAGTGACTAGAAATGCCTATGTGGCATTATTTTATTACTTGGACATTATTTCTGTAAGTAAACCCATATATTTTTATATATTCTGAAAGGTATGATCAAATGTGATTTTTGAGAGTTGGAATCAACTCAAAAGCTATTATGGTTTAAATTTGAAAAATGTTTGAATGCAGAAAAGCTTCTGCCTTGTTATTTTTACCAAGGGTGATCTACAGATCCAAATGATTTGAATCCAACGGGCTTGGATTAAGCATTTCAAGACCTTTCTAACAAAATTAGTTTCATTCAATTTGGTTCACTGAATCAAGCTGGGTTGATTTTTGAAACTAGGTACAGAACTGTGTTTGAATGAAAATAGAAAAATCTAAATTCAAACGAGTGGGCTGCGCGGGAAGGGGTAATGGGCCGGCCCAGTTTCACTCCGCAGCGCGGGGCTCAGCTGACAGGGGGTTCCACCGGTCAGTGGCTCTTTAAACGTGAAGTGGTACGGGGCGATGTGGTGCATTGGATTAGAATGAAGATCTACGGCTGAGGGTCCTCGTCGACGATGAACAGGTCACTGGCGAGCTCGAACCCTAGCGGCTCAGTGGGGGTGCATAGGGGGCATACCGGGGCTCCAGCAACGATGGCGAGGCGGGCAAACGACGAAGTCAATGATGGCGAACTCAGGGTTGGTCGCGGCAACTCCGGGGGTGGACGAAATCAACCGCTCCTCTTCTCCTCTGCAACGGCGAGCTCTGGCGCAATTCCGGTGATGCGCTTCTCGCCATGCTCCGGATAAGGGGTGGAACGATCAGTGAGGTGAGGGGAGTGAGATGGTGTGCTTCAATCGGATGGGGTGGCCTCCTTTTATAGGCCCGATGGCGAGACCGAACGGGATGGGCAGGTGACGGTGGCGACACGGCTACAGGCAGCTAGCGGCATTTCTGGGGTTGGCGATCGATCGGTGGTCTCCTGGCGATGCTCTAGGGCTTTAATGCGCGTGTAGGGGCGGTGGCAAACGGTCGAGAACGTGCGGTGCTCTGCGTGGCAGAGGCGGCATCTTCGACTGCGAGCGGTGGCTGTGAGGCATGGGGCGGCGAACGGGGGTGTCTGCGGGGTTGCTGGGGCGGTGGTGATCACATATGCATGCGGCGAGGGCGGCGCACGGTCTGTGGGCGTGTGTCGAGGGTGGCGCTCTGGCGCGCTCTCGGCATGCGCTCAGATAAGCTTGGCATGGCTTGGGCATGTGGTCCAGTGGCTGGCAGGGTTCGAGCGCTGGACATGGGGTGGCGGTGGACGGTGGGCTGCCTCCTGGACATGGTGGCTAGGCGCGGCGAACGCTCCTGCTAGCTTGCCATGGTCGGCTGGCAAGGGGGTGCTCGGTTTGGCATGGCATGGGGCAAAGGGTAGGGGCTAGGGTTGGTCCATGCACTGGTTGGCACTGAGGGAGACAAGGGTGATCAATGGTGAACGTTGCTTAGCCAAATTACTGCTCAAAACAGTGAAGTTTGGGCAGATTGATTTGTTGCCTCCAAGTGTTTGATGAAATGGCCGCAAGAACTCAAGTTTTGAATTTTGAAAAGAATTTTGGTGGGTGTGCTAGGCATGTGCTGGTGAGTCTGTGGATGCTTGGGTTTTCAAAATTGAGCTTGTTTGAGTGGTTTTTGAAAAAGTGGAATCTTCCCATATGAAATGGATTCAATTTTGAACTGTCATTTAAAATATGCATTCAAATGTTTTTGGATGATCACAAGGTGGGCCTTGGTACTTTGTTATGAGTACTATCAAGGGGTGCAAATATCCATACATGTTTTTGTTAAGTTTTGAAAGTTAGGGATAGCCAAAGTAGGCATGGGAGTTAATTTGGCCAAAGTGACCATTCACTTAATTTGTTTGTTTTGATTTGTTTGTCTTTGGGAAAAGTGTGGGGATTGTTTAGATGATGTTTATTTCACCTAAGAATCATTTTACAAGCAAAGAAACACACAACCAAGGCAATTCAAAAGAATCCAAATTTTAATACACACACATATGAATGCTTTCATATTTTTAATTGGAAAAGTTTTTGTTAACCCTAATATTGATGATTAGAGTTTGATGATCCAAGTTTAGTATTTTTGGGATGTTACAAACCTTCCCCCCTTAAACAAAATCTCGTCCCGAGATTTGAAAAAGGACGAAAAGATTACCTAGGATTTGAAGAGATCGGGAAACTTCGTCCTGATGTGATGTTCGTGCTCCCAGGTAGCTTCCTCTTCTGTGTGGTTGCTCCACTGAATCTTGAGAAACTTGATGCTTCGGGTTCTTCTGGTAGTTCGGAAAGCTTCTTCCAAAATACGGATGGGTACTTCAGGATAGGTCAGGTCATCGTTGATTTCTATGGTCCGGTGATCAATGTTCTTGAATACTTCTGTCTTCTCCGGAACTTCGAGGCACTTGCGAAGTAATGAGATAAGGAACACATTGTGCACGGCTGACATCTCTTCGGGCAGTTCCAATTGATACGACACTTCTCCTCGACGGTTCAAAATCTTGAAGGGTCCGATATATCTGAGGGCTAACTTTCCTTTGAGTTGGAAATGCTGCATTCCTTTTAATGGAGACACTTTCAGATACACAAAATCTCCTATGTTGAAGGCGAGGTCTCGACGTCTTTTGTCGGCGTAACTCTTCTGTCTGGACTGGGTTGTCTTGAGGTGCTCACGAATCTTGTGAACCTTCTCTTCTGCTTCTCGTAGGATGTCAGGTCCGAAAATCTGACTCTCTCCTACTTCCGACCAATTCAAAGGGGTGCGACACTTTCTTCCATACATGAATTCAAGTGGGGCCATTTGCAAACTAGCTTGATAATTGTTGTTGTATGAAAATTCTGCAAACGGCAGACAGTCTTCCCACTTAGATCCATATTCTAACACACATGCTCTCAGCATATCTTCAAGTATTTGATTTACTCGCTCCGTTTGTCCATCGGTTTGAGGGTGATACGCGGTGCTGAAATCTAAGCGGGTTCCTAAACCCTCTTGGACTTTCTTCCAGAATCTCGAGGTAAACTGAGTTCCTCGATCCGATATGATGTTCTTGGGGACTCCATGCAAACTGACGATTCTAGCGATGTATAACTCCGCTAGCTTCTAACTCTGATATGTGGTCTTGACGGGTAAGAAATGGGCGACTTTGGACAATATGTCCACTATGACCCAGATAGAGTCATTTCCCCTACTAGAAGTAGGTAATCCGGTGATAAAGTCCATTCCAACAGAATCCCATTTCTATTCCAGAATCTGCAATGGTTGCGACAATACAGCGGGTCTTTGATGTCCTGCCTTGACTCGCTGACATATATCATACTTGGCGATATAGCTTCCAATTTCTCTCTTCATCTTATGCCACCAAAATTGCTCTTTCAAATCTTGATACATCTTCGTTCCTCCGGGGTGGATAGAATAAAGAGTATCATGATCTTCCTTCAGAATTACTTCTTTCAACTCAGAATCTGCTGGTACACAAAGGCGTCCTTTGTACCACAGAACACCTTCTTCGTCTTCGGTGAATCTGGGTACTTTGCCTGTACCGATACGACGCTTGATTCCATCGATACTAGCATTTCCTTTCTGCGCCTCTTTGATCTGGCTGATCAAAGTGGGTTGAAGTTCTATGCTAGCCAAAAATCCTTCACTTACTAATTCCATTCGAAAATCTTCCATCTCTTTGTGCAATCTTGGCTGCTCCTTCAAAATCATGGAGTTCAAGCGGCACGGCAATCTGCTAAGGGCATCTTCTACCACGTTGGCTTTACCAGGGTGATAGTGAATGTCCAGGTCGTAATCCTTGATTAGCTCAATCCATTTTCTATGTCTCATATTCAGCTCCTTTTGAGTGAATATATACTTCAGGCTCTTGTGATCCGAATAAATCTCACAACGATTTGCCATCAGGTAATGCCTCCATGTCTTCAGGGCTAGAACTATGGTTGTGAGTTCAAGGTCATGGGTTGGGTAATTCTGCTCATGTTGTTTCATTTGTCGGGATAGATAAGATATGACCTTTGCCTTCTTGCATTAGCACACATCCGAGACCGATCTTGGATGCATCACAATACACGTCGAAGGGCTTCGTGATATCCGGCATGATTAAGACGGGGGCTGAAATAAATCTTCTCTTGATTTCTTGAAAACTCGCTTCACATTTGTCCGTCCATTCAAACTTCTTGTCCTTCAACAATTGGGTCATGGGTCTGGCGATACTCGAGAATCCTTCTACGAACTTGCGGTAGTATCCCGACAATCCGAGAAATGCACGAACTTGGGTTTGAGTGGTTGGGGCTTACCAATCTTCTACATCTTTTACCTTTGCAGGGTCAACGGCAATTCCTCCGGCTGATACAATGTGACCGAGGAATCCTACCTCCTGTAACCAGAATTCACATTTGCTAAACTTAGCATACAACTGATGCTCTCTAAGGGTTCCAAGAATGGTCCTTAGGTGTAGCTCATGTTCTTCTTCTGATTTGGAATAAACTAGAATGCCATCGATGAAAACAACGACAAACTTATACAAGAAGTCCATAAAAATCTTATTCATGAGATTCATGAAATAAGTGGGGGCATTGATTAATCCAAAAGACATGACGGTATACTCGTATAATCCATATCGGGTGGTAAAGGCAGACTTGGGAATATCCTCTGCGCGAATCTTGAGTTGATGATAGCCAGTTCTAAGATCAATCTTAGAAAACACTTTGGCACCGGTCAACTGATCAAACAAATCTTCTATCTTGGGCAATGGGTATTTGTTCTTGATAGTGACATCATTCAACTTCCGATAATTCGTACACAAACAGTTACCTCCATCCTTCTTGTCCACAAATAAGACAGGTGATCTCCATGGTGATGCACTTGGTTGAATTAATCCAATTTCCAGCATGGCATCCAGTTGCTTCTTTAGTTCTTCTAGTTCAGACGGGTTCATACTATAGGGTCTCTGAGCTATGGGTCCTGTTCCGGGGATTAGTTCAATGATAAACTCGATATCTCGATCTGGGGGCATACCCGGCAAAACATCTGGAAATACATCGGGGTATTCACAGACTATCCGGACTTGGTCAATGGTAGGTTGGGATATACTCTTGTTGCACTTGAATTAACGAGGTAAGGTTTCAGATATATGCTCGACTGATATTTCGGCTGTACTGGTCATGGTTATGGCTTTCTTGGCACAGTCAATCAATCCTTTATGTTTGGACATCCAATCCATTCCTAGTACTACTTCCAAACCTTTAGTTCCGAGTACTATCAGATTAGCATAGAAATCTATGCCATGGATTCGGATAGGGACGGCTTTGCAAATTTGCCTAGCTTTGGTAGTTGAACCGGGGATTTGAACAATCATAACATGCTTCAGTTTGGTTGGTTGAATCTTACTAGTGCATGCAAATTCTTCGGTGACAAATGAGTGTGATGCACCAGAATCAAACAACACTCTAGCAAGTACTGAATTAACAGAAAACATACCCAGCACGACGTCTGGCGCTTCCTGGGCTTCTTCAGCATGCATGAGAAAAAGACGGCCGTTGCGGTTGAGTGAATTTCCTGGGGCAAACCTTCTTCCTGGCTGAACACGACGCTGCTGCTGAGCTGGGGCATTTGCATTGGGGGATGCGGCATTCTTCTTGGGGCACTCATTGGAGTAGTGACCCTTATTTCCACAGTCATAACAAGTCACTTGCGACTTGTCCTTTGCTGCAACAGGCACAACATTGCTTCCAGTCCCCGGGGCAGTGTTGGTGTTGGCGGTAGCATTGTTGTTGTTGAACTTGGGTGGTGCACGGTTGAAATTGCTAGAGTTGTCAGGGTTGTTGTGATTTCCTCCGGGCCTAGGGTTTCCACGGTTGGGATAGGTCGGACGGTTCATCGGGGGTCTGTTGGTTCTCGGGGCAAATCCTAGAGATGGGTTAGGGCGATACTTTGGGGTCTGATGGGTTCCTGGCTGATGCATCATGCGACGCTTGCGGTTCTCATTGGCTTAGTTGATCTTTCCTTCCATCTGGATAGCAGAGTCGACAAGGGCTTCAATATCAGCAAAGGGGATATTGACTAACACAGTCTGCATCTCATCGTGCAGACCATTTAGGAATCTCTCTTTCTTCTTGGCTTCAGTGTCGATCTCATCCGGGGCATACCTAGCTATTGACAAAAATTTGTCCCGGTATTCCACTACGGTCATCCTTCCTTGCTTCAGTTCTCTGAACTCGTCTCTCATTCTCTTGATCAAACCCGGTGGCACATGGGTTCTGCTGAACTTGACCTTGAATTCCTCCCAGGTCATCATCTGTCCTCCGGTCATTGCACGAATGCAATTCCACGAAGGCAATTCAAAAGAATCCAAATTTTAATACACACACATATGAATGCTTTCATATTTTTAATTGGAAAAGTTTTTGTTAACCCTAATTTTGATGATTAGAGTTTGATGATCCAAGTTTAGTATTTTTGGGATGTTACACAATTTAATAGCATATACTCCCACTTAAATCAATATCCCTCTATTGATACTAAGTGATTCAAGATCCACAATTAACAAGTCTACTAGTGAGCTTTAGCATCACTGCTAGAAGACAAGGTAAATCGGTAAGCAACACTTGCTAATCATATCACATATGACTCTTTTTGTTGGGTGATATCTCTATGTCAAAACTAGGCGCCCAACCTTTATGCCCCATGGTCTTTAACTGTTAAGATGACCTTGTCAAGCTCACCAACCCTTATGCGTGTAGGTATCCGATACAAACCCATCCAGCCAAGGAAAACCGCAGCACCCTAATTTCATAGGCCCACCAACGATTGTACAGGGCATAGGATGGTGCAAGATTTGGTTGGGAGGGAATAGTTTAACTTAAACTTTGTGAGGGATCGTTCTACTTCTATCATCTAAGAATGCATAGTAGTAAAACGCATAAGAATATTATTCACATAGATGTGACACAGTATGGCCCATTTTCTCATGGTGATCTCCATCGCCATAGAACCTGTCCACCATGATGATCTCCATCTTCATGTTCCATGTGAGCCATCTTCAAAGTGATGAGTCCTCCAAGAACTAATACAAGCTATTACTCCTAATAGCTAGTAATCAAAATTACATAGTATTGGGATCATCACACGTTGGTACGCAGCCATTACAATAAATGACAACACATATGGCTCCAGTCGTGTTGCCCTACTCACGACACGCAGGTCATGCAAAGTTTCATACATGCATCACATACATATATGGGCCATACCGATCACACACATCCTAAAAAACAAGTTATGCATAGAATCGCATTCTACCGGATCATGTGAACTCGCAACACCTAGTTACCTTAACGAGATACAAAAGGGGCTACGATAAAGGGGGTCTAGGGGGTCTCCCCCTGCGGGGTTCGAAGGGGCAGCACCTAGTTACCTTAACCGTGAAAAATGAGAGATCGAATCTTCACAATTTTCTTTAAGGATTTTGATCGGCAAATCAAATTTACCATAAACTGACTCCTGTCCCGATTCAATCAAACTCCTTTGATCACGGTACATCAATTTTAGATCTAGGTCCCGATTCGATCAATCATATTGATCTTCGCGTGATTCAACAGGATTTATGTGTCACTGTCTACCCTGATGGCGAAAACCGACCGGTAGGGGTAAGCCGTTCGACAACCTCAGAATCACGATCACGGAAAGCAAGATCATAGATCAATCCTGAACCACCGCAATATAAACGATCACATCATTCATATCAATCTGCATATCACCATATGCAAACATCCCGAACCTATAACTGAACAGCATCGGCTCTGATACCACTGTAGGGATACGGGTAGGATACACTAGCGCAAATCAAAAAAATTCTACCGCGTAAACCAGGATTACTGTTGTCATAGATCACGCAGTTGCGGAATTGATGAAGCGCGTCGAGGCAGTGCAGACGATCTACGTCTCCTCCTCGTTATCGTCCCACGAGCAGCTCCCCTTGCGCGGCTCGTCCAAGCGCTACAGATGCAGCGCCTCCGAGATATCCACACGTACAGGGTGGAAGCGTCAGACGCCGGACTGCTAGGTCCGCGCGTGCAACACATGCGTGAGGAGTGGCGGCTGGGTGGAATGGTCTAACCCTGGTCAGCTCGTCCCACCCTCTCTTATATAGGCGTCCCTAGTGGGCTTCTACATTAGCAGCCCATTAGTAGCCTAAGCCTAGTCTAATTCGGATCCAATCCTCATTAGGCTTCCAGCCCCTTAAGTGTGTGACCCTATAGGTTCATATACGTATAGACATGACACGAATACACTTATTCTGCCAATAGTTGGTAGCGGCCTTTAGCAAGACATTCCAACTTCTAAACGCATACAAATATCATATCGGACGAACCATCACAAGGTTTAGTACATGTCTTTACCTTTGCCTCACGATATTTGGTCTAGCTCCAAGATGACCTCCCTTTCTCGATACTGTGATTCGAAATCCCTTTACTAGGTTAGCTCTTAACCTTATGTAGCACGGCCATGCATTTCTGGATCTGATCACTCGAGGGGCCCAGAGATATCTCTCTCAAGTAGAGAGGGGCAAATCCCATCTTGATTGACCATGCCTTGCAGCGTGCTTCAGGACAAACTCGAAAGCTACCTTTATAACTACCCAGTTACGGAGTAGCGTCTGATAGCCCCAAAGTAGGTCGATCCACATCTCAAGTACATGCGACAACCTCAGGTCTAAGGACAAAATGTACACGATGTGTAGAGAGAGCTGCAAGTCTAATTGCCAGTCTCAAGTTGGGTCAGTCCAACCCCATGTTCATAAAATGTGTCCACATCATTAGTTTGACATCTCCATGTCTATGACTTGTGAAACATAGTCATCAACCAATCGATGTGCTAGTCTAATATTCACATGTGTCCTTACATGAACTCCGACTAGGGACAACTATTAAATAACCATACAAGTAAAGAGTTTTACAAACAATTCACATAATTGCCAATCAATACAAGTTGCCTGATATGGATATTCAAGGAACATTAAAATAACTCATGGATACATATGAAATATAATCATCTCTATGATTGCCTCTAGGGCATATTTCCTTCACTACGACATCGCCACGAGCGTCCGGCCTAGCGCGCTCCACCAACGCCAGCGACTCGCCGTGTTGTTGCGCTTCGACGGCGAGTCTGGCGGCCCCTCGTGGCGGGCGAGCTCCTGGAGGCGGCGCTCGGCGAAGAAATTCTCCTAGTAGAGAAGGTTGTCAGGATCCTCGGCGGCGGCGGGATCATCCATGGCCGCAATGAAGGCCTGGATCTCTTCGGCGAGCTCGTCGCCGGTCGGCACCGGCGGGATGGGGATACCGTCGGCGCTAAGCTTCCAGCCCGGTGGGTTCCGCATGTCCGACGGCGCCATGTAGCCGGCGTCGTAGAGCATGCGCGCCTCCCATGGCTGGAGAGTGGGCCAGCCGAAACCATTCGCCCCTGCGGGGTCGCTGGGTACCTCTCGGCCATTGCTCTCTTCTCGCCAGAGTTAATGTTCACGGTGGAGGGGGAAGTGGAGGAGCGTTGCAAGTGAGTGAAATGAGCCGGCGATGTCGCCGGATTATATAGGCCAAAGGGACTGGCGAGGGCGGGAGGGGTTGTAGTGGCGTGGGCGGGAAAAGGGGAAACAGCAGAATTTAGTGACCGGCGGTCCGTCGCGAAAGCCGAGGAGGCGGTGGAGCGCCATTACGGCGACGCGTGGGCCGACATACGGGCAGTTATTGCCCGGCGGTCCTTCACGGGGTTTGACGCCGGAGGATAACGACAACTCGGCTTCAATCGTTGACTGGGCGGGCCCACACGCCGCTGGTTTTTTCCCGCCAAATTTGCTTCGTCCGACGTTCCCAGGATCCTGGAAATAGCCTGAGAAGTCCGGACCAAAATTGGCCCAAATCCGGATGAAAACAGGTTGCTGAAAACACGACTGGACTAAATTCCGAGTCCGGTACTAAAATTCATCCTATGATCGGGGTTCTTGGGGACGTGAGTGGAGATGCTCTAAGCACAGAAGCTGGTCAAAACCCTTTTGGCGCAGCAGCAGTACTGCTGTCGAAAATTAATGCAATGCATGATGTGTGTACCCCATTGTGGCCCTGGCAGCAGTGTTTGCCAGTACAGTCACCAGAACATGAACATAGCCTGCAACATAAGGACCTTTTTGTCCTGTCAAACCCTAGATAGCAGATATATCAAAGCAAGGACTATGAGCATCAATAATTCAGCACTACTGTACTGTACGACCCTCTGAAGTGAACTAATTTTTTATATACTAATACTAAAAAATAAAAAGATTTTGGCGTCTAGGGCACCATGATGCTTTATTTCACACTAGCTGACATGGAGCACAGATGAGTTCAATTTACAGGGGAGGGAGAGAGAGAATGCAAATTGCTGAACACCAGAAGGCCAACACGAAGTATGAAAGTATTCTCTTTTTTTTTACAACAAGTATGAAAGTATTCTCAATTTCTTGCTACACAAAGTGGAATTAAACACGACAGGACTAATGTCGAACCAACACAAGGAGAGGTGTGACACCAAAGCTTTATTTATTTCTCTGGACTCCTAGGAACAGAGAGACCGTCCTTCGAAAATAGCCGTCAGAATTCGGCGGTCTAGGACTCAAGAGTTACTCGACCACCATGCTCTCGGCCTCCTTCTTGATGGAATGGAAGAGCACCGACGAAAGGTAGCGCTCTCCGAAGCTTGGGAATACAACCTACATAGAGTAAAATTGTCAGCATTAGGACGCGATGAAATTACCGGAGCCGACATGTTGCTAAAAGTCTCTCTTCACTTGGCGGAGTAAGTTAGTGTGCAAGTGCAGATATCTCCGTATAGGGCATGCCAATGTTAATCTGTAGCACATTATATCAATTCATTTGTGAGTGCTTAAAGGATCAGATTAATTTCCAGGGGAAAGACCCATGGAGCTGAGACAGCTTTAAATGGGCAGCATATGCTAGAAACCCCAAGGAGGAATGCGCCACTTACCACAAAAAGTTTTCCTGCATTCTCAGGCCTCTGAGCAACCTTGATTGCTGCAGCCGCAGCAGCGCCGGAAGATATTCCAACCTAAACACAATTACATTGTCAATAGCTGAGGCAAATAGATGATTCTGCATGATCCATAGGGACGATAAAAGCAACATGTATACACTATACTTCCTAATAATAGATAAATGCCGGACAGAAACCCCACCAGTAATCCTTCTTTCAGAGCAAGGGACTTGGCCATCTCAATAGATTCATCACTTGAAACCTGCCAAACAATTTGAATGACCAAAAGGTTACACAAGGTAAAAGAAGCAGCAGTATGGAAAGACAAACAGGAAGTATCAGGCAAACTTCTATTGTCGAAGAGAAAAGTATAACTGGCAACTAAGCAAAACATAAGGTGGCAGAAAATTGCCCATATAGTGCCTTCCCTACAACACAACTTAATACAAGAGGAAACTCACTTGTACGGTTTCATCAATGATGTCAACATCCAAGACACCAGGGATAAAACCAGCTCCAATTCCTTGGATCTTGTGTGGCCCTGCTTACGAAAATTGGATCTCATGAGTTCAGAACAGGCAGTGTCAAGAAACAAAGCAGAGTATTTCTGGTCCTCAAGGTCCCCTCTTCCTAATTGATATCTTTCTTTTTATAAACCATCCGATAATTCTTATTTATATTTCAAACATATTGACAAGATATAAGGCAATGCAAAAGGGAAACTCCTAGTGAGTGAGTTTTTTCTTAACTTCTAGTAACCGTGGGGAAAAATGCAGTGCGATTATTCCTAAGACAAGCACAAGACCATGAGATGAATGATTTGGACAAATGGAATAGAGTAGAGAAGCAAAAGATTACCAGGCTTTCCGCCATTTAAGACAGCACTCTCCACTGGCTCCACACCATAGAGCTTACACAAGGAAACACAATAAAATCAGACACTATTTCTCGTAGAGGAAGAAATGAGGAAATGTTGGTTAGTCAAGGTTGCAGCTAACAGTGTAGCATAAATAATGCTATGTAGTGCTCACCTTGATATTGGGATTTTGCTCTTTCAGGTATCGTCCAGATCCAGTAATGGTACCACCTGTCCCGATGCCAGATATAAGGCCATCAATCTTCCCGCCTGTGCCTTTCCAGATTTCAGGCCCAGTTGTCTCATAGTGAATCTGCATGAAATATTTAAATCTGAGAACTGGGAAGTCAGGCATCATGATGGCCTTCAAATATAAACATTAAATTATGCTACACCTTTGGGTTGGCGGCATTCTCAAATTGTTGAAGGATGTATGAGTTGGGTGTCTTTGCTGCCAGCTCTTCCGCCTTTTGGACAGCTCCTTTCATTCCCAAGAGTGGGTCAGTCAGGATCAGTTCAGCACCGAAAGCCTTCAATATGATTCTCCTCTCCATACTCATGGAGGCGGGCATCGTAAGTACAAGCCTATAACCCTTTGCGGCAGCCATGAAGGCCAGTCCAATGCCTGTGTTGCCACTGGTTGGCTCAATCAGCACACTCTGTTTGACCATTCACGCGGAAAGCAAAATATTAGCAAAACCAGATCCTCAAGATTTCTAATTAGGGGCAACATATTATCATTCATCAAATGCATTCTGAAATAATTAAACAGAGAGGCTCGGTAATCCCAAAGGAAAGCTGAGCTGAACAATTGTGCTGATGGATGGTTGACATATAATACTCAGGCCAAGCATCTGGAGATGTCAAACAACTAGACGCAGGAGAAAATGAACAATACCGCAGATCAAGGCAACATACATGAATATCAGAATGCAGATAGACACCGTCAACTATATTACTCTAATACAAATGGTCAAGCGGCATACGCAAAAAGAAAACAGATTCGTTATGCCAAATGAGGTATTCCTCCATTGACTACTGAACTCAAACTGAAAGAGACCATATTCCATTGACCTGTGATGCTTTCCCAACCTTAACCTGCTACCACACTAGTTCTATTATATAAATCAGTGTTTGTGACTGGTAAATTTGTACTACCACACTAGTTGTATAATATAAATCCCATTGTTCTGCACACCAGGGGCCCATGCACATGCACAATATTGTAGCCTACTCAAGTTTCTCAGCCAGTAACACCTGTTCTCTCTACTAAACTGAAGCCAGTCTAATCACAGCTAATACATACCAAAATCACAAGTAACAAATTATATTCCACGAAGTGCAAGTTATTATTGTTTGTAACGCTAAACTATTCTCAAACATCATAAGCACAAAACAGGGGGGAGGGGAGGTAGTGTCGGTTTCACCCACCGTGCCTGGAGTGATGAATCCCTTCTCCTCTGCATCAGTGATCATACTGTATCCAATCCTGCACAAGCACAAAACGGCGGCATCACGCAGAAGAAATCTTAGCAACAAAATTACAGAATGATGAATTACAAAGGTCACCTAAATTCACCAAAATCATGTACTGGAATAGGTAACTGAAACAGTATTCTAGACTAACAGACCATGGATCCAAACTAATAACAGTATACTCATTCAACCGGAGCTAGTAGCAGGAAATAACGAGTGACAGACACGAGACAGGCGGCCAGACCCACCTGTCCTTGACGCTGGAGCAGGGCTCCATGGACTCGAGCTTGGCGGCGACGCGCGCAACGCAGCCATGGGTGACCGTGTTGAGGTACACCAGCGGCGTGTTCCCGATCAGCTGCACATCGGGAACAGGAAGAAAATGTTAGCTTCCCACTACTCAGGCACCTCCAATCACGAGCACAACCAGAGGAGAGACAGCGCGCTCACCTCGGTGACGTCCTTGGCGATCGCCGTAGAAGACGCCTCCCCCATCGTGAGCAAGCTTTACAGTCAGAGAAAGAACAAATCAGGGATTTTGTTTACCCGCCGGCAGGCGCACGGATAAATCAAAGAAAATCCAGCGATTGCTGCGACCAATCGAGGTGTGCCTTACCGGTTTTGTGGCGGAGCGGTCCTTGCGGAAGCGGAGGCGGCTGCTAGAACTGGGACTGGAGCTGGAAGTGGTGGGGGTAGGAACGGGCGGAGACGGCGAGATTTTATACAAGCGAGAGGTTGGTGGTGGTGGTGACGGAGAAGGGGAGGAAGGGGACGGCTGCGTCCGCACGGCTCGTCTACCGTGAGCCGGGACACTGACAGTGGGCCCAAGCTCGGGTGGGCTCCGTGTCGTGGTCTGAGATTTAGCAGGGGAACGGCGTTCGTTGTATCTGGACGGCGTTACTCGCCGCCATTGGATATGGAAGGACGGACGGACGGATTGAGTTGCAAACTCAGCACCAGCGCACACGCGGTTGAGTGTGACCAAGGAGAAAATATCCAATATATGTGTATAAATAATGTCGTATGTATCTTTGAAAATGAATTATGTTCACAAGATCGACAAAATGGATAATCAGTTAGCCGTGGTCTAGGAAATATGTGTGCCTTGGGTCTTGAGCATTTTGTTAGTATCACAAAGAGACAAATTCAATGATATCATTGTCGATCCCCACGGTGGGATGAATGGCTATATGTAAATTAGGTCGCATTCTTCGAGACTTCGGATTTGTCTTACCATGATCGGCACCTTATGGAGAATGGACGATTATTCTGGTTTAGAAATATGTGTGTTTAGGTTCTCAAGATTATCGTGTCGTGGAGCGATAGTTCAAATTCCTCTCTAGGATTTGTTTTGAGTGTGGCTGAGGAGAAAATATCCAATATGTGTATAAATAAGGTTGTGTCTTTGAAAAATGAATTATGTTCACAAGATCAACAAAATGGATAATCGGTTATCTGTGGTCTAGGAAATATGTGTGCCTCACGTGTTGAGCATTTTTGACAAATTCAATGATATCTTTATCGATCGTCACGGTGGGATGGAAGGCTATTTGTAAGTTGGGTCACATTCTTCGAAAACCTTGGTTTTGTCTTCAATGATCAACATCCCTCGGAGAATGCACGATTATTCTCATCTAGAAATATGTGTGTTTAAGTTATCAAGATTAGGAGCACCGGCACACAAGTGTGAGTGAGGAAAAAAGATCAAAGATGGGTATAAACAAGATTTTAGCATCTTTTTAATTTTGATTATATCTTACAAGACGAACAAAATAAAACGGGTAATAGGTTATTTTGTGGCTAGGAAATATATGTACCTTAGGTATTAAGCAATTTTTACTAGCGTAGAGCGACGATATTCAATGATATCGTTCTTGTCATGGTGGGACGAATGGCTATATGTAAATCGGGTCGCATTCGTCGAAAACTTCGGTTTTGTCTTACATGGTCACCATCCTATGGCAATGTGTGTGTTTAGGTTTCCAAGATTATCGTGTTGTGAAGCAATAGTTCAAACCGTCGTTGTTCCTAACTGATCACTGTTGACTTGAGAATTGACGGACTTCACCGTTGACTTGAGAATTGCTGGTTGTTCCTCTCTAGGATTATTTGAATATAACACTTTGTTAATCTTCGTGTCCCAATGAAAAGAAAACATGCAACGGATTTGATGTTCAGGTGTTATTGAAAGCCAAAATACATACATCGATCATGGGGTGACTCATTAAGATGAAGGATATGGCCCTTGGATACCTCGACACTGAGGTGTATATGTACAGTTGACGAATAACTAAATCATATAAAATGTGCCATGAATCAGATGAAGTAGGCAGGTTGTTGTGATGAGTTGAACCCCTCCCCCCAAATCATAGTAGCAAAAGAAAAAACCAATAGAAGATGTCTGTTTGGAATCATGTGAAAATAATTGCTTTGCTCGGAGTCATTTGTCATTTTTATATGAAGTTCCTTTTGAACCTAAGAATAATCATCATTTCTATTATTGTGGTCCAGAGGTTGTGTGATGTCTCCACAGCAGCACCAAGGGTGAATCCTAGGATTGACGGCTTAACAATCTCATTATTGTACTAGATTATTCTTGATGTGTAGAGTGTTGTTTTTGGCAACAATGAGGCACCTATGTCTTGTTAGTTTCGAAGCTCCGAGACTTAGGTGTGTCAGTAGGAGTTTGCGTGAGTGATGTGTAAGTCGACGCTGTGAAAGAAAAACACAGTTGTAGAGGTGCTATGAATGATACACACCTTCTGAAGACGTCACTAAAAACATTGGTTGTTCATGTCATGTGCAAGAATGATGAGGAATAGATTGACTAGTTCATCTTGTCATATATAAGACACAGTGTCTCGTATGTTTGAAACTTCTTTTATATGTCCTCGGTCCGTTGAATCCTACGCGTTCACTATTAATCCATTAGTATAAGAGCAAGGGCAATAATAGAGCCAACTGCTGGCTATAAGCAATGTCCATGTCAAATAGAGTCAATCTAATAGCCAACATGTATAATAAATAGAGATAAAAACATACTACTTTATTAATATATGAACCGCTTTACATTCTCACATAGTGCCTAGGAGCACGTGTTGGAGCTGACTCTTAACAAACAACCCACTCCTCTTCTCTCTCATCCAACTAAACATAAATATTACTGACCGGATGTTATTATACTTGCTCTATGTAAACCTCATATGTTAGCTAGCTAGGCACGCTTACACGTCGTACGAACCCTCTTCCAATCAGGATCCTCCACCATGGGGATCATTATCGAAGATCGATCATACCATATCCTGTGTCGTCCTCGTTTAGGACAGGGAATCTTTTCAGTTTAGTCATAGACGTCCCTAGAATTTCCGAGGGGCCACATCACATAGTATGTGCACATAGTATCTCTATCTCTTCGTCACTCCAATTTTCGTCCGTCGTGGTTGTTATGCGCTTTAGCCCCTCAAGATTTGTATACTAAACCCGCACTCCAACCCTTAAGTTACAATACAATACAATGCCCACTTTTGCATCAGCCCCTCAAGAATTCGAAAATCAAGCTACGATCTACCTTATCCCCTCGTGTAAACCTGGAGAGACAGAATCCATCGGTGGGGCACAGGAGGCCTGTCCTCCTGGAGCTTCACGGCGGGCATGGAGCGGCAGAATCCGTCGGCGGAGCACGGGGGCCTGTCCTCCTAGCCGGACGCCAGCGTTCCAATCGACGGAGAAAAGAAGGCACGATCGCGAGCGAGCAAGCGGAGCTCCCAGACGGCGCAAGTGGGCGCCGGCGGCCATTCTGCTGCTCGAGCATATCAACGCACGCCGTCCGTCCTCACCCCCGCCTAATCTATCCTTTTTCTCTCCACCCACGCCCCTACCCACTCCGTGATGCACCAGTCCTCCCCGCACGCGCCCCCGCCTAGGCCGCCTTGCCGCTGCCGGCCGCCGCGCAGGAGCCAACAAGGAAGAACGAGGAAGCTTCTGTGCGAGATATGGGCCACGCCTAGGTCGGCTCCGGACGTGATTTTAATCTCTTGTTCTCGATTTGTTTCTCGTGGTCTCCCGGCAGGCGGACACGTACGACCTCGCGGTGGAGCAGTTGGAGGCCATGGGACGGCTCAACCTGAGCTCCTCCTTGCGCATGTGACATACTGACATGCTCTTGATATTTGTTTCGTTGCTATTGTCTTGTGCTGAAGATTCATGAAGAGGCAAAGAAATTAGCAGGTCTGGTTTTGTCTGTAGTTGGCTGTAATGGCTCAAGTTCTGAAAATTGCATGTTTCCCATTTATTTTGTCTTATAAAACATTTAAGAATGAGTGTATATTTGCATGGTAGGGTACGCAGTCAGTTCTCCGTAGAGGGTATGCGAGGTTTCTGATGTTAATGGTGTCTAAAATTGCTGGGTGCACGCGTTGCTTTTTGTTGTAAGCTAATTCTGCTGCAACGCCAAGGGTGCTTTGCATAAACTGAGATCAAATGAATTGTCTGCAATGCGAGGTTTGTCTGCTGTCTTTAGCATTTCTTGTCACCGCAAAATTTTGTGATGTGTCATATACCCCTTAATATGAATTATATGCATGGAATGACAATACAGATAGAATTATAGTAAATATATCGGAACAATTTTATTGTTGGAAGCAAGGCCACACTAACTAAATTATGCATTGTGTAGCACACGTGATAACCTATAAACCCCCAAAAAATTATGCAGGTTTGCTGCTACGTATAAATGCAAAAGAATATTGTTAAGAAAAAGGTAGGAGTTTTGGTGTGTAAAATGGGTGAGAACCGTGTCGTGGAAAATGGTATTAGTGAGGAATGTTCTTTGCAACAAAAAAACATGAATCTTGATGCATACAATGACAGATGGACGACATGTGATAAGGTTGAGACCCCCACATATGGAAGGACTTGCGCTCAACTTAGAAGAGTTGGACCGTATGGACCTCAAGACGACACCCTCGATGTTCTTCACCTTCGAACAATTGTTGTCGGTTGACGGAACTGATTTTGTGCATTGTAGAAGTTCATTATGACGAAAAAATAATATGCCGTTGCAACGCACGGGTATTTAACTAGTATATCATTATTTCTTTTGGTGGTTGTGGGTGTGAATATGCATGCATGGCGATAATATGCATGTTAAGAGAATTAACATATGGTTGGATGTATAGGAGGACAGTGGTACATTCAGTCCACCAGAATTCAGGCCTCCGGTTAACGTTTTGGTGTTCCATAAAAGATAGAATATTATTCCGTGTGAGGTGACGTTCCGATCGAAAGATGTCTATGGTAAGTTCGTCAATCTTAAGATCTGCTAAATCAGCCTATGATACTCAGTTTTTTGGAGATACTCATAGGATAGGGTATAAGTGCATGTGTTCATAGGGACGAGTATATATATGTATTTGTTGAGGTATGCGTTTGTTCTTGGTTTGAAAAAATAATTATGCGGTGCCTAGCTTGAGTTTTTCTACCGGACCAACAAAATCTGTATGCTATCGTCTATACAGCCATCGTCCGTCCGTTATATGCCCAGATCTTCTACCGCACTTACCTAATCTTAAAGAAGCGTATTAGGCCAACTCCAACGGTCTTCCACAAACGGATAAATTCGTTCCGGTTCTGTTCGACCGGACATATACCACCTCCCAAGAGGCTATCCTAAATCTACTTTTATCCATCTTTTGTCTCCGGACTGGCGTATTCTTGGCATCGCACGGCCTCGCCATCTCGCGCTGCCGTCCTGACCTTCAGCGGCTGGTCGTCGCCCTCCTCTCCGCCGAACATCGGTCCGATTTTTTGTCTAGCCCACCATGCAAACTCACCAAATTGGATAAATCCGGTGTCCGATTTAGTTTAGTCCGTCTGAGTTGGCCTTAATTATTTGTAGTAGAGGGAAGAATTTCTGGCGCGCCGGCCGGCGTGATGGTTGCCAGGAAAGTTAGGAGGTCGATCGCTCGCTAATTATGTATACTAGTATGTCAACGTGCATGGCCATTAAAGAAATTTCCACGCGTTGCTGTTGCAGCGATTACATATCGAATAGTTGCAAAAAGACTGTCCCGCTTGGTGGTCGTCGTACACATATCGGACATGGAACTTTCGTTTCCATGGAGTGGATATCAAAAGGAATGGAAATTAAGGGATGTTGTAACGTAAATATGGTACTCTCCCCAGCCGTCGGGCCATACTTCACTGTCACGCACGCGAGTCTGTCCAGGAGAACCAACAGGTTTCTTTCGTAGCTAGCTATTTGGTCACCGATCTGCTCTGTGAATTCAATCCAGCCATGGGCATGTACCTCACTCATGGCGCCATGCTCTGTTAACTCAATCCAGCCAATGGCATGGCTAGCACAAAAAGAAAAATCTTGAAAATAGATCGTACGAGTACATTTTTTTTAAATCTTGAAAACCTCCCGGCATGTAATGCATGCAACCCTAACATTATATTCTTATATATAAAAGAAAAAAGAGATTTTCTACATTAGACGACCTCGCGGCCACTATCTTCTCCATCGTCTACCACGTCAAGGAGGATCAATCCGACAACAAGGACCTTACAACGAGCACAGTTCTCCAAAACAACACATCAAAGATGGAATCCGATGTTGTTTACTGGTTTGATCAAAAGGTCAAACTCTTGATTATCGTCCCTGAAGCCCTGCTTTGAGCAAACACCTTCAACAATGGCGCAACGTTTATGTGTGTATCTAGTCGGAAACACCAGACCATTTACTGCTTTTCACCATTGTCGTCTTACGCTTAGCCGGATCCATACCGAGGATAAAACACTATGACCTCTAACCATATTATAATCATTGGCTTGTCAAATTCTCTATCGATGCATGAAAAGGATTCTAACAGAAGATACAAACAAATCCACTATAGGTTTTACCCCAGTCAATACATAGAGTAATCCCAATATAGAAGTAAAAAACAATACTTAATAAAAAATGATCGACGTAGAAAGTTCCAATTAAACTAGGATGTACACAACGAGACAGTTCCCTACACCGCCTATGGTTGTTGCTTCTCCACCATCATTTCTTGCCTACATCCGAAAGCACTAGGGCCACTACACTATGATGTCCAGGGGTACGAATTCACCAAGGCTCGGGGTCAGTGGCGGAGCTTCAGGCTGGCGTGCCTGGGCAGCTGCCCGGGCTTTGCTCGTAGTCCCTAGCTGAAGTTCTACCTGCTAATGAGGATTAATCTACTTTTCCATGGGCAAAGTATCCGTCCGTTAGGGGCCTTCGTACTCTGCCCAGGCTACCTGGCTTGGCTGCCTCCGCCACTGCTCGGGGTTTCATGTCTTCATGATCAATGATGCCTCAGTAGATAGACCCGTGAAGCCACCAGCAGCTACACGCCTCCTGCGCCGGTGACCACCTAAGACACACTTTTGTTGTCCAAAGTACAACAGTTTCATCAGTTAATCGGCGCACTGCCACGAGAAACCCTAAGCGAAGGAGCCAGCAACCATCCATCTAATTTATATAGGACTAACAAAAAATTCTGCTTATTAGTGTTATAAACGCGACAAGAAGATAATGAAAAACGACAAAAAAATCATAGCAAGAGGACACATATTTAACGTGGAGAAACCTCTCCAACAAAGAGAGGAAAAAATCATGGAAGCCAGCCAACAAAACTTCACTATAATGGGGAGTGTTTACACAACACCAGAGATTTCATAGATGCAAACTATCCCAGCCAGCGGCTTACAAGAGTTATATATAGTGGTGGAAACCTAGATCTTCAACGAGTATTTACACAACGTCAGAGATTTCACAGATGCAACTATCCCAGTCGGCGGATTATAAGAGGTATATATATAATGGTGGAAACCTAGGTCTTCAACGAGTGTTTACACAACGTCAGAGATTTCACAGATACAACCTATCCCAATCGGCGGATTATAAGAGGTATATATATATATATATATAGTGGTGGAAATATAGAGAGAAAAAAATCATGGGCGCTAGCCAACGAAACTTCACTATAATGGTGAGTGTTTACACAACGCCGGGCATTTCACAGATGCAAACTATCCCAGCCAGCGGCTTACAAGAGTTATATATAGCGATGGAAATATAGGTCTTCAACGAGTGTTTACACAGTGTCAGAGATTTCACAGATGCAACCTATCCCAGTCGGCGGATTATAAGAGGTATATATATAGTGGTGGAAATATAGGTCTTCAATGAGTGTTTACACAACATCAGGGATTTCACAAATACAACTTATCCCAGTCGTCGGCTTATAAGAGGTATATAACGGTGGAAACCTAGGTCTTTAGACTCCACTACGCTTCGGCCCAAGCCTCTAATGACGAGTCTTGTTCCGCTCGTCAGAAGTTAGCCTTCTTAATGAATTTGGATCATACTTCAACAATTAGTGCCTGTACGTGCATGTGGATTTCCGTTGGCACCCATTTGATAACAAGAATCCCATGTGGTTTCATATGAGATAGTCTAGAAGAGCCAAACCCTATCCGCACTACCGCCCTCATATACCACATTCCTCGTCTCTGCCATGGGAGACTTCGAGAGTCTTTGCCATGGGAGACTTCGGGCAAGTCCGCGTGGCCGCTAGGGAAGGTGGCGTTCTTGAGGGATATATTGGACAATTATCGATAATTTTTCAGAGAATATAACAAGGGTGGGGTGCTTGCGATTTTTTTTTAGAGAAAAAGAGCCTTGCCCCGGTTTTCATTACCAAAACCAATATGTCTTACAAGTTATTCAGTTCTCAGGGGAGCATTACAGAACCCTAGAAACATCAGGTGCTAAGCTAACAACTCAGCAACACGATCACCTAAACACGACCAAACTTCCTCAGCAGACGAACTCCCTACTTACACGAGCGACATAACCATGCATGCACAAATTTTTAACTCCTGGACAATACCCTGAAGCTCCCACCATCGCCTATCAGCATGAGTGTGTTAGCTTCCAGTGTATGAGAAAACTCAGTCGCCGATATCATCCAATCTCATCACCCAGTCGACACACCAGATTTTGCAGCTCAATCTTTGATTGAGACCTCAATTCAAAGATAAGTATAGTGAGATCCACAAACACACCTTTACGTCTTATGTTCCCAACATTAAGTATAATGAGGTCGACCAAACCATTGTTGTTCTTAGTGGACTAACACAAGAGACTTAGAGAGTTGAACGATGGTTTTCCTAGTCGTCCCATGTTAGGACTACTTGCTGCCCCTGTGTTTTAGCGTGTAACAGTTTGTTAATCATTTTGTATGGATTGGGAGATAACTTAATTTCTAGAGATAAAGAACCAGTAGTGTACATTGGATATGGATGGACCGGTGATATAGTAGCTAGGAGCCTCAACACCATCAGACACACACAAACACGGTTGAGTGCGAGGGAGGGGCGTAATGGTAGGTATAATAAAACTTGTATGTGCGAAATATCAATTATTCTTTGTAAGATCGACATCATCGAAAATGAAGAATTGTCGTGGTTCGGGAAATATGCTTACGTTACATTTTGAATAATCTTTTTGGATCGTACATCGATCAATGGATCACTGTCGTCATGGACAGAGACACATAGATGCGTAAGCACAAGACAAAGGAATAGATGACTATAAGTAATAGAGATGTTTCTTTGGTAATTCAGTTTTTGGATTAGACGATCAACATCGGTTGGAGAATGGAGAACTATTCTGGTCCAGAAATATGCATATTTTAGTTCCGTGAAGATTACTGTGTTTGTAGATTGACAAATCAAACCATCGTTGTTTCTTAGTCCTATATAATCAACATTGACTTGAGAATCGACCAGTGATATTGTTGGTCGTTCCATGCTAGTATTACGGTTCCATCCATTTTGGAATATTACACTTTGTTAATATTTTTTGTACGGATTGAGAAAGCGAGTGCAATAGAGTTCATGTTCAGTGCTGTCACTAAAACCCATAATACATACATTCATCATGGGTGGTGACTCTCTCTGATGAAAATACGGAGAATGGTGTGGATTCGAGATAGTAAATAGAAAAACAATGAGATATATACTCAGCGCATAAGTCAGCCGCTTAGAATGTCCTGAAGCATATGAAACAGTAAGGTTCACAACCCTAAGTTGGAAGCTGAAATACCAAAATGTTCGTATCTGTGGAAGAGAACAAACACTAGGATATATTTGGCTTTCAGCCATATGAAAGTAATTGCTTCCCTTCGGTTCATTTTTATTTTTTATACCAAATAAATCTATTTTAAATCTTAGAACCAATCTTTCATTTGGTGGTTACGTTACTATCTCCACAACCAAGCAAGGATGAGACTTAGGTTTGACACCTTAACGATTTCATTAATGTATTTTTTTTTTGCTGTGCAAAGCAACATTTTTCAGCACTACTGATGCCTGCATGATGAATTTGTCAATCTTGAATAATCGAGCATTAGTAGAATTTGTGTGAGTGAGTGTGTACGTCAACAGTGTGAAAAATCAAAGTTGTAGAAATGGTACGAATGATACCCCGTGGAGAAGTCATTATATTAAAAATATCAACTGTTCATGTCATTCTCAAGAATGAAGGAATAATGTGATTAATCCCTCTAGTCATGGTTTGTATAGAATAAAAAAATCCGGATGTCTTTTTCAGCATGTTCGCAATCTGCATAGCATCTCATGAGTTCACCATTATTTACTCAATTAATTTGTTTGAACGTTTGAATGTGCAAAACCATCCTATATAACCAAGTTAATATTTGTATGATGTTTTTGTCTTCTGTTTAGAATTAGATATCACAGATTGTCTAGATTTGCATGTATTTAGACACGTTTTATATGTAATTAAGCATGAGTCTAGATAAATCCGGGACATTTAATTGGGGAGGGAGAGTAGTACTTCCCCGTCTCAAAATAGATGTATTAAATTTATTAAAATTTGGATAAACCTATATGCTATTTTAAGAAATCTGAGACATCTATTTTAGCATATTGATTCATCTAAATTTTAAGAAATCTAAGACATCTATTTTAAAACAAAAAAGTACTGCATATCTTCAATCAGGTTCCTCCACTGTGGAGAGGATCATGGAAGATCAATTCTCCATATCCTGTTATCCTCGTGCTTGACGCCGGGGAATCTCTCTCCCAAAAATATTTAACTTATGCCATCGTCGACCCCTAGGATATTCGAGGGGGCAACTGACATATCAACAGATATATAGATATTCCCGTACAACCGTATCACATCATCACATGCATAAGATCATGATCGATTTGGTTGTTGTATACGACGACATACACGGTCGAATTATTTGGCCCCTTGCTCTCGTCTAAAGCTTTGTCGATCACGTCGCCGTCGTCGTCCGGCCGGTACGGCGCCCACCGGCTCGCGGATCACACGTTACTCGATCGGTGGGATATATATATATATATGCTCAATAAACTACTACGGTACCATATATACATGGAGCTGGCCAGAAAGTCAACGTGAACTGCTGAGCATAGAGAAATTCACCATGGGATTGAGGCGCATGCAAATGCACACCACGCGGCCGGAACGACCGACCGTTGCGTATGATACAGCCAGCAAGACCAATTTTGCGTAGCCAGCAAACAATTGTCGTAAGAATATATATATCAAGAAAAATTATGGGTGCTCAATCATACTTTCTATTGGATGACCCAAACACGTATTTTTTCCGTCTCAAAATAGATGTTATAAAGTTGTCCAAATATAAGATGTATACATCTAAATTTAAACAAATTTAGACAGAGCAGTGTTTTTCGAGTTCAAGCTTAGCCAGAGAGTGGAGTGCCAAATTGTAAAAAGTGAAGAGACCACATGTTAAGATTAGTTACTGTCTTGCAAACTTTGCAAGGACAGAGCATCGCGCTATAGTCTGGTTGGGTTTTGGGCATGATGTTGTTTTATAGGAGCTAAAACTTGAACACCTTATAATCCCGCTTGTTTAATATAATCCTCTTTTACCCGCATAAAAAAGAAATATGCAAATCGGTGGCAACCGTCGGGGAAATTGCTCAACATTTACATACATTATGTCCACTAATGCAGAAAGTCCTCTTATCAACCCAACTATATTACCTCCAAAATATAGATGTTTTAACGTTCAAAAAAAAATATAGATGTTTTGATTGGCTATATTATCTTACCAAAACATCTTATATTAGAAACGGGGAGGTAGTAGTAAATAAAAATGTTGTAATGTAAGTAATGGTATCCGGCTGGCCGTACTTCACTGTCACGCGACGCGCGTCTGGTCAAGCAACGTACGCACGTACGCCATGGAGAGGAGGAATCTTGGAACGGCCGGTTCCTTTCATGGCTATTTGGTCCTTGTACGGCAGAATGATGGACCAGTTGACGAAGAGATCGAGCAGCCAGCCAGCCGGATGAGTACACCATATATCATTATCCAACTTGCTACCTAAGGTTAGCTCACCCATCACTCATGGCGCCATGCTGTTAAGTCGGTCCATGCATGACGATGACGCGCGTGGAAGATTAGTTACCCTTCCTTAGATTTTTTTCTTAGACAAACTCCACGAAAACCATCGGGCTGTTCCACGAAAATAGGATCCCACCCGGGTTGCCCCCCGCTCGGGCGATTCCGAAGGTCCCTAGCCGCCGCCTAGTCCCTCCACCTCCAACCCCGCCAAGTCATTGTCGTCGCTGATGCTGGAGGCAGTGGTGGCGCCCTTCTCGCTGAAGGCAGAGGGCAGGAGAGGGCTCGCGCAGCTGATCTCCAAGGGCGGTGGGGTACGGCTTCAGCGGATCTTGGATGTCTCGAGGAGGAGCGGATGAAGGAGGGGTGGGGACGGGTGCGTGCAGCGGACGCCGGTGGCATGGCTGTGCTAGCGGCGACGCAACGCTAGAGGCAGGGCAGACCGTTATGGACCTGATCTAGGACCGATCTTGGTGTTGTGCGATGCTTGTTGGCCATGTGGCTTTTTGCCCCTGTTTTGGCATCTCGAGTCCGTGTTTTTCTCCGTTGTCGTCCGGTGGCGTGGGGGCTGCTGACACGACTTTGAATAAAGATGGTGGTCCTTTGATTTATCTCTCGCCATGATGAAGAACTGCATGTCGCCAGTCGACATTGATCTTGGGTGGACTACCGAGTTCCGAAAGACTCCGCCGATGAATTCCAAATGGACGACATGCCTGGAGTTCGCCGATGCAGATGGTGTTTCAGTGTCGTGCAACCATGTTTTTTGCTGGCTATTTGGTTTCAAATGGGGCATTGTGAAACTCTATTGTCTGTTGCCATCATGGGACATGCCTTGGTTCCACGATGAAGTCAGACGCGAAGAATGACATGGAAGCCGGGAACTGAAGACTGGCAATGGAAGTTTGAGTCCCGGTGGTATAGGGATTCTGGCTTGGTGTTTTGTGACTTGGAGAAGCGGAATTGGCAAGTGTGGCGACAACACAAGGGGAATTCAGTGTCTAAACCTACAAGGTGAAAACCCAAGGTCTCTCTTAACTGGTTGTGCCTGGCAGTGACCTTGTTAAAGACATTGTTTTATGAGTGTGGACTTTCTATAGGGTGAATACCTATGGTTTTTGATCAGGGAGATGACGACGCTTGAGCATTGTTTCCTTCTTGGAGGCATCGGTTTTGGAGTTGTTGGATTTCTGATACTGTTTTGGTGTTGTTTGGTCTGCGGTTTGAAAGAACTGATCACCCTGGTGGGATTTTTTCTATGTAATTCTTCTTTATTTTATTGGTTGTGTATATCCGTAATACCAATAGCGTAATGCATTGTTGCAGAGTCTGAATATAATTGACATCTCATAATATTGATATATGCTCCTTTAAAAGAAAAAGTTACCCTTCCTTATGGTTGGCGTGCCCGGGAGGGGATAAACCAGCTGATCGTTTACTAACACACAAAATTTATCGCTATGATCGGCTGAACATTCATATGATGGTCTAATCCGTGCAATCTACGAAGTAGAAGGATGCCGACCTAGTTAAGAAGTTTGGTCACATCCCACCTCCAGTTCATACAAATAAAACTTTTAGGACTTGTGTGGTAGGCAATCGTGCCTCCACCTCATATATATATCTCTACTAGTTAAATGCCCGTGCGTTGCTACGGGAAAACAAAACATATAGAAAAATGATTTCATTTTATTGAACATTGCAAGCACAATGACTTGTAGTTTTCGATACCTCATCTACATTGTTATATCTCTTACTAACCCTCCGAGGAGCAAGAACATGTGTTCTTTCTGTCAATTTTTACCCTTTTCACTATGCCACGTTGAAAGGGTAAAACTATCGGCAAATGGTAGATGCTAATGTTGTTCTTAAGATCACAATGCTTCTCCTTGTTGTAACTTAACCCGCTCATGTGTAGTAGTGCTATCTTATCTGAGCTTTATTATCGTCTTCTTAACCTACAAACGAGAAACATGATATTGTTTCATGTCAGATCTTTTCTCTCAATATAGAGAACTGAAATAATGAAGCGACATACTTATTTGAACAGACCACACATTTTGTGTGATGAACTTGCCGCTTCTAATTAAACATAAAAGCAGCATCTTAACAATGTTTAATCACTCCATTACAAGAAATAGATGACATTCAGCTCTACATAAGTACTACCTTATCAACATACTATTTAATTTTGGAACAGAAAGTTGTTTGTGATGTGTATCAAAAACGTGTGCGATGAATCTCTACATATCCTTATACCAGTGTTATTTCAATGACGGAATGCAGCTACAGAGCTCTATCGGTTATGTACCATACCGATTATAACTAGGACAAATCAATTAGTAGCTTTGATTCAGAATGATTATATCATTGAAAAATCAAACTGAACTGGCTGGCCTCCAAGGGCTCCAACATGCCATCAAGCGGGTGGCTACCGCCTTGATGAAGTACTTGTTGATGGCCGTGATGAGCTATGAGAGGGTGAGGTGGTGCACCAGCATCTGCATCTCCATCGCCGTCACCGCAGACGAGGAGTCATCACTCAGACATCTTGTTACCCGAATTCAGCGATCGATTCCAATCCCATCCTCCTCCATGCTGCTCGTCGATGTAAGAAGTCAACAAATGATATGTAACATGCTACATTGATTATTTTTCTTTGAACAAACATCTCATATGTAAACCTAAAAGTGCACATAAATATTCATGTATAGAAAAAGGAAGCCAATGTGCATAGCCGTGTGCATTCTCGCCCTCCCTCACCTTCATGGATATATTTTGTCTAGTAACCCCTTTCATCCATTTTTTGTCAAGAACTTTATTTTAACAGACTTATTTTTATATGCATTAATCTTCTTTTTTTATTCATCCATAAATTAGCAGACTGGGGCGAGAATTTGCTGGCTGTATTAAGGTTTTTCTAACCATGCAATCTAGTACAAATCATGCAACCTTTTCATCGAAAAACTCACTGAATTCGGTGGCCCACCTGTCAACAGAAAATTTTGTTCAGAGGACAAGGGTGCAGGGCGAAGGGCAAGCAAAAATATGCCAGGAAACGGAACCTTAACTTTTCCTTTTGAGTATTAGAGATAAGTTCTTGGTGTCGTGCCCCTCCAATCCTATGGAATACTTTATAGATAAATTAGATCTCGTCCAAGTTCATTACCAGATCATGTTCTCAATGTGGAGAACACAATACAAGTCTATTTGGCTACAAAATGATGTACAACGGGTGAACAACCTGACAATTAGGAAGACAGAAAATGAGTCGTGGCCTCAAACCTATCTACCATTCTAGAGAAAGTAAAATCATTCTGAATGTTGCATATATATTACAGCTGTGCATGTTTAAAAGGCAAAGAGCAGCCAAAACCTTGACTATTTCCAAGAGCACTTCTCAAGAGCATTTCTTACAATGTAAGATGTGTGTGCTTTGAAAACCATTGGTAGGTCAAGGCTATATTTGCAATTCTCTAAGATCTTGTAGAAGAGATAGAACATAGTGGAGCTTATAAATGCCAATGAATAATATTATATATGAAAATCATTTTGCATTCTCTCACTATAAATTTGACTCCAGATCTGAACTTCTAAAATCTTTTTTTTGACAGGCTGTACTTCTAATATCTGTTTCAGCATAATAAGCTACCCACTTGAACATTGCAAGCACAATGACTTGTAGTTTTCGATACCTCATCTACATTGTTATATCTCTTACTAACCCTCCGAGGAGCAAGAACATGTGTTCTTTCTGCCAATTTTTACCCTTTTCACTATGCCACGTTGAAAGGGTAAAACTATCGGCAAATGGTAGATGCTAATGTTGTTCTTAAGATCACAATGCTTCTCCTTGTTGTAACTTAACCCGCTCATGTGTAGTAGTGCTATCTTATCTGAGCTTTATTATCGTCTTCTCAACCTACAAACGAGAAACATGATATTGTTTCATGTCAGATCTTTTCTCTCAATATAGAGAACTGAAATAATGAAGCGACATACTTATTTGAACATAACACACATTTTGTGTGATGAACTTGCCCCTTCTAATTAAACATAAAAGCAGCATCTTAACAATGTTTAATCACTCTATTACAAGAAATAGATGACATTCAGCTCTACATAAGTACTACCTTATCAACATACTATTTAATTTTGGAACAGAAAGTTGTTTGTGATGTGTATCAAAAACGTGTGCGATGAAGCTCTACATATCCTCATACCAGTGTTATTTCAATGACGGAATGCAGCTACAGAGCTCTATCGGTTATGTACCATACCGATTATAACCAGGACAAATCAATTAGTAGCTTTGATTCAGAATGATTACATCATTGAAAAATCAAACTGAACTGGCTGGCCTCCAAGGGCTCCAACATACCATCAAGCGGGTGGCTACCGCCTTGATGAAGTACTTGTTGATGGTCGTGATGAGCTATGAGAGGGTGAGGTGGTGCACCAGCATCTGCATCTCCATCGCCGTCACCACAGATGAGGAGTCATCACTCAGACATCTTGTTACTCGAATTCAGCGATCGATTCCAATCCCATCCTCCTCCGTGCTGCTCGTCGATGTAAGAAGTCAACAAATGATATGTAACATGCTACATTGATTATTTTTCTTTGAACAAACATCTCATATGTAAACCTAAAAGTGCACATAAATATTCATGTATAGAAAAAGGAAGCCAATATGCGTAGCCGTGTGCATTCTCGCCCTCCCTCACCTTCATGGATATATTTTGTCTAGTAGCCCCTTTCATCCATTTTTTGTCAAGAACTTTATTTTAACAGACTTATTTTTATATGCATTAATCTTGTTTTTTTATTCATCCATAAAGTAGCAGACTGGGGCGAGAATTTTCTGGCTGTATTAAGGTTTTTCTAACCATGCAATCTAGTACAAATCATGCAACCTTTTCATCGAAAAACTCATTGAATTCGGTGGCCCACTTGTCAGCAGAAAATTTTGTTTAGAGGACAAGGGTGCAGGGCGAAGGGCAAGCAAAAATATGCCAGGAAACAGAACCTTAACTTTTCCTTTTGAGTATTAGAGATAAGTTCTTGGTGTCGTGCCCCTCCAATCCTACGGAATACTTTATAGATAAATTAGATATCGTCCAAGTTTATTACCAGATCATGTTCTCAATACGGAGAACACAATACAAGTCTATTTGGCTACAAAATAAAGTACAATGGGTGAACAACCTAACAATTAGGAAGACAAAAAATGAGTCATGGCCTCAAACCTATCTACCATTCTAGAGAAAGTAAAATCATTCTGAATGTTGCATATATATTACAGCTGTGCCTGTTCAAAAGGCAAAGAGCAGCCAAAACCTTGACTATTTCCAAGAGCACTTCTCAAGAGCATTTCTTACAATGTAAGATGTGTGTGCTTTGAAAACCATTGGTAGGTCAAGGCTATCTTTGCAATTCTCTAAGATCTTGGAGAAGAGATAGAACATAGTGGAGCTTATAAATGCCAATGAATAATATTATATATGAAAATCATTTTGCATTCTCTCACTATAAATTTGACTCCAGATCTGAACTTCTAATATCTTTTTTTACAGGTTGTACTTCTAATATCTGTTTCAGCATAATAAGCTACCCACTTTTCTACAATTCTCAAGTCCTGAATATATCAGTGAAAGCTCAGACCATGCTCTACTGAACTTAATAGAAGTACTAAACTTAACAGAATATATCATTTTGCATTCTCTCACTCTAAATTTGACTCCAGATCTGAACTTCTAATATCTTTTTTTTGACAGGCTGTACTTTTAATATCTGTTTCAGCATAATAAGCTACCCACTTGTCTACAATTCTCAAGTCCTAAATATATCAGTGAAAGCTCACCAGACCATGCTCTACTAAACTTAACAAAAGTACTAAACTTAACAGAAGTTCTACATAATACGTAATGCTTTAACTAACATCATCCCCACATCTAAAAGATTTTCCCGATGTGAGTTTTATTCCACTGCAATGAAAAAACAGAGACACGATTTGAGGAACTCCAGGAAAACTAAGAGATTAGTTTGCCAAATCCACACCTTAATATAAACACACGCACAACGCTCAGAACATGTTGTTCATTTGACAATTTATACTTGATAAATTAGAAGAATACGCGATTATTGCTTTTACCTGATGAACTCTATGCCTAGTCAGTTTCCAACTCCTCTGCTCGGTGCAGAAAGAATTCGGGCTGAGTTGTCTTTCTTATCCAGACCTTTTGGACAGGATCAAAAAATTCATCAACGCTTCTTAAATTTATGTAGAATACTGTGTTGAGGAAGGAAAGGGAGAAGTCGTTGATGAAGGACAGTGAAAGGGAGTGGGGGAGAGAGAGGAGAGACGTACCCGAACGTAGTACGAGTGCACGGTGCCAATCAGCTGCACCACGTCCATCTGAAATGTGCACTTTCACAGTGTAGCTGCCATGGAGGGGATGTCATCCAGCCGAAGGGATCCGCCACAGGGAAGGGCTGGAGGCCGCGTAGGTGTCGGAATAGCCTTGCCCAGATCGGACCCCTTCTTCTTCTTCGGAGACTTGACCACGGACAGAGCCTAGCATAGAACCATATCAAACAACGATAAACAAAAGAACTGGTCTAAAAGCGGCAATTATGAGAGATTCAATTATAGATGCTTCGTTGTATACATCTCAGAAGCTCACACCAAGAGACGGCTCCATTCGCTGTCGCCAGCTCCATTAGTGAGGATGCCATCATAGCACGTTCCGTGGGGGGGTGGGGGTGGGGGTGGGGGTAATGGAAACGGAGCAGTCCCAACCCCGACCATCAATCACCGTCTATCCGCGAAAGCTTGGGGAGCCGACGGAAGCGCAATCTGGTTGTTCGTGACGCGGATGACAATATCGGTGAGACATGGACGGTCAAAAGATATAATTGTTGTGTGGAGGATTTTCCTGTGCCTGTTGTTAATGTGATAGTTGGAATAACTTAATGGACAAAGGCATTCAAGAATTCATGAAAGAAAATATGAACAAAATCAAAGTTCTGAAGTAGCTCTTTAACTTACTTGGACTCTGTAACACCCTCAGAATCGGCCCTATGCAAGTTTCAGCGATTCCCGCCAAACCCGCATAGAAACGATTCAAAGGTGCCCACCAGGCACTTTCGTGCGGGTGGAAAACGAAGTAATACCATTACACAATAGTCCACGATGGAACCCACAGAACAGATATATACAACAACGACTCAAAGAGTCAAGAATACAGATATACAATACAAGGATCCAAATCACCTTGAAAACGATACAGCGTCCGAGTATGGACAAGATGCAAATTGAGCTAAGAGCCCTGAAGAATAACCAAAGGCGTCCATAACCCTGCCCAGGCCAAGCCGGAAGGGTAACCCTGCTAACGACGTCGATCTCGAAACCTGCTTACACAAAAGGGGTGCCGACAAAGGGCAAAGGAAAAAGAGAGCGGTCAGTACTGAGGCCAGTACACGGCGAGACTAGAATTCGGCGGTCCTCGCCTACATAGGTATGGTGGACTGAGCGGCAGCGCGGCATGCACTAAACAACCTATAGAGACTCGAGATAACCGTCGGCTATCAGAGAGGGATAAGAAAGACCTATTCGGAACCATCCTGATACTACCACCAAACATACCCATCCTGGTATTTCCCCCTCGAGACCAAACGAGGAAGTCAACCGAGGAACTCACACAGTTGGCAGTTTTATTTATTCAGTTATCGTTGCAGCAATTACTAGTCAGGTATAGATAGTCATCCTGATAGAATAAGCAGTGGGCACTTTTAGTTAACCATTCCGTTGTAGTTGCAACACTTACTAGTCAGATACAATTAGCATGAGATATCCCCAAACCCAGCAGTTGTTGGTACTTTTATTTAGCCATTCCGTTGCAGTGAAGTTGATTACTAGTCATATCGGATACAAGTCAAATTATAGCAGTAAACTTTAGTTATGGTTGTCTATGATCGAGAACTGTGCTCCAAGTCGTCCATAACCGCGGACATGGCTTTTCGAAAAGATTTAACCCTGCAGGGGTGCACCAAAGTATCCACACGCACTTCGACCCTTTTTGCCAGATCAGTTAACATACACCCATCAGTATGTCGGCGGGGCCTATGTCATGACGTTTCCCAGACCCAAAGTAAGTACATGGGGGCCACCCCACTAAGCTACCCGCAACGAAGTCGGCTGGTCTCCGAGACGGACTCAGGGTTTGCGTCAATGGCTGTAAACGACTGGGAACCCGAAAGTGTGACTGGGCTTGTCGATACCGCGAAAACACTCCGCTTACCTAAACAGTACAGGCGCTCCACGCGCAATCGTAAATAAAGCAGTAAAGCATGGCATAAGTACAGGATAGTAATAAAGCCCCAAACTACTTGTGGCCCCCGGTACAATACTTTGAAATCAGGTACTAATCGATGGGGGTGCCCACACACCCCACCTGTGGTTAGCGCGCTCGATCTCGGAACAGGTGTCAAGAACTCGGGGTCCTACGGGACACCAGTGAGCGGTTAAAATCCAAATATTGTCTATTACCCACCGGTGGCTCTGCATTTACCTACTTTCAATTTTAGTTATTAAACAGTAATTAAAGCCATGATCATCTCCAACATAAAGCATATGGCAGCCTTCCAACCGCTGTGGTACTTGACGACACGCAACAGCACTTGAGCAAGCGACTACGACGCGCAGGTCCAACTATCTACCAAACAACAGGTAATAGGATGTGTCCAAGGCAATATAAGGCCGCAAGGGATATCACGGGTACGGAAACTAGAGCATCGCAACACAGATGGCAATAGATCAACAGGAAGAAATAAAGACTATAAATGCAAAATAGGTAGAAGGGGAAGGGATGCTCGCCTGAAAAACATTGCCGAAGGTTCATCCGAAGGTCGGGTCGACACTCACATCAACTCATCGGCCTAATCCGTGAAGAAGCAAAGCACTAGAAGAAACACCGGATGGACTATTTAATACTACGGTAGAAAATCGGGCATGATGCATGTATGATGTATGACATGGCAAAGGTGCAATGCAATTAGATCATATTAAGCGGAACCGGGGTCCTGACATTTAATTAAAAGGTTCAAGTTATTTATCTACCCCGCAAATTAAGTGTTGGGTTAACAGGGCGGAACATGGCATCGGTTCGCTACACCAATTTAAATGGAGTCCGGAATAAGACAAAGATATCCCGCATATAGACTCCATATTTAATTATGAGATGAATTGGCATAATGCCCCCAAACCACAGACAAGTATGCATGCATGAACAATTTAATATGCACCAGTTGATAATGTCATATTATAAAAATAATGGGGTCTCGGATAGGGAATCACTTTAGGGTTCGGCGAACTTGGGGTTCCGAGGGTTCGGGGGGATCGGTCTCAGGGTTCGACGGGAGAACGGCTCGACGAGATCGGTCTCGGACAACGGAAGTCGATCTTGTTGCATCCGAGAAGAAGAACTTGGTTGGCGTCGGGGGCACATCGGATTCGCCCTGGTCAGGGTCGATCTGGTCGTCGCGAAGATCTTGTCGGGTCCGTGTCATCGAGTCGGTCTTGGCATTCGGGGTGAAGAACTTGGCGTCCTCGAGGATGTACTTGGCGTAACCGTGTCGACGACCTGGGAGTCCGGGTAGAAGAACTTGTCGTTCCGACAGGTTCAGGTTCCGTCTTTGGACTCCGGGATCGGGGCCTTTGGTCCGTGAGGTAGATCTGGGTGTCACTTGTCGATCTTGTTCACCAAGACGGTTTGATGACCTTGCCGGGTGTCGGAGTCGGTGTCGATCATGGTGAGTCCTTGGTTCAATCCTCGCAGGTTGCAACTTGACGCTCATGACAAAGTCCGCATGGCAACACACGTCCAGCAAGGGGAGAGGGCGACACGCGCGAGCAGTTGCAAGGCCGACGCGGCTCGGCCGGAGGACGCGGGGAAGGCGGCCGGGAGAACACGAGGAGGGCAGAGGTCGGCGCCGCCATCGGGCTTGGGCTCCCGCGGCCGAAGACAGGAGCTCGGGGAGGCGGCGTCCAAGGCGGTGGCGAGCGCGACTCCGGCGGCGGCCGGAGGACGGGGTGGAGGCGCGGGACGGTGAGGAGAGCGAGGCCCAGGGGGTCCAGGGCGACGCCGGGGGTGGAAGGGCGCAGAGGGTCGCCGGTCGCAGGCAGCGGATGGGGCTTCCGGCGGTGGGGTCGGCTTGGCCGGGGACGTGCAGGCCTCGGGGCGGCGGTGCCGGTGAGCGCTGGCAGCGGTGGAGATAGAGAAGGAGGGAACGACCACGCGCGGGCGGCGGTGGGCGTAGAGGCGGTTGGGCGATGGAGGGGGCGCGGGCCGGGGATCCGAGGAGGCGGCCGACGAGCAGAGAGAGGCCGGGCGGCGGATGCGCTGGCGGCGGAGGCAGGGTCGCGCGCAGGGAGGGGCTCCGGTGAGGTCGGGCAGACCGAGGAGGACGGGGGCTACGGGGCCGACGGTGGCTTGGGAACCGCGAGGGAGGCGGGGGGTAGGTGGCTGGGGTGTGGAGAGGAGGTGGGACAGGAGGCTGATGTGGCGGCATGGGAGTGGAGGGAGTTGGGGAAGTGGTGAGGTGGCGGGACGGGGTTGGCCGGGGTGATGTGGAGGGGGCTAGGTAGGATTAGGTGTAGGTAGGATTAGGACTAGATATTTTTAGACTAGGGTTTGGAGGTGGCCGGACGGGCTTTCGGGCCTGGCGGGCTGCCTCCTAAAAACAATTTAAATTTTTTATTTATTTAAAACGGGGCTTTTGCAAACCGCGGGTAGACAAAACAGAATATTCCGGAGACCCAGGTTTTGTGTTTGAATAAAGACGGGGCGTCTAGAAAACAAAAACAGATTTTTCGAAAATAGTTTTTAAACAAACCATGCAAGATGATGACGATGCTCAAATGCAAGGTGGCATGATGACATGAGCATGAGGTCATGATGATGCAATGCACAAAAACAACGCGATTTTCTAGTAGTGATTTTGCGGGGCGCCACAATTCGACACCACTAACAATGGATCTCGCCCTCGAGATCCGCCTCATGGTACCGGAAAGAAGGTCGGTGATCTGCATCTTCTCGCTTCGTGTAGATCTTCGCGACACCACTAACAAGAGGTCGTTATCCGTGATCGACGAGAGAACACTCCGGGAAACAAAGGCGAAGGTAGAGGTATCAACCAATCAATCCACCTCTAACTTCGATAGAAAGAGAGAATCGATGCATTCTCATCCACTTCAATGTACACACGCGAATAGAGTGAGTAGTCGGCATGGGGGCCAGTCCATCACGCACCCAAACTATTACTCTGCACAATCAGTAGAAAAGCGTGCAACCATTCTCGGAATCAGACTGAAGATCTTGACAATCGAGGTTCAGAAACAAAGGAGTGATGCAGACTCTGCATCGGATCTGGCGTAGATGATGTCGTCGCGTCGGAAAACACCGGAAGGCACGAGAAGGAACAAAGAGAAGTCCACCAGACGAAGGATTCCTCGGATAGCATGAAGAGCAGATGTAGCAATACCGTTACCAAAGGAGGAAGCGAAACCCTGAAGGTACGATGGAACCCAACCACGAGAAATCCTGGACTCGAAGAGAGAGAAGAGAGCGGATTCAAAACACGCAGAGGTGAGAGGAGAGCAGTAGAGGGGTAAGGAGTAAAATCAGACCTAATCAGAACTATCCAACCGATTTTGCAAAAATAGTTTTGACACTCTACTTCGGCCGTTAGCTAGGTTATCCTACATGCTGGACTTGTGGGGTACCGCAACTGCTGAGCTCTGATACCACTCTGTAACACCCTCAGAATCGGCCCTATGCAAGTTTCAGCGATTCCCGCTAAACCCGCATAGAAACGATTCAAAGGTGCCCACCAGGAACTTTCGTGCGGGTGGAAAACGAAGTAATACCATTACACAATAGTCCACGATGGAACCCACAGAACAGATATATACAACAACGACTCAAAGAGTCAAGAATACAGATATACAATACAAGGATCCAAATCACCTTGAAAATGATACAGCGTCCGAGTACGGACAAGATGCAAATTGAGCTAAGAGCCCTGAAGAATAACCAAAGGCGTCCATAACCCTGCCCAGGCCAAGCCGGAAGGGTAACCCTGCTAACGACGTCGATCTCGAAACCTGCTTACACAAAAGGGGTGCCGACAAAGGGCAAAGGAAAAAGAGAGCGGTCAGTACTGAGGCCAGTACACGGCGAGACTAGAATTCGGCGGTCCTCGCCTACATAGGTATGGTGGACTGAGCGGCAGCGCGGCATGCACTAAACAACCTATAGAGACTCGAGATAACCGTCGGCTATCAGAGAGGGATAAGAAAGACCTATTCGGAACCATCCTGATACTACCACCAAACATACCCATCCTGGTATTTCCCCCTCGAGACCAAACGAGGAAGTCAACCGAGGAACTCACACAGTTGGCAGTTTTATTTATTCAGTTATCGTTGCAGCAATTACTAGTCAGGTATAGATAGTCATCCTGATAGAATAAGCAGTGGGCACTTTTAGTTAACCATTCCGTTGTAGTTGCAACACTTACTAGTCAGATACAATTAGCATGAGATATCCCCAAACCCAGCAGTTGTTGGTACTTTTATTTAGCCATTCCGTTGCAGTGAAGTTGATTACTAGTCATATCGGATACAAGTCAAATTATAGCAGTAAACTTTAGTTATGGTTGTCTATGATCGAGAACTGTGCTCCAAGTCGTCCATAACCGCGGACACGGCTTTTCGAAAAGATTTAACCCTGCAGGGGTGCACCAAAGTATCCACACGCACTTCGACCCTTTTTGCCAGATCAGTTAACATACACCCATCGGTATGTCGGCGGGGCCTATGTCATGACGTTTCCCAGACCCAAAGTAAGTATATGGGGGCCACCCCACTAAGCTACCCGCAACGAAGTCGGCCGGTCTCCGAGACGGACTCAGGGTTTGCGTCAATGGCTGTAAACGACTGGGAACCCGAAAGTGTGACTGGGCTTGTCGATACCGCGAAAACACTCCGCTTACCTAAACAGTACAGGCGCTCCACGCGCAATCGTAAATAAAGCAGTAAAGCATGGCATAAGTACAGGATAGTAATAAAGCCCCAAACTACTTGTGGCCCCCGGTACAATACTTTGAAATCAGGTACTAATCGATGGGGGTGCCCACACACCCCACCTGTGGTTAGCGCGCTCGATCTCGGAACAGGTGTCAAGAACTCGGGGTCCTACGGGACACCAGTGAGCGGTTAAAATCCAAATATTATCTATTACCCACCGATGGCTCTGCATTTACCTACTTTCAATTTTAGTTATTAAACAGTAATTAAAGCCATGATCATCTCCAACATAAAGCATATGGCAGCCTTCCAACCGCTGTGGTACTTGACGACACGCAACAGCACTTGAGCAAGCGACTACGACGCGCAGGTCCAACTATCTACCAAACAACAGGTAATAGGATGTGTCCAAGGCAATATAAGGCCGCAAGGGATATCACGGGTACGGAAACTAGAGCATCGCAACACAGATGGCAATAGATCAACAGGAAGAAATAAAGACTATAAATGCAAAATAGGTAGAAGGGGAAGGGATGCTCGCCTGAAAAACATTGCCGAAGGTTCATCCGAAGGTCGGGTCGACACTCACATCAACTCATCGGCCTAATCCATGAAGAAGCAAAGCACTAGAAGAAACACCGGATGGACTATTTAATACTACGGTAGAAAATCGGGCATGATGCATGTATGATGTATGACATGGCAAAGGTGCAATGCAATTAGATCATATTAAGCGGAACCGGGGTCCTGACATTTAATTAAAAGGTTCAAGTTATTTATCTACCCCGCAAATTAAGTGTTGGGTTAACAGGGCGGAACATGGCATCGGTTCGCTACACCAATTTAAATGGAGTCCAGAATAAGACAAAGATATCCCGCATATAGACTCCATATTTAATTATGAGATGAATTGGCATAATGCCCCCAAACCACAGACAAGTATGCATGCATGAACAATTTAATATGCACCAGTTGATAATGTCATATTATAAAAATAATGGGATCTCGGATAGGGAATCACTTTAGGGTTCGGCGAACTTGGGGTTCCGAGGGTTCAGGGGGATCGGTCTCAGGGTTCGACGGGAGAACGGCTCGACGAGATCGGTCTCGGACAACGGAAGTCGATCTTGTCGCATCCGAGAAGAAGAACTTGGTTGGCGTCGGGGGCACATCGGATTCGCCCTGGTCAGGGTCGATCTGGTCGTCGCGAAGATCTTGTCGGGTCCGTGTCATCGAGTCGGTCTTGGCATTCGGGGTGAAGAACTTGGCGTCCTCGAGGATGTACTTGGCGTAACCGTGTCGACGACCTGGGCGTCCGGGTAGAAGAACTTGTCGTTCCGACAGGTTCAGGTTCCGTCTTTGGACTCCGGGATCGGGGCCTTTGGTCCGTGAGGTAGATCTGGGTGTCACTTGTCGATCTTGTTCACCAAGACGGTTTGATGACCTTGCCGGGTGTCGGAGTCGGTGTCGATCATGGTGAGTCCTTGGTTCAATCCTCGCAGGTTGCAACTTGACGCTCATGACAAAGTCCGCATGGCAACACACGTCCAGCAAGGGGAGAGGGCGACACGCGCGAGCAGTTGCAAGGCCGACGCGGCTCGGCCGGAGGACGCGGGGAAGGCGGCCGGGAGAACACGAGGAGGGCAGAGGTCGGCGCCGCCATCGGGCTTGGGCTCCCGCGACCGAAGACAGGAGCTCGGGGAGGCGGCGTCCAAGGCGGTGGCGAGCGCGACTCCGGCGGCGGCCGGAGGACGGGGTGGAGGCGCGGGACGGTGAGGAGAGCGAGGCCCAGGGGGTCCAGGGCGACGCCGGGGGTGGAAGGGCGCAGAGGGTCGCCGGTCGCAGGCGGCGGATGGGGCTTCCGGCGGCGGGGTCGGCTTGGCCGGGGACGTGCAGGCCTCGGGGCGGCGGTGCCGGTGAGCGCTGGCGGCGGTGGAGATCGAGAAGGAGGGAACGACCACGCGCGGGCGGCGGTGGGCGTAGAGGTGGTTGAGCGATGGAGGGGGCGCGGGCCGGGGATCCGAGGAGGCGGCCGACGAGCAGAGAGAGGCCGGGCGGCGGATGCGCTGGCGGCGGAGGCAGGGTCGCGCGCAGGGAGGGGCTCCGGTGAGGTCGGGCAGACCGAGGAGGACGGGGGCTACGGGGCCGACGGTGGCTTGGGAACCACGAGGGAGGCGGGGGGTAGGTGGCTGGGGTGTGGAGAGGAGGTGGGACAGGAGGCTGATGTGGCGGCATGGGAGTGGAGGGAGTTGGGGAAGTGGTGAGGTGGCGGGACGGGGTTGGCCGGGGTGATGTGGAGGGGGCTGGGTAGGATTAGGTGTAGGTAGGATTAGGACTAGATATTTTTAGACTAGGGTTTGGAGGTGGCCGGCCGGGCTTTCGGGCCTGGCGGGCTGCCTCCTAAAAACAATTTAAATTGTTTATTTATTTAAAACGGGGCTTTTGCAAACCGCGGGTAGACAAAACAGAATATTCCGGAGACCCAGGTTTTGTGTTTGAATAAAGACGGGGCGTCTAGAAAACAAAAACAGATTTTTCGAAAATAGTTTTTAAACAAACCATGCAAGATGATGACGATGCTCAAATGCAAGGTGGCATGATGACATGAGCATGAGGTCATGATGATGCAATGCACAAAAACAACGCGATTTTCTAGTAGTGATTTTGCGGGGCGCCACAATTCGACACCACTAACAATGGATCTCGCCCTCGAGATCCGCCTCATGGTACCGGAAAGAAGGTCGGTGATCTGCATCTTCTCGCTTCGTGTAGATCTTCGCGACACCACTAACAAGAGGTCGTTATCCGTGATCGACGAGAGAACACTCCGGGAAACAAAGGCGAAGGTAGAGGTATCAACCAATCAATCCACCTCTAACTTCGATAGAAAGAGAGAATCGATGCATTCTCATCCACTTCAATGTACACACGCGAATAGAGTGAGTAGTCGGCATGGGGGCCAGTCCATCACGCACCCAAACTATTACTCTGCACAATCAGTAGAAAAGCGTGCAACCATTCTCGGAATCAGACTGAAGATCTTGACAATCGAGGTTCAGAAACAAAGGAGTGATGCAGACTCTGCATCGGATCTGGCGTAGATGATGTCGTCGCGTCGGAAAACACCGGAAGGCACGAGAAGGAACAAAGAGAAGTCCACCAGACGAAGGATTCCTCGGATAGCATGAAGACCAGATGTAGCAATACCGTTACCAAAGGAGGAAGCGAAACCCTGAAGGTACGATGGAACCCAACCACGAGAAATCCTGGACTCGAAGAGAGAGAAGAGAGCGGATTCAAAACACGCAGAGGTGAGAGGAGAGCAGCAGAGGGGTAAGGAGTAAAATCAGACCTAATCAGAACTATCCAACCGATTTTGCAAAAATAGTTTTGACACTCTACTTCGGCCGTTAGCTAGGTTATCCTACAGGCTGGACTTGTGGGGTATCGCAACTGCTGAGCTCTGATACCACTCTGTAACACCCTCAGAATCGGCCCTATGCAAGTTTCAGCGATTCCCGCTAAACCCGCATAGAAACGATTCAAAGGTGCCCACCAGGCACTTTCGTGCGGGTGGAAAACGAAGTAATACCATTACACAATAGTCCACGATGGAACCCACAGAACAGATATATACAACAACGACTCAAAGAGTCAAGAATACAGATATACAATACAAGGATCCAAATCACCTTGAAAATGATACAGCGTCCGAGTACGGACAAGATGCAAATTGAGCTAAGAGCCCTGAAGAATAACCAAAGGCGTCCATAACCCTGCCCAGGCCAAGCCGGAAGGGTAACCCTGCTAACGACGTCGATCTCGAAACCTGCTTACACAAAAGGGGTGCCGACAAAGGGCAAAGGAAAAAGAGAGCGGTCAGTACTGAGGCCAGTACACGGCGAGACTAGAATTCGGCGGTCCTCGCCTACATAGGTATGGTGGACTGAGCGGCAGCGCGGCATGCACTAAACAACCTATAGAGACTCGAGATAACCGTCGGCTATCAGAGAGGGATAAGAAAGACCTATTCGGAACCATCCTGATACTACCACCAAACATACCCATCCTGGTATTTCCCCCTCGAGACCAAACGAGGAAGTCAACCGAGGAACTCACACAGTTGGCGGTTTTATTTATTCAGTTATCGTTGCAGCAATTACTAGTCAGGTATAGATAGTCATCTTGATAGAATAAGCAGTGGGCACTTTTAGTTAACCATTCCCTTGTAGTTGCAACACTTACTAGTCAGATACAATTAGCATGAGATATCCCCAAACCCAGCAGTTGTTGGTACTTTTATTTAGCCATTCTGTTGCAGTGAAGTTGATTACTAGTCATATCGGATACAAGTCAAATTATAGCAATAAACTTTAGTTATGGTTGTCTATGATCGAGAACTGTGCTCCAAGTCGTCCATAACCGCGGACACGGCTTTTCGAAAAGATTTAACCCTGCAGGGGTGCACCAAAGTATCCACACGCACTTCGACCCTTTTTGCCAGATCAATTAACATACACCCATCGGTATGTCGGCGGGGCCTATGTCATGACGTTTCCCAGACCCAAAGTAAGTACATGGGGGCCACCCCACTAAGCTACCCGCAACGAAGTCGGCCGGTCTCCGAGACGGACTCAGGGTTTGTGTCAATGGCTGTAAACGACTGGGAACCCGAAAGTGTGACTGGGCTTGTCGATACCGCGAAAACACTCTGCTTACCTAAACAGTACAGGCGCTCCACGCGCAATCGTAAATAAAGCAGTAAAGCATGGCATAAGTACAGGATAGTAATAAAGCCCCAAACTACTTGTGGCCCCCGGTACAATACTTTGAAATCAGGTACTAATCGATGGGGGTGCCCACACACCCCACCTGTGGTTAGCGCGCTCGATCTCGGAACAGGTGTCAAGAACTCGGGGTCCTACGGGACACCAGTGAGCGGTTAAAATCCAAATATTATCTATTACCCACCGATGGCTCTGCATTTACCTACTTTCAATTTTAGTTATTAAACAGTAATTAAAGCCATGATCATCTCCAACATAAAGCATATGGCAGCCTTCCAACCGCTGTGGTACTTGACGACACGCAACAGCACTTGAGCAAGCGACTACGACGCGCAGGTCCAACTATCTACCAAACAACAGGTAATAGGATGTGTCCAAGGCAATATAAGTCCGCAAGGGATATCACGGGTACGGAAACTAGAGCATCGCAACACAGATGGCAATAGATCAACAGGAAGAAATAAAGACTATAAATGCAAAATAGGTAGAAGGGGAAGGGATGCTCGCCTGAAAAACATTGCCGAAGGTTCATCCGAAGGTCGGGTCGACACTCACATCAACTCATCGGCCTAATCCGTGAAGAAGCAAAGCACTAGAAGAAACACCGGATGGACTATTTAATACTACGATAGAAAATCGGGCATGATGCATGTATGATGTATGACATGGCAAAGGTGCAATGCAATTAGATCATATTAAGCGGAACCGGGGTCCTGACATTTAATTAAAAGGTTCAAGTTATTTATCTACCCCGCAAATTAAGTGTTGGGTTAACAGGGCGGAACATGGCATCGGTTCGCTACACCAATTTAAATGGAGTCCGGAATAAGACAAAGATATCCCGGATATAGACTCCATATTTAATTATGAGATGAATTGGCATAATGCCCCCAAACCACAGACAAGTATGCATGCATGAACAATTTAATATGCACCAGTTGATAATGTCATATTATAAAAATAATGGGGTCTCGGATAGGGAATCACTTTAGGGTTCGGCGAACTTGGGGTTCCGAGGGTTCGGGGGGATCGGTCTCAGGGTTTGACGGGAGAACGGCTCGACGAGATCGGTCTCGGACAACGGAAGTCGATCTTGTCGCAGCCGAGAAGAAGAACTTGGTTGGCGTCGGGGGCACATCGGATTCGCCCTGGTCAGGGTCGATCTGGTCGTCGCGAAGATCTTGTCGGGTCCGTGTCATCGAGTCGGTCTTGGCATTCGGGGTGAAGAACTTGGCGTCCTCGAGGATGTACTTGGCGTAACCGTGTCGACGACCTGGGCGTCCGGATAGAAGAACTTGTCGTTCCGACAGGTTCAGGTTCCGTCTTTGGACTCCGGGATCGGGGCCTTTGGTCCGTGAGGTAGATCTGGGTGTCACTTGTCGATCTTGTTCACCAAGACGGTTTGATGACCTTGCCGGGTGTCGGAGTCGGTGTCGATCATGGTGAGTCCTTGGTTCAATCCTCGCAGGTTGCAACTTGACGCTCATGACAAAGTCCGCATGGCAACACACGTCCAGCAAGGGGAGAGGGCGACACGCGCGAGCAGTTGCAAGGCCGACGCGGCTCGGCCGGAGGACGCGGGGAAGGCGGCCGGGAGAACACGAGGAGGGCAGAGGTCGGCGCCGCCATCGGGCTTGAGCTCCCGCGGCCGAAGACAGGAGCTCGGGGAGGCGGCGTCCAAGGCGGTGGCGAGCGCGACTCCGGCGGCGGCCGGAGGACGGGGTGGAGGCGCGGGACGGTGAGGAGAGTGAGGCCCAGGGGGTCCAGGGCGACGCCGGGGGTGGAAGGGCGCAGAGGGTCGCCGGTGGCAGGCGGCGGATGGGGCTTCCGGCGGCGGGGTCGGCTTGGCCGGGGACGTGCAGGCCTCGGGGCGGCGGTGCCGGTGAGCGCTGGCGGCGGTGGAGATCGAGAAGGAGGGAACGACCACGCGCGGGCGGCGGTGGGCGTAGAGGCGGTTGGGCGATGGAGGGGGCGCGGGCCGGGGATCCGAGGAGGCGGCCGGCGAGCAGAGAGAGGCCGGGCGGCGGATGCGCTGGCGGCGGAGGCAGGGTCGCGCGCAGGGAGGGGCTCCGGTGAGGTCGGGCAGACCGAGGAGGAGGACGGGGGCTGCGGGGCCGACGGTGGCTTGGAAACCGCGAGGGAGGCGGGGGGGGGGGTAGGTGGCTGGGGTGTGGAGAGGAGGTGGGCCAGGAGGCTGATGTGGCGGCATGGGAGTGGAGGGAGTTGGGGAAGTGGTGAGGTGGCGGGACGGGGTTGGCCGGGGTGATGTGGAGGGGGCTGGGTAGGATTAGGTGTAGGTAGGATTAGGACTAGATATTTTTAGACTAGGGTTTGGAGGTGGCCGACCGGGCTTTCGGGCCTGGCGGGCTGCCTCCTAAAAATAATTTAAAATTTTTATTTATTTAAAACGGGGCTTTTGCAAACCGCGGGTAGACAAAACAGAATATTCCGGAGACCCAGGTTTTGTGTTTGAATAAAGACGGGGCGTCTAGAAAACAAAAATAGATTTTTCGAAAATAGTTTTTAAACAAACCATGCAAGATGATGACGATGCTCAAATGCAAGGTGGCATGATGACATGAGCATGAGGTCATAATGATGCAATGCACAAAAACAACGCGATTTTCTAGTAGTGATTTTGCGGGGCGCCACAGACTTATTTGTTGGAGGCAATAGAGGTAAGCATGTTGCGGCCCCTTGTACCAGCGTCATGGACAACCTAGAAACTCATGTTTCATCAGTGCCTCATAAAAACCTATGGAACACACCTAGAAAAAAAAATTATAGCAGGACAGTGATACTACCAGCAGTAAATATATACTGCATTGAACTGAACATCACATCTCAAATATAATCCGAATTAACTGGACCATAATCATGAATTTGGATATTTGTGTTTCTGCATCTTGTGCAATATCATCTTGAGTTGGACATTCTTCCCCCTCGAACCCAATGCAATCGTAGTGAAAAAGATAGAGAACATAAAGAATATTACACTATTTTCAACAAGTTGGCCACCAGACTGCATCCTCGTTCAGTGAGGAATACATCAGGAGTGCACACATTATGTACAATTTGGGGACATCAGGAATACATCAGGAAAATCTCCCGATTTGGAGACACTGATATTTTCTTTCCATTACCATAATAAAACATTATGGTAGACATTTCCACAATATTTGGGAAGTAATGCAGACCAGGCGAATGTACAATATAAGTGTAAGGCTCGTGACTAACCTTTGGCATGATTTTTGCATATAAAATATAATTACGTTCCCTTAATTCTTCAACCAATGACTGCTATCGGCTCTTCTCTCTTGTGTGTATATGAGACTGAGAATGGAACATCGTTTAGTCATAATCAATCAATATAATGGGACCACACGCTTATAACACATTCTTGCTGAATACTATAACACTTATATTGGCGTAGTACTACTAATCACTGTTGATAAGGGAAAATCAATGGATGATATAATAATAGATATATGTTTTATATTTATAAGTGCATCACAAATTTGCCAACTCATTCTGTAGCGGTTGCATCACTGTTCCTAAATTGTCAGTTTATGAGTGGCAACATAACTTTCCCCTTTGTAGTGCACATCATCTATTGGGCTTGTGATTGTATTGGGCAACATAACTAACCTTCAAAACAGAAATTACAAGGTAATGTTCAAATTCTTGCTAAAAAGAGGATCATGACGTTACCTTGGTTTATACTTTATATATATATACGCTCTAAAAAATGTATGCCCCGCATCTTTGAGAGAAAATAATTAAAAAAATAAGAGAAAAGGCACGAGGTGTCGACACCTAAAATGACATAGTTCACCTATGCGTATTGACCATGGAATCCAGGAGGTGCATGTTTATTTTCATAATTAGATATAAGATGGGCACTTCGCTATTAAGAAAAAAAGTCTAAAGTTGCAGATTGTGTAAAACACAGTCTGCTAGTTAACTCAGTCCGCATGGTACTATATCAGTTCTTGAATTGTAAAGAGTTAACTCACAATATGCAAATGGTCTCTTCATGGTACTGTATCAGTTCCCAAATCGTAAAGCATATTCATGTTTACAAAGTAGACTCTTGCTCACCTTACTTTTTCAGAACTCTGATTTTCTTTTCAAGGCTCAGATTAGCATATTCTCACCTTTAGGTCAGTAATGGCGATTTTGTGGATCACCTCTTGTTCACCTACTCATTAACTGAACCTATCAAGAGTAGTACATGGCAAGTTAAAACCAGCAGTGATATCAAATTTGAGTGATTTTTATAGGTCATCATAAGAAAATAGTAAAGCATGTTCAGTTTAATGAAGCTTTTACAAACATCCTGAAAGAAAGCATATATGTGACATGACGAGTATACGTAAATAAAATAATTAACCACGTCAGGCTGACAAACTTAAAACACATTTATCTCTGGACCTTGGCTCATCATGTAATGCAATGCTATATGGTTTAAGAATTTAAAATATACATGTATACAACTTTAAAGTTCGTTGAGCGATATCAACATCAATACTAACAAACACAAGCTTAGATCAGCTACTCTAACATTGCAACTGTTCATTTGGGATACTCTCATTCTTGGCATGTCTGACAGAGTATCCATTACCTTGAAGAATACGTACATATTGCAGACCATGCATCTGAACATCCGTTGAAGCTCCAGCAATAAATATCAAATTGATATTTTGTACATTATCTGTCACTATTTTAGTTGCAGCTAAAAGAGTATATAAAGTTCATGAATCTCTGAAAAATGGATTACAGTGAGAAGAACATAATGAAGAAACAAGAGCCAAAATGAATAGGCCAAGAATACATACTATGTAGATTTGGCATATCAGCAAACACACGAGCCGCATTAGTCAAACCTACTACTGATCAGGGAGATCCACCTCCATCTCTTGCCCGGGTACCCAGCAGCAGCGGCGGCACTCCTCGTCTGTCGGTGTGGCTAAGGTCTGTCTCCCGTGCAGTGGAGGTTCAGAAAACCACGCAGAGATGTCCTGGCCTAGAAGATGGCGGAGGAGCCCATGCACCTGACGCGACGGCCAAGGGATACTTCCTCCTCGACCAAGAGGCCACCCGCGGTTGTGGTGTGCCCTGGCGGCTGGCCGCGCCGTAGGATAGAGGGGACAAGCGAGGCAGGACTACAGGAGGGCATGTCGCCTCCGGTGTAGATCGAGGCAGGAGTGAGAAGGCGCCGCCGTTGAACTCGATGTAGGGGATGGAGTGGACGAGCGAGGCAGGAGGGGAGGCACCTCCTATGCAAATCGACACAGGAGTGGGACGCCGCCGCCGTTGAACTTGATGCAGGCCAGAACACCTCCAGGTGATCTCGAAGCAGGGAATGGGAGGGTTGTACTGGTGGCCGACAGGGTAGGGCGCCATCGGCGGAAGAGGATGTTGCGCCGCCGAGGCCGTGTCCAGAGGCGTAGGCGAGGCGGGGGTTCGGATCGGGAGGAGATGACAACATGGTTTTGGAGAAGTGAGGGGCGGACAAAGCGGAGATGGATTGCGTGTCAGTGCTGGGCGGAACTCACGGGACGAGATTGGATTGCGTTTCCGTGCTTGACGGAGGCCACCCCTATCGGCTGACGAAGCGACGAGCGTGGAGCGGGACGAAACCGCCGACGTAGTGGGCAAAGTGGCAGAAAACGGAACCATGATTTCATTGATTTCATTGGGCTAAGGTCTGTCTCCCGTGCAGTGGAGGTTCAGAAAACCACGCAGAGATGTCCTGGCCTAGAAGATGGCGGAGGAGCCCATGCACCTGACGCGACGGCCAAGGGATACTTCCTCCTCGACCAAGAGGCCACCCGCGGTTCTGGTGTGCCCTGGCGGCCGGCCGCGCCGTAGGATAAAGGGGACAAGCGAGGCAGGACTACAGGAGGGCATGTCGCCTCCGGTGTAGATCGAGGCAGGAGTGAGAAGGCGCCGCCGTTGAACTCGATGTAGGGGATGGAGTGGACGAGCGAGGCAGGAGGGGAGGCACCTCCTATGCAAATCGACGCAGGAGTGGGCCGCCGCCGCCGCCGCCGTTGAACTTGATGCAGGCCAGAACACCTCCAGGTGATCTCGAAGCAGGGAATGGGAGGGTTGTACTGGTGGCCGACAGGGTAGGGCGCCATCGGCGGAAGAGGATGTTGCGCCGCCGAGGACGTGTCCAGAGGCGTAGGCGAGGCGGGGGTGCGGATCGGGAGGAGATGACAACATGGTTTTGGAGAAGTGAGGGGCGGACAAAGCGGAGATGGATTGCGTTTCAGTGCTGGGCGGAACTCACGGGACAAGATTGGATTGCGTTTCCGTGCTTGACGGAGGCCACCCCTATCGGCTGACGAAGCGACGAGCGTGGAGCGGGACGAAACCGCCGACGTAGTGGGCAAAGTGGCAGAAAACGAAACCATGACTTTCCTTTTAGATAGTAGAGACTATCTTAAAAAAGAAATTCATGGTTCCGTTTAACACTATGTGGTTTCGCCCTTCGTCCGACCAAATCTGGCTAACGGGCCGGCCCGACACGTGCCAAACGGGCCGGCACGCGGCACGACCCGTCGTGGCCCGCCAAGCCACGTTCCGTGCTACGTGTCCCGCCTGGCGGTCCGAGCCCGACACTTGGGCTAAACGGGCCGGTCCGCGGCACGTCGAGCACGCTGGGCCATGGTCTTTTTCTGCAGGCCCGTCGAAATTTGCCCTTAAAAACGGCCTAACTGAAACCATAGCAGCTAGATTTCATTGGTTCTGTGGTAGAGTGCGGCGCGGGAGACCGGGAGGTCTGTGATTCAACCCCCCGCGGCGCCTATTTTTGCATGCTTATTCGAAATATCGCGTGACTGCTGCTAACGGGCCGTGTTGGGCCAGCCCGCGTGTCCGGGAAGGCGGCACGGGCACGGCACCCACGTGCCACGTGCCGGGCCATGCTCGGGCCGGACTTTTTTTTCGTGCCGCGGGCCGGCCCGCCCAGGCATGGCCCAATGGCCAGGTTTGCGTCCAACTCTCCCACCCGTCGCTAATTTCGTCCCGCAAACTGCGCCTCGCCCCCGCCCCCAAATCTGGCCAACGGGCCGACCCAGGCCCGGCACGTGCCAAACGGGCCGGCACGCGACACGGCCCGTCGTGGCCCGCCAAGCCACGTGCTGTGCCGGGCCGTGCTACGTGCCCCGCCTGGCGGCCCGAGCCCGGCACCTGGGCTAAACGGGCCGGCCCGCGGCACGTTAGGCACGCCGGGCCATGGCCTTTTTTCACGTGGCCCGGCGAAATATGCCTACAAAAGGATCCTAACCTGTACTAAATCACAAAAGGTTGCTTGGTTTGTTGGTTAGGACGAGGGGATTCGAAGGGCAGGTCGTAGGTTCGATCCCCACACTCTTCTTTTTGCACTAATATTGGAATTTTCTGATGGCGTCAGCCTTGACGGGCGGTGCCGGGCCGGCCCGCGTGCCTGCAGCTGCGGCACGGGCACGGCCCCGGTGCTTCACGGGCCGGCACCGGCCTGGCACGCCACGGGCCGGGCCGTGCCTGTGCCGGGCTTTTTAAGCGGGCCCACGGGCTGGCCCGTGAAACACCGGCCCGTTGGCCAGGTTTGCCCGCCCCACCCCAGTCACAGCGCCCCGCTTCCCCGTTGTCCCTGGTCCCGATCGAGAAGACCAGTTCCTCCACTCCCGCATAGCTTCGGCCTGGATCAGCACCACACCAGTGCCCCAATTTCGATGAGGCTGCCGCACTCTTGCTCCCGCCCTCGTCATTCTCCCCTTACACATATTCCCAATCGGAGGAATATTGTACAGTGGTGCGCAGATCTCCCTACAAAGCCTCTTTTCCCCTTCTAGCAGAAATAGAGGAGCGAGAAATGGAGGGATCGATCTTCGCGTGGGCGTCCGACTTGTTCAGCGCTGCCAGTAACGGTGGTGACATGAACGACGGCGAAGAGGCCGTTGCTACTGTGAGCAATGGAGCCGGTGCCGGCTTGCCGCGTCGGGCGAGCCACTGTCACCGACCCGTAGCTCGTCAACTCAGCTCCATCTCCACGGTACACAGGTGATTTCCTTTTTCTCTGATCTAATGCGACTTAGGTTGAGAGACCAGAGAGCACACACCGATTGATACACAGCTTCTCCTGTTTGTATACGATTCTGATTTTGTTTCTGGAATTCGCCTTTTCTTCTCGCTGATTACGCCATTGGTTGACAGAGGTTCTTTGTTCCCGTTTCTAGGAGAAATCCTTCAAGAAAATCCATCAGGGGATAAGAGAGGTTAAGACAAATTGATACCCTTGAGCCTATAGGTCGAAGTGATTTTTACTACTTCCTCCGGTTCCATATTAATTGACTTTGATTTGTCAAAAATTGGATGAACCTATATACTAAATAGTGTCTAGATTCATTCAAAACTAGACAAATTTGAGTCAATTAATATGGGCCGGAGGAAGTACACAAACATGATGTTTTACAACATTTACTGAATGATGTTGTATTCAAGCCCTATACAGCTACATTATCCAAAGGTGTTCTAACAAGCTATCGAAGAGCACTGGCCATCAGGAGTTGATCAGCCGGTGATCTATTTCCAACTCAAAGTTCAACATGTGTCTCGGGAAAGTTATGCAATACCCAATCATTGATTATAAATCCTTACTTCAAGCTCATGATTTGAGCTGAAATGCACATATGTACTCTCTCCGACCCATATTAGTTGACTCAATTTTATCTAGATACGGATGCATCTAGACTAAATACTTAACTAGATACGTATGAATCTAGAAAAAGTTGAGTCAACTAATATGGGTCGGAGGGAGTACGTGAAATCACTGAACGTTTCCTTTTGCAAAGAGCCACATGTAGTTTAGCAACAGTGAGACTGACATTCTCTTTCTCGTACCTAAACAAGGCCAAGGTGACACCTAAGCTACATCAGTTTTAATTACTTCAGAGTTCCTACCATAAAAGAAAGGGTTGAGCTTGGTATCCCTCACAAAAAAGGATGATCTTAGTATATCTATGCATCACATCACAACATCATTTGATGTACTGATACCGTAGTTACAAATTTTGATCAACCACGACTCAAATTTAGCTAACAAACTTTCTCTTTAAATTGGATTGCACTCTTAGCATAATTTATAGAAACTTTTTTGTTGCCAAAGCGTTGTAGACTAGTAGCATCTATAATGTTAGACAAGTTTCAACACTATGACAAAGAAACTTTAAGCGTAATCACCCGTTGAAATGTTCCTTGAATAGCAGCAGCTTGTGGGATGGAATCAATAGCAGGGTTTTACTTTCTTGGAGGTTCATGTGAGGAAACAGTAGAGTTAAAAGTGATTGTAAGAGGAGACAACTGCCGAGAAACATGAGGATGCAAAACTTTCTCACCTTTGGTAGTTGCGGGTAACTGCAAGTTCCTTCGTGCACCAGAGCCATCAGTTTTCTCATGAGCTTCAGATGTTGTTCTTCGAACATGCGCATCCCAGCACCAAAAATTTGTTACAAAGGCATAGGATCTGCTCGCTGTGAGTTTTCCACACTGTACTTGTCAGTTGTTACTAAGCATTCACTGATTGTATCTACAATTTGTTGCAAAGACTTGTTAAGTATCTCCATTATCTTGTGAATAATCTGGGTGTCCTTAACAGCCTTAGATTCAACATTTTGCTCTGTTTTTTTGCTAGCAGCATATTTTGACTCCATTACTAAATTATGAGGGCTACCACTGTCAGTTGTTTCAGCTGATGGGAGCATGCCTGAAAATATTTCAGACAGGGTAATCAAGTGTGTGGCATTCACTCCAACATAAGCGTGGGGTGAGCATCTGAAAGAGTTGCATCACATCAACCTCTTGGCTTTTCTGATTAATTGATGTCCTCCGGTCTGCAGATCGGTGTGATTTTTATCTTTGTTTCATACACATGCTCGCAAATTATCTTCTTTAAATCATGGAGTACTGGCTTCACTCACAAGGCCAGATAAACTTGTAGGGTCGTTGCTTATGGATTTGTACTCTTTGCACTCACATGGTATGTTCCTTTTGGAAATTAAGTAGGCGATTAGTGAGTTGTTGTGTATGTATATTTACCAGTTTAGCGTCAACCAATGTCTCATTTTTTGGTATGATAAATGAATTTATATATCTTTGATGGAAAATATCAAAAAAAATTGGATAGCTCAATTGCGTGTTTTTGTTTAGACGCACTATGTTCCCAATGTCATTTATTGGTATAGCTGTTTAGAACTCTAGATAGTAGCTTCTATAACATGAGATATATATCTGGATTCCATGCCACCCATCTCCCATATATACCTTGAGCTGCTTAAGCATTACAACATGTGTCTTTAGTGAGGCTGCAGCCTGCAGTATCATCAAGCCGATTCTCAGTTTTTAGAAGTATATATGAACTTTCATAGTTTTCCTCACCATCATTTATTCTTTAGGGTCAAGAACTTCACCATTTGGGCCTTTTTTAGCAAGAAGTCGGGCTTAGCGTATTTGCATCCCTCATTTCCTAACCCTTACATTAATCTTAGTGATTTGTCATGCCCTTGAAAATGGAAAGGCCAATCAAAACAATGAAATTGTAATGACTGAGTGTTGACAACTATTATAAGCTCAAGACAACTACATATGCAATTCAAATTCATGGTCTGCCAGAACACTTAGCTTTTCCTAGGTTGATTTGATAATAGCTCAGGTGTTGCAGGATGCAGGCCACTTTGGCGGCAGATCTTGGTGGTGGTGTATATTACTTTCGAACTTACAAATTGACTGCTTCCTAGCTATGAATAAAATAGAAAGGCGTTTTGAGTGAGTAGATGACGTCTGGTGGAGATGTTGTACTAGGATTTAGGATAGTTGGTCAAAACTCCATACAAATTCTCTGAAGTAATCGACAATCCTGATTATTATTTTTTGACCAGGCACCAAATGTTATCTCTAGAAGACTCAGTATGCTCAATACTTGAGATGCTCAAACTTGAAATATGCGAGGATTAAAACAAGCAAAACCAGGGAAACAGTGCTTCATAAATTAATCCAACCTGCGATTTCTAAGGTAATCATTTGGTTCCTTAGTTGATAAAATCTATGGCATCATTCATGTGGGTTCCTGAATTGGCAGCAGACAATAATTACTACGTTGTACATAATTTAAGTATTGTCTTGCTGAAGCGGGTAAAGTGAATAGACAAAATTTCTTGCTTGATTTCATTTTATTGTTCTTGGAACGCCACTGAAAATTTGTGCCATTAGGATAAGCAGAAATTCGGGACTGAAGAACATCAGTTTTACCTGTAAGATAAGATATCCCTAAATTTGTGGAGGGACATGTCATGGAATATTGTTGGATACAAGGAGAATAGTTAGAGAAGATCTGTAAATTAATGTGTGTAGAGGATCTGTAAATTAATGTGTGTAGCAAAGCACGGGCCGAGGAAGAGATGGGAAGGCTTAGGAACTAATCAGGTTAAATCCTCTTATGTTTATTTGCTGGATTTTGTTTGGCAGAGTCTCTTCATTCCTTCTAACATTGTTTTCTTTTCTTGATCGACTTGAGGCAAGAAGTGGCGATAACATTGAGGCTATCAGGAAATGGTTCAAAGTTCATGTACAATGCAGTTTGCTTGTCATTCAGTACTATGACTCAAAGGGCAAGGTTCAGAAGATATATCCATTATTAGGAAAAAGAATATTCAAAGTTTGGAGAGGAACTAGATCGTGAGAACCTGGATCGGATAGTGTTTATAGATTGAAGCATACCAGGCTGCCTCTTGAGTCTTGACTACACCCATCCCTACAACCCGCGCTGTATTACAAATCATGCAGGCATACACAGTGGAGCTTGAAGCTGAACTGAACCACCTCAATGAGGAGAATGCTCGTCTGAAAGCTAAGGAGGTACTGAGTTACTGACCATAGATAGAAATAGGAGACTTTCAGTTTTTTTTTCTTCTTAACCGTTCCTAAACTGCTTCGACGATGTTTTGCTACAGAAGATGATTCAGGTGGCCAAGGAACAGATGGTATGTACTGTTCTTTCATCATTTGCTAACTCGCGGCATGTTCAAGTGTTATAATAGTCAATGTATGTGTGTTGACAGAAACACGTTGTGATCTCCTGATTTTGTCAGCATGAAGTGGACGACCACTGCTGCGAGTCTCTGATTTCGACAATTACATCTGCAATAACATGAGGCAATGTGTGAATTTTGGACTACCTGTTTGCAAACTTCAGAAAATCGGTTGTCTCTGCCATTCTTATGCAGGAATCTTTTGAACCTGGTGAGTTTGTTGTTCACGCAACTTTGGAATTGAAACTGCCAGTTATTTTTCTATTCATATTCTGTAACGTTCTTACATTTTACTAGGTGGACATGAGAACATTGGAACGCAAGATGAGGTATTCACCGCTGATGCAGCCCTTCTCATATCCCACCTGCTACTGTTTTTGCGTGTTTCAAAAATATCATGATGTTTTTCTTCTCTACTCTATCTGATCAGAAACTTTACTGAAGGAGACACCAAAAGCACTGAGAAGATTGGAGCATAGCTGATGCAGATCTGCACTCTGGCCAACGTACAAATAAATGGTGCGGAAACTCCTTTTGGTTTCTGATTTCGTTTGTTTGTGTCACTGCGTACTATTTAGTGTTTTTGTTTTCTGTAGTTGTTTGACAATGGAAGACAATCAAAAGGTTTGACTACATACCCTGATTGTTATTCCAGGTTTACAGTTATTTAGTAGGTTATTAAAAATTCACTGGAATCAAAAAACAAAAAAGGAAGACAGTTGAAAACTTGAATTTTTATCAAGTTCCGTGCAGTTCCGGCGGCAGTGGGCGCAGACATGCCATCGCTCGAACTTCAAGTCTCAGTGTTGAACGAGATGGTCTGCCTCGCCGGTGATAAGGAGGTCGCACTCCCGCAACCACTCTGATTCCTCTCGTTTTCCTTCCTACAATATTTCTTTACGCTCCATTTTTGGCGATTTACTTATGTGGTGCAGTATATTGTGAGGGGTGAGCAGAACTATTTCTACTGCTCCTGGAAGTGTTCAAGGGATGAAACACGGAGTCCTCGGATGGGGTTCTCGGGTTTGGTGCTGACACTGCTCGATTTAACATGTTTATTTGCAGTGGTCTCTTAGTGAAGACTGTGTTGGGATAAAGAAATTAGTGCTCAAAAGCAGTGACCGATTTCACATAGATTTGTTCTGTTGTTGGGTTCAAAAAGAGTCATCTGGGGCGTGTGGTGCTAGGTAGTTAACAGGATTCCACGGGCCTCCTACATTATCCTCTGAACTCCCACAGCCACAAGGAGGACAAGATCCTCTTGCTACCAGCTCCCAATAAGAAGTTCACTGCCATTGTGCAGCGAGGGCTCAGCTCTAATCGGGAGCAACGGTGATTTTCTTATTTACTGAAGAAGAGAAAACTGTTTGTGCTGGTATTGAACTATGTGGAATGTGGACTATTTCTGTATTGCAGTATCTGATGTGAGCTTGCTCGATGATTTCGTTGAGAAGAAGAGTTGGATACATGATTTGGTTGTGCCACAGAAACACGGAACGTTTTCTGTTTAAAACGACAGCATCCAACGGTCATCTTGAATGGGTTCATGATGTTTGGTGATAGTCGACAGTCGAGATCGTCCTTTGGAATTCAGTAATATGTCACATATTTTCTTTTGGTCAAGATCTACGTGAAGCTATTTCTGCTATATGGTATGCTCGGTTGGAAGTATAATTCTTTTCTTGACTTAAGAGTTTACTTAGTGTATTGCAAGTGTTTTGTGATGCTCCTACAAAACTGAATTACCTGTGACAACTTAGTTCGTGTGTTCCCGAAACATTGATTTTTTCCTCTTCCGATGCAACGCCGGGCATGTTCCCTAGTATATATATACTTTTGGCAGGGACATATACAGGTACGGTTACAAATAGAAGTACGGCCGGAGACCGATCCGTAACACTCCCCCTCAATCTAAGCCGCTATTACATACAAGGTTTAGATTGGCTCTAAACGATCCAACATCTGCCGAGTGGCTGGCTTAGTGAAAACATTAGCCAACTGATCATTAGAAGAGATGAACCTCACCACCAAGGAGCAGTCAGCAACTTGCTCTCGCACAAAATGAAAATCGATTTTAATATGCTTGGTTTGAGCATGAAAAACCAGATTCGCCATGAGGTAAGTAGCCCCTAAATTATCGCACCATAAAACCAGAGCTTGTTGTTGAGACACACCTAGTTCTGTGAGCAAAGAACTGACCCACATAGCTTCAGCTGCTCCATTTGCTAGTGCCTTATACTCTGCCTCGGTACTAGATCTCGAGACAGTGGGTTGCTTCTTCGAACTCCATGATATAAGGTTCGGACCCACAAAGACTGCAAAACCGCTTGTAGAGCATTTGTCACCAATACATCCAGCCCAGTCCGCATTAGTGAATATACTGATATTCTGCTGCGGTGACTTATGAATGCGTAGATCAGTGTCTAACATTCCTTTAACATAACGCAGGATGCATTTGACTGCCTCCCAATGTACCTCAGTGGGTTGAGAGAGGAACTGACACACCTTGTTCACCGTAAAGGAAATATCCGGACGTGTGAGAGTCAAATACTGCAGGCTGCCAACAACACTGCGATACCGGAAAGAATCCTCTGTACCTAGGAGTGCACCAGTGTCTCGATCAAGTCGCTCGGTAGTAACCAAAGGAGTGGAAGTGGGGTTGAAATTCTCCATATTTACCCGGTGCAACAAATCAAGTGCATACTTGCGTTGCATAAGTGTCATGGAGTAAGCGAGCACTCAAGCGAGCATACCAAGCTCGGGGGGACTGCTTCAGCCCATAGATAGCACGCTGCAACTTGCACACATGAGACGGATACCGAGCATCCTCAAAACCAGGGGGCTGCTGCATATAGACATCCTCCGACAAAAAACCATGAAGAAAAGCATTGCTCACATCAATCTGGCGCAGGATCCATCCCCGAGAAACTGCAAGTGAAAGGACCAAACAAATGGTTGCAGGCTTCACAACTAGACTGAACGTGTCTCTATAATCAATACCATGTTGCTGGGTAAAACCGCGAGCGACAAGGCAAGCTTTGTGCTTCTCAATGGAGCCATTTGGACGATGCTTCGTCTTGAAGACCCACTTACAGCCAACAATATTGGTGCTAGGCGGTCGAGGAACCAAAGTCCAAGTCTGTGTCTGAGAGAGTGCTGAGAATTCTTCAGACATGGCGGCACGCCATTCCGGTACCCGAAGCGCATCCTGATAAGAGACCGGGGCTGCAAACAAAGCACATCTGCGCGGATCATATCACAAAGTGCCATCGGTGTAGCTCTTCTCACGACGAGTGTCGTCGCGGAGGCGCGTGACCATGTCGTGACCTGGAGCCGAAGTAGAGGTCGAGGACGGCGCGACGACGCTCTCGGACGTTGTAGCCGGAGCGGGTGAACCATCTGGTGGTGATGACGTACAGTCACAGGGGGCCGAAATAGAGCCGGGCGACAAGAGAGTTGTGGCCGGCTCGGACGAGGTGCGCTCTTCTGGCTCGTGCAAGCCACACGGTGCAGTACCCGTGTTGGGAGCACGCACATGCACGTCAGGAACTCCAGTTTCAGGAACATGCACATGCACGGACGTGTGTGGCTGCTGGGTAAATAAATCGATAGCAGCTCCTACCTGTACATGCAAAACAATATCTGGAGAAGACAAATTAGTGGACAAATAGGATAAGTCATATTGACACACATGGTCACTCGTAGCCGGTTCAGACTCAGGAAACGTGATAGCGTGACGGAGAGTAGGAATATCAACCGTAACACCTGGAGTGGCATACGGGAAGGTGGACTCATCGAACACGACGTCTCGAGAGATGTAGATGCGACCAGTGGACCGATCGAAACACTTGTAGCCCTTGTGCATAGGACTATAGCCTAAGAAGACACACATTTTAGATCGAAACTCAAGTTTGTGAGCATTGTACTTGCGAAGACTAGGCCAACATGCACAACCAAAAATACGAAGGAACTCATAATTTGGCTGGATTCGGAGAAGTCTAAAAATAGGAGTATCCTTGTTAAGACCAGGAGTAGGCATGCGGTTAATTAAGTAACACGCAGTCAAAAAGGCTTCATCCCAAAAACGTAACGGAATAGACGAATGAGCAAGCAAGGCGAGACCCGTTTCAACCAAATGAAGGTGCTTGCGTTCAGCGACTCCATTTTGCTGGGAAGTATGTGGACAAGACACATGGTGAGAGACGCCGGTGCACTGAAAATACCGATGAAGCTTATGATACTCGTCGCCCCAATCCGATTGGACGGCTTTAATTTTGGTGTTTAAAAGAAGCTCAACATGAGACTGACAAGCATAAAACACTTGCTCAACATCAGAATTATGCTTAAGAAGATAAATCCAGCAAAAACGGAAGTAGTCATCAATAAAACTAACATAGTATTTAAAACCACCAGAAGAAGCAACAGCGGAACCCCAAACATCAGAATGGACAAGCTCAAGGGGTGAAGTGGTAACACGATGAGACAAATTATATGATAATTGATGACTTTTGGCACACTGACACGCATCACAAATCGAAGAAGTATCAACTGGAGCACAAGATAAATCATGGGTCTTAACAATAGTTTGCACTACATTATTGACAGGATGACCTAGACGCTGGTGCCACTGAGACGATGTAGTCTTGGCACCAGAAATAGCATGTCGGGAGGATGACGACGACGATACACGACTAAATGGGATGGGGTAGAGTCCTCCATGACTTCTACCATGAAGAAGAATTCTCCGTGTGGCCTTGTCCTTAACACAGAAAAAATGACGATGAAACTCAACAAAAACGTCATTATCACAAACAAGGCGATAGACCGAAAGAAGATTCTGGCTAATGCTAGGGACATGAAGGATATTGTTCAGTTTGAGTTGTGAACCAGCTAAATAAGAATGATCAATGTGTGCAATAGACAAACCTGCACCGTTGGCCACTTGAACTTGATCTGTCCCGCTATAGCGCTCTTGCAGATGAAGGCGCTGAAGTTCATTCGTCAGATGATCCGTAGCCCTGGTATCCATGATCCAGGATGGAGGGGCATGTGAACTCGTCGAGGCGGAGTTCTGGGAGCGCTGGTTGTTGGCACGTACGAACTCAGGATTGAAGCGGTTTCGACATTCAGATGCGATGTGCCCCTAGTAGCCGCAGATTTGACGCTGGGGACGTTGACGGCGGCGGCCATTGCCTCCGTTCTGGCGGTTTCCACCATCGTTACCGACGTAGTTTCCATTGCCGTTGCCGCCATAGTTGGGGTGGCCATAGCCGCCCGAGTTTGGGACGTATCCACCACCGCCAGCGTTGTATTGGCCACCTCCGTAGCCAGCATTGGGACGACCTCCGTTGCCGCCGGGCTGGTAGCTACCAGCTGGGGGTCCCCCACCAGGTGAGGAAGACAAGAACGCTGGCGCACGTGGCTGCCAGGGGGCGCCGCTGCTACCGCCAAACCCACCAGGACGTGATGCTGCGTTGGCGGAGGAAGACCACTCCACGGTCTGGGGCTACTGTGCCTGAAGCGCCTCTAAGGAGAGGACATGAGAGTAAAAATCGGCATATGGAATCGAGACGTTGCCGATAGTGAGAGCACCGGCGATGGAGTTGTAACCGGGGCCTAGGCCGGTGATGATGTGATCGACGAGCTCATCGTCGATGATGGGGGCGCCGGCGGTGGCCATGGCATTAGCGAAGCTCTTCATCATGTGCATGTACTTCGCCGCCGACATATCTTCCTTTCTCGTCGTCTGCAGCTGACGACGGATGTGCCGCACGTTGGCGCGGTTGTGAGCGCCAAACATGGTGTGGACGGCAGCCCATACCGCTGCCTCCGTCTTGCAGTCGATGAGCTGCGTGGCGATGTCCTCCTCCATGGAGGAAAGAAGAAGGTCGATCACCTTCTGGTCCAGCGCCCACCAGCGTGCATACTCGGGGTTGGGGGCGGTCTGGGCAGCGTCACCGGTACCTTCAGTGACGGTCTTCGCCTGAGCGGGCACGGAGTTGTCGAGAAAGCCGTGCAGATGAGCGCCACAGAGGTTGGGCAGCGTCAGTCCTCGCCACAACATGAGTTGTTGCTGTTGAGGCGGACAGCGACGGGCGGAACCGCCATAGTCGCCATCGACGAGGTGGAACCCGCCGAAACGGAAGCGGAGAAGGGTGAGATGATCGGGCCAACTAGTTCCAGGCTCTTGGATGCCGAGGATGTCATCACGCGGGGAGGAGGTCGTCGTGCGGAGGAAGAGTCTGCGTCGAGGCTGAAGCGAGATTGATTGCTCGAGGAGGCGGCCGATGTATCGTGGCTCTGATACCAAAATAAAACGTTAGGGCTCGTGTGGTAGGCAATCGTGCCTCCACCTCATATATATATATATATATATATATATATATATATATATATATATATATATATATATATATATATATATATATATATATATATATATATATATAGATTCGTAACACATACAACAAGGTTTATAAATTTATACTGAATTTTTCTAATTTAATCTAACATGTACTCCCTTCATTCTAAAATATAAGATATTTTAGTTTTTGTAAAATGAATGTATCTAGATGTCTTTATATGTACATTTCCGGAACCTACATATCACAAGACGTCTAGATACATTCACTTCACAGAAGCTTCTTAAATTTTAGAATTGGGGAGTATAACAAAAATATATGACTGTTTATAATATTTAGTCAATACACTTTGAAAATAATGATATTAATTTCGTACTTTAGATACTTCTTTTCTTTACCTATAGAAACACGATCAAACTTCAGGCGGACACCTGTCAGCCACTGCCCTTTTTGAAGAAGCCACCGGAGCGTGCAGCTTCCCGCTGAAATTACACGGTGGGACTCGGGTACTCATGAACCTGCCAGGAATATAGCAAAATAAAGTAAAAAGGTTAAAGTAAATGTTTGCATGTAGAGGTCGCATGTATGTATAATGTATATGCGTCAGTGCGTGATTTTTGGAGTACAACTCGAAACTATGTAGTTTGCACAAAAATAGCAAAGTTTCGAATGAACAGCAAGAAGGAACCCCTATGTCTCATACTTTTATGTAACTTAACGGCCTGAAAGCTACGATAAGAGCATCTCTAGCAGACATCATAAAAAGACGGAATCAGAAAAATAACCGTCACTGTTCGGTTTCGCGTGCTAAAAGTAGCAGAACAGACATCCTAAAACCGCCTGAGCCGAAAAAAATTTAGGACCCCGAGAAAACACCCATGTGGAACCCTAAATTCCCAGGTTTCGAGCCCGACCCGTAGCCCACCTGGGAACCTCGGGATGCTTGGCGGGAGGGAAGTTTCAGCGCCTTCCCCTCCCTTCCGCATCCGCCTGTCGCCGGCGCTGCCGGGCGCCGCCGTCGACCCAAGCCCTGGCAGTCAAATTCCGCTCGCCAACAAGGCCTCCGCCACTCGATGGTCACATTCCCAACCCTCGCTGTGACAGAAATTGATCCGGGACAGAGATCTAAATCGAGACGGAAAGATAGTTGCATTTCATTATTTCAACCATGAATTCTTTCTAAACAAAGCTACAATTTCACATCCTACATTAATTCAACCACTAGTCAACAATTTCACTGCCGCTGCCGCTGTCCTCCGTGCCGTCCTCCTCCTCCTCCGAGCAGCCGGCTTCCTCCTTGATGGGGATATGCCTACTGGGGTATACCCAGCAGGGCGTTTCCGACTGACCCGTGAGATGGCGAGTGGGCCTGCAGAACGGCGAGTGGATTGAAGCCCAGCAAGGTACCGAGCGACTGGAAGCTGAAGGCCCAGGCGAGTAGATAGGCCCAGTCGGTCTAGGTTAAACGATTACTGAAGCTGTAACCGAATCGGTTGAGATATGTAAACCCTAGGGGAGGTGAGCCTATATAAACCTCCCTATAGGGCGAGAAGAGATACGTTCCCTCATACACCCACGCGACTCGCCGCCTAGTCGCCGAGCTCGCCCATTGTAACACCTCCATAATACAATCTAGCAGGAGTAGGTCTTTACCCTCCGGGGGGCCGAACCTGGGTAAAACCCTGTGTCTTTGCCCTCATCTCGCACCGCAGATGGCTGGCCGCCCTTTCCCCTCGTTCTACTACTCGCTGCCGATTGCAGCATCTGCCGTGACTATTCCCACGACAGTGGCGCCCACCGTGGGGCCTGGCCGGTCTGGCCGGTGTTCTGCGGCGAGATCCAATCTGCCCATCAACGAGACGGTCGCCACCGGCCGCATGATAGCGATCGGCGAGATGCTCCAGATCTTGCCGAGCAGCTACGTCCCGGCGGCGCGACCCGTCACGCACAGCGTGATCCTGCCAGTCGGCACGATCAACCTCTTCGTCGGCCTCACCGACGTCATCGTCTCGGAGGACTCGGCTCGCATCCGCGAGTCGCCGCCACGCGATCGGCTCTCTGAGAGCCAAGTCCGCACGATCCGCCGCCTCGCCTCCGAGTACAACTCGGCCCACAGCAACGCGGCCGAGAATTCAGCGGCCGCAGAAGATGCGGCCCTCACCGACGACGCCGACTCGGCGACCCCGGCGTCACTCGCCGGATCCATCACCGCGGCCTCGTCCGCGGGCTCTATCGCCCAGGTCTCCAACGCGGGAGACTTCGAGGACCCCTCCATCCTCGGGATCTTCAAATTCGATTCCGGGTCAGAGAACTCCGCCGATCCCCGCGATGGAACCAGTCGCCACGCCGCGGCTTACATGGCCACCGGCACCGATCCGCCGGAGGATCCTTTCTCCACCCCAATCCCTCCTAACGCCACGGCGACGGAGGTCGAGGAACTCCGCCTGAAACTGGCGGAGGCGGTGCGCAAGGAGCAGGCCGAGCGCGAAAAATTTCGCCTTGAGCAGGTAACGGCGCAGGAGCTGTCGCGCTATCACCAGCAGCGGATCAGGTCGCGTCTGAACCCCACCGTTCAAGGGCGTGCCCTGAATTTCGACGACGAAAACGACCCGGCCCGCATAGCCGAGCGCGCAATTTGCGAGAACGCGCCCCCAGGAGGAAGCGCCCGGCCCCCGCCAGGATCGACGGCGATGGGTGCGCCACCACCACCCAACAGTACCCCTCCCAGGGACCAGCCGCGGATAGTTGTCTCGTCGAGAGAGCGAGACGCAAACGGCCTTCCACTGTTCTCCACCCCGATGGACAACCTCGTGGCAGGCCGAGCAGCGGTCGACAGCATCACGGCGACCGGCAACGGTGCCCTACAGATCGAATACGTCAAGGCCCTGCTCGCGAAGGCCGTGGAGCAGCAGAGAGCGGGCGCCGACTCGCAAGGTCGAGTATACTCGCGTTCCTCGGGAAGCAGGGCGGCCTCCAGCGGCCGCCCAGCAGCGGCAAACACCCTCAATTGCCCGCCACCAGAGCCACTGCAGCTCCAACACCGACCCACGAACGCGGCACTCTCCACCAACGACCCCAGGCCGGCGACCAACTTCGTCGCCGCTAACGGACAACCCATCGACGCCCGCACCCACATCATCAACAACCAAAGCTGGCGCGCACGCCAGCCCGACGACTTGCGGCACACCTTAACTAATCGCCGTGATGGCGAGCCTATGGGGTCGCTCAGTCGACTCGGGCCCAAGTTCTTCGGACCAATGATCCGAGGAGAGAAGTACCCGCCAAACTTCAAGGCACCAAAAGAGATAGAAAAGTACGACTCCTCGCACGACCCCGCGGTCTGGCTCGACACGTACCTCATGGCAATGGGGATCGCGGGTCACACTGACCTACTCGCCGCCCGTTACCTCCCCCTGATGATGGAGGGAACGTGCAGGCAGTGGATCAACACTCTCCCCCAGGATAGTATCGACTCCTGGGAGGAAATGCGTGACGCCTTCGTCAGGCACTTCGAGTGCTCCTACACCCGCGCCACCACTATTGAGGACCTGGAACGATGCGTCCAGGGACCCCGTGAGTCGACCCGCAACTGGGTCCAACGATGGCAAGAGCTTTGGTACAACGTGGTCGGCATCCACCCGGACACCGCAATTCATTGCTTCAAGACCTCGTGCCGCTACGAGCCTCTAGTCGCCAAGCTCAAGCGACACTCCCGCACACTCGACAACATCCCCGACCTCCTCGAGATCGCCAAACGGTACGCCGAGGAAGATCCAAACCAGGAAACTGACGATGAGTCAGGAGGGCAACGCCGCACGGGCGGCAACGACAGCGGACGCCGAACCGACCTACGCTATAGCGGCACTCGCCTCACTGGCAAGCGCCGCAGTGACGGGCGAGTCGACTTCGTCGCCAATGCCGGGCACGCACAGCGCGAGCCCAAGAGCTACCGCCGCGACGGCGGCAATTACAAGAACAAGCCAAGGTTCGATCCCGCGGCTCTCCTTAACCAACCATGTGCGTTCCATAGCAGGGAAGGAAAACCCGCAACGCACACCACCGCCGACTGCCACACCCTCAGGGAAATCGAGAAGGCACGGCAAGCACGGGAGGACACCGACAACGACCCGCCAAATGGCGGAAAATTCGGCAAAGTGGCCGGCTCACTCCACACCTTCACAGGCTTCAACACAAAGCGCGAGAAAAAAGTCATCGCCCGCGCCGTCGCCGTCAATGCGGTGGCCCAAACAGACGTCCCCCAGTTCCTGAACTGGTCGGAACAGCCCATCACTTGGAGCCGGCAAGACCACTCGCCGCGCATCGAGTACCCAGGACGAGTCGCCCTGGTGGCTAAGCCCAAGGTTGGCGACTACTGGCTCCCCAAGACACTGATGGACGGCGGTAGCTCCATCAACATCCTCTACCTCGACACCTTCAGGCGGCTGCGGCTCCCGCAGTCGATGATCGAGACGACCCACACCACGTTCCACGGCATCGTCCCCGGTCGGAAGGCGTATCCTATCGGCAAGGTCACGCTACCAGTCACGTTCGGCACACCGGCCAACTTCCGCACCGAACGGATCGTCTTCGAGCTGGTGCCCTTCGACAGCCCTTACCACTGCGTCCTGGGGCGCCAGGCGTTCGCTAAATTCATGGCAGCACCCCACTACGCGTACAACGCGATGAAGCTCCCCGGGCCGTGCGGCGTCATCACCATCAACGGCGACCCCGACATGGCCGCCGAGTGTGAGGCCAAAGGAGCCGAGCTCGCCGACGCCGTCATCGCGGTGGAGACTAACCACGCCGACGAGCTCGCCAGATACGCGAGCGGGGTCAACAATGACGACCCCACAATACTCAAGAAGCCCAACTCAGAGGGCGCGAACACCTCAACCTTTGAGGCCACGACGCACACTCGCACCGTCGAGCTGGTCCCAGGCAACTCCAGCCAGACGGTGACGATTGGGACAGGCATGAGCCCAGCATAGGAATGCGCGCTCATCGAGTTCCTCCGTGAGAACAGGGACATCTTCGCATGGAAACCCTCCGACATGCCCGGTGTCCCTAGGAAGCTCGCTGAGCACAAACTAAACGCCGACCCCAAAATGCGACCTGTCAAGCAGTCGCTACGGCCCTTCAATGAAGAATGCCGTCGAGCAATCGCCGAGGAAGTACAGCGTCTACTCGCTGCCGGCTTCATCCGGCCAATCAAGTACTCCAAGTGGCTGGCAAACCCAGTCCTGGTGGAGAAGAAAAACGGGACCTGGAGGATGTGTATCGACTACACAAACCTGAACAGCGCCTGCCCAAAGGAGCAGTTCGTCCTCCCGCGAATCGACCAGATAATCGACTCAACCGCGGGCTCGGAGTCGCTATGTTTCCTCGACGCCTACTCTGGGTACAACCAGATCAAAATGGCTGTCGAAGACGAGGAGAAGACGACGTTCATCACGCCATTCGGAGCCTTCTGCTACACCGCCATGACCTTCGGCCTCAAGAACGCCGGGGCAGCCTACCAGCGGTGCATGCAAGAATGCCTCGCGAGCCAAATTGGCCGCAACATCCACGTATACATCGACGACGTGGTCGTGAAGTCCGCTCGCCAAGGCGACCTACTCGCCGACCTGGCAGAAACCTTCGCCAACCTGCGAAGATACAAGATAAAGCTCAACCCAGGCAAGTGCACCTTCGGCGTACCCGCCGGACAACTACTGGGGTACGTCGTCTCCAAACGGGGGATCGAGGCGAACCCAACAAAAATCGACACGATCGCCCGGCTCGGCAAACCCGAGTGCCTGCGCGACGTCCAGAAGCTGGCCGGGCGAGTAGCGGCTCTCAGTCGCTTCATCCCCCGCCTGGGCGAAAAGGCGATGCCCCTATACCGCCTGATGCGCAAGAACCCCACCTTCAAGTGGGACAAGGAGGCGGACGACGCGCTCTGCGACCTCAAGAAGGTGCTACTCGCCGCACCACTACTCGCCGCCCCCGCTGACAAAGAACCTATGCTGGTTTACGTCGCGGCGTCCGAACGCGTCGTCAGCGCCGTAATGGTCGTCGAACGACCAGAGGAAGGAAAGGAGCGCCCGGTTCAGCGGCCGGTGTACTACATCAGCGAGGTCCTCACCGAGTCGCGCCAACGGTACCCACAGTACCAAAAGCTAGTGTACGCGGTCTTCAGGGCTCAGCGGCGCCTGCCGCACTACTTCCAGGAGCACCCGATCACGGTCGTCTCCTCAGCGCCACTACAAGACATCATCCGCAACCGCGAGGCAACCGGGCGGGTCGCCAAGTGGGCCGTCGAGATCGGCGTCCACAACATCAAATACGAGCCACGAAAGGCGATTAAGTCGCAAGCGCTGGCAGACTTCATCGCCGACTGGGAGGAGGCTCAGCAGCCAGAAAAGCTGCCGTACCTCCATTACTGGAGCCTGCACTTCGACGGCTCCAAGAACGCGGACGGTGCAGGAGCAGGGATAGTATTGACTTCACCAAAGGGCGACAAGCTCCGCTACATCCTCTGCCTCGACTTCACGCCCTGCACCAACAACATGGCTGAGTACGAGGCCCTACTTCACGACATGCGAGCCGCCAAGGAGATGAACGTCAATCGCCTCCGATGCTACGGAGATTCCGACCTCGTCGCGGGGCAAGTCGCCGGCACCTGTGACGCCGTCTCCCCCACCATGGCGGCATACCGCCAAGCGGTGGACAAGTTGGGCGGCCACTTCACCGGCTACTCCGTCGAGTGGATCGACAGGCGGAAAAACGAGGAGGCCGACGCCCTCTCTCGTATCGGGTTGGCTCGACTCGCACCACCCGCCGGCGTGTTCCTCGACACAATCTCCAAGCCATAAGTCTCTCCCCCGAGGGAGATCGACATCGGAGTCCCACTCCAACCAGAGGCAGCCTTGGTCGCACTCATCACCGAGCCAGACGATTGGACCAAGCCCTACATCGCCTACCTGGAAGCCGGCACCCTGCCAGCAGACGAGACAGACGCTCGAATGATCGCTCGCCGATGCAAGTCCTACACCATCATCGACGGCGAGCTACACAAGCACAGCGTCACCGACGTGTTCCAACGCTGCGTCCAACCGACTGAAGGGCGCAAAATCCTCCACGATATTCACTCAGGCGACTGCGGCCACCACGCCGCCGCTCGCTCCCTGGTCGCCAAGGCTATGCGACACGGCTTCTACTGGCCCACCGCACACGCCGACGCCGTCGACATCGTCCAGCGATGCGCCGGGTGCCAGAAGTACGCCAGTCAGACGCACGTACCAAGCTCGGCGCTCAAAACAATCCCTATCACCTGGCCATTCGCCGTATGGGGCATGGACATGGTAGGCCCCTTCAAGAAAGTTCCCTCCGGCTACACCCACCTGCTAGTCGCCGTAGACAAATTCACTAAGTGGGTGGAGGCCAAGCCAGTCCGGAAATGCGACGGGAAGACCGCCACTAAATTCCTACGCGAGCTAATATATCGCTACGGGTTCCCAAACAGTATCATCACGGACAACGACACCAACTTCGCCAAGGGAGCCATGGCCGAATTCTGCGAAGAGCACCACATCCGGCTCGACCTCGCGTCAGTCGCCCACCCAGAATCCAACGGCCAGGCGGAACAGGCCAACCAAAGCATCCTCCACGGCCTAAAGCCGCGACTCCAAGTACCACTCGAGCGCACCGCTGGGTGCTGGGTCGAAGAGTTGCCCTCCGTCATCTGGGGAATCCATACCTCGGTTAACAGATCGACGGGATTCACTCCCTTCTTCATGGTCTACGGCGCCGAAGCAGTCATGCCCACCGACCTCGAACACGACTCGCCGCGAGTCGTCCATTATACGGAGCCTGCAAACGAGCTGGCCCGCCAAGATGGGATCGACCAGCTCGACGAAGGGCGCGACCTCGCCCGGTCACGCACCGCCATCTACCAGCAAGGACTCCGCCGCTACCACAGCCGACGGGTGAAAGCCCGCACCTTCCAGGAAGGCGACCTGGTGTTACGCCTCATCCAGGACAAAAAGGGCATGCACAAGCTCTCCCCTCCGTGGGAAGGCCCATTCGCTATCAGGCGCGTCCTTGGCAACGACGCCTACTACCTCATCGACGTCCGCGGGGACGGCGAGCTCGACGTCAAGCGACCATGGAATGTAAACCTACTCCGGAAGTTCTACTCCTAGAACCCCGCACTTGTACTCTCCAGTCGCTATGAAATAAAAGAAACGGTTACCGCAAATTGCGCACACTCTCCATGACTTGTGCCACTCGCACTCGTAATAACAGCAGTATGCTAAGATGCAGAAGTCAACCTTTGGGACAGCGATCGGTACGGCTAAGTAGTGCGGTGCGAGAGCACTGAATCACTTCAGGTCTCGCATCGTCCACGAAAAACGCCAACCCGGAGCACCATTGGAGTCGCCTAGCTCGACTGGTTCTACGAGCCAAGACAACTGCCCTCGCTTCTCACAGCGACCTTGGTCCTCCGCATCCTCGGCATAGCGACTCGAACGGCTAAGTACCACGCTCGGGGACTGAATACCAGTCCGCCAAGAGCGGTCAGGGAAAACGCCAAGTAAGAGAGCACGCCCAGGACTCGCCAAGCGACTGACCTTACGGGCCAGGCAGGAGTGACGCGCTCACACCAACGCGCTAAGTCCTCAACCACCCTCGAGTTGCGCCTAGAACTACCAAGTACCACGCTCGGGGACTCGGCCACCCGACTCCGTTCGCGTACGGGAAAACGGTAAAGTACAGAGCATTCCAGGGAGTCGCCTTGCGACTGGCTCTCCGAGCTCGGGCGAGTCGACCAAATCAACAACACACATCATATACGAGGTAAACCCCACAAAAGGGCGGACGCGCTCGGGGACTCGTCCAAAATCAACCCAAAGCACACAAACAAATACCAAATAGACACAGCATCCCATTCAATCGCATATTGCATTATCTTATGTTACAAAATATGCCCACATGGCAGAACTGCTGTTAACACTTCAAGGCAAACTACCCTATTCTGCAGGCTTTGATGACGACTCGCCAGCATCCCGGCGATTACGGATGAACGCGGTGTACGGGTTTGACGGATACGTCGTCAGTTCACCCGCCATCGCCGCGCGAAAAGGCTGCTCGACCTTGAAGTCACGATGCGGCGGCTCGGGGTCGTTTGGTGCGACGACCGTTTCCTGGTAGGGAAGGAGGTCGCCCATCGCCCAGACACGCTCCGAGTACGTGGCGGCACGCTCTTGCAACTTAAGAACCTCGGACAGATCCACCGCGCCAGTCGACGACGGATACCCACTCATCACATCGTCGACGTCGAAATCTTCGGGGAAGTGGGCGAGTCCAAGGCTCAGTGCTGTCGACGCTCCATGCTGAAACGCCGACCGCGTCATGAACTCAATGACCGCGGGCGCCTTCTCCAAATATTTCCACACCTCAACGAGGTCGCTGGGAATCACCTCCGTGGGCGATATTTCTTGGAGGTAGGCACGGATGCACGTCGCCGACAGCGTCGCCGAGTCGACAAGCATGCTTACACACCGCCTCGCATCGAGCGAACCCGCTTCTTCTTCGTCATCAATGATGCGACCTGCGAGCAGAAGACAACGATGAGTACAACGGACACCACAAAAATCACAACTAATAGCAAGGGAAGATGAACTCACCAAGCAACGGGCGGACGAGTCCCGTGATGAAGCACTGAAGCGACGTGTGGTCGCCCTGAAGCCCAGCAATAAGGACCTCCGACACCTTGCGATCCTGCTCTGCGGCCGCAACGGCGGCCCTCGCTCGCCCGTCCGCCGAGCTTGCTTCTTCTCTCGCCTCCCGCAGTTCGCGCTCAAGGTCGGCGATCCGTTGTTCAGCGGCACCCAGAGCAGATCGCGCCGCCACCAGCTCACCAGCGGAGACAAGCCCCTGGCGAGTTTCCTCTGCCTTCGCAGCAACAGCCTGAAGCCCTTTGTTCGCCTCCTGGACGACGACCAGTTCTTCCTCAGCACGCTGTTTCGCGGCCAATCGGTCCGCCGACTCAAGCTGCAGACCCTGCACATCATAGAACAAGTTAGTCAAAACGAAATTCCGAAGTGCCCACCCGCTGAAATTTAGCGAGTGCGCACTCGGGGACTAGCGATCAAGAAATTCCTAAGTGCCCTCCCGCTGAAATTCAGCGCGTGCGCACTCGGGGACTGGCAATCAAGAAATTCCTAAGTGCCCACCCGCTGAAATTCAGCGAGTGCGCACTCGGGGACTGGCGATCAAGAAATTCCTAAGTGCCCACCCGCCAAAATTTGGCGCGTGCGCACTCGGGAACTGGATACGAAAATAAAAGACGAAAAATTATCAGAATCAAGCCGCTGCAAAGCACCGACCTGATCCTCGGGGATTGGATGTACCTGGATGGCTGCGCCAAGCATAGCATGGAGTTGCATCACGTCCACGGACGCAAGCAACGCTGGCGTGTACCCACGACGCTGGTCGACTTCAGCATCAGCGGTCCCCGGAGCGAGGCTCGAGGGCGCAGCCCCGCTCGCCGCCGCCGCCTTGGTCATGAAGTGGGGGAAGGTAGCGATAGAGGCACCCGCTCCAAAGGAAGTCGCTTCCGCCGCTCCAGGCAAGGAAGCGCCCTCCTTCATAGACGCTTCTGCCTCCACCACGGGCCCGGCCGGCGCGGCCGCCGTATCGTCAGAGATAGTGACGACGTCGTCGCCCTTGGCCTTCTTACTGCCATCCGCTGAGACGACGACCTCGTCCGCTTTCCTCTTGCGGGAAGGATCTTCCTCGCTAGCGGCGGAGGGTACCTTGGCCACGGTCGGATGGCCCATCCTTTTCACTCCGGTCCTGCGCGTTAATCGAATCAGCAAAGACGATTGAAATAATTATGGAAACTAAGGAAGGGCGAGCGCACTCACTTGGCGACTGGGATGAAACGTAGCCCTGTGCGGAGGCCAGCCGGCTTTTCCAGCTCAGGGCCCAGTCGGCGACTAAGCCCCAGATCCAGGACGTCGCGTGCCCAAGACACGGATGGCTTCTTCGTCGTTGAGGCCGCAGCTGGTGCCTTTGGGACATCCTCGGCGGGAACTTCCTCGCGAGTTGAAGCTGCCGCAGCCGGAACCTCCTTGCGAGGCGAAGTCGCTGCAGCTGGAACCTCCCCCAGTCCAGAGACTGGGGCGAATGGCGGAGGAATCGAGGCCAGCGGTACTTCCACGGTCGCCGTGTCCAGCGCGGCTGTCGCCGGGGGCGCGCCGTCACCAGCAGGGCTGGGAGCATCGGAGCTGCTCGCCGAGTGCGGCGGTGAAGCCGTCCTCGACGGTTTCGTTTTCCTCTTCGGGAGGGCCCTCGCCTCCCTTTCTTTCTTTTTCTTCTTCTTCGACGGAGTGGCTTGACGGCGCAAGGTGGTCTCTGGGAGCTCGTCGTCGTCGTCATGACGCTCGAGGCTTCTGCTCGCCTCGATCTCGCGCTGACGCTGCCCGCGGGTCTTTCGGACCAGCGGGGCGACTTCCTCTTCGGACTCTTCATCGTCGTCCTCGTTGTCCCTCGCGGGTGGCGATTCGCCTATGTCCTGGGCGGATGGCCCCGGACTCTCATCGTCCGAAGGTGGGAGCCACCCTTCCACCACTTGGAATAGCTGCGATGAATACAAAACAGAATCAGAATTACCGCAACTGCATACACTACGACTGCGAACAAGGTAAAGAAATTACCGTTGGAGCCGGACGCTTCGCGGTGTAGGGGGCGACCCCAGCCTGCGCATCCAGGTACACCGCCTGGGTGATCTTTTTCAACGCTGGGATATAATCCTCTAGCTTCCATTCGTCGAGGCAGGCCTTCGTCGAATCTCCCCGGCCCGTGTACTGGTACATATAGTGGTCACGTTGGGCGAGTGGAACGAGCCGTCGCCCAAGCCAGCAATTGTACAAGTTTATCGTCTGAAGGCCCTTCTTTTTCAGACCGCGGATGGTCTGGAGCATCTCGTCAATGACCATCCGCTGGTCGTCAGGGAGCTTGCCGACTTGGAGATGGCGCGGCTCAGAACGATTGGCCGAGTACCGCGGGATCGCCGCCTCGTCCTCCAGGGTCGCCTCGGCCACGTAGAACCACGACTTCTTCCAGTCGCTCGCTGCCTTGGCGGGTAGCATCAGATCAAAGAAAGAAGCTTTGGACTTGAGCTGGAACGTCAAGCCGCCTGCGGCTAGCATTGGGCCGCCCGCCTCCTCACGGCTGATCCGTCCGTGGAATAGATCTTGCCACAAGGGAAAGTAGGGCCGGCAGCCCAAGTAGCACTCGCAGAACGCCATGAAGATGGCGAGCTGTTCGATGCTGTGGGGACCCAGATCTGAAGGCTGGATCCCGTAGTAAGCGCAAAAACGCCGGAAGAATAGAGATGTGGGAAACCCTAGCCCCCGCTCGAGATGACTGGTGAAACAGACAAATTCCCTCTCTCGCGGGTTTGGGGTCGTCTCTCCGGCTGCGGGGATACGCCAACAGCCGGCTCGCAGGATCCCGGCTTCCTCAAAAGAGGCCAGCTGCGCCTTCGTACACTTGGACCTACCCCATGGTTCGGTGGAAAGGGCCATGGCTGAGAGGTTGGTTGGAGATCGGGGGATTTCGGGTCGATTGGATCGCGGAGCAGGGGAAGGAAAATGTGCGCACTCGGAAGAAGTGGTGGGCAGCTGGCTCTACGATTGCCTGCCATTCCCCTTATATAGCGGGAGTCGCCCGCCAAATCAGGGGGCCGTTACTGCGCGATGATTACGCCAAAAGTTACCGTTGGATTACCCCCAACGGCGCGTTTGACTATGCCTGACGGTCCAACTTCAGCCACTCGGCTCGCCGGGTCAATCGCCATGACTGCGTTCCGCCGACTCGATTCGCCCAAGTCGCGACTTGGTTCACTAGATTTTTCTCCTTCGTACGGGAGCCCGCCGACGATTCGACTGGATGCCTACTTCGAAGCCGTATACTCCGACTGCCAGCAGCCACTTATGCCCAATCAACGACGGCCTCGGGGACTACTGATGGGGATATGCCTACTGGGGTATACCCAGCAGGGCGTTTCCGACTGACCCGTGAGATGGCGAGTGGGCCTGCAGAACGGCGAGTGGATTGAAGCCCAGCAAGGTACCGAGCGACTGGAAGCTGAAGGCCCAGGCGAGTAGATAGGCCCAGTCGGTCTAGGTTAAACGATTACTGAAGCTGTAACCGAATCGGTTGAGATATGTAAACCCTAGGGGAGGTGAGCCTATATAAACCTCCCTATAGGGCGAGAAGAGATACGTTCCCTCATACACCCACGCGACTCGCCGCCTAGTCGCCGAGCTCGCCCATTGTAACACCTCCATAATACAATCTAGCAGGAGTAGGTCTTTACCCTCCGGGGGGCCGAACCTGGGTAAAACCCTGTGTCTTTGCCCTCATCTCGCACCGCAGATGGCTGGCCGCCCTTGCCCCTCGTTCTACTACTCGCTGCCGATTGCAGCATCTGCCGTGACTATTCCCACGACACTCCTTGTCGTCGGACAGAACCTCCACGATTTCCGCATTGTTCGCGAGACGGAGCACCTCTTCGCGGCGAGCGGCAGCGATGACGGTGTACTTGGTCCGTCCAGGGATGGACCAGAACCTCTCCCGCCCTTCTCGGTTGTGTAGATCCCAGTGCACCACGCGCCCATAAACGATGCGGTTGCCAATCTTGGCCTTCTGCTCCTTCTTCAACAGCGTTAGCCAGTACGGGCTGGCCGCCGCGTACAGGGGCAGCGCCCTCTTCCACGCGGGCATCTGGCGACGGCGCGCCACAATGGTGTTCTCCATTTCGGCTCGTCTAGGGAACGAAGCCACCAACACCCCCTCATAGCTGATGCGTCATCCGTGGGGCACCGTCGCGGCCGGCGGCGCGACGATGTCGAAGTGCGCGAACATCACCGCCTCGTAGAAGTTCAGCGCGAGCACCTCCATGGAAGCGTGGTGGAGTTTGGAGAGGGGGGATGGATGGGGATGAACGCGCGGTGGCGCCTCCTATTTGTACACGAGGACGACGAAGCGACAGGAAGAATCTAAATTGAATATTCCCGATTAGGGTTTCTGGTTTCTGTTTTCCCCACCGTTCGCGACCTAAAAAAAACCGTGAAACACAACCTGAAAACGCGTTTTCAGTTCCTCCTTTTATGGTGTGCTAGAGATGCTCTAACTATGGTAAGTAATTTCGGGTTATGGGTACCCATCTTCTGAAAATCTCACTCTCGGATTCCCATAGATTACGCATCAGATCTATTTTTTTTGACATATCCCTCAAACAAATTGTTATTATGGGACAAGTGCCACTCCACCGATCTTTTCTTAACACTAATTAAGCATTTATTTATGAAATGTTTGGATTACAATGTGATTGCAACGCTGCAACCACAAACCAAAAAATTACACTGGAACTCCTAGAAATTTCCGAGTTTACAGCCTCTTTGCACAAAAATGTGCCACCTGATTTGCTTCATGCTTCACGGAGATGATCTTCAAAGTCCCAGAATGTTCTACTCAACACATTTATCTCCTTCAAAATGTGAATGCATTCCATCTAATAGCACATTCCTGTCAGCACCCGGATTTTTAATCCCAGATGTCTGTTATGTCATACATCGCAATCCCACGACTACCATCACAGTACATCATCCATTATAAACCTTACATAAGTTACAACAAATTTATTTAAGGATCTCATGATCCAGTCTTAATACAAATCAAGCAGTGGAATAACGTAATAATAACGATAGCGTTGGCGAGACTCCATCTTCATGGTCACAGGCAATGCTGGCTATGGGAGATGATCCTAGTTTTCGTAACCTTCCTGCTGTTCGTCCTCCTGATAGTCCTCTTCATAGTCTGGCCACGGGAATAGCCAGGGACAAAGCCATGAGTACTCTTTAAGTACTCGCAAACTAATACTAACAAGTGAAGTGGTTTTGAGTAGGAAGTACTAGGCTCTAGGTTGTTTTGCAAAAAGACAGATTTATCTCTACTGAGTTTAGAAGCAAAGAAAGCTAGTTAAAAGTTTTATAACACCTAAGTGGAAACTTGAATTTCATATCACAACCCTGTTGTGGTCAAGTCAAAGTCATGAATCATTTCATAAGTCATTTTGAAAACATCTGACGACGGAACAGTATGGCCACTCCAACTGTCCATAACCGCGGACGCGGCTATTCGAATAGTTTGACACTCTGCAAAGGGGGTACAGTTTCACCACAACATTCGATACATCCGTCAGGAACAATCCTCAATTCACCATACTCAGTATGCGAATAATCAATCCTAACATTTCAATTACACACCCTAGTATAGGCACCTCTCCTGTGAGTTTGGCCTCCCAACCATGACCAACTATCATCTTGGGAATTGCACAGGTGGACAATCTTCACAAGGTAGCCTCAGCTCAAACCTTGGCCGCAAGGGAACCCATACTAAGGTATATAAATTTCCAGTCAAGCCCTACCAAAATTTCGGGTATTGTGGTTGTACGATAAAATTGGAATGGTATCGCATCCAGAAAACCATCAGTTTTATAAAGGGCTAAGGCTCATGCCTTAACATTTTCATCATCAAAATCATCTGGTGTTTCAAGAACACATGTCAAAACATTTCAGTAGAATGACTCATCATTCTAAGGTTTTTATAACCATTTTCACCAAGTATTCCCATCTAAAGTGATCAAGTTTTATGCTTAGCACTAGCATCTACAAGTGGGGGTGAACACTAATGAGGGTTGGTAAACAAGTGTATCTTATCTAAGTTCAAACTCATGCCTCAGGATGACATCAAGATTTATCTAACTTAGGCCAAGTTTTAGCTCTTTATGCTACCTTTAAATATCTTTCCAACATCTACAAATCACTAAGTAAACTTCAATAGGAAGTTTTGACAAGGAAATAAAATAACTAAGCTTGCAAATAAAATTAGGATTGGGTATCAAGTGTGTAAGCTTGCAAGTAAAACTTGCATGGTTTTGCTCAGCTTGCTAAGATAGTAGCTTGCTAAGATAGTAGTATAAGCTTGCAAAGTTGCAAGTGTTAGCTTGCCTTGAGTAGAGCAGTGGTTGAAGTTCTCCTCGGCTTCTTCCTCGTAGTATTCTCCTTCCTCCCCGTATCCTTGGTCGGTACTAGCGTCTATAAATAAATACGTGGTACACAATCACCAAACAATACTTAATTACTTTTATTTATTACACCAAGGTTTTCACTAGATGATCTAGCATCATCACAAACATTACAATCCTCAAAGCACTTGTCTTAATTATTTTATTTTGGAAAAGTAATTTCTACTCATTGAAAAACTACTTAAGATTTAATATTCTCCAACTAAAACATGGGATCATGTTGACACATGTCACCACCACATATTTCAGTACATGGGAATGTGATTTAAAGTGGTGTCACAATTTAACAAGGTTTAACCTTTTTATTTTAATTAAATAAAGTGACTAGAAATACCTATGGGGCATTCTTTTATTACTTGATGGCAATGGAAAGCTCACAGTGAGCTTAGGCTGGTTAATTGAGCTAGATGATCTACTAATAGCATGCTGTGAGCTAGAGAGGGGACAAAGTTGGCCAAATCACTGCTCACTATAGTGTTTGTTGTTTGTTTGTTTTGTGTTGGCAATGTGTTTGATGAAATGGCCGAAAGAGATTTGAATTTGAATTTTTGGTTCAAACTTGGTGGGTGCACTAGTTACATACTAGGTAGTCTATGGTTAGTTGGAAAGGTCAAGGTGCACTGGTTTGGTTGGTTTTTGAAAATGGGTGATCTTCACATATGTTAAAGATTCAATTTTGAATTATCATTTGAATCAAGTTGCTAAATGTTTCTGTAAGTTTGAAAGGTGGGCTTGGGTTCACTTTTACTTGGTCTAGCAAGGGGTGAAAATAATTGGAATTGTTTCTGTTCGAAATCTTGGACTAGAAACACTCAAACTGGCCTAGTGAGCAAGATTGGCAAAAATGACCATTTGCTTGTTTTGTTTATTTTTGATTTTCTCTTGGTTTGTTTCTGCTTGGAAAAGTTTTAGATGATGTTGTTTTCATCTTTAAACCATTCCTTGATATTTACAACAATCAAACAAGTCCATTCATGCATTCATACAATCATCACATACACACATGCATTCATATGATGTTGATTAACAAAAGTTTTTGTTAACCCTAATTTTGAGTGATTAAAATTTGATAAGCATTGTTCAATATTTTTGGGATGTTACAAACCTTACCTCCTTAAACAAAATCTCGTCCCGAGATTTGAGAAAGAAGAAAGAAGAAAACTAGGATTTAAAAAGATGAGGAAACTTTGTCTTGATGTAGTCTTCTCGTTCCAAGGTAGCTTCCTCTTCAGTGTGGTTACTCCACTGAATATTGAGAAACTTGATGCTTCGGGTCCTGGTGATTCTGAAAGGTTCCTCCAAAATACGGATGGGTACTTTGGGATACGTCAGGTCATCGTTGATCTCTATGGTGCGGGGATCAATGTTCTTGAAAACTTCAGTATTCTCTGGGACTTCTAGGCATTTGCAAAGTAACGATATATGGAACAAATTATGCACTGCTGACATCTCCTCTAGAAGTTCCAGTTGATACGATACTTCTCCTTGACGATTCAGAATCTTGAAGGGTCCGATATATCTAGGGGCTAACTTCCGTTTGAGCTGGAAACGCTGCATTCCCTTCAAAAGGAGACACTGAGATATACAAAATCTCCGATATTGAAAGCGAGGTCCCGACGTCTCTTGTCGGCATAACTCTTCTGTCTAGACTGAGCGGTCTTGAGGTGCTCACGGATCTTGTGAACTTTCTCTTCTGCTTCTCGTAGGATGTCGGGTCCGAAAATCTGACTCTCTCCTACTTCCGACCAATTCAAAGTGGTATGACACTTCTTCCATACATGAATTCAAATGGGGCCATTTGCAAACTAGCTTGATAACTGTTGTTGTAAGAAAATTCTGCGAAAGGCAGTGTAACACCCTCAGAATCGTCCCTATGCAAGTTTTAGCGCTTCCCGCCAAACCCGCATAGAAATGATTCAAAGGTGCCCACCAGGCACTTTCGTGCGGTTGGAAACGAAGTAATATCATTACACAATAGTCCACGATGGAACCCACAGAACAGATATAAACAACAACGACTCCATGAGTCAAAAATACAGATATACAGTACAAAGGTCCAAATCACCTTGAAAATGATACAGCGTCCGAGTACGGACAAGATGCAAATTGAGCTAAGAGCCCTGAAGAATAACCAATGGCGTCCATAACCCTGCCCAGGCCAAGCCGGAAGGGTAACCCTGCTAACGACGTCGATCTCAAAACCTGCTAAAACAAAAAGGGATGCCGACAAAGGGCAAAGGAAAAAGAGAGTGGTCATTACTGAGGCCAGTACACGCGAGACTAGAATTCGGCGGTCCTCGCCTACATAGGTATGGTGGACTGAAGCGGCAGCGCAGCATGCACTAAACACCCTATAGAGACTCAATACATTTGTCGGCTATTAGAGAGAGATGAGAAAGACCTATTCGGAACCCACCTGTTACTACCACCAATCATACCCGTCCTGGTATTCCCCCTCGATACCAACCGAGAAAGTCAACCGGGAAACTCACACAGTTGGCAGTTTTATTCATTTCGTTATAGTTGCGACAATTACTAATCAGATATAGATAGCATGAGTAATCCTAATATAATAATCAGTGGGCAGTTTTAATTAACCATTCCGTTATAGTTGTAGTACTTACTAGTCAGATACATATAGTATGAGGCATCCCAAAACCCAGCAGTTGTGGGCACTTTTATTTAGCCATTCCGTTGTAATTGCAATATTTACTAGTCAGATACAATGGTAACAGGAAACAACCCAAACCAGCAATTGTTGGCACTTTTATTTAGCCATTCCATTATAGTGAAGCTGATTACTAGTCATTATAAAGTCAAATTTATAGCGCTACTTTAGTTATAGTTGTCTATGATCGAGATACTGTGGTCCAAGTCGTCCATAACCGCGGACACGGCTTTCAGAAAGTTTTACCTGCAGGGGGGCACAAATAGCAACACACGCACGATCAACCTTGGAAAAACCAAATAAAACCCAACGAGGCATCACGACAAAGAAATCGCAAGATTCATATAATATTTCAGGGGGCCACCCCACCAAGCTACCCGCTACGAAGTTGGCCGGCTCCGAGACGGACCCAGAGGTTTGTGACGACGGTTGTAAACGACTGGGAACCCGAAAGTGTGACTGGGCTTGTCGATACCACGAAAATGTGGCACGGGGTTCCAAAACAGTACAGGCGCTCCACGCGCAATCATAAATAAAGCAGTAAAGCATGGCATAAGTACAGGATAGTAATAAAGCCCCAAACTACTTTGTGGCCCCAAGAAATAAGATATGACTCAAGCTCATGCTAAGGGGATTCATGGGCCCACATGCGGATAGTGCGAATATTAAAGGAACGGGTATCAAGTACTCGGAGTCCTACGGGACATAAGTGGACGGTTAAAAACCAAATAACATCTATTGCCCACCTGTGCCTCTGCATTATTTACTTACTTCAATTTTAGTTATTAAACAGTAATTAAAGCCATGATCATCTCCAACATTAAACATGTGGCATTACTCCAGCAACTATGGTACTTGACGACACGCAACCGCACTTGAGCAAGCGACTACGACACGCAAGTCCAACTATCTACCAAACAACAGGTAACAGGATGTGTCCAATGCAATATAAGGCGGCAAGGGATATCACGGGTACGAAAACTAGAGCATCGCAACACAGATAGCAATAGATCAACAAGAGGAAATAAAGACTATAAAGTAAAATAGGTGGAAAGGGGGAGAATGCTCGCCTGAAAAACATTGCTGAAGGTTCATCCGGAGATCGGGTCGACACTCGCATCAACTCATCGGCCTAATCCGTGAAGAAGCAAAGCACTAGCAGAAACACCGGATACAATATTTAATACTACGGCAGAAGATCAAGCATGATGCATGTATGATGTATGCCATGGCAAAGATGCGATGCAATTAGGCCATATTAAGCGGAATCGGAGTCCCGTCAATTAGATATATGGTTCTAGTGTTGGAGATAAGCCCTAGAGGCAATAATAAATGTAGTTATTATTATATCTTTGTGTTTATGATAAATGTTTACATTCATGCTATAATAGTATTAACAAGGAAACCATTAATACTTGTGTGAATTGTAAACTTAAATTGAAGTCCCTAGTATAGCCTCTATACTTCACTAGCTTGTTGGTTGATTAAATGATTGTGGTTTCCATATCATGAACATTGAGATGTTATCAACAACAAGATCATATCATTAGGAGAATGATATGGTGAACATACTCCTATTGATAAGCGTAGCATAAAGATCAAGTCATTTCAATAGTTCAATTGCTATATGCTTTCTGATACATAGTAACCTAATTCCTTCGACCATGAGATCATGCATATCACCTTTACCGGATGGATGCTTTGATGACATCAAACACCACACCGTAACTGGGTGGTTATAAAGGTGGCATTGAGTGTTCGGAAAGTATTGGTTGAGACACATGGATCAAGAGTGGGATTTGTCCATCCACATGACGGATAGATATACTCTGGGCCCTCTCGGTGGAATGTCATCCAATTAGCTTGCAAGCATGTGACTTGGTCACAAGGGATAACATATCACGGGAACGAGAAAAGAGTACTTATCAGTAACGAGGTTGAACTAGGTATGCAGAGATACCGACGATCATAACCTCGGATAAGTAACATATCGTGAGACAAAGGGAAATTGGTATCGTATGTAAGTGGTTCATTCGATCGCAAAGTAATCGTAGAAATATGTGGGAGCCATATGAATTTCCAGATTCCTCTATTGGTTATTGTTCGGAGAAGTGTCTCGATCATGTCCGCATAATTCACGAACCGTAGGGAGACACACTTAAGGATTCGACGTTGTTTGAGTAGTTATGGTATTATGAGAAAGAGACCGAATGTTGTTCGGAGTCTCGGATGGGATCCGGGATATCATGAGGTGATCCGGAATGGTCCGGAGAATAAGATTCATATAAGGAAAGTCCCGTTTCGGAGTTCGGGAATGATTCCGGTGTTTTCATCGGGAATGTTCTAGAAGGTTCCGGATTGTCCGGCACTCCGGGGGGGGAGGGTACATGAGTGTGTCATTGAATGATTGCATCATGTACTAAGTGTTCTTGCTGTTCCAAAAACATGAAAGTCAAATTGCCAGTTTGAAAGTCAAACGGCTAAAACAGGAAACTGTGGGAAACAGGAAAATGTGGGAAACAAGCAAGAGGAGTTGGAACCAACTTGGAGGAGGAGTCCCACTCCTCCAAGCCGGCGCCCAGCCCAAGCCCAACTTGGGGAGGGACTCCCCTCCCCTGGCCGCGCCTCCCCACCCATAAAAGGAGGGGCAGGGCTCCCCTCCTAGAACACACAAGTTCCTATCTTCTACCTCCGGTTTAGAGCCGTTTTGGTTTAGAGCTTCTAATTGCTTTAGCCAGCGGTTTAGAGCCTTCTAATTGGTTTAGAGCCTTCTAATTGGTGTGTCTAATTACTAGACCACTAATAGCCTCTCTCATAAGCTCCACCATACTCGCACCGGCTTAAGGCGAAGCCCTGCGGGATTTCCCCTCTACTTCCGGTACCACGCCATTGTGCTGCCGGAATCGCGAGGAGAGTGCTACAACCTCCGCTGCCTGCTGGAACAAGGGAGAGGAAGGTCTTCGTCGAGTACCGAACGTGTGACCGACTGCGGGAGCGCTGCCGGAACGTGGCGCCGGAAGGATCGTCTACACGATCTTGAGATCGGAAAGAGTACGACTACATCACCCACGAGAATCCGCTCTCGTTAAACGCTTTGGAATCTTCGAGGGTAAGTTATACCATCGACTCGTTGCTACAATCTAGTAGATAGATCTTGGCTTGTTTGTTTGTATGCAATAGAAAATTTTTGTTTTCCATGCTACGAACCCCTACAGTGGTATCAGAGCCGTGTCTATATGTAGATCTGTTGCACGAGTAGAACACAATGGTCATTGTGGGCGTTGATGCTTTTATTGTCGATTACTTCTTGTGTACTTTGCATCTTGCGGTATGTTGGGATGAAGCGGCCTGGGCTAACTTTACATGACATCGTTCATGAGACTTGCTCCACGCTTGACATGCAACTTGTATTGCATAAGTGGCTTTGCGGGTGCCTGTTTCTCCTAGCATAGTTAAGATCCAATTTACAACGGGTGATCAACAATGCTAGTATCAATGTTGTGGTTCTTGTTCGTAAGTTAGAACGACACTTATTGAAAGCCCCAAACCACGTAAAATATGCAAAGAAAGTAGAGGCGTCTAACTTTGTTTTGCAGGGGTGTGCAGTGATGTGATATGGCCATGATTGTGATTATATTTGATGTATGCAATGTTCCTTATTGTAAGTTGGCAACCGGCAGGAGCCATATGGTTGTCTTTAATTTATGTTAAGACCCGCGTGTCTATTCAAAGTAGTTGTAATAGTTGAAGCCGGTGGACGACAACCATGGAGAAGCGTCATTGACCTTGATGCAATGCCGGTGATGATGGAGATCATGTTCGTGCTTGAATATGGAGATCGGAAGCACAAAGAAGAAAGGCCATATCATATCACATATATATTGAATTGCATGTGATGTTAATCCTTTATGCATCTTGTATTGCTTAGTAGACGACGGTAGCATTATAAGATGATCCCTCATGCACATCAATTTCAAATCATAAAGTGTTCACCCTTAGTTAGCACCGTTGCTAAAGCTTGTTGTTTCGAAGCACCACGTGATGATCGGGTGTGTTAGATTCTGCAAGTGTATACAACGTGAGCAAGCCAGATTTGCTCATGCAGAAACTAAGGTTTGATCTTGACGAGCCTAGCATGTACAGACATGGTCTCGGAACACGGATCACCGAAAGGTAAAGCATGAATCATATAGTAGATGTGATGAACATGTCGATTGTTCGCCATTGAAACTATGTCAACTCTCGTGATGATCGGTGTTGATATGGTGGATTTGGTTCGTGTGATCACTAAAACAATGTGAGGGATATTGTTTTGAGTGGGAGTTCACCTAGTTTAATTTTATTATTAATTTGAACTCAATTTGTCATAAACTTAGTCTAAACTATTGCAAATATGTTGTAGATCAATGGCATCCCCTACCATCAATTTTAATGCGTTCCTAGAGAAAGAAAAGTTGAAAAACAATGGAAGCAACTTCGCGGATTGGTTCCGCAATTTGAGGATTGTCCTCACAGCTGGTAATTTGACCTATGTGCTGGATGCACCGCTGGGTGACCCACCTGCAGCTGATGCGCCCGATGAAGTAAAGAATGTTTACCTCGCTCGGAAGAATCAGTACTCCATAGTTCAGTGTGCTATCTTGTATGGTTTGGAATTGGAGCTTCAGAAAAGGTTTGAGGATTCAGACCCATATGATATTGTCGAAGATCTCAAATTGATTTTTGAGACTCATGCGGCAATTGAAAGCTATGAGGCTTCTGAAAAGTTCTTTAACTGCAAGATGGAAGAGGGCAGCTCCGTCAGTGAGCATGTGCTTAAGATGTCTGGGCACGCAAACAAACTTCAAAGCTTGGGTATAGTGATTCCTAATGCTTTGGGGATTTACCGTGTCCTCCAATCACTACCACCAAGTTACAAGAACTTTGTGATGAACTACAACATGCAGAACATGAACAAGACGTTGCCAGAACTCTTTGCCATGTTGAAATCTGCATAAGTGGAGATCAAGAAAGAGCACCAAGTGTTGTTGGTCAATAAGACCACCAAATTCAAGAAAGGCAAGTCTAAGCAAAAGGGATACTTCAAGAAGGGTGGTAAGAAAGCTACCACGCCGACGAAGAAGACCAGGGCTGGACCTAAGCCTGATACTGAGTGCTTTTACTGCAAGGGAGAAGGTCACTAGAAGCGGAATTGCCCAAAGTACTTGGCGGATTTGAAGAACGGCAACATCAAGAAGAAAGGTATATCTGATATACATGTTATTGATGTGTATCTCACTAGTACTCGTAGTAGTGCCTGGGTATTTGATACTGGTTCGGTTGCTCATATTTGTAACTCGAAACAGGTGCTGCAGAATAAACGGAAGCTAGCGAAGAACGAGGTGACGATGCGCGTGGGAAACGGATCAAAGGTTGATGTGATCGCGGTCGGCACGCTACCCCTTCATCTGAAGGGGTTCGCAGCAAGGAAAAACAAAATTTTCTATCGCATACAAACAAACAAGCCAAGATCTATCTACTAGATTGTAGCAACGAGTCGATGGAATAACTCACCCTCGAAGATTCCAAAGTGTTTAACGAGAGCAGATTCTCGTGGGTGATGTAGTCGTACTCTTTCCGATCTCAAGATCGCGTAGACGATCCTTCCAGCGCCACGTTCCAGCAGCGCTCCCGCAGTCGGTCACACGTTCGGTACTCGACGAAGACCTTCCTCTCCCTTGTTCCAGCAGGCAGCGGAGGTTGTAGTACTCTCCTCGCGATTCCGGCAGCACAACGGCGTGGTACCGGAGGTAGAGGGGAGATCCCGCAGGGCTTCGCCTTAAGCCGGTGCGAGTATGGTGGAGCTTATGAGAGAGGCTATTAGTGGTCTAGTAATTAGACACACCAATTAGAGGGCTCTAAACCAATTAGAAGGCTCTAAACCAAAATAGCTCTAAACCGGGGTTTAGATCTAGGGTTTAGGTTTAGAGGGTAGGAAACTTGTGTGTCTAGAGAGGGGAGCCCTGCCCCTCCCTTTATAGGTGGGAGGGCCGGCCAAGGGGAGGGGAGTCCCTCCCCAAGTCGGCCTTGGGAGGCGCCGGCCAAGGGGAGGAATCCCTCCCCAACTCGGCCTCCACCTCCTCCTCTTTCTCCTCTTTCCGAAAACTGGCAGTTTGACCGAAAACTGGCAGTTTGACTTTTTCAATTAGGATTTGAATTAACCCTTTATTTCGGACAGCGAGAACACTTAGTACATGATGCAATCATTCCAACATGCAATGACACATTCATGTACCCCTTCCCCCCCGGAGTGCCGGACATTCCGGGACCTTCTAGAATGTTCCCGATGAAAACACCGGAACCATTCCCCAACTCCGAAACGGGACTTTCCTTATATGAATCTTATTCTCCGGACCATTCCGGATCACCTCGTGATATCCCGGATCCCATCCGAGACTCCGAACAACATTCGGTCTCTTTCTCATAATACCATAACTACTCAAACAACGTCGAATCCTTAAGTGTGTCTCCCTACGGTTCGTGAATTATGCAGACATGATCGAGACACTTCTCCGAACAATAACCAATAGAGGAATCTGGAAATTCATATGGCTCCCACATATTTCAACGATTACTTTGCGATCGAATGAACCACTTACATACGATACCAATTTCCCTTTGTCTCACGATATGTTACTTATCCGAGGTTATGATCGTCGGTATCTCTGCATACCTAGTTCAACCTCGTTACTGATAAGTACTCTTTTCTCGTTCCCGTGATATGTGATCCCTTGTGACCTAGTCACATGCTTGCAAGCTAATTGGATGACATTTCACCGAGAGGGCCCAGAGAATATCTATCCGTCATGTGGATGGACAAATCCCACTCTTGATCCATGTGTTTCAACCAATACTTTCCGAACGATCAATGCCACCTTTATAGCCACCCTGTTACGGTGTGGTGTTTGATGACATCAAAGCATCCATCCAGTAAAGGTGATATGCATGATCTCATGGTCGAAGGAATTAGGTTACTATGTATCAGAAAGCATATAGCAATTGAACTATTGAAATGACTTGATCTTTATGCTACGCTTATCTATAGGAGTATGTCCACCATATCATTCTCCTAACGATATGATCTTGTTGTTAATAACATCTCAATGTTCATGATAGGGAAACCACAATCATCTATTAACCAACAAGCTAGTGAAGTATAGAGGCTATACTAGGGACTTCAATTTAAGTTTACAATTCACACAAGTATTAATGTTTCCTTGTTAATACTATTATAGCATGAATATAAACATTTATCATAAACACAAAGATATAATAATAACTATATTTATTATTGCCTCTAGGGCATATCTCCAACAGTCTCCCACTTGCACTAGAGTCATCTAATCTAGATCACATGGTAATATACCGAACACCCATGGCAGTTTGGTGTTGGTCATGTTTTGCCCTCGGGAGAGGTTTAGTCAACGGATCCGCCACATTCAGATCTGTGTGTACTTTGCAAATCTTTATATCCCCATCCTGGATATGTTCTCGAATAGCGTGAAAACGTAGCTTGATATGCTTCAGCTTCTTGTGTGACCTTGGTTCTTGCGCATTGGCTATGGCGCCCATGTTATCACAGTAGATAGACATTGGGTCCAGCGCACTAGGAACCACACCCAGCTCTGTAATGAACTCTTTCATCCATATTGCTTCTTGTGAAGCCTCCGAAGCAGCCATGTATTCCGATTCAGTTGAAGATCTCGCCACAACGCTTTGCTTTGCACTCCTCCAGCTAACTGCTGCACCATTCAAAATAAATACGTATCCAGATTGTGATTTAGAATCATCCGGATCGGTGTTCCAACTAGCATCGGTGTAACCATTAACAACGAGCTGTTCATCACCTCCATAAGAAAGAACCATATCCTTAGTTCTTCTCAAGTACTTAAGGATGTTTTTGACCGCTGTCCAATGATCCACTCCTGGATCACTTTGATATCTGCTAGTTAAACTAACAGCATATGCAATGTCGGGTCTAGTACATAGCATGGCATACATTAGAGATCCTATGGCTGAGGCATAGGGAGTCTTACTCATCCTTTCTCTATCTTCTGCCGATGTCGGACTTTGAGTTTTACTCAAGGTCGTATTGGGCAACATGGGCAAGAACCCTTTCTTGCTTTCTTCCATTCCAAACTTCTTTAGAACTTTGTCCAAATATGTACTCTGTGACAATGATATTTGGCGTTTCGATCTATCTCTATAAATCTTTATGCCTAATATGTAAGCTGCTTCGCCAAGATCCTTCATTGAAAAACTATTATTCAAATATTCTTTGACACTATTAAGAAGGTCTACATCATTCCCAATCAACAATATGTCATCCACATATAGTATTAAGAATGCTATAGAGCTCCCACTCACTTTCTTGTAAATACAAGCTTCTCCATAAGTTTGTATAAAACCAAAACTTTTGATTACCTTATCAAAACGTTGATTCCAACTTCGGGATGCTTGCTTCAATCCATAGATGGACCGTTGAAGTTTGCATACCTTGTTAGCATCTTTAGGATCGACAAAACCTTTGGGTTGCATCATATACAACTCTTCATCAATGTCTCCATTGAGGAATGCTGTTTTGACATCCATCTGCCATATCTCATAATCATAATATGCAGCGATTGCTAACATAATCCTCACAGACTTTAGCTTCGCTACTGGTGAGAAAGTCTCATCGTAGTCAACTCCTTGAATTTGTCGAAACCCTTTTGCGACAAGTCGAGCTTTATAGACAGTAACATTACCATCAGCATCTGTTTTCTTCTTGAAAATCCATTTGTTCTCGACAGCCTTACGGCCATCCGGTAAGTCCACCAAAGTCCATACTTGGTTTTCGTACATGGATCCAATCTCGGATTTCATGGCTTCTTGCCATTTATTGGAATCTGGGCTCATCATCGCTTCCTCATATGTCTCGGGGTCATCGGTGTTGTCCACCACCATGACATTCATAACGGAATCATACCAATCTGGAGTGGTACGAGTTCTCGTTGACCTCCGAGGCTCTGTAGCAACTTCAACCGAAGTTTCATGATCATCATCATTAGCTTCCCCTCTTATTGGTGCAGGCACCACAGGAACTTCTTCCGGTGCTGCGCTACTCGCAATTTCGAGAGAAGGTTCGACAACCTCGTCGAGTTCTACTTTCCTTCCAGTCACTTCTTTCGAGAGAAATTCCTTCTCTAGAAAGGATCCATTCTTGGCAACGAAGATTTTGCCTTCGGATCTATGATAGAAGGTATACCCAATAGTTTCCTTCGGGTATCCTATGAAGACGCATTTTTCCGCTTTGGGTTCAAGCTTGTCCGGCTGTAACTTCTTTACATAGGCTTCGCATCCCCAAACTTTAAGGAACGACAATTTAGGTTTCTTCCCAAACCATAATTCATACGGTGTCGTTTCAACGGATTTAGATGGTGCCCTATTTAAAGTGAATGCGGCTGTTTCTAATGCATAACCCCAAAATGTTAGCGGTAAATCTGTAAGTGACATCATAGAACGAACCATATCTAAGAGAGTTCGATTACGACGTTCAGACACACCATTACGCTGTGGTGTTCCCGGCGGTGTCAATTGTGAAAGTATTCCGCACTTCTTTAAATGCTCGCCAAACTCGTAACTTAGATATTCACCTCCACGATCAGAACGTAGAAATTTAATCTTCTTGTTACGTTGATTCTCTACCTCACTTTGAAACTCCTTAAACTTCTCGAAAGTTTCGGACTTATGTTTCATGAAATAGATATACCCATATCTACTCAAGTCATCCGTGAAGGTAAGAACATAACGATAACCACTGCGCGATGCTACACTCATTGGACCACACACATCGGTATGTATGATTTCCAATAAGTCCGTAGCTCGCTCCATTATACCAGAAAATGGAGTCTTAGTCATTTTACCCATCAGACATGCTTCGCATCTTTCAAGTGATTCAAAATCAAGTGATTCAAGAAGTCCATCGGAATGGAGTTTCTTCATACGTTTCACTCCAATGTGACCAAGACGACAGTGCCACATATAGGTCGAATTATCGCTTGATTTCAAACGTTTAGCTTCAATGTTATTAAGATGTGTATTTCTACTATCGAGATTCAATAAGAATAGACCATCTATCAAAGGTGCATGTGCGTAAAACATATTACTCATATAAATCGAACAACCATTATTCTCTGATTTAAACAAGTAACCGTCTCGCAATAAACAAGATCCCGATATAATGTTCATGCTCAACGCAGGCACCAAATAACAATTATTTAAGTATAAAACTAATCCCGATGGTAGATGAAGAGGTAGCGTGCCGACCGCGATCACATCAACCTTTGATCCGTTTCCCACACGCATCGACACCTCGTTCTTCGCTAGCTTCCGTTTATTCTGCAGCTCCTGTTTCGAGTTACAAATATGAGCAACCGAACCAGTATCAAATACCCAGGCACTACTACGAATACTAGTGAGATACACATCAATAACATGTATATCAAATATACCTTTCTTCTTGATGTTGCCGTTCTTCAAATCCGCCAAGTACTTTGGGCAATTCCGCTTCCAGTGACCTTCTCCCTTGCAGTAAAAGCACTCAGTTTCAGGCTTAGGTCCAGCCTTGGTCTTCTTCGTTGGCATGGTAACTTTCTTACCACCCTTCTTGAAGTGTCCCTTTTGCTTAGACTTGCCTTTCTTGAATTTGGTGGTCTTATTGACCATCAACACTTGGTGCTCTTTCTTGATCTCCACTTCTGCAGATTTTAACATAGCAAATAGTTCTGGCAACTCTTTGTTCATGTTCTGCATGTTGTAGTTCATCACAAAGTTCTTGTAACTTGGTGGTAGTGATTGGAGGATGCGGTAAACTCCCAAAGTATTAGGAATCACTATACCCAAACTTTGAAGTTTATTTGCGTGCCCAGACATCTTAAGCACATGCTCACTGACGGAGCTACCCTCTTCCATCTTGCAGTTAAAGAACTTTTCAGAAGCTTCATAACTTTCAATTGCCGCATGAGTCTCAAAAATTAATTTGAGATCCTCGACAATATCATATGGATCTGACTCTTCAAACCTTTTCTGAAGCTCCGATTCTAAACCATACAAGACAGCACACTGAACTATGGAGTACTGATTCTTCCGAGCGAGGTAAACATTCTTTACTTCATCGGTAGCATCAGCTGCAGGTGGGTCACCTAGCGGTGCATCCAGCACATAGGTCAAATTACCAGCTGTGAGGACAATCCTCAAATTGCGGAACCATTCCGCGAAGTTGCTTCCATTGTTTTTCAACTTTTCTTTCTCTAGGAACGCATTAAAATTGATGGTAGGGGCTGCCATTGATCTACAACATATTTGCAATAGTTTAGACTAAGTTTATGACAAATTGAGTTCAAATTAATTAATGAAATTAAACTAGGTGAACTCCCACTCAAAACAACATCCCTCACATTGTTTTAGTGATCACACGAACCAAAACTACTATATCAACACCGATCATCACGAGAGCCGATATAGTTTTAATGGCGAACAATCATCATGTTCATCATATCTACTATATGATTCATGCTTTGCCTTTCGGCGATCCGTGTTCCTGAGGCCATGTCTGTACATGCTAGGCTCGTCAAGATCAAACCTTAGTTACCGCATAAGCAAATCTGGCTTGCTTACGTTGTATTCACCCGCGGAATCAAAGACACCCGATCATCACGTGGTGCTTCGAAGCAACAAGCTTTGGCAACGGTGCATACTAAGGGTGAACACTTTAGAACTTGAAATTTATGTGCATGAGGGATCATCTTATAATGCTACCGTCGTCTACTAAGCAATACAAGATGCATAAAGGATTAACATCACATGCAATTCATAATATGTGATATGATATGGCCTTTCTTCTTTGTGCTTCCGATCTCCATCTTCAAGCACGAATATGATCTCCATCATCACCGGCATAGCATCAAGGTCAATGACGCTTCTTCATGGTTGTCGTCCACCAGCTTCAACTATTACAACTATTTTGAACAGACACGCAGGTCTTAACAGAAATTAAAGACAACCATATGGCTCCTGCCGGTTGCCAACTTACAATAAGGAACATTGCATACATCAAATATAATCACAATCATGGCCATATCACATCACTGCACACCCCTGCAAAACAAAGTTAGACGCTTCTACTTTCTTTGCATATTTTACGTGGTTTGGGGCTTTCCATAAGTGTCGTTCTAACCTACGAACAAGAACCACAACATTGATACTAGCATTGTTGATTACCCGTTGTAAATTGGATCTTTACTATGCTAGGAGAAACAGGCACCCGCAAAGCCACTTATGCAATACAAGTTGCATGTTAAGCGTGGAGCAAGTCTCATGAACGATGTCATGTAAGGTTAGCCCGGGCCGCTTCATCCCAACATACCGCAAGATGCAAAGTACACAAAAAGCAATCTACAATAAAAGCATCAACGCCCACAATGACCATTGTGTTCTACTCATGCAACAGATCTACATATAGACACGGCTCTGATACCACTGAAGGGGTTCGCAGCAAGGAAAAACAAAATTTTCTATCGCATACAAACAAACAAGCCAAGATCTATCTACTAGATTGTAGCAACGAGTCGATGGAATAACTCACCCTCGAAGATTCCAAAGTGTTTAACGAGAGCAGATTCTCGTGGGTGATGTAGTCGTACTCTTTCCGATCTCAAGATCGCGTAGACGATCCTTCCAGCGCCACGTTCCAGCAGCGCTCCCGCAGTCGGTCACACGTTCGGTACTCGACGAAGACCTTCCTCTCCCTTGTTCCAGCAGGCAGCGGAGGTTGTAGTACTCTCCTCGCGATTCCGGCAGCACAACGGCGTGGTACCGGAGGTAGAGGGGAGATCCCGCAGGGCTTCGCCTTAAGCCGGTGCGAGTATGGTGGAGCTTATGAGAGAGGCTATTAGTGGTCTAGTAATTAGACACACCAATTAGAGGGCTCTAAACCAATTAGAAGGCTCTAAACCAAAATAGCTCTAAACCGGGGTTTAGATCTAGGGTTTAGGTTTAGAGGGTAGGAAACTTGTGTGTCTAGAGAGGGGAGCCCTGCCCCTCCCTTTATAGGTGGGAGGGCCGGCCAAGGGGAGGGGAGTCCCTCCCCAAGTCGGCCTTGGGAGGCTCCGGCCAAGGGGAGGAATCCCTCCCCAACTCGGCCTCCACCTCCTCCTCTTTCTCCTCTTTCCGAAAACTGGCAGTTTGACCGAAAACTGGCAGTTTGACTTTTTCAATTAGGATTTGAATTAACCCTTTATTTCGGACAGCGAGAACACTTAGTACATGATGCAATCATTCCAACATGCAATGACACATTCATGTACCCCTTCCCCCCCGGAGTGCCGGACATTCCGGGACCTTCTAGAATGTTCCCGATGAAAACACCGGAACCATTCCCCAACTCCGAAACGGGACTTTCCTTATATGAATCTTATTCTCCGGACCATTCCGGATCACCTCGTGATATCCCGGATCCCATCCGAGACTCCGAACAACATTCGGTCTCTTTCTCATAATACCATAACTACTCAAACAACGTCGAATCCTTAAGTGTGTCTCCCTACGGTTCGTGAATTATGCAGACATGATCGAGACACTTCTCCGAACAATAACCAATAGAGGAATCTGGAAATTCATATGGCTCCCACATATTTCAACGATTACTTTGCGATCGAATGAACCACTTACATACGATACCAATTTCCCTTTGTCTCACGATATGTTACTTATCCGAGGTTATGATCGTCGGTATCTCTGCATACCTAGTTCAACCTCGTTACTGATAAGTACTCTTTTCTCGTTCCCGTGATATGTGATCCCTTGTGACCTAGTCACATGCTTGCAAGCTAATTGGATGACATTTCACCGAGAGGGCCCAGAGAATATCTATCCGTCATGTGGATGGACAAATCCCACTCTTGATCCATGTGTTTCAACCAATACTTTCCGAACGATCAATGCCACCTTTATAGCCACCCTGTTACGGTGTGGTGTTTGATGACATCAAAGCATCCATCCAGTAAAGGTGATATGCATGATCTCATGGTCGAAGGAATTAGGTTACTATGTATCAGAAAGCATATAGCAATTGAACTATTGAAATGACTTGATCTTTATGCTACGCTTATCTATAGGAGTATGTCCACCATATCATTCTCCTAACGATATGATCTTGTTGTTAATAACATCTCAATGTTCATGATAGGGAAACCACAATCATCTATTAACCAACAAGCTAGTGAAGTATAGAGGCTATACTAGGGACTTCAATTTAAGTTTACAATTCACACAAGTATTAATGTTTCCTTGTTAATACTATTATAGCATGAATATAAACATTTATCATAAACACAAAGATATAATAATAACTATATTTATTATTGCCTCTAGGGCATATCTCCAACATCATCTACCATCGGGATTAGTTTTATACTTAAATAATTGTTATTTGGTGCCTGCGTTGAGCATGAACATTATATCAGGATCTTGTTTATTGCGAGACGGTTACTTGTTTAAATCTGAGAATAATGGTTGTTCTATTTATATGAGTAATATGTTTTATGCACATGCACCTTTGATAGATGGTCTATTCTTATTGAATCTCGATAGTGGAAATACACATATCAACAACATTGAGGCTAAACGTTTGAAATCAAGCGATAATTCGACCTATATGTGGCACTGTCGTCTTGGTCACATCGGAGTGAAACGTATGAAGAAACTCCATTCCGATGGACTTCTTGAATCACTTGATTTTGAATCACTTGAAAGATGCGAAGCATGTCTGATGGGTAAAATGACTAAGACTCCATTTTCTGGTATGATGGAGCGAGCTACAGACTTGTTGGAAATCATACATACCGATGTGTGTGGTCCAATGAGTGTAGCATCGCGCGGTGGTTATCGTTATGTTCTTACCTTCACGGATGACTTGAGTAGATATGGGTATATCTATTTCATGAAACATAAGTCCGAAACTTTCGAGAAGTTTAAGGAGTTTCAAAGTGAGGTAGAGAATCAACGTAACAAGAAGATTAAATTTCTACGTTCTGATCGTGGAGGTGAATATCTAAGTTACGAGTTTGGCGAGCATTTGAAGAAATGCGGAATACTTTCACAATTGACACCGCCGGGAACACCACAGCGTAATGGTGTGTCCGAACGTCGTAATCGAACTCTCTTAGATATGGTTCGTTCTATGATGTCACTTACAGATTTACCGCTATCATTTTGGGGTGATGCATTAGAAACAGCCGCATTCACTTTCAATAGGGCACCGTCTAAATCCGTTGAAACGACACCGTATGAATTATGGTTTGGGAAGAAACCTAAATTTTCGTTCCTTAAAGTTTGGGGATGCGAAGCCTATGTAAAGAAGTTACAGCCGGACAAGCTTGAACCCAAAGCGGAAAAATGCGTCTTCATAGGATACCCGAAGGAAACTATTGGGTATACCTTCTATCATAGATCCGAAGGCAAAACATTCGTTGCCAAGAATGGATCCTTTCTAGAGAAGGAATTTCTCTCGAAAGAATTGACTGGAAGGAAAGCAGAACTCGACTAGGTTGTCGAACCTTCTCTCGAAATTGCGAGTAGCGCAGCACCGGAAGAAGTTCCTGTGGTGCCTGCACCAATAAGAGAGGAAGCTAATGATGGTGATCATGAAACTTCGGTTGAAGTTGCTACAGAGCCTCGGAGGTCAACGAGAACTCGTACCACTCCAGATTGGTATGATTCCGTTATGAATGTCATGGTGGTGGACAACACCGATGACCCCGAGACATATGAGGAAGCGATGATGAGCCCAGATTCCAATAAATGGCAAGAAGCCATGAAATCCGAGATTGGATCCATGTACGAAAACCAAGTATGGACTTTGGTGGACTTACCGGATGGCCGGAAGGCTGTCGAGAACAAATGGATTTTCAAGAAGAAAACAGATGCTGATGGTAATGTTACTGTCTATAAAGCTCGACTTGTCGCAAAAGGGTTTCGACAAATTCAAGGAGTTGACTACGATGAGACTTTCTCACCGGTAGCGAAGCTAAAGTCTGTGAGGATTATGTTAGCAATCGCTGCATATTATGATTATGAGATATGGCAGATGGATGTCAAAACAGCATTCCTCAATGGAGACATTGATGAAGAGTTGTATATGATGCAACCCAAAGGTTTTGTCGATCCTAAAGATGCTAACAAGGTATGCAAACTTCAACGGTCCATCTATGGATTGAAGCAAGCATCCCGAAGTTGGAATCAACGTTTTGATAAGGTAATCAAAAGTTTTGGTTTTATACAAACTTATGGAGAAGCTTGTATTTACAAGAAAGTGAGTGGGAGCTCTGTAGCATTCTTAATACTGTATGTGGATGACATATTGTTGATTGGGAATGATGTAGACCTTCTTAATAGTGTCAAGGAATATTTGAATAATAGTTTTTCAATGAAGGATCTTGGCGAAGCAGCTTACATATTAGGCATAAAGATTTATAGAGATAGATCGAAACGCCAAATATCATTGTCACAGAGTACATATTTGGACAAAGTTCTAAAGAGGTTTGGAATGGAAGAAAGCAAGAAAGGGTTCTTGCCCATGTTGCCCAATACGACCTTGAGTAAAACTCAAAGTCCGACATCGGCAGAAGATAGAGAAAGGATGAGTAAGACTCCCTATGCATCAGCCATAGGATCTCTAATGTATGCCATGCTATGTACTAGACCCGACATCGCATATGCTGTTAGTCTAACTAGCAGATATCAAAGTGATCCAGGAGTGGATCATTGGACAGCGGTCAAAAACATCCTTAAGTACTTGAGAAGAACTAAGGATATGGTTCTTTCTTATGGAGGTGATGAACAGCTCGTTGTTAATGGTTACACCGATGCTAGTTGGAACACCGATCCGGATGATTCTAAATCACAATCTGGATACGTATTTATTTTGAATGGTGCAGCAGTTAGCTGGAGGAGTGCAAAGCAAAGCGTTGTGGCGAGATCTTCAACTGAATCGGAATACATGGCTGCTTCGGAGGCTTCACAAGAAGCGATATGGATGAAAGAGTTCATTACAGAGCTGGGTGTGGTTCCTAGCGCGCTGGACCCAATGTCTATCTACTGTGATAACATGGGCGCCATAGCCAATGCGCAAGAACCAAGGTCACACAAGAAGCTGAAGCATATCAAGCTACGTTTTCATGCTATTCGAGAACATATCCAGGATGGGGATATAAAGATTTGCAAAGTACACACAGATCTGAATGTGGCGGATCCGTTGACTAAACCTCTCCCGAGGGCAAAACATGACCAACACCAAACTGCCATGGGTGTTCGGTATATTACCATGTAATCTAGATTAGATGACTCTAGTGCAAGTGGGAGACTGTTGGAGATATGCCCTAGAGGCAATAATAAATGTAGTTATTATTATATCTTTGTGTTTATGATAAATGTTTACATTCATGCTATAATAGTATTAACAAGGAAACCATTAATACTTGTGTGAATTGTAAACTTAAATTGAAGTCCCTAGTATAGCCTCTATACTTCACTAGCTTGTTGGTTGATTAAATGATTGTGGTTTCCATATCATGAACATTGAGATGTTATCAACAACAAGATCATATCATTAGGAGAATGATATGGTGAACATACTCCTATTGATAAGCGTAGCATAAAGATCAAGTCATTTCAATAGTTCAATTGCTATATGCTTTCTGATACATAGTAACCTAATTCCTTCGACCATGAGATCATGCATATCACCTTTACCGGATGGATGCTTTGATGACATCAAACACCACACCGTAACTGGGTGGTTATAAAGGTGGCATTGAGTGTTCGGAAAGTATTGGTTGAGACACATGGATCAAGAGTGGGATTTGTCCATCCACATGACGGATAGATATACTCTGGGCCCTCTCGGTGGAATGTCATCCAATTAGCTTGCAAGCATGTGACTTGGTCACAAGGGATCACATATCACGGGAACGAGAAAAGAGTACTTATCAGTAACGAGGTTGAACTAGGTATGCAGAGATACCGACGATCATAACCTCGGATAAGTAACATATCGTGAGACAAAGGGAAATTGGTATCGTATGTAAGTGGTTCATTCGATCGCAAAGTAATCGTAGAAATATGTGGGAGCCATATGAATTTCCAGATTCCTCTATTGGTTATTGTTCGGAGAAGTGTCTCGATCATGTCCGCATAATTCACGAACCGTAGGGAGACACACTTAAGGATTCGACGTTGTTTGAGTAGTTATGGTATTATGAGAAAGAGACGAATGTTGTTCGGAATCTCGGATGGGATCCGGGATATCACGAGGTGATCCGGAATGGTCCGGAGAATAAGATTCATATAAGGAAAGTCCCGTTTCGGAGTTCGGGAATGATTCCGGTGTTTTCATCGGGAATGTTCTAGAAGGTTCCGGATTGTCCGGCACTCCGGGGGGGGGGGGGGGGGGGAGGGTACATGAGTGTGTCATTGAATGATTGCATCATGTACTAAGTGTTCTTGCTGTTCCAAAAACATGAAAGTCAAATTGCTAGTTTGAAAGTCAAACGGCTAAAACAGGAAACTGTGGGAAACAGGAAACTGTGGGAAACAAGCAAGAGGAGTTGGAACCAACTTGGAGGAGGAGTCCCACTCCTCCAAGCCGGCGCCCAGCCCAAGGCCGACTTGGGGAGGGACTCCCCTCCCCTGGCCGCGCCTCCCCACCCATAAAAGGAGGGGCAGGGCTCCCCTCCTAGAACACACAAGTTCCTATCTTCTACCTCCGGTTTAGAGCCGTTTTGGTTTAGAGCTTCTAATTGCTTTAGCCAGCGGTTTAGAGCCTTCTAATTGGTTTAGAGCCTTCTAATTGGTGTGTCTAATTACTAGACCACTAATAGCCTCTCTCATAAGCTCCACCATACTCGCACCGGCTTAAGGCGAAGCCCTGCGGGATTTCCCCTCTACTTCCGGTACCACGCCGTTGTGCTGCCGGAATCGCGAGGAGAGTGCTACAACCTCCGCTGCCTGCTGGAACAAGGGAGAGGAAGGTCTTCGTCGAGTACCGAACGTGTGACCGACTGCGGGAGCACTGCCGGAACGTGGCGCCGGAAGGATCGTCTACACGATCTTGAGATCGGAAAGAGTACGACTACATCACCCACGAGAATCCGCTCTCGTTAAACGCTTTGGAATCTTCGAGGGTAAGTTATACCATCGACTCGTTGCTACAATCTAGTAGATAGATCTTGGCTTGTTTGTTTGTATGCGATAGAAAATTTTTGTTTTCCATGCTACGAACCCCTACATCTAGTTGTTTAGATACCCCGCAATTTAAATGTTGCATTAACAAGGCAAAAGGTAGCACCGGTTCGCTACACAAATTTAAATGGGGCCGACGTAAGACTAGAATCGCCCGCATATGATCTCCATATTTAATTTAGGTGAATCGTCGAAACACCCCAAAACAGCCACAATATGTATGCAAGCATGACAATTTAATTATGCAACAAGATAGATATTATATTACAAAATAGGGGCGGATAAGATAGGGGTCACACATGGTGGTCCGGAGATATTGGGGTTCCGAGGGTTCGGGGGATCGGTCTTCGAACGCCGGGATCAGTCTTTGGGTTCCGGGGAGAAGCACTTGAGTGGCATAGCCTTTGGGTCATCGGGTCCGGGGATCTTCCGGTGCCATGGGTTCTCAGCGATCCAGGGATTCACGGCACAGAAGAACTTGGTTCAGCATTGGTTCTCGACGTGGTGCTCTCGGGTTCGGACATGTCGAAGAGGATCTTGATGTGCCACGACCGAGAGGACCGAAAGCCAACATGAGCAACAACTAGGCACCACCTCACTTTCAAGCAGCAAAACACCACGGAATAGCAGCGCAGTGTACCAAAACCACCCCTGTGACTTAAATCCCTGTAGGGCAGAGAACTAGCTCGCATGCATGGTTGGCGGCGCCACTCGAGCGGAGGACGGGGACGAGAGGGCGCAGGGCGAGCACGGGCCGCAGGGGACAAAGACGAAGGAGACGGGGCCACGCTGGCCAGAGACGAGGATGGTCCAGGACAAGGAGGACGCGGGGGCACGCGTTTGTAGAGGCAGCGGCCACGAGCGCGGCCGACTCAGGGCAGGGGGCCTGGTGGCAGCACCGAGGCGATCAGATCCGTAGGGGTGGCCATGGACGTGCCTGGAAGCTTGAAGGGGAGGCTTGGGGAAGGACACACGGGGCAGGCGACGACGAGGTCGGGCCGGCCGAGGAGGAGACGGGCCGCGTCGAAGAGGGTGCTCGCGAGGAGGTCGAGCTGCAGGGCGCGTCGACCCACGCCGGTGTCGTAGCAGAGGAGGCGTGCGGCTGCTACTCGCGGCCGGTAGTGGAGGACCACGCTCGGGGGAAAAGGGGACCGTGGGGCTAGAGGCGACTGGTACGACGAGGAGAGATGGGGCGAGGGTGGATGCCTGGCGGCGGCGGGGATTGCGGGAGGGAGAGAGACGCGGGGTAGGAGGGGTGGGGATTGCGAGAGGAAACACTTCGGGTGGGTGGGGCCGGCTTGCAGCGATCGTATGCGGGAGGGGTGGGCGGTCTGGGTCGTGCGGGAGCGTGCGTGCGAGTGGGTGGGGCCAGGCGAGAGAGAGAGAGAGGGGGAGTGCGTCGGGTGCTTCCCAGGGGGTGGCGGCTGCTGGGTGAGGGAGTGGGGAGGGATTAGGGTTTGACTAGGTTGGGGTGGTAGGTGGCTACGGGCTGGGCTTTTGGGCCTGGCCTGCGGCTGCCTCCCCCGATAAAAAATATTTTATATTTATTTATTTATTTTAAAATAAAAACATTTACAAATAGGGTTTTGACAAATAGAGACATCCAAAACACTGGGGTTTTATATTTGAAATGAAGATGGGGAATATCTAGAAAACAAAGAGGGGCTTTTCAAAAATAGTTTTAGTTAAAACATGCATGCAGATATGATGATGATGCACAGATATAAATGCAGGCGATTTTCTAGTAGTGGTTTCACCTGGGGTGCTACAATTCGACACCACTAACAATGGATCTCGCCCTCGAGATCCGCCTCATGGTACAGGGAAGAAGGTCAATGATCTGATCCTTCGCGCTTTGTGTAGATCTTCGCGACACCACTAACAAGGGTTCTTTCTCCATCTTGAAATCGGCGACACCACCAAAAAGGGTTGATGCTCCCGTTCGACGAGAGAACACTCCGTATAAACAAAGATGAAGGTCGAGGTCTCAAAAATAAGGCCACCTCTAACTTCTATGGAAGGAGGAAAATTGCTTGATCCACCGATTCAATGCACAAGAGCGAATGATAAGAGTAGTGGTATGGTCGCGACTCCATCCCGCACTCAAATCATTACTCTGTACACAAACAGACGAATTATGCAGCCAACTCTAAGAATTCATACTGAAGATCTTCACAAGCGACGTTTGGGAACAAGGGAATGTTGTAGGCTCTTCATCAGATCTAATACAGATGACGTCGTCGTGAAGGAGAACACCGCAAGATACAAAGAAAAAAATAGTGAATTTTTGATCCACTGAAAGATACAACAGATGAAAGATCTATCAGACAAAATGAAGAATGGATGTCGAAGAAACGTTACAAGAGGATGGAAACGAAACCCTGAAGGTACGACGGAAACCCACCCACGAGAATTCCTAGACTCGGAGAAAAGATAAGAGAGCAGATTTAAAACACGTAGAGATAAGAGGAGAATAGCATAGGGGTAAGGAGTAAAATCAGACCTAATCAGATCTATCCAACCGATTTTCCAAAATATTTTTGAAGCTCTACATCGACCGTTAGCTAGGTTATCCTACAGGCTGGACCAGTGGGGTATCGCAACTGCTGAGCTCTGATACCACTCTGTAACACCCTCAGAATCGGCCCTATGCAAGTTTCAGCGCTTCCCGCCAAACCCGCATAGAAACGATTCAAAGGTGCCCACCAGGCACTTTCGTGCGGTTAGAAACGAAGTAATATCATTACACAATAGTCCACGATGGAACCCACAGAATAGATATAAACAACAACGACCCCATGAGTCAAGAATACAGATATACATTACAAAGATCCAAATCACCTTGAAAACGATACAGCGTCCGAGTACGGACAAGATGCAAATTGAGCTAAGAGCCCTGAAGAATAACCAATGGCGTCCATAATCCTGCCCAGGCCAAGCCGGAAGGGTAACCCTGCTAACGACGTCAATCTCAAAACCTGCTAAAACAAAAAGGGATGCCGACAAAGGGCAAAGGAAAAAGAGAGCGGCCAGTACTGAGGCCAGTACACGGCGAGACTAGAATTCGGCGGTCCTCGCCTACATAGGTATGGTGGACTGAAGCGGCATCGCAGCATGCACTAAACACCCTATAGAGACTCAATACATTTGTCGGCTATTAGAGAGAGATGAGAAAGACCTATTCGGAACCCACCTGTTACTACCACCAATCATACCCGTCCTGGTATTCCCCCTCGATACCAACCGAGAAAGTCAACCGGGGAACTCACACAGTTGGCAGTTTTATTCATTTCGTTATAGTTGCGACAATTACTAATCAGATATAGATAGCATGAGTCATCCTGATATAATAACCAGTGGGCAGTTTTAATTAACCATTCTGTTATAGTTGTAGTACTTACTAGTCAGATACATATAGCTTGAGGCATCCCAAAACCCAGCAGTTGTTGGCACTTTTATTTTGCCATTCCGTTGTAATTGCAATATTTACTAGTCAGATACAATGGTAACGGGCAACAACCCAAACCAGCAATTGTTGGCACTTTTATTTAGCCATTCCATTATAGTGAAGCTGATTACTAGTCATTATAAAGTCAAATTTATAGCGCTACTTTAGTTATAGTTGTCTATGATCGAGATACTGTGGTCCAAGTCGTCCATAACCGCGGACACGGCTTTCAGAAAGTTTTACCCTGCAGGGGGGGCACAAATAGCAACACACGCACAATCAACTTCCGAAAAACCAAATAAAACCCAACTAGGCATCACGACAAAGAAATCGCAAGATTCATATAATATTTCAGGGGGCCACCCCACCAAGCTACCCGCTACGAAGTTGGCCGGCTCCGAGACGGACCAGAGGTTTGTGACGACGGCTGTAAACGACTGGGAACCCGAAAGTGTGACTGGGCTTGTCGATACCACGAAAACGTGGCACGGGGTTCCAAAACAGTACAGGCGCTCCACGCGCAATCATAAATAAAGCAGTAAAGCATGGCATAAGTACAGGATAGTAATAAAGCCCCAAACTACTTTGTGGCCCCAAGAAATAAGATATGACTCAAGCTCATGCTAAGGGGATTCATGGCCCCACATGCGGATAGTGCGAATATTCAAGGAACAGGTATCAAGTACTCGGAGTCCTACGGGACACAAGTGGACGGTTAAAAACCAAATAACATCTATTGCCCACCTGTTCCTCTGCATTATTTACTTACTTCAATTTTAGTTATTAAACAGTAATTAAAGCCATGATGATCTCCAACATTAAACATATGGCATTACTCCAGCAACTGTGGTACTTGACGACACGCAACCGCACTTGAGCAAGCGACTACGACACGCAAGTCCAACTATCTACCAAACAACAGGTAATAGGATGTGTCCAATGCAATATAAGGCGGCAAGGGATATCACGGGTATGGAAACTAGAGCATCGCAACACAGATAGCAATAGATCAACAGGAGGAAATAAAGACTATAAAGTAAAATAGGTGGAAAGTGGGAGAATGCTCGCCTGAAAAACATTGCTGAAGGTTCATCCGGAGACCGGGTCGACACTCGCATCAACTCATCGGCCTAATCCGTGAAGAAGAAAAGCACTAGCAGAAACACCGGATGCAATATTTAATACTACGGCAGAAGATCAAGCATGATGCATGTATGATGTATGACATGGCAAAGATGCGATGCAATTAGGCCATATTAAGCGGAATCGAAGTCCCGTCAATTAGATATATGGTTCTAGTTGTTTATGTAGGGTTTCGTAGCATGGAAAACAAAAAATTTCTACCGCATGCACACAAACAAGCCAAGATCTATCTACTAGATTGTAGCAATGAGTCGATGGAGGAACTCACCCTCGAATATTCCAAAGCGGTTAACGAGAGCATATTCTCGTGGGTGATGTAGTCGTACACTTGCCGATCTCAAGATCGCGTAGACGATCCTTCCGGCGCTGCGTTCCGGCAGCGCTTCCGCAGTCGGTCACACGTTCGGTACTCGATGAAGACCTTCCTCTCCCTTGTTCCAGCAGGCAGTGGAGGTTGTAGCACTCTCCTCGCGATTCCGGCAGCACAACGGCGTGGTACCGGAAGTAGAGGGGAGATCTCGCAGGGCTTCGCCTTAAGCCGGAGCGAGTATGGTGGACTATGAGAGAGCCCTCGACGATCTAGGGTTTAGACATGCCGAGGAAGAGGTGCGAGGGCCGGCGGCTAGGGCTTGGAGGTGCCCAAGTCGGCGGCTAGGGGAGAAACCCTAGGGGCGGTGGCGGCTAGGGTTTAGAGGCGGGGATCTTGTGTGCTAGGAGGGGAGCCCTGCCCCTCCTCTTATAGGAGGGAGGCGCCGGCCAAGGGGAGGGGAATTCCTCCCCAACTCGGATCCCAAGTGGGCCGGCGGTGGAGGAGGGACTCCTCCCCAACTCGGTTTCCACCTCCCTCTCCACTTCCCAAAAATAGCCGTTTGACTTTCAAATTGGCGTTTGACTTTTCAAACAAGGATTTGATTAAACCCTCTATTTTGTTCAGCGATGAGACTTAGTACATGATGCAATCATACCAACTTGATATAACACATTCATGTACCCTTCCCTTCGGAGTGCCGGACATTCGGGAACCTTCTAGAACATTCCCGATGAAAACACCGGAACCATTCTCCAATCCCGAAACAGGACTTTCCTTATATGAATCTTATTCTCCGGACCATTCCGGATCTCCTCGTGATATCCCGGATCCCATCTGAGACTCCGAACAACATTCGGTCTCTTACTCATCATTCCATAACTACTCAACAACATCGAATCCTTAAGTGTGTCTCCCTACGGTTCGTGAATTATGCGGACATGACCAAGACACTTCTCTGATCAATAACCAATAGAGGAATCTGGAAATTCATATGGCTCCCACATATTTCTACGATTACTTTGCGATCGAATGAACCACTTACATACGATACCAATTTTCCTTTGTCTCACGATAGTTTACTTATCCGAGGTTATGATCGTTGGTATCTCTGCATACCTAGTTCAACCTCGTTACCGATAAGTACTATTTTCTCGTTCCCGTGGTATGTGATCCCTTGTGAGCCAGTCACATGCTTGCAAGATAATTGGATGACATTCCACCGAGAGGGCCCAGAGTATATCTATCTGTCATATGGATGGACAAATCCCACTTTTGATCCATGTGTCTCAACCCATACTTTCCGAACACTCAATGCCATCTTTATAGCCACCCAGTTACGATGTGGTGTTTGATGTCATCAAAGCATCCTTCCGGTGATGGTGATAAGCATGATCTCATGGTCGAAGGAATTAGGTTACTATGTATCAGAAAGCTTATAGCAAATGAACTATATTAAATGACTTGATCTTTATGCTACGCTTAACTATAGGAGTATGTCCATCACATCATTCTCCTAATGATATGACCCTGTTGTTAATAACATCTCTATGTTCATGATCAGGAAACCATGATCATATATTAACCAACAAGCTAGTTTAACAAGAGGCTTTACTAGGGACTATTTTATGTTTACAAATCACACAAGTATTAATGTTTCCTTTTAATACAATTATAGCATGGTATGTAAACATTTATCATAAGTATGAAGATATGATAATAACCACTTTATTATTGCCTCCGTGGCATATCTCCAACAGTCTCCCACTTCCACTAGAGTCAATAATCTAGTTTCAAACCTTTGTGTATTCAACACCTATGGCTTTCCGGTGTTGTATGTACACGATTGCTAGTGGTCAACTTATCTCCGGATCTGACACTTCCAGGTCCGTGTGTAATTGCATGTCTTTGCGTCTCTACGCATTACTCATTCTCTAATGATATGGCTTTGTATAAATTTAGTCCTTTGGTGAGACCTTTAGTTCTTTGGGGTTAAAACATGTTGATAATATTGTCGTACAATATATCTTCATAGTATTATCCCGCTGTGAACTACACCTAGTTTGATAACAAACTACTTGACACAAATGCCCTCTTTAACTGCTATAGTAGCAGTCATATACTTAGCCTTTTGTTGTAGTATCTGTCACAATGTCTTAACTTTGGAACTCATCCAAATCCATTATGGAACTTACTTTCCATCACATTGTGCCACCCTTAGTTTAGATTGAGATAAACTTAATTTGTACTTTGTGACAAAACTAGTATCAATGTAATACTTTTACAATGAACTAACCATCTATTTGCCACTTCTACAAAATAATATATTCTTAGTTCTTCCAAAAGATCATAAGAATATCCTTACTATCGTCCAATGATCATCTTATGAATCATTCTGGTATATGCTCATAACATTTAGAGTATAGGACATATCTTGATTTGTACATATCACAGTATGATTGATATAAATACTCTTTGTGATTTCATACATCAAGTATCAATCTATACTTGAATCTTTGTTTCACTTACCAAGTGTCAATACACTTGAAATTATCATCAATATTGAACTCATTTAATCCTTTCTGTGCGATAAGAACCTTTCTTGTAGTTTCTATATTGAACTCATTCAATATATCATCTATGTACTTTTGGCACAACCATATTAGCGTCTATTGATGCCAAATATTTGGGTTTTGCCTAAGTCTTTCATCAGAATGAAATTCTTAATATGTGTTAATAAAAGATACATCATTTCCAATCAACAATATGTCTTCCACATAATGTATTAGAAACATGTCTTAGCGCTCCCACTTAATTTCTTGCAAATGCAAGCATCTTCATTGTCTCCGACAAATTTAAACTTCTTTAACAGTTTCATCATAGTGAAGATTCCAACTCCGCAATGCTTACTTCAACCATTGAAATTTGCATATGTCTTTAGCATCCTTTGAATTAACAAAACCCTTCGGACCGTGTCATGCACACGTCCTTGGTAACCATTCTATTAGAAGAACTTGTTTTGTTTATTCAACACATAACAAAATTATATGTCGTGATTGCTACATTAATCCGTCTAGACTAAATATCGCTATGAAATATCAGATCTTGTCATAGTCAACCTTTGAACATTGTTGTGAACTCTTTCCCAACATGTCGACTATTTCATAGATGTGAAACATCCATGTCTATTTGTTTATAGATCCAAATACGACTGTAAGGTCTTGTACCTTTCCAGAGGGTCTTTCAAGTTCAAAGCTTGATCTCTCGTATGTGGAACTATCACGGATTTTATGGCTTCAAGCCATTTGACGGAGTCAGGGCCCATCATCGCTTCTTTGCATGTAGTCCGTTTATTATTCTCAAATAATAATTCAACCTTCAAATCTTGGTATTTGATTGTTTACTCGACCTACTTGGTTCAATAGAAACTTTGACCTCCGTAACCACAACCTTTGAGGTGCGTGAGCCATGAGCATTGTTGCTGCCTCCGGAACACTTTTCGGTGCTGCGTAACTTTGCACATATAACTAAGGTTCTTTTAACTTTATCAAAGTTCTATTGTCCTCCCACTTATCTTTTCATGAAAAATTCCTTCTCAAAGAAACTTGACGTTCTAAGTGACAAACACTTTTGTCTCCAGTGTTTATGGAGGAATACTTAACAGTTTATACAAAGACATGTTCATCCGACTTTGGTTGCAAACATCTTTCTTATGCATAGCATACCAATGTTTAAGAAAGGACTACTTGGGTTTTATCCCCAACCATAACTTTATATGGTGTCATTTCAGCGGATTATGATGGAGCTCTTTTCAGTGGAAAAACGGTAGTCTCTAACGCTTTTAATCTTTAAAATATAATGGCAGTTTAATGAATTACACCTTTGATCTTACCATGTCAAACAAGGTTTAATTACATATCTCGAACGCTCCATACTATTATGGTGTTTTGGGACATGCAAATCTACGGAACGATTCCTTAAATCTTAGGTATTATGCTAAACTTTGTAACTCAAATATCTTCTTTTATGATCTTATCATAAACTATTTATATTCTTGTTACAATGATTTTGCACTTCATCTTGAAAAACTTTGAACTTTTCAAATGTTTCATTCTTCATCCTTATTAAGTAAATATTCATATATATTCACTCAAATTCGGAGAAGACATATGAAGTTGAAATCCATCGCTCTTGACTACACATAATGAACTTCATACAAAAATATGTACAAGTTCAAATAAGTTAGTCATTCGTTCCCTTTTGGCCTATGAACGAAGTTTTAATTATCTCTAGGAAAGTTTCACAAGCGTCATGTGATCAAAAAATCAAAAGACTCCAAAATTCCATCCACATGGAGTTTCTTCATGTTTTCTTTCTAATATAATTTAAACGGCGATGTCACTTCCTAAGCGATCTTTCAATCAATTTGTCTTTCGACATTTTTAGCACTAGTTTTATGGATGTGATTTCTCCAACGAGATTTGTGAATCATCCATATGTTATGGATTACGGCAATTATTTGAACAACCCTTTTGTTCTCATAATACCTGATAAAACAAATCTTGAAGGCAAGCTTTGATGTTTAACGAGCAACACAATAACCCTTTATTTGTTCTCAATGAACATCATCACATATTCTTTTGCTAGTTACTTAGGCCATTGTAGTTCATGAATTGTGTTGTTTCGTATGACGATTCACACCAACAAATTCAGTATCAAATACTTAAGAACCACATTGTTTAATAAGCAAATAATATAGCCATAACATGTATATCATCTATATACTTAAACTGAACAATTCTAGTCTTTTCTTTTCTGCCATATATTTATGAGATTCTCTTTCAGTATTTCCTTTTCTGTTTGAAAGAATCTATCAACATCAATAGTGGAGTCATACATATGACACAAAGTCCAAGCGTGTATAGTTAAATACCAATGTCTTTGGACTTGCACTTTAAAGTAGATCACCATCATCAAATGTTTGGTGTTCTTTCAAATTCCTTTCTTTAGTAATCTCTTGGTGTAGTAAACACTTTACCTACATCAAATATTCACCCTTATCATGGAATTATCCATGATCAAGCTACTTTTAGCTTATAACGGTGAACTGCGAGTATAATGTTGCTCTCCAAAACATTTTGGAGGATTAGGACAACTAGTGTCTCCAACCTTTTGCAAATTCTCATCAAATACGAGAACATGACTTTTGCCACATTATACTCTGTCATGTTGCAACCAAAACTTCGTTTCAGATATCACAATATCTTCCACACATCATGGTTTCCGAAACAACTCTTTCAGATCCTAGATGACCTTGATATTAAGACAATCCTTTAAATATCAAGAATCATGGAAACAAACATGATACTCATATACTAACACTTGGAATTGTCACTCTTGTTTTAATACCAATTATTAAACTTCATGGAGTAACCGGAACTTACTGAAAGTTTGCAATAGGACTTTTAAACTTTAGATTAACACTTCAAAACAATACGATACCAGTTCGTAAAGTAACTAACCAGAATTCTATAGTTCTATCATCTCAATTAAAACTAAGCGCGGGGGGTCAACGGATGCCAATGACTACAACAACTATGCAAATTCACTTTGATTTAATTTATGATAAATAGTGTTCAACTTTTAATTATATTGCCGTTGAACTCCCACTCAAAAAAATATCCCTCACATTGTTTTAGTGATCACACGAGCCAAATCCACCACATCAAAACCAATCATCACGAGAGTTGATGTAGCTTCAATGGCGAACAATCAACATGTTCATCATATCTACTATATGGCTCATGCTTTACCTTTCGGTGATCCGTGTTCCGAGACCATGTCTGTACATGCTAGGCTCGTCAATATCAAACCTTAGCTTCCGCATGAGCAAATCTGGCTTGCTCACGTTGTATACACTCGCAGAATCTAACACACCCGATCATCACATGGTGCTTCGAAACAACGAGCTTTAGCAACGGTGCTTACTAAGGATGAACACTTTAAAACTTGAAATTGTGTGCTTGAGGGATCATCTTATAATGCTACCGTCCTGAACTAAGCAATACAAGATGCATAAAAGGATTAACATCACATGCAATTCATAATATGTGATATGATATGGCCTTTCTTCTTGTGCTTCCGATCTCCATCTTCAAGCATGAACATGATCTCCATCATCACCGGCATTGCATCAAGGTCAATGACGCTGCTCCATGGTTGTCGTCCACCAGCTTCAACTATTACAACTACTTTGAATAGACACGCGGGTCTTAACAGAATTTAAAGACAACCATATGGCTCCTGCCGGTTGCCAACTTACAATAAGGAACATTGCATACATCAAATATAATCACAATCATGGCCATATCACATCACATCACACCCCTGCAAAACAAAGTTAGACGCCTCTAATTTTCTTTGCATATTTTACGTGGTTTCGGGCTTTCAATAAGTGTCATTCTAACTTACGAACAAGAACCACAACATTGATACTAGTATTGTCAATCACCCGTTGTAAATTGAATCTTAACTATGTTGGGACAAACAGGCACCCGCAAAGCCACTTATGCAATACAAGTTGCATGTCAAGCGTGGAGCAAGTCTCATGAACGATGTCATGTAAGGTTAGCCCGGGCCGCTTCATCCCATCATCCCGCAAGATGCAAAGTACACAAGAAGCAATCGACAACAAAAGCATCAACGCCCACAATGACCATTGTGTTCTACTCGTGCAATAGATCTACATATAGACACGGCTCTGATACCACTATAGGGTTTCGTAGCATGGAAAACAAAAAAATTCTACCGCATGCACACAAACAAGCCAAGATCTATCTACTAGATTGTAGCAACGAGTCGATGGAGGAACTCACCCTCGAAGATTCCAAAGCGGTTAACGAGAGCAGATTCTCGTGGGTGATGTAGTCGTACACTTGCCGATCTCAAGATCGCGTAGACGATCCTTCCGACGCTGCGTTCCAGCAGCGCTTCCGCAGTCGGTCACATGTTTGGTACTCGATGAAGACCTTCCTCTCCCTTGTTCCAGCAGGCAGCGGAGGTTGTAGCACTCTCCTCGCGATTCCGGCAGCACAACGGCGTGGTACCGGAAGTAGAGGGGAGATCTCGCAGGGCTTCGCCTTAAGCCGGAGCGAGTATGGTGTACTATGAGAGAGCCCTCGACGATCTAGGGTTTCGACACGCCGAGGAAGAGGTGCTAGGGCCGGCGGCTAGGGCTTGGAGGTGCCCAAGTCGGCAGCTAGGGGAGAAACCCTAGGGGACGGTGGCGGCTAGGGTTTAGAGGTGGGGATCTTGTGTGCTAGGAGGGGAGCCCTGCCCCTCCTCTTATAGGAGGGAGGCGCCGGCCAAGGGGAGGGGAATCCCTCCCCAACTCGGATCCCAAGTGGGCCGGCGGTGGAGGAGGGACTCCTCCCCAACTCGGTTTCCACCTCCCTCTCCACTTCCCAAAAATAGTTGTTTGACTTTCAAATTGGCGTTTGACTTTTCAAACAAGGATTTGATTAAACCCTCTATTTTGTTCAGCGATGACACTTAGTACATGATGCAATCATACCAACTTGATATAACACATTCATGTACCCTTCCCCTTCAGAGTTCCGGACATTCCGGAACCTTCTAGAACATTCCCGATGAAAACACCGGAACCATTCTCCAACCCCGAAACAGGACTTTCCTTATATGAATCTTATTCTCCGGACCATTTCGGATCTCCTCGTGATATCCCGGATCCCATCCGAGACTACGAACAACATTCGGTCTCTTACTCATCATTCCATAACTACTCAACAACATCGAATCCTTAAGTGTGTCTCCCTACGGTTCGTGAATTATGCGGACATGACCGAGACACTTCTCCGATCAATTACCAATAGAGGAATCTGGAAATTCATATGGCTCCCACATATTTCTACAATTACTTTGCAATCGAATGAACCACTTACATACGATACCAATTTCCCTTTGTCTCACGATAGTTTACTTATCCGAGGTTATGATCGTCGGTATCTCTGCATACCTAGTTCAACCTCGTTACCGATAAGTACTCTTTTCTCGTTCCCGTGGTATGTGATCCCTTGTGAGCCAGTCACATGCTTGCAAGCTAATTGGATGACATTCCACCGAGAGGGCCCAGAGTATATCTATCTGTCATATGGATGGACAAATCCCACTCTTGATCCATGTGTCTCAACCCATACTTTCCGAACACTCAATGCCATCTTTATAGCCACCCAGTTACGGTGTGGTGTTTGATGTCATCAAAGCATCCTTCCGGTGATGGTGATAAGCATGATCTCATGGTCGAAGGAATTAGGTTACTATGTATCAGAAAGCTTATAGCAAATGAACTATATTAAATGACTTGATCTTTATGCTACGCTTAACTATAGGAGTATGTCCATCACATCATTCTCCTAATGATATGACCCTGTTGTTAATAACATCTCTATGTTCATGATCAGGAAACCATGATCATATATTAACCAACAAGCTAGTTTAACAAGAGGCTTTACTAGGGACTCTTTTATGTTTACAAATCACACAAGTATTAATGTTTCCTTTTAATACAATTATAGCATGGTATGTAAACATTTATCATAAGTATGAAGATATGATAATAACCACTTTATTATTGCCTCTTGGGCATATCTCCAACAGTCTCCCACTTCCACTAGAGTCAATAATCTAGTTTCAAACCTTTGTGTATTCAACACCTATGGCTTTCCGGTGTTGTATGTACACGATTGCTAGTGGTCAACTGATCTCCGGATCTGACACTTCCAGGTCCGTGTGTAATTGCATGTCTTTGCATCTCTACGCATTACTCATTCTCTAATGATATGGCTTTGTATAAATTTAGTCCTTTGGTGAGACCTTTAGTTCTTTGGGGTTAAAACATGTTGATAATATTGCCGTACAATATATCTTCATAGTATTATCCCGCTGTGAACTACACCTAGTTTGATAACAAACTACTTGACACAAATGCCCTCTTTAACTGCTATAGTAGCAGTCATATACTTAGCCTTTTGTTGTAGTATCTGTCACAATGTCTTAACTTTGGAACTCATCCAAATCCATTATGGAACTTACTTTCCATCACATTGTGCCACCCTTAGTTTAGATTGAGATAAACTTAATTTGTACTTTGTGACAAAACTAGTATCAATGTAATACTTTTACAATGAGCTAACCATCTATTTGCCACTTCTACAAAATAATATATTCTTAGTTCTTCCAAAAGATCATAAGAATATCCTTACTATCGTCCAATGATCATCTTATGAATCATTCTGGTATATTCTCATAACATTTAGAGTATAGGACATATCTTGATTTGTACATATCACAGTATGATTGATATAAATACTCTTTGTGATTTCATACATCAAGTATCAATCTATACTTGAATCTTTGTTTCACTTACCAAGTGTCAATACACTTGAAATTATCATCAATATTGAACTCATTCAATCCTTTCTATGCGACAAGAACCTTTCTTGTAGTTTCTATATTGAACTCATTCAATATATCATCTATGTACTTTTGGCACAACCATATTAGCGTCTATTGATGCCAAATATTTGGGTTTTGCCTAAGTCTTTCATCAGAATGAAATTCTTAATATGTGTTAATAAAAGATACATCATTTCCAATCAACAATATGTCTTCCACATAATGTATTAGAAACATGTCTTAGCGCTCCCACTTAATTTCTTGCAAATGCAAGCATCTTCATTGTCTCCGACAAATTTAAACTTCTTTAACAGTTTCATCATAGTGAAGATTCCGACTCCGCAATGCTTACTTCAACCATTGAAATTTGCATATGTCTTTAGCATCCTTTGAATTAACAAAACCCTTCGGACCGTGTCATGCACACGTCCTTGGTAACCATTCTATTAGAAGAACTTGTTTTGTTTATTCAACACATAACAAAATTATATGTCGTGATTGCTACATTAATCCGTCTAGACTAAATATCGCTATGAAATATCAGATCTTGTCATAGTCAACCTTTGAACATTGTTGTGAACTCTTTCCCAACATGTCGACTATTTCATAGATGTGAAACATCCATGTCTATTTGTTTATAGATCCAAATACGACTGTAAGGTCTTGTACCTTTCCAGAGGGTCTGATGTGAAACTTGCGGTAATATCCCGCCAATTCGAGAAATGCACGAACTTCGGTTTGGGAGGTTGGGGCTTGCCAATCTTCAACATCCTTTACCTTTGCAGGGTCAACGGCAATTCCTCCGGCTGATACAATATGTGCGAGAAATCCTACCTCCTGCAACCAGAATTCACATTTGCTAAACTTGGCATACTAATAATGCTCCCTAAGGGTTCCAAGGATGGTCCTTAGGTGTAGCTCATGTTCTTCTGATTTGGAATAGATCAAAATGTCATCGATGAACACAACGACAAAATTATCCAGGAAGTCCATAAAAATCTTATTCATGAGGTTCATGAAATAAGCGGGGGCATTGGTTAATCCAAAAGACATGACCGTGTACTCATACAATCCATATCTGGTGGTAAAGGCAGTCTTTGGAATATCCTCTACGCGAATCTTGACTCAATGATAACCAGTCCTAAGATCAATCTTAGAAAACACTTTGGCACCAGTCAACTGGTTAAACAGGTCTTCTATCTTTGGCAACGGGTACTTGTTCTTGATGGTGACATCATTCAACTTCCGATAATCCGTAGACAAACGGTTACCTCCATCTTTCTTGTCCACAAATAGGACAGGTGATCTCTAGGGAGACGCACTTGGTTGAATCAATCCTATCTCCAGCATAGCATCCAGTTGCTTCTTCAGCTCCACTAATTCAGATGGGTTCATACTATAAGGTCTCTGGGCTATGGGTCCGGTTCCAGGGATTAGTTCAATGATAAACTCGATATCCTGGTCTGGGGGCATACCGGGCAAAACATTTGGAAATACATCTGGGTATTCACGAACTATTCTGACTTGGTCAATGGTTGGCTGGGCTAGAATCTTGTTGCACTTGAGTTGATAGGGCAAGGTTTCAGATACATGCTCTACTGATATTCCGGTTGTACTGGTCATGGTTATGGCTTTCTTGGCACAGTCGATTAATCCCTTATGTTTCGACATCCAATCCATTCCTAGTACTACGTCCAAACCTTTAGTTCCGAGTACTATTAGATTAGCATAAAAATCTATGCCATGGATTCGTATAGGTACGGCCTTGCAAATTTGTCTAGCTTTGGTGGTTGAACCAGGTATTTGAACTATCATAACATGCTTCAATTTGATGGGTTGAATCTTACTAGTGCATGCAAATTCTTCGGTAACAAATGAGTGCGATGCTCTAGAATCAAACAACACTCTTGCAAGTACTGAGTTAACAAAAAACATACCCAACACGACATCTGGTGCTTCTTGGGCTTCTTCACCATGCATGAGAAAGAGACGGCCATTGCGGTTGAGCGAGTTCCCTGGGGCAAACCTTCTTCCGGGCTGAACACGACGCTGCTGCTGAGCTAGGGCATTTGCATTGGGGGCTGCGACAATCTTCTTGGGGCACTCATTGGAATAGTGACCCTTGGTTCCACATTCATAACAAGTCACCCGAGACTTGTCTTTTGCTGCAACAGGCACAACATTACTTCCAGTCCTTGGGGCAGTATTAGTGTTGGTGGTGACATTGTTGTTGTTGAACTTGGGTGGTGCACGGTTGAAATTGCTGGGGTTGCCGGGGTTGTTGTTGTGATTTCCTCCGGGCCTTGGGTTTCCTCCTCCATGGTTGGGATAGGTCGGACGGTTCATCGGGGGTTTGTTGGTTCTTGGGGCAAATCCTAGAGAAGGGTTGGGGCGATACTTTGGGGTATGATGGGTTCCTGGTTGATGCATCATTCTACGCTTGTGGTTCTCATTGGCTTGGTTGATCTTGCCTTCCATCTGAATGGCAGAATCCACTAAGGCTTCAATATCAGCAAATGGGATATTGACTAACATTGTCCGCATCTCATCATGCAGACCATTCAAGAATCTCTCCTTCTTCTTAGCTTCAGTGTCAATCTCATCCGGTGCATACCTAGCCAATGATAGAAATTTGTCATGGTACTCAACTACTATCATCCTTCCTTACTTCTGTTCCCAGAATTCATCTCTCATCCTCTTGATCAAACCTGGTGGTACATGGGTTCTGCTAAACTTGACTTTGAATTCCTCCCAAGTCATCATATGTCCTCCATTCATGGCGCGAACGCTGTTCCACCATGCTCTTGCATCTCCGGCCAGATAGTGGGTGGCAAACAGTACCTTCTCGTTAGCCTCCACTCCTGCAACTTCTAAGTTGTTCTCCATGGTTTGCAGCCAATCATCGGCATCTAGGGGCTCTTCAGACTTAGTGAAGATGTGTGGGTTGGTGTTCTAGAAATTCTTGAGCTTGGATCCATGGTTGTCCTGGTTTCCATGGCCTTGATTGTTGTTGGCCATCTAAGCGATGTGCTGAAGGGTGGCTAAGTTGGCTTGACGTTTGGCTCTTTCAGCTTCACGGTCAGAGACCAACATTTGCAAGATCTGCAACATCGGGTCCGGGGATGAACTGCTTCCTCTACGAGGCATCTGAAGATTGAGATAGATCATGAGAGAAGAGGGAAATTTCTAAGGTTCGGGGTTTTGAAATTTTTTCAAAGTTTGACTCAGATTTTTCTAGCAACTTGCTTTCTCATTCATTCATAGTACACGATACAAACACACACCACAACAAGGAAAACAGATGGTTTTAAGAACCATTCTAGGAAACTACGATATAGTGGGACCGGATAAAACTCAGTAACGCTAGTGCTCAAGTGCTACTACTCCTCGGAGTCGGTGTCCTCATCATCCTCATCATCATCATTAATGAAGGCGAAGTCATCCTCATCAGTGAAGAAGTCCATGGCCTGATCCTCCAGAAAGTCATCATCACTGAGATAGGAGTAGGGGTCTCCACGAAGGTCCTCTCCTACGTCCTCCCGCTCCTCAAGCTGCATATCCCTCTCGTGGACAGTCTCCTCCAGCTCTATGATCTTGTGGCGGAGACGGGCAATGATGTGCTCCTTCTTGTCGAGCTGACGACGACGAGACTAGCGATCCTTCACTAGCATGGCAATGGTCTGATCCTTCTGGGTGGCGATGGCGTACTTGTGGTTGGCGTAGGAGCGGGCATTGTCTAATTCCTTCTGCCGGTCATACATCATGAAGCTGAGGTGGTCCAATTGAGTCTTCAGCTCATGATGATACGGGGCCTCCAGTGGCTGTCCCATAACATCACGCCTTGGATAGAACTCAAAGCGGGTACCCTTGATCTGATTGATACTCTGCCCACACATATGGGCAAGAGCTTCCTGCATGGCGTAGGCAAGTCCATTGAGCCAGTTGTTCTCTCTGATGGTGAACTGAATTCCCTCTGAGGTGGGGGCTTCAATCTTCCCTCGTAGACTGGCAACAATCAGCCATTGAAACTCCTCTCCTTCCTGATCATTGATCCGAGCTCCGAAGAACACAGGGTGCGGACACTCCAGCATTTCCGACAGCTAGTCCAAGTCATGCTCAAAGATGAGGTCTCCTCCATTCCCCCATTGATAAAACTTGCTATACTTCACGTCCATCTATAAGAATGTAGGATGAGTAAGTTAGTAGAGTGATCAAGTGTGTCAAATTTTATGTAAGTTTGCAAGAATTTTTGAGGAACATGAATTTTTATGAAAGAGTCTAAGTGATGAGGATGAGAATAATTTTTCATAAATACTCACTTCCTTGGTTTTGAAACTAAGTTTTTAATTCAAACGTCCATTCTAAACTAGGGTCTCCTATGGTCAGGATGGCTCTAATACCAACTTGTGAACACCCGGATTTTTAATCCCAGATGCCTGTTATGCCATACATCGCAATCCTAGGACTAGAATTTTTGCGAGACATAACATATTAGATATCACAGTACATCATCCATTACAAACCTTACATAAGGTCTTACAACAAATAAAGGATCTCATGATCTAGTCTTAATACAAATCAAGCAGCGGAATACGTAATAATAACAATAGCGTAGGCGAGACTCCATCTTCATGGTCATAGGCAATGCTGGCTATGGGAGATGATCCTAGTTGTCGTAACTTTCATGTTGTTCGTCCTTCTGATAGTCCTCTTCATAGTCTGGCCACGGGAATAGCCAGGGACAAAGCTATGAGTACTCTTTAAGTACTCGCAAACTAATACTAACAAGTGAAGTGGTTTTGAGTAGGAAGTACTAGGCTCTAGGTTGTTTTGCAAAAAGCCAGATTTATCTCTACTGAGTTCAGAAGCAAAGAAAGCTAGTTGAAAGTTTTATAACACCTAAGTGGAAACTTGAATTTCATATCACAACCCTGATGTGATCAAGTCAAAGTCATGAATCATTTCATAAGTCATTTTGAAAACATCTGACGACGGAACAGTATGGCCACTCCAACTGTCCTTAACCGCGGGCGCGGCTATTCGAATAGTTTGACACTCTGCAAAGGGGGTACAGTTTCACCACAACATTTGATACATCCGTCAGGAACAATCCTCAATTCACCATACTCAGTATGCGGATAATCAATCCTAACCTTTCAATTACACACCCTAGTATAGGCACCTATCCTATGAGTTTGGCCTCCCAACCATGACCAACTATCATCTTGGGAATTGCACAGGTGGACAATCTTCACAAGGTAGCCTCAGCTCAAACCTTGGCCGCAAGGGAACCCATACTAAGGTATATAAATTTCCAGTCAAGCCCTACCCAAATTTCGGGTATTGTGGTTGTACGATAAAATTGGAATGGTATCGCATCCAGACAACCATCAGTTTTATAAAGGGCTAAGGCTCATGCCTTAACATTTTCATCATCAAAATCATCTGGTGTTTCAAGAACACATGTCAAAACATTTCAGTAGAATGACTCATCATTCTAAGGTTTTCATAACCATTTTCACCAAGTATTCCCATCTAAAGTGATCAAGTTTTATGCTTAGCACTAGCATCTACAAGTGGGGGTGAACACTAATGAGGGTTGGTAAACAAGTGTATCTTATCTAAGTTCAAACTCATGCCTCAGGATGACATCAAGATTTATCTAACTTAGGCCAAGTTTTATGCTCTTTATGCTACCTTTAAATATCTTTCCAACATCTACAAATCACTAAGTAAACTTCAATAGGAAGTTTTGACAAGGAAATAAAATAACTAAGCTTGCAAATAAAATTAGGATTGGGTATCAAGTGTGTAAGCTTGCAAGTAAAACTTGCATGGTTTTGCTCAGCTTGCTAAGATAGTAGTATAAGCTTGCAAAGTTGCAAGTGTTAGCTTGCCTTGAGTAGAGCAGTGGTTGAAGTTCTCCTCGGCTTCTTCCTCGTAGTATTCTCCTTCCTCCTCGTATCCTTGGTCGGTACTAGCGTCTATAAATAAATACGAGGTACACAATCACCAAACAATACTTAACTACTTTTATTCATTACACCAAGGTTTTCACTAGATGATCTAGCATCATCACAAACATTACAATCCTCAAAGCACTTGTCTTAATTATTTTATTTTGGAAAAGTAATTTCTACTCATTGAAAAACTACTTAAGATTTAATATTCTCCAACTAAAACATGGGATCATGTTGACACATGTCACCACCACATATTTCAGTACATGGGAATGTGATTTAAAGTGGTGTCGCAATTTAACAAGGTTTAACCTTTTTATTTTAATTAAATAAAGTGACTAGAAATACCTATGGGGCATTCTTTTATTACTTGTCCATTATTTCTGCAAGTAAACCTATATATTTTTATATATTCATAAGGGTATAGTTAAATGTGATTTTTAAGAGTTCGAATCAACTCAAAAGCTTTTGTGGTTGAATTTTGAAAAATGTTTGAATGCAGAAAAGTTTTTGCCTTGTTATTTTTACTATAGGTGATCTACAATTCCAAATTACTTAAATCGAATGGTCTTGGATTAAGAATTCTAGTACCTTTTGTAACAAAATTGGTTTCATGCAATTTGGTTTAGTGAGTCTACCTGGGTTGATTTTTTAATCTAGGTACACAACTGAGTTTGAAACTAAAAGAATAAACCTAAATTCAAACTACTGGGTCACATGGGAATGTAAATGGGCCGGCCCATGGCGCACAACGTGCGCGGGTGAGTTTAAGTGGTTGTCTCCACTAGTCAGCGAGATAGGGGGTACGAAGCGGTACAGGGTGATCTAGAATGCATGATCAACTTCTAATCGAACGGCTGTGACTTATCGTCTCCGTCGGGCAACTTTGGCGAGACAGAAACCTAGCGCACCCAGTGGGGGTCTATGGGGGCTCACCGGGACTCAGGCGAGGGTCGGCGATGGGGGCGAACGATGAAGTCAACGACAGCGAACCTCCTGGTACCGGCGGCTTCTCCTGGGGCGGCTTCAATCGCTGGCCCCTTTCTTCCTCCTCCGCGGCAGACTCTAGCCAAATTCTGGCGTCTTGCTGCTTGCCTTGCTCCGGGAATGAGTGCAGGTGGTTCTGAGAAAGAGGGAAGTGTGTTGGTGTGAAGAAATCGAGCGGGGTGGCCTCTATTTATAGGGCCAAGAGGGGACCTAAGGGCGCGGGTGGAGCTCGTTGTGGTCGTCGGCATAGTGGGCTAATGACATGGGCGACAGTAGGGGGTGGTGATGTGCTCCCTGGCGAAGCTCAACGGCGTGGTACCAAGGCGTGGGGCGGTGCGAGACGGTCAGAGCACTGCGGTGCTCTGGGCGGGTCTGACGGGCATTTTAATGGCGCACCGCGGCTATGGGCCGTGCGGCGGCAAACGGGGTTGTCTGCCGGTCTCCTGGGACGGTGGTGATTACGCTTGCAAGCGGTGAGGGCGGCGCGCGGTCTGTGGGCGCGTGTCGAGTGCAGCGCTCTGGAACGCTCTCGGCATGGCATAGAGGCGTAGGGCGCGGCGGTTCTAGAGTGGTCCAGTGGCTAGCAGGGTGTTGGCGTTGGACAGGGGGTGGCAGTGGACGGTGGTCAATATCCCAGACAAGGTGGCTAGGCTTGGTGCTACTCCTAGCTTGCTGTCGACAAGGTGACTAGAAATACCTATGGGGCATTCTTTTATTACTTGATGGCAATGGAAAGCTCACAGTGAGCTAAGGCTGGTTAATTGAGCTAGATGATCTACTAATAGGATGCTGTGAGCTAGAGAGGGGACAAGGTTGGCCAAATCACTGCTCACTATAGTGTTTGTTGTTTGTTTGTTTTGTGTTGGCAATGTGTTTGATGAAATGGCCGAAAGAGATTTGAATTTGAATATTTGGTTCAAACTTGGTGGGTGCACTAGTTACATACTAGGTAGTCTCTGGTTAGTTGGAAAGGTCAAGGTGCAGTGGTTTGGTTGGTTTTTGAAAATGGGTGATCTTCACATATGTTAAAGATTCAATTTTGAATTGTCATTTGAATCAAGTTGCCAAATGTTTCTGTAAGTTTGAAAGATGGGCTTGGGTTCGCTTTTACTTGGTATAGAAAGGGATTAAAAGAATTGGAATTGTTTATGTTTGAAATCTTGGAATAGAAACACTAAAAGTGGCCTAGTGAGCAAGATTGACAAAAATGACCATTTGCTTGTTTTGTTTGTTTTTTATTTTCTCTTGATTTGTTTATGCTTGGAAAAGTTTTGATGATGTTGTTTTCATCTTTAAACCATTCCTTGCTATTTATAACAATCAATCAAGTCCATTCATGCATTCATACAATCATCACATACACACATGCATTCACATGATATTGATTAACAAATGTTTTTATTAACCCTAATTTTGAGTAATTGGAATTTGATAAGCATTGTTTAATATTTTTGGGATGTTACAATTCCACCACAAGGCGCGCGTGGAAAACATCAGCCAACCAGGACAGGTAACACCGGAGGCGCGGGAAGCTGGTTATGGTGATTGGCGACATCTCATCGCCATTAACGTTCTGCCGCCATTAATGTCCGGTCAACATTGCGGGGCTGTCAAAATGCGTCGGGACACTGGGCGCATCACTCGACCTAGCCGGAACGCGGCGCATTTTCTGTCTGTCGGCTGACTCATCTAGATTAAATCGGACGATTTGGATCATTGGTTTGTGCTGATTCACTTGAGATGCCCTTACTCCTCTTTATTCCTGATCCCGTCCTCAGCCCGTGGCCTCAATGGAGTCTTCCTGCCGCTGCCAACCTCCTTCCAAGTTTTTTTTAGGAATAATAGCCCGTCTATTTATTTAGAACTTGTCATAGGTATACAGTGATGATCTGGAGAATAAATCAACCAGATATGATGGCCTGGTGGTAAGTATGCTGAACTCTTTGCTTGGATATGAGCATCAACATTTGATACCCTTCTATCACGTGCAAAGCGAACAAAGGATAAGTCATTTTCTCTCGCTTGGATCTCTTGCAAGACTATGTTGTACCGGCCCAGGTTCTTGCCCTCCATGATTCTGATCGCCTCCAAGCAATCTGTTGCCACCATAATTCTTTGTTGCTGTAGGTCTTGCGCCAAATCAAGAGCTTCCTGCAAGACAATTCTTCCGAAGTCGCGGAATCTGCAATGCCCTACACCAAGATAGCTGATGCACCAAGATACTGACCGTCATTCGCCCTGCAAATTGCTGCTAGCGCTCCAAAGTTCTGATGCTTCCTAACGACATCATCAACATTAATCTTGACATGACCCTCCGGCGGAACGATCCACCTTTTATCTGGTAGCTCAGCCCGTGTGTTCACCATTTTCTTCTCCTTTTCCATTTCAAGATCTCGAAGGAAACTCTTGACAAAATTGTAAGTCGACTAGGCGCTTTGGAACAACTCCTCGTGAATTGCCTTACGGCGAGCATGCCAAATAGCCAAGAGGGTGATGAGGCAGCAAATGAGGTCCTCATGGTTCAACATCGAGATCATAGTAAAAAGCCATTGCTTGGCCCTTCGTTCAGTCATGTTATCCATATGCTCAGTAACAGAATCAGGAACCAAAGCCAACACACACCATGACATCGTGCACTCCAATAGAGAATGACGCCAAGAGTCATGCTCGCCACACAACCCACATGCAGAATCAACGGCCATGTTTTGGTGAAAACGAACATCTCCTATTGGTGTAGACTGCTTAGCCAATCTTCAGAGAGAAACACGAATTTTTTATGGTACATTAATTTTCCAGAGTGAGGTCCATATTTTCTCCTCCTATTCTTGGTTCGAGCTATCTGGTCCCTGCTCAACCCAATCCTCCTTATGCCTTTTGGTGTCAATAATCATGCGATAAGCTAATTTATCAGAAAAAGGCCAGTTTTCTCAAAGTGCTAGGACCAAAAGTCTGCATTTCTGCTAGTGTTTATGGGAATTGATCTGATCACTTCGATATCCATCAGTATAAAGAACTTTTCAAGATTCTGAAGATCCCATCTTGTAGATGTGTGTTGTGTCACCCATGTAGGTGGATCAGCACCTACATTTTCTTTCGAACAAGCAATAGGACACATTGATATACTCCTCGGCAACCAATTATCGTTCCATGGATGAGTGTCCCCGCCTGTACCAATTATGCGTACTAAAACCCTGCTATAGAATATCTTGTCCTTTTAGAATAGACCGCCAAACTTTTGACGGATGAGAGCCTGTTGTCGCCCCATTAGTACATCACTTGTAGGATATATACGACCTTTAAAATTCGTGCACTTAACGTCTCCGGGTTCTGCAGCAGTATCGACGCATGGCGTGCCAAAAGAGCAAGATTAAACAACTCAATGTCACTAAAGCCAAACCCTCCAGCATATTTAGGTGTAGTCATCTGATCCTAGGATACCCAACACGTTTTTCTTTGTCCATATCGACTCCCCCACCAGAAGTTTCGCAAGAAGGCATTGATACTTTGACAAAGTCCAGCCGGTAGCTTAAATCAAGACATAGAGAATGTAGGAATTGCCTGAGCTACCGATTTGATTAAAATATTCTTACCTCCAGACAAAGGATCAACTTCATACATCCTTGAACCCTCGTCCAGATTCGGTCTTTCAAATACTTGAAAGAACCATTGATAGATTTGCCAACATCGGAAGGCATACCAAGGTATTTGTCATTGAGTGATTCAAAAAGAACATTTAGTCTTTGCTTCATCACATTGCGCAAGGTCTCCGGACACCCCCTTGCTGAGGAGGTGGTTAACTGCGGGAGCAGAACTCGCCACCTTAAGACCTTGAAGATTCGATGATTGATCAACACTTCTCGATTTTAAAAAGCACAAAAGGCCCTTTGCTGTAAGAGAAAACAAATACGAAGAAATCGGATACCCTGTCGAATGCCACGCGTTGGTTTAAAGGAGTCCAACGGCACACCATTAAACAAAACTGAAAATAACACTGTAAATATCATCTACATTACTTTTTGTACCCAGTTTTCATGAACTCCAAGTGGTAAGCCTGGAATGATGGGGAGTGCAGCCTGTCGGGCCGCACAGGGTCCATAATTTTGGGAGCCCAAAATTGCCGCGTAGGTCTATATATACTTATAAGGGTCTGGCAGTGGAAGAAAAATGGGTAGGCCAACCGGTTGGGCCTGTACGCCTGTGCGAAGTGCAAAATGCTAAACGTGGCTGCAACCAGGCCTTGCGCCGCCCTCATCTGCGAATAATTTAGCCAAAACTGAATCCACCAATCAAAATCCAACTCGCTCACTGCGTCTTTTCTTCTCCGCCTAGGTGTACTTTCTAAAGTACCTGCTGCTGCATTCGTTTAGTCTTGTTTTATTTGTCTTTTTTAACTTGTGTTTCAAGAATCAAGATGGGAGATTCGGAGTCATAATGGAAATTCTGTTAAATATAACCTAGCTTTGGTAGATGCACTATAAGGTAGCACTTGTAGATCTGAGAGGGAGAGAGAGAGAGAGAATGGTACTACCTGCACCCTGGCTCGACAAGCATGAGCCAGAGGGGATCCCGGTACTAGTGCCGGAGTTGGACCTGCCGTCGTTAGCCATGGGGAGAAAAGGGCGACGGCGTGGGTGTGCGGTGGTGGCGGTGCTTCCCGTCGGCTCGCGCTAACCCTAGATCGGTAGGGGTGTAGGTGGGGTGATGGCACAGCGGCGAACCTCGTACCGTGCGCTGCCAGCTTCCCACCACTTTATATAGCGCGGCGACAGGGGCCCACCCACCAGATGAGGTTGGGGCGCCCCCGATCAGGGCGCGGATAAGGGACTCCGTTCGGCCGTTGGGCTCGAACAGGGAGAGATCTATCTAACATTCTCCCCCTTGATCTCGACTTTACTTTTAACTTTATACTCTACTCGTTTCATCACAGATCGATACATAGAGCATGTTTCATCGTCTCAGCTCAATTGCCGATAGAATCAGACATCCACTATATACCTTTCTATTTTGAAACAAATCATGTTACTTTTGGGCCTCTATAGTCCAGGAATCATAGGCTTTCTATTAAACCCATGCCGGCTATGTGTTCCTTGAACACATTGGGTGGTAAGCCTTTCGTTAGCGGATCCGCAAGTATATCCTTTGTCCTTATATGCTCGAGTCTTATAGTTTGATCCTGAACTTTGTCCTTCACAACATAATACTTTATATCTATAGACTTTTTAGCATTACTCGACTTGTTGTTGTGAGCATAGAATACTGCAGGCTCGTTGTCACAGTACATCTTTAGTGGCCTGCTGATGCAGTCAACCACTTTCAAGTCGGGCAAAAATTTCTTTATCCATAATGCGTGTCCCATGGCCTCATAACATGCTATAAATTCTGCATACATCGTAGATGATGCAACTATTGACTGTTTGGCGCTTCTCCACGAAATAGAACCTCCTTCGAGAGTAAAGACATACCCTGTCGTGGACTTTCTGTCGTCTTTATCTCCCGCAAAATCTGCATCTGAATACCCTTTTATTTCTAGGGAATCAGATCTTTTATATGTTAGCATGAGGCCTTTTGTGCCTTGCACATAACGCAAAGCTTTCTTTACCATCTTCCAGTGCTCTATGCCTGGATTCTCTTGATATCTACCGAGTACCCTGGTGATAAAATCTAAGTCAGGGCGAGTGCATACTTGTGCATACTGTAAGCTTCCAACGGCCGAAGCATATGGTACTGACTTCATTTGATCGATCTCGTATTGATTGTTTGGACATTGGGATTTCCCAAAACTATCGCCCTTGACTATGGGAGAAGGTGTTGCATTACTCGCATGCATATTGTATTTCTTTAGAATCTTTTCACAATACGCTTTCTGCGACAGTCCTAACACTCCATTCTTTCTATCTCGGTGAATTTCTATGCCCAAAACATAAGAAGCTTCACCAAGGTCTCTCATGTCAAAATTTGATGACAAGAACTTCTTTGTCTCTAGTAGTAGACTAACATCACTGCTGGCAAGAAGTATGTCATCCACATACAGAATTAGGAAAATATATTTCCCACTTTTGAACTTTGCATAAATGCAGTTGTCCTCAACATTTTCCTTGAATCCAAATCTTTTAATTGTATCATTAAACTTTAAATACCACTGCCTAGAGGCTTGCTTTAACCCATAAATGGATTTCTTTAGGCGGCATCCCATATGTTCCTTCCCCTCCATGAAAAAACCCTTGGGTTGTTTCATGTAAACATTTTCTTCTAAATCTCCATTTAGAAATGTCGTCTTAACATCCATTTGATGCAACTCTAAATCAAAATGTGCAACTAGTGCCATGATGATTCTGAAGGAGTCCTTACATGAGACCGGAGAAAAGGTCTCATTGTAATCTACGTCTTCTCTTTGCGTAAAGCCTTTTGCCACAAGTCTAGCTTTGTACTTGTCTACATTCCCATTGGAGTCATACTTTGTTTTGTAGACCCATTTGCATCCTACTGTTTTGGATCCTTTAGGAATTTCCTCTAAGTCCCAAACATTGTTGGAACTCATTGATTTCATTTCATCTTCCATTGCCTCCACTCACTTGGCTGAGTGAGGGCTACTCATGGCTTCTTCATATGAGGTAGGATCACCCTCCATATGAACTACGTTGTAGACTTTGCAAATTTCTTTGGAAATGGCTGGTCTTCGTTCTCTTTTAGACCTTCTGAGTTTATCAGACTCTTTCTCATTTCTTGCCTCGGGTTCAGGCACATCTACAGTATGTGGCTATTCTGGCTCCCTTTCGTGCTCAACAGTGGGTTCAAGTGGCTCCTGATGGACAGGTTCCTAACTTTTGCCCATTGTTGTCACGTGTGGAGTCACAACAGGTGCCGGCACCACAACCTCAGGGGTTGTAGATGGTAGCACAACAGGTAGCGAGAAAAATGGCTCCTGAGTCATCGGATTAGGTGCATGCACCCTCTTCTCCTCAAGATCAATTTCCCGAGCTACAGTGCTCCCTCTCATCAATTCGTCCTCCAAGAAGACTGCATGTCTCGTTTCTACAAACTTTGTGTATCTGTCAGGACAGTAGAAACGATAGCCTTTTGACTTATCTGGATAGCCAATGAAGTGGCAAGATACTGTTTTTGGGTCTAACTTTGCAATGTTTGGATTGAAAACTTTTGCCTCAGCTGGGCCCCCCCAGACCCTCAAGTGGTGCAGAGAGGGGACTCTGCCTGTCCACAATTCATACAGTGTTTTGGGCACCGACTTACTTGGTACTCTGTTGAGAATGTGAATGGCGGTTTTAAGCGCCTCCATCCACAATCCCAATGGGAGGGTGGAATAGCTCATCATGCTGCGCACCATATCCATGAGGGTACGGTTACGCCTTTCAGCTACTCCATTTTGCTGAGGTTCGCCCGCCATAGAATACTGGGCGACTATTCCATTTTCCTGTAGGAACCTTGCAAAAGGTCCTGGAACTTGACCATATGGAGTATGCCGACCGTAGTACTCCCCCCACGATCGGACCGAACTATCTTAATTCTTTTATCATGCTGATTTTCTACTTCAGCCTTAAAAAATTTAAATTTATCCAATGCTTCAGATCTTTCTTTAATTGGATAAATATAACCATATCGGGAGTGATCATCCGTGAATGTTGTGAATGAATCATAGCCATCCACACTTTTCACCGGAAACGGTCCACAAATATCCGTGTGGATTATTTCTAGTGTAGCTATACTTCGGTTTGCACCCTTTTTAATTTGTTTTACATACTTTCCTTTAATGCAATCTATGCATTGTTCTATGTCTGAGAACTCTAACGAAGGAAGAACGTCATTCTTAACGAGGCTTTATTCGTCCCCTCGAAATATGGCCTAATCTGCAGTGCCATAACTTCGATGAGTCAAGAGTTCGCTTTCTTTTCTTTTGATCTTTGTTCGACAAGGGAACTTGTTCATTCACATCACACACAGAAAATACTTTCTCATGCAAAGATAATAAATATAGCTTGTCATGTAGGGTAGCAACACCAACACAAGTATCTTTCAACCAAATGGCACATTTGCCATGTCCAAAATAGCACTCATACGAATCTTTGTCCAAGCACGATACACTTATTAAATTTCTATGAATGGAAGTAACAAAAAGAACATCCTTAAGCAAAAGAGAAGAGCCATCAGCCAGCTCCAGAGGAATGTCGCCAACAGCCTCCACTTATGCTTCAATCCCATTCGCCACTTCAATGAGTCTTTCTCTTTTTGGCAAAATCCTTGTCGAATGGAACCCCTGTAAAGAGTTGGCAACATGAACAGTTGCACCAGAGTCAATCCATCAAGTAGAACTAGAAAACTTTTCATACAGAGTCTCATTAATAAAAGAGACTATATCTTTACCTTTTTGGCGATTATGGACTTCAGCCATACTGGACAATCCTTCTTGTAGTGGCCAACCTTTTTGCAGTGGTGGCACTGGTCTTTTTCCCCAGGGGTGGAGTGTTGGTACTGGTGCTGGTGCTGCTGTGGGCCCTTGCCATGTGGCTTGGAAGGTGAGCCACCATGGTTACTGTTGGTGAAGTTCCTCTTCCTATTGTCCTTCACATAGTTCAAGGAACCACCGTGAAGAGACTTCAGCCTCTCTTCCTCTTGGAAGCACATCCCAATGGTCTTTTCAATGTCCCACTTTTCAGGGGACATGTTATAGTTGATTACGAAGTTCTCGAATGGCTGTGGAAGAGAGGCCATGACCAGGTGCACCAGAAGGGCAGGCTTTAGCTCGAGGTCCTCATCCATGGGCTTCAGCTTGGCCGCCATGTTTGACATCCTTAAGATGTGCTCTCTTATGCCATGTGGCCCTCCCGTGTACTTTTCTGTCACCAGCTGTTTTAACAGCTGGGTTGCATACATCTTTGAAGAGCCAGTAAACTGGCTCTTTATCTTTGCAAGGTATTCACCCACATAGGCACGCTCTCCAATTGAGCCCACTATAGCGTTCTCAATTGTGTTCTTTATAAAAGCCAAACATTTCTTATTGGCGTTCACCCACTTTTGATTGTCTATCGAGTAGGCCAGCTCCAAAGGAGCATGGTCCCTCTTTCTTTTTTCAAATGCAGCACTTTCCTCAGCATCACCCCTCACAGGGTCAGCAGGCTTGACTGGTTGCTTGGTGTCAACCACCCAGTCCACTTCGGCGCATACAAACGCCAGATCAACCTTTTGCCTCCATTCGGAGTAGTTGTCCCCCCTTAGCAGTGGGATGTCCTTCAAGCAGCTCATGAGGTTGAGACCTCCTGAAAATCATAAAATATGTGAGATAACCAAAACAACTGTATGCCTTAATCCAACGTTGGTATAAATTAAGCATGCAATTGTTTGTGCCATCTAAAATTACATCACCGTTGGGTAGAAATAAAATTAAATGCACCTTTAATACTCAATGAAAAAGATCATGATCATGTTTATCAATAACGTTGGTCAATTAATAACATGGGACACAATCATCTTTAATTACTTTGTCACATCTTTTTAAAACAGAATTTAAACAAACTTTATTGCATTCATGCAATTTGAATCAACTATTTGCAGCGGAAAACATTATTACAACATTCATAAACTTTGATAACTTTGCAGAAAAATTCTGCCTTTATTCCATTTTCTAGTCAAATATTCACTTGAAATAAATAGACCAGAAAAACTATATAAAAAACTGTCCAAACTTGATATAAAACATCAAAAAACAACTTCTGTAAAATAAATAAACAGAAACAAAAACTGTACTGAAAAGTCTAGCGCGTCCCAGCGGCCCAGCGCTATCTGTCGCACGGGCGCGGTCGCTGGAGGCGCCAGCGGCCCGCGGCCTAGCCCGCCAAAACCAACCCCCAGCAGCCCACAGCCTGCCTCCGCGTGCGGCTGCTATCTGACGCGCACGCGTCCGCGTGCTGCCCGCGCAGCAGCGGCTCGGTGCAAGGCCTCGCGGCCCACATGGCCCAGCAGCCCTGCACCCCCCCCCCCGCGTCCGCAGCCCACCACGCCGATCAATCCTGGCCGCCCATTTCCTCTACCCTAGATCCTATGGCTGCCCGCGCCCCTCGGAGGGTTAAAACCAGCCCGCGTCGCAGCACCCCTGGAAACCCTAGTCACTTTCCCCTCCCAGTCCCCAGCTCCTCTCTCTCTCCGGCGGCGGCCTCCCGCGAGGTTTGAGGCGAGGTGGCGCCGCCCGGCGCAGCCGGCGGCCCCCTCCCTCTCCTAGCGTGTTGGTCCCTCCCTTCCTCTTATGCTTGCTCCGCGCCGCGGCGCGCGACCGTCCTGCGCGCGACGAGTAGGGAGAAGGCAGTGATGGAGGCGCTCTGGCTCTCTGGCGGCGCTGGGGAGGCGAGGAGGCCGTCCGTCCGGCGACTGCGCCGACGATGGTCCCCTCCTTCTCCTACGCCGCCACCTCTTCTCTTTTTCCCTTCTGTCCACCCCCCACCCCCTTTGATTCGAGGCAGAGAGGAGAGACAGCGACGAGCGGCGGGGCCGCTGCCCCCTTCTTCCCCCCTTGACGGCGGTGCGTCCACCCGAGGGTGGGCGCACGCTCGTCAAGCGGCGCAGTGGTGGGGCTACTCTCCCGGCGCACGGCGGCGGCCGGCGTTCCCTTCCCCCCCCTTTTTTTTCTTGACTTTTCTTTTGGGGTGTTCTTTTGGATCTGGGGAGGGTTTTTACTTAGCTTTTGCATGCGGGATGCTTAGATCTAGGCCTTTACTTTGCCCCCGAAGGGGGTTTGTTCTTCTTCTAGATGTCTCCACTAGGGATGCCCTTCTAGATCGAGAGGAACGACGCGGCTATAGGGCAGGCGCACTTTGGGGAGTTTTAGATCTAGGGTTTTCTTTTCTTTTGCACTTTCTGTTTCTACCAAAAGAACTAGAGCTAGAAACGTGCTCTGATACCATTGTTAAATCTAACCTAGCTTTGGTAGATGCACTATAAGGTAGCACTTGTAGATCTAAGAGAGAGAGAGAGAGAGAGAGAGAGAGAATGGTACTACCTGCACCCTGGCTCGACAAGCATGAGCCAGAGGGGATCCCGGTACTAGTGCCGGAGCTGGATCCGCCGTCGTTAGCCATGGGGAGAAAAGGGCGACGGCGTGGGTGTGAGGTGGTGGCGGTGCTTCCCGTCGGCTCGCGCTAACCCTAGATTGGTAGGGATGTAGGTGGGGTGATGGCACAGCGGCGAACCTCGTACCGTGTGCTGCCAGCTCCCCATCACTTTATATAGCGCGACGACAAGGGCCCACCCACCAGATGAGGTTTGGGCGCCCCCGATCAGGGCGCGGATAAGGGACTCCGTTCGGCCGTTGGGCTCGAACGGGGAGAGATCTATCTAACAAATTCATCCACGAGATGTCCAAAATCAGAAGAGAAAAGAAAAGGACCTCCACCTGAGTAAGTATAAATTATAATACTGCTTATCCAATTGCTATTAAAATTTTACGACATATATACTCTCTATCCTAAAATAAATGATTTGAATTTGTCTAAATTCGAATGCACATTTTTAGAGTTTCACACGGATCCTGAATTTTGTTTGCCCGGCCTTGGAGTGGATAATACCACCCCCACGTCGTTCTCCCCTCCTCTATCCTCTGCACACACACCTGCATCCTCTCCCTCTCCATATCGTTCTTGCACGTAGCAACGACGTGTGTAATATGTCACTATCAACCACCGACGCAGCGTATCATTGCTGTAGTCAGACCTGAGCCCTGCCGAACATGTCATCTAATCTGTTGTGTTGCTCTTCTTCTCCATGCCAAAGGAAGCAATAAAGAGAGCCTATTGTTGAGCGCATCAACCCTGTCGTCCCCGACTCTAGTCGTCATCCTAGCAGAGTAGCAGTTGCTTCGGCCTCCACCGAGCGCACCAAAACCTTCCTAGTGAGTTTCTTATTCAGATGGAACCCATCCTCTTCTCTTCTTTGAGTCTTCGTCCTGCCGAGCGCCGTCGCACTTCGTAGATCGGATGGTCACCGACGATGCCTCCGGTGACCATCGACCATGTGTCATTCCTGTTTGATGTGGGGGCAAAGGCCCGCTTCAGATCCGCATGACGCCGTTCTCCTACGCTCGTTCCTCCGCCGTTATGGCGCATGACCGATGAGCCTTCCGTGCATGCCCTCCTTAACCGAGTTTTTTTTGAAACCTCATATATTAGGCATGCAAGCCGCCTCATTAAAACCTTCCAATCCTCTTAGGTACCCTGGTAAGGAAAAATATAGGCTTCACAACAGCCATCCGAGACTGTCAGTTACCACACACCACATCATCAATTATTGTGGGTCTGACCTATCAGAAAGAGCGTCGGGCAGTCACATCATTGGAGATGGCGAGGCTTCTCTTAACACTCCACAATAAAATAAAATTCCACAACACATCAATTATCATCCTTAACGATTAGTATGAATCGACTAATTTTGGGAAGAAATTATGTTTATAAGGGAACGCATAAATACGATAAAGAGAAAATAGCCTTATCTTATTTTATAAGGAATTATCTCTTAGCTAAAGGGATAGCCTTCTATTTTTTAATACTGGATCCTTCAACTAAGGAAAATCCGATGCGACAAGTCTAAGAGAAGACTGATGTCAGAGCATCTCCACTTGCCTATCCAAGAGGCCGATCCGGACGCCGAATTTCAGTCCGGACGCCGAAAACTGCCCAGTCGCGTACCCAAGGAACTGTTTTCGACCGGATTTCAGCCATTTTTGGTCCGGACTACTCAGGCCGAACCCAGGTTTCCGGGTACGCCCGGGGAACGCCGGACTCAGCGATATCGGCGAAAAAAAACAAAGCGGCGCGTGGACCCGCCGAGTCAGTGACGTAAGCCGAGTCGTCGTCATCCTCGGAACAACGCGGTGACCGCCGGGCAATAACTGCCTGTCGCGTCGGCCACGCGTCGCCGATTTATGGCGCCACCGTCGCCGCCTCGGCTCCCGCGACGGACCGGCGGTCACTAACTTCCCGCCGTTTCCACTTTTCCCACCCTCGCCGCTACACCCCTCCCGCCCTCGCCGCGCACATCGGCCTTTATAAGCCATACTCCTCGCCGGAGATCTTCACACTCTCTCACAACTTCCCCCACCCACAAGCCCAACTCCGGCGAGCTCTCACCTTTTCCCCCTTCTCTCACCATGGGCGAACGCTACCCCGGCGACGGCGCTGCGGCGAACGGCTTCGGCCGGAGCACCCTCCAAACTTGGGAGGCGCGCATGCTGTACGAGGCGGGGTACAAGGAGCCGCCGGACACGCGGATGCCTCCGGGGTGGACGCTGAGCGCCGGCGGCACCCCAATACCGCCGGGGCCGACGCCGGAGGAGCTGCCGTATGATGTACAAGAGTACATCGCCGGCATGGACAACCCCGCCGAAGCGGTGAGCGCCGACGACCTCGTCTACTGGGCGAACTTCTTCGAGGAGTGGCGCCAACAGGAGCTCGCCCACCACGAGGGGCCGTCGAACGAGTCCCCGCCGGCGTGCAAAACCTCGGCAGGGCGCCGGCGTTGGTGGAGCACACCGGGGCAGACGCTCGCCGCCGTGCTGGAGCACATCAACCGCGGGAACACTCCGCGGCTCGGCTTCCCGCGCAACCCGATGCCGGCGGCCATGACGGGTCGGCGTGCTCCGACGAACTGGGCGTCGAGGAGGATGGCGAGCATGAGCTCGTCCTCCTCCGCTTCGGAGTCCCACTCTTCCGGCAGCGCACCGCTTCGCACGCCGACGGCCGTGAAGCGCGAAGCTGTCTCGCCGGCGCGTTCGTCGCCGCGGAAACGCGCGCGCAGAAACGTTCCAGCTCAGCAGCAGCGTCGTGTCCAGCCAGGGAGAAGATTTGCCCCAGGGAATTAACTCAACCGCAATGGCCGTCTTTTTCTCATGCATGCTGAAGAAGCTCAGGAAGCGCCAGACGTCGTGCTGGGTATATTTTCTGTTAATTCAGTACTTGCAAGAGTATTGTTTGATTCTGGTGCATCGCATTCATTTGTCACCGAAGAATTTGCTTGCACTAGTAAAATTCAACCAACCAAATTGAAGCATGTGATGATTGTACAAATTCCCGGATCAACCACCAAGGCTAGGCAAATTTGCAAAGCCGTCCCTATCCGAATTCATGGCATAGATTTTTATGCTAACCTAATCGTACTCGGAACTAAAGGTTTGGAAGTAGTACTAGGAATGGATTGGATGTCCAAACATAAATGATTGATTGACTGTGCCAAGAAAGCCATTACCATGACTAGTACCACCGGAATATCAGTCGAGCATATATCTGAAACCTTACCTCGCCAATTCAAGTGTAACAAGAGTATAGTCCAACCTACCATTGACCAAGTTCGGATAGTCTGTGAATACCCTGATGTATTTCCAGATATTTTGCCCGGTATGCCCCCAGATCGGGATATCGAGTTTATCATCGAACTAATCCCCGGAACAGGACCCATAGCCCAGAGACCCTATAGTATGAACCCGTCAAAACTAGTAGAACTGAAGAAGCAACTGGATTCCATGTTGGAAATCGGATTGATTCAACCAAGTGCGTCCCCATGGAGATCACCTGTCTTGTTTGTGGACAAGAAGGATGGAGATAACCGTTTGTGTACGGATTATCGGAAGTTGAATGATGTCACCATCAAGAACAAGTACCCCTTGCCTAAGATAGAAGATTTGTTTGATCAGTTGACCGGAGCCCAGGTGTTTTCTAAGATCGATCTTAGGACTGGCTATCATCAACTCAAAATTCGTGCAGAGGATATTCCAAAGACTGCCTTTACCACCAGATATGGATTGTATGAATATACAGTCATGTATTTTGGATTAACCAATGCCCCCGCTTACTTCATGAACCTCATGAATAAGATTTTTATGGACTTCCTGGATAAGTTTGTCGTTGTTTTCATTGATGACATTCTGATTTATTCCAAATCAGAAGAAGAACATGAGCTACACCTAAGGACCATTCTTGGAACCCTTAGAGAGCATCAGTTGTATGCAAAATTTAGCAAATGTGAATTCTGGTTACAGGAAGTAGGATTCCTCGGTCACATTGTATCAGCCGGAGGAATTGCCGTTGACCCTGCCAAAGTGAAAGATGTAGAAGATTGGCAAGCCCCCACCACTCAAACCCAAGTTCGCGCTTTTCTCGGATTGGCGGGATATTACCGCAAATTTGTAGAAGGATTCTCTAGTATCGCCCGACCCATGACCCAATTGCTGAAGAAGGACAAGAAGTTTGAATGGACCGACAAATGTGAAGCGAGTTTTCAAGAACTCAAGAAGAGATTGATTTCAGCCCCAATCTTGATCATGCCGGATATCACGAAGCCCTTCGATGTGTATTATGACGCATCCAAGATTGGTCTCGGATGTGTGCTAATGCAAGAAGGCAAAGTTATATCTTATCTATCGCGACAATTGAAGCAACATGAACAAAATTACCCAACCCATGACCTCGAACTCGCAGCCGTAGTTCTAGCCCTGAAGACATGGAGACATTACCTGATGGGAAACCGTTGTGAGATTTATTCGGATCACGAGAGCCTAAAGTATATATTCACTCAGAAGGAGCTGAATATGAGGCAGAGAATATGGATTGATCTAATCAAGGATTACGACCTGGACATTCACTATCACCCTGGTAAAGCCAACGTGGTAGCCGATGCCCTTAGCAGATTGCCGTGCCACTTGAACTCCATGATTTTGAAGGAGCAACCAAGTTTGCACAAAGAGATGGAAGATTTTCGAGTGGAATTAGTAAGTGAAGGATTTTTGGCTAGCATAGAACTTCAGCCCACTTTGATCAGTCAAATTAAAGAGGCGCAGAAAGGAAATGCTAGTATCGACAGAATCAAGTGTTGTATCGGTATAGGCAAAGTACCCTGATTCACCGAGGATGAAGAAGGAGTTTTGTGGTACAAAGGACGCCTTTGTGTACCAGCAGATTCGGAGTTGAAAGAAGTTATCTTGAAGGAGGCTCATGATACTCTTTATTCTATCCATCCCGGAGGAACTAAGATGTATCAAGATTTGAAAGAGCAATTTTGGTGGCATAAGATGAAGAGAGAAATCGGAAGCTATATCGCCAAGTGTAATATATGTCAGCGAGTCAAGGCCGGACATCAAAGACCCGCTGGATTGTTGCAACCTTTGCAAATTCCGGAATGGAAATGGGATTCTGTAGGAATGGACTTTATCACTGGAATACCTACTTCTAGTAGGGGAAATGACTTGGGTCATAGTGGACAGATTGTCCAAAATCGCCCATTTCTTTCCCGTTAAAACTACCTATCAGAGTTCGAAGCTAGCGGAGTTGTACATCGCTAGGATCGTTAGTTTGCACGGAGTCCCCAAGAATATCGTATCGGATCGAGGAACTCAGTTTACCTCAAGGTTCTGGAAGAAAGTCCAAGAAGGTTTAGGAACCCGCCTAGATTTCGGTACCGCGTATCACCCTCAGACCGATGGACAAACGGAGCGAGTAAACCAAATACTCGAAGATATGCTTAGAGCATGTGTGCTAGAATATGGATCCAAGTGGGAAGACTGTCTGCCGTTTGCAGAATTTTCATACAACAATAGTTACCAAGCCAGTTTGCAAATGGCCCCATTTGAATTCATGTACGGAAGAAAGTGCCGCACCCCTTTGAACTGGTCGGAAGTAGGAGAGAGTCAGATTTTCGGACCCGACATCCTACGAGAAGCAGAAGAGAAGGTTCACAAGATTCGTGAGCACCTCAAGACCGCCCAATCCCGACAGAAGAGTTACGCCGACAAGAGACGTCGAGACCTCGCCTTCAACATCGGAGATTTTGTTTATCTGAAAGTGTCGCCATTGAAGGGAATGCAGCGTTTCCAACTCAAAGGAAAGTTAGCCCCCAGATATATCGGACCTTTCAAAATTTTGAACCGTCGAGGAGAAGTATCTTATCAACTGGAACTACCTGAAGAGATGTCAGCTGTGCACAATGTGTTCCATATCTCGTTACTTCGCAAATGTCTCGAAGTCCCCGAGAAGACCGAAGTGTTCAAGAATATCGATCACCGGACCATAGAGATCAACGATGACCTAACCTATCCCAAAGTACCCATCCGTATATTGTAAGAAGCCTTTCGAACTACCAGAACCCGAAGCATCAAGTTTCTCAAGATTCAGTGGAGCAACCACACAGAAGAGGAAGCTACCTGGGAACGCGAAGATCACATCAGGACGGAGTTTCCAGATCTCTTCAAATCCTAGGTAATCTTTTTGTCCTTTTTCAAATCTCGGGACGAGATTTTGTTTAAGGGGGGAAGGTTTGTAACATCCCAAAAATACCAAACTTAGATCATCAAACACTAATCATCAAGATTAGGGTTAACAAAAACTTTTCTAAATGAATTCATGAATGCATGTATATGTGTATGCATGGATTTTGAATTTCTTTAAAAACCACCTTGTTTGTGTGATCCATTGCTTGTAAAATGTTTCTTAGGTGAAATAAACATCATCTAAAACATTTCCCACACTTTTCCTAAAGACAAGTAAATCAAAACAAATATATTAAGTGAATGGTCATTTTGACCAATTTAACTCCCATGCCTACTTTGGCTGTCTCAAACTTTCAAAACCTAACAAAAACTTTTCTGGATCTTTGCACCCCTTGAATGTACTCATAACAAAGTATCAAGGCCCACTTTGTGATCATCCAAAAACTTTCAAATGCATAGTTTAAATGACAATTCAAAATTGAATCTTCTTCATATGGGAAGATCCCACTTTTTCAAAACCCACTCAAACAAGCTCAACTTTCAAAACCCAAGCATCTGCAGACTCACCAGAACCAAGCTAGCAAACCCACCAAAAATCATGTCAAAATTCAAAACTTGATTTCATGCGGCCATTTCATCAAACAGGTTGCAGACACAAATCAAACACTATAGTGTGCAGTGTTTTGAGCCTAACTTGTTCCCTAGTTAGCTCAGACACAACTCAGTAGATCATCTAGAAAGATTAGCCCAACACTAGCACTCATGTGAGCTTGCCATTGTCATTAATGGTGAACAGCCGAGCACCTCCATGTCACCCCATTGTGGACAGCAGGCTAGAGGAAGAACTAGCCGTGCCAACCTTGTCTGGGAGGCAGCCCACCGTCCACCGCCACTGCCTGTCCCAGCCGCGAGCGTTGCCAAGCCCTGGACCACGCGCACAAGACATGCCCAGACCATGCCGAGCGTGCGCCAGAGCGCCACCCTCGACCAGCATCCACAGATCGCGCGCCGCCCTCACCGCGTGCACACACGATCACCACCGACCCAGGAGACCACCAGACATCCCCGTTTGCCGCCCCGTGCCATACAGCCACCGACCGCCGTCGAAGACGCCGCCTCTGCCGCGCAGAGCACCGCCCGTTCCAGACCAAACCACACCGCCCCATGCCTTGCGACCATGTCGTTGAGCATCGCCAGGAGACACAGCACCGTCCCCTACCCTTGCCCATGCCTATAGCCGCATGTAACGTCGCCCCCGACGAGCTCACCGTGCGCCCCGACGGTCCCCTCGCTCGACTATAAATAGAGGCCACCCCCGCACGATTTCTTCACACCATCTCACTCCCCTCTCCCCACTGAGCGTGCCACACCATTCTCAGAGCAAGGCGAGCACCACCCCGCCGGAATTTCACTGGAGCCTGCCGCTGCCGGAGAAGAAGGGAGCCAGCGATTGGAGCCGCCCCAGGAGAAGCCACCAGTACCAGGAGGATCGTCGTCGTCGACTTCGTCGTTCGCCCGCCTCGCCGACCCTCGCCCGTACCCCGGTGAGCCCCCAGCACCCCTCACTGGCCGCGCTAGGTTTCGTTCTCATCGGAGTTGTCTCGCGTCGACGATGACCCCCAGCCGTTGGATTAGAACTAGATCGAACGATCCACGTTGCCCCATACCGCTTCGCCCAGCCCCGTGTCACTGACGAGTGGAGACACCCACTTAAGCAGCCCGCGGGAGCACTGCGCTTAGCAGGCCGGCCCGTTAGAATTTCCCCCGCAGCCCAGCAATTCAAATTAAATCTTTTTCTATTTCAATTCAAAAACACTTCAGCACCCAACTTCAAAAATCAACCCAGATCGATTCAGTGCACCAAATTGGATGAAACCAATTTTGTTGGAAAGGTCTGTGAATGCTTAATCCAAGACCGTTGGATTCAAGTCATTTGGATCTGTAGATCACCCATAGTAAAAATAATAAGGCAGAAGCTTTTCTGCATTCAAACATTTTTCAAATTTCAACCATAAAATCTTTTGAGTTGATTCCAACTCTCAAAAATCACATTAAACCATACCTTTCAGAATATATAAAAATATATAGGTTTACTTGCAGAAATAATGTTCAAGTAATAAAAGAATGCTACATAAGCATTTCTAGCCACTTTAATTAATTAAAATAAAAGGGTAAAACCTTATTAAATTGTGACACCACTTTAAATCACATTCCCATGGACTACAATATGTGGTGATGACATGTGTCAACAGGATCCCATGTTTGGTTTGGAGAATATTAAATCTTAAGTAGTTTTTCAATGAGTAGAAATTACTTTTCTAAAAATAAAAAGTTTTAAACCAAGCTTTAACCTTGTAATGTTAGAGGTGATGCTAGATCATCTATAGGACCCTTGTGTGTGATGATTGCAAGTAGTTAAGTATTGTTTGGTGATTGTGTACCTCGTATTTATTCATAGACGCTAGTACCGACCAAGGATACGAGGAGGAAGGAGGATACTACGAAGAGGAAGCCGAGGAGAACTTCAACCACTGCTCTGCACAAGGCAAGCTAATTACTATGCAAGCCTAATACTACTAGTGAATGTGCAAGCTAACCCTTGCCAGATACCCTACTGATGCCACAAACCCATACTTGTGATATGACTACTATATGCCTTAAGCATATGTGATCATACCCACTTGATAAACCAATCCTAGTTTTACTTGCAAGCTTCTTACTTTATTTCTTTATCAAAGCTTACTTAGAGTCTACCTAAGAGTTTGGTAGATACTAGACAGTTGTGCTGAAGGTTGCATCAAGAGCATAAAATTTGGCCTAAGCTAAAAACCTTGATATCAGCCTAAGATATAAGGTTGGACTTAGTGAAACTCCACTAGTACAACCCCTCATTAGTACTACCCCCACCTATAGATGCTAGTGCTAAGCATAAAACTTGATCAACTTTTAGATGGGAATACTTGATGGAAAAATGGTTATGAAAACCTTGGAATGATGGATCATTCTATTAAAATGTTTTGGACATGTGTTTCCAAACACTTGATGATTCTGGTAATAAAAATGTTGAGGCATGAGGCTTAGCCCCTTATAAAACTGATGGTTGTCTGGATGCGATACCATTCTAATTTTATCGTACAACCACAATACCCGAATATTGGGTAGGGCTTGACTGGAAACTTATATACCTTAGTATTAGTTCCCTCACGGCCAAGGTCTGAACTGAGGCTACCTTGTGAAGATTGTCCACCTGTGTAGTACCCAAGATGACAGTGGTCATGGTTGGGAGGCCAAACTCACAGGAGAGGTGCTTATACTAGGGCGTGTAATTGAAAGGTTATGATTGATTATCCGCATACTGAGTATGGTGAATTCAGGATTTGTTCCTAACGGATGTATCGAATGTTGTGGTGAAAGTGTACAATCTCTGCAGAGTGTCAAACTATTCGAATAGCCGCGTCCGCGGTTATGGACAGTTGGAGTGGCCATACTGTTCCCCCGTCAGACTTTTCAAAACGACTTGTGAAATGAATTGAGACTTTGACTTGACCACAACAAAGTTGTGACCTGGATTACAAGATCCCACTTAGGAGTTATAAAATTGTGACTAGCTTTGGAACTTAGTAAAGATAAACCTGGCTTTTTGAAAAATAACCCTAGAGCCTAGTGTCCTATTATCCAAAAACCCCTTACCTGTTAGTATTAGTTTGCGAGTACTTAAAGAGTACTCATGGCTTTGTCCCTGGCTATTCCCATGGCCAGACTATGAAGAGGAGTACCTGGAAGATGGACCCCAGGAAGGTTACGACAACTAGGATCATCTCCCATCGTCAGCATTGCCTGTGACCCCGAAGATGGACCGTCGCCTACGCTACCGTTATTATTATGTATTCCGCTGCTTGATGTTGTATTAAGAACTGGATCATGAGATCCCTATTCGTGTAAGAACTTATGTATCGTTTGTAATGGATGAAGTACTATGGTATCCAATTCTGTTATGTCTCGCAAAAATGGTAATCCTGGGATTGCGATGTATGGCATAACAGGCATCTAGGATTGAAAAATCCGGGTGTTGACATAGGAGAAGGCGGAGCATCAACGCATCCTCGGCCTGCAGCAGCAGGCCGAGGTGCAGGCCGCACGGCGTCGGGCGCTGTCTAGGCGTGAGCTCGCCTACCAGGACGCCCCGCTCTACGTCCTGGACGACGACGACGACGAGGACGCAAGGCCGTCCTACCTGCCATGGAGGTGCGGCGTCCCTGGCCAGGGCAGCTCCCGCTAGAACCAGCCGCCGAGCGACGACGACGACGGCGGCGGCGAGGATGATGGCCAGGCCGACCCGGACTACACGTCGTTCTACGGCAACTTCGGCATGTAGGACGGCGAAGGCACCGGCGGCGAACTTTTTAAGTTTATTTATGTACTAGTTTCATTTAAATTTGATGTAATCCGCCTATATTTCGCCCAACTTAATGAAAATCGCCTAAATTTGATGAATTTTAGCCGAACTTGGGGACTCGGCCTGGGTACGCGGGTGAGAGAATGGACGTACCCAGGCCGAAAACAAGTTCAGTCCGGCTAAAAAACGGACCAAATTTCGCCCTGGGTTCGGCCAACGAGTGGAGATGGTCTCACTCCCTTATACCTGCCCTACCAAACTAGTACGACCGGTTAAAGTTTTTTCAACAATCAGAGCGTAAAATGGTATTTTTTATTAAAAAAGTTATATAACTCCTATCCATAAGACCTTTTTCAATGGACGTTTTTAACACGATATCATAGGCAAATTGGTTATGTGACACTATATTTAGTGAAGAGAAAATGTGAGGTTATATCTTAACTTAGCTACAAGTCTTGCACGGTATCATAGACAGAATACATGATTAGTCCAATCACATGTATACATGTACTACTCAAAATCATTAAATAAAGATAGTACTCCCTCCATTTCGGTTTACAGGTCCTACGCGTACATCTAGGTTATCAATTTGACTTATATAATTTGAATTATATAATATAAAAATTATATCATTGAAAAATACAAAGTCTAAAGTTTTCGGTGATATATTTTTTGTAATATATATATCATACTAAGTTGCTCAATTTGGCGACATAGAACTACGTGCAGGACTTGTAAACCGAAACGGAGGGAGTATAATTTTTAAGATACACTCCATTATACTAATCCCTCCGTCACGGTTTGGAGGCGTTTTACAGAGATTGTTGGAACCTATGTGGTCGCTGATTGCGGCCAGATTTGTGCCAAAAACATGCGCCTATTAATTATTTGACGTTCTATTAAACGTAATTACTCAATGAAACAAGGAGTTTAGCCGCATGCATTGGTGGAGTTGCATGCAAGAATTAATTCCTTGGCTGCATGGAATAGGAAGTGGGGAGGAAAAAAGAGACATTAATTCTGTAATTAAGTCTAACACGTCTAGGAGAAAAAGAGTTTTAAAAACGCATGATTTTTGTAAGACGCCCTCCAAACCGTGAAAGAGGGAGTAATTGTCTTTTAAAATACACCACTATCTAGGATAGCGTGCTAAGATACACTCTATTATAAAACGCCTAATGCTGGTCCTAATGGGAGTATCATAATACTAGTATCATGCATATGATAATAGTGTATAATACTATGTCTCTAGTGCATTGTATCGTGTACTAGTATCATAATAGTGGTAGATTTATTAATTTGTAGAATCTCTATGCAAAATGTGTGTACAAAATTTACTTATCATTATGATTTCTAGTTTTACGTGCTATGATATGGTATCTATCTAGACGGCCTTCGTTTCGGTTTACAAGTCCTATACGTATATCTAGATTATCAATTTGACTTATATAATTTGAATTATATAATATAAAAATTATATCATTGAAAAATACAAAGTCTAAAGTTTTCGGTGATATATTTTTTGTAATATATACATCATACTAAGTTGCTCAATTTGGCGACATAGAACTACGTGCAGGACTTGTAAACCGAAACGGAAGGAATATGATATTCTAACCACATCTCTTTTCATTAATTGTGATGTCATATCAGATTTTTGCCAAGTTGGCATGCATGATACAACTTATGATACGAGCACTAGAACCGGCCTAATATGAAGCTCCACTAATCAACGACACTTGTTCTGAATCGGATGGATTAGCTTTTAAACCCCCAGGTGTAGTAATAGCTTCATTTTGCATTTTTCTCGAAAAGAAACATACATATCCGGTCAGAGTTAGTCAACACCTCAACCGCCGGACCCGCCGCCAGCCAACACGTCACGCGACGGCGTAGTGATACCACCGACGACCCGGCCAGTCAAGCTCAAGGGAGCCGCACCCGCACACACATGAAAGACCAGGAAAAGGCGCGTCCCGCGAAACCGCGAGGCGGTTGAAAGTCCCACCCACGCCACCGCGTGCGCCACGAGCTCCTTGCTCCAATTCTTCTCTGGCCCCTCCTCCGCGTCCACGAGTATTCTGGACCCCTCCAGCGCACGCACGGAACCGCCATGCTGCTGCTTCGTGTTCGTGGTATATAGCCAGCCAGGGCCAGGCTGCGTTCGCGACCAACCTTAGCAAGCAAAGAATTGATGGTTGATTCAAACAAAATCAGAGAGAGTGGAAGAAAGCGTCGGTGAATCAATCAATCCGTCTCTGAACAACGAATCATGGACAAGGTGCTGGCCTTCTCGATCCTGAGCGCCTCGCCGGCCGACATCGATGCCGGCGCCGGCAGCAGCTGGGCCCGGCTGTCGTGGCGGAGCAGGAAGCAGGACGACCAGACGGCGGAGGCAGAGCAGCAGCAGCAACAGCAGCTGGGAAATGGGAAGTCCCGGTCGGGGCCGCAGGTTCCGGCGAGGCGGCCGCGGTTCGCGCCGGAGTTTGACGGGATCGACTGCTTCGAGACCATCGTCTGGCGCTAGGGAATGTCGCGAGGATGCTCTCTCTCGTGACGATGATTCTTTCTTGGTTCCTTGGCCGGAAAGGGAAGAGGCGTGTTCTTTCTTTCGTTCGTTGACCTGTGTTTCTAACTGCGACCCATGTACATACTACTCCAGAGTTATTACCTGTATAACTGTAACCAGATTCTTTTCCTTTCCAACAATGGGCTTCATGTCCGTATTCATATCATGGAAACGAACTCGGTTCGGCGAGATTCATTGTTTGGATCAGCCTTTGTTTTACAAAGTTGAGAGAAATGCTGCATGCAGATCGAGTAGTCAAGGACCGGGCGTGGCCGCACTGCTAAGGGCTGATGGGAAGCAATGATCAACGCCTACAATGACAACCACAAGGAAGGCGTTCGCTCCCTGATTAGTGACCTGGGTGCTTTGGACGGAGCGCAACAACCGGGTCTTCAAGGACAAGCCATCGTCTCTTTGCCGCCTTGTCCAACTCGCTCATGTGAGAACCCTTCTGTTGCCCGGTGGAGGCTGCTTGGTTTAGTCCCACCTTGTTTATGGAAGAAGGCCACACCCAGCTTATAAGGGAGAGATTCCTTCCTCCCTTTAGTCCGGGCTTTTAGGATGAAGTGGGCTCTCTTCTTATTGTTGGGCCGTGAGCGTATGAACGTCCAGAACGTGGGCTGAGTGCTGGGCTGGCCAAGTGGACGCTAACATCTGGTATTAGAGCTAGCATCGTCATGCCTTCCCGAGGTGCTTCTCCGGGGGATGGGATGTGAGAACCCCACTGTTGACCGGTGGAGGCTGCTTGGTTTAGTCCCACCTTGCGTACGAAAGGAGGTCACACCCAGCTTATAAGTGAGAGATTCCTTCCTCCCTTTAGTCCGGGCTTTTGGGATGGAGTGAGCTCTCTTCTTATTGTTGACCGTGAGCGCATAAACGTCCAGAACGTGGGCTGAGTGCTGGGCTGGCCAAGTGGACGCTAACACAGACGAAGCTCAAAGTTGGGCTTTCGTGGGAGCGAAGAAGCTCAAAAGGCTGATTTGGGAACCGCCTTGAGCTTTGGTGTAATGCCTACTTGGGCTACCTCTTGTTTCTGTTGTTCCAATTTTTCTTGTTTCCCTTTTTGATTATCCCTTTTATGTAATGTCTACATGTAAATATTATATCTTCTATTGAAATCAAAAGCCAGCAATTGCTGGATTTTTTGCTGGATTTTTTTAAAAAAAAAGTAGTCAAGGACCGATGCTATAGAGATGTTCAGACGAACAAAAACCCCACAAACTCGCCAGATGTCCTTGCTCGTTGGCTCATGTGTCGCGTACATATCTGTGGGGGTTGGTTGCAGATGCCGGTTTTGGTTTGGCCATGGTCCCACTCCCAGCCCAACACGAACTTGAGCTTATTATCCCGTCTGTCAGCGTGTTGAAGAAAACTGAGCCATATTATTTTGTATCTCACGTGGCCAATACCTCTGAACAACTCGAATTAAGGCATCGATCCGATATCAAAGACTTAAAATAATCAGGCAACACAAGATCGTTGTTTGTCCACTTCCTCGGTACAAAAATATGAGCCTCTTGGCTGCTAAATCAACGAATTGGCACACGGAGAATGGGATACGTATGGTAGGTACCCCAAAAGCAAAGTTTGCTCTCTCTAATAAACAGCCGACAAGACAAACCCAAAGCTCTGTTTATCAAGAAGGGCGTCAAACTTGACTTTAGTTCACCATCAATGAATGGATTTAATAAAGGACTGAACATGTGGCGACACATATAGCACTTGCAAATATCTGAAATTAATTGTAATACAGTATATGTAAATAGCATTACAAACACACACACACTTTGATGTTGGTATACGCCATAGTACTGCACACAAGACATAACGACAATCTTGGCCACAGCAGGTGACCGGACAACATATGAAAAAGGTCTTTGCCGCCTTCATGTCTAGCCTGAACAAAGTACCATTCTTTGTTTTGTGAGTTAATTGGATAAAACTATCATAATTGGGGCTATCGAAATGAGTCGGTATCACTTTTGGTAATTTATGCGAGTCAGTACCAAACTGCACTAAATTTCGTCTAATAATATTTTAACACGCTTTCTGACGGCTCGGGCCTAGCTATAAATGCTGAGTTGGCACGTGTCTAGGAAAAGCTGAGATAGAAGTGGGGCCCACCAGTCAGACATGTCTTATGTCATTTTTTATTTTTCTCTCCTATTTTACAATTTACCGCTAGTGGGTCCCACCCGCCAGCCTCCCTATTTTTCCCCACCCACCTTCTTCTTCCTCCATGGATAACTATTGTAACCCGTCATGGATTCGCTCCTCGCAACCTACGCCTCCTCCGACGAAGATGACGACAAAACCCTCCCTTCCCCCGTCCCTGTCCTCGCTCCGGCCGACGCCAAGCCCTCCGACGGCATCTTCTCCGTGCTCCCGCAACCCAAGTAGGCTCCCATATTCTCGTCCCTCCCGGCGCCGAGATCCAGCCCAACCTTATCCTCTATCCCGCCTCCCAAGTCCTCTAATGTTGCTTCCTCCGGAAACCCTAAGCGTGTCGTCCAGTTCCGCCTGCCGCCGATCCACCAGCCAACCGACGCCAGCTCTCACGAGGACAACGCCGAGAAATGTCATCCCAACGCCAGCGTGGCGCCTCCGCCCCCGTCTGCTGGCTCGGGGTTGGTATCTTCGTTCCTTCCGGCGCCCAAGTACTCGCTCGGGTTCGGGTCCGTCGCAGCCATGAGGTCGGCCGTAGATACAGACGGGCCGGAGAGGTCAAGTCTTGGTTCTGCTGGCCCTTCTAGCTCGGTTGTCAACACATGCCCAATACAGGAGCTGTCGACGAGGAAGAAGAAGACGGGTGGGGAAAAATAGGGAGGCTGACGTGTGGGACCCACTGGCGGTAAATAGTAAAATAGGAGAGAAAAATAAAAAATGATATAAGATATGTCTGACAGGTGGGCCCCACTTTTTACCCCAGCTTCTCCTGGACACGTACCGCCAACTCAGCACTTACAGCTGGGTCCGAGCCGTCAGAAAGCATGTTAAAATGCTGTTAGACAAAATTTAGTGCAGTTTGCGACGCTATGACTCAGAATTGGTACTAACTCGCAAAAATTATCGAAAGTGGTACTGACTTGTCCTGACAATTCCAATTGTGATAGTTTTATCCAATTAACTCTTGTTTTGTAGACCAGGTAGCTTAATTTCAGTGAAGGATAATTGATTAGATTGTCTCCTAAAAAGGGATTGGCTCCTGAAGCAATAGAGATATCCGTTTTCAGAATCGCCGAGTCTGTGTACTTTGTCAATTTGCTTATACATTATCTCATCTGTGCAAGGTTAATCACACGGATAAGTAGTGTGGCGGGTATTAATTGCAGTCATGGTGAGATGCTCCTTATTCATATCATTCCATGCATTCTCCACAACACCCATAGCGCTTCACTAGCCACCTCTTTAGTTGTCCATACTCTTTCATGTAGCAAGTCACAGCAGTGGAAACATTGTTTCTTTCTGTTCCAAACTACAATTAAGAGCGTTGTTAGGATCTTGGAAATGAAATGAGCACAATCATCCGTGCCGATTTAATTGAACTTTTCTCTGTAAATGCTCGACTAATATAACTATAAAATAAAAGCAAAGTAAAACATGTCATAGAGCTCACGTATGCACATCTTTTGTACTCTATGTATTGATGTTATATACCGACATCAAGAATGGTTTGATCATATATGCATCTAAAGTGGAAAACATTATTATAGTATCTCATGGGCAACAATGTCGTCCATTAGTCCTGATACAATACATGAATCCTTGACAATCTGAGGAAACTTAGACATCCATTCTAGAACCTCATCTGTAATGTTCTCTTCAAACACGACAAACGCGGTGCAATTAATTGCCCAATAAAAGCTTGTAATGCGTGTGACCCTCAAGTGCTAGTCCAATGGTGGTATATATGTGTTATCTCTCCAGATAATTTCGGTCACATAACCTTTGTATACTTCAATAATCAATAGAAAAACAAACTATTATGGTAAGAGAAAAGAATAGAATATGATTTGTCTCAAGTGTGGTGCTCCAAATGATAGTAAAATTAATTTACTATTAAGTAAATCATCTGAATATAACAATGTCTGGATACACATCAATTTTTTTTGGAAGCATGTGAATGATTCTTAAGCTTAAAACACAAGGGTTGTCGAGCACACAAGTTTAAAGGAAAAATAACTAGAATTCATTAAGTACTCTCTCCGTCCAGAAATAAGTGACTTGACATTGTCTAATTCGTATGTCTCTACTAAAACATGTCTAGATACATGCGAATTTAGACAAATCCAAGTCAATTATTTTTAGATTGAGGGAGTAAAATAATAGACAATAATGATGTGTGTAATTAGGGAGGCTATAATCTTTGTATATATACACTGGATGAAGAATCGTGAAATTGTATTAAAGATTTTCAACAATTCAGATGGAAGGTATCCAATACCAATTGTATAAGAATAACAACTACTATTAATATTATGGTTAATATAATGTGCTAATACAATTTTAGAAATTTCATCTTATGTACCAATTAAACATATTAGGGTTGCAACAACACGAAAAATTTCCATGAGATAAACTTCATGCAACACCAAAACACATGCATATGGAAAATGTCAAAATAATGAAATTAGGTAGAACATAATATAGAGTAAAACTCCTACAATATTTTTGATGAAGTTTACATTTCTGGTTGATATGTCTCTCGGTAGTTCATTCTCTATTTCAATCATTGTGCCAAACATAAACCTCGCATAGTCTTTGTATCATTCTCCGAGTTGTTCGACGTCCTTCATATCCCACCTACAAGAATAATTTCTATTCAAGGTTGATAAATTCTGAAGTTACATTTTATATTCTTATTCATTTAAACTATGATTAATAAAATTTTCTTGAAATATGAAAACACTGCCTTGTCACATGAATGCAAATATATTCTCCAATACTTAAAACAAACCTTTGCATGACATCGGCGAAAGGCTGTAACTCCTCCCATATCACTAGTGGAAACGAGGCCTTTTGTTGAGCCTGGAAATGGGCTTTAACACCGGTTCTTCTACGAACCGGTGTTAAAGGGGGGGGCGTACCAGCGTGGCCCGTGCAGCAAAAAGGAGCCCCCCTTTAACACCGGTTCGTGGCACGAACCGCTGTTAAAGGCCCCTGCACCAGTGGCCCGCGCAGCCCCCCCCCTTTAACACCGGTCCGTGGCTTGAACCGGTGTTAAAGGGGGAGGCTATATAAGACACCGCAGCCCACACCCCACTCTTCCATTTTTTTCACTATCTCATTTTGGAGCCTAGCAAGAGGATTTGAAGTGTGCTAGTTTGTGTTTTTTTCATATGCACAAGAGGTGTTCGGTGAAATGCCCGAGAGCTCAAAATAAGTTTTCTCGTTGCTCTTTCCTTCTCGGTCGAGGTCGGCAACTATCCTTTCATGTGTCATTGATGTACTATATATATAAATGGTCATCTCCCTATTAATTTTTGATATATACTATATATTAATGCAGATGAACCGACAATGGATGTACGGTGACCGCCGCACTTCCGAGTACATTATGGGCCTCCAAAATTTCATTGTTGTGGCTAATGCAAACCGTGGTCACAATGGTTTTATGTGTTGTCCGTGTGTTCACTGTCAGAACAAGAAAGACTACTCAAATACCAGAACCATTCACGCCCACCTGCTTCGATCCGGTTTCATGCCCAGCTATAATTGTTGGACCAAGCACGGAGAAAAAGGGGTTGTGATGGAAGACAACGAAGAAGAAGAGGATGATGACAACTATCATAATATGTATCCTGAATATGATGATACTGCAACGGGGGTAGATAATGAAGATCAAGAGGCAGCAGATGGGCCCGCTGATGAAGATCTTGGTCGGGCCATTACTGATGCAAAGGAAGAATGTGAAACTGAAAAGGAGAAGGAGAAGCTGGAGCGGATGTTAAAGGATCACAAAACATTGTTGTACCCAACTTGAGAAGATGGCCACAAAAAGCTAGGTACCACACTGGATTTGAGGAAATGGAAGGCAGAGAACGGTGTGACTGACAGCGCATTTTCAAAGTTGTTGGTAAAAATGAAGAATATTCTTCCAAGAAATAATGAGTTGCCCGACAGTACATACCAAGCAAAGAAGGTTGTCTGTCCTCTAGGATTAGACGTGCAGAAGATACATGCCTGCATTAATGACTGCATCCTCTACCGCGGTGAGAAGTACGAGAATTTGGATACATGCCCGGTATGCACTGCAATGCGGTATAAGATCAGACGAGACGATCCTAGCGATGTTGAGGGCGAGGCCCCTAGGAAGAAGGTTCCTGCCAAGGTTATGTGGTATGCTCCTATAATACCACGGTTAAAACGTCTCTTCGGAAATAAAGAGCATGCCAAGTTGTTACGATGGCACATGGAAGACCGTAAGAAAGACGCGATGTTGAGACACCCCACTGATGGGTCACAGTGGAGAAAAGTCGAGCGAGAGTACCCGCACTTCACACGTGACGCAAGGAACTTAAGGTTTGGTCTAAGTACAGATGGCATGAATCCTTTTGGTGAGCAGAGCTGCAGTCACAGCACCTGGCCTGTGACTCTATGTATCTATAACCTTCCTCCTTGGTTGTGTATGAAGAGGAAGTTCATTATGATGTCAGTGCTCATCCAAGGCCCGAGGCAACCCGGCAACGACATTGATGTGTACCTAAGGCCATTAGTTGAAGAACTTTTACAGCTGTGGGCCAAACCAGGTGTACGTATGTGGGATGAGCACAAAGGGGATCCATTTGACCTACGAGCATTGCTTTTCGTAACCATCAATGATTGGCCTGCTCTTAGTAACATTTTAGGGCAGACAAACAAGGGATACAATGCATGCACACACTGTTTAGATGAGACTGAAAGTGTATATTTGGATAAATGTAAGAAGGTTGTGTACCTAGGGTATCGTCGATTTATTCCGAACCTGCATCCAGTAAGAAAGAAAGGCAAGCATTTCAAACGTGTGGCAGAACCCCGGAGGAAGCCTGTCCTCCGTACCGGTGAGGAGGTATTTGGGGTGGTCAAGGACCTAGAAGTAATCTTTGGAAAAGGTCCTGGCAGTCTATCTTTTCCGAATGACGATGCCGGACACGCGCCCATGTGGAAGAAGCAATCTATATTTTGGGACCTACCCTATTGGAAAGTCTTAGAGGTCCGCTCTTCAATCGACGTGATGCATGTGATGAAGAATGTTTGCGTGAACGTGCTAGGCTTCCTAGGAGTGTATGGGAAGACAAAAGATACACCAGAAGCATGGCAGGACCAACAACGTCTGAAAGACCCTGAAGAGCCTATGCATCCTGAGAACTAGAAGGGTAAACGATGCCACTTAACTCCTGCCAGCTACGCTCTTACCAAAGTAGAGAAGGAAATCTTTTTTGAATGTCTGAGCAGTATCAAGGTCCCGTCTGACTTCTCGTCGAATATAAAGGGAATAATAAATATGGCAGAGAAAAAATTCCAAAACCTGAAGTCTCATGACTGCCACGTGATTATGACACAATTGCTTCCGATTGCATTGAGAGGGCTTCTACCTGAAAATGTTCGAGTACCCATTGTGAAGCTATGTGCATTCCTCAATGCAATATCTCAGAAGGTAATCGATCCAGAAAGCCTACCAGGGTTACAGACAGATGTGGCCCAATGTCTTGTCAGCTTTGAGTTGGTGTTCCCTGTTGGAGATATGCCCAAGAGGCAATAATAAAGTAGTTATTATCATATCTTCACACTTATGATAAATGTTTACATACCATGCTATAATTGTATTAACCGGAAACATTAATACTTGTGTGATTTGTAAACTAAAATAAGAGTCCCTAGTAAAGCCTCTTGTTAAACTAGCTTGTTGGTTAATATATGATCATGGTTTCCTGATCATGAACATAGAGATGTTATTAACAACAGGATCATATCATTAGGAGAATGATGTGATGGACATACTCCTATAGATAAGCGTAGCATAAAGATCAAGTCATTTCAATAGTTCAATTGCTATATGCTTTCTGATACATAGTAACCTAATTCCTTCGACCATGAGATCATGCATATCACCTTTTCCGGATGGATGCTTTGATGTCATCAAACACCACACCGTAACAGGGTGGCTATAAAGGTGGCATTGAGTGTTCAGAAAGTATTGGTTGAGACACATGGATCAAGAGTGGGATTTGTCCATCCATATGACGGATAGATATACTCTGGGCCCTCTCGGTGAAATGTCATCCAATTAGCTTGCAAGCATGTGACTGGCTAACAAGGGCTCACATATCACGGGAACGAGAAAAGAGTACTTATCGGAAACGAGGTTGAACTAGGTATGCAGAGATACCGACGATCATAACCTCGGATAAGTAACATATCGTGAGACAAAGGGAAATTGGTATCGTATGTAAGTGGTTCATTCGATCGCAAAGTAATCGTAGAAATATGTGGGAGCCATATGAATTTCCAGATTCCTCTATTGGTTATTGTTCGGAGAAGTGTCTCGATCATGTCCGCATAATTCACGAACCGTAGGGAGACACACTTAAGGATTCGACGTTGTTTGAGTAGTTATGGTATTATGAGAAAGAGACCGAATGTTGTTCGGAGTCTCGGATGGGATCCGGTATATCACGAGGTGATCCGGAATGGTCCGGAGAATAAGATTCATATAAGGAAAGTCCCGTTTCGGAGTTCGGAAATGATTCCGGTGTTTTCATCGGGAATGTTCTAGAAGGTCCCGGAATGTCCGGCACTCCGGGGGGGGGGGGGGAGGGGTACATGAATGTGTCATTACATATTGGAATGATTGCATCATGTACTAAGTGTTCTTGCTGTTCCAAATAAAGGATTAAATTGAATCCTAAAACAGAAAAGTCAAATGGCCAGTTTGAAAGTCAAACGGCTAAAACAGGAAACTGTGGGAAACAAGCAAGAGGTGGTTGAAACCGACTTGGGGGAGGAGTCTCCTCTCCAAGCCGGCGCACCAACCAAGGCCGACTTGGGGAGGGACTCCCCTCCCCTTGGCCGCACCTCCCACCTATAAGAGGAGGGGCAGGGCCTCCTCCTCTAGACACACAAGTTCCTATCCTCTAATCTCCGGTTTAGAGCCGTTTTGGTTTAGAGCTTCTAATTGCCCTAGCCTTCGGTTTAGAGCCTTCTAATTGGTGTGTCTCAACACTAGACCACTAATAGTTCTCTCTCATACTCCACCATACTCGCTCCGGCTTAAGGCGAAGCCCTGCGAGATCTCCCCTCTACTTCCGGTACCACGCCGTTGTGCTGCCGGAATCGCGAGGAGAGTGCTACAACCTCCGCTGCCTGCTGGAACAAGGGAGAGGAAGGTCTTCGTCGAGTACCGAACGTGTGACCGACTGCGGGAGCACTGCCGGAACGTGGCGCCGGAAGGATCGTCTACACGATCTTGAGATCGGAAAGAGTACGACTACATCACCCACGAGAATCTGCTCTCGTTAACCGCTTTGGAATCTTCGAGGGTAAGTTCCTCTATCGACTCGTTGCTACAATCTAGTAGATAGATCTTGGCTTGTTTGTTTGTATGCGATAGAGAAAATTTGTTTTCCATGCTACGAACCCCTACAGTGGTATCAGAGCCGTGTCTATATGTAGATCTGTTGCACGAGTAGAACACAATGGTCATTGTGGGCGTTGATGCTTTTATTGTCGATTGCTTCTTGTGTACTTTGCATCTTGCGGTATGTTGGGATGAAGCGGCCCGGGCTAACCTTACATGACATCGTTCATGAGACTTGCTCCACGCTCGACATGCAACTTGTATTGCATAAGTGGCTTTGCGGGTGCCTGTTTCTCCTAGCATAGTTAAGATCCAATTTACAACGGGTGATTAACAATACTAGTATCAATGTTGTGGTTCATGTTCGTAAGTTAGAATGACACTTATTAACAACCCCAAACCACGTAAAACATGCAAAGAAAGTAGAGGCGTCTAACTTTGTTTTGCAGGGGTGTGCAGTGATGTGATATGGCTATGATTGTGATTATATTTGATGTATGCAATGTTCCTTATTGTAAGTCGGCAACCGGCAGGAGCCATATGGTTGTCTTTATTTTCTGTTAAGACCCGAGTATCTATTCAAAGTAGTTGTAATAGTTTAAGCTGGTGGACGACAACCATGGAGCAGCGTCATTGATCTTGATGCAATGCCGGTGATGATGGAGATCATGTCCGTGCTTGAAGATGGAGATCGGAAGCACAAAGAAGAAAAGCCATATCATATCACATATTATGAATTGCATGTGATGTTAATCCTTTATGCATCTTGTATTGCTTAGTAGATGACGGTAGCATTATAAGATGATCCCTCATGCACATCAATTTCAAGTTCTTAAGTGTTCACCCTTAGTATGCACCGTTGCTAAAGCTTGTTGTTTCGAAGCACCACGTGATGATCGGGTGTGTTAGATTCCGCAAGTGTATACAACGTAAGCAAGCCAGATTTGCTTATGCGGAAGCTAAGGTTTGATCTTGACGAGCCTAGCATGTACAGACATGGCCTCAGGAACACGGATTACCGAAAGGTAGAGCATGAGTCATATAGTAGATATGATGAACATGTTGATTGTTCTCCATTGAAGCTATATCAACTCTCGTGATGATCGGTTTTGATGTGGTGGATTTGGTTCGTGTGATCACTAAAACAATGTGAGGGATATTGTTTTGAGTGGGATTTCACCTAGATTAATTTAATTATTAATTAGAACTCAATTTATCATAAACTAAATCAAAGTGAATTTGCATAGTTGTTGTAGTCATTGGCATCCGTTTACCACCTTGCGCTTAGTTATAATTGAGATGATAGAACTATAGAATTCTGGTTAGTTACTTTACGAACTGGTATCGTATTGTTTTGAAGTGTTAATCTAAAGTTTAAAAGTCATATTGCAAACTTTCAGTAAGTTCCGGTTACTCCATGAAGTTTAATAATTAGTATTAAATCAAGAGTAACAATTCCAAGTATTAGTATATAAGTATCATGTTTGTCTCCATGATTCTTGATATTCAAAGGATTCTCTTAATATCAAGGTTATCTAGGATCTGAAAGAGTTGTTTCAGAAACCATGATGTGTGGAAGATATTGTGATATCTAAAACGAAGTTTTGGTTACAACATGATAGAGTATAATATGGCAAAGTTCATGTTCTCATATTTTGATGAGAATTTGCAAAAAGGTTGGAGACACTTGTTGTCCTAATCCTCCAAAAGGTTTTGGATAGCAACATTATACTCATAATTCATCGTTATAAGCTAAAAGTAGCTTGATCATGGACGATTCCATGATAAGGGTGAATATTTGATGTAGGTAAAATGTTTACTACACCAAGAGATTACTAAAGAAAGGAATTTGAAAGAACACCAAACATTTGATGATGGTGATCTACTTCAAAGTGCAAGTCCAAAGACATTGGTATTTAACTATACACGCTTTGGACTATATGTCATATGTATGATTCCACTATTGATGTTGATAGATTCTTTCAAACAGAAAAGGAAATATTGAAAGAAAATCTCATAAGTATATGGCAGAAAGGAAAAGACTAGAATTGTTCAGCTTAAGTATATAGATGATATACATGTTATGGCTATATTCTTTGCTTATTAAACAATGTGGTTCTCAAGTATTTGATACTGAATTTGTTGGTATGAATCGTCATACGAAACAACACAATTCATGAACTACAATGGCCTAAGTAACTAGCAAAAGAATATGTGATGATGTTCATCGAGAACAAATAAAGGGTTATTGTGCTGCTCGTTAAACATCAAAGCTTGCCTTCAAAGAATTGTTTTATCAGGTATTATGAGAACAAAAGGGTTGTTCAAATAATTGCCGTAATCCATAAAAGATGGATTCGCAAATCTCGTTGGAGACATCACATCCATAAAAATAGTGCTAAAGATGTCGAAAGACAAATTGATTAAAAGATCACTTAGGAAGTGACATCGCCGTTTAAATTATACTGGAAAGAAAACATGAAGAAACTCCATGTGGATGGAATTTTGGAGTCTTTTGATTTTTGATCAAATGACACTTGTGCAACTTTCCTAGAGATAATTGAAACTTCGTTCATAGGCCAAATGGGAACGAAAGACTAGCTTATTGGAATTTGTACATATTGTTGTACGAAGTCCATTATGTGTAGTCAAGAGCGATGGATTTTAACTTCATTTGCTTTTTCCGAAATTTTGAGTGAATATATGAATATTTACTTAATAAGGATGAAGTATGAAACATTTGAAAAGTTCAAAGAACTTCAAGATGAAGTGAAAACTCATTGTAACAAGAATATAAACAGTTTATGATAAAGATCATAAAGGAAGATATTTGAGTTACAGAGTTTAGCATAATACCTAAGATTTAAGGAATCGTTCCGTGGATTTGCATTTCCTGAAACACCATAAGAGTATGGAGCGTTCGAGATATGTAATTAAACCTTGTTTGACATGGTAAGATCGAAGGTGTAATTCATAAAACTGCCATTGTATTTTAAAGATTAAAAGCTTTAGAGATTACCGTTTTTCCACTGAAAAGAGCTTCATCATAATCCGTTGAAATGACACCATATAAGGTTATGGTTTGGGATAAAACTCAAGTAGTCCTTTCTTAAACATTGGTATGCTATTCATAAGAAAGATGTGTGCAACCAAAGTCGGATGAACCTGTCTTTGTATTACTGTTAAGTATTCCTCCATAAACACCAGAGACAAAAGTGTTTGTCGCTTAGAACGTCAAGTTTCTTTGAGAAGGAATTTTTCGTGAAAAGTTAAGTGGGAGGACAATAGAACTTTGATAAGGTTAAAAGAACCTTAGCTATATGTGCAAAGTTGCACAGCGCCGAAAAGTATTCCGGAGTTAGCAAACAATGCTCATGGCTCGCGTACTTCAAAGGTTGTGGTCACGGAGATCTAAATTCCTATTGAAACAAGTAGGTCGGATGAACAATCAAATACCAAGATTTGAGAGTTAAATCATTATTTGACAATAATGATCCAACTACGTGCAAAGAAGCGATGATGAGCCCTGACTCCGTCAAATGGCTTGAAGCCATAAAATCCGTGATAGTTCCATACACGAGAAATCAAGTTTTGAACTTGAAGGACCCTCGAGAAAGGTGTAAGACCTTACAGTTGTGTCTGGATCTATAAATAAATAGACATGGATGTTTCACATCTATGAAATAGTCGACATGTTGGGAAAGAGTTCACAACAATGTTCAAAGGTTGTATATGACAAGATTTGATCTTTCATAGCGATATTTAGTCTAGACGGATTAATGTAGCAGCCACTACATATAATTTTGTTATATGTTAGTTGAATAAACAAAACAAGTTCTTCTAATAGAATTGTTACCTAGGACGTGTGCATGACACGGTCCATAGGGTTTTGTTAAATCAAAGGATGCTAAATGCATATGCAAACTTCAATGGTTGAAGTAAGCATTGCGGAGTTGGAATCTTCACTATGATGAAACTGTTAAAGGAGTTTAAAAATTCGTCGGAGATGATGAAGATGCTTGCATTTGCAAGAAATTAAGTGGGAGCGCTAAGACATGTTTCTAATACATTATGTGGAAGACATATTGTTGATTGGAAATAATGTATCTTTTATTAACACATATTAAGAATTTCATCCCGATGAAAGACTTAGGCAAAACCCAAATATTTGGCATCAATAGACGCTAATATGGTTGTGCCAGAAGTACATAGACAAGATATTGAATGAGTCCAATATAGAAACTACAAGAGAGGTTCTTGTCGCACAGAAAGGATTGAATGAGTTCAATGTTGATGATATATTCAAGTGTATTGACATTTGGTAAAGTGAAACAAATAATCAAGTATAGATTGATACTTGATGTATGAAATCACAAAGAGTATTTATATCAATCATACTGTGATATGTACAAATCCAGGTATGTCCTATGCTCTAAATGTTGTGAGCATATACCAGAATGATTCGTAAGATGATCATTGGACAATAGTAAGGATATTCTTATGATCTTTTGGAAGAACTAAGAGTATAATATTTGTAGAAGTGACAAATAGATGGTTAGTTCATTGTAAAAGTACTACATTGATACTAGCTTTGTCACAAAGTACAAATTAAGTTTATCTCAATCTAAACTAAGGGTGGCACAATATAATGGAAAGTGAGTTCCATAATGGATTTGGATGAGTTCCAAAGTTAAGACATTGTGACAGATACTACGACAAAAGGCTAAGTATATGACTGCTATTATAGCAGCAAAAGAGGGCATTTGTGTCAAGTAGTTTGTTATCAAACTAGGTGTAGTTCACAGTGGGATAATACTATGAAGATATATTGTGCGACAATATTATCAACATGTTTTAACCCGAAAGAGCTAAAGGTCACACCGAAAGACCAAATTTATACAAAGCCATCTCATTAGAGAATGAGTGATGCGTAGAGACGCAAAGACATGCAATTACACACGGACCTAGAAGTGTCAGATCCGGAGATCAGTTGACCACTAGCAATCGTGTACATACAACACCGGAAAGCCATAGGTGTTGAATACACAAAGGTTTGAAACTAGATTATTGACTCTAGTGCAAGTGGGAGACTGTTGGAGATATGCCCAAGAGGCAATAATAAAGTAGTTATTATCATATCTTCACACTTATGATAAATGTTTACATACCATGCTATAATTGTATTAACCGGAAACATTAATACTTGTGTGATTTATAAACTAAAATAAGAGTCCCTAGTAAAGCCTCTTGTTAAACTAGCTTGTTGGTTAATATATGATCATGGTTTCCTGATCATGAACATAGAGATGTTATTAACAACATGATCATATCATTAGGAGAATGATGTGATGGACATACTCCTATAGATAAGCGTAGCATAAAGATCAAGTCATTTCAATAGTTCAATTGCTATATGCTTTCTGATACATAGTAACCTAATTCCTTCGACCATGAGATCATGCATATCACCTTTTCCGGATGGATGCTTTGATGTCATCAAACACCACACCGTAACAGGGTGGCTATAAAGGTGGCATTGAGTGTTCAGAAAGTATTGGTTGAGACACATGGATCAAGAGTGGGATTTGTCCATCCATATGACGGATAGATATACTCTGGGCCCTCTCGGTGAAATGTCATCCAATTAGCTTGCAAGCATGTGACTGGCTCACAAGGGATCACATATCACGGGAACGAGAAAAGAGTACTTATCGGTAACGAGGTTGAACTAGGTATGCAGAGATACCGACGATCATAACCTCGGATAAGTAACATATCGTGAGACAAAGGGAAATTGGTATCGTATGTAAGTGGTTCATTCGATCGCAAAGTAATCGTAGAAATATGTGGGAGCCATATGAATTTCCAGATTCCTCTATTGGTTATTGTTCGGAGAAGTGTCTCGATCATGTCCGCATAATTCACGAACCGTAGGGAGACACACTTAAGGATTCGACGTTGTTTGAGTAGTTATGGTATTATGAGAAAGAGACCGAATGTTGTTCGGAGTCTCGGATGGGATCCGGGATATCACGAGGTGATCCGGAATGGTCCGGAGAATAAGATTCATATAAGGAAAGTCCCGTTTCGGAGTTCGGAAATGATTCCGGTGTTTTCATCGGGAATGTTCTAGAAGGTCCCGGAATGTCCGGCACTCCGGGAGGGGGAGGGGTACATGAATGTGTCATTACATATTGGAATGATTGCATCATGTACTAAGTGTTCTTGCTGTTCCAAATAAAGGATTAAATTGAATCCTAAAACAGAAAAGTCAAATGGCCAGTTTGAAAGTCAAATGGCTAAAACAGGAAACTGTGGGAAACAAGCAAGAGGTGGTTGAAACCGACTTGGGGGAGGAGTCTCCTCTCCAAGCTGGCGCACCAACCAAGGCCGACTTGGGGAGGGACTCCCCTCCCCTTGGCCGCACCTCCCACCTATAAGAGGAGGGGCAGGGCCTCCTCCTCTAGACACACAAGTTTCTATCCTCTAATCTCCGGTTTAGAGCCGTTTTGGTTTAGAGCTTCTAATTGCCCTAGCCTTCGGTTTAGAGCCTTCTAATTGGTGTGTCTAAATACTAGACCACTAATAGTTATCTCTCATACTCCACCATACTCGCTCCGGCTTAAGGCGAAGCCCTGCGAGATCTCCCCTCTACTCCCGGTACCACGCCGTTGTGCTGCCGGAATCGCGAGGAGAGTGCTACAACCTCCGCTGCCTGCTGGAACAAGGGAGAGGAAGGTCTTAGTCGAGTACCGAACATGTGACCGACTGCGGGAGCGCTGCCGGAACGTGGCGCCGGAAGGATCGTCTGCACGATCTTGAGATCGGAAAGAGTACGACTACATCACCCACGAGAATCTGCTCTCGTTAACCGCTTTGGAATCTTCGAGGGTAAGTTCCTCTATCGACTCGTTGCTACAATCTAGTAGATAGATCTTGGCTTGTTTGTTTGTATGCGATAGAAAAAATTTGTTTTCCATGCTACGAACCCCTACATTCCCACCATCCTTCTTCAATATTATGACGCATCTCATGGTTCACCTAGTAGAAGAGATTGCCATTCTCGGTCCTGTATTTCTACACAATATGTTCCCCTTTGAGTGGTACATGGGAGTCTTAAAGAAATATGTTCATAAACGTGCTAGGCTAGAAGGAAGCATCTCCAAGGGCTATGTAACAGAGGAGGTCATTGAGTTCTATGTTGATTTTATTCCTGACCTTAAGGCGATTGGTGTTCCAGAATCACGACATGAGGGGAGACTGCGTGGAAAAGGCACCCTAGGATGTAGAGCAATGATATGTAGGGACGGGCATTCTCTCAATCAAGCACACTACACGGTTTTACAAAGATCTATCTTGGTTGCCCAGTATATCAATGAACACAAGAATTTAATACGCCTCAAACACCCGGGGAAGTCTGATGAATGGATTATAAGTGAACACATGACGAGTTTTGGCGGCTGGCTGCAAAGACTTCTCACGAATAACACCACTGTTGGGGATCAGCTCTACTTGTTGGCCAGGACACCATCTTTGACTATATGTACTTTCCAAGGGTACGGGATAAATGGGAATACATTTTACACGATAAGCCAAGATAAAAAGAGCACCAACCAAAATAGTGGTGTCCGCTTCGATGCAGCAGAATACAATGGGCAAAAGACCACGTATTATGGGTTCATAGAGGAGATATGGGAACTTGACTATGGACCTAATTTTAAGGTCCCCTTGTTTCTATGCAAATGGGTCAAGCTAACAGGAGGAGGGGTTGAGGTAGACAAGAAGTACGGAATGAAAACGGTGGATCTCAACAATCTTATGAAGGTAGACAAGAACTTAGACGAACCATTCGTCTTAGGCAATGATGTAGCTCAGGTTTTCTATGTGAAGGACATGTCTACCAAACCGAAAAAAGAAAAAAATAAGCAAACAGATACATCACACGATGAGCCAAAGCGTCACATAGTTCTTTTAGGGAAAAGAAACATCGTGGGAGTGGAGGACAAGACAGACATGTCAGAAGATTATAATAAGTTTGATGAAATTCCGTCCTTCAGAGTGAAGACTGACCCAACCATCCTGTTAAACGGTGTTGATACTCCATGGTTACGGCCGACGCGATCATAAGATTGACTATATGTATTAATTGAGCCATTTTTGGCACACATATGTATCTCAACATGGAAATCAATGTCATATTTCTTATGTTAACAGTATATGTATTAAATGAGCCATTTTTCTTCCTTCTATTTCTTCCCTCTATTTTTCTTCCCGCCATTTTTTCCCGCCATTTTTCCCGCCATTTTTCTTCCCGCCATTTTTTCCCACCAGTTCTTCCCGCCAGTTCTTCCCTCCAGTTCTTCACGCCAGTTCTTCACTATATATATGTAGGGTTGGACTCCATTTTCATTGCACATCTCTAGACTCATATCTGCAACCTCATCACTCTTTCCCATGGCTTCCACCGTAGCACTAACCCCCAGGGAGGCGGAGGCGCTTTGCGCCTTGAACTACCCCTGCCCGCCGGGCTACTATGTCCCCGTCGGCTGGATGCTGAGCGCCGAAGGCGTGCCGGTTCCTCCTGTCCCTCTAGGTGAGGCGCGCCGGATGGCAATCACGAACCAGTACTACTTCGAGCTCACGCCGGAGCAGCGGAGGAATCCCAGATGGCATCCCAACTATTTCCCTACTTGGGAAGCCTTCTTCGTGGATCGGCGTGAGAGGGTGCTCGCCAGGCACGAGGAGGACGACCCACCTCCTCTGAACTTCAACGAGGCCGGCCGTCGGCTATGGTGGCGCGGTCGGACTCTCTAGAGCGTCATGGCCTATGACACTGCCGCTGACTCTAACCCCCGTCTGCGCTACCCTCAAGTCCAGCCCACGCGTACTCATCCTTCAAGGTTCAATTACGGCGACCCCGACGATGACAACGATGACGGCGGCGGCGAGTACGACGACTACAGTGGCGAGTATTATAGGTGTAGGCAGGAGCATGACTGAATCACTCCAACATTCCGAAACAAGTTCGGCCGATTGTTACTTAATCTGGCCATGTATCTTAATTTTCAGTTCTTTTATGTATCTTAATTTTTAGTCGTGCTTTATGTAACTTACTATTAGTTGCATTCTTTATTTTAATTCCAGTTCTATCTCCTTCACAAAATGACCTATCTCATTCGAGGTTTCTTGGCTTTCGGGTCAAAAGACAAATTCCTGCCGAATCGGCATGAAGTGGGTCAGATATGAACTACAGGTACATGATACGATGCTCATGATTTTTTACAAAAATCATTTTTAGGTTCACAATATGCTATTTTATCAAAAATCCAATGCAAGTTGAGCGAGGCTTGGCCCCGAGCTAAGAATCTTCATGCCCGTTGTTCGACAAAGTTTGACGATAGTTTAAAATGGGGATAAAAAAATAAAAAAAGATCGAAACAGTGCGAAACCTTCACGTGGTGTTATATTATGTGACATAGTTAGAAGGAAAAATCTCAAACTTGGTATATTGATTATGTCTCAAAAAACCCTTCACAAAATGACCTATCTCATTCGAGGTTTCTTGGCTTTCGGGTCAAATGACCAATGTTATGGCTAAAATCATGGCATAGTTTATTATAATATGGCCATATTGTGCATACATGTGCATCATGGCATGGCAAACAATGTTGCAAGAGGAAGTTTTCCTTTTTATCGCACCAAAAAGGCATTTTCCATTTTCCGAACATAAAAAACGGACAGTTTTGTGAAGTAACCACCAAATGGCTAATTCAAAAAACCATCACCACATTTTACAAAAATACTAGACCACCTTATATGGACAATGTACCAACAGGGGGATCTGAAACCTTTCCGTCCACCTCTGGTGAAAAATAAAAATTCCTGCCGAATCGGTAGGAAGTGGGTCAGATATGAACTATAGGTACATGATACGATGCTCATGATTTTTTACAAAAATCATTTTTAGGTTCACAATATGCTATTTTATCAAAAATCCAATGCAAGTTGAGCGAGGCTTGGCCCCGAGCTAAGAATCTTCATGCCCGTTGTTCGACAAAGTTTGACGATAGTTTAAAACGAGGATAAAAAATTAAAAAAAGACCGAAACAGTGCGAAACCTTCGCGTGGTGTTATATTATGTGACATATTTAGAAGGAAAAATCTCAAACTTGGTATATTGATTATGTCTCAAAAAACCTTCACAAAATGACCTATCTCGTTTGAGGTTTCTTGGCTTTCGGGTCAAATGACCAATGTTATGGCTAGAATCAAGGCATAGTTTGTGATAATATGGTCATATTGTGCATACATGTGCATCATGGCATGATAAACAATGTTGCAAGAGGAAGTTTTCCTTTTTATCGTACCAAAAAGGCATTTTCCATTTTCCAAGCATAAAAACGGACGGTTTTGTGAAGCAACCACCAAATGGCTAATTTAAAAAACCACCACCACATTTTACAAAAATACTAGACCATCTTATATGGACAATGTACCAACAGGGGGATCTGAAACCTTTCCGTCCACCTCTGGTGAAAAAGACAAATTCCTGCCAAATCGGCAGGAAGTGGGTCAGATATGAACTACAGGTACATGATACGATGCTCATGATTTTTTACAAAAATCATTTTTAGGTTTAAAATATTTCTTATGTTCAAAGTTTTAGGGTTTGTCTATTTTATTTTTGTTTGAATTGAATAATCAAAATTTATATGTAAGTGTTTTAATCATTTTGAAATTTTTCATCTAAAGTAAATATAAAATGTTTTTACATGAATGGATAGATATTATTTTTCTGAAAATTATGATATATTATTCATATTTTTCTGAGTTGAAATGAAAACGATATGAATTTTCTAAATTCTATCCTATTTTTTGAATTAAAAATGCCCCTACCCCCTTTAATGCACGAAATAAATGCCCCCCTTTAACATCGGTTCCAGCCAGGAACCGGTGTTAAAGGGGGGGGGTGTGCATTTATTTCGTTTTCGCGCGCGCACACCCCCCCTTTAACACCAGTTCGTGGCTGGAACCGGTGTTAAAGGGGGGATGCGGGCGCGAAACGAATTCCCCCCTTTAACACCGGTTCCAGCCACGAACCGGTGTTAAAGGGGGGGTTATAAATCGTGCCTTCCTCTTCCTTCTCCCCCCAGCTAGATCGAAAAGAGCGCGCGCAGAGGAAATTAAGCAGAGGAGAGCCGTCGCCATCCCGCGGAAGCGCCGTCGCCCCCCTCGCCGCGCGCGAGCCGTCGCCGTACGTCCAGCCGTTGCCGTACACGTACTCTCGCCGTCGCCCTCGCCGTCCAGCCCTCGCCGTCGCCACCCTCGCCGTCGCCATCCCGCGGGAGCGCCGTCGCCCCCCTCGTCACGCGCGATCCGTCGCCGTACGTCCAGCCGTCGCCGTCCACACCGCTCGCGTCGTCGCCCTCGCCGTACAGACGTACGTCACCGTCCACATACGCCGATCGCCGTCGCCATCGCCCTCACCGTATGTCGTCCACGCCGTTGACTGATTCTGTTTTTATTAATGATATGCTTGATGATTTTTTATTGAATATGAAACTATTTCTCATGTCAATAGTGATGATATTACCTTGTACATATTACTTGTGACAACAAATGTGAATTATAAAAAATCTATGCCCTTAAAATATTTTTGGGACCAATTTGGAGAATAATGATGGATCTTATTTTGATGACAATGCTTACTATATTATTGATGTTACTCTTGCTCCTATTAATGAGAATGTCAATTTGGAATAAATTGATAATGATATGAATAATTATATGCTTGAGGCAATTTCCTCTATTAAGGATACATGCTTTATCCCTATTACTTATGATGATGGTCATGATCTAGAAAACTATCATGAAATTTTAACACTACTAGTCCTACTTTAGAGGAGAAAGTTTATATCTTGTGATTGATCCATGATTGATCCATGTGAACATCACTAAAAATAAAAAAATCTATCCGCCCCCTCCCCCCTCGATCTCGCGCTGAGCAGGTGTTGGTGGCGTAGTTGTAGTACTTCTTCTCGGAGGCCACGGCGTCCGACGCGTTCCAGGCTATGTATATTGTATTGTATGTGTATTGTATATGCAGTAGAACAAGTGGAATATGTGTATGTATATTTGTATGTGTATGTATATATGTATATTGTATTGTATGTGTATTGTATATGCATGTGTATATTTTGTGCCACGCCGACGACCACCGCCACCATTATGCCGTCGACCCTGACCTCCTCTGTCCTCGCTGAGCCTACACACGCGTCGAGGGTGAGTCGCCCATTTTAGGTAGCCTATCACGTCGTGCTGGTTCGAACGCACACCCCCACGCATCCCGACCCCGCTCTTGCCCTAGCGTCGCCACCTCTCGTTGTCAATATAGCATTATAATAACCATGCTATGTTAATCAACTTTCATGACAAGTTAATTAGAAGAAGTAAATGTACCCTCTCATATGAATCCGGGGTTTCTCCGAATTAGGGTTTAAAATGACCAAGCATGTATTAGGGTTACATTTCAATACTTTTAACCTGTCATATCATCGTCCTTGCTTGAGCATTTCAATAGATGTATTACTGATATTTGTGTGATAATATTATTGTTTTAGAAACTATGGATCCACTTAGTAGAAACCTTGAAGAAGAAGAAATAATGGAGAACATGATCCATGAGGACACCTCACAATATCTGAACTTGGAGGGACATGATGACAGCTCAAGTAGTCATGGAGAAGATGAAGACTCCGGTGAACGCAATTTAGTGATTACAAAGTCCGGCGAGGTATATGCATTGATTAAGCCTCTGCTGACTTCCATAAACAATCTTCTTCTATATGTATTAATTAACGCTTCTTTCTTCTTTTAGCCCCCTAGATCGACCAGCCAGCAATAATCTTCTTCTACGAAAAAGAGCAAGCGAGGCGCGAGCCATCGATGAATGATCGTGCAAAGTTCACGATCGAAGCAGTCCGTGTTGATGGCAGGCCGATGGAGCCCAAGAAGGCCGCAGACAAAGTTGTACATCAGGCTGGAGTTCTTGTTAGGGACCAAATCCCAATCATAATTGAATATTGGAATAAGCCAAAGAAGGGCGACGGTACCTTTGTCGATGAAAGATCCAAAGAAACGGTTTGGAATTCGTTGTTGGTAAATTTCACCCTTCCGCCAGAGGAGGATGAAAACAAACCGGTTATAAAGGAAAAAGTCAAAGAGTGGACTCTAAAGAAGATGGCTGACGCTTTCCGCAACTGGAAGACAAAATTGAACAAATTTGTCAAAGCTCGCGAGACTCCAAATTTCGAAGACGCATATTATGCGAAGATAAGACCTCACTGGCCCGAATTTGTGGCATATAAAAAAGGTGCTATAGCTAAAAAGAGGTCAGAAACCAATACGCTAAATGCCCAGAAGAAGGAATATCACCAGAGGACAGGGTCAGGTGGCTACATATCTCAGAGACCTAAGTGGGAGGAAGCTGATAAGGCCCTGCGCGCTAGAGGGATCACACCCCAGACAGATGGGTGGGACCTACGTGCAAAGACTTGGTTCTACGGAATCGGGGCAAGGTTGGACCCAGAAACATGATTGTGTATCTTCCCAACCCTCCTTGCCAAACCCGTCACTGAACTCATCACGGCATACGAGGAAACAGCCGCCAGGACCTTCCATCCCGACAGAGAGAATGACCAGCTTACACGCGCCATCGGTAAAAAAGAACACCCTGGACATACACGAGGCACATGGGGTATGACGTGGAAGGATGGGTTTGCCGAGTGGAACAACTCTTACAGATGGCGCGGCAGAAAAGAAAAGAGCGTACAGAGCGGATGACACAGATAGAACATGCACTTGTGGCGCTGCAGGCGCAAGTGAATGCACAACAGAGCCATCAAGCTACCGGCCCATCTCAGTGGCACGAAGAGCCTGCATTGGAAGCTGCCGACGGCCCAGACTCTGCGCGGAAAAGCAGCGTGCCTTCCACAGAGAACGTGCAGCCCACACTTGAAATGGCGGCTCCTCGATACCCCGTGGATGAGATCACGGAGAGCGAATACGCTGAGCTGCATGTGAGATTAATGGGCTTATCCATTAAGGTGGCTGTCGGCTATGCCTTACCTCCTGTAGCTGGTGGAACTTACCACTGCCGACCGATTTCAGATGGCTATGCTATTGTCGGGGTGGATGAGGTTGTGAAGGAATATGAGGAAGCACAGCTTGACCATGCTACAGGTGAAGGGGAAACTCAACTCAAATTTGAAGTGAAAACAACCATTCTTTGTAAGAAGGAACACATCGTGCTTCCAAATTGGAGGCCACTGGCACCCCCGCCGTCTCCGCAGCGTCAGCAGTCTGAGCCGCTTCAGCCATCTCCTGCGCTGTAGCCATCTTCGGTGCTTCAGCCATCTCCTGCGCGCCAGCCATCTCTGGCGCGCCAGCCATCTCCGGCGCTTTAGCCATCTCCTCAGCGTAAGCGGAAGAGCACTGCCACGAAGAGCATCACTAGAACCGCCACAAAGAAATCCGTAGGAAACCGTACGCCAAAGAGTTCAAAAAACTACGTCCCGCAGCCTGTCGCCAAGCCATTGCCGGTTTTACCGTGGAATCGCAGTGACGAGGAGACCAATAGGATCTCGGAAGAAGAGGTCAAGAAATTTTTTGCACCTAGACGGGCCGAGCCAAAGGAGAAAATAGATCCGGCGGTGGTGGAGAAGTTTTACAAAAATCTTTTGAAACCTGAAACCCCACTTGTGCTGGACTACGAGCGCCAAATTTTGAAGGGGGATGCAAGGCGCGTAGGGAGACTGAAAGTAGCAGTCATGCGACACCCCAGAAAACAGTTCCCATGCTCGGAGAGCAGGAAAACCAATCATGCGCCCCGCTCCAAGTGTTCGACACACGGGACGCTCCTCCCGTAAATGATTACGAGGCAGGGCTACAAAGAAAGGCCAATGAGATGGGGATGACTTAAATTGCATACTTGAACATCATGGGAGACAACTTGCCCAAAGGCGATGCCAACCCCATACAGCCATGAAAGTATGGGAAGAATCTCGTCAAGAAAGAGGAGCTCAAGAATCTACCAACAAAGATGCGAAGATTGCACACGTGGTACCTTGATTTCTGCAAGACGAGAAAGGAAGAATGGATCACGGCGCATATAAGAGATCATATTTTCTTGTGCGGAGACGACGCGATCACCTTCAACATTCAAGACTTTCATTTTCTATTCAATCAGAAGGAACTCGACAAAGCTGCCATCAGTCTTTATTGTGTGTAAGTACTATTTCTTTAATTTCTATCTCATCTCATTCAATTCATTAATTGCATGTATATATATATGCTCACCATATATTTATATATATACTATTATGCAGGAAAAAGGTTATGGAATGCATGAAAGGAGGCCCTTTTGACATTGGGTTCGTTGACCCAAATAGAGTTAATGAACAAGTGGTAAGAGACAAACCTGGGCAAACAGAAGATTTATTGCTAAGGTCTTTATTGAGACAACAAACCAAAAGGGAAATACTATTTCCTTACAACTTCTCGTGAGTACTGTTACCCTCTCTTGTACACATTCTGTTTCGGCTTACTCGATGTTAAGTTTAACTGATGATGAGTTAAGCGTGTGTAGGTTCAACTTTATTCTGCTAGTCATTCAACCTGACTCAGGAAAAGTCCTTGTCATGGACTCGTTACGAAAAGAAAAAGAGCTATGGGCAGACTTTAGAGAGATGCTCCAGAGGTAATTTCAATCATATTATCGCACTAGATCGGCAACTTTCATGACAACAAGTAATTAATTACTCCTTTATCCATTTTCTTTGCCGGACAGGGTTTGGAAAAGGTTCACGTGCAGGGCCGTGGGTGAATGGTCAGAAGAACTAAAATTTATAGACCAAAATGTAAGTAATACTAGCTAGCTAGGTCTGCATGTCTCTTTGATTCTGCTTCCAATTCCATTATATCATGCTTTATTGATTATTATTTTGATTGAACTCTCTATTCTCGTAAAGTGCGCGCATCAGGGACACGACAATAACTTATGTGGGTACTATGTTTGCGAGTTCATTCGCAACACGATATGTGCGACGGGCCAAGCCGCAGTAGAACAACTTAGAGTAAGTAAACAAAGTACACAACATTATTTTATTACCATCAATTGTGTTGAGTTTTATTCTTATATATATATTGACCCCATTCTTCATATATATTCAGATCGAACGGATGCAGGACCAACTCCTACCATTTGACCGCATACGAGCCATTCAAAAGGAATTGGCGGGGTTCATACTTGATGAGGTCGTCACGCCTGGCGGAGAACTCTTTAGATATCCAAAAACTCTTTAGATGCTTGAACGTGTTTGTCTTATACTTGATGCTTCAACGTTTACAGAGAATACCACACAATGGCGATGTTTGTGTATAATAATAGTTGCTTAATTATTCATGTACTCGTATGTACCGACGACGATGTATGTGTATATACCACTCCCGACCGATTCCCCCTCCCCTCCTCCCCGTCCCCGCAGCGCCGCAGAAATACGCCCAGAACGGGGCGGCGGCAGAACTCTGCCGCGACAGAGATTTATGCCGTTTTCCTGCCGCGGCAGAACTCTGCCGCGGCAGAGATTTATGCCGTTTTCCTGCCGCGGCAGAGAACCTTTAACACCGGTTCGTGTTACGAACCGGTGTTAAAGGGGGGGGGGGGGGCTGAGCGCTGTGGCAGCCCCACGTGCGCCACCCTTTAACAGCGGTTCGTATAAGAACCGCTGTTAAAGGGGGGGCTCTAACACCGAACCCCCAACAGCGGTTCTGGAACCGCTGTTAGAGGTCTCTACGAACCAGTGTTAGAGGCCTCGTTTTCACTAGTGTATGCCATAATTGTGAAAAGTGTCTTCATATGGTGTAATTGTTGCTATAAATTTTGCTAGCAACTTCCTGGCCTTGGCATATTGTGGTTCATAGTACACTCCAAGTGCCCACTAGTCTATACCTTGCATAGAATAATTTCCGCAGGGAGCCTGGGATTCAGCTCGTGATACCACCTTCACGAGAAACAAATATTGGAAAACATCCTTCATCACAACCAATAAAAATATCCTGTGATGCCCACTCTTGCTTCTCGGTGAGCATGTCGCAACCATGTCTCCATTGATGGAGCTCTGCCGCTGGCATCATCATTGCAAGGTTCTTTGCGCAATCATCGTCGTGGGCACTGTGTCTGGTCAACATACGGTCAACATGCCACTTCACAGGGTGTGACCAGTTTGCTAAAAAAAACTCTCCTTAGTGACCAAGCGGGTTCCTTTTTTCAAGTTTAGTGACCTAAGTACTCATCTGCAGTAAGTTTTGTGACCAACCATGCGATTCCCTCAATGATTAATATGAACCTACTAATTTATTAAGAAATTATGTTAATAAGCAAAGGCATAGGATATAATGGAGAGAAAATAACTTCTCTTATTTTATAGGGATCATCTCATAGCTAAGGATGAAAAATCTTCTATTTTTTAATTCTCTTCTCCAACTAAGAAAAAACCGATATGACAAGTCTAAGAGTAGATTGATGTCACTTTCTTGTACATGCCCTAGCAAACTAATATGACCGGTTAGAATTTTTTCAACAATCAGAACGTGAAATGGTAGGTTTTATAAAAGCAAAAGGTGGTACTTCCTCCGTACTCAAATCAGTTATGATCCTTGGAGTTTTTGAAACCCTAGCTGTGGTAGCATTTTTGTAATTTTTGTCGAAGAGAAAACATACATACCCGGTCTTTTTTTTTAACGAGAAAGGACCAGAAGGGCCTAGTGCCGCTTCATTGAAAACTGTCGGTGGGATACATATAGGCAACAGGGCCCTACAAGAAAGAAAATTACAGAAAGCCCCGGCATTTTGCACAGAAGACCTTGGGGGAAAGATAAAAAAGCAATCGGTCCCTTCGTCCTCTTCTCCACCTTCGCGATCAGGAGACCACCGACGGCCACCATCCCTCTCGCCGGGGACGCACCACTTAGGAGAGAGAGGGCGCACCTCGCCGTCGAAGCTCCTGAGAAAGGCCTCCGCATGGGAGGTTGAAAGGATGCCCTCACCGGCATCAGAATTGGCTGCCTTCTCAGCCAGAAATCGCATCAGCAAGCAATGGCCTTTGCGTGATGAAGATCCTCTTCTAGCAGCAGATAGTCCCAACTGCATCTCCTACCCACACAGTTGTCGCTTCAACAGCCACCACTCCCCCGCTACCGAGGCCGGCCAAGTGGGATGCAGAATCGAGAGCTCGCAAGAAAGGAGATGCCGGCGCTTATTTTGAAGGAGGCCCACCGTCTCGCGAAAGCTCGCCGCCCTCCGCCACGGACGCCCATCGATTTCCAACGACTGCAACGGGTCAACGTCACGCCACCACGTCAACCCAGAGCACCTTCGCTCCTCCCTGCAATCCACAGCACAACCTCCTCCCATCTCCGCCCGCACGCCACCACGGTCGGCCAGATCGAGAGAAACAAGGAGGAGGAGGCAATATATCAAAGAGGAGCCACACACCAGAGCCCTTATTACGGAGATCCCGGTTGTGGAAGAGCTCGCCACCTGCTCCAGCCATCGGAGCACCACGCTGCCACCGTCCACCCTCCGGATGCGCCAGATCTGGGCTAAAAAACCCAGTGCCCTACTCCAACCTACTGGCATACCGCCAGGAAAACTACACCTACAACTACAGAGAGGGAGCCGAGCATCTCTCTCAATCCCTTTCCCAGCGGCGGCGCCGCCAGAGAAGAGACGAGAGAGAGCTCGGGTAGAACAGACGACTCTCAAAACGGTTGCCTCTCGTTTCGTACGAGTCGTGCAAACACCTACTATTACTACATACATACCCGGTCGGCCGGTCCCGAGTCAATCAACGCATCAACCGCCAGACCCGCCACCAGCTGACACGTCACGCGACGGCGTAGTGATACCACCACCGACCCCTGCCAGTCAAGCTCAAGGGAGCCGCACAGAAAAGACCAGAAAAAAACGCGTCCCGCGAAACCGCGAGGCGGTTGAGAGTCCCACGCCACCGCGTGCGCCACGAGCTCCTTCATGTTGGAACACCCCCTGCCGACTGACCGGTCCCGGGGCTGTTCCACGTCGGAGGAGAAGACTAGGAGAAGGCACACACAGTACAAAGTAGATGAAACAGGGAACTTTATTGATATCTTTCTCGGTTTCTCACGTACAAAGGTTGTTCCTCTATTTATAGGCAAAAAGGGGGATACGATATCCACATGGGCCAACCCTAGCCTGGTAGAGGCCACACCGAATGAGCCTCTACCGGCCCGGTTTCCCAACACTCCCCCTGGGTATCTTATCTGTATAACCATGGCTTAAAACTCCGAAAAACCCAGTGGAAAAAATATGGAGAAATGCACACGGTATACTTCTTGCTATGTTGCACGAATTGCCTCATTAAAAACCTCATGTGAGAAACTTCATAAAAACTCACTAAGGGAAAAAGAGTACAATTCACTTAACTATTAAAGTTAAGTACTCAATCATCGGGATCAAGATTTCAGCGATGAGTTTGTGAAGATTCTCCCCCTGAACCTTGCATCTCCCTAAGTCTCATCATGCCGATCCCTCGGACACATCTCTCGAAAGAAGACGCTGGCAATGATTTAGTGAACAAATCAGCGAGATTTTCACACGACTTAGTATGCAAGACTTTCACTTCGTTCATCTTTTGCAACTCATGTGCATAGAAGAACTTGGGGTTTATATGCTTTGTGAGATTGCTCTTCACGTAACCCGTCCGGACTTGTGCAACACAAGCGGCATTATCTTCATAGATAATTGTTGGGGTTTGTACGGTGTTCAGTCCACATGACATCTGGATGTGACTGACTACGCGTCGAAGCCATACACATTCTCGTGATGCTTCATATAATGCTATGATTTCCGAGAGGTTCGTCGAAGTCGACACAAGAGTTTGCTTAGACGATTTCCAGGAAATAGCTGTTCCACCATAAAGGAAAACATATCCAGTCTGCGACTTGGATGTATGCGGGTCCGAAAGGTACCCAGCATCTGCATAGCCTACAACAGATAGGTCTTGGTTCTTTTGGTAAAACAAGCCAAGGTCCTTTGTCCCTTGTATGTACCTAAAGATGTCTTTAACGCCTTTCCAATGCCTCTTGGTAGGCTCAGAACTGTACCTTGCAAGCAAATTGACGGCGAATGCAATATCCGGCCGTGTACAATTTGCGAGGTACATAAGTGCGCCAACTGCACTTAAGTAGGGGAATTCCGGTCCCAGAATTTCCTCCCCCTCTTCTTTAGGCCTGAACGGGTCCTTGTCTTGCTGCAAAGATCTTCCGACCATCGGGGTCTTAGAAGGATATGCCTTTTCAAACCCAAATCGTTCCAACACCTTTTGGGTGTAGGCCGACTGGTGAACTAGAATCCCAGCAGGGGAATGCTCAAGTTGCAGACCGAGGCAGAACTTGGTTTTGCCTAAGTCTTTCATCTCGAATTCCGACATCAGGTAGGAAGTCGCTTCCTCAGTATCGTCAGGTGTACCGATTATATTCAAATCGTCCACGTACACCGAGATAATACAGAAACCATCCTGGGATCTCCGTATAAAAACACATGGGCAATCTTCATTGCTCGCGTAGCCCTTCTCATGAAGGAAATCGCTTAAACGATTATACCACATCCTACCTGACTGTTTTAGTCCATACAATGACTTCTTAAGCTGAACACTGTATAAGCTCCTGTTTGCTCTATCCTGGTTCGGGACAAGGATACCTTCTGGTACTTTCATGTATATGTTCGAATCCAAGTTACCATATAGGTAAGCGATGACAACATCCATTAGTTTCATTTTTAAGTCCATGTTTACTGCCATTGAGATCAAGTATCTAAAGGTAATTCCATCCATGACTGGGGAGTAAGTTTCCTCAAAGTCGACACCTGGTCGCTGAGTGAAACCTTGAGCAACGAGCCTTGCTTTGTACCTTACTACTTCATTATTCTCGTTTCTCTTTCGAACAAAAACCCACTTATGGCCAACGGGGCGAATGTGGGGAGGAGTTAGACAAACAGGTCCAAATACCTCTCTTTTGTTTAACGATAATAATTCAGCAGTAATTGCCTTCTGCCAATCTTTCCAATCCGACCTTTTCTTGCAATCAGCGAGCATGTTAGGCTCAGGGTCAAGATCTATGATTGAGGCAATTTTCTTGGCAAAATTAACGTCGACATTTGCCATGGCTCGGTTGTATGACTCGCCTGAATTAACATAGTTAATGGCCATTTCGTCATGGAGTGCATCAGGCACATCCTCTTGCTCCACCGGATTTCCCAATCCAGGAGCTAGGTCCTTTAGCTTTCCCGCTCCGATGTGTGCGCACACAACTTCGCTGGGTATTTCCGATATAGGAAAGTTCAAGTCCGGAATTTCGTGCACTGAAATATCCGTACTCGTGCCAGGTCTCAACTGGCTCCCCTCAACAGGGGTAGTCTGTAATAAATCTCTCTTATCCTTTTTCTTCGGGCGTCCCCGGGTACTTGGGATTTGAGAAACCGGAATCCGCGTCCTCTTAGGCCTTGGAGCAGGAGCGGGTATACCATCATTTTTCTTTGGTATTTCAACCCTTTCCGGTGCATTGCGTGCATGCACATGCGACTTTGTTACAGTCTTTAAATCACTAAAATGATCGGGCAGTTGATTCGCTATGGAGTGCAAATCTAGTATCTTTTGGACTTCTCTATTAGTCTCAACAGTGCGCGGGTCATGAGCGTGGATCCCCGTGGCTTTCCACGTGATTTCTCAACTTTTGTCATCCAGGGGTTGATTACCTCCCCCCAAAGTCGGGAAAAGATCCTCGTCAAAAATGCAGTCAGCAAAACGGGCCGTGTGACAGTCACCTGTCAAGGGGTCCAAGAACCTGATTATGGACACAGTCTCATAACCAACGTATATCCCCGACTTACGGAGCGGTCCCATTGCTGATCGCTGGGATGGTGGTATAGGTACATATACCTGGCAGCCGAACCTACGTAGGTGGGAAATTTTCGGTGCCGACCCTTGCGCAAGTTGGATGGGAGAGTGGATGTTGTAGGCCGATGGTCGAAAGTTGATGAGATTAGCAGCGTGTAACACCGCGTGTCCCCAACATGTAGTTGGTAAATTACAACCCTGAAGGAGTGGTCTGGCAATGAATTTAATCCTTTTAATCAATGCCTCCGCGAGTCCATTTTGAGTGTGGACATGCGGTACAGAGTGCTCAAGTTTGATTCCAGTTGCCATGCAATAATCATCGAATGCCTTTGAAGTAAATTCTCCGGCATTGTCCATTCGAATAGACTTTAAACGATAATCAGGGAATTTATTCCTTATTTGTATGATCTGGGAGATCAACTTTGCAAAAGCATGGTTCCTTGTTGACAGCAGGCAAACATTGGACCATTTAGAGGAAGCATCGATGAGCACCATGAAGTACCGAAACGGCCCTTAGAGGGGCTGAATTGGACCACATATATCCCCTTGAATGCGTTCCAAGAACGCGGGGAGTTCATCCTTCACCTTTAGGGGGGACGGTCTAATGATCAATTTCCCCGTAGCGCATGCGGAGCACATGAAATCATCGGGATTCGGGAAATTTTTCACATTAACATTATGACCGTTCGAGTTGTTAATTATATTTCTCATCATCCTAAGACCGGGGTGGCCTAACCTATCATGACAAAGGCAGAATAGTTCGGAGCTTCTAAAGACAGTCTTAAGGGTAGTGTAAATAGGTGGTGCTACTATCTTAGTGTAGTACAGCCCAGTAGCTAATGAAGAGAGTCTTTCGACAACATGTTTACCATTTTCGTCGCGCTTGGTAATGAGTAGGAACTCCTTTTCATTCTCATCATCATCGGTTTCGACATGGAAACCATTTGCGCGGATGTCTCTAAAACTCAAGAGAGTACGAGTCGACTCCGGATACAACAATGCCTCTTCAATGATCAGAGTTGTTCCATTTGGGAGTATGATAGTTGCTCTTCCGGAGCCAACTACATTCGGACCGCAGCCGGCGATCGTCATTATGTTACCAGGATTTTTGGTAATGCACTCAAAATACTTTGTTTCTCTCAAGATGGTATTGGTGGTGCCGCTATCAGCAAGGCACGTTTCCTCCATTTGGGCGCCACACGCGTTCTAAAATATAGTGCCTAATTAATATAATGGAGCGAGGAAATTGCTACATCAAGTAAGTAAAACACATAGACATTTCAGAACATCACATAATCAAATAATGGAATAAATGGATAAAATGAATGTCATCCAATCGCCGAAAATAAGTGTTATGCTCTCATAGAGCTTACAACCATATCGAAAAAATGTATCTGATTATTACGGAAAAAGGAATCATCACAACAAAAGGAGCTCAGGTGGATTCTGCGAGGAAAGCTCAGCCAGTATCTCAAGGTCGGTGGGCGGCTCTGCGTTGGCCATCATCATGGACAAGGGGCCTGGCTGAGGTGGCGGGGGCACAATGTGCTCAACCTCCATGGGCACAGCGGCGTCCGTGGGGACCGCCGAGGGTGCTACCACTTATGCTACGTCCTGCGCCACTATGTGCGTGACGTTCTGCACAGGCGCCGCTCCGGGCGCCAGTGGTGCCTCAACCTGGACAAGATGCGCCTCGCGCGCCTTCTTGTTGGCCTTGAACGCGTCGACGACGTGTTTAGGGGCCAAACACTGCCTGGAGAAGTGAGTCTTGGAGCCACAGCGGAAGCAGTCCTGGGGCCTCGCCTCCCCCTTGCCCGCCTTGCGTTGCTTGGCCGGGTTGGAGGAGTTGGGTCCCTTCTTGCCCTTCTTGCCTCTCTTCTTGTGGATGGGCTTGCGCACCTTGTAGGCACCAGCATTGGCCTCATGACTTGGGCCCCCTGCGAAGGGTTGCGCGGAGAAGTTCTTTTTCAGAACATTATCCTGCGCCTCGGCCACCTGGAGAGCATCAATAAGCGTTGCATATTCCGTGAATCCTTCCTGGCGAAAGTTTCGAGAGGACTGGATGTTGTCCGGATGGAATGTGGAGAGGGTTTTGTCTATCTTCTGCTGATCAGTGGTACTGGTCCCACACAGCTGAAGAATAGTACAAATCCGGTGCAACCTGGAGTTGTACTCTCCCACCGTCTTGAAGTCCGCAAACCTCAGACGTATCCAATCTGCCTCCGCCTGTGGCTGAATGGTGTACTTCAGCCTAGAGAACCGCTTGTTGAGGGCGGTCCAAAGGGCAGAAGCACTCCGTTCTGCCATGTACTCATTCTTGAGGGTCTCACACATGTGATGGCAGAGGAAGTGCAGGGCTTTGGCGTTATCCGCCGGGATGGTTTTGCTGGGGGCCGTCGGGGTCCCCGCAATCAACGCATCCTTGATGCATCGGCCCTCAAGGACGATCTCAACGTCCGAGGCCCAAGTCAGGTAGTTAAGCCCATCCTGGGTCAACTCCGGGAACTCGCGGCTGACGATTCCGGTCATCTGCAATTTATGCAAAGTGTGTAAGATTACAGCAGGTAATCGGTTGCATAAATACGATAATCGATACAATAATTCAAATATGACGGCGTTCCAAAATTCAATTTAAAAACGGTGCAAGCTATCTATGAGATACAAAGTATTAAAGACATGCGGTAATTAATAACTGTAGTAAGACATAGTGTAAAAGCTTGTTTAAAATCGGGCTAAAACAGAGCCAAAAACGGTCCAACCGCGTGCGACCGCGTGCTACCAAACGGCCAAGCTACCCTCGCCTTTGCGCGGCCGGCCCGCTCCAGACCGTCCCTGCCCGCTAAGCGGGGGAACGGAGCTAGCAGAGCTAGCTCCCGACTGGGGCGGCGGTGCCGACAGCAGGCCGGACCGGCGGCGCGATTGGCGTGTGGGCGTGGCCGGCGAAGGTTGCAGGCGCGTACGAAATATTAAAAAATCGGTCCAGAAAACGGCCCACTCTAACTGACCATGCAGGAAAACAGGGGATCAATTAGCTGCTGCATGCGTGCGGGCAGTTGCATGCGCGGCTTGCGCGGGCGATAGCAACAGGCGAGCGGCGCGGCAGCAGCGCGTAGGCGGCGCACGGCCAGCAGAACACGACGGCTGCGGCGGCTTGGCGGCGCGGCGGACGAGGCCAGCAGAGCCAGGCGACGGCGCGCGCATGCGGCGGCTTGGCGGCGTGGCCAGCGGCGGGCGCGGCTGACGAGGCCAGCAGGGCCGGGCGACGGCACGCGCATGCGGCGGCTTGGCGGCGCGGCCAGCGGCCGACGCGGCGGAGGGCGCGCGAGTTGGCGTGTCGTCGGCGACGCGAGGCGGCGGGCCAGTGGCGCGCGTGCTGCGCGTGCGGGTGGGGGCGCGCGGCCTGCGGCGAGCGTGCGCGGCGGCGGCTCGGCCAGCTGCGGCGCGTGGCGGCGGCGCGCGGCTCGGCCAGCTGCGGCGCGTGGCGGCGACGGCGGCCAGACAGGCACGCGGCGGCGCGACGGGTCGCGGGAGCGACGGCCGGCGCGGTGACGCACTGCGGCGGCGGCCAGCGGGGCCACGGCGCGGCGTGCGCCAGCGGCTTGGCGGCGCGGCCGGCGCGGCGGACGTGGCCAGCAGGGCCGGGCGACGGCGCGCAGCGTCGGCCCGGCCAGCGGCGAGCACGGCCAGGCGGCGACAGCCAGCAGCGCGCGCGCGGCGCGGCCAGAGGCCAGCAGCCGGTGTCGGCTCGGCCAGCGGCGCGGCGCGACTCGCGGCGGCGTGGCCAGTGCGGGCGCAGCCGGCGGCCTGCGGCGGCGCGGCCAGCGCGGGCGGCGCTCGGCGGCGCACAGCAGCCAGCAGGGCCGGGCGGCAGCGCGCATGTGGTGGCGCACAGCGCGGACGGCGCTCGGCCAGCAGGGCCATGGCTGTAGCGGCTGTAGCAAGCGCGTGTATCTAAAGTGCAAAAGGAAGTACATAAAAACTGTAGATCCGATCCGAAAACGGTCGGGATCAGCCCGATCTGTTAAGAAAAAAAAACCAGATCTGCATAGCAGATGCACGTATCGACGGTACAGTCAAAAAAATTTCTAATCTGAGAGTGATTAGATCGACATTGGTCGGCGACAGCAGGTCAGCTCGACTCCCAGAAAGAAAAATCCGCACCTAAGATGGGATCTGATCTAAAATCTGAACGCAAATCTTGAAAGGAAAACTCGGGACGAATCCATTTTTCGGTCAGATTTGTGTTACCTTCAACGAAAGCCTGCGTGATGCAGGCTCGACGGTGGCTTGACGGAGGCTCGACGGGGAGACTCGTGCTGATAACGTGTTGGAATACCCCTACCGACTGACCGGTCCCGGGGCTGTTCCACGTCGGAGAAGAAGACTAGGAGAAGGCACACACAGTACAAAGTAGAGAAACAGAGAACTTTATTGATATCTTTCTCGGTTTCTCACGTACAAAGGTTGTTCCTCTATTTATAGGTAAAAAGGGAATACGATATCCACATGGGCCAACCCTAGCCTGGTAGAGGCCACACCGAATGGGCCTCTATCGGCCCGGTTTCCCAACACTTCATTCCTTCTTCTGTCACGGCCTGTTCTCCTCCGCGTCCACGAGTATTCTGGACCCCTCCAGCGCACGCACGGAACCGCCATGCCCAACGCTTCGTGGTATATAACGCCAGCCTCCGTTCTCGCTCCCTTCCCCACCACCAACCTTAGCAAGCAAAGCAAAGCAATCGATTGATTGAAACAGAATCAGCGAGAGTGCAAGCAGAAAGCGTCGGCGACCGTAGGCGGTTGTTGCAGGAACCAACCCGTCTCTGAACAACGAACCATGGACAAGGTGCTGGCCTTCTCGATCCTGAGCGCTTCGCCGGCCGACATCGGCCCCGGCGGCGGCAGCAGCTGGGCCCGGCTGTCGTGGCGGAGCAAGAAGCAGGATGATCAGACGGCGGAGGCAGAGCAGCAGCAGCTGGGAAACGGGAAATCGCAGGCGCAGATTCCGGCGAGGGGAGAGGCGAGGCGGCCGCGGTTCGCGCCGGAGTTGGACGGGATCGACTGCTTCGAGACCATCGTCTGGCGCTAGGGCTAGGGAGTGGCTCTCGTGACGAGGATTCTTTCTTGGTTCGTTCGCAGGAAAGGGAAAGGCGTGCTTCTTTCTTTCGTTCGTTCACCTGTGTTTCTAACTGCCACCACAGGTTCTATGTACAGACTACAGAGTTAGTATTACCTGTATAACTGTCAACGAAACAAACTCAGTTCCGCATGATTGATTGTTTGGATCAGCCTTTGTTTTGCAAAGTTCAGAGAAATGCGATAGAGATGTTCGGACAAACAAACTGAAAAAAAAAGGATGTCCTTGCTCATTGGCTCACGTGTCGCGTACATATCTGTGGGGGTTGTATGCACATGCCGGTTTTGGTTTGGCCATTGTCCCAGCCAAACAGGGTGGTATGGTCGCAAAATCACCTAGCATGAGAAGGCAACGATATATAAATTTGATCTGAAGCTCGTCCTTGGGTTGTTGCTGGAGCACTTAACAAAATCAGGCCAACACATGGTCGTTGTTTGTGCACTTCTTCGGAACAAAAATATGAGCCCCTCGGCTGCTAATCGACGAACTGACACACAGATAACTGGAGACCTATGGTACCCAAAGCAAAGTTTGCTCTCTCCAAACCGGTGACCGGACAACGTGTGAAAACACATATGGTAGCAGTACAAACACATATACTTTGATGTTGGTATACATGTACACCATAGTACTGCACACAAGACATCTTGAATACAAGTGTGACAACAATCTTGGCCACAACCGGTGACCGGACAACGTGTGAAAAAGATCTTGCCACCTTCACGTCTAGCCTGAACCACTCTTTGCTCTATAGACCATGTAGCTTTATTGTAGTGAGGAAAACATGATTGGACTGTTGTCCTAAAAAGGGATTGGCTCCTGAAGCAACAGAGATATCCGTTTCTTCAGAATCGCCGAGTCTGTGTACCCATCAATTTCCTTATACATTGTCTCCATCATTCGTGCAAGGTTAATCACACGAATAAGAAGTGTGGCGGGTATTCCGGTCATGGTGAGATACTCCTTGTTCATATCATTCCATGCATTCTCCACAACATCCCAAAGCGCCTCACTAGCCACCTCCTTAGTTGTTCCATACTCTTTCATGTAGCAAGTTATGGCAGTGGCAACATTGTTTCTTTCTGTTTCAAACTACAACAAGAGCACTGTTAGAATCTCTGAAATGAAAGGAGCACAAGCATCTGTGCTAATTTAGTTAAACTTTTCTCTATAGATGCTCTACTAATATACCTATAAAATAAAAACAAAGTAAAACATCTCATAGAGCTCATGTGTGCACGCACGCACACACATCTTTTGTACTCTATGTATTGATGTTATATACCAAATTCAAGAATGGTATTGATCATATATGCATCTAAAGTGGAAAACACTAAAAGAATATATTGTTTATTATTAATTATGGAGTAGAATATTACCTCATGGGCAACAATGTCGTCCATTAGTCGTGATACAATACAAGAATCCTTGACTATTTGAGGAAAGTTAGACATCCATTCTAGAACCTCATTTGTAACGTTCTCTTCAAATACAACAAACGCAGTGCAATTAATTGCCCAATAAAAGCATGTAATGAGCGTGACCTTCAAGTGCTCGTCTAATGGTGGTATGTATGTGTTATCTCTCCAGATAATTTCAGTCACATAACCTTTGCATACTTCATTAATCTACAGTAAAACAAACTATTATGGTAAGAGAAAAGAATAGAATATGCTTTGGCTCAAGTTTGGTGCTCGAAGTGATAGTAAAATTAATTTACTATTAACTCAATCATCTAAATATTACAATGTCTGGGTGTACACATCATTTTTTTTTTGGAATAAATAAGCAACATGTGAATGATTCTTAAGCTTAAAACACAAGGGTTGTCAAGTATACAAATTTAAAGGAAAATTAAGTGGAACTCATTAAGTACAATAGTAGACAATAATGATGTGTGTGATTAGGGAGGATATACTCTTTGGATATATCCATTGGATGAAGAGTCGTGAAATTGTATTAAAGATTTTTGACAATTTAGATGGAAGGTATCCCATATAGATGGTATTGTTATATGGAAACATATAGATGTATCATGTTAGTTGATAGGATAATTATATAAGAATTACAATGACTATTAATATTATGGCTAGTATTATGTGCTCATAAATTTTAGAAATTTCATCTGATGTACCAACTAAACATATCAGGGTTGCAACATCATGGAAAATTACCATGACATAAACTTCATGAAATACCAAAAACATGAATACGAAAAATGTCAAAATAATGAAATTAGGTAGAACATAATATAGAGTTAAACTCGCACAATATTTTTGATGAAGTTCACATTTATGGCTGATATCTCTTTCGGTAGTGCATTCTCTATTTCAATCATTGTGCCAAACATAAACCGAGCATAGTCTTTATAGCATTCTCCAAGTTGCTCAACGTCCTTCATATCCCACCTACAAGAATAATTCCATTCAATGCCGATAAATTCTAAAGTTACATTTGAAATGTACCTAGTTGAAAATAATATATTCTCATTCATCTAAAATGTAATTGACAACTTTTACTTGAAATATTAGAACACTGCCTTGTCACATGAATTCAAAATATATTCTCCAACACTTAAAACAAACCTTTGCATGACATCAGCGAAAGGTTGCAACTCTTCCCATACGCCATAATTATCAAAAGTGTCATCATATGGTGTAATTGTTGCTATAAATTTTGCTAGCAACTTCCTGGCCTTGGCATATTGTGGTTCATAGTACACTCCAAGTGCCCAGAAGTAGGCTTCAGCTGGTCTATGCCTTGCATAGAATAATTTCCGTGGGGATTCCATCCCGTGATACCACCTTCACGAGAAACAAATATTGTCAAACATCCTTCATCACCATTATTAAAAATTGTAATATGTATCTTCATATTTACACAATTGAGCTCTTATTGTCTCAAAAATATTACATAGAATAAATAAGATTTACTTTAAATATGATTATATTTAAAGGTTAAAATAATTCACTAAGATGTACTTACTCGCATATTTCCCTGACTTCTTCACGGTAAAGGCGCTGGAGCAAATAAAAATTCAGTTTTGCAAGTTCGAGTAGGTCTTCACTACACTCCTTCTTATCCTCCTGGTATAGAGGGATATATAATCTAGCCTCCAATATCTTCATCCTACGGAAGGATGGTGTCTCAAGAGCATGATTCACTTTATCAGCTAGTGGTTTCGCAAGATTCCCAACAATTGATTTTAGGAGATCAATAGTTTTCCTTTGGGCATCTTTTAGAAATTTCTCATTTTGTGTGCCAAGATGTGATGCCTCATACAATGCAAGAAGAGCATGTACGTCACTAAATGGTGTGTCTTTGAAGTTTTCTTGGTTGTCCATAAAACTTTGGAATGTATCTGGCAACATGAGACAATAAGTGAATATTTGTATTCCATGTTCCATATGTTATTTTTAATACATTTAGAAATAAAATAATTTTACTAAATGTTGGAAAATGTACAAATAGTATTTACGTAATAATTTGACAAGCATGAGTGTAAGAAATACTATGCAATTAATAGGTTATAGTCGCATCATATGTGGATTATTAAAATATTAAGTTAATGTAGCATCAAGCAATCACATTTCTATTGTATCTTGTATGAGACCTAGCTAGATGCTTGAGACTAGTTTTAGATATGGAAGCCTATTCATTATACATAATAGGGAAACTAAAAATAACATGGAATTCCAAAAATAAAATAAGAACAAAAAAGTTTTTTTCTAAAAAAACAAAACAAGAAAATTAATTAATCAAATGAGAAACAATCGGAAAGGCAATGAAATTCAAGAAATATAATTGTTTAATTAATAATATGGTAAAATAATAATATGTAAGTTAGTAATATAAATACAATAATATTAAAATATTCATTAAATTTTGAACTATTAAAATCAATGTATATTTTACAACACATGTTGTGAATGCCTTATTCATATTTCCCTAACTTACAATTATATAACTTCGTTTCTCAAATTTTGAGAACTTTTGTAAGGGTTCTTATTTACTTTATTTTACCAAATATTTATAAACTTGGTTATATTCCATTCTGAATGTGTTGACTAGTCCCTATACCATATCAACTAAAATCACTTTGAAGTACACACATAGCGGGTGGGGGGCTTCTAGACGTCTAGGATTTGGTGTGGTTTATGTTGTTCTAGTATCTTGAAGTGAAATCTAGGTCCTCAGAAGAGTTGGGGAATTGAAAAAATAAACATTTTAAAAGTGCTTATATCTTGATACTATAAACTTCATCTAATAAGTAATTACAAATATGTACTCTAATATGCACAGGAAAAAGTTAAATTTGTCGAGCATGTGTGGCCTTGGGATTGTATTTTTGGTAGTGACAAAAAGGCAAAGTCAAATATGTTGGTTAGCTCTAGTGACAAGTTTTGGATGACTCCGGTGATGGAGGGGCGAGGACGGTGGCGTGCCTTCGGCTCATGCTAGTGTTTATAGTCGTCGCTAGGTGGTCCATGGACCTGTTTGTAACTTTTGTTACTTTTAGGTTTCTTTATACTGTTGTTGATGATTATTAATAAATCGGTGGAATTTCGTAAAAAATAATAACATGTTGGTTAGTTTAAGGAGTTGAGAGAGACCAAAAAATGTTTTACCACAAGATATGTAGCACCGGTCTTGTCTCAACAACCTGAACTGAAGAGAGATGTCATGAATATTTTTGTCGTCAAACTTTTGCGTGGAAAGTTTCTGCAGTTTCAAATGGATTTCATCTTTGAAATGGTAAGAAACTCCAAGACGCTGAAGCGCATCGATCATCTTCATTTCAAACGATGGATCGCTTAATCCGAGTAGTTTGTCCTTTGCTTCGAGTATTAGCTTGTCGCGTCTTTCAGCCATCCATTCTACCGAGTTCTACAAAACAAAGATCACAACATTAGAAAGTTGTAAGTATCTAAAATGTATTTCCCTTTGTCAAAGTAAACTGTATGCAGCTAGTGAAGTAGGTGTACCGAGTTCTACAAATCAAAGATCACAACATTGTTTTAAAGTTGTATTTCCCTTTGTTAATGTAGCGCCATCACATTTTTCTCTGTAAAAAAAACCGCGACCTACTGTACCTATCATACATTTCCGTTCGTTCAGGGGAGACTTTAAAAAAAAATTCCAATAGAACGTGCACATAACACAAGAATGCCTAGTGAAGACTGAGGATTATACATCATGTACCAAAAATCAAAATGCACCGATGGATCTTACCATTGGACCTTTAATAGAAATATAATAAATATATAAATACTCATTGGAGTATATATTATATTTATCAATACACACCGATACATGATGATTGGAGTATTTATATCTATATATAATTATATGCTGCTACCAACGATGATCGATGTACCTCATGAACAGCATATGTGTGAGTATAGTGTACCTCATGAGTATGGGGCAGCGTCGGGTTGTTGATGAAGTAGTCCCCCCACACGCTGAGGCGGTAGTCCACCGCGTGCCGCCGCTCGTCGAGCACCGTGTACCCCTGGGCGATCACTCTTCCTTCCTTAGCCATTGCCTCCCCTCGCACTCTCGATCTCACTCTCTATGCCCCTCACCTGTGAGCTTAGTTGGAAGAGCTAGCTGATGGTTGGCGTGCTCTGGTCTGCCCCCAGTGCAGCTGGTATTTATAGAACGAAGCGATGCGCATGCTTGATATACTACTGTAGCTGAATTGCTAACTCCACTAGACACCTTTTAGTGTGTAGGTTTAAATAAATCTACACACCAAAAGACGTCTAGATACATTTACTTTACAAACCTAAAACATCTTATATTTTTATATATATCTTTAAACTCATTACTCGATACTATAGGAGTATACCACATTACTACTCCCCATGTCCCGGTTTAAAGGATAAAATTTGCAAACTATGCAATTCTAAAATATTTAGACACAAAAGCATTTAATTTCTATAATTACTTTGGTGTAAAAAGAACAAAATGCTTGCATGCACATATATGAACAAATGTGAACGCTTTTCTGGCTCTTCTTTTCCACGCATGTTGTTCTTCATATTATAAAATAAACCAATTAGAGAACACTAGGGCCCAGAAAATTACAAATTATGTCCTTTAAATCCGGATGGAAGAGTACTATCATCTACTCATTACTCTATGAGAATAGCATCAAATTGCTCTACACTTGCATGTTGTTTGCTTTCGAGGTGAAGCTACAAGTGTAGTCTCGTGAACAGCCTGGACACAGTTGTTGTACAAATGGGTGGACAGAGTTGTTGTACAAACTTGCATATGCATGCAGATGCAGCGCTACAGGTAATGTCGTACATGCCGTCCGTCGGTGCCGGAGAGGAAGGACGCCGAATTTTTTTACTATTGCTCCGGCTGGTCAAATTTCCACGAGATTTACGAGTAGCAGAAGCGCAAGGGACGACGCACAAACAGAAAATTTCTAACGCAACGTGAGGAGGAGAGATGGGCAAGCGTACCTCACGTGCTTGTCAAGAACTCAAGGACCACGCCGTTGCCTTGGCATGCATGGAGCCAAAAGCCTCTCGATTACGGTCCCTCGATTTTAATTTGCTCCCACTATAAGATTCCTGAAACATCAGGCTTGGAGAGAGCTGACTTGGAAAAGAAAAAACTATCTAGGATTACGCCCAAGGCAAGTTGCTCCGGCTCGGTCCTCCGAGCCTTGGAGTTGGATGTACGATAGACCACGACCTTTAATCGTCGGTGGGAGGTCTTTGTCTTTGTTTAAGTCCTCAGGACGATGAGCGAGCGGCGATGTCCTTTAAGTCAGAAAATGGTGTTTTCGTCACCATATCCTCGCTATGGTGCTACACCGAGCACAACCCCGTCTCCAAGATTTTACAGCCCTGGTCCGACTTAGAAAATGGGGTCCTAATTTTTGTTCAAACTTTATAACTAGTATAAAACAAAATCTATATTTACTTAATTATACAACTATAGAATGTGATATTCCATACATCATTTAGAAATATATAAAGTATCCATTCTAAAAGAGTAAATATAGCAGTACAGTAATGAAACAAACCTCATTTTGTAATATAAAGCATCAAACGAAATCTGGTGTTTCTTGAAATAAAATCTTCAATCATATCGCGTTTGAGCCTCGACCTCTGCCGCGTCACCTCATGACTATCATCAATATTAGCAACTGGAGTTCGATTTTCAGAATTTATTTGAGCCTCTTTTACGATAAATCTATCAAGAGCACCCTTTTAAGACTGTGCAACCACTTCTCACAATTTATACCGGGCGCCCTCTCGAGACTGATCAACCGCCGTGTACGTGTCAAATAAATCTATCAAGAGTAGGTGGGCGTCGGCACAAACTGACCTAAACGAGGCTGCCTCGCGTGATCGCGTGAGATTGATCAATCGATGGCTGGTCAGCAGCGGTTAGCCCACCGGCACCAAGCGTCCATGGCCCACACGATGGAAATTTACCAAGCCTGGCCGTCTCGCAAGACGAATCTAGGGGCCTCTGCAATTCGGGACCCCTGTTCGGTACAGCTGTTCGAACACCCTTGTGAAGGAAATATGCCCTAAAGATAAATAATAATATTGATTATTAGCATATTTTATAAAGTAGATGATTAAGTTTTATAGCATGCTATAACTATATTGATTAAAAACATCAATGCACGCGTGATATAAAAACAACTAGGAGTTCCCAGTGAAACTCTAGTCACCGGTTCATTGGTCAACGGATGACCAAAATTTCCTGATTATGTTGGTGCCTTGGCAACAATTGACAATGGAGTCATCCCACTGGAGAATGAGATGGTGAACATACCCTATCTACAGCATCTTATCACGATCATGTCATAGAGTTCAGGTTACAATTATTAGGAAACGCAATGACTTATTCCTTAGACCGTGAGACCATATCTAATCACTGTTTCTCGAGAATACTTTAATAGCACCTAATATCATTCGGTGGAACGGTGATCGTAAGGGTGACATTGGGTATTTGGAGGAATAGGTTGAGGCGTATGCGTCAAGAGCGGGATTTGTCCATCCGCGTGACGGAAGATACTCTGGTCTTACTCGGATATGTTATATCCATAAGTGCGCTGACCCAGCATACCACTACATGATGTAGTACACTATAGTCGTTGACATAACACCAATAAAACACCGTTCACTAATATTACATCCCTCAAAGTGGTACAACAGAAACACAGCAGGTCCAAGACATGACTATAGGTTACAATTCAACTCTTTACACAAGATCCAGAAAACCCTCTAGGTTAAAGAGAGAGAAAGAAACTTCTTACAAAGAAGAATTAGAAATAAACAACTCCAAAACTATAATACTATTAAGACTAGTATCTTAACTAATGGTCTGGCATTGCTACTATTGCAATACACTACAGAAATAGGTTTTATGGCTAGAGATTCTATTCTTATCTAATCAGCAACTTCGTCTTCACTTGAGTTGATGTATATGTTGACTTTCTTGACTTTATTGAAGAGCTTTAGCTTTTGATGATGATTCCTAGAGCATGACTTGATGTAGTCATCGTCTGTACTGGCTTTGGAACCTAGCAATGGTTAAGAAGATACTTTGAGTACGAGCGTACTCAGCAAGTTCACTAGAAAAGGAGTTTTTGATGCACTATATCTATAGCCACAGACCGTAGGTCGTAAGCAATGCAAGTTTTCGTAAACATTTCTGCAAAGATTGCTTTTATTCTAAAAAGCTATGTCCGTCAGCCTTCACGGGTTTACCAGAACTTTCATGGAGTTCCTTTCCTGCCGCGTTCGCAGCTCCTTCCCGGAACAGGGAGTAACAAGTTACAGTTCTTACACTCTGCAGAGGTGCGTTACTTTACCCATGAGAGATCAACTCTTTGTTGCACAACCGGGCAGCTTATTCCTATCCACAATTCCATGATGTGGGGCCCAGAAGATGATCCAAGCCAATCACTGCCCCCTTCGTGACCTCGCATGCCTCCTTGGTGTACACCATGCCCACATGTTGGATTATGGCAATGGTTTGTACAAACCGTTAGATGCCAGAACTATCGTGGGACGATGAGGGTTCCCACCCATATGCTGCATATCCTCTACGAATTACCAATTAATATGCACGCTTCGAGGATAACAGCCACGACCTGCACATCCGGCTTCCTGCGAGAGGAAGAAGATACAGCTGACTTCTCCGTCCCATTCCAAATCTCATGGTCAACGCGTAATATACGGCGCAAGAATCACTGGCGACATTGGTTGTTAAGTGTCAACACCCGGATCTTTAATCCCTGATGTCTGTTAAGCCATACATCGCAATCCCAGGATTACCATTTTTGCGAGACATAACAGATTTGGATATCACAGTACATCATCCATTACAAACCATACATAAGGTCTTACACAAATAAGGATCTCATGATCCAGTTCTTAATACAACTCAAGCAGCGGAAATACGTAATAATAACGGTAGCGTAGGCGAAGCTCCATCTTCGGGGTCACAGGCAATGCTGACGATGGGAGATGATCCTAGTTGTCGTAACCTTCCTAGGGTCCATCCTCCTGGTACTCCTCTTCATAGTCTGGCCATGGGAATAGCCAGGGACAAAGCCATGAGTACTCTTTAAGTACTCGCAAACTAATACTAACAAGTGAAGGGGTTTTTGTAGTAGGACACTAAGCTCTAGGGTTGTTTTGCAAAAAGCCAGATTTACCTCTACTAAGTTTAGAAACGAAGAAAGCTAGTTGAAGTTTTATAACACCTAAGTGGGAACTTGTATTTCATCTCACAACTCTGTTGTCGTCAAGTCAAAGTCTCAATTCATTTCACAAGTCATTTTGAAAACATCTGACGAGGGAATAGTATGGTCACTCCAACTGTCCATAACCACGGACGCGGCTATTCGAATAGTTTGACACTCTACAGAGATTGTACACTTTCACCACAACATTCGATACATCCGTCAGGAACAAATCCTGAATTCACCATACTCAGTATGCGGATAATCAATCCTAACCTTTCAATTATATGCCCTAGTATAAGCACCTCTCCTGTGAGTTTAGCCTCCCAACCATGACCAACTATCATCTTGGATACTGCACAGGTGGACAATCTTCACAAGGTATCCTCAGCTCCGACCTTGGCCGTGAGGGAACCAATACTAAGGTATATAAGTTTCCAGTCAAGCCCTACCCAATTCTCGGGTATTGTGGTTGTACGGTAAAATTGGAATGGTATCGCATCCAGACAACCATCAGTTTTATAAAGGGCTAAGGCTCATGCCTCAACATTTTCATCACCAAGATCATCTGGTGTTTGGAAACACATGTCAAAACATCTCAATAGAATGATCCATCATTCCAAGGTTTTCATAACCATTTTTCCACCAAGTATTCCCATCTAAAGTTGATCAAGTTTTATGCTTAGCACTAGCATCTACAAGTGGGGGTAATTACTAATGAGTGGTGGTAAACTAGTGGAGTTTAACTAAGTTCAAATCGCATGCCTTAGGATGACATAAAGATTATATAGCTTAGGCCAAATTTTATGCTCTTTATGCAACCTTCAATTATCTCTCTAGAATCTACAATTCACTTAAGTAAGCTCTAAGTAATAGCTTTGATAAAGAAATAAAGTAGAAGCTTGCAAGTAAAACTAGGATTGGTTTATCAAGTGGGTATGATCACATATGCTTAAGGCATATAGTTGCCATAGTAACAAGCAAGTATTTACTTGCATAGGTATAGTATCTTGCAAGTGTTAACTTGCACAATCAACTGGTAGTATTAGGCTTGCACCAGTATCAGTATAAGCTTGCTAAGTTAATATCTTGCAAGTATTGGCTTGCCTTGTGCAGAGCAGTGGTTGAAGTTCTCCTCGGCTTCTTCTTCGTAGTATCCTCCTTCCTCCTCGTATCCTTGGTCGGTACTAGCGTCTATGAATAAATACGAGATACAAAATCACCAAACAATACTTAACTACTTTTAATCATCACACACAAGGGTTCTATAGATGATCTAGCATCATCACTAACATCACAAGAATAAGGCATTTGTCTTATTTATTTTATTTTTAGAAAAGTAATTTATACTCATTGAAAAACTACTTATGATTTAATATTCTCCAAACCAAACATGGGATCATGTTCACACATGTCATCACCACACATTTCAGTACATGGGAATGTGATTTAAAATGGTGTCACAATTTAATAAGATTTAACCTTTTATTTTAAATAAAAATAAATGACTGGAAATGCCTATGTGGCATCCTTTTATTACTTGAACATTATTTCTGTAAGTAAACCCATATGTTTTTATATATTCTGAAAGGTATGATCAAATGTGATTTTTGAGAGTTGGAATCAACTCAAAAGCTATTATAGTTTAAACTTGAAAAATGTTTGAATGCAGAAAAGCTTCTGCCTTGTTATTTTTACCAAGGTTGATCCATAGATTCAAATGATTTGAATCCAACGGGCTTGGATTAAGCATTTCAAAACCTTTCTAACAAAATTGGTTTCATTCAATTTGGTGCACTGAATCGAGCTGGGTTGATTTTTGAAACTGGGTAGAGAACTATGTTTGAATTAAAATGGAAAAAGTTAAATTCGAACGACTGGGCTGCACGCGAACTGCTAATGGGCCGGCCCAGTGTCAATCCGTGGCACGGGGCTCAACTGACAGGGGGGTTCCACCAGTCAGTGGCTCTTTAAATGCGAAGCGGTACGGGGCAATCGCATCCGCACGATCTAAGTCTAATCGAACGACTGCTACTCATCGTCCACGTCGGGCGGCGTCGGCATGACAAAAACCAAACGCGGCAGGTGGGGGTCGTCGAGGGCTCACCGGGGCTCAGGCGAAGGTCGGCGATGCGGGCGAATGACAAAGTCGACGACGGAGAACCTCCTGGTACCGGCAGCTCCTCCTAGGGTGGACAAAATCGACGGCGCCCTTCTTCTCCAGAGGCGGCCTGCTCTGGCGCAATTATGGCAATGCGCTGCTCGCCTTGCTTCGGGGATGGGGTGGAACGATCAGTGAGGTGAGGGGAGTGAGATGGTGTGCTCAATTCGGCTGGGGGTCGTCTCCTTTTATAGGCTCGACGGTGAGACCGAGAGGGATGGAAGACGACGGTAGGGACACGACTACGGGCAGCTAGAGACATGGCCGAGGTTGGCGATCGTTCGGTGGTCTCCTGGCGATGCTCTAAGGTGTAAATGCGCTTGTAGGGGCGGTGGCAAACGGTCGGGAACGCTCGATGCTCTGCGAGGCAGAGGCGGCGTCTTCGACGGCAAGCGGTGGCTACGGGGCACGGGCGGTGAAATGTGCATGTCTGGCGGTCTCCGGGACGGTGTGGAGCATGCTGGCGAGCGGCGAGGGCTCGAGGTGGTCGGGTTGCGTGGGAACGGTGCGTGCTCTGTGGTGCACGTCGGCATGGTCGACAGCGGCACGGGCGCGGCGTTCCTGGCGGTTCTGGTTGCTGTCTGCGAGGCAGGGCTGGTCGAGAGGAGGCGGTGAGGCATGGGCTATCTCTTAGACAAGGTTGGCACGGCTAGTTCTTCCTCTAGCCTGCTGTCCACACTGGGGTGACATGGGTGCTCTCGGGCTGTTCACCATTGATGACATTGGCAAGCTTATAGTGGGGCTAGTGATTAGTTAAGTTTTCTAGATGATCTACTAAGGTTGCTGTGAGCTAGAGAGGGAACAAGTTTGGCCAGAATCACTGCACACTATAGTGTTTAGATTTTGTTTGATTTGTATCTGCAAGGTGTTTGATGAAATGGCCGCATGAATTCTAGTTTTGAATTTTGAAAAGATTTTTGGTGGGTGTGCTAGGCATGTGCTGGTGAGTCTGTAGATGCTTGGGTTTTGAAAGTTGAGCTTGTTTGAGTGGTTTTTGAAAAAGTGTGATCTTCCCATATGGATTAGATTCAATTTTAAACTGTCATTTAAACTTTGCATTTGAATGTTTCTGGATGATCACAAGGTGGGCCTTGATACTTTGTTATGAGTACTATCAAGGGGTGCAAAGATCCATACATGTTTCTGTTAAGTTCTGAAAGTTAGAGACAGTCAAAGTAGGCATGGGAGTTAAATTGGCCAAAATGACCATTCACTTAATTTGTTTGTTTTGATTTATTTGTCTTTGGGAAAAGTGTGGGGATTGTTTAGATGATGTTTATTTCACCTAAGAATCATTTTACAAGCAAAGAAACACATAATCATGGCAATTCAAAAGAATCCAAATTGTAATCCATACACATAGGAATGCTTTCATATTTTTAATTGGAAAAGTTTTTGTTAACCCTAATTTTGGTGATTAGAGTTTGATGATTCTAGTTCGATATTTTTGGGATGTTACATTAAGTCCTAGGTGATATAGTTCTGAATAGTGGTATTCCAACTGTCAGATTTAATAGATTAGCTGATCACCCTGGATCAGTAACCAATAGTTCACATTATTATCGAAAATAGTGTTTTAGACCTTTTTAAAATGCAGGTGATAAAAATAGTGGATTTGTAAAATACTTTACAGAAAATAAACAAAGGACATGAGCAAGTGTGAACTTGCCTTTTGTGATTGCAAGATTATGCACTCACGGTCTTCGAGACAACATAAGATCCAATATCTGAAATCAGCATCATTGGTCCGGTAAGGACTAATGTTTAAAGAAGCAAGATGCAGTTATGCATAAGTAATGATATGCATTTTGTAAAACTCCCAAATTGAACCCCCAATACTTTGAGTGAAGTGAATTCAAGTGATTCTTTTAAGAGTTGGTTTATCTTCAAATTTTACTTTATCTTTATAAGGAACCTAAGTGATAATAATTCTTAATACATAGGTAAAGTATAAAGTAATGTGATTATGTTTAATTGTCATTTGGTGACTAAGGTAACAGTCCTTGGTTTTAGTTGTTAAGATTTGAATAATTTATTATGAGATTATTCTTTGAAGTGGCAAAAAGAATAACATTTGAAGAAAAGATTTCCTTCCTAAGGTTTAAACAACCCTGATAACTTTTAGAATATGATTGATATAATGTGATTGATATTGTTTATGCTTGCTTGAATAGTCTGAACTTGAGATGCTTTATGTCTTAATTGAAATAGACTAAAGTTAACTATAAAAACATAAATGGTGTATTAGGCCTGTTGTTTATTAGCTTTGAAACTAAAGTTAACTTTTAAAAAGGTAAGTAAACTTAAGATGTAATATGTTTTAATCATTCCCATGTTTTAGATTTATGATAGGTATAACTAAGGTGTGGAATTATTCACTTTATATTTTAGTGAATGCTTATAAAGTAATTTTGAAGGTTGTGGTTTTAAATCTTTATTTAAGGTTTCAAAATATATTAATAAGTTAATAATTTACACTTAAGTTTTATTATAAATCTTAGTTCTGGTTTAGAACTTTAGTAATTTGATTTTTTAGGGTATTAATATTTCTTGAAGAAATATAATTATTTCCTACTTAAAAAAATGTTCTTAAAGAATTTTCAAAAATATATAATGGATAAGGATTTATTATTTTAAAATATTAAAAACTTTTCTACTAATATATTTAGTATTTTCCTAGTGTAATATATTTATTTAGGACTTTGAAAATGATTTTTATTTTATTTTTAAGTATTATTTTTATATTTATAAAATTTCATAAATGATTAAATGTCTTTAAATATTTATTCAAATTTTATTTATATAAGAGTTAAGTTAGTATTTTTATAAAATAGTATATTTATTTTTATACAGAAAAATGTTTTTTATTCATTTTTAGGATTTTTCCTTATTTTATGACATTTCACTTAGGATGTAATGTTGTTAATATTTATTTATATTTTATCTATCTTGAACAAGTAATATTATATTTTTACTAGGTAGATATTATTTTTGTGGTCATTTTGATATATCATATGTATTTTTAGGATTTTTCTATTTTTTCTAGAGGTGAAACAATCTTTGGGGTGTTTTGGTAATTTTTAATTTTAAATCAGACCCTGGACCCACTGGTCAGTCTGGCCCATGGTTGGGTTAGACCAACCCGAGTGGTTGACCGAGCTGGTCAAACCGACCCGCTCGATCCAGTTCGTCTTCCTCCCTCTCGACTGGCCTCTCTCTGGCGCGTGGGCTAGCTCGCCGCTGGTGCTGCTCGATTCCGGCGAGCCTGGCCATTTCAGCCGGTGCCGATGGCCCTCCTCGATGTGCCTATCAAGGATTCACTAGACTACCCAATTAGATTCGTGTCCCATGCCCCAACGTGCTCACCACCAGCCCCAAACCCTAATACCTCTTTTGCTGTTACTCCGGCGGAACGACGAGGTTCTCAGTAACCCCGATGGTACGGCGTGGGCGTTAGGATGCTAGGGGTCTTGTTGGTGGTGTGGTTGATGCAGCGTAGCGCGATGGTGCTCCCCGTGTTGCTGTACCGTCGCACTGTGCTCCGACTCTCTGTTGTCACTACTACTACGGCTTCTTGGGCGAGCCTGATCTTGCCAACAGGTTGGTACCACCTTCCCCCTCTCACAAACCTCTCTCTATCTTAGTATGCATCCTTAACTAGGTTCATTTTCCTCCTTATTTTGATGCTTGATACTTCATAGCGGTTTGTTTGGTGAACAATTGTGAGCATGTGACCCTTAGCTTGGTTGAGTGTTCGTGATGCTAGTGGTATATGAAATGCTTGAGAAATACACATTATTAATGCACTTAGAAAAGATGTTGAATTGTGGTGGTTTGATTCTGTGCTGCTGAAGGTAGTGTTATAGCCCACTTGTATCCTACTTGATTTCTTCTCTCTGTATTGATCTCTAATTAGAGATCCCCTAATATATTCTAGAAACCGTTCTCTGATGTATATTTGATAACCTTAGCAAGTTATTGTGGTTGTTTAATTTACTTAGAATGGGAATTTTTCTTGTGGATTAAAATAACTGAACTCTGAACCTTTTGGTTCAGGTTGTTATTGGCAAAGCTTCTGTTATTAACTTGACAATGGTTAAATAGCAGACTTGATTACTAATTGTAATTAGGGAATCTGATTACCTGAGGTTTAATTATTTTTTGATTTCCCCTGGTTGCTGGACATTGAATTGGCCAGGCATGAAAAATATATGCTGAGCTCAGTGGTTCCTTTTATTGTTGAATAATCAGACGTTTGTGTCAATGTGTGGAATTTTTTTTATATGTTGAACTGAACCTATGGTTCAGTAATGATCTTGATTGAATTGTTATCTGTCCAGGATGGCAGAAGTAAAGCTTAAATGATCTCTAGTTGATTTTAACTAGAGAAATGATTTAAGAAACCTTTTAATGGTTTGAAAACCTAAGTTGCTACTGTTAGTATACTTTGATGGCTTTTACTGCTGTGAGCCTATTACTGTGATGCCTCTTTGGAGTGTACACATTAATAGGTTATAGTGATACTGATGTGCAATGCTATATTAAGTGGAGGATTATGTAGATAACTGAAGTAGTGGTTGTGCTTTGCTTTAGAACCCTATTGTGGTGTCTCCAAAGAGTGCACAATAGCAGTTCATAGTGACATGATCTACTGCTGCAGTATCTAAGAAAAATGGACAGTTGGTTGCCAGTGATGCAAAGGCTGAGGCAAATTATTGGATTTAGAAGAACAGATTTTATTGTTGCCTCCTCTTTGGACTCAGTGATGATCTAGACATGCCACCTTCATGCTAGTCTGAGAGAATCTTGCCATCCAATCTTCCTAGATGAAAATCTAGTTGAAGGGTAGATGGAGCTGATAGATGTGTATTGTTTCCCTTGTGTTCCTAGATCTGTATACAAGATATATGAACGGATGCTGCGTGATCTAGTGGTTTCTTCTGATAATTCTTACCTGCTGTTGGTGAGTAGACAGATAAGCTTGTAATGGGGTTGCTGATGATCTTGTGGTAGTTTTGGTGTTGCTTCAGATCACCTGCTGTAACTTGTTCTTGTAACCTTCATCTCCTAGCTCATTTTTGGCTGCTTGTGTGATCTACTCCTCCTTATCCTAACTATTGGATGGCTTCTTGAAGCAACCATAGTGCAAGTGATGTGGTGGTGATCTGGTGGTTCTTGTGGTGTGATGAGAACAGTCTGTTCTTGGGGTGTGATAAACAGAAAAAGAGTAAGAAGATGGTTGTGGCTGTGTAGTGTAACTGTACCTATGGTGAAAGAATGAGTAGTGAGAGGTGGTGCTACAGCTGGTTCACCCCTTTGTGTACATGGATTGATTTCTTGTCTCCTTCCTAGGATTGCTGCTATGTTGACAGCAGTTATCTGCATGTTGATGTGCAAGCTGCTTACAAGTGGGACCTAAGGTCCAAGTTTCAATGGTGTAGATATTTTCTGGTGGATATGAGCAAGTAAAAGTGAGCTTTACTGTTTGGCTAGATCCTCTTCTTTATCCATGGTGAAACTTGCCTCTCTCCTTTCTTGGTGAAATTTGCCCCTGCCTATGATGCATCAGTTCTGAGGCTAACATTCTGGATAAGAACAGATACTATTCATTTGGTGAAACTTGCCCCTTCTAAAAACAACTCAGCTCAATGAGGAGACAAAACAGTGCACTACACTGTTGATATCTGAGAGCAATAAACCAAACTAACCCCCTTTATTCCTTATTTTCCTTTCTTTTGTTTTTTGTTATCCTTTGTATTGTTTTACAGGGATGAGGAATCAGGAAAAGATACAGATAAAGGATCAGAGTAGATTTAGGAAGTTTTCCTTTATTCATTTGTAATTTTTATTTACTTGTAAGAACCTTGTAATATTTGTATTAAAGTAATGAAGATTAACCTTTTCCTCTTAAACATTATATTAGTATATTCTCTAATTGTAATTGATCTTTATTATTTGTAACTTGTAATTTCTTAAATTATTATTTATGTAATAAAGATTATATTTACTTATAACATTTTTTATTATGATTATAAAATGTCCTATAATACTTTAAGATTTAAATTTAAATCCAAGTTATATTTGAATTGTATGATCTCATATTTGAAGTCTTGAATGCAAATTATTTCCCCCAAAATTATAAAATCAACAAAGGTCATGTCCAAATTCCTAACACCCATCTATGATGAACTAAACCCCATTTCTCCAAGGCAAGAGAAACACTTATCTCTTTGTGTTTCGAATTTCAATTCGAATAATTTTGAATATTGTATCTTATTCATAAATAAGAATTCACCTCTTATCTTTAATTAAAATTTAATTTCCAATTCTTATTCTATTTCAAATTCTTTTAGTATTCAAATCTATCAATTAAATATTCAAATTTGAATTGTCTTCCCTAAAATACAAAAGTACAATAGAGGTCATGTCGAAATCCATCGCACCTGTCCTGATGTTTCCATTAGAACAAGAGAGATCCCGATCTCTCTATAGTTTCTTTAGTTTTGCGCGAAAATTCCTCGGATTTTCTGATGCATGAATGCAATGCACACACCTGCGTCCTCTATAATTCTAGGTGCTAATCCTGGGATGTTACAGACTCTCCCCGCAAAATAAACTTCGTCCTCGAAGTTCGTATACTCTCACGTTTCTGAATGAGGAATTGTCTTGTATTGGTGATGACATTTCTCAACTCCATGGTAACCTCAAATGGAAATAATTGTAATATTCCATATCCAGATCTTTTCCTTAAATTCTCATCATATTTGACATTCTCCAACTTGTTGTTTCCAATACTCCAATGTTCCTTTCACTATTGTCCCTTAGGGATAAGTCATTATAAAATGCTTAAATTGGGGTCTCTTCTTTAGCTCATTACCCTGATTAGCTATTCTAATCCAACTCCTTTACTTGATTATCGAGCTTCTTTACTATACTGTGTAAGGTCTACGAAGTCTCACTAAAATAGGGTTTTAGATTCTATTAGACAATAGTTATAGCAAAAAGACTAAATTTTTGGTTTGCCAATGTATGGTTTATACTGGTAATCCTTTCGAATATTGGTTTTGAACATATTTAGTCCATACCCATTGGAATTTCTTGTTCCTCTGCATATGTCCAATTGGATGTGCTCTATTCCCTCTTAAGGATCACTTAAGAGTTGTTTTCTCTATAATTAATCTAGTAGTATTAATCTATTCAATCTCCTTTAAGCTTTTACCTTATCATGCTTTAGATAACCTTTTGTGATCACCTAAATCACTTATTCAACCTCCATTTAATAATTACCTTAAGGTTTGAGTACTACTACTTCAAAGTATACTTTGATATTTCATCCGGACATACTTCTGAAAGTACCTCCATAATGACTTAAACTTTATGAAAATAAGGCTTAATGTTGTCATAGGTTAGTACTTCCTCTCCAACCTTTACTTGGAAAGTTAGATAACAATACTTCTAAAAATTGTTTACTGTCGCCCTTAGGGTTTACTAATGGTCTCTAAACTGCCTTATAAAGTAACCATTGGCTTTATAACTAGAATGTAGGGATTTGTCTAGATTATTCTCTACCTAGTTAGGGTTTCATGAAAGATTGTACGGTGTATCCACACAATTCTGGATCTCCGAAGTGAATCTTTTAGCATTATTTGTCTTACTTACTATTTGGACATTTTTGCTTTGATGGACCTGACTTCACGAAGCGCCTCGAAAGACGGTCGCCTTAATGTTTATACTCATTTATGTCTTAATTAACTTAGGCCAAGTTTTATGCTCTTTATGCAACCTTTAAGATGATCTGGTTAACTATGTCAACCAACATCGGCTGCGGACAAGATACCAACTATGGATCAGAATACCGATTATAAATAAAATATCAGCTGTGGATCATCCTAGGTTGTAGGTATTACCCTACAGCTTCAAACATCCTTATGGCATTCTCCCTGAATTGTCAGAGCTTGAATACAATTTGGTTCTGAAGCTTCTTCTTTGCACTTATTCATGATACTTCCATGATATTGGTACAACTACTTCATTAACTTCTTAATAGCATTTCCTATTTTGGGTGAGATTAATTTCATCACTTCTTGTTGCTGACTAATAATGATCTAAGCTTGATCCATCCTCCAAATTGAGTTGATAATCCTTACACTTGGCTTCATTCTTCATGTAAGTCTTCATTTTGGTCTTTGAAATTCGTCACTCCCTTACACGAACTCCCTTACTCTATCTAGGTCTATAACATAAGTAGTGACTGGATGTTGCAACATGCATTTGCACACCAAGTCAAACTTCATGTACATATCTAGTCAATCAAGAATATCCAAGAAAAACAAATAAATCCAAATGTGGTACATATAACACACAATATTCTAAGCCCAAAATATAATAGTTGAGTATAATATCTCTAAAATTCAGGCTTAGTTGTGTAGTATATGACACCTCCTCATATAGGTTTACATTGTGATACTTAGCACATAGAGTCAAACTATTCTTTATCTCAATATTTACCCAAATTGCTCAAGTGCAATAGGATAATATTAAGCAAAGTGGTCTCGATTTGGTTTTGACTAACCTTTGGTCTCTCCTTTGGAATGATTAACTATATTCAACCTTTCTTTGTTAGCCAACTAACCTCACATGATCTCTCCAAATGACTAACAAGATTCTATTTGTTAACTTAAATCAAAGATTATTAGAAATTTTTAGCACCCATGACTTCTATAATAGCTCTACCATGAAATTTTCATACTTCTACTCCAAGATAAATTACTAAGTACTTGTCATACTTACACTTACATCATGGTCTCACCATGATCTGGTTATGCCTACCTATACATCATGATTTAAGAGCTACTCACCTCATGATGACCTTATTTCTTACTGTACTGTCATTCAGTCTTGACCTAATTTCACTTCATCACGTAGAATTCTCAAGTGAATCCCACATGATTACTACTCATTACATCAACATTTATCCTAATGATATTCATCATGTTGTATTTGGTTATCAACTAACACTAAGATTTTACTATTCTTACTTAAATTCTAGGATTAGGCTACACCATTAAGACTACTTCAATTGATGTCTTACACTTTCCTACAGTATCTTGGTGGTTTATGTCTCCCTCGAAAGACACTAAAGAGCACTATACTTGAGAAAAGATAAATAATTACTCCTAAGAAAGAATGACTTAAGCATGTGACTTAGGTGTGACAAGGTTATCCTCAAGTGGATACTCATCACAAGTCATAAGATCATTTGGTTTAGATAAGATGGCTCCTATAGTCACTATCCAACCTACAGATCTTCCTAAAAGTTTTTAATCCTAAGGTCAAAGCATATGCTCTGATACCAACTGCGGTGACCCAACATACCACTGCATGATGTAGTAGACTATAGTCGTTGGCATAACACCAATGAAACATCGTTCACTAGTATTACATCCCTCAGAGTGGTACAACAGAAACACAGCAGGTCGAAGACATGACTATAGGTTACAATTCAACTCTTTACATAAGATCCAGAAAACCCTCTAGGTTAAAGAGAGAGAAAGAAACTTCTTACAAAGAAGAATTAGAAATAAACAACTCCAAAACTTTAATAGTATCTTAACTAATGGTCTGGCATTGCTACTATTGCAATACACTACAGAAATAGGTTCTATGGCTAGAGATTCTATTCTTATCTAATTAGCAACTTCGTCTTCACTTGAGTTCATGTATATGTTGACTTTCTTGACTTCATTGAAGATCTTTAGCTTTTGATGATGATTCCTGGAGCATGACTTGATGTAGTCATCGTCTGTACTGGCTTTGGAACCTAGCAAGGGTTAAGAATATACTTTGAGTACGAGCGTACTCAGCAAGTTCACTAGAAAAGGAGTGTTTGATGCACTATATCTACATCCACGGACCGCAGGTCGTAGGCAATGCAAGTTTTCGTAAACATTTCTGCAAAGATTGCTTTTATTCTAAAAGCTATGTCCGTCAGCCTTCACGGGTTTACCAGAACTTTCATGGAGTTCTTTTCCCGCCGTGTTCGCAGCTCCTTCCCGGAACAGGGAGTAACAAGTTACAGTTCTTACACTCTGCAGAGGTGCGTTACTTTACCCATGAGAGATCAACTCTTTGTTGCACAACCGGGCAGCTTATTCCCGTCCACAATTCCATGATGTGGGGCCCAGAAGATGATCCAAGCCAATCACTGCCCCCTTCGCGACCTCGCATGCCTCCTTGGTGTACACCATGCCCACATATTGGATTACGGCAATGGTTTGTACAAACCGTTAGATGCCAGAACTATCGTGGGACGATGAGGGTTCCCACCCATATGCTGCATATCCTCTACGAATTACCAATTAATATGCACACTTTGAGGATAACAGCCACGACCTGCACATCCGGCTTCATGCGAGAGGAAGAAGGTATAACTGACTTCTCCGTCCCATTCCAAATCTCATGGTCAATGCGTAATATACGGCGCAAGAATCATTGGCGACATTGGTTGTTAAGTCCTAGGTGATATAGTTCTGAACAGTGGTATTCCAACTGTCAGATTTAATAGATTAGCTGATCACCCTGGATCATTAACCAATAGTTCAATTTATTATCGAAAATAGTGTTTTAGACCTTTTTCAAATGCAGGTGATAACAACACTAGATTTGTAAAATACTTTACAGAAAATAAACAAAGGACATGAGAAAGTGTGAACTTGCCTTTTGTGATTGCAAGATTATGCACTCACGATATTCGAGACGACATAAGTTCCAATATGTGAAATCAGCATCATTGGTCCGGTAAGGACTAATGTTTAAAGAAGCAAGATGCAGTTATGCATAAGTAATGATATGCATTTTGTAAAACTCCCAAATTGAATACCCAATACTTTGAGTGAAGTGAATTCAAGTGATTCTTTTAAGAGTTGGTTTATCTTCAAATTTTACTTTATAAGTAATGATCTTTATAAGGAACCTAAGTGATAATAATTCTTAATACACAGGTAAAGTATAAAGTACTGTGATTATGTTTAATTCTAATTTGGTGACTAAGGTAAGAGGCCTTGGTTTTATTTGTTAAGAGTTGAAGAATTTATTATGAGATTATTCTTTGAAGTGGCAAAAAGAATAACATTTGAAGAAAAGATTTCCTTCCTAAGGTTTAAACAACCCTGATAGCTTTTAGAATATGATTGATAGAATGTGATTGATATTGTTTATGCTTTCTTGAATAGTCTGAACTTGAGATGCTTTATGTATTAATTGAAATAGACTAAAGTTAACTATAAAAACATAAGTGGTGTATTAGGCCTGTTGTTTATAAGCTTTGAAACTAAAGTTAACTTTTAAAAAGGTAAGTAAACTTAAGATGTAATATGTTTTAATCATTCCCATGTTTTAGATTTATGATAGGTATAACTAAGGTGTGGAATTATTCACTTTATATTTTAGTGAATGCTTATAAAGTAATTTTGAAGGTTGTGGTTTTAAATCTTTATTTAAGGTTTCAAAATATATTAATAAGTTAATAATTTACACTTAAGTTTTATTATAAATCTTAGTTCTGGTTTAGAAAATTAGTAATTTGATTTTCTAGGGTATTAATATTTCTTGAAGAAATATAATTATTTCTTACTTAAAAAATGTTCTTAAAGAATTTTCAAAAATATATAATGGATAAGGATTTATTATTTTAAAATATTAAAAACTTTTCTACTAATATATTTAGTATTTTTCTATTGTAATATATTTATTTAGGACTTTGAAAATGATCTTTATTTTATTTTTAAGTATTATTTTTATATTTATAAAATTTCATAAAGGATTAAATGTCTTTAAATATTTTATTCAAATTTTATTTATAAAAGAGTTAAGTTAGTATTTTTATAAAATAGTATATTTATTTTTATACACAAAAATGTTTTTATTCATTTTTGGATTTTTCCTTATTTTATGACATTTCACTTAGGATGTAATGTTGTTAATATTTATTTATATTTTATCTATCTTGAATAAGTAATATTATATTTTAACTAGGTAGATATTATTTTTGTGGTCATTTTGATATATCATATGTATTTTTAGGATTTTTCTATATTTTTCTAGAGGTGAAACAATCTTTGGGGTGTTTTGGTAATTTTTATTTTTAAATCAGACCATGGACCCACTGGTCAGTCTGGCCCATGGTTGGGTTAGACCAACCCGAGCGGTGCACCGAGCTGGTCAAACCGACCCGCTCGATCCAGTTCGTCTTCCCCCCTCTCGACTGGCCTCTCTCTGGCGCGTGGGCTAGGTCGCAGCTGGTGCTGCTCGATTCCAGCGAGCCTGGCCAATTCAGCCGGTGACGATGGCCCTCCTCTTTTGCTGTTACTCCGGCGGGACGACGAGGTTCTCAGCAACCCCGGTGGTACGGCATGGGCGTTAGGATGCTAGGGGTCTTGTTGGTGGTGTGGTTGATGCAGCGCAGCGCGATGGTGCTCCCCGTGTTGCTGTATCGTCGCACTGTGCTCCGACTCTCTGTTGTCACTACTACTACGGCTTCTTGGGCGAGCTTGATCTTGCCAACAGGTTGGTACCACCTTCCCCCTCTCACAAACCTCTCTCTATCTTAGTATACATCCTTAACTAGGTTCATTTTCCTCCTTATTTTGATGCTTGATGCTTCACAGCGGTTTGTTTGGTGAACAATTGTGAGCATCTGACCCTTAGCTTGGTTGAGTGTTCGTGATGCTAGTGGTATATGAAATGCTTGAGAAATACACATTATTAATGCACTTAGAAAAGATGTTGAATTGTGGTGGTTTGATTCTGTGCTGCTGAAGGTAGTGTTATAGCCCACTTGTATCCTACTTGATTTCTTCTCTCTGTATTGATCTCTAATTAGAGATCCCCTAATATATTCTAGAAACCGTTCTCTGATGTATATTTGATAACCTTAGCAAGTTATTGTGGTTGTTTAATTTACTTAGAATGGGAATTTTTCTTATGGATTAAAATAACTGAACTCTGAACCTTTTGGTTCAGGTTGTTATTGGCAAAGCTTCTGTTATTAACTTGACAATGGTTAAATAGCAGACTTGATTACTAATTGTAATTAGGGAATCTGATTACCTGAGGTTTAATTATTTTGTGATTTCCCCTGGTTGCTGGACATTGAATTGTCCAGGCATGAAAAATGTATGCTGAGCTCAGTGGTGCCTTTTATTGTTGAATAATCAGACGTTTGTCTCAATGTGTGGAACTTTTGTTTATATATTAAACTGAACCTATGGTTCAGTAATGATCTTGATTGTATTGTTATCTGTCCAGGATGACAGAAGTAAAGCTTAAATGATCTCTAGTTGATTTTAACTAGAGAAATGATTTAAGAAAGCTTTTAATGGTTTGAAAACCTAAGTTGCTGCTGCTAGTATACTTTGATGGCTTTTACTGCTGTGAGCCTATTACTGTGATGCCTCTTTGGAGTGTACACATTAATAGGTTATAGTGATACTGATGTGCAATACTATATTAAGTGGAGAATTATGTAGATAACTGAAGTAGTGGTTGTGCTTTGCTTTAGAACCCTATTGTGGTGTCTCCAAAGAGTGCACAATAGCAGTTCATAGTGACATGATCTACTGCTGCAGTATCTAAGAAAAATGGACAGTTGGTTGCCAGTGATGCAAAGGCTGAGGCAAATTATTGGATTTAGAAGAACAGATTTTATTGTTGCCTCCTCTTTGGACTCAGTGATGATCTAGACATGCCACCTGCATGCTAGTCTGAGAGAATCTTGCCATCCAATCTTCCTAGATCAAAATCTTGTTGGGAATATGCCCTAGAGGCAATCATGTATGATGAGTTTTCCCATTGTATTCATAAGAATATTAAGTAGTCCTTGTATAAACATCTGATGTGTATCATTGAATATGTGATTCGGTTGTGGAACTATGCATTCATGTTGTTTGTACTAAATATCCTTGGTCATTGAGGTTGTGCTGGACACACAACTTAGACCAATGTGAAAGTTGGCTTGATGACTCGGTTCCACTTGTCATGGGCATGGAGATGCTATTCCAACTTACACAGATTCGACTAAAGAGTTTAGCGAGTCGGATTGACCCATATTGAGGTACAGCGAACAAGTTGTCATTTGTTTATATCAATCAATGTAATCCTTAGACCTGAGGTTGTTGCATAGTCCGAGTTGAGGATCACCGACTTAGGTTCTGTCAAACGCTGATCCGTAACTGGGCAGTTATAAAGGCAGGGTTCGGGTCGACTGAGAATCAAGCTGCGTGATGTGAATAACCAAGATGGGATTTTGCCCCTCCACTTGGAGAGATATTCTCTGGGCCCTCTTGTGAGATATGATTCGGAAATCATGGCCATGCACGACTCGGTTAAGTGTTAACCGAGGCGATCGACTAAGAGTTAGTCAGGTGAATCACTTATCTCGGATCGAGAAGAGAGTCAGACTATTTAAGGGATGACATATATTCGCCTATAATCTGACAAGGTATATCGTGAGGAAAAAGGGACTCGGACGCAAGTCGCATTGGAAAGGCAAGTCGTCATGACTCTTTGGTACTTGGGAGTCGGCACGTTCTGCTAGGAGCCGCTACCGACTGATCGATTGAGAGTCGGACTCCTATCGCCAAGTAGCCATGAGCCTGCGGGGTCACACACTTAAGAGCGAGAGCAAGTTCGGATTAGATCTGGACATATAATCTGGTTGGGTTGGACCTAAACCTGATTAGGACTGAGTTAGTGAGTTGGACTCACGGTGACTAGTGTTATATGGGCTTTAGTGAATGGGTCGCGCGAGCAGAGCCCACGTTCACTCCCTATATATAGTGGAGCACCTTAACCTAGAAAGGTTAATCGTTGTTCGGTTAGGTCATTCCATGTGTTGGAAACCCTAGCTCCACAGTAGTCCTGCCGCCGTTACGAACCTAGCAGTTCGCCGACGGCGCTCCTCCTTGTACGTGTGGATACCAGCAGAGGTGCTGTGCGATCAGCACCAGGACGATCGGATCATTAGGACTGCACTGCATCAACTGACGCGCTTCATCAGTAATCCGCAACCGCGCGTCTAGTGGTAAACCTCATGGCCTTCTACCTCAGCTAGATCTTGGGATCACCATGTTAGAGGAAAAAGTTGTGTTTTATCTCTGCGTGGCCCAACAGTGGTATCAGAGCGATTGCTTCTGGTTTTAGGCTCGAGATCTCGCATATGTGATATGCGGTAGGATGTAGATGAGATCTATGTGCTATTTTGGTGGTCGATATATGAGATATATCGGTTTTGTACGAAGTTGATTGGATCAACTGTACTCGGGAAATGGTAGATCTGATTTCCGTGATCATACTCCTGAGGTCGTGGAACGACATACCCCTACAGGACGGCTTCCGCCATCGGGGTAGACTGTGATACGTAAATCCAGAAGCGGTGATCGAAGATCAAAGAGTTTGATCGAATCGGAACGATGGTCGGAATCCATGTCCGGATCGCCCTGTCGTAGCGCCTTAGATGTCGTTGCGAGTTTCACAACGCCGGTAGATATTGTAACTATGCATAACTTGTTTTTGCAGGAAGTTGTGAAATGGTATGGTTCATGTGCATGTGATGTATGTGTGTAATCCATACGTGATCTGCGAATCACGGTTTTTGTCAGCCGGCTGGAGCCTAGGCGCTATCATTTTATTGTATAACGACCTGCGTGTCGGATTCTCTATGTAATTTACTTTACTAAGCTAGTTTAGCTGTTTGGAGAACCCGGAAGGCATGCAAGGCGTTGTACATGTCGGCGGCATGGAGTAAGACGGCAAGTGACAAGAGTTGGCACGGGTCGGATTACAGGCTTTGTGGAGATGGAGATCGCCATGAAGAGAGCCATACCATTTCACATTATAATTGCTTTATTTTGTGTTATTGTTATGTCTCAGTTTTACCTCTATTAGATATTCGGTAAAAATTTAATCCCTCAAAGAAGGTCTAGTCGTTTTTCCCGCCAGTGTTTGCACCATCACAAGTCGGACATTTTTGGTAGTGGGCTCATAAAATTGAGGTGCTGCTAATTCTTTCCGACTAGGTGGGTTCGAGTCGGACTCTTACTGCAGAAACACTCGGTAAGCTAGATGGGTATATCACAACGGTTGTGGGGCTTGGGGAAAAGTCGGATGGGAGCCGGGGCATGTGATGCCACCCGTCCAACAGGAGTCGCATGAGATGCGATTGACAAGGAGTTGTCTACCTAGATCACTTGGCGGCTAGCGGTGATGCTAAAGCTCACTAGCCGACTTGCTTATTTAGGATCCTGAATCACTAAGTAACCATCGGAGGGGTGTTGGTTCTAGTGGGAGCATAAAATATTAAAAATGTTTAATATGCTTGCTCTTTTATGAATACATGTCTTAAGTGTTTTGCATATTTTCTGTTGTAGATCATGGCTCCAAGTAGCAGTCACTCTCAGATATCCGGTTTTGCGTTGAGAACCATTCTTGAGAAAGATAAACTGAACGACACTAATTTTACCAACTGGTATCGAAATCTGAGAATTTTTCTCAAACAAGAAAAGACGGACCATGTCCTAGACAACCCACTTCCAGATGAGCCGAATGAGAATGCGACTGTCGCAGCCACCAATGCCTACCGTCGGGCTAAGGATGAGTCCACGGATATTAGCTGTCTTATGCTTGCTCACATGGAACCGGACTTGCAAAAGCAGTTCGAGCATGTTGAGGCCTACGATATGATCGAAAGCCTCAAAAGTATGTTCCAGGCTCAGGCAAAGACTGAGAGGTATCAAGTCTCTCAGGCCTTGCTGAGTTGCAAGCTTAAGGATGGTGATCCACTGAGTCCGCATGTGATCAAAATGGTTGGTTATGTGCAGTCTCTGGAGAGGCTTGGCTACCCCATAAGCGAAGAGTTCGCTACGGATAAGAAGCTCACTGAATTACATGGGATGCTCAAGCAGGAAGAGGCGGATCTCAAGAAGGGCGCCAGTCAAGTGTTGATGGTGTAGAATAAGGCTAAGTTCAAGAAGAGTTCTTGGACTAAGAAGAAGGCTAAGTCAGGAGGAAAGCAGGCTCAGGACCCGGTCCCAAGCGCTTCCTCAGGGACTAAACCATCTCCTTCAGCCGGATCCACTTGCTTCTACTGCAAGGCGGATGGCCACTGGAAGAGGAACTGCAGCAAGTACTTGGCCGACAAAGCCAAGAGTGGAGGTATGACTTCCGACTCAGGTACACTTGTTTGCAATGTTATAGACATATATCTTGCTGATGCACCTAATAGTTCTTGGGTATATGATACCGGATCAATTATTCACATCTGCAACTCGTTGCAGGGACTGGTAAGAACTAGGAGCGTAGCAAGAGGCGAGGTTGATATTCGAGTCGGCAACAAAGCAAGAGTTGCTGCGTTGGAAGTCGGCATGATGCAACTTCATTTACCTTCCGGATTCATTATGGAACTGAATAATTGTTATTATGTTCCAGTGCTCAGTCGAAACATTATTTCTGCTTCATGTTTGATGAGGCAAGGCTATGAGTCGAATATCAAGAATAATGGTTGTTCTTTGTATTTGAATGATATGTTTCATGGCTTTGCACCCGTCCAGGACGGGTTATTTATTTGAATCTTGATGGTGAGTCGGTTTATAACATAAATGTTAAAAGGTTGAAACCAAATGATCTGAATATGACTTACTTTTGGCACTATCGGCTTGGTCATATAAGTTGGAAACGCATGAAGAAGCTCCATGATGATGGACTCCTAACTTCGTTCGACTTGGAGTCGTTCGAGACATGCGAATCTTGCCTACTCGGCAAAATGACTAAGACACCTTTTGCAAAGAGTTGCGAAAGGGCGTCCGACTTGTTGGGACTAGTACATAGTGATGTATGTGGACCAATGAGCACGACAGCCAGGGGTGGTTATGAGTACTTCATTACCTTCACTGATGATTTGAGTAGGTATGGATATATCTACTTGATGAAACATAAGTCGGAAGCCTTTGAAAAGTCAAAGAATTCCAGAATGAAGCACAGAATCAACTCCGCAAGAAAATAAAGTTTCTTCAGTCGGACCGAGGAGGTGAGTACATGAGCCATGAGTTTGATGACCATCTAAAAAGTTGTGGAATAGTTCCTCAACTTACTCCGCCAGGAACGCCGCAAAGGAACGGTGTTTCAGAAAGGCGGAATCGGACCTTGTTAGACATGGTATGATCAATGATGAGTCGGACAGATCTACCTTTATCATTTTGGGGTTATTGTCTAGAAACAACGGCGTTCATACTAAACAGAGTACCATCAAAATCGGTAGAGAAGACACCATATGAGATGTGGACAGGCAAAAAGCCGAGTTTGTCTTTTCTTAAGATTTGGGGTTGTGAAGCATTTGTCAAGCGACTTCAGTCGGACAAGCTTACGGCCAAGTCGGATAAATGTATTTTCGTGGGGTATCCAAGGGAAACCTTGGGTTACTACTTCTACAACCGAGAAGAGGGCAAAGTGTTTGTAGCTCGGAACGGTGTCTTCCTTGAGAAAGAGTTTCTCAGTCGGGGAGTAAGTGGGAGCACGGTGTAGCTCGAAGAAATTCGAGAGGAACCGGCTAGTAGCGAGTCGGCAAAAACCTTGGAGGTTGAGCCGGTCGTGGCAGCTGAGCCGGCAACAACACCTGTACTACGAAGATCGGCAAGATTACAAAGTGTTCATGATGTGTTACTGTTAGACAGTGATGAGCCGGCAAATTATTCGGAAGCGATGGTGGGATCTGATTCCGAGTCATGGCTTGGATCCATGAGATCCGAGATAAAGTCCATGGATGAAAATCAAGTTTGGAACTTGGTTGATCTGCCAGATGGTGCAAGACCCGTCGAGTGCAAATGGGTCTTTAAGAAGAAAACTGATATGGATGGGAATGTTTCCGTCTATAAATCATGCCTTGTCGCGTAGGGGTTCCGACAAGTTCAAGGAGTGGATTACGATGAGACTTTCTCGCCCGTAGCGATGCTTAAATCAGTTCGGATCATGTTAGCTATAGCGGCCTATTTCGACTATGAGATATGGCAGATGGATGTCAAAACGGCTTTCCTTAATGGAAATTTAACCGAGGATGTGTATATGATACAGCCCGAGGGTTTTGTCGATCCGGCTAATGCTGACAAGGTGTGCAAACTTTAGAAATCAATTTATGGGTTGAAGCAAGCATCTCGGAGTTGGTATATTCGCTTTGATGAGGTAGTCAAATCGTTTGGCTTCATCAAGAGTGATCATGATTCTTGTTTGTACAAGAAGTTTAGTGGGAACAAAGTAAATTTTCTAATCTTATATGTGGATGACATATTACTGATTGGAAATGATGTCCAGATGTTGCAAGAAACCAAGGAATCATTGGAAAGGAGTTTCTCAATGAAATACTTGGGTGAGGCAACATACATCCTCGGAATCCGGATCTATAGAGATATATCAAGGAGGCTCATTGGATTGAGTCAGAGTACTTATTTGGACAAAGTGTTGAAGAAGTTCAACATGGAATCATCTAAGAAGGGGCTCTTACCGATGTCCCATGGTGTAAAACTTAGCAAGACTCAGTGTCCTTCGACAACTGATGAGCGAAGTCGGATGAGTGCGATTCCATATGCTTCTGCAGTCGGATCCATCATGTACGCCATGATTTGTACTAGGCCGGATGTTTCCTATGCTCTAAGTGTTGTGAGAAGATACCAGGCTGATCCTGGAGAGATCCACCGGACAGCGGCGAAAAATATCATGAAGTACTTGAGAAGGACTAAGGATATGTTCTTGGTTTATGGTGGTGAAGATGAATTCAGTGTAAAGGGTTACACGGATGCGAGTTATCTTACCGACTCTGATGATTCTCGTTCGCAATCCGGATACGTGTTTATTATAAACAGAGGTGCTGTGAGCTGGAAGAGTGCCAAGCAAGAGACTGTGTCTGCGTCTACAACAGAGGCTGAGTATATTGCCACCTCGGAGGCAGCAAAGGAAGCTGTTTGGATGAGGAATTTCCTCCTGGATCTTGGTGTGGTTCAGGGCTCATCCAATCCGTTAGACGTGTATTGTGACAACAATGGTGCTATTGCACAAGCCAAGGAACCTAGACAACACCAGAAGAACAAGCACATACTCATGCGGTACCACCTGATTCGCCAGTTCGTGGATTAGGGTGATATCAAGTTATGCAAGGTACACACGGATGCAAATATTGCGGATCCGTTGACAAAGCCGTTACCCCAGCCGAAGCATGAGGCGCACCTGAGAGCCATGGGCATTAGATGCTTAGACATGTGATGTCGAAAGATTGACTCTAGTGCAAGTGGGAGACTGTTGGGAATATGCCCTAGAGGCAATCATGTATGATGAGTTTTCCCATTGTATTCATAAGAATATTAAGTAGTCCTTGTATAAACATCTGATGTGTATCATTGAATATGTGATTCGGTTGTGGAACTATGCATTCATGTTGTTTGTACTAAATATCCTTGGTCATTGAGGTTGTGCTGGACACACAACTTAGACCAATGTGAAAGTTGGCTTGATGACTCGGTTCCACTTGTCATGGGCATGGAGATGCTATTCCAACTTACACAGATTCGACTAAAGAGTTTAGTGAGTCGGATTGACCCATATTGAGGTACAACGAACAAGTTGTCATTTGTATATCTCAATCAATGTAATCCTTAGACCTGAGGTTGTTGCATAGTCCGAGTTGAGGATCACCGACTTAGGTTCTGTCAAACGCTGATCCGTAACTGGGCAGTTATAAAGGCAGGGTTCGGGTCGACTGAGAGTCAAGCTGCGTGATGTGAATAACCAAGATGGGATTTTGCCCCTCCACTTGGAGAGATATTCTCTGGGCCCTCTTGTGAGATATGATTCGGAAAGCATGGCCATGCACGACTCGGTTAAGTGTTAACCGAGGCGATCGACTAAGAGTTAGTCAGGTGAATCACTTATCTCGGATCGAGAAGAGAGTCGGACTATTTAAGGGATGGCATATATTCGCCTATAGTCTGACAAGGTATATCGTGAGGCAAAAGGGACTCGGACACAAGTCGCATTGGAAAGGCAAGTCGTCATGACTCTTTGGTACTTGGGAGTCAGCACGTTCTGCTAGGAGCTGCTACCGACTGATCGATTGAGAGTCGGACTCCTATCGTGTCCAAGTAGCCATGAGCCTGCAGGGTCACACACTTAAGAGCGGGAGCAAGTTCGGATTGGATCTGAACATATAATCTGGTTGGGTTGGACCTAAACCTGATTAGGACTGAGTTAGTGAGTTGGACTCACGGTGACTAGTGTTATATGGGCTTTAGTGAATGAGTCGCGCGAGCAGAGCCCACGTTCACTCCCTATATATAGTGGAGCACCTTAACCCAGAAAGGTTAATCGTTGTTCGGTTAGGTCATTCCATGTGTTGGAAACCCTAGCTCCACAGCAGTCGTGCCGCTGTTACGAACCTAGCAGTTCGCCGCCGGCGCTCCTCCTTGTACGTGTGGATACCAGCAGAGGTGCTGTGCGATCAGCACCAGGACGATCGGATCGTTAGGAATGCACTGCATCAACTGACGCGCTTCATCAGTAATCCGCAACCGCGCGTCTAGTGGTAAACCTCGTGGCCTTCTACCTCAGCTAGATCTTGGGATCACCACGTTAGAGGAAAAAGTTTTGTTTTATCTCTGCGTGGCCCAACAAATCTAGTTGAAGGGTAGATGGAGCTGATAGATGTGTATTGTTTCCCTCGTGTTCCCAAATCTGTATACAAGATATATGAACAGATGCTGCATGATCTAGTGGTTTCTTCTGATAATTCTTACCTGCTGTTGGTGAGTAGACAGATAAGCTTGTAATGGGGCTGCTGATGATCTTGTGGTAGTTTTGGTGTTGCTTCAGATCACCAGCTGTAACTTGTTCTTGTAACCTTCATCTCCTAGGTCCTTTTTGGCTGCTTGTTTGATCTACTCCTCCTTATCCTAACTATTGGATGGCTTCTTGAAGCAACCATAGTGCAAGTGATGTGGTGGTGATCTGGTGGTTCTTGTGGTGTGATGAGAATAGTCTTTTCGTGGGGTGTGATAAACAGAAAAAGAGTAAGAAGATGGTTGTGGCTATGTGGTGTAAATGTACCTGTGGTGAGAGAATGAGTAGTGAGAGGTGGTGCTACGGCTGGTTCACCCCTTTGTGTAAATGGATTTCTTTCTTGTCTCCTTCCTGGGATTGCTGCTGTGTTGACAGCAGTTATCTGCATGTTGATGTGCAAGCTGCTTACAAGTGGGACCTAAGGTCCAAGTTTCAATGGTGTAGATATTTTCTGGTGGATATGATCAAGTAAAAGTGAGCTTTACTGTTTGGCTGGATCCTCTTCTTTATCCATGGTGAAACTTGCCTCTCTCTTTTCTTGGTGAAATTTTCCCCTGCCTATGATGCATCAGTTCTGAGGCTAACATTCTGGATAAGAACAGATAATATTCATTTGGTGAAACTTTCCCCTTCTAAAAACAACTCATCTCAACGAGGAGACAAAATAATGCACTACACTGTTGATATCTGAGAGCAATAAACCAAACTAACCCCCTTTATTCCTTATTTTCCTTTCTTTTGTTTTTTGTTATCCTTTGTGTTGTTTTACAGGGATCAGGAATTAGGAAAAGGTACAGATAAAGGATCAGGAGTAGATTTAGGAATTTTCCTTTATTCATTTGTAATTTTTATTTACTTGTAAGAACCTTGTAATATTTGTATTAAAGTAAGGAAGATTAACCTTTTCCTCTTAAACATTATGTTACTATATTCTCTAATTGTAATTGATCTTTATTATTTGTAACTTGTAATTTCTTAAATTCTTATTTATGTATTAAAGATTATATTTACTTATACCATTTTGTATTATGATTATAAAATATCCTATAATACTTTAAGATTTAAATTTAAATCCAAGTTACATTTGAATTTTATGATCTCATATTTGATGTCTTGAATTCAAATTCTTTCCCCCAAAATTATAAAATTAACAAAGGTCATGTCCAAATTCCTAACACCCATCTATGATGAACTAAACCCCATTTCTCCAAGGCAAGAGAAACACTTATCTCTTTGTGTTTTGAATTTCAATTCGAATAATTGTGAATATTGTATCTTATTCATAAATAAGAATTCACCTCTTATCTTTAATTAAAATTTAATTTCCAATTCTTATTCTATTTCAAATTCTTTTAGTATTCAAATCTATCAATTAAATATTCAAATTTGAATTGTCTTCCCCTAAAATACAAAAGTACAATAGAGGTCATGTCGAAATCCATCGCACCTGTCCTGATGTTTCCATTAGAACAAGAGAGATCCCGATCCCTCTATAGCTTCTTTAGTTTTGCGCGAAAATTCCCCGGATTTTCCGATGCATGAATGCAATGCACACACCTGCGTCCTCTATAATTCTAGGTGCTAATCCTGGGATGTTACAATAAGCTATATAACGTGTGACTAGGTCACGAGGGATATCACTTATCAGATCTAAAATAGCTATTGTCGGTAACGAGGTTGAACCTGACATGGTGATGTCATTGATCAAACCTCGGGCAATACAAGTATCACAGAGACAAAAGGAATAAGACACAATGTTTGTGATTCAATGACAAGTTTCGTTGAATGCACAGGTGGTCATCATTGGCATATAGGTCCTGCTGTTGATCATTGGTCAGAGAGGAGTCTTGAGCATGTCTGAAGTGTTCCTGAACCGTTGGGTAGCACGAGTAAGGGCTTGACGATTAGAGATCATTATAGGCGTATTCGGAATCATTGAGGAAATGAGAAGAGAGAAACTAGAAAATTTCTGGAGAGATTCGAAGGTGTTTGGAGAAAGAATAAAGGAAAAAGGACCGAAAGGAGTTTCAGATAAATGGTGATTTAAATATATATTTATTATATATTAATTGTGAATTAATATATTCTAAATAAATATTTAAATAGAGATTTATAAAGGCATCTTTCTTATTAGGCAAAATCCTCGGAGGGATTTTATCTAAAAATAAACTGCAAGAAAAAGGCAAAAGGAAATCTGCAGTGCACATGGGTGGCAGATTGCTGTCGCATTGGGTTCGCAGCATAGAAAACAAAAAATTTCTATGACATGACCAACTGAGCACCAAGATCTATCTATCTAGGTACAAGCAACATGTGAATATACATCCATAGAGAACTTACCCTTGAAGACCGACAAAGCATTACGAGATTGGTTCTCGTGGATGATGTAGTCGTTCACTTGCCGATCTCAAGATTGTGATGAAGTCCATCCGGGCCAGCACCAGCAAGTCCAGCACCACAAAGCAGTGGTGCATCCATGATCGCAGACACGCCCGATACCCTGACAAGTTCTGAGTCCTCGCTCCAGCAAAGCAGCGGAAGCAGCAAATCCTTGCTCCAGAAAAAGTCACCGAAAACATGTATCTCGCTGATCCGATACCATGGGAATTCTAGAGGGGGAGAGAGATCATTCAATAGGAGGTGTGAGTGAGATGTGAGAGGAGGGGTGACGTTTATAGGAGGAGGGGGCAGCCAAGGGCCATGGCCAGCGGCCAAGGTGGGTGCCCCCGCCTCTTCCTCCATTCATTTGAGTGGAGCTCCCACTCACACAAATGCCCCTCCATTTTCTCCACTCAAAATCCCACTCAAAGTCCATTAAATTTCCACCAAATTTAATGTAATATCTCATTTAATAAAACTCCTTTTGTTTATTTATTCAAAATTTTGTTAATTACATTAATTAACAAACATTCACATAAAACCCCTTACTACATTTCAATTTTTACATGCAGAACCAATTTCACACGAAACAATTCCGGTGTCCATTGAAATAATTGCAGCGCTTTGATATACTTTCTATGGAATTTCATTTTCTCCAAATGGTGTCGGTATCCCTTAAGTGTGTCACCGTATAGTTCGCGAATAATGCAGACATGGTCGATACCCCTCTCCGGTTAATAATCAGCAGCGGGACCTGGAGATCCGTATTGACTCCCACATATTCAACGATGACTTCTTGTGATCGTGTGAACGTTTAACATTGTAATTAAATCCCTTTGTCTCGCGGTATTTTATATGTTCGAGATTCAATCATCGGTATCCCCATACCTAGTGACATGGGTATGTCCTATGGGTTCCCGATGTTAGCCTACCCGGTCCGGCCTAGGAGAAGCCCATACAATTATCCGCTCCAGATAGCGAAGTACAGGAAGGATTCGGGTGGCCCAGGCCCATGAAGGACGCAGATCCTTGGAGAACACAACCAACTTTACATAGAAATTCAAAGGGCAAAACCCTAATCTGTAACTGACTTGACCTACTTGACCTACACCGAGACCTGGCCTCCCCATATAAAGACCAGGAGGGCACGACAAGGAGGAGCTCACCTCATAACCTAGCACACAACTCGCCAGATCTCATCTGTGCACCCCTGTAACCTTCGACATCACCATTAACAAAGAGAAGACAAGCAGGAGTAGGGTTTCCCTCTGGAGGCCTGATGTAACATCCCAAAAATATTGAACTAGAATCATCAAACTCTAATCACCAAAATTAGGGTTAACAAAAACTTTTCCAATTAAAAATATGAAAGCATTCCTATGTGTATGCATTACAATTTGGATTCTTTTGGATTGACATGATTATGTGTTTCTTTTCTCGTAAAATGATTCTTAGGTGAAATAAACATCATCTAAACAATTCCCGAACTTTTCCCAAAGACAAATAAATCAAAACAAACAAATTAAGTGAATGGTCACTTTGGCCAAATTAACTCCCATGCCTACTTTGGCTATCTCTAACTTTCAGAACTTAATAGAAACTTATTTGGATCTTTGCACCCCTTGATAGTACTCATAAAAAAGTATCAAGGCCAACCTTGTGATCATCCAGAAACATTCAAATGCATAGTTTAAATGACACGAATCTATTTCATATGGGAAGATCCCACTTTTTCAAAAACCACTCAAACAAGCTCAACTTTCAAAACCCAAGCATCTACAGACTCACCAGCACATGCCTAGCACACCCACCAAAAATCTTTTCAAAATTCAAAACTTGAATTCATGCAGCCATTTCATCAAACACCTTGCAGATACAAATCAAACAAAATCTAAACACTATAGTGTGCAGTGATTCTGGCCAAACTTGTTCCCTCTCTAGCTCGCAGCAACCTCAGTAGATAATCTAGCAAACTTAACTAATCACTAGCCCCACTGTAAGCTTGCCAATGTCATCAATGGTGAACAGCCCGAGAGAACCCATGTCACCCCAGTGTGGACAGCAGACTAGAGGAAGAACTAGCCGTGCCAACCTTGTCTTGGAGATAGCCCATGCCTCACCGCCCCCTCTCGAACAGCCCTGCCTTGCAGACAGCAACCAGAAGCGCCAGGAACGCCGCGCCCGTGCCGCTGTCGACCATGCCGACGTGCACCACAGATCACGCACCGTTCCCACGCAACCCGACCACCTCGAGCCCTCGCCGCCCGCCAGCATGCTCCCCACCATCCCAGGAGACCGCCAGACATGCCCATTTCACCGCCCGTACCCCGTAGCCACCGCTCGCCGTCGAAGACGCCGCCTCTGCCTCGCAGAGCATCGAGCATTCCCGACCGTTTGCCACCGCCCCTACAAGCGCATTTACACCTTAGAACATCGCCAGGAGACCACCGATCGATCGCCACCCTCGGCCATGCCTCTAGCAGCCCGCAGCCGTGTCGCCACCGTCGTCTGCCCATCCCGTTCGGTCTCACCGTCGAGTCTATAAAAGGAGAGGACCCCCAGCCGAATTGAGCACACCATCGCACTCCCCTGACCTCACAAATCGTTCCACCTCATCCCCGAAGCAAGGCGAGCAACGCATCGCTGGAATTGCGCCGGAGCAGGCCGCCTCTAGAGAAGAAGGGCGCCGTCGATTTCATCCACGCCAGGAGGAGCTGCCGGTACCAGGAGGTTCGCCGTCGTCGACTTCGTCGTTCGCCCGCATCGGCAACCTTCGCCTGAGCCCCGGTGAGCCCCCGACGACCCCCACCTGCCGCGTTAGGTTTCTGTCTCGCCGGCGCCGCACGACGTGGACGATGAGTAGCAGCCGTTCGATTAGACTTAGATCGTGCAGATGAGATTGCCCCGTACCGCTTCGCGTTTAAAGAGCCACTGACTGGTGGAACCCCCTGTCAGTTGAGCCCTGCGCCGCGGAGTGACACTGGGCCGGCCCATTAGCAGTTCCCGCACAGCCCAGTCGTTTGAATTTAACTTTTTCCATTTTAATTCGAACATAGTTCTGTACCCAGTTTCAAAAATCAACCCAGCTCGATTCAGTGAACCAAATTGAATGAAACCAATTTTGTTAGAAAGGTTTTGAAATGCTTAATCCAAGCCCGTTGGATTCAAATCATTTGAATCTATAGATCAACCTTGGTAAAAATAACAAGGCAGAAGCTTTTCTGCATTCAAACATTTTTCAAATTTAAACTAGAATAGATTTTGAGTTGATTCCAACTGTCAAAAATCACATTTGATCATACCTTTCAGAATCTATAAAAACATATGGGTTTAGTTACAGAAATAATATTCAAGTAATAAAAGGATGCCACATAGGCACTTCTAGTCATTTATTTTTATTTAAAATAAAAGGTTAAATCTTATTAAATTGTGACACCACTTTAAATCACATTCCCATGTACTTAAATGTGTGGTGATGACATGTGTCAACATGATCCCATGTTTGGTTTGGAGAATATTAAATCTTAAGTAGTTTTTCAATGAGTAGAAATTACTTTTCTAAAAATAAAATCATTAAGTCAAATGCTTTAATCTTGTAATGTTAGTGATGATGCTAGATCATCCATGGAAACCCTTGTGTGTGATGATTGAAAGTAGTTAAGTATTGTTTGGTGATTGTGTACCTCGTATATATTCATAGACGCTAGTACCGACCAAGGATACGAGGAGGAAGGAGGATACTACGAAGAAGAAGCCGAGGAGAACTTCAACCACTGCCCTGCACAAGGCATGCCTAATACTACTAGTTGATTGAGCAAGCTAACACTTGCAAGATACTCTACTTTAGCCAGCCTTACTAATCAAGTTGACCTATGCAAGCAAATACTTGCTTGTTACCATGCCAACTATATGCCTTAAGCATATGTGATCATACCCACTTGATAACCCCATTTCTAGTTTTACTTACAAGCTTTATACTTTATTTCTTTATCAAAGATAGTACTTAGAGCTTACTTAAGTGAATTGTAGATTCTAGAGAGATAATTGAAGGTTGCATAAAGAGCATAAAATTTGGCCTAAGCTAGATAATGTTTATGTCATCCTAAGGCATGAGATTGAACTTAGTTAAACTCCACTAGTTTACCACCCCTCATTAGTACTTACCCCCACTTGTAGATGCTAGTGCTAAGCATAAAACTTGATCAACTTTAGATGGGAATACATGGTGGAAAAATGGTTATGAAAACCTTGGAATGATGGATCATTGTATTGAGATGTTTTGACATGTGTTTCCGAACACCAGATGATTTTGGTGATGAAAATGTTGAGGCGTGAGCCTTAGCCCTTTATAAAACTGATGGTTGTCTGGATGCGATACCATTCCAATTTTACCGTATAACCACAATACCCGAGAATTGGGTAGGGCTTGACTGGAAACTTATATACCTTAGTATTGGTTCCCTCACGGCCAAGGTCTGAGCTGAGGCTACCTTGTGAAGATTGTCCACCTGTGTAGTACCCAAGATGACAGTTGGTCATGGTTGGGAGGCCAAACGCACAGGAGAGGTGCTTATACTAGGGCGTGTAATTGAAAGGTTAGGATTGATTATCCGCATACTGAGTATGGTGAATTCAGGATTTGTTCCCGACGGATGTATCGAATGTTGTGGTGAAAGTGTACAATCTCTGCAGAGTGTCAAACTATTCGAATAGCCGCGTCCGCGGTTATGGACAGTTGGAGTGGCCATACTGTTCCCCCATCAAATGTTTTCAAAATGACTTGTGAAATGAATTGAGATTTTGACTTGACCACAACAGAGTTGTGATATGAAATACAAGTTCCCACTTAGGTGTTATAAAACTTCAACTAGCTTTCTTCATTTCTAAACTTAGTAGAGATAAATCTGGCTTTTGCAAAATAACCCTAGAGCCTAGTGTCCTATTATCAAAAACCCCTTTCACTTGTTAGTATTAGTTTGTGAGTACTTAAAGAGTACTCATGGCTTTGTCCCTGGCTATTCCCATGGCCAGACTATGAAGAGGAGTACCTGGAGGATGGACCCCAGGAAGGTTACAACAACTAGGATCATCTCCCATCTTCAGCATTGCCTGTGACCCCGAAGATGGAGCTTCGCCTATGCTACCGTTATTATTACGTATTCCGCTGCTTGATGTTGTATTAAGAACTGGATCATGAGATCCCTATTTGTGTAAGAACTTATGTACGGTTTGTAATGGATGATGTACTATGGTATCCAATTCTGTTATGTCTCGCAAAAATGGTAATCCTGGGATTGCGATGTATGGCATAACAGGCATCTGGAATTAAAAATCCGGGTGTTGACAAGTTGGTATCAGAGCCATCCTGACCATAGGAGACCCTAGTTAGACTGGACGTTTGAATCAAATAATTAGTTTCAAAACCAAAGGTAACAAATATTTACAAAAACTTATTCCCATTCTTATCACCTTGATTCTTTCATAAAAATTTATGTTCCTCAAAAAAACTCTAGCAAAATACATAAAATTTGACACACTTGATCACTCTACTAACTTACTCATCCTATATTCTTATATATGTACGTGAAGTACAACAAGTTTTACCAGTTGGGGAATAGAGGAGACATTATCTTTGAGCGGGATTTGGACCAGCTTTTGGAACTTCTGGAGCGTCCGCACCCTGAGTTCTTTGGAGCTCAGCTCAATGATCAAGGAGGAGAAGATCTGCAGTGGATAATTGTTGCAAGTCTCCGAGGAAAGATTGAACATCCCACTTCGGAGGGAATTCAATTCACCTTAAGAGAGAACAACTGGCTCGATGGACTTGCCAGGGCCATGCAGGAAGCTCTTGCCCGTCTGTGTGGGCAGAGTATCAACCAGATCAAGGGTACCCGCTTTGAGTTTTGTCCAAGGCGTGATGCTAATGGACAACCACTGGAAGCCCCATACCACCACGAGCTGAAGACCCAATTGGACCACCTCAATTTCATGATGTACGATCGTCAGCAGGAGTTGGATAATTGCCATGACTACTCCAACCACAAGTCCGCCATCATCACGACAAAGGATCAGACCATCGCCATGCTAGCGAAGGATCGCAAGTCTCGCCGCCGTCAGCTCGATAAGAAGGAGCGCATCATTGCCCGTCTTCGCCACCGTATCTTGGATTTGGAGGAGACCATCCATGAGAGAGACATGCAGTTGGAGGAAAGGGAGAATGCCGGAGAAGATATTCGTGGAGACCCCTACTCCTATCTCGGCGATGATGATGATTTTTTGGAGGATCAGGCTATGGACTTGTTCACCGATGAGGATGATGAGGATGCCGACTACACCGACTCCGAGGAGTAGTAGCATTGAGCACTAGCCTAGTGAGTAGTATTCGGTCCCACTGTATCGTAGTTTCCAGAATGGTTCTTAAAACCATCTGTTTTTCTTGTTTTGTGGTGTGTGTTTGTATCGGGTGCTATGAATGAATGAATGAAAAGCAAGTTGCAAAAAAAAAATCTGAGTCAAACTTTAAAAACTTTTCAAAGTCCCTGAACCTTAGAAATTTCCCTCTTTTCTCATGATCTATCTCAATCTTCAGATGCCACGTGGAGGAAGTGGTTCATCCCCGGACCCGATGTTGCAGATCCTGCAAATGTTGGTTTCTGACTGCGAAGCTGAAAGAGCGGAACGTCAAGCCAACCTAGCCACCCTGCAATAGATAGCTCATCTAGCCCATAACAATCAAGGCCACGGAAATTAGGACAACCATGGATCTAAGCTCAAGAATTTCCAGAACACCAACCCACTTGTTTTCACTAAGTCGGAAGAGCCCCTAGATGCCGATGATTGGCTGTAGACCATGGAAAACAACCTAGAAGTCGCTGGAGTGGAAGCTAACGAGAAATTTTTGTTCGCCACCCACTATCTAGCCGGAGATGCCAGAGCATGGTGGAACAGCGTTCGTGCGATGACCGGAGGACAGATGATGAACTGGGAGGAATTCAAGGTCAAGTTCAGTCGAACCCATGTGCCCCCGAGTTTGATCAAGAGAATGAGAGATGAGTTCAGAGAACTAAAGCAAGGACGGATGACCGTAGTGAAATACCGTGACAAATTCTTGTCATTAGCTAGGTATGCCCCGGATGAGATCGACACCGAAGCCAAGAAGAAGGAGAGATTCTTGAATGGTCTGCACGATGAGATGCAGACGGTGTTAGTCAATATCCCCTTTGATGATATTGAAGCCCTTGTTGACTCTGCCATCCATATGGAAGGAAAGATCAACCAAGCCAACGAGAACCGCAAGCGTCACATGATGCATCAACCAGGAACCCATCAGACCCCAAAGTATCGCCCTAACCCATCTCCAGGATTTGCCCCGAGAACCAACAGACCCCCGATGAACCATTCGACCTATCCCAACCGTGGAAACCCGAGGCCCGGAGGAAATCACAACAACCCCGACAACTCTGGAAATTTCAACCATGCCCCACCCAAGTTCAACAACAACAATGCTACCGCTAACACCAACACTGCCCCGAGGACTGGAAGCAATGTTGTGCCTGTTGCAGCAAAGGACAAGTCGCAAGTGACTTGTTATGACTGTGGAAATAAGGGTCACTACTCCAACGAGTGCCCCAACAAGAAGAATGCCGCAGCCCCCAATACCAATGCCCCAGCTCAGCAGCAGCGTCTTTTTCAGCCTGGAAGAAGGTTTGCCTCAGGGAACTCGCTCAACCGCAACGGCCGTCTTTTTCTCATGCATGCTGAAGAAGCTCAGGAAGCGCCAGACGTCGTGCTGGGTATGTTTTCTGTTAATTCAGTACTTGCAAGAGTGTTGTTTGATTCTGGTGCATCGCATTCATTTGTCACCGAAGAATTTGCCTGCACTAGTAAGATTCAACCAACAAAACAGAAGCATGTTATGGTTGTTCAAATCCCCGGTTCAACCACCAAAGCTAGGCAAATTTGCAAAGCCGTCCCTATCCGAATCCATGGAATAGATTTTTATGCTAATCTGATAGTACTCGGAACTAAAGGTTTGGAAGTAGTACTAGGAATGGATTGGATGTCCAAACATAAAGGATTGATTGACTGTGCCAAGAAAGACATAACCATGACCAGTACCGCCGGAATATCAGTAGAGCATATATCTGAAACCTTACCTCGTCAATTCAAGTGCAACAAGAGTATAGCCCAACCTACCATTGACCAAGTCCGGATAGTCTGTGAATACCCCGATGTATTTCCAGATGTTTTGCCCGGTATGCCCCCAGATCGGGATATCGAGTTTATCATTGAACTAATCCCCAGAACAGGACCCATAGCCTAGAGACCCTATAGTATGAACCCGTCGGAGCTAGCAGAACTGAAGAAGCAACTGGATTCCATGCTGGAAATTGGATTAATTCAACCAAGTGCGTCACCATGGAGATCACCTGTCTTATTTGTGGACAAGAAGGATGGAGGTAACCGTCTGTGTACGGATTATCGGAAGTTGAATGATGTCACTATCAAGAACAAGTACCCCTTGCCCAAGATAGAAGATTTGTTTGATCAGTTGACTGGTGCCAAAGTGTTTTCTAAGATTGATCTTAGAACAGGTTATCATCAACTCAAGATTCGCGCAGAGGATATTCCCAAGACTGCCTTTACCACCAGATATGGATTATACGAGTATACCGTCATGTATTTTGGATTAACCAATGACCCCGCTTATTTCATGAATCTCATGAATAAGATTTTTATGGACTTCCTGGATAAGTTTGTCGTTGTTTTCATCGATGACATTCTGATTTATTCCAAATCAGAAGAAGAACATGAGATACACCTAAGGACCATTCTTGGAACCCTTAGAGAGCATTAGTTGTATGACAAGTTTAGCAAATGTGAATTCTGGTTACAGGAGGTAGGATTCCTCGACCACATTGTATCAGTCGGAGGAATTGCCGTTGACCCTGCAAAAGTGAAAGATGTCGAAGATTGGCAAGCCCCAACCACTCAAACCCAAGTTCGTGCATTTCTCGGATTGGCGGGATACTACCGCAAGTTCGTATAAGGATTCTCGAGTATCGCCAGACCATGACCCAATTGCTGAAGAAAGACAAGAAGTTTGAATGGACCGACAAATGTGAAGCGAGTTTTCAGGAACTCAAGAGGAGATTGATTTCAGCCCCAATCTTAATCATGCCGGATATCACAAAGCCCTTTGACGTGTATTGTGATGCATCCAAGATCAGTATTGGATGTGTGCTAATGCAACAAGGCAAAGTTATATCTTATCTATCTCGACAACTGAAACAGCATGAGCAAAATTACCCAACCCATGACCTCGAACTCGCAGCCGTAGTTCTAGCCCTGAAGACATGGAGGCATTATCTGATGGGAAATTGTTGTGAGATATATTCGGATCACAAGAGCCTGAAGTATATATTCACTCAGAAGGAGCTGAATATGAGACAGAGAAGATGGATTGAGCTAATCAAGGATTACGATTTGGACATTCACTATCACCCCGGTAAAGCCAACATGGTAGCAGATGCCCTTAGCAGATTGCCGTGCCACTTGAACTCCATGATTTTGAAGGAGCAACCAAGTTTGCACAAAGAGATGGAAGATTTTCGAATGGAATTAGTGAGTGAAGGATTTTTGGCTAGCATAGAACTTCAACCCACTTTGATCAGCCAGATCAAAGAGGCGTAGAAAGGAAATGCTAGTATCAACAGAATCAAGCGTCGTATCGGTACAGGAAAAGTACCCGGATTCACCGAAGACGAAGGAGTTATGTGGTACAAAGGACTCCTTTGTGTACCAGCGGATTCTGAGTTGAAAGAAGTTATTCTCAAGCAAGCTCATGATACTCTTTATTCTATCCACCCCGGAGGAATGAAGATGTATCAAGATTTGAAAGAGCAATTTTGGTGGCATAAGATGAAGAGATAAATCGGAAGCTATATCGCCAAGTGTGATATATGTCAGCGAGTCAAGGCCGGACATCAAAGACCCGCTGGATTGTTGCAACCATTACAGATTCTGGAATGGAAATGGGATTCCGTTGGAATGGACTTTATCACCGGATTGCCTACTTCTAGTAGGGGAAATGACTCTATCTGGGTCATAGTGGACAGGTTGTCCAAAGTCGCCCATTTCTTACCCGTCAAGACCACATATCAGAGTTCGAAGCTAGCGGAGTTATACATCGCTAGAATCGTCAGTTTGCACGGAGTCCCTAAGAACATCGTATTGGATCGAGGAACTTAGTTTACCTCGAGATTCTGGAAGAAAGTCCAAGAAGGTTTAGGAACCCGACTAGATTTCAGTACCGCTTATCACCCTCAGACCAACGGACAAACGGAGCGAGTAAATCAAATACTCGAAGATATGCTGAGAGCATGTGTGTTAGAATATGGATCTAAGTGGGAAGACTGTCTGCCGTTCGCAGAATTTTCATACAACAATAGTTATCAAGCTATTTTGCAAATGGACCCATTTGAATTTATGTACGGAAGAAAGTGTCGCACCCCTTTGAACTGGTCGGAAGTAGGAGAGAGTCAGATTTTCGGACCCGATATCCTATGAGAAGCAGAAGAGAAGGTTCACAAGATTCGTGAGCACCTCAAGACCGCCCAGTCCAGACAGAAGAGTTACGCCGACAAGAGACGTCGAGACCTCGCCTTCAACATAGGAGATTTTGTGTATCTGAAAGTGTCGCCATTGAAAGGAATGCAGCGTTTCCAGCTGAAAGGAAAGTTAGCCCCCAGATATATCGGCCCCTTCAAGATTCTGAACCGTTGAGGAGAAGTGTCGTATCAATTGGAACTACCCGAAGAGATGTTATCCGTGCACAATGTGTTACATATCTCATTACTTCGCAAGTGTCTCGAAGTCCCGGAGAAGACTGAAGTATTCAAGAATATTGATCACCAGACTATAGAGATCAACGATGACCTGACCTATCCCGAAGTACCCATCTGTATTTTGGAAGAAGATTTTCGAACTACCAGAACCCGAAGCATCAAGTTTCTCAAGATTCAGTGGAGCAACCACACAGAAGAGAAAGCTACCTAGGAGCGCGAAGATCACATCAGGACGGAGTTTCCCGATCTCTTCAAATCCTAGGTAATCTTTTCGTCCTTTTTCAAATCTCGGGACGAGATTTTGTTTAAGGGGGGAAGGTTTGTAACATCCCAAAAATATTGAACTAGAATAATCAAACTCTAATCACCAAAATTAGGGTTAACAAAAACTTTTCCAATTAAAAATATGAAAGCATTCCTATGTGTATGCATTACAATTTGGATTCTTTTGGATTGACATGATTATGTGTTTCTTTGCTTGTAAAATGATTCTTAGGTGAAATAAACATCATCTAAAAAATTCCCAAACTTTTCCCAAAGACAAATAAATCAAAACAAAAAAATTAAGTGAATGGTCACTTTGGCCAAATTAACTCCCATGCTTACTTTGGCTATCTCTAACTTTCAGAACTTAACAGAAACTTATTTGGATCTTTGCACCCCTTGATAGTACTCATAACAAAGTATCAAGGCCCACCTTGTGATCATCCAGAAACATTCAAATGCATAGTTTAAATGACAGTTTAAAATTGAATCCATTTCATATGGGAAGATCCCACATTTTCAAAAACCACTCAAACAAGCTCAACTTTCAAAACCCGCGCATATACAGACTCACCAGCACATGCCTAGCACACCCACCAAAAACCTTTTCAAAATTCAAAACTTGAATTCATGCGGCCATTTCATCAAACACCTTGTAGATACAAATCAAACAAAATCTAAACACTATAGTGTGCAGTGATTCTGGCCAAACTTGTTCTCTCTCTAGCTCACAGCAACCTCAGTAGATCATCTAGCAAACTTAACTAATCACTAGCCCCACTGTAAGCTTGCCAATGTCATCAATGGTGAACAGCCCGAGAGCACCCATGTCACCCCAGTGTGGACAGCAGACTAGAGGAAGAACTAGCCGTGCCAACCTTGTCTGGGAGATAGCCCATGCCTCACCGCCCCCTCTCGAACAGCCCTGCCTTGCAGACAGCAACCAGAAGCGCCAGGAACGCCGCGCCCGTGCCGCTGTCGACCATGCCGACGTGCACCACAGAGCACGCACCGTTCCCACACAACCCGACCACCTCGAGCCCTCGCCGCCCGCCAGCATGCTCCCCACCATCCCAGGAGACCGCCAGACATGCCCATTTCACCGCCCGTACCCCGTAGCCACCGCTCGCCGTCGAAGACGCCGCCTCTGCCTCGCAGAGCATCGAGCATTCCCGACCATTTGCCACCACCCCTACAAGCGCATTTACACCTTAGAGCATCGCCAGGAGACCACCGATCAATCGCCACCCTCGGCCATGCCTCTAGCAGCCCGTAGCCGTGTCGCCACCGTCGTCTGCCCATCCTGTTCGGTCTCACCGTCGAGCCTATAAAAGGAGACGACCCCCAGCCGAATTGAGCACACCATCTCACTCCCCTCACCTCACTAATCGTTCCACCTCATCCCCGAAGCAAGGCGAGCAGAGCATCGTCGGAATTGCGACAGAGCAGGCCGCCTCTAGAGAAGAAGGGCACCGTCGATTTCATCCACCCCAGGAGGAGCTGCCGGTACCAGGAGGTTCGCCGTCATCGACTTTCTCGTTCGCCCGCATCGCCGACCTTCGCCTGAGCCCCGGTGAGCCCCCGACGACCCCCACCTGCCGTGTTAGGTTTCTGTCTCGCCGGCGCCGCCCGATGTGGACGATGAGTAGCAGCCGTTCGATTAGACTTAGATCGTGCGGATGAGATTGCCCCGTACCGCTTCGCGTTTAAAGATCCACTGACTGGTGGAACCCTCCTGTAAGTTGAGCCCCACGCCGCGGAGTGACACTGGGCCGGCCCATTAGCAGTTCCTGTGCAGCCCAGTCATTTGATTTTAACTTTTTCCATTTTAATTCAAACATAGTTCTGTACCAGGTTCAAAAATCAACCCAGCTCGATTTAGTGAACCAAATTGAATGAAACCAATTTTGTTAGAAAGGTTTTGAAATGCTTAATCCAAGCCCGTTGGATTCAAATCATTTGAATCTATAGATCAACCTTGGTAAAAATAACAAGGCAGAAGCTTTTCTGCATTCAAACATTTTTCAAATTTAAACTATAATAGGTTTTGAGTTGATTCCAACTCTCAAAAATCACATTTGATCATACGTTTCAGAATATATAAAATCATATGGGTTTACTTATAGAAATAATGTTCAAGTAATAAAAGGATGCCACATAGGCATTTCTAGTCATTTATTTTTATTTAAAATAAAAGGTTAAATCTTATTAAATTGTGACACCACTTTAAATCACATTCCCATGTACTAAAATGTGTGGTGATGACATGTGTCAACATGATCCCATGTTTGGTTTGGAGATATTAAATCTTAAGTAGTTTTTCAATGGGTAGAAATTACTTTTCTAAAAATAAAATCATTAAGTTAAATGCTTTAATCTTGTAATGTTAGTGATGATGCTAGATCATCTATAGAAACCCTTGTGTGTGATGATTGAAAGTAGTTAAGTATTGTTTGGTGATTGTGTACCTCGTATTTATTCATAGACGCTAGTACCGACCAAGGATACGAGGAGGAAGGAGGATACTACGAAGAAGAAGCCGAGGAGAACTTCAACCACTGCTCTGCACAAGGAAAGCCTAATACTACTAGTTGATTGAGCAAGCTAACACTTGCAAGATACTCTACTTTAGCTAGCCTTACTAATCAAGTTGACCTATGCAAGCAAATACTTGCTTGTTACCATGCCAACTATATGCCTTAAGCATATGTGATCATACCCACTTGATAACCCCATTCCTAGTTTTACTTACAAGATTTATACTTTATTTCTTTATCAAAGCTAGTACTTAGAGCTTACTTAAGTGAATTGTAGATTCTAGAGAGATAATTGAAGGTTGCATAAATAGCATAAAATTTGTCCTAAGCTAGATAATCTTTATGTCATCCTAAGGCATGAGATTGAACTTAGTTAAACTCCACTAGTTTACCACCCTTCATTAGTACTTTCCCCCACTTGTAGATGCTAGTGCTAAGCATAAAACTTGATCAACTTTAGATGGGAATACTTGGTGGAAAAATGGTTATGAAAACCTTGGAATGATGGATCATTCTATTGAGATGTTTTGACATGTGTTTCCGAACACCAGATGATTTTGGTGATGAAAATGTTGAGGCGTGAGCCTTAGCCCTTTATAAAACTGATGGTTGTCTGGATGCGATACCATTCCAATTTTACCGTATAACCACAATACCCGAGAATTGGGTAGGCTTGACTGGAAACTTATATACCTTAGTATTGGTTCCCTCACAGCCAAGGTCTGAGCTGAGACTACCTTGTGAAGATTGTCCACCTGTGCAGTACCCAAGATGACAGTTGGTCATGGTTGGGGGGCCAAACGCATAGGAGAGGTGCTTATACTAGGGCGTGTAATTGAAAGGTTAGGATTGATTATCCGCATACTGAGTATGGTGAATTTAGGATTTGTTCCTGACGGATGTATCGAATGTTGTGGTGAAAGTGTACAATCTCTGCAGAGTGTCAAACTATTCGAATAGCCGCGTCCGCGGTTATGGACAGTTGGAGTGGCCATACTGTTCCCCCGTCAGATGTTTTCAAAATGACTTGTGAAATGAATTGAGATTTTGACTTGACCACAACAGAGTTGTGATATGAAATACAAGTTCCCACTTAGGTGTTATAAAACTTCAACTAGCTTTCTTCATTTCTAAACTTAGTAGAGGTAAATCTTGCTTTTTGCAAAACAACCCTAGAGCTTAGTGTCCTATTACAAAAACCCTTTCACTTGTTAGTATTAGTTTGCGAGTACTTAAAGAGTACTCATGGCTGTGTCCCTGGCTATTCCCGTGGCCAGACCATGAAGAGGAATACCAGGAGGATGGACCCCAGGAAGGTTACGACAACTAGGATCATCTCCCATCGTCAGCATTGCCTGTGACCCCGAAGATGGAGCTTCGCCTACGGTACCATTATTATTACGTATTTCCGCTGCTTGAGTTGTATTAAGAACTGGATCATGAGATCCTTATTTGTGTAAGACCTTATGTATTGTTTGTAATGGATGATGTACTGTGGTATCCAAATCTGTTATGTCTCGCAAAAATGGTAATCCTGGGATTGCGATGTATGGCATAATAGGCACCTGAACCTGGGTAAACCTCGTGTCCCCGTGTTGCAAGTCTGTTCGTCGTTCCGTGATCTCCATCGTCCCCTCCTTCTCCAAAAACCAAGTCTATAACAATGGGCATTGACAAGTCGAACCCTCGTCAATTGGCGCCGTCTGTGGGGTCTGGGGATGATGATCGTGCGATCGTGACGTCTCCATCCGCTACGATCTTTGACTCCTCTGCGGCAGAGAACCATCTCTCTTCGGCGCCATTGACTTCACCGCCTACTCTCCAGCAACCCGCAAGTATTTCGATTCCATATGAGACAGAGTCGACATGATGTTCGGAAGCCTATGCTTCCTTGTGGGAAAGGTGGGAAACCTTTGCCTCCCTGACTCTATGGTGCCTCCGGCAGTCGTACCCGCTCCATGGGTGCCGCCAATCGGTGTCTTAAACGCACCCTCGATGGCGTACAGTTCGGATGACAGCAGCAACTGCAACTCTGATCTCTGCGATCGTCCTACGAAGGAAGGAACCTATGGTTCCGGATCTGAGAGCAGCGGGAGTAACGATCCCCCCACCGCTACATGTGCGCGGCCATTGTTGATGCTCACGTTGACAATGGAGCCAATCCACCGGCTCCCCCTCCCGATCCGCAGGCTACTAACATCGTGAATGGAGGCAACAACCCACTCCCGCCAATTCCCAACGGGAACAGGCCACCTGAAGCCGCCAATGGTGGCGATCACGCTCGCCAATAGATCCACCTCAACGAGGCTCAATGGGAAAGAGTTCGGGACGCTGTGCAAGGCACCAACCTTCTGCCACTTGATGCCTCTCGCGACATGTTGATGGGCTATCACTGGCTCCTCATAAAAGGAGCACAATCGGCAGGTCGAGCAGAATAGAGAGCTCGAGCAACACAGACGATCAGCGGACAAATCAAGCATGCGACGAGCTGCGCTCTCCTCCGCTGGCGGATCCTCCTCCAAAGGCTACGCCGGCCACAAAAGCTGTTCTCGGCTGGAGTGCATGGACCCTGCCGCAAGACGCGAGGCCACCAAGGAATTCGATCTGTCCTTCATGTCGATGGACTCACATGGCAACATAATTCCCAAAACACCGCAGACCGCGGTCATGGTAGCCACCACGTACCTGGCAGCAAACCTGCCACCGGTCGGGGATCCCAGAACCGCAATCCATAAATCTGCGATTGTGGGCCTTGGGCTCGTGGGAGCCGCGCTAATCAGAGAAAAGGCCCTGGAGACGAAGAAAAAGGATGCGGTGAGGTTCACAAAGAGCCGCACACCATTATCCGATGAGGACGAGCATGACCTGTCATGGCGACGCCGCAGCCTGCAGCGAAGGAGCCGTAACTACGATGCTCGTGATGAGCTCACGCAGCGCGAGATCAACAAATCACACGCAAAACGTGCATGCTCTATGGAATCGAAGGAAGAAGACATGAAGCTCTGCAGCTCCAGATGCTTTAGTAGATCCATACAAGAAACTCAGATGCCCAAGTTTGATGGCCTATAGGAGCCGAAGATTTGGGTAGATGACCACATCTCATCGGTCAAACTGCACGGTGGAAGCAGGAAAACAACCATGCAATGCCTTCAGCTACAACTGAAGGGCGCAGCTAGAGCCTCGCTCATCAACCTACCCTCCGGGTCCATCCGTAGTTGGGACGAGCTGGTCTACAGCTTCATCTGAAACTTCAAAGGCACCTGCTAAAGGCCAGCCTCACTACTAGGAAAACAGCTATCTGTGGCGCATTAGTTTTTGACTTCTATGGCATATATGGTAATGCGCCATTGATACCACGCCACTGAATTCCACTTCTGTGGCCCATATTGACTTCTGTGGCGCATATTGCCAATAAGCGCCACAGAAGTGTTTTTCAAAATTCAAAAAATGCGGGCCAGATCTCAAACTTCTGTGGCACATATTGCCAATATGCACCACATAATTTTTTTAAGATCTAAAAAAACGGGCAAGATCTTGCCGGAGGTGGGTGGAGGAGGGGTCAGTAGAGGAGAAGGAGGCCGATGGTGGCCGAAGGATGAGTCTGGTGGAGGAGGGGCTCACTAGAGTAGGAGGAGGCTGCCGGTGGAGGAGGGTCTCGCCGGAGGAGGAGGTCGTCATTAGAGTAGGAGTAGGAGGAGCTCACCGGGGTGTAGGAGGAGGTCGCCCAAGGAGGAGGAGCTCACCGGGGTGGGGGAGGAGGAGGTCGCCGGAGGAGGAGCTCATCGGGGTGGAGGAGAGTAGGAGGAGGGAGGAAGGAGGAGGGAGGAGGGAGGTGGAGGAGGAGTGAGGAGGTGGAGCTCACTAGGGTGGAGGAGGAGGAGGAGAAGGTGAGAAAGGAGGGGAGGAGAAGGAGAGAAGAAGTGGAGGGAGGAGAAGTGTGGAGGAGGAGAATGGTGGAGGAGAGGAAGTGGATAAAAGAAAGGGAGAAGGGGCGGCGGGATTCAAATTTTGAATCCCGCCCAAGACTTCTGTGGCGCATATGGGAGAAATGCGCCACAGAAGTTTCTCCCCCTTTTTTATTTTTTTCGGGAAAAAACTTCTTTCTGCCATAAATTTTTACTCTTTTTAAATTTGGGGAATCTGTGAAATTTTTAGCTGCTGAATTCGAGTAGAAAATTTCGAGACGATCATTTTGATATATTAAACTTTTTCCAACATCGTATGCAAAAGTTATGGTCATTTTACTGTTCCATGACTTCTTTTGCAAAATACATCGAAATTCATGTTTTTCAATTTTGTCTACAACTATATCCCAAAATAACTACTCCCTCCGTCCCAAAATAGATGTCTTAAATTTGTCAAAATTTGAATGAATCTAGACACTATTTAGTATATAGATTCATTCAAAATTTAAAAAACCTAAGACATCTATTATGGGACGGAGGGAGTACATCGCAAAGGCATTATTTTTTTGAATTTTTTATCGTTTTCATTTATTTTTTACAAATGTTTAAAGGCGATCCACAGGGGGGGTATATTTTTCCTACTCGAATTCTTTGTCGCATACCTCTATATGCGCCATAGAATCATCACTTCTGTGGCGCATATGGTATATGCGTCACATAATGCTGGTCAGAGTGTGGTCAACGCGATTCTGTGGTAGGGCCCACCCGGGCTTTCTGTAGAGCATATGGTCATATGCGCCACAGAAGTTTCAACTGTTGTGGCGCATATGGCTATATGCGCCACATAAAGCCCGGGTGCCCAACCCCGGTGGCGGGTCGCGCCAAACTTCCGTGGTGCACCGTCCATGTGCATGCGCCACAGAACAATGAAGGGTTCCGTGACACATTTGCTGTAATGCGCCACTGTTGTTTTTCTGTGGCGCATGGAAAGACATATGCACCACATAATTCTTATCTATCTATAACTGTTTTCCTACTAGTGCCTCCATCGAGGAGCTGCGTGCTTGCTGCCAATAGTCCAAAGAATCGATCCACTCCTACGTATAGAGTTGGTCCGTCATCAAGAACTCCATCGAGGACATCTTGGAGGAGAGGGCAATCGACGCCTTTAATGGCGGCATGAGGTGCCGCGAACTCAGAGAGGAGCTGAGAAAGATCAAGCCCAAAATCGTCGATCATATGATGGGCATCGCCAATCGATGGGAGGATGGCAAAGATGCCGTCAACCAAACCCGTTCGGATGACGAAGATGACCTCGGCCGCAGACGCGACCGCCGTGGAAAAATAAGAGTGTGCGTCTATGACGTCGCAAATAAGTCGATATGTTTGCGGCTGGCTATACCGACGGCCGCGGCGATGGGAACCTGATACGTCGTAAACGTATCTATAATTTTTGATGCAACATGCTTGTTTAATATAAACTATCTTATGTTTTGTCTACACTTTGAGGCATTTTTATAAATTTTTTGGAACTAACTTATTGACAAGATGCCACAGTGTTAGTTGCCTGTTTGGTGCTGTTTTTGGTTTCAGAAAAGATAGTAAATAAATATTCTCGGAATTGGACGGAACAAAAGCAGAAGTCAATATTTTACCGGAGCAAAGACGGAGTCCAAAGGGGGACGAAGAGGCACCACAGGGCGGCCGCACCACCCCCTGGCGCGGGTCCAACCTAGGCTGTGTGAGGGCATGGTGTGGGCCCCTGGACCTTAACCGACCTTGTCCCTTTGCCTATATAAACACCCCGAGGCAGAATCCCTAAGCAACCGATCAGAAATCCACGAAATAGTCCGTAGCCGCCGCCATATCCATACCTAGATCGGGGGATCCGAAGCTCATCCTGGCACCCTGTCAGAGGGGAGAGATCATCCCGGAGGCATTCTTCATCACCATTCCAGCCTCTGATACGTCGGAAACGTATCTATAATTTTTTATGTTCCATTCTTGCTTAGTATCTACTTTGCTTTGCTTTGTCTATAATTTCAGGTGTTTTTATATCTTTTCTCGAACTAACCTATTAACAAGTTGCCATAGTGCTAGTTGCCTGTTTTCTTTTGTTTTTGGTTCCAGAAAGGCAGAAAATCAATATTCTCGGAATTGGACAGGACAAAAGCCAAATTCAATATTTTATCGTGGGCGACACGAATCCAGAAGACGATAAGGAGGCGCGCCATAGGGTGGCCAGACCCCCCTAGGCACGACCAAGCCTGCCTCGTGCCTGGGGAGGGTGTGTGCCCTCTGGTGCCCCTCTTCTTCGCCTCTTCGCCTATAAGAAGCCCCCGATGCAGAAACCCTAGGACCCGATAAAAAACTCCACGAAACCTTCTGTAGCCGCCACCACCATCGTCCCTTGATCGGGGGGGATCTGAAGTTCTACCCGGCACCCTGTCGGAGGGGAAATCATCCCGGAGGCCTTCTTCTCCGGTATGAAGCGTGAGTAGTTCCACCTTGGACTACGGGTCCATGTAGTAGCTAGATGGTTGTATCTCCTCCTTGTGCTTTCATGTATAGATCTTGTGAGCTCCGTTCATGATCAAGATCTAATCTATTTGTAATCATGCATGTTATGTTTGCGGGGATCTGATGGATATTGAGATTACTATGTCAGATTGATTAATGGTTTTGTCTATTTGATTCTATCATGTCTGTGTTGTTTGTGATCTTGCATGCTCTCCGTTTTTAGTAGCTATCTTGGCCAAGTAGTTGCTAGTGACTCCAAGAGGGCGTATTTATGCTCGATAGTGGGTTCAAGCCTCTAGTTTCCAAGGGAAGTGACAGAAATCTCTTCGGTTGTAGATGTGATGTTGCCACTAGGGAGAAAACAACGGTCTCTTGTTCATGGAACAAGTGGATTGTTTACCTTACACACTTTGCTTAAAGCAGTTGTCTGTTGCTTGCAACTTAATACTGGAGGGGGTTCGGATGATAACCTGAAGGTGGCCTTATAGTCATAGATGCAGTTGGATGGCGGTCTATGTATATTGTTGTATTTCCCAATCAAATCTCATAGGATATTTTTGTCTGGTATTGCATTGTTATGCCTTGCTCAGTTCCTGTCAAATGCCCTGTTTTATTTTTTTACCCTTCATGCCATGTTGTTTATCTAAGGAGAGCACCTCTAGTGAACTATGGATCCCGGTCCAATCTTTACAATTGATACATCTTCCACTGTTACTGTTTACTTGCTGAAAACCGTCATCACCTTCCACACCATACAGTTAATCCTTTGTTACAGCAACCGGTGAGATTGACAACCTCACTGTTAGTTGGGGAAAGTATTGAGTTTGTGTTGTGTAGGTCTCCACGTTGCTTGCAGCACCTTTGGAACGTTTCCTTCCTCCTACTGGTTCGATAACCTCGGTTTCTTACTGAGGGAAACTTGCCTGCTATACTGCATCATACCTTCCGCTTGGGGTCTCCCAACGAAGTGTTGCTGCACTCATCAAGGCTTTTTCTGGCGCCGTTGCCGGGGAGGCTAAGGACGTCTTCACAAGGGAAGTCCTTCTCAACCTTTCTCTTCACTTTGTTTTTAGTTTGCTTAGTTTCTTTTGCTTGGATTTGTTTGCCTCTTTTTTTACCAAAAACACCAAAAAAAATTAGTTTAGTTTGGTTTGCTTTCTCTATTCAAAACACAAAAAAATAGTTCCTACTATAGTTTCCACCTTGCTCTAGCTCACCATGTTGTTCCCCAAGTTTGCCCTGAAGGATCTTGCAATAGGTAGTGGCTCCATAATTGGGAAAGTTAATATTGAAGAATTCTTTAATCATGTTAGCAAGCATGAGGATATTGAGGATAGATCTATAGCAGAACTTGCTCCTAATTATGATATTGCTGTAGCTTCTTTAGTTCATATGTTGGAGGCTAGGTTTGTTGGCCTTAACCCCATGATACAATTTTTGTTCCTAAAACTAAAAGAAGAAAGGAATGCTGAAAAGAGAGAATTCGTTCTTGAAACTTTACTAAAAGAGTTCCATGATGTTTCTAGGGAAGCCAAAAAGGTCTTTAAGCGTTTCAATATGCTAGGCTCATGTGTTGATGTTGTGGGTACTTCAGATAAAATCAAACCTAGAGAAGAATTCAAGATACCCATACGCTTTAAGCTTGTTGGAATGCATGAAGCCTTTGAAAAGAATTTTGATTGGATTGCTCCTAAAAATCTTTTTGATGAAAGTAGTAAACCAAAGAGAGATGAGAAGGGATCCTCCAAAACTCATTTGGATGAGATACCTTTCATAGTTGAAGACTTTGCAAGTATTGATCTAAATGCTTCATTTGAAAATACTTGATTTCTTGCTTCTTGTGCCTAACTTAAAGGCGTTAAAGAAAAGTACTTGTTGGGAGATAACCCAAGAGTTTCCTTAAGTCTTGGAAGTTATTACTTCAGTAATGACCTCTACTTATCCTTTTTGTTTGCTTTTTGTGCCAAGAATGACCTGTAATGAGAGGGAAGTAAGATCTGGGGAGTTGCTGTCCCAAAACGGATTTCTGTCCTCCACCATAAACATTTGTGAGGAGTCTCTGTAAGTCGGATTGAGCTGAAAATTTATAAATAAATCCCCCAGTATGTTATCTAACTTTCGTTAGTTCAAAACTCTTTGATTTGAGCAACAGAAGATTTTCGAAAAAGTCGGTTTCTGCCATTATTTGCATTTGCTTCTTATCGATTTCTTTTTGAGTTCTCTTTTGGGGAATTGAGATTTTTAAAGTAAGTTGCTTCAATAGCTTGTGTTTTTAGTGAAAGTTTTGCTGTTCCAAAGATAAACCTAAAGGTCAATTATCTTTTGAATACACTAATGTTGTTAATGAAGATTGTGTGAAGTTTTGTATGAAGGAAAAAATTTATAGTGTAGAGAGAGAATGATGTAATAAGATGAAGAATGGACAAAAGCTCAATCTTGGGTATGCCACCCCAGTGTCACACCAAGAAATATCCAAGAGGTACAAGAGTCAAAGCTTGGGGATGACCAAGGCATCCCCTTCTTCATCAATAAAAAGCTCAGGTCTGTCTAGACACTTCGTTTTTATTGTTTCATGCACAATTGTGTTGTTCTTGGAGCGTCTTAGTTTTCGTTTGCTTTGCTTAGTTTTTTTTAGTTTGCTTGAATAAAGTAGTTTGGACCCCCGTTCTCACTGTGTTATTTCAAATAAGTCGATTGGTGTTGGAAAGGAGTAGAAAGTTCTTGCTTGAAAAGTGCAAGAGGAGCTTGCATTGACTGTGACTTAGACTTTAGCATGACATGCTAGGTGTTGTTTTGACCTTATGCTTAGTGATTATTGTTTTAGCATGTCTTGTTCCAAACAATTGGGATTTCTTAGTGTGCCTTGAAGAAATTACGCGTTGTTTTAGCATGCAAAAGCATAGTATTGTGGTATTCTCCTTTAATGCTTTGTTTGGGTTGACTTGGCACATGCTCACACCTTGTTATGACTATGAACAAGTCATCATAGCCTCTATGATCATTTAGTCCTTGACTTGTAGTACCACTCTATGTTTTTATTAGTAGTTTTTTGTCGTTCTGCATGATTATGGCCATTATTGCTCTCTTAGCTGGTTGCTCCCAGTCTTTTTCTAGCCTCCACTTGCATGAGTAAGCTCTAATCATGCTTACAACTCCCAAGAAACCAAGTTATTCCAAAGTGTCCACTATAAACTCCTATGCATGGTGTGTTACACCATTCCAAGTATATTCTTGTTTTCAGCTATCTTCCAATTAAAAACTATTTTGTTATGTGAAAACTTAGTGATTAAAGCCCTCACAAACTTGACAGAACACTTTATATTCTTTGCCCCTAATAAAATTTAACCATTGTGTCGTCTATGTTGTATATGCTTGCACTTATACGTTGGAATTAGCAGAACCATGCTGTCATGGGGAACATTTTCAACATTGCACTTGTACTTTGTACTCAGTTGATATCATGCTCTTTTGTCTATGGATGTCACCGGTGTGAAATAAAGAGGGATCTTGTAAGTCCATGGAGTTATGTATTTTGTGTTAGAGGAACGCCTGGGCCGCTAGCCTAAGCCATGCCTAATCATGGTGGAAACTTGCAGCATCACCATAATGAGCTATCTGTGAAGCATCCTCAATAAAAAGCTATGCACATAGTAAATAAAAATATCGATGAGATGCTTATTGTCTGCTTGCCTTGACATTTTGGTTATGGGATAGCTCCTGTACCATGTGCAAGGGGTACCCCGTTGGCGGTTCTCTATGATACGCATGTACTTACTATGACAAGAATACATGTGACTAAAGTTGAGTAGCATGAGGTGTGGCCCTCGTATTCAAGGGACATGAGATTGCTAACTTATACTTTGTCAAGCATATACTCCATAGTTTGTTCACTTTAACCTTAATAACTTCAAGATGCTTATGATAGGGGCAATGAGGGCTGAAAGCTAACAAGTACCATAATTTTTGGAAGCTCTTTTTGAAACTTGAAATCCCTGCTTCCCTTTATGAAGGGCCTTTCTTCCACTATTATACTGAGTCTCCACCTTCTACCTTCAGGCACCATTAAGAGAGCATAGTTTTCATTCTTAGTTCTATGTGCAGTGTCCCAAAACTTATTGATTGATGCATATTGCGATATTACTTGATCTTTTGCTATTTGTATCTAGTCACTCTTATGAACTTTGAAGGTGTCCTATGAATCTATTTGCTACTCTATGAGGGACAAGCTGATTGCCACCATCCCATGTTTTCTGTATGTGAAACAAACAAACGTTTTTCAATGCATGTTATTCATGATCTTTGTTTGTAGCCTTTCATCTTGCATGCATAGTTACTTTGTATTATTTTTAGAACTCCATGTTTCATGCACATGTTTAGAGTTCTTTGATCCTAGCTTTCAATGCTTGCAAATGGGTTGATCTTGGTTTTGATGGTGCATGTCACCTCAAAATTTATTCTTTTTATCGCTTACCTACTCGAGGACGAGCAGGAGTTAAGCTTGGGGATGTTTGATACGTCAGAAATGTATCTATAATTTTTGATGTTCCATGCTTGTTTAGTATATACTTTGCTTTGCTTTGTCTACACTTTGAGGTGTTTTTACATCTTTTCTGGAACTAACCTATTAACAAGTTACCATAGTGCCAGTTGCCTGTTTTCCTCTGTTTTTGGTTCCAGAAAGGCAGAAAATCAATATTCTTGGAATTGGACGGGACAAAAGCCAAAGTAAATATTTTACTATGGGAGACGCGAATCCAAAAGACGAGACGGAGCGGCGCCACAGGGCGGCCAGACCCCCTAGGCGTGGCAAAGCCTGGCCCGTGCCTGGGGAGGGTGTGGGCCCTCTGGCTGCCCCCTGCCTCGCTTCTTCGCCTATAAGAAGCCACTGATGCAGAAACCCTAGGACCCGATAAAAAAACTCCACGAAACCTTCTGTAGTCGCCGCCACCATCGTCCCTAGATCGGGGGATCTGAAGTTCTTCCTGGCACCCTGCCGGAGGGAAATCATCCAGGAGGCCTTCTTCTCCTGTATGAAGCGTGAGTAGTTCCACCTTGGACTACGGGTCTATGTAGTAGCTAGATGGTTGTATCTCCTCCTTGTGCTTTCATGTATAGATCTTGTGAGCTCCGTTCATGATCAAGATCTAATCTATTTGTAATCATGCATGTTGTGTTTGCGGGGATCCGATGGATATTTAGATTACTATGTCAGATTGATTAATGGTTTTGTCTATTTGATTCTATTATGTCTGTGTTGTTTGTGATCTTGCATGCTCTCCGTTGTTAGTAGCTATCTTGGCCAAGTAGTTGCTAGTGACTCCAAGAGGGGGTATTTATGCTCGATAGTGGGTTCATGCCTCTAGTTTCCAAGGGAAGTGACAGAAATCTCTTCGGTTGTAGATGTGCTGTTGCCACTAGGGAGAAAACAACGGTCTCTTGTTCATGGAACAAGTGGATTGTTTACCTTACACACTTTGCTTAAATTAGTTTTCTGTTGCTTGCAACTTAATACTTGAGGGGGTTTGGATGATAACCTGAAGGTGGACTTCTAGTCATAGATGTAGTTGGATGGCGGTCTATGTATATTGTTGTATTTCCCAATCGAATCTCATAGGATATTTTTGTCTGGTATTGCATTGTTATGCCTTGCTCAGTTCCTGTCAATTGCCCTCCTGTAATTTTTCACCCTTCATGCCATGTTGTTTATCTAAGGAGAGCACCTCTAGTGAACTATGGACCCTAGTCCAATCTTTACCATTGATACATCTTCCACTGTTACTATTTACCTGCTGAAAACCATCATCACCTTCCACACCATATAGTTAATCCTTTGTTACAGCAACCGGTGAGATTGATAACCTCACTGTTAGTTTGGGAAAAGTCTTGAGTTTGTGTTGTGCAGGTCTCCATGTTGCTTGCAGCACCTTTTGGACGTTTCCTTCCTCCTACCGGTTCGATAGCCTCTGTTTATTACTGAAGGAAACTTGCCTACTGTACTGCATCATACCTTCCGCTTGGGGTCTCCCAACAAAGTGTTGCTGCACTCATCAGCCTCCGGAGTGATGCGTGAGTAGTTCACCCTTAGACTATGGGTCCATACAGTAGCTAGATGGTTGTTTCTCCTCTTTTATGCTATCATGTTTAGATCATGTGAGGTCCGTTCATGATCAAGATCATCTATTTGTAATGCTACGTGTTGTGTTTGCAGTTGGATTATGGTCTATGTATCATGTTTTAATGCCCAAACAAATCTCGTAGAGATCAAGATGTATAGTATATGCATTGTTATGCATTCTCAATCTGTCAATTTCCCCACTGTAATTTGTTCACCCCGGTCCATTCCTTACCATCGATATACCATCTACTGTTTACCATTTACTTTTTACTTTCTGCAATTACTATCTTCCACACTATATGTTTAATCCTTTGTTTTCAGCAAAACCGGTGAGATTGACAACCTCATGGTAAGTTGGGGCAAAGTATTGTGGTTGTGTTGTGCAGGTTCCAAGTTGCTAGCGACACCTTGGAGTTGTTTCCTTACTCCTACTGGTTCGATAACCTTGGTTTCATAACTGAGGGAAACTTGCTGCTGTTCTCATCATACCTTTCCGTTGGGGTTCCCAACGAGCTCTACATATCTGAGCCATCAATCACTTTTGTAGCGCCGTTGCCTAGGAGATAAGGACACCTTCAATCTCTTCCTCCCTGTCAAATCACTTTTCTGGGAAAAAGAAGATTCCTGCAAGGGGAGTCTCTCACAACCAATCTCTTTACTTTGTTTTTGTTTTGCTTAGTTTATTTTGCTTTGTTTTGCTTGTTTCTTTTTATCAAAAACAAAAAAAATTAGTTCCTACCTTAGTTACTATTTCTGTTGGCTTGCTTTACATTTGCAAAAATGAATACCCTTGAAAACACTAAGTTGTGTGACTTCACTAGCACAAACAACAATTATTTTATGTGTACACCTATTGCTCCACCTGTTCCTGAAGCTACTTTCTTTGAAATTAAACCTGGTTTGCTGAATCTTGTTATGAAAGAGCAATTTTCTGGTGCTAGTTCTGATGCTGCTGCTGCTCACCTTAATAATTATGTTGAACTTTGTGAGATGAAAAAATATAAGGATGTATATGGAGATATTATTAAGCTTAAAATTGTTACTTTTCTCTTTGTGAGGAAGAGCTAAAGAATGGTTGCTATCTCTGCCTAGAAATAGTATTGATTCTTGGATAAAATGCAAAGATGCTTTTATTGGAAGATATTATCCTCCTGCTAAGATTATATCCATGAGAAGCGAAATAATGAAATTTAAACAATTTGATAATGAACATGTTGCTCAATCTTGGGAAAGAATGAAATCTTTGGTAAAGAATTTCCCCACTCATGGACTGACTACTTGGATGATTATCCAAACTTTTTATGCAGGACTGAATTTTTCTTCAAGAAATCTGTTCGATTCTGCTGCTGGAGGTACCTTTATGACCATTACTTTGGGTGTTGCAACAAAGCTCCCTGATAATATGATGGTTAACTATTCTGAATGGCACACTGAGAGAGCTCCACAAGGTAAGAAGGTAAATTCTGTTGAAGAAAAGTCCTCCTTGAGTGATAAAATTGATGTTATTATGTCTATGCTTGTTAATGGAAAAGCTCATATTGATCCAAATAATGTTCCTTTAGCCTCTTTGGTTGCTCAAGAAGAGCAAGTTGATGTGAACTTCATTAGAAGTAATAATTTTAGCAACAATGCCTATAGGAATAATTTTGGTAATAATAATTATATGCCATATCCTCCTAATAATGGTAATGCTTATGGAAATTCCTACAACAACAATAAAAGTGTACCCTCTGAACTTGAAGTCATGCTTAAGGATTTTATTAGTAAACAAACTGCCTTCAATAAAACTGTTGAGGAAAAGCTTTCGAATGCTGAAAAAATATTTCATCTTTGTCTAAAGCACAATCTTCTTTGATAAATAAAATGGCTGCTAAACCTGAAACTATGGAAAATCCGTTTGCTGCTACTAATGCCATACAAGTTAGAATTGATGAAAATGTTAGAATGTTAGCTGAATTGCATGCTAGGTGGGAAAGAGAAGATGAAATTGCTAGAAATAGTAGTATTTGTACTATGACCACCACCAATGTTGATGCTAGCAAACCACATGAAGTCCCCATTCCTTCTGCAACAAAACCTAAACCCAATGGAACCTTTTCCAATAAAAATGTTGAAATCTTCGAAATATGGGAAACAATATTCTACTACCCTGGATGCTAATTTTGATTTTTATCTTGATGGCTGCAATATTTCCAAAGTAATTATATTATTACAAAAGCTTGCTAGAATTCATAATGCTAGTGCTATGAATATGGCTTTTACAAATCATATTACAAATGATCTCATAAAAATTAAAGAAGAAAAATTGAAACATGAAGCTTCTATTCTTAGGAAATTAAAAGATGGTTGGGAACCCATCATTAATTTGAAAGCGAATGATTTTTTATCTCAAAGCTTTATGTGACCTTGGTACTAGTGTCTCTATTATACCTAGAAAAATTTATGAACTGCTTGATTTGCCACCATTGGAAGATTCTTATTTGGATGTCCATCTTGATGATAATGCTAAAAGGAAACTTATGGGGAGTATTAATGAAGTTCTTATTATGGTTAAAAATGCCTTTGTCCTCGTTGATTTCAATGTTTTGGATGTTGAATGCAATGCTTCTTGTCCTATTATTTTGGGAAGACCTTTTCTTAGAACTATTGGTGCCATTATTGATATGAAGGAAGGCACCATTAAATACCAATTTCCACTCAATAAAGGTATACAACACTTCCCTAGAAAACGAGAGAAACTATTTTACTCTCTAATTAAAACAAAATTTTATGTTAATGCTTCTTCATTCGAAAACACTTGATTCTTGCTTTCTATGCCTAGATGAAAGGCGTTAAAGAAAAGCACTATTGGGAGATAAACCAATTTTTATTTTTTTCAGTAGTTTTTCTTTTGTTGAGTCTTGGAAGTTATTGCCTCTGTAATAAACTCTCCTTATCCTTTTTGTGTGGTTTTTGTGCCAAGAATAACCTCTAATGAGAGAGGAGTAATATTTGGGGAAGTTGTTGTCCCGAAACAGATTTTTGTGCTTCACTATAAAACATCGTGAAAAATCCCAGTATGTCGGATTGAGCTATAATTTTCTGTGAATATGCCCCAGGTTATTATCTAAATTTTGTTAGTTTAGAATTTTTCTATTTGAGCAACAAAAGGTCTTCAAAAAAATCGGTCTTTATCTGCTGGTCTGTTTTGATAGATTTCTGCCATTATTTGCATTTGCCTCTTAATCGGTTTCTTTTGAGTTCTCTTTGATCACTTGAGATTTTAAAAGGAATTGCTACAGTAGATTTTGTTTTAATGAAATTTTTACTTGTGTTGAAACTAAACCCAAAGGCTTATTATCTTGAATACACTAATGTTGCTAATGAAAATTGTGTTCAGTTTTGTATGAAGGAAATTTTCAAGTGTAGGGGAAGAATGATGTGATGAGATGAAGAATGGAAAAAAGCTCAAGCTTGGGTATGCCACCCGTGTCACCCCAAGAAATATTCAAGAGGTACAAGTGACATGGATATACTCCACGGGTACACGGCATTGGTATACCTGGTCCAATCCAAGGAACGCCCACGTCAAGACACGCGTCCCATGAAGACTTCGGGTGGCCCAAGCCCATGATGTTTTCGACTCCTTGGAGGACAAGTTTAGATTAGATAGAATTTCAAAGGGTACAAACCCTAATTTGTAACCGACTCGACCTAAGCCCGGGACCTGCCTATCTATATAAAGGCTAGGAGGGTACGGCGAGAAGGATATCTATATAAAAGCTGCGGCAGCAGCGATCCAATCCGCGGACTCTACCTATGCACCGTTGTCATCAACAACGTAATGGACCTGCCGCCAGGTTCGAGTGCGCAGCAAACACCCAACCCCCTCTCAACCGGCAAGCTAAGAATGGAGGAAACGGGGGAGATCCGCCTAACAGGCCCAACGAAGGCGACACTCACGCCTACAACAAGATCAACCTCAACGAGGAAGGCTGGCGCCAAGCAAGCGAAGCCGTAGTAGGAAACACCATCCTACCTGTGAATGCTTCACAGGATCTACTAATGGCCTACCATCTCCTCCTCATCGATGAGCACAACCGACAGGTGAAGCTAATGGAGGAGCTTGACAAGCGTAAGAAGGTAGCTGCGGAATCCAGCGCGCGGCGAGCTGCGCTCTCTGCGCTGGTGGCTCCATTTCGCACAGCAAGAACGCCAAAAAGTACCGCTCCCGCACGGAGCGCATGGATCCCGAGGCGCGACGCGAGGTCACCAAGGCCCTCAAGACATCCTTCATGACGATGGACTCGCACGACAACGTCATGCCAAAAACTCCTCAAGCTGCGATCATGGCAGCCACTACCTATCTCGCGTCTCATCCACCTCCGGCGGGCGACCCGAAGAGCGCCATGCACAAGTCCGCGCTAGCAGGCCTAGGACTCGTTGGAGCTGCGCTCCACAATGATGCTCCCGCGGAGCCTAATCAAAAGGCTGCAGTCAAGTTCACCCGAAGCCCTACGCCCTCATCCGAGGAGGACAAGCACGACCTGGCCCGGCGCCGTAAGATCCCACGACGCCGCAGCAGCAACTACGATGCTTGCAACGATCTCATCCAACGCAGGATCGACAAGGCACGCTCCAAACGCGCGTTCTCAACTGAGTCCGAAGAGGAGGACAACGGAGAGCTGTGCGGACCAAGATGCTTCAACAGATCCGTTCGGCGAACGCGGATGCCAAAAAATTTCAAGCTCCCTTCGAACAACCCGAAGTTCGACGACACGCAAGAACCAAATGCCGGGCTCGACGATCACCTATCGTTAGTCAAGCTCCACGACGGGAACAAAAACACCGCCTTACAATGCCTTCAGCTGCAGCTGACAGGCGCAGATAGGGTCTGGCTCAGCAGCCTATCTTCCGGCTCCATCCGAAGCTGGGAAGAGCTGGCGTACAGCTTCATCTGCAACTTCAAGGGAACTAGCAAGAGGCTAGCCTCAATCTAGGAGCTGTGGGCCTGCACCCAACATACTAGCGAATCCATCCGGTCGTATATACTCCGCTAGTCCCACATCAAAAACTCCGCCGTGCTTATCTCCGAGGAAAGATCAATCGACGCCTTCAAGGATGGTGTCAAGCACCCGGATTTCAAGGAGGAACATGGCGCGTCAAGCCCAAGACACTCGACCACCTCATGGACATCACCAACCGATGGGCAGATGGCGAGGATTCCGTCAACCGAACGCATTCGTATGACAAGGACGACTACGGACATAGGCGCAAGCGCCACAGCAAGAGGAGATCGCGCATCTGCGACGACCGCGATAGAGTCGACATGGTCGCGGCTGGATACGCCGACCGACGCAACGATGGTAACCACACTAGCGGATACCGCGGTGGCAACTACCGCGACAGCGGGCGACCCACGCAAACGTGGCAATGCCGCAGCTGCGACAACAAGCCATTGGCATACGACAAGTTGTCTGGTCCTTGCACCATCCACTTCTACATTGACAAACATGATGGTAAGAAGAAGGCCAGCCACATGCTCAAGGAGTGCCGCGAATTCTAGAAGCTCAGCGAGGGTCTCACCCAAATGCGGCGCTAGACCATGGACCCTGGGTTTGGGCCCGCACCTATACCTGGTGAAATCGCCCACTGAGCTCCTCCACCACCACCCGTCAGACCGTCGCAGCCGCCAGTCGCACCAGCGCCAAATAACGGTGTAGGAGGGTACCCTCCACCAAAGGGTCCCCGATGATCAAGAAGGGGCGCCCAACCAACAGGGTGCAAAATAAGATCACCCACCAAGTCAGCCTGGCCGTGACCTCTCCACCAGCCATCCCTGATTACCTCAGTGGCTCGGAGTCCTGCATCACGTTTGATCGTTCGGATCACCCACGCGAGATCCCTCGCCCAGGACATGCTACCCTGGTGCTCGAGGCATAGATTGGGGGGTTTGAGATGAGCCGCGTCTTCATGGACGGTGGCAGCAGCATCAATCTGATGTTTGCCAGCACACTCGCAACAATGCGGACCCCACTGTGCAGCCTGGAACAATCAGACACAACGTTCCACGACATAGTCCTAGGGAAGGGCATATACCCTCCGGGCAAGATATGGCTCGACATCATCTTCAGCCAGCCCGAAAACTTCAGGCGCGAGTGGCTAGAGTTCGAAGTGGTGGACTGGCCATCACAGTACCACGCCATCCTCGGGTGCGTGGCATTCACACGATTCCTGGGAGTACCGCACTACGCGTACCTGCTAATGAAGATGCTAGGACCTAGGGGCGTCATCACCGTCCAGGGAAGCTTCACCCGATCCGACCACTGCGATAGAGACTTCAACAGGATCTCCCAGTCGTTCGGTATGCAGGAGGAGCTCATAAGGCTCAGAGAGGTGACAGACAATGGGGCACCCCCAGTCACCAGGCAAAATACACCTGATATGGCATTCGACTCCACAGTCAACACAAAGAATGTGCAGGTCCACCCGACGGATGCCTCCAAGACGACGTTGATCGCCAATGACCTCAGTCCCGCATAGGAAAGTGTGCTCGTCGAATATCTCCTTGAGCGCTGGGAAATTTTTGCCCGGTATCCTGCTGACATGCCAGGAGTTCCCAGGGAATTCGCCAAGCACGCACTCGATGTGTTTCCTGACGCGAAGCCAGTCAAGTAGTTGATCCGACGACTGTCTGAAGCAAGAGCTGAAGCCATTGGAATCGAAGTCAACAGACTGCACGATGCCAACTTCATCCGGGAAATCAAGGAGAGCGAGTGGCTGGCCAATACCATGCTGGTCCCAAAAAGGACACAGACATCCTGCGGATGTGCGTGGACTTCACATCGCTCAACAAGTACTGTCCCAAGGACCACTTCCCTTTACCGCGGATCGGTCAAATCATCGATTCTACTACAGGATGCGAGAAACTCTCCTTCCTCGATGCCTACTCAGGCTATAAATAGATTTGGCTGAAGGTCGAAGATCAAGAGAAAACGGTGTCCATTACGCCGTTCGGATTGTTCTGCTAGGGTTTAGGGTTTAGGGTTTAGGGTTTAGGGTTTCAGATTGTTCTGCTACAACACCATGCCCTTTGGGCTGAAGAATGTAGGTGCCACGTACCAGAGGTGCATGCAAGCGTGCCTAAAAAGCCAGATCGTTCACAATATCCAAGTCTATGTCGACGACATAGTAATCAAGACCAGGTAGGCCAAGACGCTGATCGATGATCTCCGCGAGACGTTTGATAACCTAGATCACTACAAGATCAAGCTAAACCCAGAAAAGTGCGCCTTCTGCGTCCCGTCTGGCCAGTTGCATGGCTACTTCATCTCCCAGCGGGGGATTGAGGCGAATCCGAAGAAAATCAGAGCCATACTGGCCATGGAGAAGCCGAAAAACCTCAAGGGCGTTCAACAACTAGCTGGGCGGATCGCGGCGCTGAGCAGATTCATCAGCCACATGGGCGAAAAGGCCCTACCCTTTTACCAGCTGTTGCGCAAGGCAGACAAGTTCGAGTGGACCCCCAAAGCAGACGACGCATTTGAGGACCTCAAGCGGCTGCTCTCCACCTCACCTGTCCTGGTCACACCAAAGGAACGAGAGCCTTTGCTGCTATACATTGCAGCTATACATCCGGTGGTAAGCACCATACTCATGGTCGAATGACCCGAAGATGGCAAGACCCACGGGGTCCAACGCCCAATCTACTACCTCACCGAGGTATTGACTCCAAAAAAGCAGAGGTACCCTCACTACCAAAAGCTAGCCTACGGAGTATTCATGACGGCTCATCGGCTGAGCCACTACTTCCAGGAGCATCAGGTCATGGTCGTCAACGATGCCCCGCTGTCGAACATCCTGAACAACCCCGAGGCCACGGGGCGTGTAGCCTTGTGGGGCATCAAACTGTCCCTCTGGATATAATCTACGAGCGCCGCACCGGCATTAAGTCTTACGTACTCCCTGAATTTCTTGTCCACTAGATGGAACTCCAGCTACCGGATACTTCGGACATGTCGCAATCATGGACGATGCACTTCGACGGCTCCAAGTGTGAGGCTGGATCAGGGGCCGACGTCATACTGACGTCCCCTCAAGGCGACAAGATGAAGTACGTCCTTCGGATGAAATTTCGTGCCTCCAACAACGAGGCCGAATACGAGGCTGTCATCCACGACATGAGGATGGACATGATCTACGGCGCAACACGCCTCATCATATATGGTGACTCGAACCTTGTCGTCTAGCAGACGCTGAACGAGTGTGATGCTCATAGCGCCGACATGATCGTGTACCGCGTGCTCTACAACTCACTCGAAGGAGACTTCGACGGCTATGAGCTTCGGCACGTCGGCAGAGAAAGCAACGAAGAAGCTGACAGGCTCGCCAACATTGGCTCCACCTGCGCGCGGGTGCCATTAGGCGTTTTCCTCGAACAAATCTGCATACCCTCTATCAAGAGGAAATTCCCAAAAGGCTCAGCCGAAGAAGTAGAATATTCGGGGGCTACGCCACCCGAAGGACAGGAGGGACCCGAAAAGCTCGACACCAAGGCCGAGCTGGTCAGCTTAATGTAGATCATGGCGGTTTAAGAGACGTGGATGCAACAGTACCTCTGGTACCTAATAAACAACCAACTGCCCGACGACCCGACAGATGCCCGACGCATATCTCGGTGGTCAAAAGACTTCACCATCATCAATAGAGAGCTGTACAAGTGCATCATTTTGGGTGTGCTCCAACGGTGCATCACCATCAGTGATGGCAACAGCATCCTCCAAGACATCCATGAGGGTATCTGCGGCCATCATGCAGGCAGCCGCGCCCTAGTAGCCAAAGCTCTACGAGCTGGGTTCTACTGGACAACCGCCATGAACAACGCCAAGGACATCGTCTAGAGGTGCAATACCTGCCAGCAGTACGCGGACAAGCCACACGCGCCAGGATCCGAGTTGAGGCCCATACCGCTAGCCTGGCCCTTCGCCCAATGGGGCCTCGACATGATCAGCAAACTACCAAAGTCCTTGCCAGGAGGCCACGTCTTCCTCCTGGTCGCAGTCGACAAATTCACCAAGTGGATCGAGGCCATGCATGTCACCAACCAAAGCGGCAAAACTGCTGTTAAATTCTTCGAGTCCATTGTCTATAGATTCGGCTTGCCTCACAACATCATAGCGCACACCGACTCGAATTTCATCTTGAAGGAATTTCGAGCCTTCTGCGGAAACCTCGGCATCAACATATCCTATGCCTCCGTGGTGCACCCGCAGACCAACGGACAGGTCGAAAAGGCTAACAGCCTCATAGGCAACGACATCAAGAAGGCCTGCTATGCCCACTCGAAAGGCTCGCGGGAGCCTGGGCAGATGATCTACCCTCTGTTCTCTGGAGCCTGCGTACAACGCCAAACATCTCAACCGGCTGCATGCCCGTCTTCATGGTGCATGGAGCTGAAGCCGTACTACCTACCGAGGTACGCCACAAGGCCCCACGGGTCGTCGCCTACAGCGAAGCCGAATCATCGGCATCATACGAAGACGCCGTCGACACACTCGACGAGGCACGCGACATTGCCGCGGCTCGCTCAGAGGTCTACCAGCAGAGCCTCCACAAATACCACAGCCGTCGTCTGCACCCAAGGTCCTTCGTCGAAGGAGATCTCGTCCTGCGACTCCAGCAAGAACGGCCCAGAAAACTCGAGTCACCTTGGGAGGGACCCTACATCGTCACCGAAGTCATCCCAGGTGGAGCCTATCGCCTCATGGACATCGCATCAGGTGTCGAATACTCCAACCCCTGGAACATCGCACAACTGCGACGCTTCTACCCCTAGTTACCCTTTATTTTCAATAAGGCTACTCAACCGGACAATGTACCTCCTCGTTTGCTATGAATAAAAGCTAAGTTCCTTGGCCCAAATACTTTTTCCCTTACATTATTTCTCGCTGAATACGCTCGAGGGCTACGCCTCACCTTACGACTCCGTCGACTGAAAACAACGCATACAACCCGAGTAGCTGACCACATCAGGCTAACGAAAGGGACATGCAAATTACAAAGCAACACGTGCCAATAAACACATAACAATTTACAAAGTGCATTGCGAGCCCACTCGAATGAATACAAATTTTACATTAAGTTTTTCTTCATGGGATCTACCTATTCTGGAGCATTATATTCGCCCGCTGCTCGAACAAATCTACAATCTCCTCAGCATGCTGTGTCATAGCCGCATAATGAGGGCGCATGTCCCATAGACTATCATCTGGTCAAAGGGGCGGACCAGTCGCCACCTCCGCAAGATTGACATCACGGCGATGCAGCCGAACAAGAGACAAGGCAGCCTTCACCCCAGCTATCAGCTGATGCCGCACCAACTCTTTGACGTGGCCCACATTCCAAAATTTCGCAAGAAGACCCCAAAAAGTGGAAGACGCAGCATCCAAGGGAAACATGACAGACCAAATGGCCGCCAGAGAAGACCTCGCCTTCCTAAGCACCCGAAGAACCTAATGCACGTGATCTTGCACCGTCGCAAGGACGATGTCCCGATCACGGTCCATCCAGAAGAAACCACCAACCTCCAGGTCCTATTGCGTCAGGAAATTCATCCGAATTGCGACGTGTTCCTTCTCTTCCCTCGGAACGAGATTCACATCTACACCAAGCACGGAATGAGATGGCATACAAACAGGGTGCACCCGAAATAACATCGGTTCACAAAGACTTACATTGCAGTTGCTCACCCATCTGCCACAACTCCCCAAGCAAGAACTCCTCCCTGGCCGTGGCTTGCTCAGCCTTGGACTTCCACACGTCCACGTGGCCTCGAATGCTAAGGATGTCCTTATCAAAGCTGCATACACGATCACGCAGAAAAGCCAATTGCAACGCATGATCCAAAGATGGTCGCAACTCAGGAGCAGTCAGAGCGACAACCGGAACCTCACCCGAAGGACCCTAAAGGCAAATAAGAAAGCATGAACATCACAAGCATTTCTAGCAGCATCTCCAAAGACAAACTTCTATACATAACTAAAAGCCACCCCGTGGCATAATTGGACTTGTTCATCAGCAAGATGTTACAAATCAGCAAAAGAAGAAACTACATCATCTACATTACAAAGGCCTAAGCACCCGCATCCGGGGTGGCCTCGGAGCCAGACTGCCTGTTCTTGACCTCCTCCAGCTGCTTCACCGCGTAATCAGCCAGGAGATCGATGAGCGTAAGCCCATAATGCTTTCAGCGAGAATCAAAGAGGGTGAAAGTTACCTCATAGCCATCTACAGTCGTCGGCATCCGGGACGTGATTTGCGGAAAATCTAGCTCCGGTCCGGACGCCATCGCCATAGCTAGCCCCATGGAAGCGCCGATGCCCTTCTACTTGTGCTTGTACTCCACCGAGGCCTCCTCTGGCAGAGCATCCGCAAGGGCGTCGACATCGTCAAGAGAAACGCCCTTGGGGGCGACCTCCTTGTAAAAGCGCATACGCACCTTTTTGGCTTTCTCCAAGGAGCCAGCGGCAGCGGAGCAGCGATCCTCGATCACAACAGCAGCATCGGCCAAGGCATCCCCGTGCTCCAGTGCACCACGATCAAACGTGATACCAGAAGCATCTAAAAAGATGAAGACAGAAAGACTCGAATGAGAAAGGACAAGCCGCAGTCGAAACACAGAACACCCAAATGAGGTAAGGGAAACTCACCAGAAATAGCCTTGGCCGCAGCCATAAGCTTATCAGCTATTTCCTTCTCGTGGGCGGCTGTTGCGGCCACGAGCTGCTGCTCGCGATCTGTAGCCTCCTTCTGCAGATGCTCCTTGGCTTCAGCAGCATTGGCTACCCTTTTCTTCGCCTGGCCGAGGCTCTTTTTGAGAGCGTTCAGCCTTCGGAGCGCATCATTGTTTTCATCTGCAACATGAAGCAACACCGGATCAATACAAGAAAATCCTTGGAGAAGACGCACAAAAACCAGGGTGAAAATTCTTGTACCTTGAAGCTGCTGCCGGTTAGTCTCCAGGGCTAGGTGCTACTGAATAAGGAGGTCAGCGTCGTGCACAAAGGGCTATAGAAGAAACAAAAACACAAGTCGGTAAATAAAAGGCTCGAGGGCTCCCCCCTCAAACCGAAAAAGATCAACAAGTCAAAATAAAAGAGGCCCGGGGGCTCCCCCCATGGAGTACGCAAGATAACACTTATGTGTTCAGGTGTCTTCTGAGTTACGACTGCCCGAGCTTCTCGCTTAGAGGAGTTTGGGCCATCATCCTCATAGTCGGCCACCACCTGGGGAATAGAAGCCGTTGGCTTCGACTCCACCATAACTTCTTGAGTGTCCCTGTCAAGGGACTCCTCCGAAGAGTTGCTGCAAGCAAAGATCAGATTAGCAACACAGTGAGACTACACAAATGAACAATGGAAAAAGGACTCAGGGGAAGTAACTTATGACTCGATGTCCGATAAGTTGAATACGGGAGCCGCCTTCTCCTTCTTCTTCTAGGTCGGCGCCTGAGGAGCCACTGACCAAAGGGGCATGGCAGGATAAGGTGCAGACAACGCACCATCATCCTCACCATGCTGCTCGAGGAACGATGTACCCCTTGGAGTTGGCAGGTTAGACGCATCCGAAGACTCGCTCCGGGTGCACTTTCGGGTCCGCCCTTCGCTTGGCTCGAGGGCGTCCGCCCTTCGCTTGGCTCGAGGGCGTCCGCAGTAGGAGATTGTGCCGGAGGAAGCTCACACTCAGAATCGACAACCTCGTTATCCGACGCAACCGCGTATTTCTCAGGTAGAGGGGGCATCATCCCAGATACCTTGAGGTCCTGCAAACCAAAGACATAAGATTAGTAACACTGTAAGCTGCAAAAACACTCGAAGAAGCGCAACACGCAAGCCACAAATTTCCACCTGCGGAACTGCATTTCCAGCGCTGAAGGGGGGAGTCAAGGATTTCCCCGGGAGGTCCTCGTCGGCCTTGTACTTCAGCAAAGGCCGAAGGGCTCTATCAAGATCACCCTTGCACAGCTCCTCGAATGAAACCCTCGTCGGGTCGCTGCGGCCAACATAGAGAAACATCGGATGCGCCCTCGCTTGGAGCGGCTGCACCCGACGCTTGAGGAAGGTGCGGATGATGTCCACGCCGTTGACCTCCTTACCTGCCACCAGTTGGAGTGCCTCCACGCGACGGTAGAGCTCCTTCACCTGCTCGTCTCACCCTGCAAGACGTGGTTCTTCCACGACCTCTTCGGTACGATTTTCTGAGAGGAGTCGAAAGGGGCGAGGCCATAATCTTGTCCGTCCACCTTGGCGTCGCGGATGTAAAACCACTTCTTCCACCAATACTGGATAGAGTCACACATAGAAAAGTAGAAGAAAAGAATAGAAGATCGAATAGAGATGATGCAGCCATTGAGCGGATAGACTCCGCCGGTGCCGGACTGCCTCTTCATGGTATAGAGTTTCCGGAAGAGGCCAAAGTGCAGCTCGGTACCAAGCGAGCACTCGCAAAGAGTGATGAATCAGGATATGTGGAGAAGAGAGTTGGGAGACAAATGATGCAATTGAATCCCATAGAAAAAGAGAATTCCACGAAGAAAGTCGTGGATAGGAAGAGAAAGACCGCGAATGACAAAGGCGTAAAACATCACCCGAAACCCTTCGGGTGGGCGCGGGATTACCTTATCACCGGGGAGGATGGCGTCCTCCTTGTTCTGGGGAATCAATCCAGAATAGCGTAGGTTGCGCAGGTCCCCATCGCGCATCTCTATGCGCTTCCAAACGCCGTCAGTGGCGCGGGCCGTCGTGGCGACCTTCTTGCTGCCACCGGCGGCGCTCAACCCAGCTCTAGCAGCGGTCTTCTTTGGCTTGCCCATCTTGTAGCGGTGACGGTGGCGGTGTGCGCGTAAGAAGGAAGAGGGTAAGTGCAAAGAATGTCCAGAACGCAGCAAAGGGTAGCGAAGCTTGTGAAAATGGAGGCAATAAGAGATGCGCAAATGACGAAGGGTAAAATAAAATCACAATTTACCTACGGTATAAAAGGAGGAAGACGATGCATATGAGCTGTTGATTTAGAATCCCTAGCGCGAACCACATATCTGACCATACACGTGTCAACACTACACCGAACCGTCGCCAGCATGCCGTCCACTATGCACGGAAATTGAGGAGACGCCGTAATTTTTGCCACGTCTGCACGTGACTAGTCAACTTCAAGTCAGGCGGTGGGACCCACGATCATCTCGTCACATCACCTCTGTTGCCGCAGACGTTTGAGATCACCAATCATTACTACTGACATCATCAAGGCAAAGACAACAACGACTCGAAATTTTCGGCTAATCAATCAAGTACTTACTCGAATCTACGATTCGAGAAATTACTCGGGGGCTACTCCTATCAGGAGAGCTGGTCGCACCCCTGAGAAAAGACTAAGGTATCTACACATCGCAACTATCTTCGAGTCCTACGTCGAGTCTGCGACTCCACTACGGACTCGGGGGATACTCCCATAGGGAGCGTCAATTGAGCATCCAAAAAAATTATGTACTTCAGACCGATATTGCAAACGACTGAATTAAAGTCTCTGCTCGAGTCTATGACTCGAACAGACACTCGGGGGCTACTCCCATAGGGAGCGCTGGCCGCGCACCCTATGAATTCTTTGACTGCGATCCTCCGGATCAAATACGACAAAATTATTTTTGGAAACTTTGCCCAAACCAACGCTAAGTGAGAATCATTCTCCTTGGCCACCCGAAACACCTCCGCGGTGATAAAATTTCGGATGTTGTGTGTACGACGCAAAGATAAGCCCTACAGATATCATCTGATGGCATGGTAACGCACCTGACTGCGCTCTACCTGTAAACTCCCGTGTCAACAGGCACGATGAAAATCCTGACAGACGCGTTGGGTACATCACTTGAATCACTGGGATTCGACTCCTATAAGTCCACAACGTCCTGAGTCGAAATCACACCAGCAATCGTTTTGAATTCGAGTCCGGGGACTCGAGTTTGATGAAGATCATGTTGTTTTGTCCTATGACAGCCAACTGGCCCTGATCTATCGGGTGAGCCAGGCACACGAATCAACAATCCCTATGAACTAAAACATTTCTCTTTAAAATAACAGGTTCAACTACACCAGAAAGATTGAAGAGTCCTCAACCGAATCTACGATTCGACTGAACACTCGGGGGCTACTGACATGGATATACCCCACGGGTACACGACATTGGTATACCCGGTCCAATCCAAGGAAGGACCACGTCAAGACACGCGGCCCATGAAGACTTCGGGTGGCCCAAGCCCATGATGTTTTCGACTCCTCGGAGGACAAATTTAGATTAGATAGAATTTCAAAGGATACAAACCCTAATTTGTAACCGACTCGACCTAAACCTGGGACCTTCCTGTCTATATAAAGGCCAGGACGGTACGACGAGAAGGATCTCTTCCACCATTGCATACACAACTCCACGCCAGATTGCATCTACGCACCCCTGTAACTTTCAGTTCCGCCGTAATCAAAACCAAGCAAGAAGGAGTAGGGTTTTCCCTCCGGGGGCCTGAACCTGGGTAAATCTCGTGTCCCGCGTTGCTTGTCTGTTAACCGTTCCGTGACTTCCAGCATCCCCATCTTCTCCAAAACCAAAGTCCATAACAATGGGAATTGACGAAATCAACCCTCGTCAACAAGTCCCCTTCTTCATTAATACAAATCTCAGGTTTTTTTTCTAGACACTTTATTTTTATTGCTTCATGCACTATTGTGTTGTTCTTGGAGCGTATTTGTTTTAGTTTTTAGTTTTGTTTTGCTTGGTTTGCTCCAGTAAATTAGTTGGACCCCCGTTTTCTTATTTTGTTTCCAATAAGTTGATTGGTGTTGGAAAAGAGTATAAAGTTTCATGATTATAGTGGTACAAAAGGAAGCTTGTTTTGATTGTGGCTTAGACTTTATCATGTCATGTTAGATGTTGCATTGACCATATGCTTATTAATTATTGCTGTAGCATGACTTGTTTCAAACAACTAAGATTGCTTAATGTGCCTTGAAAGAATCATGCATTGTTTTAGCATACAAAAGCGTAATTTTGTGGTATTCTCCTTTGATGCTTTATTTGGGTTGACTTGGCACATGCTTACACCATGTTAAGACTATGAACCAGTCACCTTAGCCTCTATTATCATTTAGTTTTTTTTGTGATATCACTTTATGCTTTAATTAATAATGTTTTGTTGCTTTGCATGATTATGTCCATTATTGCTCTCTTAGTTGGTCTCTCCCAGTCTTTTGCTAGCCTCCACTTGTACCGAGTATGAGCTCTACTTGTGCATCCAACTCCCAAGAAACCAAGTTATTCCAAAGAGTCCACTATAAATTCCTATGCATGGTGTGTTACACCATTCCAAGTATATTCATGTGTTTATTTATCTTCCAAATTAAACTTGTTATGTGAAAATTAGTGATTAAATCTCTCACAAACTTGATGGCACACTTTACTTTCTTGCACTTAATAAACTTGAACCATTGTGCCCATCTATGTTGCTTATATGCTTGGAAACTATAAGTTGGGAGTTAGCAGAACCATGTTGTCATGGGGAATGCTTTCAACACTTGTACATATCTATCAAGTTGATATCATGATCTTTTGTTTATGGATGTCGGCTGTGTGAAATAAAAGGGGAGCTTGTAAGTCCATGGAGTATTATATATGTGTTAGATAAACGCCTGGGCGGCTAGGCTAAGCCATGCCTAATCATGGTGGAAACTTCCAGCATAACCATAGTGAGCAATCTATGAAGCATCTTTAGAAAAAAATATAGAAAAAAAGAAAAAAAATCACCATACTCATGGTAAATAAAAAGATCATTGAGATAGTCATTGTTTATTGCCTTGTCATTTTGATATGGGATAGCTCCTGTGTCATGGGGCAAGGGGTACCCCATTGGCGGTTCTTTATGATACACATATACTTACAATGACAAGAACTTGCTTATGACTAAAGTTGAGTAGCATGAGGAACGACCCTCGTACTCAAGGGACATGAGATTTTCAACTTATGAACTGTCAAGCATATACTTCATATTTGTCTCACTTTAACCTTAATCACCTCAAGATGCTTATGATAGGGACAATGAGAGCTAAAAGCTAATAAGTACCATAATTTTTGGAAGCTCTTTATGAAACTTGAAATCCCTGCTTCCCTCTGTGAAGGGCCTTTCTTTTTTACTTTTATGTTGAGTCTCCACTTTCTATCTTTATGCACCAATTAAGAGAGCATAGTTGTCATTCCTAGTTCAATGTGCATTGTCCCAAAACTTGTTGATTGATTCATAATGTTGATATTGCTTGTTCTTAAATTATTTGTATCTAGTCACCCTTATGAACTTTGAAGGTGTCCTATGCATTTATGTTTTGCAATTCCATGAGGGACAAGCTGAATACCACTCATGCTATGTTTTCTACATGTGAAACAAACAAATGTCTTTCAATGCATTGTTATTCATGATCTTTTGTTTGTACTTTTTCATGTTACAGCTTAGTTGCTTTGTCTTATTGTTAGAACTACATCTTTCATGCTCATGTTTAGAGTACTATGATCCCAGCTATCAATGCTTTACAATATTTTGATCAATATTGTGATGGTGCATGTCACCTCAAAAATTACTCTTTTTATCACTTGCCTACTCGAGGACGAGCAGGAGTTAAGCTTGGGGATGCTTGATACGTTGTAAATGTATCTATAATTTTTGATTCTCCATGCTTGTTTTATATCAACTATCTTATGTTTTGTCTACACTTTGAGGCATTTTTATACATTTTCTGGAACTAACCTATTAACAAGATGCCGCAGTGCCAGTTGCATGATTTCTGCTGTTTTTGGTTTCAGAAAAGCTAAGAAAGAAATATTCTTGGAATCGGATGGAACAAAAGCCAAAGTCAATATTTTACCGGAGCAAAGACGGATTCCAGAGGGGGGACGAAGAGGCGCCACTGGGCGGCCGCACCACCCCCTAGCGCGGGTCCACCCTTGGTCGTGCCAGGGCATGGTGTGGGCCCCCTGGCCCTCAACCGACCTTGCCCCTTCGCCTATATAAACACCCCGAGGAAGAAACCCTAAGTGCCCGATAAGAAATCCACGAAATAGTCTGTAGCGACCGCCATCTCCATCCCTAGGTCAAGGCAGATCCGAAGCTCTTCCTGGCACCCTGCCGGAGGGGAGAGATCATCCCAAAGGCCTTCTTCATCACCATGCCAGCCTCTGGAGTGATGCGTGAGTAGTTCACCCTTGGACTACGGGTCCATACAGTAGCTAGATGGTTGTTTCTCCTCTTTTGTGTTATCATGTTTAGATCTTGTGAGATCCGTTCATGATCAAGATCATCTATTTGTAATGCTACATTTTGTGTTTGCGGGGATCCGATGGATATTGAGTACTATGTCAGATTTATTATTGTTTCTCTCATGTCTTTGTTATTTGTGATCTTGCATGCTCTCCGTTGCTAGTAGATACTTTGGCCAAGTATATGCTTGTAACTCCAAGAGGGAGTATTTATTCTTGATAGTAGGTTCATGCCTCTAGTAATCTGGGGAAGTGACATAAATCTATAAGGTTATAGATGTGTTGTTGCTACTAGGGATAAAAACAACAGTCCTTTGTCCAAGGGCAATTGTATAGTTTAGTTTACACACTTTGTTTAATGCAATTATTTGTTGCTTGCAACTTAATACTGGAAGGGGTTCGGATGATAACCTGAAGGTGGATTATTAGTCATAGATGCAGTTGGATTATGGTCTATGTATCATGTTGTAATGCCCAAACAAATCTCATAGAGATCAAGATGTCTAGTATATGCATTGTTATGCATTCTCAATCTGTCAATTGCCCCGCTGTAATTTGTTCACCCAACATGTTATTTATCTTATGGAGAACACCTCTAGTGAACACCCCGGTCCATTCCTTACAATTGATATACCATCTATTGCTTACCATTTACTATTTACTTTCTGCAATTACTATCGTCCACACTATACGTTTAATCCTTTGTTTTCAGCAAAACCGCTGAGATTAACAACCTCACTGTAAGTTGGGGCAAAGTATTGTGGTTGTGTTGTGAAGGTTCCAAGTTGCTAGGCACACCTTGGATTTGTTTCCTTACTCCTACTGGTTCGATAACCTTGGTTTCATAACTGAGGGAAACTTGCTGCTGTGCTCATCATACCTTCCTCTTGGGGTTCCCAACGAGCTCTACATCTCTTAGCCATCAGAACCGCAGCAATGGCTACCGCAGCAGCAGCTATCGTGACAGCGGGAAACCTATGCAGTCGTGGCAACGCCGCACTCCTGATGATGAGCCATTCGCATTCGACAAGTTATTGGGTCCCTACACCATCCACTTCTACATCGACAAGCATGATGGTAAGAATAAAGCCATCCATCTGCTCAAGGACTACAGGTAGTTCCAGAATATCCACGAGTGGTACGATCAACTGTGGCGTGACGCAGTAAACCAAGGGTTCGACTTCGCCCCTATAAACGTCGCATATGGTGCCCCACCACCACCACCCGGAGGACCCGCATAGCCTGCGACTGCGTCGGCCCAGAACAATGGGGAAGAGCCATACCCACAATCGTTGGGCGCCATGATGATACAAAATGGACGTCCATACAACAGGATCCAGAAGACGATCACCTGCCAGATAAACTTGGCCATCACCTCTCCACCAGCCATACCTAAGGACCTCAACGACTCGGAATCATGCATCACCTTCAATCGATCGGATCACCCCCGCCAAATACCTCGCCCAAGCCACTTTGACCTGGTGCTCGAGGCACATATCGGTGGATTTGAGATGAGCCGCGTGTTCATGGATGGTGGTAGAGGCATCAACCTTATGTTTGCCAACACACTCGAAGCTATGCAGATCCCGCTATGCAGCCTGGAGGCATCAGATACAACCTTCCATGTCATTGTCCCAGGGAAAGGAGTATACCCCTAGGCAAAATACGACTTCACGTCATCTTTGGCACCCCGAAGAACTTCAGGCATGAGAGGCTTGATTTCTAGGTGGTCGACTGGCCCTCGCAATACCACACCATCCTCGGGCGTGTGGCATTCGCAAGGTTTCTGGCAGTACCGCACTATGTGTACCTTCTACTAAATATGCCAGGACCTAACGATGTCATCACCGTTCCAGGAAGCTTCACCAAGTCTGATAGCTGCGATAGAGAGTTCAATAGAATCTCCCAATCCTTCGGCATGCAAGAGGAGCTTGCAAGGTTGAAGGAGTCGACAGGCATCAATTAACACCAAGGCGGTGCAGGTCCACACGACATGTCATTCGACTCTACAGTTAACACCAAGGCAGTGAAGGTCCACCTGACGGACCCCACCAAGGCGGTGAAGGTCCACCCGACGGACCCTACCAAGACGGCTATGATCGCTAACAACCTACGTCTGGCATAGGAACTCGTGCTTGCCGAATTCCTCTATGAGAGCTGGGAAATCTTCGCCTGGTGTCCTGGGGATATACGAGGAGTTCCCAGGGAATTCGCCGAGCATGCACTCAATGTATACCCGGATGCACGTCTAGTGAAGGAAACGATGTTTCAACAGACTCCTTGATGCCAACTTCATAAGGGAGATCAAAGAAAGCACCTGGGTAGCTAACCCCGTGCTGATCCCTAAGAAGGACACGGACATCCTGCGGATGTGCATGGACTTTACGACTCTTAAAAAGCACTGCCCAAAGGATCACTTTCCCCTACCGAGGATCGATCAAATCATGGATTCCACCACTGGATGTGAACGGCACTCTTTTCTTGACACCTACTCAGGCTACAATCAGATTTGTCTGAAGCTCGAGGACCAGGAGAAAACAACTTTCATCATGATGTTTGGGGTCTTCTTCTACAACACAATTCCTTTCGGGCTCAAGAACACAGGCGCAACCTATCAAAGGTGCATCTAGGATTGCCTGAAGAACCAAATTGGTTGCAACATGCAAGTCTATGTCGATGACATAGTAGTCAAGACCAAGGAAAGACAAACATTGATCGACGATCTCCGTGAGATGTTCGATAACCTTGATCGATACAGGATCAAGCTGAACCCGGAAAAGTGCGCATTTGGCATCCCATCCGGTCAATTGCTTGGCTACTTCATCTCCGAGAGAGGCATAGAGGCCAACCCAAATAAAATCAAGGCTATACTAGACATGGAGAAGCCGAAGAACGTTAAAGGAGTCCAGCATCTAGCTGAGAGGATCGCAGCGCTCAGCAGGTTCATCACCACATGGGTGAAAAGGCTTCTACCAGCTACTCCGCAAGTCAGACAAATTCGAGTGGATAGCTGAAGCAGATGAGGCATTTGAATATGTTAAATGCCTGCTGTCAACATCTCCTGTACTGGTGACGCCAACAACGAGAGAACCCATGCTGCTCTACATTGCTACAACGCATCAAAAGAGGAGGGAGTAGTTCTCGCTCGAGGCTAAGGGCTCTACCGGTAGCTATGTGTTCATCTCTCTCTCTCTCTATGCATGATCTTATTGTGGTCATGAGCTTTGTAATCAAGTAGATCTACTCTGCTACTCAAGTGCTTTAATTGTAATATCCGGTTATCCCCACGTGTGTGAAGTTGACAGTGTGCACACGTGTGGCACTTAGGCTAAAGATTACAAAAATACTTATCATGAGTTATATTTTGAGTTGGATGTCTATATGAAATTGTGGTGTTTGTTGGAACCATCTAGCGCTCAAGGTGACAGTGTGGGGTTACCTAGATGGGGAATGCGAACTTTAAGGAGAGCTTTTGTAGCCCTACCATGGATTGGAGTCGTCCAACCGGAGAGTAGTTCAGAGTAGCATAATGAAGAGAAGATATTTATATGAGAGTGTACACTAGTGAAAGTATGATCCCTAGGCCTTGTTTCTAAGCATTGAAACACCATTTACAACTAGACCTATTACATGTTTGCTTGCTGCCATCTTTATTTCAGATTGCAATTGCCACTTATAGTCATCCATATTACTTGTATTTCACTATCCCTTCGCCGAACTAGTGTACCTATACACCTGAAAAGTGTATTGGGTGTGTTGGGGACACAAGAGACTTCTTGTATCTTGATTGCAGGGTTGATTGAGAGGGATACCTTTGACCACTTCCTCCCTGAGTTCGATAAACCTTGGGTGGTCCACTTAAGGGAAACTTGCTGCTGTTCTACAAACCTCTGCACTTGGAGGCCCAACAACTGTCTACAAGAATAGAAGTGCGCGTAGACATCATGATTCACAAGTCAAACTTTGGCATGCTCACAAAAAACTGCTAAACATTAATTCAATTGAACAAATCTTTTTAAAGAGAGCTATCAAGTCAATCATTATTTTCTGTGGTGTTGACTGTCTCTAGGAATAAGTTTTCAAAACTAAACACTACAACACCCAAGTCTTCAATTGTGAGACTTTTTCTTATTTCAATTGTTTAGCAAATTTTTAGGTAAGAGTTGGTTAACTACAAGAGCTGGAACAAAACATAGACGATTAAATACCCATGCAAACAAAATTTTACTACAATATAGAGAATCACTCCACCGATATAACATCTTAACATTACTACTAACTAGCATGGGTTTCTCAAACTTCAAAAGTGGGGAGTCATAAGGCATAACTCTCATGTTTGGTTCCACTTCTCTCTTCCCTTTTTATTTGTTTCTTGGAAACTCGAAGTCAATCACTCTCCTGCAAAATTATGAGAACTTCGAGGAGAAAAGAAAAGAAAGAGGGAAAATAAAGATAAACGGAGAAATATTTTTGTAGTTTGTGAGAAGGGGAATTAAAGAATAGAAAATTAGCAGCAAAGCTCGGCTTAAAAATCTCGAACAAAATAAAATAACTAAAGATAAAGTGTTGGGGAAACCAACACGAGTGCTTATAAACTCAAATAAAAGCATAACCTTGAAAATAAAGCAAATGAACGCCAAAATAAAAATAGATAGAAAAACCTCCCCAACCTTAGGCTTTTGCAAGCCCTTCAAATCACCGTGGTGGGGGAAAAAGTTGTAATTCCAGTCCGCAAATTGAGTTGATAAGTTACTTGTTGTTTCTCAGAGGTTCGGGGCGAGATTATGCATCCCCTCCATAGTTCCTCCAAGTTCTTGGAAATCTTGATATGTAGCGAACCGGCTTGGTGGATGCTCCTCCTGATGAGGGACTTCTTGATCCTCCTCTTGGTCCTCATCCTCTTCCGGAATCTCTTCCTAGGGTTGGTGTTGCTCAACCTGTAAGTCATAAAGCACGCGTCCTTGCTCGATAGAGAAAAGACCATTAGGCAAAGGAGCGGGTAGGGACGCCCAGCTCTAGTAATATGTAGATAATAAACACCACCTTTCCTAGTGAGCATGCCATAATCCCTCAAAGTAGAGAAACCAACACATCGCTCACCTAGTACCATTTGTAACTCACCTAGGTTGATGCCTAGGGCATTGGCGAGCACGGTGATGATGCCTCCATGTCAACACACGGATTTTTAATCCCAGATGCCTGTTATGCCATACATCGCAATCCCAAGATTACCATTTTTGCGAGACATAACAAAATTGGATACCACAGTACATCATCCATTAAAAACCATACATAAGGTCTTACACAAATAAGGATCTCATGATCCAGTTCTTAATACAACTCAAGCAGCGGAAATACGTAATAATAAAGGTAGCGTAGGCGAAGCTCCATCTTCGGGGTCACAGGAAATGCTGACGATGGGAGATGATCCTAGTTGTCGTAACCTTCCTGGGGTCCGTCATCCTGGTACTCCTCTTCATAGTCTGGCCACAGGAATAGCCAGGGACAAAGCCATGAGTACTCTTTAAGTACTCGCAAACTAATACTAACAAGTGGGAATGAGTACTAATGAGGGGTGGTAAACTAGTAGAGTTTCAACTAAGTTCAATCTTATGCCTAGGGATGACATCAAGATTATCTAGCTTAGGCCAAATTTTATGCTCTTTATGCAACCTTCAAATATCTTTCTAGTATCTACAATTCACTTAAGTAAACTCTAAGTAATAGCTTTGATAAAGAAATAAAGTATAAAGCTTGTAAGTAAAAACTAGGATTGGTTTATCAAGTGGGTAGGATCATCTATGCATAAGGCATATAGTTGGCATGGTGACAAGCAAGTATTGGCTTGCATAGGTCAAATTGATTAGTAAGGCTTGCCTTGTGCAGAGAAGTGGTTGAAGTTCTCCTCGGCTTCTTCTTCGTAGTATCCTCCTTCTTCCTCGTATCCTTGGTCGGTACTAGCGTCTATAAATAAATACGAGGTACACAATCACCAAACAATTCTTAACTACTTGCAATCATCACACAAAAGGGTCCTACAGATGATCTAGCATCATCACTAACATTACAAGATTAAAGCTTGGTTTAATTCCTTTTATTTTTAGAAAAGTAATTTCTACTCATTGAAAAACTATTTAAGATTTAATATTCTCCAAACCAAACATGGGATCATGTTGACACATGTCATCACCACATATTTTAGTCCATGGGAATATGATTTAAAGTGGTGTCACAATTTAATAAGGTTTTACCCTTTTATTTTAATTAAATAAAGTGACTAGAAATGCCTATGTGGCATTCTTTTATTACTTGAACATTATTTCTGTAAGTAAACCCATATATTTTTATATATTCTGAAAGGTATGATCAAATGTGATTTTTGAGAGTTGGAATCAACTCAAAAGCTATTATGGTTTAAATTTGAAAAAATGTTTGAATGCAGAAAAGCTTCTGCCTTGTTATTTTTACCAAGGGTGATCTACAGATCCAAATGGTTTAAATCCAACGGGCTTGGATTCAGCATTTCAAGACCTTTCTAACAAAATTGGTTTCATTTAATTTGGTTCACTGAATCGAGCTAGGTTGATTTTTGAAACTAGGTATAGAACTGTGTTTGAATGAAAATGGAAAAATCCAAATTCAAACGAATGGGCTGCGCGGGAAGGGTTAACGGGCCGGCCTGCTACGCACAGCGCTTACGCGGGCTAGTTAAGTTGCTGTCCCCACGCATCAGTGAGACAGGGGGGTGCAAAGCGGTACGGGGCAACATGGTGCGTTGGATTAGAAGTAAGATCAACGGCTGAGGGTCGTCGTCGACGATGAACTAGTCACCGGCGAGCTCGAACCCTAGCGGCGCAGTGGGGGTCGTGGGAGGCTCACCGGGGCTCAGGCGAGGGTCGGCGATGCGGGCGAACGACGAAGTCGACGACGGCGAACCTCCTGGTACCGGCAGCTTCTCCTGGGATGGACGAAATCGACGTCGCCCTTCTTCTCCAGAGGCGGCCTGCTCCGGCGCAATTCCGGCGATACACTGCTCGCCTTGCTCCAAGAACGGGGTGGAACGATCAGTGATGAGAGGGGAGTAGAATGGTGTGAAGAGTTTGAGCGGGGGAGGCCTCTATTTATAGTATAGACGACGAGACCGAACGGGATGGGCAGGCGACGGTGGCGACATGGCTACGGGCTGCTAGAGGCATGGCCGGTAGTGGCGATCGATCGGTGGTCTCCTGGCGATGCTCTATGGCTTTAATGCGCATGTAGGGGCGGTGGCAAACGGTCTGGAACATGCGATGCTCTGCGCGGCAGAGGCGGCGTCTTCGACGGCGAGCGGTGGTTGTGAGGCATGGGGCGGCAAACGGGGATGTCTGGAGGTCTCCTGGGATGGTGGTGATCATGTATGCACGCGGCGAGGGCGGCACGCGGTCTGTGGGCGTGTGTCAAGGGTGGCGCTCTCGCACATGCTCGGCATGGTTAACGGAGGCATGGGCGCGGCGTTCCTGGCGGTTTTGGTCGTTGTCTGCGGGGCAGGGCTGGTCGAGAGGGGGCGGTGAGGCATGGGCTACCTCCCAGACAAGGTTGGCACGGCTAGTTCTTCTCCTAGCTTGCTGGCCACACTGGGTGACATGGGTGGCTTCGGCTGTTCACCATTGATGACATTGCCAAGCTTACAGTGGGGCTAGGGCTTAGTTAAGTTTGCTAGATGATCTACTGAGGTTGCTGTGAGCTACAGAGGGAACAAGTTAGGCCCAAATCACTTCTCACAATAGTGCTTAGGATTTGATTGATTTGCATCAGCAAGGTGTTTGATGAAATGGCCGCAAGAACTGAAGTTTTGAATTTTGAAAAGATTTTTGGTGGGTGTGCTAGGCATGTGCTGGTGAGTCCGTGGATGCTTGGGTTTTGAAAGTTGAGCTTGTTTGAGTGTTTTTTGAAAAAGTGGGATCTTCCCATATGATATAGATTCAATTTTGAACTGTCCTTTAAACTATGCATTCAAATGTTTTTGGATGATCACAAGGTGGGCCTTGATACTTTGTTATGAGTACTATCAAGGGGTGCAAAGATCCAAACAAGTTTCTGTTAAGTTTTGAAAGTTAGAGACAACCAAAGTAGGCATGGGAGTTAAATTGGTCAAAATGACCATTCCCTTATTTTGTTTGTTTTGATTTATTTGTCTTTGGGAAAAGTGTGGGGATTGTTTAGATGATGTTTAATTCACCTAAGAATCCCTTTACAAGAAAATAAACACATAAACAACGCAATTCAAAAGAATCCAAATTGGAATGCATACACACATGCATGCTTTCATATTTTTTAAATAGAAAAGTTTTTGTTAACCCTAATTTTGGAGATTAGAGTTTGATGATCCAAGTTTAGTATTTTTGGGATGTTACACTCCACAAGTGATTGGTCCTTGGCTTTGGGAGGATTGGTAATCCAAGTAGTGCACAAGAATTGTGCCCAAATGAAGTGACAAGTTGTCATAGTTGAAAGCAGCTTTTGCGAGAACTAAGATTTCCTCCTCATTGAGTCTTGTAAACTCATTACACGCCCGCAAGGTGTTAGCAATAACATTGAACAAATAGCGAATAGCAGGATGCTGAATATTTTTCCATTTGCTGACTCTAGAAGCAAATCTCATTCTAGAGTTCAGGGGATGGTTCTATGCAGGTAAAATATGCACGCAGAACATTTGGGTCATTATTGGATAAACCAAAACAATTGCACCATTCATCAAGTGATAATGAATAATTGTTATTCATGAGTCGGAAAGAAATTCTATCCTCCCCATGCCATGTATTAATGGTGCTTTTCAAAGAACTAAGAAATTCAGTTGTTAACCGACGATAGGTTGGTGCATCATGAAATACAAAGTTTTGTAGTACAACCTTATTTCAAAGTAAATTAAAGTCATCAGAAATACTGAGTTGGTTCAATGTGACGGGGCAAGCCTACTTAGTTGCCTTGACTTCTCGGTTTTTGATCCTGCCAAAACATTCATGGTGGGACTCGTTCTTGAATCGAATCCCCATGCGTTCCTGAGCTACATCCCAAGAAGAACTAGTGGCGGCAAGAGCATGCTTCGGTAATTTGCTTACCCATAAATGTTCCTCCAGCTGCAGTATCTTGCATAGACTTAGACACAAGGTTAAGAGCATTATAAAATAAATGGAGAATTAACCAATCTTGCATCCCATAGCTGGGACAGTTTCTCATGCATTCTTTCATTCTCTCCCATGCAAGCTCTAGTGGCTCGCGCTCTACCTGTCTAAAACCAGTAATATTAGATCTGAGTTGCATAGTCTTTGCAGGTGGAAAGAACTTAGTCATAAATAAAGAAGTACATTCCACCCATGATGCAATGGTATTTCTAGGCAAAGATAGAAACCATTATTTTGCTCTTCCTCTAAGAGAGAAAGGAAATAAGCGCAACTTGACCACGTCGGCGTCAACATCTTTAATGCACATTATATCACATATTCCAGTGAAAGTATTTAAGTGCATACCTGCATATTCAACAGCAGAGCCTCTAAATTGATTCTGTTAAACCAAACTGAATTAGTGGGGCTTAATTTCATAATCTTCAGCAACAATTGCTGGCTGAGTAATAGGAGTATGCAAATAATCATTGTTGGGAGTTGCAAACTCCCCTAGCTTCTTTTCAGCCATACTTCCTATATTTTTGTATTTTCTTAAACAAGTACTAGTGATGATAAAAACAAGAATTACAAGACCAACTATTTTTTGGTTTTTCAAATAAAGACTAAAAGAAAACTAACAAAATTAAAAAACAAGAATTAAAACTAGCAAGGTTCCTACTAACCTCACAAGGGTAGCTATTGCTTCCCCAGCAATGGTGCCAAAAAAAGGGTTGATACCTTCGATCCAGATTATGGATGTAGTATAGCTCTTTTTCCCTAGTAGACCTAGGTTTATCGAATCCTCAGGAAGCAGAAAGCAAAGTGAGATTACTTAAACGGACCTTCGAGATTTTTAGGACTCCTTTTGTGTTTTCATTGGACCAAGAGTTTGCGATCTTTTTGTTGTTGTTGACGATGGAGAGAGAGGGCCTAGGGTCTTCGGTTTTTACCAGTAGCTGTGCAAAACATCTGATGGTAATAATAGATGATAATAAAGTATGCATGTAATCGTTAGAGCAAAATAATTATATGTGGGTAGTGCATCCATAATTGTTACCGCCTCCACAACCTCTTATAACAATAACCTACTAGTCTCATCCATAGAAGAAAGAGAACTAATGATATGCATAGTGATATCACCGTTAATCCCAAGTAAATTCCTCACATACAGTCGTAATACCCATTCTGGCACTAGGGTTCCCATCCTGCAGATCAGTCATTACTCACACTCCTTTCACGAAAGTTGTTCTGTTTGACCTAATAGAGTCCATGCCAACTATACGGATAATTTTCCCGCCGTATAGTTGGTCATTAAAGCTTCAGCGTTCACTTCACGGCTCCTGGTTTCTTTGATCTGTTGGAAATCTCGTATCTTTGGCATTTATGTACTGATTCCCATCATCATACGTCATTATCTACGCATGGAAAAATAGCAAAAAAGGATTGCATACCCCTTTGATAATTAGGCATTAGTGGCAGGGTTTAGAGTGATATTTCATCAAATATATGAATAATACCTAGTTTAAATGTGGATGTGGATGGCTATATTTCACCGCCATCCGCAGACCAACGGCCAGGTCGAAAAGGCCAACTGCGTCATCTGCAATGGAATCAAGAAGCGACTCATGCGCCCACTCAAATGATTAGTGGGAGATTGAGCAGGTGAATTACCCTCCGTCCTCCGGAGCCTGCGCACAACGATAAACAGTGCCACTGGCTGTTGGAGATATGCCCAAGAGGGAATAATAAAGTGGTTATTATCATATCTTCATGCTTATGATAAATGTTTACATCCCATGCTATAATTGTATTAACCAGAAACATTAATACTTGTGTGGTTTGTAAACAAAAAAGGGTCCCTAGTAAAGCCTCTTGTTAAACTAGCTCATTGGTTAATATATGATCATGGTTTCCTGATCATGAACATTGAGATGTTAATAACAACAAGGTCATATCATTAGGAGTATGATGCGATGGACATACTCCTATAGTTAAGCGTAGAATAAGATCAAGTCATTTAAAACAGTTCACTTGCTATAAGCTTTCAGATACATAGTAACCTAAATCCTTCGACCATGAGATCATGTTAATCACCCTCACCGGATGGATGCTTTGATGACACCAAACACCACTTCGTAACTAGGTGGTTATAATGGTGGCACTGAGTGTTCCGAAAGTATGTGTTGAGGCACATGGACCAAGAGTGGGATTTGTCCATCCATATGATGGATAGATATACTCTGGGCCCTCTCAGTGGAATGTCATCCAATTATCATGCAAGCATGTGACTGGATCACAAGGGATCACATATCACAAGAATGAGTAAAGAGTACTTATCGGCAACGAGGTTGAACTAGGTATGCAGAGATACCGACGATCAAACCTTGGATAAGTAAAGTATCGCGAGACAAAGGGAAACTGGTATCCTATGTAAATGGTTCATTCGATCATGAAGTAATCTTAGAAATATGTGGTAGCCATATGAATTTCTAGATTCCTCTATTGGTTATTGATCGGAGAAGAGTCTCGATCATGTCTGCATAATTCACGAACCGTAGGGAGACACACCTAAGGATTTGATGTTGTTTAGTAGATATGGAAAGTGAGTAAAGAGACCGAATGTAGTTTGGAGTCTCGGATGGGATCCGGGATATCACGAGGAGATCCGGAATGGTCCAGAGAATAAGATTCATATAAGGAAAGTCCAATTCCGGAGTTCAGAAATGGTTCCGGTGTTTTCACCGGAATGTTCTAGAAGGGTCTAGAAGGTTCACCGATCTGGTGTGGGAAGGGTACATGGATGTTTCATGACAAGGTGGAATGGTTTCATCATGTCCTAGGTCACTTTGCTAGACACTTGGAAGAGAGAAATCAAACTCTAGTTTGAAAGACAAAAAGCCAGTTTGAAAAAGTCAAACTGGGAAAATGATTTCCAAGTGGAGGGAGGGAAGGAATCCTACCTAAGGGATGATTCCTCCCTATCCCTTGCGCCGGACTATAAGAGGAGTTGTGGGAGGGATCTCTTCCCTCCCGGACCGCCCCTCCCTCTCATAAATAGAGGGGAGGGGCGCCCCCCTTGAACCCCACTAGAAACCATAGGTTGGTCACTGCCCCCCTCTCTAGTTGCGGCCAATCTAGATCTCCTCTAAACCGCTACTGACTAGCTAAACCCTAGTTGCTAGCTAACTCTAAACCTTGGCCCTATAAACCTTAGATTGGCGGGGATCCCTCTACTCCACCATACTCGCTTCGGCTTAGGCGAAGCCCTGCGGGATCTCCCCTCTAAACTTCGACACCATGCCGTCATGCTGCTGGAATCACGAGGAGAGAGCTACAACCTCCGCTGCCTGCTGGAATGAGGGAGAGGAAGGTCTTCATCGAGTACCGTACGTGTGACCGACTGTGGGATGTAGAGGTCCCAACCTTTAATAAGGTAGAGATCCCTATGTTTACAATGCTAGTCCCTGGATCAATAGCTAGCATCCATAGTTAAGATCTAATATCAAGAAACAAAGGTCATAATACAACTTTATAACCAGGAATAAAATAATTCATTACATCTTACATAGCTCATTTGGCTATCTCATTACAATGTAGAAGAAATAACTATATAGCATGGAGTCCTTCATCTTCAAAGTGCCACAGGCAATCATGTTGGTTGTAGACTTGTAATCCTAATCAACACACTTCACTAACATCATACAAACCTGCAACATAATAAGTTACAGCCACAAGGGTAAATACATTTGAATTGTATTGGCAAGTGATACTATGGTAGAATAGTGGTATCTATCATCTATATGCATTTGGCTAAGTGGAGCTTAGTCTTGCTTTGCTCAAAATAGATTTTCCTTATCATTTGAAAACACTAAGTTTTTGTTTGTCAAAATCACCCAAGGCATCTACCAATCATTGATTGAAGATCCTTTAACCCTTGTTCAACCACAAGTTTTTAACTTAGAAATTGGGATGAGGAGATTCTTGATAGCTTCCATGTCTTGATGCTCAAATTGTCCATTTTTTGGGGACACGGCTAAGTACTTAGATTTTACTCTCTCGAGAGGTGGTGCACTTTCCCCACAAGACTCAACATGCATCGAGACAAGATCTTTCAGAAGCCTCCCCTTAGACCAAAATGGACGCATTCCCAAACCTATCATCCCCTACCACCAACTGTCCATCTGGCTAAGTTATTGCAACCTATATGATCCAGGCAGATCCCATAATGCCATGTGGCTACACTAGAAGCTTCTCAACATTTGACATCTCAAATCTCTTTGTTCCTGGGTGGCTTTCCACAAGTGTGATACACAAGGTTCACCAGTCCCCTGGCCTTTTGTAACCACTCAACATAAATCCACTCTCACCATTCCACCCAGGTGTTTCATTCACATAGTTGTTTTATTAAACAAACACAAGTCATTGACTTAGAAATATTTCATACCATGAATATAATCCACCCTTGTTTTCTACTAGCTAAGCTAAGCATAATAGTAGTAGGGATCTTAACTTAAGGAAAATTCTACTAAGGCATCATCTACTAGGATTTCCCAAGGCATAGCTTATACTTAGAAATTTCCATGCAAGTCCTACTCAAAATATCACTAATGCATAGTGAAAATAATGGGACAAAAGTATGAAGCACCACTTGCCTTTTTGGTAGAGAATATAAGTTCACTCCTTGATCTTTCAATAGTCACACTCTTCAAACTTCACTACAAATCAATCAAGGCACAAATTCAATCTAGCATTCAAACAATTCACTACATAAAATAGTAAAAACAAAACAATGCATGCAAGCATGCAAAAGATTGTTTTATTTGGAATAGTAGTTTCTAATAGGTTATAAACATTTTAAAACACTTATTGGTCATTTATAAAAGTGGCAAAACCATTTGATAACAAGTTAGTGAAAATGGTCACTTTAAATCCCTTTTGTTTTGCTAGCATTGACTTTATTCAAAGAATAATTTATAGTGTTAGCCAAAATGTTTTTAAACACCAATGTAATGTTTATGGTTATAATGTTTCAAAACAATTCCATTTTCAAAGGGTTTCATCCAAAATCCATTTTTAAATCAAAGCAACATTTTATTTTGTTGGAAATGCTTTAAACTAAATAATAATTTCCTATGGTTCATCAAATATATTTTTAAATCCTAAAACTTGGTGTTTAGGGTCAGAGAGTTTAAATCAAATCATTTTCCAAAGGTTTGACTCAAAAAGTATTTTTAAACCATATTCAACATTTTCATTTAACTAGAAATGCTTTTATTCAAATATTTATTCCTTAGCATCACAAAATATACTTTTAAATCTACAAGTTGGTTTTTATGGTCAGTAGGTTCAAAACAAACCTTTTACAATAGATTTTACCCTATAAACGTTTTTGAATAAATTTTATACACAAAATATGCCTACACATGTTTCTGCAAAAACAACTAATTTTCTAGAAGCAATTCACTAAACAAAGGGCATGGTTGGATAGAATTCTTTTTGCTCCATTGATATAAAATTTGTAAAATTTGGACATGTAGATTTAAAGTTATTGTAAGGTTCCCAACCTTTAATAAGGTAGAGATCCTTGTGTTTACAATGCTAGTCCCTGGATCAATAGCTAGCATCCACAGTTAAGATGTAATATCAAGAAACAAAGGTCATAATACAACTTTATAACCAGGAATAAAATAATTTATTACATCTTACATAGCTCATTTGGCTATCTCATTACAATGCAGCAGAATATAACAATAGCATGGGTCCTTCATCTTCAATGTGCCACAGGCAGACATGTTGGTTGTAGACTTGTAATCCTAATCATTAAACTTCACTAACATCAAACAAACCTGCAACATAATAAGTTACAGCCACAAGGGTCAATACATTTGAATTGTATTGGCAAGTGATACTATGGTAGTATAGTGGTAACTATCATATATATGCATTTGGCTATGTGGAGCTTAGGCTTGCTTTGCTCAAAATAGATTTTCCTTATCATTTAAAAACACTAAGATTTTGTTTTACAAAATCTTTCCCAAGGCATCTCCCAATAGAAATTGATGATCCTTCAACCCTTGTTCAACCACAAGATTTTACTTAGAAATTGGGATGAGGAGATTCTTGATAGCTTCCATGTCTTGATGCTCAAATTGTCCTTTACCAGGGACATGGCTAAGTACTTAGATTCTTCCATCTGCAAAGGTTGTGCACTTTCCCCACAAGACTTGATTTTCACCAAGACAAGATATTTCAGAAGCCTTCCCTTAGACCAGAATGGACGCGTTCCAACCTATCATTCCCCTACCACCAACTGTCCATTTGGCTAAGTTATTGCAACCTATATGATCCAGGCAGATCCCATAATGCCAAGTGGCTGCACTTGAAGCTTCTCAACATTTGACATCTCAAATCTCTTTGTTCCTGGGTGGCCAACCACAAGTGATATACACAAGGTAAACCATAGAAATGGGCCTTGTGAACCACTCAACACAAATCATTCCTTCCATTCCACCCAGGTGATTCATTCACTTAGTTGTTTTATTAAACAAAACACAAGTCCTTGACTTAGAAATATTCCATAGTGTGAATATATATTCCACCCTTGTTTTCTACTAGCTAAGCTAAGCATGATAGTAGTAGGAATCTTAACTTAGGAAATTCTACTATGGTTTCATCTACTAGGATTTCCCATGGCATAGTATATACTTAGCAAAATTCCATGCAAGTCCTACTTTGGAAATATCACTAATGCATAGTGAAAATAATGGGACAAAAGTATGAAGCATCACTTGCCTTTTTGGTAGAGAATATAAGTTCACTCCTTGTCTTTGCAACAATCACACTCTTCAAATCACTACAATTCAATCAAGCAAGGGCACAATTTCAATTTACCATTCAAGCAACATCACATAAATTAATAGAATCAAAACAATGCATGCAAGCATGCCAAACTTTGTTTTATTTACAAAAGTGGTTTATAATAGGTTATAAGCATTCTAAAACACTTATTGGTCATTTTATAAAGAGGCAAAACTATTTGCAAAAGATTTTACCTATAAACCATTTGTAAATCAAATCAATATTTTATGTGGTTGAAAATGCTTTTAGCAAAGCAATATTATTTGAAAGGGTTCACCAAATATATTTTAATTCTCAAAACTTGGTGTTTAGGGTCAGAAGGTTTGAATCAAATCATTTCCCAAAGGTTTTACTCAAAAATCATTTCTACACCAAAAACAATATTTTTATTTGACTAGAAATGAGATAATTCAAATATTTACTCCTTAACTTCACAAAATACATTTTTAAATCCATAAGTTGGTTCCTATAGTCAGTAGGTTCAAAAAAAACCATTTGCCAAAGATTTCATCTCAAAATTCATTCTAGAAAAAAATTTATATTCTAAATATGCCTACACAAGTTTCTGCAAAAACAAACAATTTAACAGAAGCAATTTACTAAAAAAAGTGCATGGTCCGAAAGTACTTGTTTTGCTGAATCCATTGATATAAAATTTGCAAAATTTGGACGTGTGGTTTGAAAGTTATGGATTTTACAAAATTGAGCATCTAATAGAATAGTTTCTGTTTTTAAAACAAACTCTGGCCACGTGGTGCGATCTCATTGGTCGAAAACGTTTTGCGCGGATTGACCTATCTGGTGCGTTTGATCAAAGTTAAATCGCGCGGCTCAGGTTCTCCCATACCCTTTCAAGTTATGTTCTATCGCATCCGTCAGATCAAGATCCAGCGGCTCAGGCACTGTGACCAAATGTCAGCGGCGCTCGACGGTGGCTGGCGGCGGCGACGTTCGGCTCACGGCGCTGCGGCGACTACAGGAAGCAAGGGAGAGTAAGGAGGTGCTCACCAGGTTTGCAGCGACGTACTGATGCTCAACGTGGTTGTCGTAGGGCAGGGTGCGCACGGGGTTCACGACAATTGCTCGCCGGAGTTCATGGAGTCGTCGGGCGTGCTTAGGCGAGGTTGAAGACGAGGCTTCAGAGCATGCCAGAGAAAATGGAAAGAATGGTTAGATGCGCGAGAGAGTGGTGAGTGTAGGAGGGTCATCCAGAGGTGGAGGGGGAGACGTGGCTTACGGGGAGGCGTCGCCGGAGTTGAAGCAGACGGTAGCGTTGCTCTGTTGGAGACACTGTCGATGTTGCAGAGCACGCGCGGGCGAGCTGGCGCTTCGGGGAGATTCGCCAGGAGATGGGAAGCAAGTGAGCATGGTCGAGGGGGCAAGGGGCGAGGGTGTATGGTCGGAATCGGAGAAATGGCTCGCTGGAGTCTACGGCGGTGCAGGGTAAAATCGAGGCGGCCTGGTGGCAGGGAGTAGGTGGTTTCTGGGGGGAAACGGAGAGGAGGGAGAGGCGGTTAAGTACGCGTGATCACGGGGCCGTTACATGGCGCGGTTAACTCAAATTTATGCCGGCGTTCAATCGGCAGTAATGGCCAGAGGAGGGGGGCGCGGTCAGCGGCGGGTGAAGACGATGGTGAGGTGGCTGTGGGGCCTGGCGTCAGTGAGAGAGGAAGAGGGGGAATGTGGTCCACGCGTCATAGACTCGACGGGTTCGGTCTGCGGCGAGGAAAAATGTTTCGGGGAGAGAGGGATAGGTGGGCTGCTGGGCCTTAGTGGGCTAGCTGGGCTGGGCTGGGTTTGTTTCCATTTTTTTATACTGATGGTTTTTCTTTTCCCCATTTGATTTTCTGTTTTGATTTTGTTTAAACAATTTAAACATTCATTTGAATTCAAACCTTTGCCAAATTTTGTGAAGACTCAAATACTGATTAATAGCACATTACAAAGTCAAATTCAGAATAATATATTTATTCTTTTTAGGGTATTTTAATTATTTAAAATAGGCTCTAGTATTAATTAAATAACATTTATTAATATTTTTCCATCTTCATTTGAATTCAACTCTCCACCAATCTTTGGGTGAATTTTAATTCTGTTTATCAACATATTTCAAAGTCCAAAACAAAATAATTCTTTTATTCTTTTAGGATCTATTAATAATTAAATAAATAGACCATATTCTTTAATTCCAAATAGATTTTAATTTATTTTAAAACTCTTTTTGAAATCTAAATAATATCAAAATCTTTTTAGTAGGTTTCATTTGAAAAACTAAAAGCACTTGGAAATCTTACTAAAAATAAATTAACAAGTTTTAGTGTTTATTTAAAATAGAAAAGCCTTTACTTTAATAAAAATGGATATTAATAAATCCTCATTATTTTATTTAAATAAACCTTTACTCTTTTTATCAAATAGTAATATTTTATTTCAGAAGCTTGGCCAAGATTTAATTTGGCTCTATTAAATAATCCTTATTTATATTTCTACCTTTGCTTTATAAAAACCATATCTTTTTATTTAAAGATCCACAAATAGTGATTCCAACTATTATAATTTTATTCATTATTTGTTTATCTTTTTAAATCCTTTTAGGATTATTTGCTCACCATTTGGTAGGGATTTTAGATAATTGCTTTATTAGCTTTGGAAATTCAATTTCCTTATCTTATTAAATTCATAAGATTTTATCTATGGCTCCAAATTAAGTGAATCCAATTCATATGGTTTTATAATATTTCTAATAGTCATTCTTGATCAATTTGAAATGTTTGTTTGGCCAATTTTTATATGGATCAAATCCATAGGCTTGGAGATAACTTGGAAAATGATTTCCTTCCATTAGGGTTTTTGGGTTTTGGTTTAGTTCTCAAGTGTTTAAATTTCCAGCTGCATTTAAAGAGAAATGCATTCCACTTGATTTGAATTTTGTTGGTTTCAAACATTAACCAAAGTTTGTTCAAGATGGGATTTTAAGTTTCCATTTAGAAACAAAAGTTTCTTTTCACCCTAAATTTCAACAATTATTTATTTTGTTTATTTATTTTTCACATAACAAGATTTGGAAAATCTTGGGATGTGACAGGCTACCACCCTTAAAATAAATCTCGTCCCGAGATTTGGGAAGGCTAGGGGTTACAAGTTGGCTCAAAGCAACTAGGGTACTACCACCCTTAAAAATTTTCCAACTAGATTACTTCTTGGCTTGTGTGGAATCTTGTTGAAACTTCTCTAGGCAAACATCTGCATTGTGTCCTTTGTTTCCACACTTGAAACATGTGTCAAGGCTGAGATCCTTCATAGGCTTGTTTATCTTGTGCTTCATCTTTTCTGGACAATTGCTTGCATAATGTCCTAGTTCTTTGCAATTGAAACACATCACATGGCTGATATCCTTCTTTTCCTTTGGTATTCTTGCCTCTTGTTTCTTTCCTTGGTTCTTCTTCTTTTTTGGGCATTCATTGGCATAGTGTCCCATCTCTTTGCAAGTGTAACATTGCTCTTGGGTAATATCCTTCTTGCTTGGGTTGGGGCATTTCTTCTTCTTCTTCTTGGGTCTCTCCAAAGCTAGGAGTTCTTCTAGTTCATGCTCTTCATACTTTACCACAAAGGTGGGAAATCTTCCTCTCTTCTTGGGGCAGTTACTAGAAATATGACCTTCTTCTCCACAAGAGTAGCAACATTTTGAGGTCACTTTTGATTTGGCCTTATGGTGTATAGTTTTGTCTTTGCCTTCATCCTTCTTGGTAGAAGTTGTTCCTTCATGTGGGTTTACAAATTGTTGTTGCACTCCACATTGTTTCCTTTGTTGAACTATGGAATAGATGGGGCATTGGATAGGGACATGATTATTTCCTTCACATAGGAAACAAGTAGCTTGGGATGTGGGGCATTGATTAGTGGGATGTTTCTCTTCACAGTTGGGGCATTGATCTTCATGATCTTTGGAAGTGTGATCCTTGTCTCCACAAACATTGCAAGCTTGAGTTCCTTCTAGAATATCATCCTTGACATCCTTGTTGTCATAAACTCCTTGAGAAGAGTTGCCTCCCATGTTGATCATTTGAGTGGTCATCCCTTGCAGCAATTGGGATTGGATTACCAAAAAATTTTGTATGGTTGGGTCTATCTCCTTGGTGTTGGCTAAAAACTGAGTTGTCATCTGATTCAAATGGGTTTGGTTTACTAGTAGTTGTTCTCTCATGTTGACCTCTTGGTTGTTGGTGTCACCCTTCTTGATGTTGGAGTCTCTTGGAGTGGTCATCTGTTTGGGTTGGATTGGGATTACAATAGGCAAAATATTTTCTAAGGAATCAATTCTAATCACACACATCACAATTCACTCAAGCAATGTGCAAGCAATCACAAACAAACATTCCATTCAAACAACAAGTTCAAGCACATCTTTAAGCAATAAAATATTTTTGTTACACCACATAAGTTGGTGTGTTTGGTTTGATCTAAATATGGTGGTCCAACTAAACTACATGGTTCACTTGAGATCTTTCCCTCCTTCTTGGTGGATTCTTCTTGAATGAGATCATGGTTTCCTTGGGAAAATTCTTGGTCACAAAAACTTCAAAGGTGATGATGATTCCCAAGTTGTGTTTCCTTAGTCTTCAATTCTTGAGCAAGATTTCTTGTCCCACTTGTAGTCCTTAGTGATATCTAAGGTTGAAGTCCTTGTTGGGAATAAGGTTGAAATCACTTGAAGATGTTGAAGTCATTAGAGTTGATGAAGTCCTTTGCTCATGGTGAAGTCTTTGGCCATGGAGAAGGCTTTATCCATCAAGTTGAAATAGAAGAGATGTAGAATCAAAACCAAAATGGTTGAGGAAAGAGTTTACAAGATTGTTTGTAAATAAGTTTTGGAAAAAATACAACTCCTATTTTTCTAAGGGGTTTGTCCAATCCTAGGTTTACAAATCCTACAGGCAACACAATGCTCTGATACCATCTCTAAGGTTCCCAACCTTTAATAAGGTAGAGATCCCTGTGTTTACAATGCTAGTCCCTGGATCAATAGCTAGAATCCACAGTTAAGATGTAATATCAAGAAACAAAGGTCATAATACAACTTTATAACCAGGAATAAAATAATTTATTACATCTTACATAGCTCATTTGGCTATCTCATTACAATGTAGAAGAAATAACTATATAGCATGGAGTCCTTCATCTTCAAAGTGCCACAGGCAATCATGTTGGTTTTAGACTTGTAATCCTAATCAACATACTTCACTAACATCAAACAAACCTGCAACATAATAAGTTACAGCCACAAGGGTAAATACATTTGAATTGTATTGGCAAGTGATACTATGGTAGTATAGTGGTAACTATCATCTATATGCATTTGGCTATGTGGAGCTTAGGCTTGCTTTGCTCAAAATAGATTTTCCTTATCATTTGAAAACACTAAGATTTTGTTTGACAAAATCTTTCCCAAGGCATCTCCCAATAGAAATTGGTGATTCTTCAACCCTTGTTCAACCACAAGATTTTACTTAGAAATTGGGATGAGGAGATTCTTGATAGCTTCCATGTCTTGATGCTCAAATTGTCCTTTACCAGGCACATGGCTAAGTACTTAGATTCTTCCATCTGCAGAGGTTGTGCACTTTCCCCACAAGACTTGATTTTCACCAAGACAAGATATTTCAGAAGCCTTCCCTTAGACCAGAATGGACGCGTTCCAACCTATCATTCCCCTACCACCAACTGTCCATTTGGCTAAGTTATTGCAACCTATATGATCCAGGCAGAGCCCATAATACCAAGTAGATGCACTTGAAGCTTCTCAACATTTGACATCTCAAATCTCTTTGTTCCTGGTTGGCCAACCACAAGTGAGATACACAAGGTAAACCATATAAATGGGCCTTGTGAACCACTCAACACAAACCATTCCTTCCATTCCACCCAGGTGATTCGTTCACTTAGTTGTTTTATTAAACAAAACACAAGTCCTTGACTTAGAAATATTCCATAGTGTGAATATATATTCCACCCTTGTTTTCTACTAGCTAAGCTAAGCATGATAGTAGTAGGAATCTTAACTTAGGAAATTCTATTATGGTTTCATCTACTAGGATTTCCCATGGCATAGTATATACTTAGCAAAATTCCATGCAAGTCCTACTTTGGAAATATCACTAATGCATAGTGAAAATAATGGGACAAAAGTATGAAGCATCACTTGCCTTTTTGGTAGAGAATATAAGTTCACTCCTTGTCTTTGCAACAATCACACTCTTCAAATCATTACAATTCAATCAAGCAAGGGCACAATTTCAATCTACCATTCAAGCAACATCACATAAATTAATAGAATCAAAACAATGCATGCAAGCATGCCAAACTTTGTTTTATTTATAAAAGTGGTTTATAATAGGTTATATACATTCTAAAACACTTATTGGTCATTTTCTAAAGAGGCAAAACTATTTGCAAAAGATTTTACCTATAAACCATTTTTAAATCAAATCAATATTTTATGTGGTTGAAAATGCTTTTAGCAAAGCAATATTCTTTGAAAGGGTTCACAAAATATATTTTAATTCTCAAAACTTGGTGTTTAGGGTCAGAAGGTTTTAATCAAATCATTTCCCAAAGGTTTTACTCAAAAATCATTTCTACACCAAAAACAATATTTTTATTTGACTAGAAATGAGCGAATTCAAATATTTACTTCTTAACTTCACAAAATACATTTTTAAATCCATAAGTTGGTTTCTATAGTCAGTAGGTTCACAACAAACCATTTGCCAAAGATTTCATCTCAAAATTCATTCTAGAACAAATTTTATATTCTAAATATGCCTACACAAGTTTCTGCAAAAACAAACAATTTAACAGAAGCAATGTACTAAACAAAGTGCATGGTCAGAAAGTACTTGTTTTGCTGAATCCATTGATATAAAATTTGCAAAATTTGGACGTGTGGTATGAAAGTTATGGATTTTACATAATTGAGCATCTAATAGAATAGTTTCTGTTTTTAAAACAAACTCTGGCCACGTGGTGCGATCTCATTGGTCGAAAATGTTTCGCGCGGATTGACCTATCTGGTGCGTTAGATCAAAGTTAAATCACGCGGCTCAGGTTCTCCCATACCCTTTCGAGTTACATTCTATCGCATCCGTCAGATCAAGATCCAGCGGCTCAGGCACTGTGACCAAATGTCAGCGGCGCTCGACGGTGGCTGGCGGCGGCGACGCTCGGCTCATGGCACTGCGGCGACTACTGGAAGCGAGGGAGAGTAAGGAGGTGCTCACCAGGTTCGCAGCGACGTACTGATGCTCAACGTGGTTGTCGTAGGGCAGGGGGCGCACGGGGTTCACGACAATTGCTCGCCGGAGTTCGTGGAGTCGTCGGGCGTGCTCAGGCGAGGTTGAAGACGAGGCTTCAGAGCATGCCAGAGAAAATGGAAAGCATGGTTAGATGCACGGGAGAGTGGTGAGTGTATGAGGGTCATCCATAGGTGGAGGGGGAGACGTGGCTTACGGGGAGGCGTCGCCGGAGTTGAAGCAGACGGCGGCGTTGCTCTGTTGGAGACGATGTCGACGTTGCAGAGCACACGCGGGCGAGCTGGCGCTACGGGGAGATTCGCCAGGAGGTGGGAAGCAAGTGAGCGTGGTCAAGGGGGCAAGGGGCGAGGGTGTATGGTCGGAATCGGAGAAATGGCTCGCCGGAGTCTGCGGCGGTGCAGGGTAAAATCGAGGCGGCCTGGTGGCAGGGAGTAGGTGGTTTCTGGGGGGAAACGGAGAGAAGGGAGAGGCGGTTAAGTACGCGTGATCACGGGGCCGTTACATGGCACGGTTAACTCGAATTTATGCCGGCGTTCAATCGGCAGTAATGGCCAGAGGAGGGGGGCGCGGTCAGCGGCGGGTGAAGACGATGGTGAGGTGGCTGTGGGGCCTGACGTCAGTGAGAGAGGAAGAGGGGGAATGGGGTCCACGCGTCATAGACTCGGCGGGTTCGGTCTGCGGTGAGGAAAAACGTTTCGGGGAGAGAGAGATAGGTGGGTTGCTGGGCCTTAGTGGGCTAGCTCGGCTGGGCTGGGTTTGTTTCCATTTTTTTATACTGATGGTTTTTCTTTTTCCCATTTGTTTTTCTATTTTGATTTTGTTTAAAAAATTTAAACATTCATTTGAATTCAAACCTTTGCCAAATTTTGTGAAGACTCAAATACTGATTAATAGCACATTACAAAGTCAAATTCAGAATAATATATTTATTCTTTTTAGGGTATTTTAATTATTTAAAATAGGCTCTAGTATTAATTAAATAACATTTATTAATATTTTTCCATCTCCATTTGAATTCAACTCTCCACCAATCTTTGGGTGAATTTTAATTCTGTTTATCAACATATTTCAAAGTCCAAAACAAAATAATTCTTTTATTCTTTTAGGATCTATTAATAATTAAATAAATAGACCATATTCTTTAATTCCAAATAAATTTTAATTTATTTTAAAACTCTTTTTGAAATCTAAATAATATCAAAATCTTTTCAGTAGGTTTCATTTGAAAAACTAAAAGCACTTGGAAATCTTATTAAAAATAAATTAACAAGTTTTAGTGTTTATTTAAAATAGTAAAGCCTTTACTTTAATAAAAATGGATATTAATAAATCCTCATTATTTTATTTAAATAAACCTTTACTCTTTTTATCAAATAGTAATATTTTATTTCAAAAGCTTGGCCAAGATTTAATTTGGCTCTATAAAATAATCCTTATTTATATTTCTATGTTTGCTTTATAAAAACCATATCTTTTTATTTAAAGATCCAAAAATAGTGATTCCAACTATTATAATTTTATTCATTATTTGTTTATCTTTTTAAATCCTTTTAGGATTATTTTCTCACCATTTGGTAGGGATTTTAGATAAGGGAATCCTATTAAGTGAATCCAATTCATAAGATTTTATCTATGGCTCCAAATTAAGTGAATCCAATTCATATGGTTTTATAATATTTCTAATAGTCATTCTTGATCAATTTGAAATGTTTGTTTGGCCAATTTTAATATGGATCAAATCCATAGGCTTGGAGATAACTTGGAAAATGATTTCCTTCCATTAGGGTTTTTGGGTTTTGGTTTATTTGTCAAGTGTTTAAATTTCCAGATGCATTTAAAGAGAAATGCATTCCACTTGATTTGAATTTTGTTGGTTTCAAACATTAACCAAAGTTTGTTCAAGATGGGATTTTAAGTTTCCATTTAGAAACAAAAGTTTCTTTTCACCCTAAATTTCAACAATGATTTATTTTATTTTTTTATTTTTCACATAACAAGATTTGGAAAATCTTGGGATGTGACAGTTATGAATTTTACAATATCAAACATCTAATAGATTCATTTCTGTTTTTAAAACAAACATACTGCCACGCGTCTTAATCTTATTCGTTGATACCGTTTCGCGTGGATCAACTAACATGGACTGTTGGATCTAATGAAATCGTGCGGTAAAGAATGCAAAGTACCCCGTCGTTAAGTTTTCTATCGTACCCATCAGATCAAGATCCTACGGCTCACAACTACTGGCCATATATTGGCAGCGCTGGCGGTGGTGAATGGCGGTTGCGTGCTCGGGCAGTGATGATCCGGTGAATACATGAAGCAAAGAAAGGAAAGGGAGGGCTCACCATGTTCGCTGTGTCGCGGTGAAGCTCAAGGATGTCGTGGGGAGGCCAGGGGCGCATGGGTGCGACGAGTATTGCTCGCCAGAGTTCACTTCTGTGTCGGCTTGTCTGTTCGTCATCGAAGGTGAGGGTAAGGGTCATGCCAAGACAAAATAATGATGCCGTTAGATGCGTGTGAGAAAGGTGAACACGCGAGTAACAGTTAGAGGGGAGGGGCGGTCAGATGCTACCAGGGGGTGTCGCCGGAGTGGAGGCAGACGGCGGCGTCTCTCGGTTGTCGTTGTTGCAGACATTTCAGAGCGCGCACGAGCTAGCTAGAGTTACTGGAAGATGCGCTAGGCGATGGGGAGAAAGCCCGTAGGTGTTAGGGGGGAAGGGGCAGTGAGGAGTGGACGGAATCGTCGCCGGAGTGCGTCGGAGACATTGGGGTTTGAGCAAGCAATTCGAGCAGCCCTGGGGCCGAGGGGGAGTGGCGTCTTGGGAAAACGGGAGAGGGGACATGGGTGATTAAGGGGGCGCGATTGCAGGGATGAATCCATGCGACATTAAGGAGAATTACTCGACGCGAATCAAGGCAGAAAAAACCGCGATGAATGGGGAAGAATGGGTCGCGGCGGGTGAAAACGACGACTAACAAGTCGGGTCGGTTGGTCAACGAGTAAGGAGGAGGGTACGGTGGGGTCAGCAAGTCAGCGACTGAGTGGGTGCGTTGTTGAGTGAGAATCGTTTTTCTGCAGGGAGAGAAGGAGTGGGCTTGCTGGGCCAGTTGGGCTTTGCTGGGCTGGGCTAGGTCCTTTCCATTTTTTTTCTTCTATTTTTTTCTTTTTTTGTTTTCATATTCTGTTTTAAATTTGATTCAAATGATTTAAACTCAATTTGAATTTAGATTTTTATCAAACCTTTTCTAAACTTTCAGTATAGTTTAAAATTGTTTAACAAAGTATTTTAAAGTGCAAATTTAGAATATGTCTTTGTATTTTCTTGGGCTTTATTATTTATTTAAATAGACAATTGTTTTTATTCAAACAAAATTTTAATTATATTTTCAAACTCTTTATTTGAATTCTAATTTTCACCAAACCTTCTCCAGTAGGTTTTACTTATTCCATAGTGCAATAATCCACTTTGAATTATTTGAAATATTTTTAATATGATTTATTAATCATTTAAGTTGGGCATTTGTCTTTATTCCAATAAAATCAAATATGGTTTTAAACCCTTATAGATTCTAGTCAAATAATTCTTTTATTCCATTTAAGTTAATTAATTAACTTTTATTCCACTTTGGCAAATTCCAATTTATTTTCCCATGATTTAATTATTCATTTTTATTAGGGATTTTGTCTTTATTCAAATGGTATAGAATTTGGTTAATGCCATATAATTTTATTTCAATATTCTTTATCCCTTTATTTTAATTGGAATATCTTTATTTCATTTTCTTATGGATTTAACTCAAGGCTTAAATTGTCTCCTAAATAATTTTATTAGGATTTATTATTTGGTTTAGGCATATTATCTTTATTTAAATAAAATTGGAAAATGTTTAATCCTTATGATTTTTTATTTAAATAATCTTTTATTCCTTCTTATCATTCCATAACCTTTCATTTCATTTGTTTGGCCAAAATTTAATTTGGCTTTTAAATATTCCTTATTTATTTATTTCTTTCTTTGTCTTATAAAATCCATATCATTTTATTTAAAGATCCAAACTTGGTGATTCCAATTTTTACAATTTTATTTAATATTTGTTTATCCTTTTAAACCCTTTTAGGATTAATTTGTTCACAATTTGGTGGTTTTTAGATAGGATCTTTATTAGCTTTGAAAATTAATTCCTTTTAAGTTATTAAATTCATAAGTTTTTATCTATGGTTCCAAATTAAGTGAAACCAATTTATATGGTTTTATTTTATTTATCATTCTTGATCATTTATAAATGTTTGTTGACAATTTTTATATGGAACAAATCCATAGTCTTAGAGAGATCTTGGAAATGATTTTCTTCCATTAGGTTTTGATAGTTTTGGTTCATTTTCCCAAGTTTAAATTTCAACATACATTCATTGATGAATGCATTTCACTTGATTAAAATTTGTTGGATTCTATTTTCTTCAAAGTTTGTTCAAGTAGGGTTTTGATGTTTCCATTTTGAAACAAAAAGTTTCTTTTCACCCTAAATTTCAACAATTATTTATTTTGTTTATTTATTTTTCACATTTCAAAATTTGTAAAATTTTGGGATGTGACATGGGAGCACTGCCGGAATGCGGCGCCGGAAGGATCGTCTACGCGATCTTGAGATCGGAAAGTGAGCGAATACATCACCCACGAGAATCTGCTCTCATTAACCGCTTTGGATCTTCGAGGGTTAGTACTCTATTGACTCGTTGCTACAATTTAGTAGATAGATCTTGGCTTGTGTGTGTTCATGCGATAGAATTTTTTGTTTTACATGCTACGAAACCCTACAGTGGTATCAGAGCCGTGTCTATATGTAGATCTGTTGCACGAATAGAACACAATGGTCATTGTGGACAGTGGTTCTTTTATTATCAATTGCTTCTTGTGTACTTTGCATCTTGCGGGATGGTGGGATGAAACGGCCCGGGCTAACCTTAAATGACATCGTTCATGAGACTTTCTCCATTCTTGACATGAAACTTGTATTGCATAAGTGGCTTTGCGGGTGTCTGTCTCTCCCATCATAGTGAAGACTCAATTTACAACGGGCACTTGATAGTTCTTGCATCAACATTGTGGTTCTTGTTCATAAGTTAGAACGGTACTTATTGGAAAGCCCCAAACCACGTAAAACATGCAAAGAAAATTAGAGGCGTCTAACTTTGTTTTGCAGGGGTGTGTTGTGATTTGATATGGCAACCGGCAGGAGCCTTATGGTTGTTTTTAATTTCGTTATGACCTGCGTGTCTATTATTCAAAGTAGTTGTAATAGTTGATGCTGGTGGATGATAACCATGGAGCGGTACCATTGACCTTGACGCCATGCCGGTGATGATGGAGATCATTTTCATTCTTGAAGATGGAGATCGGAAGAACAAAAAGAAAGGCCATATCATATCACATATTAGGAATTGCATGTGATGTTAATCCTTTTATGCATCATGTATTACTTAGATTGCGACGGTAGCATTATAAGATGACCCCTCTCACAAAATATCAAGTAAATAAAGTGTTCGTCCTTAGTAAGCACCGTTGCTAATACTCGTGGTTTCGAAGCACCGCGTGATGATCGGGTGTATTAGATTCTATGTGTGCATACAACGGGAGCAAGCCAGATTTGCGCATGCGGAAACTAAGGTTAATCTTGACGAGCCTAGCATGTACATACATGGTCTCGAAACATGGAATACCAAAAGCTAAAGCATGAGTCATATAGATGATATAATGAACATGATGATTGTTCGCCTTTTAAACTACATCATGTCACGTGATGATCGGCCTTGGTGTAGTGGATTTGGTTCATGTGATCACTAAAACAATGTGAGGGATATTGATACGTCGGAAACGTATCTATAATTTTTGATGTTCCATGCTTATTTAGTATCTACTTTTCTTTGCTTTGTCTACAATTTGAGGTGTTTTATATGTTTTTATGGACTAACCTATTAACAAGATGCCACATTGCCAATTGCATGTTTTCTTCTATTTTTGGTTCCAGAAAAGGCAGAAAATCAATATTCTCGAAATTGGACGGAACAAAAGCCAAAGTCAATATTTTACCGTGGGGAACACGGAGCATGAATACGAGCCGTAGGGGAGACACCAGGGGGCCACACCCCCTGGCCGCGCGGCTGGGCCCAGCCCGCACCTGGGGGGGTGCGGCCGCCCTGGCTACCCCTGCCTCGCCTCTTCGCCTATAAAGACCCCCCGATACCAAAACCCTAAAGACCCGATCAATATTCCACGAAACCATGTGTAGCCTCTGCCACCATCGTCCCTAGATCGAGGGGATCTGAAGCTCTTCCCAGCACCCTGCCGGACGGGAGATCATCCCAGAGGCTTTCTTCTTCATCATGCCAGCCTCTGGTATGAAGTGTGAGTAGTTCCATCTTGGACTAAGGGTCCATGTAGTAGCTAGATGGTTGTATCTCCTCCTTTGTGCTACCATTTTTAGATCTTGTGAGCTCCGTTTGTGATCAAGATCATCTATTTGTAATCATGCATGTTGTGTTTGTGGGGATCCGATGGATATTGAGATTACTATGTCAAATTTATTAATGGTTTTGTCTTATTGATTCTATCATGTTTGTGTTGTTTGTGATCTTGCATGCTCTCCGTTTCTAGTAGCTATCTTGGCCAAGTAGATGCTAGTGACTCCAAGAGGGGGTATTTATGCTCGATAGTGGTTCATGCCTCTATTTAATCTAAGGTAAGTGACAAAAATCTCTAAGGTTGTAGATGTGACATTGCCACTAGGGAGAAAACAATGGTCTCTTGTTCATGGAACAAGTGGATTGTTTACCTTACACACTTTGCTTAAAGCAGTTATCCGTTGCTTCCAACTTAATACTGGAGGGGGTTCAGATGATAACCTGAAGGTGGATTACTAGTCATAGATGCAATTGGATGGTGGTCTATTTATATTATTGTATTGCCCAATCGAATCTCATAGGATCATGAATGTCTAGTATTGCATTGTTATGCCTTGCTCAGTCCTGTCAATTGCCCTGCTGTAATTTGTTTACCTAGCATGCCATGTTTGTTTATCTTAAGGAGAACACCTCTAGTGAACTATGGACCCCGTTCCAATCTTTTCCATTGATACATCTTCCACTGTTACTGTTTACTTTCTGCAAACCACTATATATTACCTTCCACACCATACAATTAACCCTTTGTTTTTAGCAAACCGGTGCGATTAACAACCTCATTGTTCGTTGGGGCAAAGTCTTGAGTTTGTGTTGTGCAGGTTTCCAAGTTGCTAGCAACACCTTTGAGTCATTTACTTCCTCCTACTGGTTCGATAACCTTGGTTTCTTACTGAGGGAAAACTTGTTGCTGTGCTCATCACACCTTCCTCTTGGGGTCTCCCAACGAAGCTCTGTAGTGATCTGTACGCATGAGATATTGTTTTGAGTGGGAGTTCAATAGCAATATGATTAAAAGTTGAACACTATTTATCATAAATTAAATCAGAGTGAATTTGCATAGTTGTTGTAGTCATTGGCATCCATTTACCACCTTGCGCTTAGTTATAATTGAGATAATAGAACTATAGAATTCTGGTTAGTTACTTTACGAACTGGTATCGTATTGTTTTGAAGTGTTAATCTAAAGTTTAAAAGTCATATTGAAAACTTTCAGTAAGTTCCAGTTACTCTGTGAATTTCAATAATTGGTATTAAATCAAGAGTAACAATTCAAGTGTTATTATATAAATATCATGTTTGTCTCCATGATTCTTGATATTCAAAAGATTGTTTTAATATCACGGTTATCGGGGATCTGAAAGAATAGTTTTGGAAACCATCATGTGTGGAAGATATTGCGATATCTGAAATGATGTTTTGGTTGCAACACGACAGAGTATAATATGAAAATTTATGTTCTCATATTTGATGAGAATTTGCAGAAGGTTGGAGATGCTAGTCATCCTAATCCTCCAAAAGGTTTTAGAGAGAAACAATATACTCGTGATTCACCGTTATAAGCTAAATTAGCTTTATCATGAATAGTTCCATGATAAGGATGAATATTTGATGTAGGTAAAATGTTTACTATACTAGAATATTACTAAAGAATGGAATTTGAAAGAACACCAAGAATTTGATGATGGTGATCTACTTCAAAGTGCAACTCCAAAGACATTGGTATTTAACTATATACGCTTTGGACTATGTGTCATGAGTATGGCTCCACTGTTGATGTTGATAGATTGTTTTGAAAGGAAAAGGAAATACTGAAAGAGAAATCTAAGAAATATTTGGCAGAAAAAAAGACTAGAATTGTTCAGCTTAGGTAGATAGATGATATACATGTTATGGATATATTCTTTGCTTGTTAAACAATGTGGTTCTTAAGTATTGGATACTGAATGTGTTGGTGTGAATCGTCATACGAAATAACACAATTCATGAACTACAATGTCCTAAGTAACTAGCAAGAGAATATGTGATGATGTTCATCGAGAACAAATGAAGTGTTAATGTGTTTCTCGTTGATATCACAGCTTAACTTCAATATTTTTTTTATCAGTTATTATGAGAACAAACGGTTGTTCAAATAATTTCCATATTCCATAAAAGATGGATGATATACAAGTCTAGTTGGAGAAATCACATCCATAAAACTAATGCTAAAAATGTCAAAAGACAAATGATTGAAAGACCACTTAGGAAGTGACATCGCCGTTTAAATTATATTGGAAAGAAAACATGAAGAAACTCCATGTTGATGGAATTTTGGAGTCTTTTGATTTTGATCAATTGACGCTTCTGAAACTTTCCTAGAGATAATTAAAACTCCGTTCATAGGCTAAAAGGGAACAAATTACTAGCTTATTGGAATTTGTACATATTTGATGTATGAAGTCCATTATGTGTAGTCGAGAGTGATGGATTTCAAATTCATATGCTTTCTCCGAAAATTTGAGTGAATCTATGAATATTTACTTAATAAGGATGAAGTGTGAAACATTTGAAAAAGTTCGAAGACTTTCAAGATGAAGTGAAAAATCATTATAACAAGAAAATAAAGAATTTATGATAGGATCATAAAGGAAGATATTTGAGTTACAAGTTTAGCAAAACACCTAAAGATTTGAGGAATTGTTCCATAAATTTATGTTTCCCAAAAACACCATATTAGTATGGAGTGTTCGAGATATGTAATAAAACCCTGTTTGACATGGTAAGATCAAAGGTGTAATTTATAAAACTGCCATTATATTTTAAAGATTAAAACTTTAGAGACTACCACTTTTTCACAGAAAAGAGATCCATCATGATCCGTTGAAATGACACCATATAAAGTTGTGGTTTGGGGTAAAACCCAGGCTTTCCTTTCTTAAACATTGGTATGCTATGCATAAGTAAGATGTTTGCAACCAAAGTTGGATAAACATGACTTTGCATGTTATTTCGAAAAACTGTTGAGTATTCCTCCATACACCAAAGACAAAAGTGTTTGTATCTTAGAACGTTGAGTTTCTTATAAAGGATTTTTTCGTGAAAAGTTAAGTGGGAGGCCAATAGAATTTTGATAAGGTTAAAGGAACCTTAGCTATATGTGCTGAGTTGCGCAGCACCGGAAAGTGTTCCGGAGGCAGCAACAATGCTCATGGCTCACGTGTCTCAAAGGTTGTGGTCACGGAGGTCTAAGTTCCTATTGAATCAAGTAGGACGGGTAAACAACCAAATACCAAGATTTGAGAGTTAAAATCATCATTTGACAATGATGAACTGACTATATGCAAATAAGCAATGATGGGCCCTGACTCCGCCAGATGGCTTGAAGCCATAGAATCCGTGATAGTTCCGTACATGAGAAATGAAGCTTTGAACTTGGAAGACCCTCTAAAAGGTGTAAAAACCTTACAGTCGTATTTGGATCTATAAAGAAATAGACATGGATGTCTCACATATATGAAATAGTCGACATGTCGGGAAAAGAGTGTACGACAACTATCAAAGGTTGACTTTGACAAGATTTGATCTTTCATAGCGATATTTAGTCTAGACGGATTAATGTAGCAACCACTACATATACTGGTATATGATAGTCGAACAAACAAAACAAGTTATTTTAATAGAATGGTTACCTAGGACATGTACATGACACGATCCAAAGGGTTTTGTTAATTCAAATGATGATAAAAGTTTATGCAAACCTTAATGGTTGAAGTAAGAATCGAGGAGTTGGAATCTTCACCGTGATGAAACTGTTAAAAGAGTTTAATTTCATCGAAGACGATGTAGATGCTTGCATTTGCAAGAAATTAAGTGGGAGCGCTATGACATATTTCTAATACATTATGTGGAAAGACATATTGTTGATTGGAAATGGTGTATCTTTTATTGACACAGGTTAAGAATGTCATCTCGGTGAAAGACTTAGGCAAAACCTAACATGGTTGAAACACTAACAGATTCAAGTATTTTTGATACTTGATGATTGAAATCACAAAGAGATTTTATCAATCAAACTGTGATATGTACACATCCAGATATGTGCTATACTCTAAATGTTATGAGCATATGCCACAATGATTCATAAGATGATCATTGGACGATAGTAAGGATATTCTTATGATCTTTTGGAAGAACTAAGAATATATTAATTTTGTAAAAGTGACAAATAGATGGTTAGTTCATTGTAATAGTACTACACTGATACTAGTTTTGTCACAAAATACAAATTAAGTTTATCTCAATCTAAACTAAGGATGGCACAATATAATGGAAAGTAAGTTCCATAATGGATTTGGATGAGTTCCAAAGTTAAGACATTGTGACAGATACTACAACAAAAGGCTAAGTATATGACTACTATTATAGCAGTATATGACAAAGTTAAGACATTGTCAAGTAGTTTCTTATCAAACTAGGTGTGGTTCACAGTGGGATAGTACTATGAAGATATATTGTACGAAAATATTATCAACATGTTTTAACCCCAAGGAACTAAAGGTCTCACCAAAGGGCCAAATTTATACAAAGCCATCTCATTAGAGAATGAGTGATGCGTAGAGACGCAAAGACATGCAACTACACACGGACCTGAAAGTGTCGGATCTGAAGATCAGTTGACCACTAGCAATCATGAACATATAACATCGGAAAGCCATAGGTGTTAAACAAAGATTTGAAACTAGATTATTGTCTCTAGTGCAAGTCGGAGACTATTGGAGATATGCCCAAGAGGCAATAATAAAGTGATTATTATCATATCTTCATGCTTATGATAAATTTTTACATCCCATGCTATAATTGTATTAACCGAAAACATTACTACTTGTGTGGTTTGTAAACATAAAAGAGTCCCTAGTAAAGCCTCTTGATAAACTAGCTTGTTGGTTAATATATGATCACGGTTTCCTGATCATGAACATTGAGATGTTATTAACAACAAGGTCATATCATTAGGAGAATGATGTGATGGACATAGTACTATAGTTGAGCATAGCATAAGATCAAGTCATTTAAAATAGTTCACTTGCTATAAGCTTTCAGATATATAGTAACCTAAATCCTTTGAAAATGAGATCATGTTAATCACCATCACCGGATGGATCTTTGATGACATCAAACACCACTTCGTAACTGGGTGGTTATAAAGGTGGCATTGAGTGTTCGGAAAGTATGTGTTGAGGCACATGGATCAAGAGTGGGATTTGTCCATCCATATGACAGATAGATATACTGTCGGTGGAATATCATCCAATTATCTTGCAAGCATGTGACTGGCTCACAAGGGATCACATATCACAGGAACAAGTAAAGAGTACTTATCGGTAACGAGGTTGAACTAGGTATGTAGAGATACCGACGATCAAACCTTGGATAAGTAAGTATCACGAGAGAAAGGGAAATTGGTATCATATGTAAATGGTTCATTCGATCATGAAGTAATCGTAGAAATATGTGGGATCCATATGAATTTCCAGATTCCTCTATTGGTTATTGATCGGAGAAGAGTCTCGATCATGTCTAGATAATTCACGAACCATAGGGAGACACACTTAAGGATTCGATGTTGTTTAGTTGATATGGAAAGTGAGTAAAGAGACCAAATGTAGTTTGGAGTCTCGGATGGGATCCAAGATATCACCAGGAGATCTAGAATGGTCTGGAGAATAAGATCCATATAAGGGAAGACCAATTCCGGAGTTCAGGAATGGTTTCAGTGTTTTCACCAGAATGTTCTAGAAGGGTCTAGAAGGTTCACCGATCCGGAGTGGGAAGGGTACATGGATGTGTCATGAAAAATTTGAATGGTTGCATCATGTCCTAGGTCACTTGGCTGGACACTTGGAAGAGAATAATCAAACTCTAGTTTGAAAGACAAAAAGCCAGTTTGAAAAATTCAAACTAGGACAATGATTTCCAAGTGGAGGGAGGGAAGGAATCCTACCTAAGGGAGGATTCCTCCCTCTCCCTTGCGCCAGCCTAGAAGAGGAGTTGGGGGAGGACTCTCCTCCCCCCAAACCGCACCTCCCTCTCATAAATAGAGGGGAGGGGCACCCCCTTGAACCCCACTAGAAACCCTAGGTTGGCCGCCACCCCCTCTCTAGTTGCGGCCAATCTAGATCTCCTCTAAACCTCTATCGGCTAGCTAAACCCTAGTTTCTAGATACCTCTAAACCTCGTCCCTCTAAACCTTAGATTGTCAGGGCTCCCTCTACTCCACCATAATCGCTCCAACTTAGGCGAAGCCCTGCGGGATATCCCCTCTAAACTCCAACACCACGCCGTCATGCTGGCAGAATCACGAGGAGAGAGCTACAACCTTCGCTGTCTGCTGGAACAAGGGAGAGGAAGGTCTTCATAGAATACCGTATGTGTGACCGAATGCGGGAGCGCTGCCAGAACGCGGCACCGGAAGGAGCGTCTACACGATCTTGAGATCGGCAAGTGAACAACTACATCACCCACGAAAATCTGCTCTCGTTAACCGCTTTGGATCTTCGACGGTTATTACTCTATCGACTCGTTGCTACAATCTAGTAGATAGATCTTGTATTGTGTGTGTTCATGCGATAGAAAGTTTTTGTTTTCCATGATACGAACTCCTACACCGGCTACATACCCTTCTTCATGGTGCACGGAGCCAAAGCAATGCTACCCGCTGAGGTACGCTACAAGGCCCCACGGGTCGTCGCTTACAAAGAGGCCGAATCAACGGCCGCACTCAAAGATGTGGTCGACCTACTGGACGCCGAAGCTCGCGACATCGCAGTGGCCCGCTCGATGGTATACCAACAAAGTCTCCGCAACTACCACAGTCGACGGCTGCTCCCAAGGTCCTTCGTCGAAGGAGACCTTGTCCTGCGACTCAAGCATAAAGGGCACCTAAAGCTCGAGTCACCTTGGGAGGCCCCTACGTGGTCACCGAAGTAATCCCAGGTGGCGCCCCTCAAGGACGTCGAGTCTGGAGTACGATAATCCAACCCCTAGAACTTCACACAACTGTGATGCTTCTACCCTTAGATGTCTTTACTTTCAATAAGGCTATTCAGCCAGGCTACTCAGCCAAAACTTGTACTTCCTACTATGCGATAAATAAAAGCTAAGTTCCTTAGCCAACATACCTCTTTATTATGCAAACTTACATTCCTATACACGCTCGGGGGCTACGCCTCACCCAAAGACTGTCAGAGGGATAACCCCCGGTAGGGTCATAAGGGGTAAAACACTTCACAGCTTGGCTTAGGCCGAGTCAAAGAAACCACTGGATGGGTCACGAAGGCTGGGATACGAAGCCTATGTGAGGCTGACATAAGAAGTATGTCGGCCCGCATAGGACAAAGTTGTTTACCTTGCAGGTAGCGACGAGCCGAGTCTCACAAGGGAAGGCTGAGTCAAGAAGGACGCGTGGCAGCTTTCCGAGTAAGATCCAGGAGGGACCATGGTAAATCATGGTCAAAAGAGAAGGGCGCTGCCAAGTGACATAAAAGGATCTGGGTGACGCCAAAAGCAAGGGCTGACGTACAAAAGCACCGTATGACGCCAAAGAGCTGGCGCCTACGTACGGGAAGACCATTGGCTCTACAGCTCTGTTGACTGGGTAAAGGGCCAAGGGCTGGCCCGTGACCCGGCCCGCACAGTAAGGACAAAGATGCAAACATTAAAGCCTAGGGCCCAAAGTGTAACTTAGCTACCCCATCCGCCTATATAAGGAGGGGAATAGTTAGGGTTTAGGGAGGATCAACCAGGTAGTAAACTTATGCCCTGTGGATATGCTTGAACATCTCTAGGAGCACTTGTAAACATCTAGGAGGAATAAAAATCACAAGTCTGGAGAGTTCTTTGTGTTCATCGTGCGTGGCTAGACCGTGCACTCCCTCTCCGGTTACCACTAGCATCCATTCAGCCCCAAACTTAAGCCTACCCATGGCATCTACCGTGACACCACCATGACAGTTGGCGCCCACTGTGGGGCAAAAGCAGGCGCTTGCTGGAGTATTCATCTGGGCGGGCAACATCATCGCCACAATGGGCGAGCGCGTCTACTCCGGCCTCATCCAGAGGTTTGGAGCGCTCAACTTCGTTAGCGACAACGTGGGCTGCTTTGGGACCAAGCCGTTCCCTAGGGGCGGTCACTTCATCAAGTTCAGCGAGCACCAAGTCTACGTCGCCTTGCGCGTAGAATGCGCATACCCCGAGCACGTCATCTTGGCGCCGGATCCACCTACAGTTCATGCCACGGGAAAGCTCCATCAGCTTGTCTCCACTGAGGTAATGATGACTGCTCCTGATCCATCGCGTCCCCCAGCACCTCCAGTAGCTCTTGTAGTGAATGAGAATGCTGAGGAAGAGAACCCGTACGCAACGCCAATGGAAGAGAGAACTACGAAGGCACCGCTGGAAAAGCCGGAAAACATAGCTAAGAGTAAAAGAGCCAAGGAGTTGCAGGATGCAATAGAAATATTAGTAGAGCCAGTGGCATCAGCAGCTGACCCGGCGCATATGCAAGCCGAGTTAGAGGAAACAAGGAAAAAGGTGTTGGAAAAGGCGAAGGAATTAGCCCAGCTGCATCAGGATATGGACACCACGATCCGAGAATATAACTCGGCGAACCGAGTCAAGGGCGCTAAGACCTGGATTGAAGCATCAAGGATAAGAGGAAGGAAACTCAATGAAGAGCTGGCAGATGCTACATCCAAAGTAATCCCAGAGTGCATCAATGAAACAACCATTCAGCCGACATACAACACGGTAGCAGCAAACTTGAGAGCCGCGGAGGCAGCAATGGCTGAGTTACCCCACATGACGGGTGAGGCAAAGAAAAAGTAACAAGAACGAGTAAACGAGTTGGTGAGAGCAGCAGGAAAGCTGAATGAAGCGTACTACAGGGCAAATCTGGGTATAGCTGGAAGGTCATAGCTTTTTCACTCGGTAACCCCAATCCCGGCCAAATCTGCAGGACATATAGCCTCCTCGCCAGGGGATGCGTCGAGACAGAGAAAAGTGCGGACTCTAGAAAAAACAAGCAGATGGTTGCCTATGATCTGGAAGTGGATCAAGGGAATCAGGCTCATGCCCAAGGCATAAGAAGAAATGTTGGTCAAGGAAACAAAAACCAAGAAAATGCTGGCCGAGAAAGGCAAGGCGGACAAAGAAATGATAATGGAGGCCAGAACTTTGCACCTCAGCCTAGGCGTGGGGCTCACTCGGCAGGAGGCGGGAACCCAGCTCCGAATCCTCCACCAGCCCAACCCGAAAGAAGACAGCAAAGTACGGGAAAAGCAGTGCAGCAACCTGGAGACCCAAATGCCAATAGATACAATGATGGTTACTCGGCAATGGTAAATGATAGATATGAATTTCTGGATCACGTATATCAAGCGATGGGATCAAGGCTAGGAGGCACAAACCTCCAACCGGACGATGCAAGACTAAATCTCGACCGAATAAAAATGGCAGAGCTTATCGAGTCACAGGGAATGTAGGGCCCACTATGCTTTGGCCCAAGGATCATGAGAGAGCCGCCAGTGCCAAACTTTTAGCTGGCAAGAGGAACAAAAATGTATGATGGAAGCACACAACCAAAGAAGTGGCTTATCGATTATGGAACTGCAGTAAAAATCACGCAGGGTAACCTAAGATGGGAAGTGCGGTACATACCGCAGATGCTAGAAGGACTAGCGAGGGTGTGGCTGAATAATTTTCCACCCGGAAGTATCAATAGCTGAATTGATTTCCATGAAGCTTTCGTGAGTAATTTCACAAGCACCTACAAGAGGCCGAATCGCCCACAGCAACTGGCTATGTGCAAACAAAGGCCCAATGAAACAGACAGAGAGTTCCTCACTAGATGGTGCACTATGCGCAATTCTTGTGAAGGAGTAATGGAATCCCAGGACATTGCGTGGTTTGCACAAGGATGCAGACATGGAAGTGTGATGTGGCAAAAGTTACAGAGAGATATGCCGGCAAGCTTAGCCGAAATGATAGGCATTGCTGACTCATATGCGTTAAGAGATCCGACTCAGCTTCTGCTCATGTCGGTAGATGGGATCACTGAGACTCAGATCTACGACGCAGCCGGGTCACAAAGGCTCCATGAGAGAGGTGAGTACAAGAGAAAACGACGAGATGAGAGGCCAGATTACAGGTATGGTTTGACTCAGGTTGCAGTTGTAAGTCAAGATCATCCTGATGCTGGAAGCAGCCAGCGTCAAAAGACAAGTGGGCAACAACAATGGATACCAAAAAATGATGGAAAAAAGCCATATGAACAGAGGAAGCCATATCAAGAAAGGCAAAAGTACACTTATGAGATGATGTTGGATCAGTCGTGCAAGTTTCACACGCCGAGTCTGAGTAAGCCTGCAAACCACACAACTCAACAACGTACTTGGTTCTAGAAGGGTGACAGAGTAGACTTGCCAATTCAGCAGCTACCACCACCTCCCCCACCACCACTTATAGGGGGAAATGATCAAGTCATTGGTGTTGAGAAGAGGTATGAAAACCAACAGCCGAGATACCGTAATTAAGAAAGAAGAGAAGTTGTGCACCAAGTGCATGATCCAAGGAATGATGGTGATCATGTTGGCCATGGAAGGAGAAACGAATACAAAGATCATCACTAGAGCTATGTCATGTGATGACCCACAAGTATAGGGGGTGTATCGTAGTACTTTCGACAAATAGGAATGTCGATCCCGACGAGGAGCAGAAGGTGTTTACTATTGGTATGGAGCAGGAAATCTCTGTAAATACTTAGGAAAAGGATTTTTAGGGTTTTTATGATAAAGCAAGGAAATAAAGTGAAAGTAAATAAAACAACAAACAGTTGAAGCAAGTGGCCCAATCCTTTCTTAGCAAAGGACAAGCTGGTGGAAATACTAATGAGGACCAAATGTTCTCGAGGACACATGGGAATACTGTCAAGTGCTTTCGTTTCATATAGCTGATTAATCTTCTTTGGTTTTATAATTGTTGTGTGGGTGAACCTGTGCTAATGTACCGACCTTACTTGGACTAATACATACTTGTGATTAAACCACTTGCAAGCATCCTCAACTACAAGAAATAAATTAAGATATAAACCTAACCACAGCCTTAAACTATGAGATCCTACACTCCCTTGTGCAATGGTTTCCTAACGGGGGTTCAGGTTTCTGTCACTCCGGCAACCCCACAATTAGTAGCCAAATACACAATGCATTCCCCTAAGCCCATAAATGGTGAAGTATCATGTAGTCGACGTTCACATGACACCACTAGAAGAATAGCACAACAACTTAAATATTAAACCATTGAATAATACCTCAATACAATTCCACTACTAACAACATGACTTCTCCAATGTCCTCAAGAATTAGACGAACTACTCACGAGACATCATATGGATCAAGATCAGAGATGATATAATGATGGATAACATTCTGAACATAAACAATAATTCAATGGTTCCACTCACAAGCATCAACTACAATAGTAATCAACACCGGGAAAGTTTTCCCTAAGAACTATGCAAGATTCAACACAATTGTTACAGCAGGATGGAGTGGTGATGATGGTGCTGGTGGAGATGATGGTGAGGATGATGATGATCACGATGAAGTCTAGCTTGATGATGGTGTTGATGGCGACGATCTCCCCTCTCCGAGAAGGAAATTCGCTGGCAGAAATCTGTCTGCCGGAGAGCTCTTTCTCTCTCTGTATTTTCCACCCCATAGTGGCGGCGTAATCTTTCTGTGGTTGCTCCCCGTGTATTAGGGTTTCAAGGAGAATATATAGGCGAGAGGGCGGATCCAGAGGTGGTCTAGGGTGGCCACACCCCTGTAGGCGCGCCCTAGGGTGGCCCGCGCCTAGGGGGTGTGGGCCTCCTGTGGCGCAACTCCGCCTCCCCTTCTGGCATCCTTCGTCTTCTAGGAAAATAGGATTTTTTTGTAGTTTTTCTAGTATTTTTCTGATCTTCGCAAAATTGCATCAAAACACCGCTTTTTTCCATCAGAATCCTAACTTTGGCAGTTCATCCTCCAAGAATCATCCAACATGCAAAAACAGATGAAAAGACATAAGTATCACCTCTTAATATAAAATATATCAATGAATAGAGGCAAATTATGATATAGAATGGTGATGCAAATTGGATGTATCAACCCCCCCAAGCTTAGACCTCGCTTGTCCCCAAGCGAAAACTGAGCTCAGTAAACATGTCCACAGTTTTATGGAGTGAAGTGTCGATAAAAAGAATACAGACAAGAAGCATCACACTTACCAATGCACAACTCATAGAATAAAGCAACTCACCATTATATAACTTAGCTTGCAACAAGTATGGAGGCCACAATAGAGATGCATAAAGATAAATCATAATTGGGATTGGCAAACTTTGTTCTTGGTCAGAGAATAGTTGGCAAACAGTTTTTAAGCAAAGCTTTTGTAAAGAAGTTTTATAACAGGAGTACTCTTTGCTCAAACATAAAAGGCTTTTCACAATGATGGCTTTCAAAGTAATACTCATTTAGATAAGAGTCTTGTGCAAACAAGGAAGATAAAGAACATGGTTGAATAAATCATCATATGAATGCTTGAAACACAACAACTCAAATGCTTGCTGGAGATAGAGAGGAATAGGTTTACTAACTCAAATTAGAAGTAGAAGAAATGCCCTTCATAAAGGGAAGCAGGGATTTCAAGTTCATAAAGAGCTTTCAAAATATTATGGTACTTACTAGCTTTGAGCTCTCATTGCCCTTATCATAAGCATCTTGAGGTGATTAAGGTTAAAGTGAACAAATATGGAGTATATGCTTGACGAAATATAAGTTGGCAATCTCATGTCCCTTGAGTGCGAGGGCCGCTCCTCATGATACTCAACTTTAGTTACCGGTAAGTTCTTGTCATAGTAAATACATGCGTATCATAGAGAACCGCCAAAGGGGTACCCCTTGCACATGATACAAGAGCTATCCCATAATCAAAATGACAAGGCAAGCAGACAGTGAGCATCTCAACAATCTTATTATTTGCCATGGGAAAATGGCGCTTTTTTCTCTCTTTCCTCTTTTCAATATGTCTCTTTTTTTATCTTTTTCTCAATCTCTATCTCTTTTTCTTTATAAGAAGAATGCTTCATAGACTGCTCACTATGGTTATGCTGCAAGTTTACGCCATGATTAGGCATGGCTTAGGCTAGCGGCCCATGCATTTCTCTAACACATATACATAACTCCCTGGACTTACAAGCTCCCCTTTTATTTCACACCGACGACATCCGCAAACAAAATAACATGATATCAACTGGGTATGTATTTACAGGTGTTGAAAGTGTTCCCCGTGACAATACGGTTCTGCTAATCCCAACATATAGATGCAAGCATATACAACTTCGATGACACAATGGTTCAAGTTTATTAGGGGAAAGAAAATAAGGTGTGCCATCAAGTTCGTGAGAGCTTAACTAACTAGTTTTCACATAACAAAATAATTTTTAATTCAAAAGAAAGATGAAGCTTGAGGATTTGCTTGGAACAACAATAATGCTAATAGGTAGATATGGTGGACACAAATGGCATGGGTTTTGGTTTAAAGGATTGGATGCATGAGAAGTAATCCCTCTCAGCACAAGTTTTTGGCTAGCAAGGCTGGTTAGCAAGCAAAAGAGTTGAAGGAAACAACCAAACCTACAAGTGATAAAGACAAACATGCAATCTTCCTTGAAGACACAAAAGATCTTAAATAAAGAATACTAAGCTTATGAGCCAATCAAAAAACAAAATAAATGATACAAAATACCTGTAAGCTTTTTCTCTTTTCCTTTCAAACCTCAAAAAGTGTTGCTACTGACCAGAGCTCGGTTTTACAAAACCAATTTAGATATACTTGATGCTCCCAAAGTGATACCAATACCGATCGACAAGATCAATCATATAATAGAGATTGCAAACTAAAATAAGAAGTGCAAAAAGTAAAAGTTGAGACTTCTCATTAATATTACATAAAGGCACTCACACCAAGGGATACATAGATAACCAACTAAAGGAGAGATACTTCCACAATGCAAACCAATCTATAAGATAACTTCTCTACCCAAGATATGAGACTACTAAAAAGGTAAAAGATAAAAGATAATGATGTGATACTGCGGCACTCCCCCAAGCTTGGAACAAGCCAAGGGGATGCCAAACCTGATGACGAATTACTCCTTCTATGGTGGTGGTGTTCTCTTGATAAGCTCTTCAATCAGTTCGCTCAAATCCTTAATCTCGAAGGTTAGAGTACGAATCAACTTCAAATTATGCTCAGTGCAGTTCATGATCATGTCGGACCGAGAATCCCAGTCCTTGTTATTCTTTCCCCACTCTTGCTTCTTAGTGTGTTCCTTCCCTACATGGTTAGAACGAGGCAGATCCCAAACAGAGCAACCTCCCTTGGGGCATATTTTGGTATTGTTGCTCATGTATAAGAGTATGTAAGGGGTTCTTGGTGCATGAAGGAAGTGACCGTGGAGCGAGGATATGTCGTGGAGTTCTCCCTCCCGTAGACATCCTTGCTGTCCTCCTAAGCTTGGTAGGGTTTGCCACCGCTCCAATGCTTGCAACGGTAGCACGGGTGTCCGAATGCTTGTCCTCCTTCACGTCTTCTTCATCCCCAACCAAGATCTCCTCCTCCTTGGGATTTTGAGGATCATATTCCACGGGCTTATTTCCCTTGTCGTTGGTAGAGACCATGGTTCTCTAAACTTGAGAGTATTTCCTGATAGAAACAGATCGAAACGAAAACACAACGAGAACACAATATATGAACCTCGGGGAATCCCGGGGGTTATATATTATGAAGTTTCACTTCTTAAGGAAGGTACTGTGCGAAAGCGAGGCGGAGACGGACTCAAGGGGGCTCACACCCCCTGGTGGCGTGGCCAGCTGCGGCCCGCGCCACTGGTGGGCGTGGCCCACCTGGCCTCCGTTTCCTCCTATGTTTCGTCTCCTAACCTTCCGTATGTAATAAAAACATCAAAAATATAAAAAGATAAGGTTTTCACGAACCTTCTGTTTGCAGCTTTTTTTACCTATTCAAAGACAGACTCTACAGATTCTGGAGTTTGGTTTCTAATAAATTCTTCCGGAGTTACCATTTGAATAATATCAACGTATTCATTGTAAGAATCTCTAGAAATATAATGTTTGAGCCTTTGATAGTGTTGTCCCTCAAGGATGATATTTTAATAGCCCCTGAACGATACACCTCCTCAATAAAAAAAAGGTCCTTCCCATTCTGAGAGTAGTTTCCCTGCAAAAAATCTGAGACGAGACCTATACAAAAGAACTTTCTCACCAACATGGAACTCCCATTTGAGAATTCTCCTATCATGCCATCTTTTTACTTTTCCTTAAAGAGTCTACCATTTCCATAAGCTTCACTTCTCCACTCATCTAAGGTACTCAATTCAAGCAATATTTTCTCACCGGCAAGTTTAAAATCTCTATTCAGTTCTTTCACTACCAAATAATCTTTATGTTCTAATTCTAGAGGCAAGTGACAAGCTTTCCCATAAACCATTTTGTAAGGAGACATTCCCATAGATTTTTATAAGCAGTTCTATAAGCCCATAAAGCGTCATTCAATTGTTTAGCCCAATTTTTCCTAGATCTATTAACAATCTTCTACAAGATAGATTTAATTTCTCTATTAGAAAGTTCTACTTGCCCATTGGTTTGGGGGTGATAAGCTGAAGCAATTGTATGGTTAACATCATATTTAGCAAGATTCTTCCTAAAACCTCCATGAATAAAATGAGAACCTCCATCAGTCATGCGATATCTAGGCACACCAAACCTAGGAAAAATAACATATTTAAGCATTTTTAAAGAGGTCTTACCATCATCGCTGTTTGTAGGTATGGTCTCTACCCACTTTGTAACATAATCAACATCAACAAGAATATGAGTATATCCCTTTGAAGGAGTAAAAGGACCCATAAAGTCAAATCCCCAACAATCAAAAGGTTCAATAACAAGAGAATAATTCATAGGCATTTCATTGTGTCTAGAAATGTTACCAACTTTTTGACATTCGTCACATGATAAAATAAACTTCCTTGCGTCCTTGAAAAGAGTAGGCCAATAGAATCTAGATTGTAATACTTTTTGTGCAGTTCTATCCCCAGCATGATGTCCTCCATAAGCACTGCCATGACATTTTCTCAATATCTCTCGTTGTTCATATTCTGGGACACATCTTCGCATAATACCATCTACTCCTTATTTATATAAATGTGGGTCATCCCAAAAGTAATGCCTTAGATCATAAAAGAATTTCCTTCTTTGCTGAGCTGTAAAGGTTGGAGGCAAATACTTGGAAACAATAAAGTTAGCATAATCAGCATACCAAGGACTCTCATGCGGGCTTACCCTTATTGCAGCCAATTGTTCATTTGGAAAGCTATCAGTAATAAGCATAGGGTCAAAAGAAATGTTTTCCAAACGACATAAATTATCAGCAATAGGATTTTCAGCACCTTTCCTATCTACAATATGCAGATCAAACTCTTGTAAAAGCAACACCCATCTAATAAGCCTAGGCTTACCGTCTTTCTTTGTCATAAGGTACTTAATTACAGCATGATCAGTATGAATAGTAACCTTTGAATCAACAATATAGGGTCTAAACTTATCACATGCAAATATTACAGTCAAGAACTCCTTTTCAGTAGTAGCATAATTATTTTGAGCACCATCTAGAATCTTGCTAGCATAATGAATAACATTCAACTTTTTATCAGCATGTTTCCCAAGAACAGCACCCACAGCAAAATCACTAGCATCACACATAATTTCAAAAGGTAAATTCCAATTAGGTGGTTGAACAATAGGAGCAGTAGTCAAAGCTTTCTTCAAAGTTTCAAAAGCTTCCTTACAATCATCATCAAAAACAAAAGGCACATCTTTTTGAATAATATTAGTAAGGGGCTTTGAAATTTTGGAGAAATCTTTAATAAACCTCCTATAGAAACCAGCATGACCAAGGATACTACGAATACCTTTTATATTCCTAGGGAAAGGCATCTTCTCAATTGCTTCAATTTTGGCTCTCTCTACTTCAATACCTCTTTCAGAAATTTTGTGTCCAAGAACTATCCCTTCATTAACCATGAAGTGGCATTTCTCCCTATGAAGAACAAGGTTAGTTTCTTCACATCTCTGCAAAAATTTATCAAGGTTGTGCAAACAATTATCAATAGAAGTTCCATAGAAGGATAAATCGTCCATGAAAACTTCCACAATTTCTTCACAAAAACCATGAAAGATAGCAGACATACATCTCTGAAAGGTAGCAGGAGCATTACATAAACTAAAAGGCATACTCCTATAAGCATAAGTTCCATAAGGACAAGTGAAGGTAGTTTTCTCTTGGTCTTGTGCTCTCATAGCAATTTGAGAGAACCCAAAATAACCATCAAGAAAACAAAAGTGGGTCTTTTTAGACAACCTTTCTAGCATTTGACCAATAAAGGGCAGAGGATAATGATCTTTCTTAGTAACTTTATTAAACTTTCTAAAATCAATGCACATCCTATACCTACTCTTTGAGGTATAAGCTCATTATTTTAATTAGGCACAACCATGATTCTCCTTTCTTTGGGACACAATGAACAGGGCTAACACATTGACTATCAGCAATAGGGTAAATAATACCAGCATCAAGGAGTTTTAATACCTAATTTCTTACCACATCCTTCATTTAGGATTTAAACGGCGTTGGTGTTCAACAACTGGTTTTGCATCAGGTTCTATATTAGTAGCATGCTGACATATAGTAGGAGAAATCCCTTTTAAATCATCAAGAGTATACCCCATAGCTCCTCGGTGTTTCTTCAATATTTGAAATAATCTTTCCTCTTCCTTCCCTAAGAGTTTAGAACTAGTAATAACAGGATATATTTTCTTATCATCTAGATAAGCATATTTAAGATCATCAGGTACAGGTTTTAATTCGAAAACAGGGTCTCCTTTAGGTGGTAGTGTGGTACCCAGATCTTCCACATGCAGGTTATGCTTAAGTAATTCAGGTTGACGAAGGAAAACCTCGTCAATCTCATTTCTTTCCTTCATGAAAAAATCACTTGCATGATCTTCCATAAACTGCTGCAAAACATTGTTAGGAGCAAGAGAAATAGCAGAAAGTTGTTCAAACCTGAAATCCTCATTAGGCAATTCATTTTCATAAGGAGTTTTAGCAAATTTGGAAAAATTAAACTCATAAGACTCTCCATCAAACTTAGTCAAAACTTTTTCCTTCTTACAATCTATGATAGCCCCACAAGTATTCAAGAAGGGTCTACTAAAGATAATAGGACACGTTTTACTAGCTTTAGAACCAAGTACTAGAAAATCAGTAGGATATTTAATCTTACCACAAAGAACCTCCATATCTCTTACAATGCCAATTGGACAGACTGTCTCTCTATTATCAAGGTGAACAACCACATATATGTCCTCAAGTTCAGAAGGACCAATTTCATGTATAATTTTCCTGTAAATCTCATAAGGAATAGCACTAGAACTAGCACCAATATCACATAAACCATAGTAGCAATGATCACCAGTACTAATAGAAAGCACAGGGACACTAGTTTTCCTAACTTTTCTATGATGAGAGACAATATTAGAAGCGTCTTCACAGAAGATAATGTGCTCATCCTCTATATTTTTAGTGACAAGATCTTTCACAAGGGCTACTACAGGTTCAATGTTTATTTGCTCATCAAGTTCCATAACTTTATTTGCACTTTTGCTAACCAGATTAGCTATGATAAAATGTTCCTTTACCTTAGCAGGAAAAAGGGATTTTCTCAACATAAGGTTCATGCAAAATAGGATCAACAGTACAAACTTCAATACTAGGAGGAACATGGGTAACAATATCTTTATAAGGTGCATGATACCTGTCCCACTCCTTTTTTGGGAAGTTCAATATAAGAGGCAAAGGCCTTAAAACATTTTGCAAGAACTTGAGAATCAAGACCATACTCAGTACTAATATCACGGAAGTCATCAGTTCCCATAAAAGATTTATGCATTCATAATCATAGTTTATAACTGACTTTCTTCCTTTGTCATTCTCCCATGCTTTAGTGTTCTCTTGAATATGGTCTAGGAGATCCCATTTAGCTTCTTCCTTCATACGTGTGAATGATCCATCACAAGAAGCATCTAGTAAATCTTTATCATGAAGAGAAAGCCTAGCATAAAAGTTATTGATAATAATGTTGTTAGGGAGTTCATGAATATGACATTTAAGCATTAGTAACTTCAATCTCCCCCAAGCTTGAGTTGTACTCTCTCCATCACGAGGCCAAAAGTTATATATTAGATTTCTATCCTTATGAATCCTACTGGGAGGATAGAATTTAGAATAAAAGAGAGGTACTATTTCCTCCCATTCCATGGATTGCCCATTCTTCAGCAGCTTATACCATTCTTCATCTCTTCCTTTCAACGATATAGAGTGTAACTTCTTCTTCACCTGTTCAGTTGTGAGACCTGCACACTTAAACAACCCGCATAATTCATTGATAAAAAGAAAATGATCACCAGGATGGACAGTTCCATCCCCTAAATAATAATTATCCATAACACGATCAACAATACTTGTAGGTATCTTAAAAGGATCTATCTCAACAGGCGGTGGTTCATCTACTACCCTAACAGTGGTAGTAGTTTTCCCAAACAGAAAACCAAGTGGGTTAACCATATTGGAAACAAAGTAACAAACAGAAATAAAAAGCAATACTCACAGTAGAAGTTTCGTTTACCAATTCCACTCTTCAATAGCGCTTCACTCCCCGACAAAGGCGCCATAAAATAGTCTTGATGACCCACAAGTATAGGGGGTGCATCATAGTACTTTTGATAAATAGGAGTGTCAATCCCAACGAGGAGCAGAAGCTGTTGACTAGTGGTATGGAGTAGGAAATCTCTATAAATAATTAGCAAACGGATTTTTAGGGGTTTTCTGATAAAGAAAGGAAATAAAGTGCAAGTAAATAAAACATCAAACAATTGCAGCAAGTGGCCCAATCCTTTCTTAGCAAAGGACAAGCCGGTGGAAATACTAATGGGGACCAAATGTTCTCGAGGACACATGGGAATACTGTCAAGTGCTTTCGTTTCATATAGCTGATTAATCTTCTTTGGTTTTATAAGTGTTGTGTGGGTGAACCTGTGCTAATGTACCGACCTTACTTGGACTGATACATACTTGTGATTAAACCCCTTGCAAGCATCCGCAACTACAAGAAAGAAATTAAGATATAAACCTAACCACAGTCTTAAACTCTGAGATCCTACACTCCCTTGTGCAATGGTTTCCTATCGGGGGTTCAGGTTTCTGTCACTCCGACAACCCCACAATTAGTAGCCAAATACACAATGCATTCCCCTAGGCCCATAAATGGTGAAGTATCATGTAATAAATGTTCACATGACACCACTAGAAGAATAGCACCACAACTTAAATATTAAACCAATGAATAATACATCAACACAATTCCACTACTAACAACATGACTTCTCCCATGTCCTCAAGAACTAGACGAACTACTCACGAGACATCATATGTATCAAGATCAGAAATGATATAATGATGGATAACAATCTGAACATAAACAATATTTCAATGGTTCCACTCACAAGCATCAACTACAATAGTAATCAACACCGGGAAAGTTTCACCTAAGAACTATGCAAGATTCAACACAATTGTTACATCGGGATGGAGTGGTGATGATGGTGCTAGTGGAGATGATGGTGTGGATGATGATGATGATCCCGATGAATTCTAGCTTGATGATGGTGTTGATGGCAATGATCTCCCCTCTTCGGGAAGGAATTTCCCGACAGAAATATGTCTGCCAGAGAGCTCTTTCTCTCGGTGTTTTCTGCCCCACAGAGGCGGCAAGATCTTTTTGTGGTCACTCCCCGTGTATTAGGGTTTCGAGGAGAAGATATAGGCGAGAGTACGGAGCCATAGGTGGGCCAGGGTGGCCACACCCCTGTAGGTGTGGGCCCCTAGTGGCCCAACCCCGCCTTCCCTTCTAGCATCCTTCGTCTTCTAGGAAAATAGGATTTTTTATAGTTTTTCTGGTATTTTTCTGATCTTCGAAAAATTGCATCAAAACACCGCCTTTTCCATCAGAATCCTGACTCCGGCAGTTCATCCTCCAAGAATCAACTAACATGCAAAAACAGATGAAAATACATAAGTATCACCTCTTAATATGAAATATATCAATGAATAGAGGCAAATTATGATATAGAATGGTGATGCAAATTGGACGTATCATCGTGTTTGTCACAGATCCAACTGACAAGAAAAGCCAGCAGAGGTGGATGATGGAAGTAAATGCCACAATGTCAGCGATACCAAAATACATGCATTGGTCTGAGCTGGAAATAACGTGGAGCATAAAAGATCACCCCAAGATCATGCCGACACCAGGAGGGTATGCTCTGGTACTAGATCCAACTTTCATGGGCCCAGATATCAATGTGAAGTTCTCCAAGGTACTGAGAGACGATGGCAGTAGCATCAACATCATGTACAAGGATATTATGCTCAAGCTAGGCATCACCATGAACATACTAGAGCCGACTAAGACAACGTTCCATGGTATTGTGCCAGGATTTTCATGTGAGACAATTGGGAAGATCTGGGTTGATGTCTTATTCGGCAACATGGAGAATTGTCGCACTGAAGCCATAGAGTTTGAGGTGGTAGACCTTGTCAGCTCATATCATGCGTTACTTGGCAGACCAGCTATGGCAAAGTTTATGGACACTCCTCACATTTCTTATCTAAATATGAAGCTGCTAGGTCCATGTGGATTTATCACATTTGAGGGTGACTACAAGAGATCTATCGCATGCGCCTCAGCCGGGTCTTCACTGGCCGAGTCACTGGTAATAGCACAGGAAAAGCAGCAAATGATGGAGGTTGCAGTATTGGCTAAGGCGGCGCAGATGTCTATGCTGGCACTCACCAACCCGCACGGCAGTGTGTCCTTCCAAGCTACCAAGGAGACAAAAAAGATATAGATTGATGAGGCTTTCCTGGAGCGCACAGTGACTATTGGCACCAGGTTATCTGACAAATAGGAAAACGATCTCACCAACTTCCTCCGTGAGAATCGGGATATCTTTGCATGGTCCACACAGGATTTGCAGGGAGTTCCGAGGGATTTGGCTGAGCACTCTCTTCATGTAAGACCAGATGCCAAGACGATGAGGCAACCCCTCTGCCGCTTCACCGAAGATAGGAGGAAAGTAATAGCTTCCGAGATAGCCAGGCTCTTGGCTGCCGGATTTATCATGGAAGTACTACATCCAGATTGGTTGTCGAATCTAGTCTTGGTCGAGAAAAAGAAGGATGACCCAAACGTGGCAGTAGTGTGGCACATGTGTATTGATTACACGAACCTTAATAAAGCATGTCCCAAAGATCCATTCCCACTACCACTAATTGATCAGGTCATTAATTCTACTGCCAGGTGTGACACTACAAGGAATCTGCTGATACATGACCCTCCATTTTCGTTACTGAATCATCATTATCTACAATATATGACGATCTTATGACAAAAAACATATCGTCAAAAACTGAGCGTCAGTAATTGCATACAACGACGTTTTTTGTGAAATCGTCATAATTGTCTATGACGATATTATATCATCGTAACCTCTATGACGATCCAATATCGTCACGGGAAGTCTAGCCTAGCCACGTTAGATCCTACGTGGCCAATCCGACATGGAAAAATTATGACGAAACAAAATCGTCGTAATCTAAATTTAGCCCGGTCCAATTTGGTCGCTTAGATGGGTCAAGCCCATTAGTTCTAGCCTTTTTGTCTTGGTTCAGGAATTTCAAAATACATTTCGTTTTGGGCCTTGTCCTATTCACGATCCATTTTTTATTATTTGGGCCTTGGTTTATTTAAAGTCCAATTATTTTTAGGCCTGCCATTAGCCTTTTTAGAATTTACAATCAGATGCTTTGTTACACAATTAGTCACTGGGCTGGACTTTTTAAAACCCAACTTATTTCAAATGATATTCAGGTTGTACATGCAAGTAACGTTTGAAGCCCAGAAATTTCTGGATAAATAACGAATCAATTTTTATTGCCAATACAGACCAGATTTCAAAATGAACAGACCAAAATTACAAATAAACAGACTAGAAATTCAAATGACCAGACCAACACTTGTACATTACATCAAGTCAAAAAATTACTGCATACAATCAACAATGATCCCTTGCCCAGCACCTCCAGGTCGCCAATGATCCCTCGCGGCGCCCAACAACTCACCTAGGTGCCCACCAGCGATCTACAACAGCAACAACAACTAATGAATGATCTGTGATGTGAGAAATCACAAGAGGGAAATAAATCACAGGAGTGCATGGCCTAGAAATATTAAAAAGCACTATACTAGAAATATTCCTTCCTTACATATTTTCTGTGATTATCTCATTACAACAGGAATTCATAATATATTCGCAAATGATATTTCACATACATTTGAAACACATGTACACCAGCAAGGCACAAACCTTGATGCCAATGAGGTAGGGCAGCTCCTTGTTGAGATTGATATTCTCCTGGTTCTCCTTGATCTTGTCCTTAAATTTCTATAGCTCAAGTGTGTTCTGCTATAGCTCGACCTAAACCAACCACAAGCAAACCCAGATCAGACAACCAACAGCAAGCGTAGATCATCCAATAGCCATTTAACTCCAAGTAAATAACAACATGATCAAACAGTCAAAACACAAACTATAATAGGTCAATATAATGAGTTCACGACAAGTAGAACATAAGGTGCAAAAGCAATAGCCATTGCATACAGCAAGAACATTGCGTGGCAAAAATAAGATATGACAGAATTACTATACATTATCTCTTATACTACTACACCATTTGATCTCATGGCAAGGATCAACAAGACTAACAGACTAAATATACCAATATCATGGCATAGAAGCAAGCAAATAGTTTAAGTACCAAAAGCCGCATGAAAGAAAAATAAAAGTATTCAATCAAGAGACTATAAAGCTGCAAGAACCACATGAACATCGAGCACAGGCTATCGACATCGCTGATGTCCTTTAGGTCGTCACCTATACCACCACAAACCTTGCTCTTCTTACCTAATATAGTACCAAGTTAGAAATAATGATATAGACAAACCCCTGCATACCATAGTAATACACTTGTAAGAAGACAGTAGCAGATCATGTACTAATTTGGGAAATGCATGGCTTGGATTATATTAGATATGAATCATCAAGAAAATATACATCCATCCATTTATAAACTCAGGGATGGTAAGAAAATATACATCCATCCATTTATACAAGTACACAACCTGACTACACAATCAGATGCTAGACTATCAAAAGATACAACAAATGTGCCTTTAGTGTATAGTAAACCAATGTTTGGAGCATATCATTTTTTTGAGATAGGAGTAATCTGGACAAAGCAAGATCAATTTGTAGATGACTAGTGTTTATGGAACAACTGTACACTAACGATTCAACTAGTGCAGATATATGACAGTAGTTCTTATCACCATTTAATGACATGCATCTAGAAGCACACAACAGATCCTGAGCAGGAACATAAATGAGCAGGTCTTGATCCATTAAAGGGAATATTCTACATATCATGTAGAATATTCCAGCACAATTATGTCCGCATCATAATTGTAGAATACAATTTCCAGCACGAATGATAAAAGAGTTCTAGAGACGTGTATCTCATACCGTATTGTTTGGTGTAGCAATTTTAGTGCCCTACTTACAGAGACATAAAAATTCAGGAGTGGTTCTACCGCCATCTCAGGAAGGTGACATAACAGAACAAAATGATGGCGGTAAGGCGGAAATAATCTCATGACCTCCTAGAAATATAAAGCATACATCTATCACAGACTCGAACATATCTCTAATTCTCCATAGCATATAAGGATAAGAGGCTCGTTCTATCCTCTCCAATAGACAGACATCACATCTCCAACAAGTTCTCTCTATCTAAACGACTGATGCAAGCTGGACTTCGATCACCAGTGCAAAGGGATTCTACCCCCTTCAATCACTCATCAGATTGACATTCATGAAAAGTTCTGCTAGCAGCAAAGCCAGTACAGACTACAGAGTGTATGTACCTCAGAGATTTTGGTGACGCGAGAGAGCACGCACGGTGGAGGTAGGTGAGCGCCTGGTCCGGGTCCTTGCTGCTGGCCACCTGGAGCGTCGTCTAGGTCCTCATCGCGCTCATGGTCAAAGAGGCGGGGACTGATCCTAGGGATCCGCTCCTTTGTGGCGTCGTCGGCATCTGAGGGCGCCATTCCGGCGGACGGGTCTTGAAGATGTTGTCGAGGGCGAGGTGGATGGTGTATCCATGGCAGGGGAGGCGGTCGACGACGGCGAGGCCCAGGAAGGAGATCCTTCCTATGAAGCAGACGGCAGGCCTCGGCCGCGACCTCCTCCGCGTCGGCCACGCTCTTGGCCACCGCTGCCGTGCCCCCATCCGAGATACACCACGCTCCTGTCCTGAGGCCTAGCAGCAGCACGCCCCACATCTCCTCCACATCCACCTCCACATCCACCTCCACCTCCATACTCTGCAGTACCCTCATGGCTGGTTTCCCGCCGCCAGTGTATGCATTCTCTCTTAGAGGAGATTACAGCAGGGGGAGATCGGCGGCGCACAGACGGGGACAGGGGAAAGGGGTGGCGCGAGGGGGAATGATCGTGGGTTACGGTGAGGAGCACCTGTCGAGCGAGAGAGGGAGAGAGGAAGAAGTGGCGGCGGGGTCTGCAGGGAGGAGCGAGGGGATTAGGGTTTGGGGGTCAGTCCCTCTCGACCGTGTTCTTTATGTGCCTGATATCACGAAATTAGCCCTGTTCAATTCTGTGGTGAAGTACATGAAACCCTAGGGCATTTATGTCATTTCGCGTACAGAGACAGGGGGACAAGGAGGCGTCAGATGAAATTTGGGGCGTTAGATGGAGAGCATGTAAACGGCTGAGATCAGCTTCGGAGGGTAATCCGTGGGTCCTGTGGTTCTCTACTCTGATTGGCTAGCACTATTTTTCTATTTTTCGAGTGCCAAAAAGGGTGTTTTGTGAAGCAACCACCAAATAAAAGTTTCAAAATGGTATCAACATATTTTTATAAAATACTAGACCACCTTACATAGATAATATCCCACCCGGGGCATCTCAAACCTATCCTTACACCCCTGGCGAAAAAGACAAATTCCTGCCGAATCGGCAGGAAGTGGGTCCGGTTTGAACTACAGGTATATGATCTGATGCTCATAATTTTGGAAAAAATCATCATTAGACTCACAATATGATGTTTCATCAGAGATCCAATGCAATTTTAGCGAGGCTCATCCCCTAGTTAAGAACCTTCATGTCCGCCGTTTTGACCATAGTTTGAAACGGGTATAAAAAATTCAAAAATGGTCCGATCAACTCAAATCCTTCGCGTGGTGTCTTATTATGTGACATACTTGCAAATAAAAATACCAAACCTGGTATATTGCAAGTGTCTCAAAAAAACCTTCTCATAAATGACCTATCATGTTCGAGGTTTCATGGTTTTCGGGCCAAACGACCAATGTTATGCCTAGAATCGTGGCATAGTTTGTGATAATGTGCCCATATTGTGTACACATATGTATCATGGGATGGCGAACAATGTCGCAGGAGAAAGTTTTCGTTTTTGACGCACGGAAAATCCATTTTCCATTTTCCAAGCGCAAAAAACGGGGCGTTTTGTGAAGCAACCACCAAATGACAGTTTTAGAATGGTACCACCACATTTTGTAAAAATATTAGACCACCTTACATATACAATGTCCCAACCGGGGTATCTCAAACCTTTCCGTCCACCCCTAGCGAAAAAGACAAATTCCTGCCGAATCGGTAGGAAGTGGGTCCGGTTTGAACTACATGTACACGATACGATGCTCATGATTTTTGGCAAAAATCATTTTTAGACTAACAATATGATGTTTCATCAGAGATCCAATGCAAGTTTAGCGAGGCTCAGTCCCTAGCTAAGAACCTTCGTGCCTGCCGTTTTGACCATAGTTTGGAACGGGCATAAAAAATTCAAAAACGGTCCTATGAATGCAAATCCTTCGCGTGGTGTCTTATTATATGACATAGTTGCAAGGAAAAATACCAAACTTGGTATATTGCAAGCGTCTCAAAAAAACCTTCTCATAAATGACCTATCAAGTTCAAGGTTTCATGGTTTTCGGGCCAAACGACAAATGTTATGCCTAGAATCGCAGCATAGTTTGTGATAATGTGCCCATATTGTGCACACAAATGTATCATTGGATGGCGAACAATGTCGCAGGAGAAAGTTTTCCTTTTTGACGCACAGAAAATCCATTTTCCATTTTCCGAGCGCAAAAAATGGGGCGTTTTGTGAAGCAACCACCAAATGACAGTTTTAGAATGATACCACCATATTTTGTAAAAATATTAGACCACCTTACATAGACAATGTCCCAACCGGGGTATCTCAAACCTTTCTGTCCACCCCTGGCGAAAAAGACAAATTCCTGCCGAATAAGTAGGAAGTGGGTCCGGTTTGAACTACAGGTACACGATCCGATGTTCATGATTTTTGGAAAAAATCATTTTTAGACTCACAATATGATGTTTCATCAGAGATCCAATGCAAGTTTAGCGAGGCTCAGTCCCTAGCTAAGAACCTCCGTGCCCACCGTTTTGACCATAGTTTGAAACGGGCATAAAAAATTCAAAACGGTCCGATCAACTCAAACCCTTCACGTGGTGTCTTATTATGTGACATAGTTGCAAATAAAAATACCAAACTTGGTATATTGCAAGTGTCTCAAAAAAACCTTCTCATAAATGACCTATCATGTTCGAGGTTTCATGGTTTTCGGGCCAAACGACCAATGTTATGCCTAGAATCGCGGCATAGTTTGTGATAATGTGCCCATATTGTGCACACATATGTATCATGGGATGGCGAACAATGTCGCAGGAGAAAGTTTTCCTTTTCGACGCACGGAAAATCCATTTTCTATTTTCTGAGCATAAAAAATGGTGCGTTTTGTGAAGCAACCACCAAATGACAGTTTTAGAATGGTACCACCACATTTTGTAAAAATATTAGACCACCTTAATTGGACAATGTCCCAACCGGGGTATCTCAAACCTTTCCGTCCACCCCTGGCGAAAGAGACAAATTCCTGCCGAATCGGTAGGAAGTGGGTCCGGTTTGAACTACAGGTACACGATCCGATGCTCATGATTTTTGGCAAAAATCATTTTTAGACTCACAATATGATGTTTCATCAATGATCCAATGCAAGTTTAGCGAGGCTCAGTCCCTAGCTAAGAACCTTCGTGCCCGCCGTTTTGACCATAGTTTGAAACGAGCATAAAAAATTCAAAACTGGTCCGATCAACTCAAATCCTTCGCGTGGTGTCTTATTATGTGACATAGTTGCAAATAAAAATACCAAACTTGGTATATTGCAAGCGTCTCAAAAAAACCTTCTCATAAATGACCTATCATGTTCGAGGTTTCATGGTTTTTGGGCCAAACGACCAATGTTATGCCTAGAATCGTGGCATAATTTGTGATAATATGCCCATATTGTGCACACATATGTATCATGGGATGGCGAACAATGTCGCAGGAGAAAGTTTTCCTTTTCGACGCACGGAAAATCCATTTTTCATTTTCCGAGCGCAAAAAATGGGGCGTTTTATGAAGCAACCACCAAATGACAGTTTTAGAATGGTACCACCACCTTTTGTAAAAATATTAGACCACCTTACATAGACAATGTCCCAACCGGGGTGTCTCAAACCTTTCCGTCCACCCCTGGCGAAAAAGACAAATTCCTGCCGAATCGGTAGGAAGTGGGTCTGGTTTGAACTACAGGTACATGATCCGATGCTCATGATTTTTGGAAAAAATCATTTTTAGACTCACAATATGATGTTTCATCAGAGATCCAATGCAAGTTTAGCGAGGCTCAGTCCCTAGCTAAGAACCTCCATGCTCGCCGTTTTGACCATAGTTTGAAACGGGCATAAAAAATTCAAAAACGGTCCCTACTATGGACTAATGTGGGATTAGTATATCCACTATTTTTAAATAATAAAAGTATTGCTAATTAGCACCCTAAAATTATCTACTTAATTATCTAATATTTTAGAGAAAAAAACGGTTCATTTGAACTTCTTATAAAAACTATACAAAAGAAAATAAGAAAAAAAACTTTCTAACTGGACTAGCGAACATACCACGCTCAGGGTCTAAGCCGGCCCAAGAGTACATGGCATCCCGCGTTCCTTCGTAGGCTGCAAAAATCCTTAAGGAAAAAATATGGATAATAGGAGGAAGTTGTGTTCCGGCGAGGCCCAGGCCCAACAGACGAATGTTGTGTTGATAAGTTGCGGGCACGGTATTATAACACAAGCAATGCTCTAGCGGTGGTTGGCTTCTCTAGAGGTTCAGCGGGGAGTCGCGGGTTTATTTTTGTCCCTTATTTCCTATATAACATCGCTGTGTCAATTTAACACATGGACATACATATATAAAAAAGTTACACATAGACATGACACGTAAGAATAATTTCTGATGTGGTTGTCTTGTCATTTTCATGTATTATATTTTAGACATTATGACGATTTATTCTGATGTGGTTGTCTAGTCATTTTCATGTATTATATTTTAGACATTATGACGATTTAAATTTGTCTTAGTCGGTTACAAAATAAGGATCTAATCTGTATCGTGTAGATTATGACGATTTCATATGATAAAACTACGACGATTTTGACAAAAACATCGTAATTTTATGAGATTTTGATCTATCCAAACAGTCTATGACCATCTTGTACGAATCGTCATAGATCTATGACGAATTCATTTCCTGTCACTATGAAAAGATCACAAGTTAACAAATTTCTTGTAGTGTGAGTTATTGTCATTCATAGATGCGTATTCTGGTTTCCACCAGATACCACTGAATCCGAGCGATCAAATAAAGACAGCTTTTATCACCCAGTATGGGGCTTATTGCTATTGTACTATGCCATTTGGATTAATAAACGCAGGTGCAACATATCAAAGATGCATGAAAAAATGCTTGCAAGATCAGCTTGACAAAAACGTTCAAGTATATGTCGATGATGTGGTAATAAAAACCAAACAAATTCACACTCTAATCGAGGACTTGCTTTAAAAATTCGCAAACTTAAGAAGATTCCGGATGAAAATTAACACAAAAAATGCACCTTTGGTGTCTCGTCTAGAAACTTACTCGGATTCCTTGTATCCAGCCGAGGAATTGAGGCTAACCCGACAAAGATCAGGGCCATCAAAAGAATAAAATTTCCTAAGACCCTGAATGATGTCTAGAAGTTCACAGGGTGCCTGGCCTCATTGAGCAGGTTTGTAAGTCGCCTAGGAGAAAAAGCCTTACCATTATATCAACTAATGAAAAAATCAGATAAATTCACATGGACACAGAAAGCTGATAGCGCTTTCCATGAGTTCAAAAAGATGTTGGCAACAACAATAATACTAACCTCACCACTATCCAAAGAGCCAATGCTTCTCTATGTCGCAGCAACCAATCGAGTTGTTAGTGCGGTGATAGTGGTAGAATATGAAGAGGAGGGCAAATCAGTTCAAAGACCAGTTTATTATCTGAGCGAAGTGCCCTCCACATCGAAACAAAATTACTCCCACTATAAGAAAATGACATACAGGTGTATATGGCATCAAAGAAGCTAAAGCACTATTTTCAGGAACACCCAATCCGGGTAATATGCGAGGCATCTATCTCAGACATATTGGGTAGTCAAGATGCCAGCGGCCGAGTGGCAAAATGGGCCATAGAGCTAGCACCATATACTCCACAATACGATAGGCGAGATGCAATTAAATCTCAAGTCATGGTAGATTTTTTCGTGGATTGGATGGAGATGCAGTACGAGCCGCCATTGCCAGACCCGAATTACTGGAAAATGCACTTTGACGGGTCCAAGACAAAAATGGGTCTAGGTGCAGGGATAATTCTTACTTCAGAAAAGAAGGATCAGCTCGAATATGTGTTGCAAATCCACTTCGCTTCATGCAACAATGATGCCGAGTATGAAGCACTTGTCCATGGGATAGAAGTGGCTAAAGAGATTGGCATCAAGAGGATCAGGTCCTTTGGCGACTCAGACTTGGTTATCTGGGCACTGGGATGCACAAGACGCAAATATGGCACTGTATCATTTCCATGTGCAGCAGATTTAGGGATACTTTGATGGATGTGAATTTCATCATATACCCAGAGCAGAAAATGAGGTAGCTGATGTGTTATCCAAGTTAGCCTCATATGGGCAAGAAATCCCACCAGGAATAGAATTGGAACATCTCAGAAAGCCATCAATCAAGCCATCACCCGAATTCGAGTCAATCTTCATCCCGGCAAGCCAGGACTCGGATGCTATACCAATGGGCATTGACGCAGGAACATGTTCGAGTAACCCGGGGACTATTCCACCTAACCCGGGGACTGCTGAATCACACTCGAGGACTCCTCAGGTTATGTCGGTAGAAACTATGTCGGCTGAGCCAATGGAAATTGATGGAGAAACAGATCCAATGCCAGTGATACCAATCTAGGCACAACCGATATTCAATTATTTAAAGGCTGGAACTTTGCCTGATGATGAGATATTGGAAAGACAAACAGAAAGAAAAGAAAAGCATACACCATAATTAACAAGGAGTTCTACAAGAGGAGTGTGACAAGTGTATTACAACGTTGTATTAGCTCAGAACAAGGCCAAGAGATACTGTTGGATATTCACCAAGGGGAATGTGGGCATCATGCCTCGTCAAGAGCATTGGTATCCAAGGCATTCCAACATGGATTCTATTGTCCAAGTGCACTGGTGGAAACACAAGACCAAGTGAGAAAATGCAACGGGTGCCAACGGTACGCAGTAAAATCACATTTTCCTGCATCAGAGCTAAAGACTATACCAATCACATGGCCATTTGCGGTATGGTGCCTGGATATGGTAGGGACATTCAAACCATCACGTGGCGGCATGACCCACATATTAGTGATGGTCGACAAGTTCACAAAATGGATAAAGGTGAAGCCCATCAAAAAGCTTGATGGAAAAATAACTATCACATTCCTAAAGGATATAATCTTAAGATATGGTCATCCACATAGTGTAATCACAGACAATGGCACAAACTTTGCCGAAGGGGCTTTTGCTCGATTCCGCAGGGGAAATCGAATAAGACTCAACATAGCATCAGTAGCTCACCCAAAATCTAATGGACAAGTTGAATGATCTAATGGCTTAGTTCTATTCGGGATAAAACCTCGATTAATGGAACCACTCCAGAGATCACCTGGTTGTTGGATAGAGGAATTACCCTCAGTGCTATGGAGCTTAAGAATAACTCCAAATCGTTCAACAGGCTATACGACGTTCTTCCTTGTGTATGGGGCAGAAGCAGTCTTGCCTGCCGACATAGAACATGACTCGCCAAGAGTAATGCAATGCTCGGAGGCCGAGGTAAAAGAGGCTCGAGAAGATGGAGTTGATTTACTCGAAGAAGCGCGAGAACTGGCACTGTCCAAATCTTCCATATACCAATAAAACCTCTGACGCTATCATAGCCGGAAAGTTCAACCTCGTGTTTCCGACAAGGGGATTTGGTGCTCAGACTAGTGCAACACACAGCTAGGATGCACAAGTTATCACCCCCATGGGAGGGGCCTTTCATTGTGAGCAACGCATTGCACAATGATTCATATTATCTAATAGATGCTCGTGAGACACAAAAGAACAAGGCAGACAGGTCGGGTGATGAAAGCAAAAGGCCATGGAATGTGGCATTTCCTCGTCATTTCTATACCTAGGGAAAGCAATGTATGTATCTCTCAAACTCTCATATGTTGGACGCTTATGCCGGCTATGTGCTAATAATAAAATGGTATGACTCGAAAAACTGACTCGGGGACTCCCCCTCATGTTTACTTTTACTTGTTTTATGTTGGCTGGCATTATCGCCTAAACTTATCTCGGATTAGTAATGTATACACGTATGAGGTCAACTCTTCGACTATGATGTTGTCTGAAAACACGGCTTCATGACAAGCAAGAGAAAAAGGCCAAGGACGAGTAAACATGAACAACGAATAATCAAAGGTGAGTCGACCCTATGTATATTTATAACTAACCCATTGCACGATATGTCGGCCTATATGTCGAATGACCCTAGGTCAGGTTGCCTAGTTTCATACCCGCTAACTTAATCCTTAGAAATTTCAGACTCTAATGTCGCACGCCAAAAAAGGTAGACAAGAGCCAAATTCAAGGATAAGGAATACATCAAATGAAACTCGGGGACTTTCCCCTGAGTGATTCACTTTTAAGCCAGAATAAAAGTTAATCCTTCACTAAGGCGCATACCCAAAAGAACTGCAGTATTTCTTACATCTGCACTCGGCATACCGGGGATCTCATGAAATTCAAGTGTTTTTTAACCAGCCTAAGAGGCAACTGGACTCGAAGGAGCATCGGTAGACTTGGATCTTGGTGCATCATCGGCTTCTACCGAGTCATGGATGTCAGCTGAGGCCGCCACGTCTGACTCGGTGGCCTCGCTATCAGCGGCATCGTCCTGAGCAGTCTTGGCAGCAGGCTCGGCGACATCAAGAAAACTTGGCCCGTCGCACCAAGGATGGACCAGAGCGTATTCCACCATTGCATATGCTCACTCCTGGTGCCTTTTGATGAGCTCCAGATCATGGTTCCACTTGCCTTCGTCCCTCATATGCTGAAGAACATCAAGATTGATATCTTCATACCAAGAGAGCATGAAGGACAAGGCCTTATCTGCAATAGCACAGCCAGCTGACTCGTGCCATGCATAAAGCCTTTCCTCAGCGATTAAGAGCTCGGCCACCAGGGGTTCAACGAGTGCAGGTGAATCTTCATCTAGCCAGAGTGTCCTGAATGCATGGATTTCTGACTTAAGTAAGTCGACACCACATGACTTCAAAGTAGTCACGCACTCTATGAGGGTAGCCAGATGCTCGCCAATGGTGACCTCGCCATCTGCCGGGTCGCCAGACTCGGACTGCACTTTCTTCATGTCTCTCAAGGAGAACATATTGGCCTCAGGAAAGTTCTCTGCAAGAAGAAAGGGGATCATAAAAAACAGCAAAATAGAGATAAAAAGTAAGAACAAGAGCACAACAAAAAGGGTAAGAACTCACTACCGATGAAAGAGTTAATCATGCCAATCTTGGTCCGCCAAATCTTCGCCTTAGCTTGAAGGGCATCTAAGTCTTGGTGAACCGAGTCCATCGCTGATTTGGCCTACTTGAGCAACTGATTCGTCTTCTCAGCTCTAGCAGCATATTGTCCATCTTTCTCGGCAAGCTCTTGGCGTAGACCATCCACCTCGGACTTGTGCTTCTGCTCCATATCCGCCATCTGCTGTTTGAGCTGAGTCACCTCGTCTCACTCCTTCTGGAGCTCGACCTGGTGCTAACCTGCTTATTCAGAAAGTACGTTTCGTCAATACTGGCAAAAGTATATCGGCTTAGCCGAGCTAAAAACGGATGAATAAGGAAACAATAATGCCGAGCAGCTACAAAATTCCTAAGGAAAAGAGCGTTACTTTCAGCCTCAGTGATTTGCTTGTGCAGCGTATCAATGGTGGATTAGGCAGAAGCTGTGGAAAGAGTAACAAGAGGAAGTCAAGATAAAAAGACAAAGATGACCGATAGGAGAGAGGCCGAGTAAATATTTACCTCGGCCTTAAGTCTCGGCCTTCAAGTCCAGATGAGCAACTTAGAGCTTCTAATATTTCAATATCAGGGCCTGATGAATTTTGGCGCGCTCTTTATGCGTAAGCTGCAAAAAAGAGGAATAAACATAAAAGGATCAGTAGATTGAAAAATTCAGTCCCGACAGAAAAACAAAAGGGAGGTATAATTCGGCTATGAGCTTACAGCCGAGTAACTACGTCACTCGGCAGTAACCTCGGGGGCTAGGGATCAGAATTCAGACACAATGTCTTGGCAAAAAACAGAAAAGTACATGCCTTAGTTTTGAGCTTATAGCCGAGTAACCGCGTTAATCGATAGTAACCTCGGGGGCTAGGGATCGAATTTTCGGCATAAGATCTTAAAAGAGGAAAAGACGTGTTTTAGCTAAGAGCTTACAGCCGAGTAAGTCCCTTACTCGGCAGCAACCTCGGGGACTAGGGAATATGTATGGATATGAAAATACTCAGAACACAAAAGAGTAATGTAATCGCGTACCTCATTCACTCGATCCGCTTGGTCCATAAGCGCAATGGCTTGCTGAGTCATCTCGGACACTGTCTTGGGGCCTAGCTGCAACTGCTGACCAGAACCCGAGCTTGCCTCTTGATCGCTTGCAGCGTTCCAATCCAAAGTAAAGCGCTCAACGGAGCCAAGGCTCTGCCCACTAAGCATCCGAGTAAGGACTTGCCCCCTTTTCAAGGTAGCTCCCACTCTGGCACAGGTGGCAGCAGTGCTAGCGTGCAAAGTGTTAGCCCTAGAAACACTGCCAGATCCGGCAGTAGCAGATTCACCTAACTGACCCGCCGAAGCAGGTGTCTTTGTTATTGAAGTTGGCTTAATATGCGGAGCGGATCTAGGAGCAAAGACCAAAGTCTGTTGCATGGGACCTAACGTCTTGACAGGTGCGGTCTGGGTCTGGCCTTGCGAAGCATGTCGGGTCTGGCTTTTGGTTGCAGGGGATGAAGGAGAAGATCTTATACTGGGTTGTTGAGACAATGGAGCCGAGTGAGAAGGTTCAGTAGTAGGCTGGGGAGCAGAAGCTGACTTCTCTGGTTGATCACTAACTGGGGGAGATGCTGTAGGCACGTTCTGGGTGGACTCGACGCCGATGCTGCTGGCGTCGGGTCCCAAGTTCGGGTTAACTGTCGTGGGAATGGCTACGGCAGACGCTGCTATCGGCAGCGAGTAGTAGAACGAGGGGCAAGGGTGGCCAGCCATCTGCGGTGTGAGATGAGGGCGGAGAAAGAAGGGTTTACCCAGGTTCGCCCCCCGGAGGGTAAAGACCTACTCCTGCTAGATTGTATTATGGAGAGAGTACAAGGGCGATCTCGACGACTAGGCGGCGAGTCGCTAGGGTGTATGATGGAACGTGTCTTCTATGCGTACCCTAGTGTCATGGTATTTCCGACGAGTACGCCATGGAGGGGTCCTCACAGTGCGTGTTTAGAGACATGGGGTAAGGCGGACGGTTGACGGGTACGAGGTAAAACAACTTACCCAGGTTCAGATCCCACAACGGCGATGGAATACTACTCCTGCTATAAATCAATATAAGGGCAATACGCCGAGTTACAGAGATAGGTTCCCTGTGCGAGGTTGTCTGATGTTGTATGAGATTGTGCCCTAAAGGCTCCCATAGGCCCGACTTATATAGTCGCCAGGTCCTAGGGTTACAGGGAAAAGTCCTAGCCGGACAGGTTGCAGACTCCTACACCATCTATTACTAATCTTGTGTATCTTGCACTCCAAGGCTCCGGGTACGCTGGTGACTCCACCGTAGCCTTCCTTTATCCGGCATGGGCCTCCCTTCTGGATCCACCTAACTGGGCCGCCCAGCAGGCCATAGGCAATGCTACCGACTATGGGCCACCCAGGTTAGTCGGATAAGAGACATGCTATTAGGATACCCATATAGCATATCCCCAACAGTAGCCCCCGGAGAATTCCGAGATCTTGCGCCGTCTTGCCTCTTCACGTTGAATGCTCCGTCTAGATGGATGTCGGCAAATAGTCAAGCAATATCTTGTAGTCCTCCCAAAGAACCCTGCAAGATTTTCTCCGTCTTCGAATGGTAAGCCGGAGAAATGCTGAATCTTCCATCGTACTCTTCCGTAGTTGGTTTATATCCGTCCATGCCGGAATCTTCGATGTGACGGCTCATCTACCCGTGTCAGCTAGGACGACGTAGACTTAGGACAGCGACGCCTCGTAACTCACACATGCAGAGATCGTAATCATATCCGATTTTCCCGCGCGAGTGATACGAACCGTTGGCGGCGACGGTTGGAGACATGGCGAAATTACCGCACACGTTCACGAACACGTCGTCTACGTGGCAACCGTCCGATCAGCTGCACGAATCTTGACGCAGAGCATGATAAATAGTAACCGTGGGACACTTGCCACTTTTTACCTCATTCTCTCGCGTCATCGTCTTCTTCCTCCAGCCGCACGCCACCTCGAGCTCTCCGCGAGAAACCTCGAAAACCCTAGTCTCCCTCTGCCTCAGTCGCATCCTTCCAGCACCCCATGGCCAGCAGCAGCTCCTCCCCATCGATGGCGGCGTCGAGCGAAGCCACGGCGAAGCCAGCGAGCTCCGTCGTCGTGCCCCCAGAGGGCATGGTCATCCCCGCATCGGCGGTGATTGAAACCACCGACGGTGACCATAATTTGGCGGCGCTAGAGCCTGTGGAAGAAGAGCCAGACTCACACAAGGGCGACTGGCGTGGCTCGGACATCACCGACCGCGACATCCAAGAGATGGTCGCCGAAGGCTACCTTCCCGCGACGGAGGGGCTCGCCTGGCGGGCGGTGCCGACCGGCGAGGTGACACCTTCTCCCCAAGTCGGAGAAAAGGTGTACCTCAAGGCTCAGCTGGTACGCGGCGTTTCTTTGCCCATCTCCCACTTCTTTCTCTCCGTCTTGAACCACTACAAGGTCCAACCCCATAACCTCTCCCCCAATAGCATCTTAGTGCTTAGCAACTTCGCGGCACTTTGTGAGGGTTACCTAGGGATTAGGCCTAGGTTAGACTTGTTCGTGTACTTCTTCACCGTCAAACGTGAAGCCGGACATAGTAGGGAGGATCTTAGGAACCGAGGCACCATAAGCTTCAAGATCCGACCTGGCCGGCGGTTCCCCGACATCGTCGGTCACGAGTCCTGCAAGAACTGGCAGCGGACGTACTTCTACGGCCCCGACATTCCTTTGGCGGGCCGAGAAGTAACGTACCCGGACTTCGCGGATGGAGCCGCCGCTGAAGTTTCCACATGGAGATCCCATGCCTCCCTTCCCTCCGACCTCGACGCTTCTCACGCAATAAGGCGGATCGAATGGTTCGTAGAGACGGGTTTGACCAGCTTGGACCTGGCCATGTGCTGGTTCATCAGGCGAATCCAGCCTCTGCAGCACCACGCGAAGTTCATGCACGAGTATACCAGTTATCGAAGGGATACCCTCCGGATCTCCGTGGATAACTTCTCGAGCGACTCCGTCAAGCTCCGCCTGAAGGACATCGTCAAGGTGAAGGATAAGAAGCGTGGCTTCACCATCACCTACGACATGTACGTAGACGGCAAGTGCCCAAAGGTAGATATGTATTTTCTGTGTATGACATATAATCCAATTTCTCCGTCTTTCCATTACCACCCCATGTAACACGGTGATTTCTAACTTAACAGCTTAGCGATCTAGATGAAGACAACCTGACTGCCCAAATCTTCGATCCAAAGATGAAGGAAGTCACGGTCGTGTCCAACGATGATGTACCGTTGGCGCGAAAGAGGAAGAGCTCCACCTCTGACGCTGCCGACGGAGGCAAGAAGAAGAATACGGAGGGTGGAGCCTCCAAGAAGACTACCGCCGCCCTGGAGGCGGAAAAGAGAAAAGCCACCGGGATTTTTGCCAAAGCACCCCCCTAGTGTAAGCTTCTCATTCTCCGACATTGTCTTATTTATCTGTCTTGTTCCTGTACTTATGCACTTTGCACGTTTCAGGAAGAAAGCCACAACCAGCCTCAAGAAGACCTCCAAGACTTTGGGGGCTTCTAGAAATATAAAAGATATGCTGCATCGCGACTCCTCCCCTGTCATCGCCCCTGCTACTCCTGTCGTCAAGCCTTCCTCTGCCCCGACAAGCTCTCAAGATCAGGAGGCACCAGGCCCTTCCGCCATGGAAGTGGATTCTAGCGCTTCTACCGAACTTGCTGTTGTCGGCGAGCATACGACGCAGGAGAGCGCTGCTCTTCAAATGGCTGAAGCTCTGTCTAAGGATGCCATCGGTAGCGGCAAGACGGAAGTGGGAGCTGGTACCTCTGCCGAAGGCGGCGCCTCTGCTCCCTAGAAACCCTTTGAGTTCCCGAAGATAGTTTACCCGGCGCTCCTGCCGAGTAACACAACTATGGTTCCTAGAGGAGTGCCGTGATCTCCGACGTGCGGTATTGAGGAGCTGCTTCGACAAGCAGATATCTTGTGAGGAAATAGCATTTCCTTTGGCAAGCTGCTGGCAGAGAGTGCTACAAACCTCAATATTATTGCACTTGTAAGTTTTACTTTGCCTTTTGCATTTCATTATGAGTATCCCACTGTAGCCCCCGAGGATGTAGACGGAAAGCCATAGGTTTTGCATCTATATGCTCTAAGAGTGACTAAGTTAGAAAAAACTCTCACTGTAGCCCCCAAGCTTTAGATGGAAGAAACTATTCCGACTAGATGCTGTAAGAGTAGCATACGCAATGTTTATATTTTTCAATACTATAGCCCCCAAGCCTCTAGTTGTAACTGAATTAGTTCCGACTAGATGCTTAAAGAAAAGCTAAGCATTTTTCCGAGTTAAAACTTTATACTGTAGCCCCCAAGCCTCTAATCGAGAACTGAAGTAGCTCCGACTAGATGCTTTAAAGAAAAGCTAAGCATATTGCTAAGTCGAAAACTTTCACTGTAGCCCCCGAGCGCCTAGATGGAAAATTTCCGACTAGGTGCTCCAAGCGGACTAAACAATAGTTCTAACTTTTTCCTTTGTTTCACATAACGAGAATGCTCGACGGGGCATGGCCAACGACAAGTACCAGAAGATGCACGCAGATCTTGAAGCCGAAAAGGGTAAAATTGCCATCTTGAAGGAACAGATCATCAAAAAACAAGAGTCTGTTTTCTTTTTTGCGCATTCCGTCTTGGTTTTATGCCTTCGTTCTTCGACTACTCACTGTGTATTTTGTTTTCTCCGACTTGCAGAGCATGTCGCCGAGGCCAAGGATATTGTCGAGCAGTCCAAGCACATTCAGTAGCTAGACAGTGAGAACAAAATCCTTAAGAAGGAGAGGGAAGAGATGCTGAAGATGCACGAGGATTCCATGAAAGCCCTGCAGGATTCCGCCTCCGCAGAGATCAATCACTTGAAGGAGGAGCTTGCGATCTTAAAAGATCAGAAGCAAGCTGCTGATGAGAAAAACCATCGCCACAGCGAGGCGTTTAAGCTCCTCCAACAAGAGAAGGAATCCTTGGCGGACACCATCTGGCAGGCTAAGGCCAGCATCTTCAGTAAGTGTCCTCCGCCTTGTATTTCTGTAGTCTGGATACTTAGAGTTTATTGAACTCATGCGCTCCTTGTCTGAATTTGCAGCTCCTATGGGTTTAACCCGCTCGCCTCCTTCGGACAAGGAATGCATGGTTCTTGCCGGCAACTTCATCAACACCGCCATCGCCCAAGCCAAGGAGATTGCCAAGCCCCTCCAGATATATATCAAGGCTTCGGACTCTGTGACGAAGTACTCGGAGATTCTGCGCCGAGCCCCCGAGCGCGTCACGAGCTGGAAAGCTTCATGTGCACGGGCTGGCACAAGGATGGCTCTCTCAATGGTGAAGTCAAACTACGAAGATGCCGACATCGATACGGTGACCTCTGGCATCCCCGACGTTGATGATGACGGCAAAGAGATTGATCACGGATCCATCTTGTCATCACTCGCGGTTTATGACACCAGAGTCGCCGAGTTGGTGGACATCGACGTCTTCGTTCCCATGAACACCATCGACAGCGTCAACCAAGATTCCTCCGATTCTCATCATAGCGCCGACGTTGAGGGTGATTCTCTGGCTGGGGACGATGGAGCCTCCAAGTCTCCTGCGCCCAAAGAATGAAAAATACTTTGTAATTTCTGTTTCACCTTTGGTGTGTGCACGGGAAAAACTTGGTGATGTAACTTAAGGCGGAAAACAATGATTGTTATGTCCTGCTACTTAAGAATTTAGTTCCCAGCATGTATATATTTTTTAAGCAAGTGCTGGCTTATCCATTACTTTGGTTCTTATGCTTGAATTTTCGTGAGTCGGAAGACTCGTTGTCGGAACCATGAGCTTAGGTGATGATTCCCAATGGCACCGTCAATAACCTAAGCACAAAATTGCCGACATTAAGTGCCAAAAGTCACTACTCCAGAATCCACATAAAAACGACAAAGAACGTGTAGACCAGAAAACTTAAGCTAACGCCCGTAGGCGGAATTTTCACAAGTGCAAACGCAAAGCTTGTGCATAAAGGTTTTATATGATCCAAAAATGAACACTAAAGGAGGTAAAAGACTCAGAAATATGAGTGAACCAAAGAGCTTTATTTCATTGATCATATAAGAGATACACAATTAGATAAAAAATGCTAAGTGTAGAAAGGACGTAGCTGTGCTATGTTCCATGACCGATCAAGCTCCGGGTAGTCATCATCCGGGTCACATCGCTTACGCTTATGATCCTCGTTGGGTCTATCCTTTAGTTCAGGATTGTCAACAAGGTAGTAAGACCCATTGAGCAGCGCCTTGCCTATGATGAACGGTCCTTCCCATGGCGGGGATAATTTGTGTTACTTTTTCTGCTTAAGTCGGAGCACCAAATCCCCCTCTTTAAACAAGCGATGCCGAACGCGGCAACTATGGTAGCTGCGTAGCTTCTGCTGGTAGATGGCGGATCTTTGGCATGCCAAAACGCGCTCCTCCTCGAGAAGGTCCACATCTAGGCGTCTGGATTCTTCAGCGTCATCTTCATCGTAGGCGGCAACTCTTGGTGCATCGTGGAGGATGTCGGAAGGCAGGATGGCTTCTGCTCCATATACCATGAAGTAAGGGGTGTAGCCGGTAGATCTGTTAGGTGTAGTTCGTAAACTCCACAGTACAGATGATAATTCTTCCGCCCAGGCTCCAGCTGCTCTATGTAGCGGTGCCTCAAGACGTGGCTTGATCCCCTGCAGAATTAATCCATTGGCTCGCTCAACCTGACCGTTGGATTGTGGGTGTGCCACAGATGCAAGGTCAAGTTGGATGACTTTCTCCTAGCAATATGCCTCCACTTCTCCTAGTGATAAATTGCTGCCATTGTTGGTGATAATGCTATGTGGGAGACCAAATCTAACCACTAGATCCCGGACAAACCCGAGGGCAGTTGCCCCATCAAGCTTTCTAATGAGTTTAACTTTTATCCATTTGGTGATTTTATCAACTGCTACAAGCAGATGTATAAACCCACAAGGTGCCGTCTGTAACGGTCCCACCATGTCTAGCCCCCAGACCGCAAACGGCCAAGTTATTGGTATTGCTCGTAGTTCTTCAGCAGGAACATGTGGTTGTCGGGCATAATACTGGCATCCCATGCATGTCTCAACCAGATTGTCGGCGTCCGCCTTCGCGGTCAGCCAGTAGAATCCTTGCCGGAAGGATTTTGCGACCAACGATCGAGGAACGGCGTGATGCCCGCAATCTCCGAGATGGATTTCGCGTAGGATTTCCATACCTTCTAGCTGGGAAACACGCTTTAGGTATACACCAGTAGGGCTCCTTTTGTAGAGTTTCCCATTGATTATGGTATAACCCTTTGCTCGTCGTACTATTTGCCGTCTTTCGACTTCGTCGTCGGGCAAAGTTCCGTGTTCGAGGTATTCCATGAACGGTTTTGTCCAAGCCGGAGGGACCTTAGTCACTATGTTGACGAAAGAGTCAGCTCTATCCGGGTTGTCGATGTCGGCTCCCTTCACGGATGGTGTGCGCAGGTGTTCGAGAAAAACTCCTGGCGGAATTCGCTTACGCCCTGATCCTAGCTTAGACAGCAAATCAGCTGCCTCGTTTTGTTCCCTAGGCACATACTTAACTTCGTAGCCCAAGAAGCTCTTGGCTATATGGTCCACTTCGTCTCAATATGCCGCCATCATAGGGTTCCGCGCATTCCAGGTGCCAGCCACTTGCTGGGCAACCAAGTCGGAATCTCCACAGTAAACTATGTGCTTGATGCCAATATCCTTGGCTACACGTAGTCCGTGAATGAGTGCTTCATACACCGCCATGTTGTTTGTAGACTCGAAGTGGATCTACAGAACGTAGTGTAGCTTGTCTCCTGTTGGTGACTGTAGCAATACACCGGCCCCCGAGCCGTTGAGCAACTTTGATCCGTCAAAGTGCATCACCCAGTACTCTAGTTCTGGCAACGGAGTAGCATCTGGCATCTCCGTCCAATCTGCAATAAAATCCGCCAAGGCTTGTGACTTGATAGCGTCGCGTCTCTTGTAGGTGATCTCGAAGGCGGCAAGTTCAATGCCCCACTTCGGGACCCTTCCTGTTAGGGGTGGACATATAGCTCGAGGCTCGAGGCTCGGTTCGGGCTCGTCAAGGCTCGGCTCGGGCTCGACTCGGCTTGGAGGTTGAACAAGCCAAGCCTAAAACCTGGAACTCAGGCTCGAGGCTCGACAAGCCCGCTCGATCAAGCTCACAAGCCGGCTCGAAGGCTCGATGTAATTAAAACATTCGCCATGACCTTTGCTAAAATTGTAACAATTCACAATTATGATCAACAATTCATCATGACTACATGCATATCATAGTATACCAAGATTCAAAAAGTATGACTGATGATAACAAGTGCATATGTCACAAGTTCACAACATAAACTTCCATTCCGGTACATAGATAGTGTCATACATCACGAACACAAACATACAATGATAGTGGCATACATCACAAACACAAACACATGCACTTAGTTCGACAAGTAGAACATCTGAGCCCAAAAGAACCATCATCTCGATCATTTCATCTTCCTCCATCCTTGTTGCATGTTGATTCTGCAGCACACAAACAAAAGAAAATCACATTCACTCTACGGTGCACCATGTTCTGTACGAGTCATGTTACTTTCAGTTTTTGTACTAGCATATTTGCTGCACCAACCTTTCCTTTTATACTCTATTAACTGAATGCTGCTTGTTTATTCACTCTTCTCAATAGTTTACTTGTGTCTCACCTTTCACTTCTCAGTTAAAGAAGCTGATATTTGTAATCTATTGACAGCATATACTACATTGCCACGATTGGTCGGGTGCTCCTGTTGCCTGGCTGTAGAAGGAACACTATGCCCAATCCAGATTAGCAAGTGCTCGGGTTGTATTTACTATCCACAATCTTGAATTTAGAGCACATTATATTGGTAAAGCAATGACATACTGTGATAAAGCCACAACTGTGAGTGCCATACTATATCTTATAAATTCTAATCATTGTATTAAGAACAATTCGTATGACAAATGATAATTTTTACATTTTAACGAATTCTTGTGTTCTGTACCTTATTGCAGGTTTCTCATATTCAAGGGAAGTGGCAGGCCATGGCGCCATCGCTCCACATCGTGAAAAATTCTACGGCATTCTCAATGGAACCGATCCAGATATCTAGGATCCATACACTGATGACTGTATACACCCAAATTCATTTAACTAATGAACCCAAATTTAACTAATTTATACAGCCCAAATTCTACACCCAAATTGCAGGAGATCATTACAGAAGCTGAGAAGCATTATTACTACTTAGTAGAAATTAAAAAAGCTCAAGCATCAAGCAATAAGGAGGAGGAATTAGGGATGTGGGGTGGGGAGATGCTCACTTGCTGTGGCGGACAGGCGGAGGGACGGAGTAAAGAGGCCGGCCTCTGGTGCGGCGGACAGGCAGAGGGCCGACGGCCGGCGGGCAGGCAGAGGGCCGCCGCGGCGCCGGTAACCCTAGCTTCACGCGAGACCAAGGGGAGGGGTAGGAGAAGTGGGGAACGGGTTCAGGAGGGGTTGGGGTAAGGTAGTGGAGCCATGGAGGAGGCTACGGCTGTCGGCGGTGGCCGGCGATGGGCGACGCGCGGTGGGTAGATGTGGCGGCGCGCGGTGGTAGCGAGGACTGGAGCCTGGGTTCGGGGTCGCCCTCGGGAGAAAGAAGGAGCATGCACGCACGGGAGGCAGGGGAAAGTGGGGTGGGTCAGGCTCGGGCTCGTGAGGGCAGGGGGCACCGTATCGGCTTAGTTACCGTTTCGGCTCGACGAGCCGTTCGAGCGAGCCGCGAGCCTGACCGAGCGAGCCACGAGCCCTGTTTTCAGCATATTTTTAGTACCAAGCCGAGCTTGGGCTCGGCTCGAGTTTTACCAAGCCTGGTCGAGCCAAGCCACGAGCCGGCTCGGCTCGGCTCGATTCCACCCCTACTTCCTATAGCGTCGCTGTTATTGATAATGTCGGACAGTGGAGTTTTGCTCACCATTGTGATTGGGTGCTCCTGGAAGTAATGCCTCAGCTTCCGAGAAGCGAGGAATACTCCATAAGCTATCTTTTGGTAGTGCGAGTAACACTGCTTGGACTCCGTCAAGACCTCGCTTACATAGTAAACTGGTCGTTGAACTCCGTGTTCATAGCTCGGTACCTTCCGCTCTACGACGACGACGATGCTGATAACCCGGTTGGTTGCCGCCATGTAGATTAATAGGGGCTCACCATGCTCGGGTGCTACAAGGATGGGCGCTGAGGAAAGAATCTCCTTGAGCTGCTTCAATGCTGCATCTTCTTCGTCTGTCCACGTGAATTTGTCCGCCTTCTTCAGCAACTTGTACAGCGGCAAAGCCTTTTCTCCAAGTCGGCTGATGAACCGACTAACTGCTGCAACACAACCTGTTAGTCGTTGAATGTCCTTTAGGCATGTCGGACGGTTTATGTTTAAGATGGCCTTGATTTTCTCTGGGTTGACCTCGATTCCGCGCTGGGAAACGATGAAGCCCAACAATTTGCCGGCTGGAACCCCGAAGACGCAATTCTTAGGGTTGAGCATCATGTTGTATTTCCGGAGATTATCAAAGGTTTCTTTTAAGTCGGAGATTAAGCCATTTGACTTTTTAGACATCACCGCGATATCGTCCACATAGGCATGAACGTTCCGACCAATTTGGTTGTGGAGGCAACATTGCATTGTCCGCTGGTAGGTAGCACCTGCGTTTTTCAGCCCAAAGGGCATCGTAACATAGCAAAACGTGTCGTATGGGGTAGTGAACGAAGTGGCCAATTGGTCTGACTTCCTCATCTTGATCTGGTGGTATCCTGAGTATGCATCGAGAAAACACAAAAGTTCTGAGCCAGCCGTCGAGTCAATGACTTGGTCAATGCGAGGCAAAGCAAACGGATCTTTGGGACATGCTTTGTTCAAGCCGGTGTAATCAACGCACATTCTTAATTCATTGGTTCCCTTTTTGGGGACAAGTACAGGATTGGCCACCCATCCTGTGTGAAGGACTTCTCGGATAAACTCAGCCTTAAGTAACCTAGCTATCTCTTTGCCAATGGCGCGTCTCTTCTCATCTCTGAAGCGTCGTAGAGGTTGTTTCACTGGTTTGGATTTTGGATCAATGTTTAAGATGTGCTCGGCAAGTTCGCTAGGTACACCTTTCATGTCGGCAGGTTGCCAGGCAAAGATGTCCCTGTTCTCACGGGGGACCTTGGAGGCATCGCGCTTTCCTATTTGGGATCCAGGTTCGTCCCAATGGCGGTGACCTTGGAGGCATCGCCTACCACAAGTTCCACCGGCTTGGTTTTGATGGCGGCCTTGAACGCAGGAGCGGAGTCGGAGATCTGCTTCTTCGACGCGGGCATCTCTGAGTCATTGAACTTGCTCTGGATCTCTTTGAATTCTTCGCTATAGAGGACAGCTTCTGCAACGGCTGCTTCATTGATCTCGCAGTCCCTTGCCTTGGTAAAGCTTCCGGATACGGTCATGACACCGTTTGGTCCGGGTATCTTGAGTTTGTTGTAGACGAAGCATGGTTTGGCTATGAACGTGTGGAATATGTCGCGGCCGAATATGACATGGTACACGCTCTTGAAGGGGACCACCTCGAAGGTCATGCGCTCTTGGCAGTAATTATTGACATCTCCAAAGGCTACCTGAAGTGTAATACACCCAAGGGCCCGAGCCTCCCGACCAGGAACTACGCCATGGAAAACGGTGTTGGTCCGCCTTAGGTTTGCCTCCGTCAAGTTCATCTTTTGCAGTGTATCCAGGTACATGATGTTGATGCTGCTTCCACTGTCCACCATACACTTGGTGAACTCCACGCCGTCAATCAAGGGGTTGATGACCATGGCGTATTGGTTCTCCGTGGGTATAAGGTCTGGGTGGTCCGTCCTATCCCAAGTTATTGGAACCTCCGACCAGCGCAGGTACTGAGGGACTGGGGGGAGAGTAGCCATCAGGATCCTCAGAGAGGTCTTATGTTGTCGGACAGTGGGGGTGCCAAGGAAAGTGTGGTAGACTAGGGCCTTCTTCGCGAAGGGGTTCTTGCCCTTTTCGTCGCTCTTGGCGGCGTGCTTGGGGTCAACGTCTTCGTCCATGTCACTTGAATCCTTGGACTCCTCCTTCTTCTTCTTCCCCTTGCCCTTGCCGCGCGGTCTGTTCTTCCGACTTCGCTTGTAGCTGGACTCCATGTATTCCTTGAGGTCGTTGACAAACTTGCAGTGGCGATTGGTATGGGTGGCTTTGCCGTTGACGTCGAGGTGTACGAGGCATGGCATATCACGGTACTCCTCGTAGGATTGGGGAACGCGGAGCAGCGCCGAGGTGGTTTCACTTCCTCGTTGCTGCTCGTGACCGGCTCCCCTTCCTCGGCCATGCTGTCCGCCCTCTCCTCGTCCTGCAAAAGTCATAGCGACCATGTCGGTAGATTGCTTTTCTTCTGGAGCGGTTTTCCGCTTTGTACTGCTGTTCCTCCGAGCTTGAGTTGGAACGGCTATTGCCGGAAATGAGCCACGAGCATCGTCGTCGGCAGCTGCGAACTCACTAGCCAACTGAATCATCTGGTTCAAGTCAAGCTGGTGATTTTCCTGCAAGCGCTTCAGCTTATGTCAGAGCAACGTGCCCCTTTCCAACCCATCGATGAAGGCGGCCATGGCGGTTTGAGCGTGCACTCCTGCGCAGGAATTTTTCATATCCAGCCAGCGGGAGAGGTAGGCGCGAGATGTCTCGTCTTTCTCTTGCACGCACCGCTGTAGATCGCCCACAGTGCAGGGACACTTGTATGTACCCTCAAAGTTCTTGGTGAATGCTTCTTGCATGTCCAGCCAGTTGTAGATAGATTTCTCTGGCAAGTCATCGATCCATTGACGGGCCGTGCCTGCCAACATTAACGGGAGGTAGTTGACGGTGATGTTGGGGTTGCCTCCGGCAATCTCCACCGTGTTGCCGTAGTCCTGTAACCATGTGGTTGGCTTGGCGGTGCCGTCATAGGGATTGATGGTCTTGTCAATTCGGAAACCTTTGGGGTAAGTTGCAGACCGTATTGTAGGTCCAAAGCAACGTGGTCCCAGGTATGATCCTTCCCGGGCCTCGTGGATCTTGTCGATCCGCGAACGTGCATCGTATGGCTCTGGGTTCTTCTTCTTCTTGTCAACAGGGGATGGGCTGCGCGAACGACGCGGGCCTCCTCCGCCATGGTGACTGCTTGGTGGTGACGGAGGCGGAGGTGGCGGTGGGTTAGCCTTCTTGATATTACCCTCCTACGACGCCTCACGTCTGTCACGGTTTCTTGTCGGACGCGGAGGGTCATGGCGCGACCTGCTCTTATGTCCTTCATTGCGCTTTCCGTCATGACAGGTCTGCTCCGCGTTGTCGCGGATGACGATGCCACACTGCTTTGGTGGGGGCATATTCGTACGATGGTGAGCGTTGTAATCTTCGCGATGTCGGGGAGACCGGGGCGATGGAGATGGGCGACGAGGTCGGGCCTTTTCTCCGTGGTCGGAGTATATTGGCATGGTATCCTTCCTGTTGCGTGCATCCCTCCGTCTTCGTTCTGAGGAACCCGTCTGGGACCCGACATCAAGAGGAGATCTGTCCCTTGGCGGTTTGTACTGGCTAGACTGGCAGAGCGCTGGGTTAGACTCAAGCCTCTGGGAGGTGGCCTTTTCCTGCTGCTTCACCGCCTTGGCCACTAGGTCGTAGACCTGTTCCACTACCTCAGGCGATCTATCCTGCTCCAGAAGGGTCTTGGCGACGGCGAGGTTAAGTAGTGGGGTGGGAATCACCTGCTTGCCTTCACTGTCAATGTATGGCTTGGCCTATGCCGGCTTAGAGGGAGCCCATCCTAGGTTGCGCCATACACCAGGATCGTTGATGACGCGAGCCGGAGCTTTCTTAGCCTTCTGCTGATGTAGCAGAGTCTTGTACTCGGCCTCCATTGCTCTAGCTTTCTTTATGGACTTCTGGGCGTTGACCAGATCTCGATCTAGCTTAGCGCCTTGCTCCGCGATGGCTTGCGCTTCCTCCAGCAGCTGTTGGCGCTTCTCGTCAAGCTGGGTCACGTTCCGGATATGACCAATGATCAGTGGCTCGACGAGGAGATTGTCGTACATCACTCTATCGGCTGGAGTAACCTGGGCTGCTGCCGACGTAGATGCTAGAGGCGGCAAGTTTGCGGTGTTGTTGTTACTCGGGCCGGTACCGAGTTCCTGTGGCTGCTGCAATGGGTTGGGCGGAGGAGGCATGTCTTTTGCGCAATCATCGTCAGCAGCAATAAGCGGCCCCTTCCCCTTTTCTAGTGCTGTAGGCGGAGCTCGTCCGGGTTGATCTTCATCCATCGCCGTCCCAATGGTGACGAACACCCCTTGGGACGCGACAACGTTGTTGGCCTGTTCGTCGCGCGAGTACTCCTCCTCCATCTCCTACATAGCGGAGTCTAGCTCTTCTGGGCTGAAGTCTATTTCCTCTGAATCTGCACTGAAGTCAGCATAAAGCGCGTCAATGACAGAGTCGGAGGGTGCCAGGACTTCCTCGATGACGGGCGGTGGAGGTGCAGCGGGCTCGACGATGACTGGAGGCGGTGGCGCTGCTACGACGATGGCGGCCGGAGGCAGTGGTGGTGGTGGCTGAATCGGAGGGGCTCCGTCAATGAGCGCAAGCGCTGTCTGAGCTTCCGCTTCGGCCTCCGCATAGTTGTTGACGGTGTTCACCATGCCTTCGAAAGTAAGGCGTCCTGACGCCTGCTGCCGTCTAAGAGAATGTCGGAGAAGCGTGCCATGGTCCAGTCCTTCCACAAAGTGATAGATGGCATCATCATTGGGGTAGTGGGCTAGGTCAGCTCGTATGCGGAGCCACCTGGCTAGGTAATCATGGGGGTTTTCGCCCTGTCTCTGAACGCAGCGCGCCAGATCGAAGATGGTAACCACGCCGACGATTACCTGGCTAGGTAATCGTGGGATCTCTGTTGTCCAGATGCACGGACTAAGCCGACGGATTTGCAGTGATCTTCCACCTTTATATCCTACACAGGGGCGGTTTGGGTGGGCCTTGAATTTTTCCAATCTTTGCCGGCAAGCTCCGAAGAGAGATCCAACATCGACCCTTCCGCGCACGTATCCTGCCCGTAGGCGGTCCGTGCGGTTCTTGAATTTTTTCGATCTTTGCCGGCAAGCTCCGAAGAGAGATCCGACATCGATCCTTCCGTGAACGTATCCTGCCCGTAGGCGGTCCGTGCGGGTTTTGAATTTTTCCGATCTTTGCCGGCAAGCTCCGAAGAGAGATCCGACATCGATCCTTCCACGAACGTATCCTGCCCGTAGGCGGTCCGTGCGGGTCTTGATGCTCCTCCGACTCCCAGGGAACTAGTGCCCGAGTCGGTTTCGCCGATGAAGAGGTGGATGTCTCCGATAGGAACCATCGAACATCATGTAGGGTTCATCTTCGCCGGGATCCAGAACTCGTCAGGAGGGACGATCGGAACGTTGCCGGAGAAGAGAACACGGCCGATGGCTACGGTTTTGCCGATTCCCGCGAAGATCTTGGTCCTCGCCCGCTGAAGAGCCTGAAGTGCCTCTTGCCCCATGGTGGGCGCCAACTGCCATGGTATTGCCGACGAGTACGCCATGGAGGGTGTTGGAATTATGCCCTAGAGGCAATAATAAAGATGTTATTATTATAATTCTTGTTCATGATAAAGTTTATATTCCATGCTAGAATTGTATTAAGCGGAAACTTTAATACTTGTGTGGTTTATGAACAACACCGTGTCCCTAGTATGCCTCTATGGACTATCTCATTGATTAATGATGGTTAAGGTTTCCTAACCATAGACATGATTTGTCGATTAATAATGAGATCATATCATTGGAAGAATGATATGATGGACAGACCCAAACTAAGCGGAGCAATTAGATCGTGTCATCGTGTTCATCTTTGCGAAGCTTTTTCTTATGTCAAATATTGTATTCCTTAGACCATGAGATAATACAACTCCCTGGTATCGGAAGAAAGCTTTGAGGTCATCAAACGTCATCCTATGAGAGGGTGATCATAAAGGTGTCTCTCAGGTGATCGGGAAGTACCTGTTGGGTTGTATGTATCGAGATGGGATTCGTCCCTCCCAAGTCGGAGAGATATACTTCGGGCCCACTCGGTAGTCAATATCAACACCGCTTGCAAGCATGTGATTAAGGAGTTACTCACAAAGTGATATCGGATTACGGAATGAGTAAAGTACTTGCTGTGAACGAGATTGAACTAGGTATGACGGTATCGACGATCAAATCTCGGGCAAGTAAAATATCGCGAGACGAAGGGAATATATATATGGGATTGATTGAATCCTGGCATCGTGGTTCATCTGATATGATCATCGATGAATGTGTGGGAGTCAATATGGGTTTCCAGACCCCGCTGTTGATTATTGATAGAAGATCATGTCTGCATGTTCTCGAACCCGAAGGGTCACACACTTAACGTGTCTCGACGCTAGGATAGATTGGATAATTGGTTTATGAGTTTTTGTTTGGAGTCTCGGATGGGATCCGGGACATCACGAGAGGTTCCGGAATGGTTCGGAGAATAAGATTCATATAAGGCAATGCAGTTTTTGGATTTCGAAATTGTTTCGGGTTAATCGGTATTGTACCGGAAGCTTCTAGAACCTTCCGGAGGGGGACCAACGTGGCACCACCTGCCGGGAGGGGGCATGGGCCTATGAGGGAGTGCCGTGGCCGCATTGGGCCAGGGGCACAAGGCCCCATAGGGCCCAGCCGGCCAACCTAGGGCAAAACCCTAGGAGAGCTTCTAGAAGGGGGGAGGGAAACTTGCCCCCCACTCCTCCCTCCTTGGCCGCCGGCCCTAGGGCTTGGGGGAGGGGCAAGGGCTGGCCGCCCACCCCTCTATATAAAGAGGGCTGGGGGAGCACTCCCTCCCACACCTCCTCCTCAAGCCCTAGCCGCCCTGCTGCCCTCCTCTCTCTCTCCCTCCCGACTGCACGTAGGCGAAGCCCTGCTACAGAAACTCTCCACCACTTGCACCACGCCGTCGCGTTGTAGATCCAATCCGTCTCTCCACCATACTTGCTGGACCAAGGAAGGAGGAGACGTCGTGGTGCCGCACGTGTGCATCTCTCGGAGGCATCGCCACTTGCGGTGTTAGATCGGATCGTATCGCGAGGAGGAGAAGCGAGTATGACTACATCACCCACGTTCCGTCGAACGTTCCGCTGTGCGAATCTTCAAGGGTATGAAGATATCATCTAATCCCCCTCGCTGTTTGCATCTCCTAGATTAGATCTTGGCTTTCCCGTTTGCATCCGTAGAAATTTTTTGATTTACTATGTTGTGAAACCCATCAGTGGTATCAGAGCTAGATCTATGCGTAGATGTGTTTCACGAGTAGAACACAACATGGTTTTTGCGGGCGTTGATGTTTTCTATTGCAAGCCTCTTGTTTGTGTTCTTCTTATGACACGGGATAGTGAGATTGAAGCGGTCCAGGCCAACCTTACGCGACGTCGTTCGCGAGACCGGCTCCGCACTTGACGTGTGGCTTGTTCCACACATGCGGCTGGTGGATGCCAGTTTCTCTCACTATAGTTGTCATGGGATTTACACCGGAGTTTGGCAACCATAATATCACCGTTGTGGCTTTCCGTAGGTAAGAATCGTTCTTAGCTTGCTACTCCCATAAGCCACGTAAAACATGCAACAACAAAGTAGAGGCGTCTAACTTGTTTTTGCAGGGAGTGTTTTCTGTGATATGGTATGGCACAAGATGTGATGTGTATGTTGTATGCAATGATCATGTTTTGTAATATTTCACGACTTGCATGTCGATGATTACACAACCGGCAGGAGCCATATGGTTGTCTTTATAATTGTGTATGACCTGTGTGTCAACTTCTTATACGCCATGTAATAGCTTTACTTTATCGCTAAGTAGTTAGCAATAGCTGTAGTTGCTATTCGTGGTGGAGGCAATCATGGTGGACTGATGGAGATCATGTCGGCACGCACAAGATGGAGATCATTGCACGAAGATTGGCTATACCATGTCACATAAAGTTATATGCATGTGATGTTTATCCTTTTATGTATCTTATTATGCTTAGATCGCGATGGTAGCATTATAAGATGTTTCCTCACTTAAATATCAAGATAAAACTGTTATCTCCCCATGTATGCACCATTGCGAAAGTTCGTCGTGTCCAAGCATCACGTGATGATCGGGTGCTATAGACTCTACGTTCACATACAACGGGTGCAAGCCAGTTTTGCACACGCGGAAATACTTGGGTTTGACTTGACGAGCCTAGCATGTACAGACATGGCCTCGGAACACATGAACCGAAAGGTTAAGCATGAGTCATATGAATGATATGATTGACACTTCGTTGTCCACCATTGAAACCACATCTCTTCTCGTGAAGATCGGATTAGGTGTGGTGAATTTGGATCGTGTTCACTAAACAACTTGAGGGATGTTGAATTTAGTGGGAGTTCATCTAGTAATTTGATTAAAAGTTGAACTAGTTATCATGAACATAGTCTAATTTGTACTTGCAAACATTGTAGATCAAATGGCTAAGTCCAACTTCAACTTCAACGTTTTTGCTGAGAAGGAAAATCTTAGAAACAATGGGTCTAACTTCACCAACTGGTTCCGCAATCTGAGAATCATTCTCTCTGGCGGTCAAAAGGACTATGTCCTTGAGAATGCGTTAGGTGACGCCCCTGCTGCAAGTGCGCCTGCTGATGAGAAAGCTATTTTTCAGTCGCGCAAAGATGATTATGGTGTGATTAAGAGCACCATGTTGTTTGCTATGGAATCGGACCTTCAAAATCGTTTTGAAGACTATCCCGGGCCCTTTGAGATTCTTGAGGAGCTGAAAACTATGTTTCAGACTCAAGCCCGTTCTGAGAGATATGAGATCTCTGAGAAATTCTTTAACTACAAGATGGAGGAAGGGAGTTCCGTTAGTGAGCACGCCATAAAGATGTCGCGCTACACTCAACGCCTTGAGTCCTGCAATCACTCCTTCCCAGCTACAAAAGTTTTGTAGTGACTCATAATCAGATTGGTTCCACTGATACGATCACCGAGCTCTTCGCAAAGCTAAAGGCTGCGGAGGTGGACATCAAAAAGGATAATCATGTGTTGATGGTCAACAAGCCCCCCACCTTCAAGAAAGGTAAGGGTGCAAAGAAGCCCTTCAAGAAAGGCGGCGGCAAGCGCGTTGCCCCTGCTGAGAAGAAGCTCAAGTCTGGACCGAAGCCGGACACTGAGTGCTTCTATTGCAAGGACAAGGGTCACTGGAAGCGCAACTGTCCGAAGTACTTAACGGACAAGAAGGCTGGCACCATCAAAGGTATATTTGATATACATGGTATTGATGTTTTCCTTACTAGCCCTCGTTGTAGTGCCTGGGTATTTGATACTGGTTCAGTTGCTAATATTTGTAACTCGAAACAGGAGCTACGGAATAGACAGTGGCTTGCGAGGGATGAGGTGACGATGCGCGTTGGCAACGGATCAAGAGTTGATGTGATGGACGTCGGCACGCTCTCCTTAGTTTTACCTTCGGGATTAGTTTTAAACCTTAATAAGTGTTATTATGTGCCTGCGTTGAGCATGAACATTATTTCTGGATCGTGTTTATTGCAAGACGGTTATTCATTTAAATCGGAGAATAATGGTTGTTCTATTTATATGAGTAACATCTTTTATGGTCATGCACCTGCTGTGAATGGTTTATTTCTTCTGAATCTCGAAAGGGATGAAACACACATCCATAACATTGAGGCTAAGAGATGCAAAGTAGATAGTGATAATACTACTTATTTGTGGCACTGTCGTCTAGGTCATATTGGTGTAAAGCGCATGAAGAAAATCCATTCTGATGGACTTTTGGAGTCTCTTGATTTTAAATCATTTGACACATGCGAACCATGCCTCATGGGCAAGATGATCAAAAACCCGTTCTCCGAAATGATGGAGCGAGCAACGGACTTGTTGGAAATCATACATACCGATGTATGCGGACCAATGAGTGTTTCGACGCGCGGTGGATATCACTATTTTCTCACTTTTACCGATGACTTAAGTAGATATGGGTATATCTATTTAATGAAACATAAATCTGAAACATTTGAAAAGTTCAAGGAATTTCAAAATGAAGTGGAGAACCATCGTACCAGAAAAATTAAGTTTCTATGATCCGATCGTGGAGGTGAATATTTGAGTTATGATTTTCTCACGCATCTTAAAGCAAGCGGAATTGTTTCGCAACTCACGCCACCCGGAACACCACAGCGCAATGGTGTGTCTGAACGTCGGAATCGAACTCTATTAGATATGGTCCGATCAATGATGTCTCTTACTGATTTGCCGTTATCATTTTGGGGTTATGCATTAGAAACCGCTGCATTCACTTTAAATAGGGCTCCATATAAATCCGTTGAGACGACACCGTATGAACTGTGGTTTGGTGCTAAACCTAAGTTGTCGTTTCTCAAAGTTTGGGGATGCGAAGCTTATGTCAAGAAGTTGATGCCGGACAAGCTCGAACCCAAAGCGGAGAAATGCGTCTTCATAGGATACCCTAAGGAAACTATTGGGTATACCTTCTATCACAGAACCGAAGGCAAAGTGTTTGTCGCAAAGAAAGATTCCTTTCTTGAGAAGGAGTTTCTCTCGAAAGAAGTGAGTGGGAGGAAAGTAGAGCTAGACGAGGTTATTGAACCTTCTCTTGAATTGGAGAGTAGCGCAGCACCTGAAATTGTTCCAGTGCCGCCTGCACCAACGATAGAGGAAGCTAATGACAAGGATCATGAAGCTTCGGATGATGCTGCTACTAAACGTCGCAGGTCGACAAGGTCGCGTGCCCCTCCTGAGTGGTACGTCAACCCTGTCTTGACTGTCTTGTTAGTAGAAGACAGTGAACCTACGAACTATGAGGAAGCGATGATGAGCCCAGACTCTGAGAAATGGCTAGAGGCCATGAAATCCGAATTGGGATCCATGAGCGAAAACCAAGTATGGACTTTGGTGGACCCTCCTAGCGACCGAAAGGCCGTTGAGTGCAAATGGATCTTCAAGAAGAAAACGGACGCGGATGGTAATGTTACCGTCTATAAAGCACGACTTGTCGCAAAAGGTTTTTGACAAGTTCAAGGTGTTGACTACGATGAGACTTTCTCTGCCATAGCGATGTTTAAGTCCATTCGGATTTTATTAGCTGCGTTTCATGATTATGAAATATGGCAGATGGATGTCAAGACTGCGTTCCTCAATGGCAACATTGATGAAGAGTTGTATATGATGCAACCCGAAGGTTTTTTCGATCCTAAGGATGCTCATAAAGTATGCAAACTTCAGCGTTACATTTATGGACTGAAGCAAGCATCTCGGAGTTGGAACCTTCGTTTTGATCAAGTGATCAAGAGCTTTGGATTTGTTCCAAATTGCTACGAAGCTTGTATCTACAAGAAAGTGAGTGGGAGCTCGGTGTCATTTCTGGTACTATATGTGGATGACATATTGATTATTGGAATTGACATTAACATGCTTAACGATGTGAAGAGTTATTTGAACAAGTGTTTTTCAATGAAAGACCTAGGTGAAGCTGCTTATATATTGGGCATCAAAATCTATAGAGATAGATAAAGACGCCTGATAGCTTTAAGCCAGAGTACATACCTAGACAAAGTTCTGAAAAGGTTCAGAATGGATAAGGCAAAGAAAGGTTCAGTGCCTATGTTGTCAGGTAAGATATTGAGCAAGGCTCAGTGTCCAGCTACGATAAATGATAGGTAAGCTATGATCAAAGTGCCTTATGCCTCGGCCATAGGTTCTATCATGTATGCCATGCTGTGTACTAGACCGGATGTGTCCAATGCTCTTAGTTTGACGAGCAGATATCAAAGTGATCCAGGATTGGAACACTGGACAGCCATGAAGAACATCCTAAAGTACCTAAATAGGACTAAAGAAATGTGCTTAGTCTATGGAGGTGATGAACAGCTCGTCGTAAAAGGTTACGTCGACGCTAGCTTCGACACCGACAAGGATGATTCTAAATCTCAGACAGGATATGTTTATATTTTGAATGGAGGAGCTATGAGCTAGAGAAGCTGCAAGCAAAGCGTGATCGCGTGATCTACAGTAGAAGCGGAATACATGGCTGCTGCAGAAGCGTCAAGTGAAGGAGTTTGGATCAGGAACTTCATCACTGAGCTTGGCGTGGTTCCAAGTGCATTGGACCCACTGGAGATATTGTGTGACAACACTGGCGCCATAGCACTCACTAAGGAACCAAGATATCATCCAAAGACCAAGCATTTCAACCGCAAGTTTCATATAATCCGAGATTATATAGCAGTTGGAGATCTGAAGATTAGCAAAGTACATACAGATCTGAATGTCGCAGATCCATTAACTAAACCTCTTCCACGTGCAAAACATGATCAGCACCTCAGTGCCATGGGTGTTAGATTGTTGCCAAATGTAAACTAGATTATTGACTCTAGTGCAAGTGGGAGACTGTTGGAATTATGCCCAAGAGGCAATAATAAAGATGTTATTATTATAATTCTTGTTCATGATAAAGTTTATATTCCATGCTGGAATTGTATTTAGCGGAAACTTTAATACTTGTGTGGTTTATGAACAACACCGTGTCCCTAGTATGCCTCTATGGACTAGCTCATTGATTAATGATGGTTAAGGTTTCCTAACCATAGACATGAGTTGTCGATTAATAATGAGATCATATCATTGGGAGAATGATATGATGGACAGACCCAAAATAAGCGGAGCAATTAGATCGTGTCATCGTGTTCATCTTTGCGAAGATTTTTCTTATGTCAAATATTGTATTCCTTAGACCATGAGATAATACAACTCCCTGGTATCGGAAGAAAGCTTTGAGGTCATCAAACGTCATCCTATGAGAGGGTGATCATAAAGGTGTGTCTCAGGTGATCGGAAAGTACCTGTTGGGTTGTATGTATCGAGATGGGATTTTTCCCTCCCAAGTCAGAGAGATATACTTCAGGCCCACTCGGTAATCGATATCAACACCGCTTGCAAGCATGTGATTAAGGAGTTACTCACAAAGTGATATCGGATTATGGAACGAGTAAAGTACTTGCTGTGAACGAGATTGAACTAGGTATGACGGTATCGACGATCAAATCTCGGGCAAGTAAAATATCGCGAGACGAAGGGAATATATATGGTATTGATTGAATCCTGGCATCGTGGTTCATCCGATATGATCATCGATGAATGTGTGGGAGTCAATATGGGTTTCCAGACCCCGATGTTGATTATTGATAGAAGATCATGTCTGCATGTTCTCGAACCCGATGGGTCACACACTTAACGTGTCTCGACACTAGGATAGATTGGATAATTGGTTTATGAGTTTTTGTTCGGAGTCTCGGATGGGATCTGGGACATCACGAGAGGTTCCGGAATGGTTCAGAGAATAAGATTCATATAAGGCAATGCAGTTTTTGGAGTTCGAAATTGTTTCGGGTTAATCGGTATTGTATCGGAAGCTTCTAGAACCTTCCGGAGGGGGACCAACGTGGCCCCACCTGCCGGGAGGGGGCATGGGCCTATGAGAGAGTGCCCTGGCCGCATTGGGTCAGAGGCACAAGGCCCCATAGGGCCCAGCCGGTCAACCTAGGGCAAAACCCTAGGAGAGCTTCTAGAAGGGGGGAGGGGAACTTGCCCCCCACTCCTCCCTCCTTGGACGCCGGCCCTAGGGCTTGGGGGAGGGGAAAGGGTTGGCCGCCTACCCCTCTATATAAAGAGGGCTGGGGGTGCAACCCCTCCCACACCTCCTCCTCAAGCCCTAGCCGCCCTGCTGCCCTCCTCTCTCTCTCCCTCCCGACTACACGTAGGCGAAGCCCTGCTGCAGAAACTCTCCACCACTTGCACCGTGCCGTCGCGTTGTAGATCCAATCCGTCTCTCCACAATACTTTCTGGACCAAGGAAGGAGGAGATGTTGAGGTGCCGCACGTGTGAATCTCTCGGAGGCATCGCCACTTGCGGTGTTAGATCGGATCGGATCGCGAGGAGGAGAAGCGAGTACGCCTACATCACCCACGTTCCGTCGAACGTTCCGATGTGCGAATCTTCTAGGGTATGAAGATCTCATCTAATCCCCCTCGTTGTTTGCATCTCCTAGATTAGATCTTGGCTTTCCCGTTCGCATCCGTAGAAATTTTTTGATTTACTATGCTGCGAAACCCATCAGAGGGGTCCTCACAGTGCGTGTTTAGAGATGTGGGGTAAGGCGGACGGTTGACGGGTACGAGGTAACACAGCTTACCCAGGTTCAGATCCCACAACGGCGGTGGAATCCTACTCCTGCTATAAATCACTATAAAGGCAATACGCCGAGTTACAGAGATAGGTTCGTTGTGCGAGGTTGTCTGATGTTGTATGAGATTGTGCCCTAAAGGCTCCCATAGGCCCGACTTATATAGTCGCCAGGTCCCAGGTTTACAGGGAAAAGTCCTAGCCGGACAGGTTACAGAGTCCTACACCGTCTATTACTAATGTTGTGTATCTTGCACTCCAAGGCTCCGGGTACGCTGGTGACTCCATCGTAGCCTTCCTTTATCCGGCATGGGCCTCCCTTCTGGATCCACCTAACTGGGCCGCCCAGCAGGCCATACGCCATGCTACCGACTATGGGCCACCCGGGTTAGTCGGATAAGAGACATGCTATTAGGATACCCATATAGCATATCCCCAACACCTAGGGAGGTTTATATAGGCTCACCTCTCTAGGGTTTACACATCATCAACCGACTTAGTTAAGGACTCGGAAAGTTCTTGACCTAATCCGACTGGGCCTAGCTACGCTTCTGGGCCTCCAGCTTCTAGTCGCCTGACTCTTTGTCAAGCCTCGATCCATTCGTCGTCCTACAGGCCCACTCGCTGGCAGCCTCGGCCAGTAGGAAACGTCCTGCTGGGTATACCCGGTTGGCATATCCCCATCAGTAGTCCCCGAGGCCATCGTTGATTCATCGCAGGTGTTCGTTGGCAGTCAGAGCATGCGGGTCCAATTTGGGCGCCCAGTCGAATTGGCGGTGGACTCCCTGAGTAAAGGAAAGAACTGGTTATTTTAGTCGCAATAACGACGACTTAGTCAAATCGCAGCTTGGCGAATGGGTCGGCGAATATACAAGTCACTGTTATAGTGAATAGATCGGCGAATCGTCGAGTCGCTGAAGACAGCAAGTCGAGTGGATGAAGTTCGACCGTCAACGCTGGTCAAAGTAGCCGTTGGGTAACCCAACGGTAATATCGGTGCAATTACCGCTCAATAACGGCTCCCGAAAATGGCCGGTAGCAACCACTATTTAAGGAGAGTGACGGACGAGGGGGAAACACTTCCCACACTTCAATCCTCCATTCTGCACAGTGAGCAGCGCGACCCAGAGCGACTCGTCATCCTAGATCCCTCAACCAATGGCCCCTCCAGCGGAACCTTAGGGCAGATCCAAGTGCACAAAGGCGCTGCTGAAGTCGCTCGAGGAAGCGGGGATCCTCCGCGCCGGGAGATGGCGCATCTGCGGCCAGAGAGGTGATCCCAAATCCGCGCGACGGGGAATTCGTCTGCTTCACGAGTCACCTAGAGCGGGGGCTCAGATTCCCCACTTTCCTCTTCTTCCGCCACTTCTGCGCCTACTACAACATCCAACCGTCGGACCTGGGGCCGCACATCATCGAGCAGCTAGCCATCTTCATGGCGTTCTGCGAGTGCTATCTGGGTTGTCGGCCATACTTTCCCCTATGGCAAGATCTGTTCCATGGGAGGATTAGCCGCGAAGAAGCAGGCGGTCCGATGTTGGCCGTAGGCGGCCTGACCTTCCAGCTGAAGTCAAAGGCGTCCTTCTTTCATCTGATGTTGCCTGCTAAAACAGCGAATGAATGGAAGAGGAGCTGGTTCTACGTGACCTAATCACCGCCGGGCGACGAGGTGGCACTCCTGACGTACTCCGTCGACCAACCCGAGCCGCGCCGGCTCCAAGTCACCAAGCTTCCGCTGGATCAGCGGATGGTTGTCGACGAGATGTTGTAGACCATCCGCAAACTGAAGAATAAGGGCCTCCAAACCATCAACCTTTACAATTGCTGGCTCGGGCGACGGATCGTGCCCCTGGCCAGCCGTGCCCATTATATGTATGAGTACACTGGCAAGGACGACCTGACGAAGTCCTGCCACGCCGAGTGGAGACTCAATGACTACATCCTAGCCCTAAAGAATATCACCTTGGTAGTGTATCTTGATGCGAAGGCCGGGGTCGCACCTTACACCGCTAAGCACTGAGATCCAATGGTGAGCCACTTTATTTTCCGTGCATTCACAGTTGTAGTTTTTTTGCATTCACGGTCGCGCTAACTTGTTTTATCGTTGCAGTTGTTCCAGGTGGTGGAAGGTTGGCTCTCGCCCGCAGATGACGAGAACTCGACCTCGTCCGCTGAGGACGATAGCGAGTCTCTACCCGACCAGGGCGGCGTTAGAAGTGACGGGGGCGACGACGGTGATGACAATGACGATGGCGACGAGGTCGTGGAAGTCGCCGCACCCTCGGTCTGCAAGACCCGTGGGCAGCACCAACGCGAGCTCAAGGCCAGCAAAAGCCTCGAGGCCCATGATGATGACGATGACGAGCTCCTCGAGCACACATCACAGCGCGACGCTACGTCGTGGAATAAGAAGCCACAGCTACCAAAGAAGAAGAAGAGACCGGCTAAGCCGGTATCACCGCCTCGGACTACGAGTAGATCCGACGCTACCAGCGCAGCCGAGGAAGCTATAGCGGACACGCCGGAGCGTGCGGACGCAACGACCGGTGCGGACATGGCAGAAGACGAGGTGCCGCTAGCATCGCTGCCACCGCCCTTTGTCCCAGTCCTTGGGCTTGTGGCCACCCCAGCCGCTAGGAGCTCGCCGCCGAGGGGAATTCCCACAATGATCGCGACCGAGGCTCCCACAGCGGCTTCGTATTCAAAGAAACCGTCAGTGTCTTGGGTGCAAAGTGTGTTCGAGACGGGCCTCAGTCGAAAACTGGGCCGGAATTGGAGAAGCCGGCTAGCATTCGCACTGGCCTGCGTTTCCTCACAGTCACCAAGTGAGTGTTTTTCATTCTTTTCATTTGTCTTCTTTATCTATGTCCGACTGGCAATTTCACTAACGGAGTTGTTCTGTAGGACTGGAATGAAGAATATAGGTCACCCTTCGGTGGCCTAGGTTCCATCGGGTGCCATGGAGGCACCATTCGACCCTTCAAAGAAGAGGAAGGGCGACGAGGTTGAGGCGCCTGCTGAAGGCGTGAAGAGAGCAAAGGGTGACAAGGTCGTCATGATTTCGGACGAGCCGGCGGTCGCCCCGAACGAGCCTACGATTGTGGTGGCCACGACCCCGAGGGCCATAGTGGACACGGAGTCGCATCAAGCAGAGCTCGTGGCCTCGGTTGGGGCGACAGGCCCACCTTCGAGTGGTGTAGGAGCCGCGGTGGCGACATTCCCTCGCTTTGTGGCGAGGGCCTCCGCGGCGAGTGCATCAGTGTCGTCAAGCCAAATGCCCGAGGCCGCTGGCACGAAGGTCGAGCAGCGTCGCGGGCGTACTCCTTTCGTGCTCCCATCTGTGGACGCAATGGACCTTCATGGCATGCTTGGCACCGCCATCTAGGTATGTCCAGTCCCCGAGGATCGGGCCACTAAATTTCAGTGGTCGGATTCTTATTGCTCTTCGAGTCTAGTCCCCGAGTGGCTAGTCGCTGAATTTCAGCGGCTAGGCACTTAGTGTAACATCCCAAAAATATTAAACTTGGATCATCAAAAGCTAATCATCAAAATTAGGGTTAACAAAAACTTTCCCAACTAAAAATATGAAAGCATTCATATGTGTGTGTATTCAAAATTTGGATTCTTTTGAATTGCCATGGTTCTATGATTCCTTGCTTGTAAAATGATTCTTAGGTGAAATAAACATCATCTAAACAATCCCCAAACTTTTCCCAAAGACAAACAACTCAAAATAAACAAATGAAGTGAATGGTCATTTTTGCCAAATTAACTCTCATGCCTACTTTGGCTATCTCTAGTTTTCAAAACTTAACCGAAACATTTGTGGATCTTTGCACCCCTTGTTAGTACTCATAATAAGGTACCAAGGCCCACTTAGTGATCATCCAAAAACATTAAAATACTAAGTTTAAATGACAGTTTAAAATTGAATCTATCTCATATGGGAAGATCCCACTATTTCAAAAACCACTCAAACAAGCTCAATTTTCAAAACCCAAGCACCCACAGAATCCTCAGCACATGCCTAGCACACCCACCAAAAATCTTTTCAAAATTCCAAAGTAAGTTTCTTGCGGCCATTTCATCAAACACCTTGCAGATTCAAATCAAACAAACAGCAAACACTATTTTGAGCAGCGATTTGGCCAACCTTGTCTCCTCTCTAGCTCACAGCAAACATTTAGTAGATCATATAGCTCAATTGTAAACATCTAGCACCACTGTGAGCTTGCCTTGCCATCAATGGTGAGCAGGCCGAGCCTCACCATGCCACCCCATTGTCTCCGGCCAGATAGCAGCCACCCTAGCCTTTCCAACCTTGTCTGGGAGGTAGCCAGCACCTCACCACCCCCTCTCGACCAACCCTAGCTCAAGGACAGAGACAAGAACCACCAGGAACGTCGTGCCCGCGCCGCTATCGACCATGCCAACGCGCACCACCGTGCATGCGCCATTCCCACTCAACCCGACCATCTCGAGCCCTTGCCGCCCGCTAGTATGAACCCCACCGTCCCAGGAGACCACTAGACATGATCGTTTCCACGCCCGTACCCCGTAGCCACCGCTCGCCGTCGAAGACGCCGCCTCTGCCGCGCAGAGCACCACATGTTCCCGACCGGTTGCCACCACCCCTAAGCGCGCATTTAAGCTCTAGAGCATCGCCAGGAGACCGCCCGTCGATCGCCAACCTCAGCCATGCATCTAGCCGCCCGTAGCCATGTCGCCACCGTCACCTGCCCATCCCTCTCGGCCTCGCCGTCGAGCCTATAAAAGGAGGCGACCCCCAGCCATTTGAAATACACCATTCCACTCCCCTCACCTCACTGATCGTTCCACCCTCTAGCCGGAGCACGAGGAGCAGCAGCTCACCGGAATTGCGCCGGAGCAGGCCGCCTCTAGAGAAGAAGGGGGCCGTTGATTTCGACCACCCCCGGAGCTGCCTCGACCGTCCTTGAGCTCGCCGTTGACCACTCGTTCGTTTGCCCACCTCGCCGTCGTCGCTGTAGCCCTGGTATGCCCCCTATGCACCCCCACTGAGCCGCTAGGGTTCGAGCTCGCCGGTGACATGTTCATCGTCGATGATGATCCCCAGCCGTCGATCTCACTTCTAATCCAACGAATCACACAGCCCCATACCGCTTCACGGGTTATGAGCCACTGACTGGTGGAACCCCCCTGTCAGCTGAGCCCCGTGCTGCGGAGTGACACTGGGCCAGCCCATTAACCTTTCCCGCGCAGCCCAACCGTTTGAATTTAGATTTTTCTATTTTAATTCAAACTCAGTTCTGTTCCTAGATTTAAAAATCCACCTAGCTGGATTTAGTGAACCAAAATACATGAAACTAATTTTGTTAGAAAGGTACTGAAATGCTTAATCCAAGCTCGTTGGATTCAAATAATTTGTATCTGCAGATCAACCTTGGTAAAAATAACAAGGCAGAAGCTTTTCTGCATTCAAACATTTTTGAAAATTCAACCGTAATAGATTTTGAGTTGATTCCAACTCTCAAAAATCACATTTTATCATACCATTCAGAATATATAAAAACATATGGGTTTGCTTAGAGAAATAATGTTCAAGTAATAAAAGAATGCCACATAGGCATTTTCTAGTCACTTTACTTATTTGAAATAAAAAGGTTAAACCTTATTAAATTGTGACACCACTTTAAATCACATTCCCATGTACTAAAATATGTGGTGATGACATGTGTCAACATGATCCCATGTTTGAGTCGGAGAATATTAAATCTTAAGTAGTTTTTCAATGAGTAGAAATTACTTTTTTCAAATTAAAATAAATAAGACAAATGCTTTAATCTTGTAATATAGGTGATGATGCTAGATCATCTATAGTACACCTTGGTGTGATGATTGAAAATAGTTAAGTATTGTTTGGTGATTGTGTACCTGGTACTTATTTATAGACGCTAGTACCGACCAAGGATACGAGGAGGAAGGAGGATACTACAAGGAAGAAGCCGAGGAGAACTTCAATATATATGCCTAATACTACTAGTTGAATGTGCAAGCTAATACTTGCTTGTTACCATGCCAACTATATGCCTTAAGCATATGTGATCATACCCACTTGATAACCCAATCCTATTTTTACTTACAAGCTTTATACTTCATTTCTTTATCAAAGCTTTCTCTTAGAGTTTACTTAAGTGATTTGTAGATTTTAGAAAGATAATTGAAGGTTGCATAAAGAGCATTAAATTTGGCCTAAGCTAGAAAATCTTGATGTCATCCTAAGGCATGACTTCATTAATCGCCACTTGTTTACCACCCCTCCCTTAGTACTTAACCCCACTTGTAGATGCTAGTGCTAAGCTTAAAACTTGATCAACTTTAGATGGGAATACTTGGTGAAAATGGTTATGAAAACCTTGGAATGATGAGTCATTCTACTGAAATGTTTTAACATGTGTTTCCGAACACCAGATGATTTGATGATGAAAATGTTGAGGCATGAGCCTTAGCCATTTATAAAACTGATGGTTGTCTGGATGCGATACCATTCCAATTTTATCGTACAACCACAATACCCGAAAATTGGGTAGGGCTTGACTGGAAACTTATATACCTTAGTATGGGTTCCCTCCCGGCCAAGGTCTGAGCTGAGGCTACCTTGTGAAGATTATCCACCTGTGCAGTACACAAGATGACAGTTGGTCATGGTTGGGAGGCCAAACTCACAGGAGAGGTGCCTATTCTAGGGCATGTAATTGAAATGTTAGGATTGATTATCCGCATACTAAGTATGGTGAATTCAGGATTTGTTCCTGACGGATGTATCAAATGTTGTGGTGAAAGTGTACAATCTCTGCAGAGTGTCAAACTATTCGAATAGCTGCGTCCGCGGTTATGGACAGTTGGAGTGGCCATACTGTTCCCCCGTGTTCCCCCGTCAGATGTTTTCAAAATGACTTGTGAAATGAATTGAGATTTTGACTTGACCACAATAGAGTTGTGATATGAAATTCAAGTTCCCACTTAGGTGTTATAAAATTTCATCTAGCTTTCTTTGCTGCTGAACTTAGTAGAGGTAAATCTGGCTTTTTGCAAAACAACCCTAGAACTTAGTGTCCTACTACAAAAACCCCCTTAACTTGATAGTATTAGTTTGCGAGTACTTAAAGAGTACTCATAGCTTTGTCCCTGGTTATTCCCGTGGCCATACTATGAAGAGGAGTACCAGGATGATGGACCGCAGGAAGGTTATGACAACTAGGATCATCTCCCATCGTCAGCATTGCCTGTGACCCCGAAGATGGAGCTTCGCCTACGCTACCTTTATTATTACGTTATTCCGCTGCTTGAGTTGTATTAAGAACTGGATCATGAGATCCTTATTTGTGTAAGACCTTATGTATGGTTTGTAATGGATGATGTACTGTGATATCCAAATCTGTTATGTCTCGCAAAAATGGCAATCTTGAGATTGCGATGTATGGCATAACAGGCATCTCGGGTTAAAAATCCGGGTGTTGACAAGTTGGTATCAGAGCCATCCTGACCATAGGAGACCCTAGTTAGACTGGACGTTTGAATCAAAAACTTAGTTTCAAAACCAAAGGAAGTAAGTATTTACAAAAACTTATTCAAATTCTTATCACTTGATTCTTTCATGAAAATTCATGTTCCTCAATTTTTTTTGCAAAATACCTACAATGTGACACACTTGATCACTCTACTAACTTACTCATCCTATATTCTTATAGATGGACATGAAGTACATCAAGTTTTATCAGTTGGGGAATGAAGGAGACCTCATATTTGAGCGGGATTTGGACCAGCTTTCGGAACTTCTAGAGCATCCGCACCCCAAGTTCTTCGGAGCTTAGCTCAATGATCAGGAAGGAGAAGATCGGCAGTGGCTAGTTGTGGCAAGTCTCAGAGGAAAGATTGAACCTCCCACTGCAGAGGGAATTCAGTTCACCTTAAGAGAGAACAACTGGCTCGATGGACTTGCTAGGGCCATGAAGGAAGCTCTTGCCCATCTATGTGGGCAGAGTATCAATCAGATCAAGGGTACCCGCTTTGAGTTTTGTCCAAGGCGTGATGCTATGGGACAGCCACTGGAAGCCCCATACCACCAAGAGCTGAAGACTCAGTTAGACCACCTTAGCTTCATGATGCATGATCGTTAGCACGAACTGGACAATGCCCGTGACTACTCCAACCACAAGTCTGACATCATCAAGAGGAAGGATCAGACCATCGCCATGCTAGCAAAGGATCGCAAGTCTCGCCGCTGTCAGCTTGACAAGAAGGAGTGCATCATTGCCCGTCTTCGCCACCGTATCTCGGATTTGGAGGAGACCATCCACGAGAGAGACATGTAGTTGGAGGAAAGGGAGAATGTCGGAGAAAACCTTCATGGAGACCCCCTACTCCTATCTCAGCGATGATGATGATTTTTTGGAGGATCAGGCCATGGACTTCTTCACCGATGAGGAGGATTTCGCCTACATCGATGACGATGAGGATGATGAGGATGACGATTACACCGACTCCAAGGAGTAGTAGCACTTGAGAACTAGCGTAGTGAGTTGTATTCGGTCCCATTGTATCGTAGTTTCTAGAATGGTTCTTAAAACCATTTGTTTTTCCTTTGTTGTGGTGTGTGTTGTATCGTGTGCTATGAATGAATGAATGAAGGAAGGAATGAAAAGCAAGTTGCTAGAAAATCGGAGTCAAAATTTAAAAACTTTTCAAAGTCCCTGAACCTTAGAAGTTTCCCTCTTTTCTCATGATCTATCTCAATCTTCAGATGCCTCGCGGAGGAAGTGGTTCATCCCCGGACCCGATGTTGCAGATCCTGCAAATGTTGGTTTCTAACCGCGAAGCAGAAAGAGCCGAACGTCCAGCCAACTTATCCACCCTTCAGCAGATAGCTCAGCTGGCCCACAACAATCAAGGCCAAGGAAATCAGGATAACCATGGATCTAAGCTCAAGAATTTCTAGAACACCAACCCACCTGTTTTCACTAAGTCAGAAGAGCCCCTAGATGCAGATGATTGGCTGCAAACCATGGAAAACAACCTGGAAGTCGCCGGAGTGGAAGCTACCGAGAAAGTTCTGTTCGCGACCCACTATCTAGCCGGAGATGCAAGAGCATGGTGGAACAACGTTCGTGCAATGACCGGAGGACAGATGATGACCTAGGAGGAATTCAAGGTCAAGTTCAGCAGAACCCATGTGCCACCGGGTTTGATCAAGAGAATGAGAGATGAATTCAGAGAACTGAAGCAAGAAAGGATGACCGTACTGGAATACCGTGACAAATTCTTGTCATTAGCTAGGTATGCCCCGGATGAGATCGACACTGAAGCCAAGAAGAAAGAAAGATCCCCTTTGCGGATATTGAAGCCCTCGTCGACTCTGCCATTCAGATGGAAGGAAAGACAACCAAGCCAATGAGAACCGCAAGCGCCACATGATGCATCAGCCAGGAACCCATCATACCCCAAAGTATCGCCCCAACCCATCCCCAGGATTTGCCCCGAGAACCAACAGACCCCCGATGAACCGTCCGACCTATCCCAACCATGGAAACCCAAGGCCCGGAGGAAATCACAACAACCCCAGCAACTCTAACAATTTCAACCGTGCACCACCCAAGTTCAACAACAGCAACGCTACTGCCAACACCAACACTGCCCCGAGGACTGGAAGCAATGATGTGCCTGTTGCAGCAAAGGACAAGTCGCAAGTGACTTGTTATGACTGTGGAAATAAGGGTCACTATTCCAATGTGTGTCCCAAGAAGAATGCCGCATCCCCCAATAAAAATGCCCCAGCTCAGCAGCAGCGTCGTGTTCAGCCTGGAAGAAGGTTTGCCCCAGGGAATTCACTCAATCGCAAGAGCCGTCTTTTTCCCATGCATGCTGAAGAAGCCCAGGAAGTGCCAGACGTCGTGCTGGGTATGTTTTCTGTTAATTCAGTACTTGCTAGAGTGTTGTTTGATTCTAGTGCATCGCACTCATTTGTCACCGAAGAATTTGCATGCACTAGTAAGATTCAACCAACCAAACTGAAGCATGTTATGATTGTTCAAATCCCCGGTTCAACCACCAAAGCTAGGCAAATTTGCAAAGCCGTCCCTAGCTGAATCCATGGCATAGATTTTTATGCTAATATGATAGTACTTGGAACTAAAGGTTTGGAAGTAGTACTAGGAATGGATTGGATGTCCAAACATAAAGGATTAATTGACTGTAACAAGAAATCCATAACCATGACCAGTACAGCTGGAGTATCAGTCGAGCATGTATCTGAAACCTTACCTCATCAATTCAAGTGCAACAAGAGTATAGCCCAACCTACCATTGACCAAGTCCGGATAGTCTGTGGATACCCCGATGTATTTCCAGATGTTTTTCCCGGTTTGCCCCCATATCAGGATATCGAGTTTATCATTGAACTAATCCCCGGAAGAGGACCCATAGCCCAGAGACCATATAGTATGAACCCATATGAACTAGCAGAACTGAAGAAGCAACTGGATGCCATGTTGGAAATTGGATTGATTCAACCAAGTGCGTCACCATGGAGATCACCTGTTCTGTTCGTAAACAAGAAAGATGGAGGTAACCGTTCGTGGACAAAAAATATGGTCCCAGCGAGTGAGGTGACGGCTACGCAATCGTCCTTGAGCGCCACGGACAAGCGGATTGCTGACCTGGAAAGGGAACTCAAGGAGGCGAGGGCAGAGGCGACCTCGGTGGATGGTAGAGCCAAGGCGGCCATTGCGTCCGCTGCTGAGGAACGAATGTTTTTAGACGTGCTCGTAGCCGGGCTGTAGAATGACCTGTCCAGTCTTCAGGATTTCATCACGGAGCTTTGTCGGTCGCTGATTGGTGAGTTCTCTATTTTTTTAGCGAGTCCCCGAGCGTGCGGGTCACTTTGTTTTTGTTTGAGCTTACTTACTCTTCTCTTTGTGTGCTTGCAGGCAGAATTACTGACGATGCTTAAGAGGTGCAGTCGTTAATGCATGGGTGTGTGTCACCACACTGGTTGACTCCACCGCCTTGTCTGGGACCTGCATTCGGGCGTGCCTCCAGGAGATCTCGCCGACGGAGGTGATTCCCAGCGACCTCGTCAAAGTCTGGCGCTACCTGGAGAAGGCCCCTGCCGTGGTTGACTTCATGGCGCGGTCGGCGTTTTGTTGAGGTGCTGCGACTGCGCTGAGCCTTGGGCTCGTGCACTTCCCCCATGACTTCGATCTCGACGACATCACGAGCGGGTACCCTTTGTTGACTAGCAAGGTCGAGATCGACGAGGTGCTGAAGCTGACTGAGCGAGCTGCAGTGTTCTTCGACCGGGTGTGGGTGATGGGTGACCTTCTCCTGTACCAGGAGTCGGTGGTCGCCCCGAACGACCCTGAGCCGGCGCACCGCGACTTCAAGGTAGAGCAGCCTTTTCGGGCGGCCATGGCGGGTGAGCTCAGGACGTACCCATCGAACCCGTGGGTTCCTTTTATCCGCCGTCGCCGGAGTGATGGCGCCTCGTCGTCGAAGCCTGCGGAATAAACTAGTTTATCGATCGGTGTTAGGTGGAATAACTACGTAACTGCCCTTGTAAACGAACAAATTTTGCTGCTTTGAAGGAATGCAAGGATGCTTTTTTCAATATGCTTCATTTAATTTTTGGTGTGCGAGTCCCCGAGCGCGTCCGCCCTTTTATGGGGTTTACCTCGTTGTTATGTGTATGTATGTTGTTAAAACTATTATTGAATTGGGGTCGACTCGCCATGGCTTGGAAAACCAGTCGCATGGCGACTCCAAGGGGTACTCTGTACTTAGCCGTTTTCCGGGGCGTGAACGGGGTCGGGTGGCCGAGTCCCCGAGTGTCGTACTTGGCTGTTCTAGTCGCATGCCCAAGGTAGGTGAGGACGGGGCGTGTTGTTTTGGCACGTCGCTCCACCTGATCCATAGGACCAGTCGCGTGGCGAGTCCAGGACACGGTCTCATACTTGGCGTCTTCCCTCGTCGCTCATGATTGGGCTGGCGTCAGTCCCCGAGCATGGTACTTAGCCGTTCGAGTCGTTGCGCCAAGGATGCGGAGGACTGGGTCGTTGTGGGAAGCAAGTGCAGTTGTCTTGTCTCGAAAAGGGAGTCGAGCGAGGCGACTCCGATTGGGCTCCGGGTTGGCCTTTTTTGTGGATGATGCGAGGCCCGAGGTTGTCGGTGCCCTCGTACCGCACTACTTGGCCGTTCCGGTCGCGTAACCAAGGGTTGACTTCCGCGAGTAGCATAGTGTTGTTGTTACGAGTGCGAATGGCACAAGATACGGAGAGTGGAGACAAATTTTGCGAATCGGTCTTCTTTATTTCATAGCGGGTAGGAGGTACATGTCTGGAGTTCTAAGTGTAGAACTTTTGTAAGAGGTTTACATTCCATGGCCGCTTGACGTCGAGTTTTCCGTCGCCTCGGACGTCGGTGAGGTAGTAGGCGTCGTTGCCTAGGACTCGCCCGATGGCGAATGGTCCCTCCCAAGGGGGAGAGAGCTTGTGCATGCCCTTCTTGTCCTGGATCAGGCGCAGTACCAGGTCGCCTTCCTGGAAGGTGTGAGTCCGTACTCGCCGACTATGATAGCGGCGGAGCCCTTGCTGGTAGATGGCGGTGCAGGAGTGATCTAGGTCGCGTGCTTCGTCGAGCTTGTCGACTCCGTCCTGGCATGCGATCTCGTTGTCATCCTCCGCGTAATTAACCCCCCATGGCGAATCGTGATCGAGGTTGGTTGGCATGACGGCCTCGGCACCGTACACCATGAAGAAGGGAGTGAATCCCGTCGACCTATTGACGGAGGTGCGGATGCCCCAGATGACAGAGGGGAGCTCTTCGACCCAGCACCTGGGAGTACGCTCGAGTGGAACTTGTAGTCGCGGCTTCAGGCCAAGGAGAATGCTCTGGTTGGCGCGTTCCGCCTGTCCATTGGACTCCAGGTGGGCGACAGAGGCGAGGTCGAGTCGTATATTGTGCTCCTCGCAGAATTCCGCCAGGCTCCTTTGGCGAAGTTTGTGCCGTTGTCCGTGATGATGCTGTGCGGGAACCCGTAGCGATAGATGAGCTCGCATACAAATTTGGTGGCAGTCTTCCCGTCGCACTTGCGGACTGGCTTGGCCTCCACCCATTTTGTGAACTTGTCAACTGCGACTAGGAGGTGGTTGAAGCCCGAGGGTCCTTATTGAACGGGCCCACCATGTCCATGCCCCACATGGCGAATGGCCAGGTGATGGGGATGGTCTTCAGGGCGGAGCTCGGCACGTGAGTCTGGTTGGCGTACTTCTGGCACCCGACGCAGCGTTGGACGATGTCGACCGCGTCGGCGTGTGCGGTGAGCCAGTAGAAGCCATGTCGCATGGCCTTGGCGACCAGGGAGCGGGCTACAGCATGGTGGCCGCAGTCGCCAGCGTGGATTTCTTGGAGGATCTTTCGTCCTTCTATGGGTTGGACGCAGCGTTGGAACACGCCGGTCATGCTCCGCTTGTAGAGCTCGCCGTTGATGATGACGAAGGATTTGCAACGGCGTGCTATCATCTGAGCCTCCGTCTTGTTAGCGGGTAGGGTGGCTCCCTCTAGGTAAGCGACGTACGGCGTGGTCAGGTCGCTTGGCTTGGTGATCAGTGCGACCAGGGTTGTGTCTGGTTGTAGCGGAATTCCGATGTCGATCTCCCTCAGGGGAGAGACGGAGGGCTTGTTGATGGTGTCGAGGAAGACGCCGGCGGGTGGTGCGAGTCGGGCCGAGCCGATGCGGGAGAGTGCGTCGGCCTCCTCGTTCTTCCGCCTATCAATCCACTCGATGGAGTAGCCCGCGAAGTGGCCTCCTAGCTGGTCCACTGCTTGGCGGTATGCCGCCATGGTGGGGGAAACTGCGTCACAGGTGTCGGCGACTTTCCCGTTGACGAGGTCGGAGTCGCCGTAGCAGCGCACGCGATTGATGTTCATCTCCTTGGCTGCCCGCATGCCGTGGAGTAGCGCCTCGTACTTGGCCATGTTGTTGGTGCAGGGGGTGAAGTCGAGGTATAGGACGTAGCGTAGCTTGTCTGCCTTTGGAGACGTGAGCACGATCCCTGCCCCTGCTCCATCTGCGTTCTTGGAACCGTCGAAGTGTAGGCTCCATTAATGGAGGTATGGTAGTTTCTCTGGCTGCTGGGCCTCTTCCCATTCGGCGAGGAAATCTGTGAGAGCCTGCGACTTGATCGCTTTTCACGGCTCGTACCCGATGTTGTGGACTCCGATCTCGACGGCCCACTTGGCGACTCGCCCGGTCGCCTCGCGGGTGCGGATGATATCCTGCAACGATGCTGAGGAGACGACCGTTATTGGGTGCTCCTGGAAGTAGTGCGGTAGTCGCCGCTGGGCTCTGAAGACCGCGTATACCAATTTTTGGTACTACGGGTAGCGCTGGTGCGATTCGGTGAGGACTTCGTTGATGTAGTACATAGGTCGCTGCACCGGGCGCTCTTTTCCTTCCTCTGGTTGTTCGACAACCATGACGGCGTTGACAACTCGTTCGGAGGCCGCGACGTAAACGAGCATGGGCTCCTTCTCGACAGGGCGGCGAGTAATGGTGCCGCGAGTAGGACCTCCTTGAGGGCGTGGAGCGCGTCGTCCGCCTCCTTGTCCCACTAGAAAGTGGGGTTCTTGCGCATTAGGCGGTAGAGGGGCATCGCCTTCTCGCCTAGCCGGGGGATGAAGCGACTAAGAGCCACGACTCGCCCGGACAACTTCTGAATGTCGCGCAGGCACTCGGGTTTGCCGAGCCGGGCGATCGTGTTGATCTTGGTGGGGTTCGCCTCGATCCCACGCTTGGAGACGACGTACCCAGTAACTGTCCAGTGGGTGCACCAAAGGTGCACTTCCCTGGGTTTAGCTTTATCTTGTACCTCCGCAGGTTTGCAAAGGATTCCGCCAGGTCGGCGAGTAGGTCACCCTGGCGAGTGGACTTCACCACCACGTCGTCGATGTAGACGTGGATGTTGCGGCCAATTTGGCTCGCAAGGCACTCCTGCATGCACCTATGGTAAGTCGCCCCGGCGTTCTTGAGGCCGAAGGTCATGGTGGTGCAGCAGAAGGCTTCGAATGGCGTGATGAACACCGTCTTCTGCTCGTCCTCAACTGCCATTTTGATCTGGTTGTAACCAGACTAGGCGTCAAGGAAGCGACTCAGAGCCCGTGGTCGAGTCGATGATCTGGTCGATCCGCGGGAGGACGAATTGCTCCTTTGGGCAGGCGCTGTTGAGCTTTGTGTAGTCAATACACATTGTCCACGTCCCGTTTTTCTTCTCGACCAAGACTGAGTTTGCCAGCCACTTGGAGTATTTGATTGGCCGAATGAAGCCTGCAGCGAGTAGACGATGCACCTCCTCGGCAATTACTCGGCGGCGTTCTTCATTGAAGGGACGCAGCGATTGCTTGATGGGTCGCACTTTGGGGTCAGCGTTAAGTTTGTGATCAGCAAGTTACCTCGGGACACCAGGAATGTCAGAGGGTTTCCATGCGAAAATTTCGCGATTCTCACGGAGGAACTCGATGAGCACGTCTTCCTATGCTGGGCTCATACCCATTCCGATCGTCACCATCTGGCTGGAGTGGCCTGGGACCAGCTCGACGGAGCGAGTGTGCGTCGTTGCCTCGAAGGTGGTGGAGCCACCTCCCTCCGATTTGGGCTTCTTGAGTATGGTGGGGTCGTTGTTCTTGACCCCGCTCATGTACTTGGTGAGTTCCTCCACGTGGTTCGCCTCTGCGGCTATGATGGCATCGGCGAGCTTGTCCTCGCATTCTGCGGCCATGTCAGGGTCGCCGTGGATAATGATGATGCCACACGGCCCGGGGAGCTTCATCGCGTTATACGCGTAGTGGGGCGCTGCCATGAATTTGGCGAACGCCTGCCACCCCAGGACGCAATGGTAGGGGTTGTTGAATGGCACCAGCTCGAAGACGATCCGCTCGGTGTGGAAGTTCGTGTAACACCCTCAGAATCGGCCCTATGCAAGTTTCAGCGCTTCCCGCCAAACCCGCATAGAAACGATTCAAAGGTGCCCACCAGGCACTTGCGTGCGGGTGGAAAACGAAGTAATATCATTACACAATAGTCCTCGATGGAACCCACAAAACATATATATACAACAGCGACTCAAAGAGTCAAGAATACAGATATACAATACAAAGATCCAAATCACCTTTAAAACGATATAGCGTCCGAGTACGGGCAAGATGCAAATTGAGCTAAGAGCCCTGAAGAATAACCAATGGCGTCCATAACCCTGCCCAGGCCAAGCCGGAAGGGTAACCCTGCTAACGACGTCGTTCTCAAAACCTGCTTAAACAAAAGGGGTGCCGACAAAGGGCAAAGGAAAAAGAGAGCGGTCAGTACTGAGGCCAGTACACGGCGAGACTAGAATTCGGCGGTCCTCGCCTACATAGGTATGGTGGACTGAGGCGGCAGCGCGGCATGCACTAAACAACCTATAGAGACTCGATACAACTAGCGGCTATCAGAGAGGGGTAAGAAAGACCTATTCGTAACCAACCTGATACTACCACCAAACATACCCATCCTGGTGTTTCCCCCTTGAGACCAAACGAGGAAGTCAACCGAGGAACTCACACAGTTGGCAGTTTTATTTATTCAGTTATCGTTGCAGCAATTACTAGTCAGGTATAGATAGTCATCCTGATATAATAAGCAGTGGGCACTTTTAGTTAACCATTCCGTTGTAGTTGCAACACTTACTAGTCAGATACAATTAGCATGAGATATCCCAAACCCAGCAGTTGTAGGTACTTTTATTTAGCCATACCGTTGTAGTGGAGCTGATTACTAGTCATATCGGATACAAGTCAAATTATAACAGTAAACTTTAGTTATAGTTGTCTATGATCGAGAACTGTGCTCCAAGTCGTCCATAACCGCGGACACGGCTTCTCGAAAAGATTTAACCCTGCAGGGGCGCACCAAAGTTTCCACACGCACCTACACCCTTGTTGTCGGATCAGGTAGGTACAAGATCATAAAACATACACCCAATGGTATGTCGACGGGGTTTCGGACACGACGTTTCCCAGACCCAAAGCAAGCACGGGGGGCCACCCCACTAAGCTACCCGCAACGAAGTCGGCCGGTCTCCGAGACGGACTCAGGGTTTGCGTCAATGGCTATAAATGACTGGGAACCCGAAAGTGTGACTGGGCTTGTCGATACCGCGAAAACACTCCGCTTACCTAAACAGTACAGGTGCATTCCTCGCACAATCTTAAATTAAGCGGTAAAGCATGGCATAAGTACAGGATAGTAATAAAGCCCCAAACTACTTGTGGCCCCCAGTACAGTACTTGGAATCAGGTACTAAATCGATGGGGGTGCCCATACACCCCACCTGTGGTTAGCGCGCTCGATCTCGGAACAGGTTTCAAGAACTCGGGGTCCTACGGGGCACCAGTGAGCGGTTAACAACCAAATAACATCTATTGCCCACCGGTGTCTCTGCATTTACCTACTTCAATTTTAGTTATTAAACAATAATTAAAGTAAACGATAATTCAAGCCATGATCATCTCCAACATTAAACATGCGGCAATACTCCAACAACTGTGGTACTTGACGACACGCAACAGCACTTGAGTAAGCAACTACGACACGCAAGTCCCACTATCTACCAAACAACAGGTAATAGGATGTGTCCAAGGCAATATGAGGCTACAAGGGATATCACGGGTACGAAAACTAGAGCATCGCAACACAGATAGCAATAGATCAACAGGAGGAAATAAAGACTATAAAAGTAGGATAGGTAGAAAGGGGGAGGTGCTCGCCTGAAAACATTGTCGAAGGTTCATCCGAAGATCGGGTCGACACTCGCATCAACTCAACGGCCTTATCCGCGAAGAACCAAAACACTAGAATAAACACTGGATGCACTATTTAATACTACGGCAAAAGATCGGGCATGATGCATGTATGATGTATGACATGGCAACGGTGCAATGCAATTAGATCATATTAAGCGGAACCGGGGTCCCGACATTTAATTATATGGTTCTAGTTGTTTAGTTACCCCGAAATTTAAATGTTGTCTTAACAAGGCAAATTATATCACCGGTTCGATGCACAAATTTAAATGGGGCCAATATTAGACTAGATTTGTCCGCATATGGAGCCCATATTTAATTATGAGGTGAATCGGCATAATGCCCCCAAACCCACAGACAAGTATGCATGCATGAAAATTTTAGATGCCACAAGTGAAATATCATATTATAAAAATATGGGGCTCGGAAAAGGGGTCACACATAGGGGTATCGGTGATCTTGGACTTCGGGGGTTCGGGTTCGGTCTCCACCTCCGGCGACGGGGTCTTCAAGGATCCGTGAAGCAGATCTTGGGAGGCATCGCCTTCGCCTTTGAGTTCCGGTTACAATTGTCGGTGTCGATCTTGGATTAGCGCCAGTATTCTTCGATTCACGCCGACTCGAAGATCTTGCCCAAATTTACTCGAAGATCGGCGCACCCAAAATAGATGGCCACACATGATCACCACATCTCCGCATCATTCTTCTCGGGCACACGTGTAGGATCGAACACAAGGAATTAACCAAAACGGAACAGTGGCACATACCACGAAGCTGAAGATAGGCAAGTTCCATACATTGAATAGGACAGAGGCCCGCGAGGGCTGCAGGAGGCCTGGTCGGTTAGAGGGAGCAGAGCCTGGGCCAGCGCGAGGCTCCCAGGAACACCGAGAGGCTAGCAAGCTCCTGCCCATGGTGGGACGGTGATGACCTGGGCTTCGTTGGCCAGCAGAGGCGGTGAGAGGAGGAGCCGGCCGGGGAGAGAGAGGAGTCGCTGCCGCAGCGAGGAGCTCATCCGGGAGCGGTTGCTGCGGGGTCGGGGATGGCGACGGCTAGGCGAGGCCAGCAGCGGCACTGACGGCCGAAGATCAAGGGCCCGACGGTCGAGCCAGGGGAGGCGGCGGTGCTACGAGTCTAGAGGAGGCCGCGGCCGGCCGTGGAGCTCGACGGGGCGAAGGGCGCCCGCACCGGCGGTCGGAGCTTGCAGGGCCAAGGGCGGCGAAGAGGGGGTCACAGGCCGGTGACGCAGAGGAGAGGCGCCGGTCGGGGATGGCGCCGGGAAGCAGGGAGTAGTCCTGGCGGTGAGGAGCGCCAGGGAGGAGGCGGAACTTCGGAGGCGGCCGGACGTGGCTCGGCGAGGCAGGGCTCCGGTGGCGGTGGTCGCTGCCTCGGGAAGGAGGACGCGGCGGTGGCGACGAAGCGCCGGGACGGCGAGGGGGTCGCAGGGCGGCAGGGCCGGAGGAAGCTTCTGGTAGCGGGGCCACGACGAGCAGGGGAAGGGGCACTGCAGGGCCTCGCGGGAGGAGGTAGCTATGGCGGAGGCGCGTCGGTCGGGGCAGGCCTGGGTGCTCCCAGAGAAGAAGGTGGCCGAGACGGCTTGGCGATAGGGAAAGGGGAGCACGGCGGCGGGATGGGGAAAAATAGAGGAGGGAGGCGACGGGGGTTGCAGGAGGAATCGGGCGAGAGGGGCGCGGCTTGGGGTTCGATCGGGGCGTGGTGGGACCAGGGAATCGGGGAGGTGGGGTTGGTGGTGTCGGTGGGGACTGAGGAGAGGCCAGGCAAGGGTGGGTTCAGTTCGGTGTAGCGTGTAGGAGTGCGTGTGGGGCTTGGTTTAGTCGGGGGTGGTGGGGTGCAACCGGGTGGGTGGCGGCGGCAGGGTGGGTAGGTCTAGGTGGTCTAGGGTTTGGTGGCTAGGGTGTTAGGGTTAGGGTTCAGCCGGTTGGGCCTTTTGGGCCTGGCCGGTTTAGGTCTAGATTTAGGTTTATTATTTGTTTATAAAAATATTCTATTTGTTTTGTTTTGTTTTAAATCTTTTTAGCAAATAGTTTAACAGATAACTATAAGACTTGTTTTGAAATAAGAGAAGAGGTATTGTTTCAGACAAAATAGTTTTTAGTTAAAATATTCTGAGAGCCAAAGATGCATGATGCCATGATGATGCACAAAGTTTTATTTAACATGCGATTTTCTAGTAGTGGTTTTGCGGGGCGCCACGGTTCGCTGGTGTGTCGAAGGTGACTGGCAGCACCACCTTGCCGATCGGGTACGCCTTCCGACCGGGGATGATGCCGTGGAAGGTGGTGTAGGTCGTCTCGACCATCGACTGCGGGAGACGCAGTCGCCTGAATGTATCCAGGTACAGGATGTTGATGGAGCTGCCCCCGTCCATCAGCGTATTGGGGAGCCAGTAGTCTCCTACCTTGGGCTTGACCACCAAGGCGACTCGACCTGGATATCCGATCTGTGGCGAGTGGTCCTCGCGGCTGCAGGTGATTTGTTGCTCGAACCAATTGAGGAGCTAGGGGATGTCGACCTGGGTCACCATGTTGACGGTGACAGCGTGGCGATAACCTTCTTCTCGCGCTTTGTGTTGAAGCCGGTGAAGGTGTGGAGCGAGTCGGCGATGCTGCCAAATTTTCCGCCGTTTGGCGGGTGGTTGTAGGGGTCTTCCCGCACGCCATGCCTTCTCCATCTCCTTTAGGGAGTGGCAGTCGGAGGTCGTGTGCGTGGCGGGCTTCCCTGCCCTGCTATGAAACACACAGGGTTGGTTGAGGAGAGCGGTGGGGTCGAACCTCGGCTTTGCCTTGTAGTTGCCGTTGTAGCGGCGCTGGCCTCCGTCACGGCGGAAGCTCTTGGGTTCGCGCGGTGCGTATCTGGCGTTGGCGATGAAGTCGACTCGCCCGTCACCACGGCGCTTGCCGGTGAGGCGAGTGTTGCTGTAGCGTAGCTCGGGTCGTCTCCTGTTGTCATTGCCGCTCGTGCGGCGATTGCCTCCCGACTCATCGTCGGTTTCTTGGTTTGGGTCCTCTTCCGCGTACCGCTTGGCGATCTCAAGGAGATCCGGTATGTTGTCGAGTGTTTTGTACACCCACTTGAGCTTGGTGACCAGGGGCTCGTAGCGGCACGAGGTCTTGAAACAGTGGATCGCAGTGTCCGGGTGGATTCCGGTCATGTTATACCACATGTCTTTCCACCGTTGGACCCAGCTGCGGGTCAATTCCGGGGTCCCTGGATGCATCGCTCCAGGTCCTCGATGGTGGTGGCGCAGGTGTAGGAGCCCTCGAAGTGCCTGACGAAGGCGTCGCGCATTTCCTCCCAGGAGTCAATGCTGTCTGCGGGGAGGGTGCTGATCCATTGCCGGCACGCTCCCTCCATCACCAGGGGGAGGTAGCGCGCGGCGAGTAGGTCGGTGTGGCCGGCGATTCCCATCGCCATGAGGTATGTGTCCAGCCACACGGAGGGGTCGTACGAGGGGTCGTACTTCTCGATCTCCTTCGTCACCTTGAAATTCGCCGAGTACTTTTTGCCTCGGATCATTGGTCCGAAGCACTGGGGTCCGACTCGGCTCAGCAATCCCCTTGGTTCGCCTTCACGGCGGTTGTTGAGGGTATATCTCAAGTCCATAGGCTGGCGTGCGCGCCAGCTCTGATTGTTTAGGATGTGGGTTCGCGTGTCGACTGGCTGCCCGTTGGTAGCGACGAAGTTGTTTGTCGGTCGCGGGTCGTTGGTGGAGAGTGCCGCGTGTGCGGGTCGGTGTTGGAGCTGCAGGGGCTCGGGTGGTGGTCAGTTCAGGGTGTTATCCACCATTGGACGGCCGCTCGAGGCCACTCTGTTGCCTGATGATCACGAGTACATGCGACCCTGCGAGTCGGCTCCCGTGTTTTTCTTCTCAACGGCCTTCGCGAGTAAGGCCTTGGCGTATTAGATCTGCAGGGCCCCTTCCCCGGTTACGTTTATGTTGTCGACCGCTGCTCGGCTCGCGACGACATTGTCCATCGGAGTGGAAAACAACGGGAGGCCGTTCGCGTCTCGCTCCCGCGAGGAGACCACGATTCTTGGTTGGTCCCTGGGGGGCGCACAGCTGGGTGGTGGTGGTGCGCCGCTGGCCATCGCGCCTGGTGGTGGTCGGGAGCTCCCTCCTGGCAGCGCGTTCTCGCAGATCGCACGCTCGGCCGCACGGGCCGGGTCGTTTTCGTCGTCGAAGTTCAGGGCGCGTCCCTGAATGGTGGGGTTCAAGCGCGACCTGATGCGGAGTTGGTGATAGCGCGAGAGTTCCTGCGCCATCACCTGCTCGAGGCGAAATTTTTCCCGCTCGGCTTGTTCCTTGCGGACCGCCTCCTCCAGCCGCAGGCGGAGTTCCTCGAGCTCTGTTGCTATTGCGGTTGGTGGGATCGGCGTGGAGAAGGGGTCTGGCGGGGGGGTCGGCGCCATTCGTCTTGTAGGCCGCGACGTTGTGACCAGATCCTACGTGGAGGTCGGCGGAGTTCTCCGACCCGGAGTCGAAGTCGAAGATCCCAAAAATGGAGGGGTCCTCGAAGTCTCCCACATTGGAGACCTGGGTGATGGAGCCCGCGGTTGACGCAGTGACGATGGATCCGGCGGTCGATGCCGGGGTCGCCGAGTCGGCGTCGTCGTTGAGGGCCGCGTTGTTCGCGACCGTGGTGGTTTCGGCCATGTTGTTGTTGGCTGAGTCGTACTCGAATGCGAGGCGGTGGATGGTGCGGACCTGACTCTCAGAGAGCCGGTCGCATGGCGGCCACTTGCGGATGCGAGCCGAGTCCTCCGAGGCAATGACGTCGGTGAAGCCGACAAAGAGGCTGATCGTGCCGACCGACATGATCACGTTGTGCGTGACGGGGCGAGCCGCCGGGACGTAGCTGCTCGGCAAGATCTGAAGGATCTCGCCGATTGCGATCATGCGGCCGGTGGCGATCATCTCGTTGATGGGCAGATTTGATCTCACTGCAGAACACCGGCCTGACCGGCCAGGCCCCACGGTGGGCGCCACTGTCGTGGGAATGGCCACAGCAAACGCTTCAATCGGGAGCGAGTAGTAGAACGAGGTGCGAGATGAGGGCGAAGACACAAGGGTTTACCCAGGTTCGGCCCTCGTAGGGTAAAGACCTACTCCTGCTAGATTGTATTATGGAGAGAGTACAAGGGCGAGCTCGACGACTAGGCGGCGAGTCGCTAGGGTGTATGATGGAACGTGTCTTCTATGCGTACCCTAGGGAGGTTTATATAGGCTCACCTCGCTAGGGTTTACAGATCGTCAACCAAGTTAGTTAAGGACTTGGAAAGTGCTTGACCTAATCCGACTGGTCCTAGCTATGCTTCTGGACCTCTATCTTCCAGTCGCCTGACTCTTTGTCAATCCTCGATCCAGTCGCCGTCCTCCAGGCCCATTCGCTGGCAGCCTGGGCCAGTAGGAAACGTCCTGCTGGGTATACCCCGGTTGGCATATCCCCATCATTAACATAAGCAACTGGATAAAGAGGTCGAGTCTCCTTCGAAGAACTCGCCACCGGGTCGGCCTCAGGCTGAGACTTGGAAGCCTCAACCGTGGGGGCGGAGACCCGAATGGGGCTCTGCGAATCTGGAGCAGCACGGGGAGGAGAGACTGGTTTCGAGATAGAGGAGGCCTTGCAGGAATCTGACTAGTTTGCTGACAAGGCAGCGCTGAAGATAAAAGCGTAAACCTATAAGGAAACAACCACAGAAAGGAAAAAATATAAGGTAACAGGCATCGAAAGTTACCTGGAAATGGTGGGATTGCGCGACACGTGTCGACCGACCCGGCGTGGAGCCTTGCGGGCCTATGAGGACGTGGCTTCAGGGGCCGCGGTAGTTTCAACCCGGCACTTCTTGGAGGCCTGAGTACTGGAGGAGGCCCCACAGCGCTTACTCGACTTGGCGACATGAACTTTGCCGCGACCGCCAACAGTAAGCGGGGGATCCTCATGTACCTGGTCAGCTGCAGAAGTACATTCAAGGCTCAACGAGATAAGCCAGGAGTTCAGTCAAAGGACAAGTACCTCCATAATCTCACAATCATAATCGTCATCATCTGACCAATCCCGCAAAGGATTCCAGGTGAGATTCTTACCAGGATTCGGAGCGGCGGCAACTTGCGGAATATGCATAAAGCACTCCAAGTCAAACTCGGCCTCATCGTCATTTGATCGATCCTCTAAATAACGGCCGGGAGGGATGGTGCTATCATCAACCTGGTGCACAAGGTTCTGCAAAAGGCAAAGAAACAGAAGTTAATACAAAAAACAGGTGACAAAGTAGGTGTCAAGTAAAAAATATGTCGGCAGCACACGATAACTTGGAGGCTTACCCATGGAACGATCCTATCTCGGCTAAAGGGGGACAACTCCAAGCCCATTCCTCTGCCAAGTTCAGCTTGAAAATGGAGCTGACTCGGTGGGCCACAGAATCATTGGGAAGCTCGAGAGTGGAGTGCCGAGTGGGGTCATGAGAGCCACTCATGAAACAGATCTTGTGGCATCAGGCGTGGATGGGGCTGACTCGGCCAGAGATAAAAGTGCACATGAGGTCCTCCTCCGTCAAGTGGAATTCTTCCTCCGGGTCGAGCAACCTCTCAATGACGCTGTGAGCCTCATTCACCGCCTGATTCTTGTCCCGCGGGTCAAGCTTCCAAAGGTCCTTGCTGGGAACTTCATATTTTAAGGGGGGAAGACGAATGTAGTCGTTGGACCCACTGTTCTTGACATAGAAAAAGGTTCTATACCACTTCTTGCAAGAATCAATGCCAGTGATGCGAGGAAAAGTGGATTCCTCTTGGGCGTGATGCTAGCAGCACCACACCGAGTAGGCATCTTCTCAGAGGAAGGGACGCCGGGATCAGGAACAACCTGAATACGAAAGTTAAAATACTAGAACAGTGGTCCAAATACCAAGGTATCCCTCGTAGGCAGAGATAAAGCAAGAAAGGGAGCCAATGGAATTGGCAGGAAGATGATGGGTTTGCAAATGGAAAGTAGACAGAAATGAATTGAATAAATTGCTAACAGAAAGAGAAAAGCCACGCTCGAAGTGAGAAAGTAAAACCACCCGTTCATTGGGCTCGGGTTTAGGAGCAATCTCATCGAGGGGAAGGAGACAATCAAACTCAAGAGGGATGCGCCTGGTAGAGTGCAGCCACTCAATCTCCTGGTGGGTAACCTCTGAGCCCTCCCAAGCACCACGCTCATCGGCGGTCTCATGCTCCTCCACCTCCTTGCCTCCGTCACGTGCATCCATGATCTCCAGCGGCTCGGGCCCTTCCTCCGTCGAAAGCGTCCTAGAATGCCGAGGACCTATCGAGGAATCGAAGAAAAGAAGAGGGAATCACTGGGCCAGTGGTGCGAGAAGGAAGAAGAGCTAAGAGGTAGTTGTTGATTGGGAGGCGCGAGGAAGAAGGCTTGGGGAAAACTGAAGCGGCGGGGGTGGTTAAGTTCCCCCCACGCCCCTACTTAAGGGGAGTAAAAACCCCAGGCGTGGATCTCTGTGTGCCTTGTGGCCTTGGTGTGGCCGTGTACGCGACCGGGTAAATGCATTAGCGGACGCCACGTGTGCGTAGTACACGAGCCAAGCCACAACACGGCACGCTGCGCAAGGCATGAGGCGCTGAGAGATGCGACTGCCACAGTGAAGGGAGTAACTGCGCCGCCATCACTGTGCAGATTTGAGACAAAATTTGAGGCAAGCAATCATGATTACAACATGTTAGTGACTAAGGTTAATATAAAAATCCCAAGGTGACTCGGCAAAGCCAGAAATGACTCGACATAGGTCAAGAAGACCAAGCAGAGTCAAAGATGAGACTCGGAAAGACCAAGATAGACTTGACAAAGATCGAGGTTACGCCAAATAGGCCATCCTACATGAGAAATGCAGAGTTAAAAGAGAAGCTCCAAGTATGTTAAAGGAACCTGGAGACACCTAACAGCAAAAACTGCTAGGCCTCACCAGCTTCAGGGACTAATGTCGGGGGGATAACCCCCGGTAGGGTCATAAGGGGTAAAACATTGCACATCTTGGCTTAGGCTGAGTCAAAGAAACCACTGGTCGGGTCACGAAGGCTGGGATACTAAGCCTATGTGAGTTCGACATAAGAAGTATGTCGTCCCGCATAGGACAAAGTTGTTTACCTTGCAGGTAGTGACGAGTCGGGTCTCACAAGGGAAGGCCGAGTCAAGAAGGACGCGTGGCAGCTTTCCGAGTAAGATTCGGGAGGGGCCATGGTAAAGCATGGTCAAAAGAGAAGGGCGCTGCCGAGTGACATAAAAGGAGCTGGGTGACGCCAAAAGCAAGGGCTAACGTACAAAAGCACGGTATGACGCCAAAGAGCTAGCGCCTACATACGGGAAGGCCGTTGGCTCTATAGCTCTCTGGACTGGGTCAAGGGCCAAGGGCTGGCCCGTGACCCGGCCCGCACAGTAAGGACAAAGATCCAAACAGTAAACCCTAGGGCCCAAAGTGTAGGTTAGCTACCCCATCTGCCTATATAAGGAGGGGCATAGTTAGGGTTTAGGGAGGTTCGACCAGGTAGTAAACTTGTGCCCTGTGGCTATTCTTGAACAACTCTAGGAGCACTTGTAAACATCTAGGAGGAATAAAAATTGTAAGTCTGTAGAGTTCTTCGTGTTCATCGTGCCCGGCTAGATCGTGCACTCCCTCCCCGGTTACCACAAGCGTCCATTCGCCCCCCAACTTAACCTACCCATGGCATCTGCCGTGACACCACCATGACAATGACTTCGTCGACTCTTACAATAACGCATCACCCCTGAGTAGTTGACCACGTCAGGCTAACGAAAAGGACATGCAAAACTAACTAACAACAAACACTACTTGCAACACTTCTACAAATTTTACAAAGGCACAAAAAGCCCAATCGAAACTATACAGATTTTACATTGCTTTGTACAACACCTACAGGACTCAACCACGCTGAAGCAAAATGTTCGTCCGCTCGTGGAAGAAGTGCACGATATCTTCAGCATGGCTAGCCACGACGGCATAGTGCGGGCGCATGTCCCACGCCATACCATCCAGAGGAACTGGCGGCCCTGCCGCTATCACCGCCAAGTCCATGTCCCGATGGTGCAGCTGAACAAGGGCCAGCGCCGCCTTTGCACCTGCAACAAGTTGTTGGTGCACAAGATCTTTCACGGTGTCTATGCTCCGGAACTTCCCTAGAAGCACTAGAAAACTAGATGGAGCAGCATCTAGGGGAACATGGCAGCCCAGATGGACGCGAGTGAACATCTTGCGCACGTCAATACCTGAAGCACCTGGTGGACATGGTCCTCCACCGTTGCGACCATAGTCGCTCGGTTGCGGTCCATCCAGAAGAAACCTCCGGCCTCCAACTCCTGTTGGGTGAGATAATTGAGCCAAATAGCAACACTCTCCTTATCTTCCCATGGAAGAAGATTGAAAACTGCAAAAGAGCAACAGCTCAGATGCCACAAACATCCGGTGACCACTTACGCTGAAGTTGCTCGCCAGTCTGCCGAATCTCTTCAAGGATGTATGATGTCTACGCACGCTTCTATTCTTGTAGACAGTGTTGGGTCTCCAAGTTCATAGGTTTGTAGAACAGCAACAAGTTTCGCTTAAGTGGATCACCCAAGGTTTATCGAACTCAGGGAGGAGGAGGTCAAGGATATCCCTCTCAAGCAACCCTGCAATTAAGATACAAGAAGTCTCTTGTGTCCCCAACACACCCAATACACTTGTCAGGTGTATAGGTGCACTAGTTCGGCAAAGAGATAGTGAAATACAAGTAAAATGGATGATTGTAAGTGGTAATTGAAATTTGAAATAAAAATGGCAGTAAGCAAACATGTAGCAGGACTGATTGTAAATGGTATATTAATGCTTAGAAACAAGGCCTAGGGATCATACTTTCACTAGTGGACACTCTCAACAATGATAACATACTTGAACACATAAATATCTTCTCTTCACTATGTTACCCTGAACTACTGTCCGGTTGGATAGCGAACACCAATTCACCGCGAAGGGCTATAAAAGCACACCTTAAAGTTCGCATTCCCCATCTAGGTAACCCCACACTGTCAGAGCGCTAGATGGTTGTAGACAAACACCACAATTTCATAGAGTCATCCAACTCAAATTATAACTCATGATAAGTATTTATGTAATCTTTAGCCTAAGAGCCACACACGGTGCGCACACTGTCACCTTCACACACGTGGGACAAGGTGTCTCCGGAGATCACATTAATAAAAGAACTTTAGTAGCATAATAGACAAAGAGTAGCATCTACTTATTTGACTAGATTACAAAGCTCATGATCAAAATAAGATCACACCATGGAGAGAGAGATGAACACATAGCTACCGGTAGAGCCCTTAGGCTCGGGGGAGAACTACTCCCTGCTCATCATGAGAATCAGCAAAGATGATGGAGATGGCCGTGGAGTCGATGGAGATGGATCCGGGGGCAATTCCCCGTCCCGGTAGGGTGCCAGAATAGAGACTTATGTCCCTCGAATCTTTTCTTCGGTGGCGGCGGGGCTGCAGAACTTTTCATGGATTTCTGATCTAATGTTTAGGGTTTTCGTCTCGGGGGGTTTATATAGGCGAAGGGGCGAGGTCGGTTGAGGCTCGAGGGGCCCACACCATAGCCAGGCGCGGCCAAGGGGACCCCTGCCACCCTATGGTGTGGCCTCCTCGGTGCCCTCCTCCGTCTCTGCTATGGACTCCGTCTTGCTTGTGTCGGGAAAAATAGGAACTTCGGCTTTTGTTTCATCCAATTCCAAGAATATTTCTTTACTAGTTTTTCTGAAACCAAAAATAGCAGAAAACAGGAAACTGGCTCTGTGGCACTTGTTAATATGTTAGTTCCAGAATTTTTTTAAAAATGCCACAAAGTATAGATAAAACATAAGATAGTTGGTTCAAAACAAGCATGGAGCATCAAAATTTATAGATACGTTGGCAATGTATCAGCATCACCAAGCTTAACTCCTGCTCGTCCTCGAGTACGTAAGTGATAACAAAAATAAGTTTTGAGGTGACATGCAGCCAACACAATCTTGATCAAGTTAATGTAAAAGCATTGATAGCTGTAATCAAAGTACTCTAAACATAAGAATGAAAGATATATTTCTAAAAATAAGACATATCAACTATGTTGCAACATGAAAGGCTACACAAACAAAAGATCATGAATAATGCTTTGAAAGACATTTGTTTTTTTAACATATAGAAAACATAGCAAGAGTGGTATTCATCTTGTCCTTCATGGAATAGAAAAACATAAATGCATAGGACACCTTCAAAGTTCATAAGGGTGACTAGATACAAATAATTTAAGAACAAGTAATACCAAAATTATGAATCAATCAACTTGTTTTTGGACAATGCACATTGAACTCAGAATGATAACTATGCTCTCTTAGCTGGTGCATAAAGTTAGAAGATGGAGACTAAACATAAAAGTGAAAAGAAAGGCCCTTCGTAGAGGGAAGTAGGGATTAAATGGTTTTATAAAGCTTCCAAAAGTTATGGTACTTATTAGCTTTGAGATCCCATTGCCCCTATCATCAGCATCTTGAAGTGATTAAGGTTAAAGTGAGGGAAAATATGAGTTATATTCTTGACAAATGACAAGTTGAAAATCTCATGCCCCTTGATTACGAGTACCGAGACCTCATGCTACTCAACTTTGGTCACAGGCAAGTTCTTGTCATTATAAGTATATGTGTATCATAGAGAACCGCCAACGGGGTACCCCTTGCCTCATGACACAATATTTATCCCATATCAAAATGACAAGGCAACATATAGTGAGCATCTCAGCGATCTTTTTATTTGCTATTTGCATGTTTTTATTGAGGATGCTTCATAGAATGCCACTATGGTTTTGCTTCAAGTTTCCACCATGATTAGGCATGGATTAGGCTATCCGTGTAGGCGTTTATCTAACACATATACATACTCCATGGACTTACAATCTCCCATCTTATTTCAAACCGACAACATCATAACAAAAGAACATGATATCAACTAAATAGAATAAGTGCAATGTTGAAAGCGTACCCCATGACAGCATGGTTTTGCTAACTCCCAACTTATAATTTGCAAGCATATAAGCATCATAAGATAGTCACAATGGTTTAGGTTTATTAAGTGCAAGAAAGAAAATGTGCCTTCAAGTTCGTGAGAGCTTTAATCACTAATTTTCACATAACAAAAATTTAATTTGGAAATTATATAAAAACATGAATATACTTGGAATGGTGTAGCACACCATGCATAGTAATTTATAGTGGACTCTTTTGGAATAACTTGGTTTCTTGAGAGTTGGATGCACGAGTAGAGCTCATACTCAGTACAAGTGGAGGCTAGCAAAAGACTGTGGCGACCAACTAAGAGAGCAATAATGGCCATAATCATGCAGAGAGACAAAACATTATTAATCAAAGAATAAAGTGATATCACAAATCAAAAACTAAATGATCATAGAGACTAAGGTGACAGGTTCATAGTCATAACATGGTGTAAGCATGTGCCAAGTCAACCCAAATAAAGCATCAAAGGAGAAAACCACAATATTATGCTTTTGTATGCTAAAACAACGCATGATTCTTCCATGGCATATTAAGCAATCTCAATTGTTTCAAACAAATCATGCTACAAAAATAATCACTAAGAATATGGTCAAAGCAACATCTAACATGACATGATAAAGTCTAATTTACCACCATAAGTATGAAACATTCTACTCTTTTCCAACACCAATCAACTTATTTGAAACAACTCACAAAGATAATAATCAATAAAGACCAGAGAGCTTGTCTCACCTAACTACAAAGAATAACTAAAAAGTTATAAGAAAAAAGAAGAAGAAAACTAAAGCGAAACGTAGTGCTAGGAAAAGAGAACACTCACAGAACATTAAGAGTGAAAACTAGAGTGTTCTAGGCAATGAAGAACGGGGTGTGACTTCACCAAAACAAGTGTGATGGGATCCAACCAACTTATTGTAGAAATCAAAACAAAAGAAAACTAAAGACAAAAACAAAGACGCTCCAAGAACAACACATAGTGCATGAAGCAATAAAAGTATAGTATCTTGAAAGAAACCTGAGTTTTTTGTTGATGAAGAAGGGGTTCCTTGGGAATCCCCAAGCTTTAACGCTTGTACTTCTTGGATATTTATTGGGGTGATATGGGAATCCTAAATCTTGAGCGTTTGTCCATCCTACATCTCATCACATCATTCTCCTTTCCCTACACTTGAAAATTTCTTTCATACAAAACTTCACACAATCTTCATTAGCAACATTAGTGTATTCAAGATAATAAACCTTTGGGTTCAGTTTAAACTCAAGTAAATCATCCATTAAAACATAATCTACTGTATCAATTCCTTTTAAAATCTCAAGTGATCAAAAGAACTCAAAAGAAATCGTTTTAAGAGGCAAATGCAATTAATGGCAGAAACCTGTCAAAACAGACCTGTAGGTAAAGATTGATTTTTTCAAAAATCTTATGTTGATAAAATCGGAAAGTGCAAAACTATAGAAAGTTAGATGATAACCTGGGTCATGCGCACAAAACATTGCAGATCAATATGACGTTCTAGGATTTTTCACAATTTTTTACAGCGAAGCATATAAATCTGTTTCGGGACAACAACTTCCCCAAATCTTACGTTCTTCCTATTAGAGGCTACTCTTGGCACAAAAATGAAATAAAAAGGATAAGGAGAGGTTATTACAGAGGCAATAACTTCCAAGACTCAAAGAAACAAAAATAAACTGAATGCAAAAATAAAATGGGTTGTCTCCCAAAAGCTCTTTCTTTATAGCCATTAAGATAGGCATGATAATTTCGATGATGCTCACATAAGAAATATGAATTGAAGTTTAAGAGAGAATCAATAAGAAAATATAAAACAAATTTAATTCTAACACACTTCCTATGAAAAATAGTCTTGTAAATAAACAAGTCATGAAGGCACAAAGCAACAAGCATAGGAAAGCAAAACAAGTGCAACTTCAAAAATTTCAACATAAAGAGGGGAAACTTAATATTGTTAAGATACATAAAACCTTGTTTACCTCTCTCATAATAACTTTCAGTAGCATCATGAATAAAATTAACAATATAACTATCACATAAAACATTCTTATCATGTGCCACATGCATATAATAATTATTACTATCCACATAAGCATAATCATTCTTATTAATTGTAGTGGGGGCAAATTCAACAAAATAGCTATCATTATTATTCTCATCACCATAGTCATCAAATATAGGAGGCATATTGTAATCATAATTAATTTTCTCCTCAATTTTAGGTGGACTAAAAATATCATATTCATCATTGTAATCATCATACATTGGAGGTATAGTATCATCATAAGCAATAGAATAGTTATCTTCCAAAGTGTGTTCATTTGTAAACATATAATCATTGGAAGGGACATGGATAGTACTAATAGTATAGAAATTATTAACATCATCATTTTTAGAATTGGTACCCAAGAGATTTTCAATATCAAAAGTAGTGTACTTTTCCCAATCATGATCACTATAGGTAACAGGCATAGGTTCATCATGGATTTCAGACTCATTAGCAAAAACTATAATAGGAGCAACATGCTTAGGGGAAAATACCGTTTCCTCTCTCCTTTTACTCCTCCTCTTCTTCTTCCCCTCTTTAGGAGGGAGAGGCTTGAATGGAAGCTTCTCCACATACCCTGGTTTATTGTTAGAGACAACAGAAGAAACTTTGGAGGATTCCTCCTTTTCATTAATAAGAGCAAAAAACATATTAGTCCTGTCATATTGTGGTAAAAAATCTCATCTTTTATAATATTTTGTATGTAAGTATTTGTGTGGCAATTATCAACACATTAAAGATGACAACCATGCAGGACGCTATTCATATCAAAAGCACTCATATCTACCAAAGAAGTTTTTCTTGATAACTCTTCACACCCCAAAAATAATGTAAGTTCATCATGTTGATTAGGAGTGATCATGTCATCACAATACAAAGTTGTAGTACTCATTGGATTAGAAAGGCTACTATCATAGATTCAGCATTGAAAATTGAAATGACCCACTTTTTGGAAAAGTTCACAAATAAAAGTATAGAGGGAACAAACTTTTTCACCAAGATCATTTAGAGCCCTATCCCACGTTCTAGTTTTTAATTCCTGTGGTGGATACAATATTCTTCTTCAATTTTATTCTTTTCACAAGGTCTAAGTACTCCACAAAAATTAACATGCTTATAAGAAATAGTACTTTCAGAGGTTTGAGCATGTTTATTGCAATCATTAATAACAATTTCATTTTCCATGCAATTATCTTTAAAAGGTTCATGATACATGTCACAATTTTCTTTAGGAGAATTATATGAGAAGCAAAGGCTACAAGAATTTGAGGATCAAGACCATATTTAGCACTAAGCTCTTGAAAATCAGCAGTTTCAGCAAAAAACTCAATGCAATCATACTCATAGTTTATACCTGGTTCTTTACCTTTGTTATTATCCCAATATTTGGTATTGCTTTGAATTGTTTCAAGAAGATCCCACTTAGCTTTGACCTCCTTAATTGTGAAGGATCCCTCTAAATAGGTATCTAGATAGTCCTTGTAATGTCCTGAAAGCCTTGCATAAAAATTATTAATAACAATATTACTGGGAAGCTCATGAATGGGACATTTGAGCATTAGTGACTTCAATCTCCCCCATGCTTGGGCAATACTTTCTACATCATGAGCATGAAAATTATAAATATAATTCCTATCTTTATGAATTTCATGACAAAGATAAAATTTAGAGTAAATGAGAGTTTCAAGTTCCTTCCACTCCGAATGATGAGGATCATCTAGTAGCTCATAACACTCCCATTCTTTGTCCTTAAGTGATAAATAGAATAGCTTCCTCTTAACTTAGTCCATTGAAATACTTGCACACTGATGGCTCGTTATAGAGCTTCGTTGGGAAACCCCAAGAGGAAGGTATGATGAGCACAGCAGCAAGTTTCCCTCAGTAAGAAACCAAGGTTATCAAACCAGTAGGAGGAAGGAAATGACTAAAAGGTGTTGATAGCAACGTGGAGACCTGCACAACACAAACTCAATACTTTGCCCCAACGAACAGCGAGGTTGTCAATGTCACTGGTTTGCTAAAAACAAAGGATTAAACGTATGGTTTGGAAGGTAATAATGGTTTGCAGCAAGTAAACAGTAATAGTGGAAGATGTATCAATGGTAAAGATTGGACTAGGGTCCATAGTTCACTAGAGGTGTTCTCCTTAGATAAACAAACATGGCATGTTGGGTAAACAAATTACAGCAGGGCAATTGACAGGACTCAGCAAGGCATAACAATGCAATACTAGACATTCATGATCGTATGAGATTCGATTGGGCAATACAACTAGATACATAGACTGTCATCCAACTGCATCTATGACTAGAAATCCACCTTTAGGTTATCATCCGAACCCCCTACGGTATTAAGTTGCAAGCAACAGATAACTGCTTTAAGCAACGGAGCTCATAAGATCTAAACATGAAAGCACAAAGGAGGAGATACAACCATCTAGCTACTACATGGACCCGTAGTCCAAGGTGGAACTACTCACGCTTCATACCGGAGAAGAAGGCCTCCGGGATGATCTCCCCTCCGGCAGGGTGCCGGGAAGAGCTTTAGATCCCCCCGATCTAGGGACGATGGTGGCGGCGGCTACAAACGGTTTCGTGGAATATTGATCGGGTACTTAGGGTTTATGCATCGGGGGGTCTTTATAGGCGAAGAGGCGAGGCAGGGGGATGCACCCCCTAGGCGCGGGCCCACCTTGGCCACGCGGACAGGGGTGCAGCCCCCTGGTGGCCCTCCTCCGTCTCATATTCAGGCTTCGTGTTCCCCACTTATTATAGATACTTTTCCGATGTATCAAGCATCCCCAAGCTTAACTCCTGCTCGTCCTCGAGTAGGTAAGTGATAAGAAAATAATTTTTGAGGTGACATGCACCATCAAAATCAAGATCAAACCATTTGCAAGCATTGAAAGTTGGGATCAAAGAACTCTAAACATTAGAATGAAAGATGGAGTTCTAACAGTAAGACATTGTAACTATGCATGCAACATGAAGGGTTACAAACAAAGATCATGAATAACATGCATTGAAAAACGTTTGTTTTTTTCACATATAGAAAACATGGCATAGTGGCATTCAGCTTATCCCTCATGGAGTATCAAAACATAAATGCATAGGACACCTTCAAAGTTCATAAGAGTGACTAGATACAAATATCACAAGAACAAGTAATATCAACAATATGAATCAATCAATAAGTCTTGGGATAATGCACATAGAACTAAGAATGGCAACCATGGTCTCATAATTGGTGCCTAAGGATAGAAGGTGAAGACTCAATATAATGGTGGAAGAAAGGCCCCTTCATAAGGGAAGCAGGGATTTCAAGTTTCAAAAAGAGCTTCCAAAAATTATGGTACTTGTTAGCTTTCAGCTCTCATTGCACCTATCATAAGCATCTTGAAGTGATTAAGCTTAAAGTGAACAAACTATGGAGTATATGATTGACATAGTATAAGTTCGCAATCTCATGTCCCTTGAATACGAGGGCCACTCCTCATGCTACTCAACTTTAGTTACTTGCAAGTTGTAGTCATAGTAACTATATGCATATCATAGAGAACCGCCAACGGGGTACCCCTTGCACATGATACAGGAGCTATCCCATAATCAAAATGACAAGGCAAGCAGACAATGAGCATCTCAGCGATCTTTTTATTTGCTATTTGCATAGGTTTTTATTAAGGATGCTTCACAAATTGCTCATTATGGTGATGTTGCAAGTTTCCACCATGATTAGGCATGGCTTAGGCTAGCGGCCCAGGCGTTTCTCTAACACAAAATACATAACTACATGGACTTACAAGCTCCCCTTTTATTTCACACCGACGACATCCATAGACAAAAGAGCATGATATCAACTGGATCGAGATCCAAAAAGTGTTGAAAGCGTTCCCCATGAAAACATGGTTCTGCTAATCCCAACGTATAAGTGCAATCATATACAACATTGATACGTCAGAAACGTATCTATAATTTTGGATGCTCCATGCTTTTTTAGTACGTCTACACTTTGAGGTGCTTTTTACGTGTTTTATGGTACTAACCTACTAACAAGTTGCAACAGTGGCAGATGCCTGTTTTCTGCTATTTTTGGTTTCAGAAAAGTTAGTAAAGAAATATTCTCGGAATTGGACGGGACAAACGTCAAAGTCAATTACTTTCCATGGGGAACAAGAAGTCGAGAGGGGAGACGAGGAATCTGGCCAGGGAAGCTAGACCCCCCCCCTAGGCACGACCAGGAGTGGGCACGCGCCTGGCTAGGGTTTGCCCCCCTGTTCACCTCCTCGGCCTCCCCCTTTGCCTATAAGAAGCCCCCGATGCATAAACCCTGGGGACCCGATCAAATATCCACGAAACCGTCTGTATCCGCCGCCACCATCGTCCCTAGATCGGGGGGATCTGAAGTTCTTCCCGGCACCCTGCCAGAGGGGAGATCATCCCGGAGGCCTTTTCTCCGGTATGATGCGTGAGTAGTTCCACCTTGGACTATGGGTCCATGTAGTAGCTAGATGGTTGTATCTCCTCCTTTGTGCTTTCATGTATAGATCTTGTGAGCTCCATTCATGATCAAGATCTAATCTATGTGTAATCATGCATGTTGTGTTTGCGGGTATCCGATGGATATTGAGATTATTATGTTGGTTTGATTAATGGTTTTGTCTTTATGATTCTATAATGTCTATGTTGTTTGTGATCTTGCATGCTCTCCGTTGTTAGTAGCTATCTTGGCCAAGTAGTTGCTAGTGACTCCAAGAGGGGGTATTTATTCTTGATAGTGGGTTCATGCCTCTAATTTCCAAGGGAAGTGAAAATAATCTCTTTGGTTGTAGATATGTTGTTGCTACTAGGGAGAAAACAATGCTCTCTTGTTCATGGAACATGTGGACTGTTTACCTTACACACTATGCTTAAAGCAATTGTCTATTGCTTGCAACTTAATACTAGAGGGGTTTCAGATGATAACCTGAAGGTGGACTTTTAGTCATAGATGCAGTTGGATGCCGGTCTATGTATCTTGTTGTATTGCCCAATCGAATCTCATAGGATCTTTTTGACTAGTAATTGCATTGTTATGCCTTGCTCGGTTCCTGTCAATTGCCCTGCTGTAATTTGTTTACCCTTCATGCCATGTCGTTTATCTAAGGAGAGCACCTCTAGTGAACTATGGACCCCGGTCCAATCTTTACCATTGATACATCCTCCACTTTTACTTGTTTACTTGTTGCAAACCATTACCTTCCACACCATACGTTTAATCCTTTGTTACAGCAAACCAGTGAGCATGACAACCTCACTGATTCATTGGGGCAAAGTCTTGAGTTTGTGTTGTGCAGGTCTCCGCGTTTCTAGAAACACCTGTGTGACGTTTCCTTCCTCCTACTGGTTCAATAACGTAGAGGTCCCAACTTGATAAGGTAGAGATCCCTGTGTTTACAATGCTAGTCCCTGGATCAATAGCTAGCATCCACAGTTTAAGATGTAATATCAAGAAACAAAGGTCATAATACAACTTTATAACCAGGAATAAAATAATTCATTATATCTTACATAGATCATTTGGCTATCTCATTACAATGCAGTAGAAATAATTATATAGCATGGAGTCCTTCATCTTCAAAGTGCCGCAGGCAATCATGTTGGTTGTAGACTTGTAATCCTATTCAACACAATTCACTAATATCAAACAAACGTGCAACATAATAAGTTACAGCCACAAGGGTCAATACATTTGAATTGTATTGGCAAGTTATACTAATGGTAGAATAGTGGTATCTATCATCTATATGCATTTGTCTAGTGGAGCTTAGGCTTGCTTTGCTCAAAATAAGGTTTTCCTTACTAGTTTAAAAGCACTAAGTTTTTGTTTGTCAAAATACCCAAGGCATCTACCAATAAAATTGGTGATCCTTAACCCTTGTTCCACCATAAGTTTTAACTTATAAATTGGGATGAGGAGATGCTTGATAGTTCAATGTCTTGATTCTCAAATTTTCCATTGCCGGGGACACGGCTAAGTACTTAGATTTTTCCTTCTCAAGAGGTGGTGCACTTTCCCCACAAGACTCGACATGCATCGAGACAAGATCTTTCAGAAGCCTTCCCTTAGACCAAATGGACGGGTTCCATCCTATCACCCCCTACCACCTTCTGTCCATCTGGCTAAGTTATTGCAACCTATATAATCCAGGCAGAGCCCATATGCCATGTGGATGCACTAGAAGCTTCTCAACATTTGACATCTCAAATTTCTTTGTTCCTGGGTGGCTTTCCACAAGTGAGATACACAAGTTTTCACCAGTTTACTGGCCTTGTGTAACCACTCAACATAAATCCATTCTCACCATTCCGCCCAGGTGATTTATTCACATAGTTGTTTTATTAAACAAAACACAAGTCATAGACTTAGAAATATTTCATAGCATGTATATAATCCACCCTTATTTTCTAGTAGCTAGGCTAAGCATACTAGTAGCAATAATCTTAACTTAGGAAAAATTTTACTAAGGCATCATCTACTAGGATTTCCCAAGGCATAGTATACTTAGTAAAAATTCCATGCAAGTCCTACTCAAAATATCACAAATGCATAGTCAAAATATTAGGAAAAAATGTATGAAGCACCACTTGCCTTTTTAGTAGATAAACTATTTTCACTCCATGATCTTGCAATTGTCACACTCTTCAAAGTTCACTACAATTCAATCAAGCAAGACACAAATTCAAATTAGCGTTCAAACAATTCACCACATAAAATAAAGAAAACAAAACAATGCATGCACGCATGCAAAATATTGTTTTATTTCGAAAGGTGGTTTATATTAGGCTATAAACATTTTAAAACACCTATTGGTCATTTATAAATGTGGCAAAACCATTTGAAACCAAGTTAGTGAAAATGGGCCTTTTAAATCATTTTTGTTTTTGCTAGAAATGTTTCTATCCAAAGGAATAATTTCTAGTGTTAGCCAAATATGTTTTTAAACACAAATGTTAGTGTTTATGGTCGAAGTGTTTAAAACTAATCCATTTGCAAAAGGTTTCACTCAAAAATCATTTTTAAATCAAGCAACATTTTTGTTTTACTAGAAATGCCTCTATTTAAAGGAATAATTTTCTAGTGTTAATAAAATATATTTCTAAACCCAAAAGTTTGTTTTTCTGGTCAGTAGGTTCAAAACAAATCATTTGCAAAAGATTTTACCCAAGAAACATTTTTAAAATAATTTTGTACTCTAAATAGGCCTAGAAATGTTTCTGCAAAAACAACTAATTTTCCAGAAGCAAAATACTATACTAAGGGCCTTCAAAGGTTTCATTTTCCTTATTCCAATGATATAAAATTTACAAATTTTGGACGTGTAGATTAAAATTTATGATTTTTGCAAAATCAAATATATAATAGATCTAATTTCTGTTTTAAAATCTAAGTCTAGCTATGTGTCATGCTATCATTGGCTGGTACTGGTTCGTCTGGATCGATTGATGTGGAGCGTTGGATCTAAAGGTCAACGCACGGATCAGATCAATGCGTACCTCTTTGATTAGTCATCTATTCCTAGCAACTAGATCAAGATCTAAGGGTCCACAACACCTTGACCATCAACTGGCGGCATTGGGCAACGGTGAGCTACGGTGGCGCTCTGGCGATGGTGTTGCGGCGACTACATGAAGCAAGGAAGGAAGGGGAGATTCTCACCGGGTTCGCCGTGATGTGGGGATGCTCGACGTTCTTGTTGTGTACGAAGGGGCGCACGGAGTTGCTGGCGATTGCTCGCCGGAGTCGCTCCTAGCGTCGGGCACGTCCTGTTGTCAACGGGGGTGAGGCTACAAGGCATGGGAAGGCAAGACGAGGGTGTCGTTAGACGCGTGAGATGAATACGAGTGTGTGAGTGTAATCGAGAGAGAAGGGGCGGTCAGGTTTTACCGGGGGAGGTTCCCGGGGTTGTAGTAGACAGCGGCGGCGCTCAGTCGCCGTCGTTGCCGAGGCTGTGGGGCACGCGCGGGCAAGCTAGGGTTATCGGCAGATGCGCAAGGAGCTGAGGATCAAACTCGTTTGAGCCAGGGGCAGTGGGGAGGTCGGGGTTGCTGGCGATTGCTCGCCGGAGTCGCTCCTGGCATCGGGAACGTCCTGTTGTCGACGGGGGCGAGGCTACAAGGCATGGGAAGGCAATCCGAGGGTGTCGTTAGATCCGCGAAACGAATACGAGTGTGTGAGCGTCATCGAGAGAGAAGGGGGCAGTCAGGGTTTACCGGGGGAGGTTGCCGGAGTTGCAGTAGACAACGGCGGCGCTCAGTCGTCGTCGTTGCCGAGGCTGTGGGGCACGCGCGGGCGAGCTAGGGTTACTGGCAGATGCACAAGGAGTTGAGGATCAAACTCGTTTGAGCCAGGGGCAGTGGGGTCGGGGCTGCCCGGAATTGCTGCGGAGGCTCGTCGGAGTCTGTGGTGTTCGAGCGTGAAATCGAGGCAGCCTGGTGGCGTTCGTGGCGTGGGGTCTAAGGGGAAGAGAGAGGGGAAGGGAGCGCTTAAGAGGGCAAAGTCGCTGGCGAGGATTAATCCCGTAGTAACGCGAATTGAAGACGTGAATATTTAGCAGGAAACGGCCAGAGTGATTTGGGGGAGAACAGGTCACGGTGAGGACGATGATGAGCTGGCAGTGTGGGTCCGTTTCATCAGTGAGGTGACGGGATTATGCGTGGGTTTAGGTCGTCAGCGAGGTGAGGGGTAGATTTGCGGGTGAAGAAACGTTTCACGGGGGGGGAGAAGAGAGGTGGGTTGCTGCTGGGCCTGATGGGCTGGGGTCTGGGTAGGTTAGATGGGCTGGGTCTCTTTTCTAATTTTTTCTTCCTGAATCTTTTTCTATTTCTAATTTCTGTTTTTCATTTGAATCAAATGTTTTAACTTCTATTTGATTTCAATATCTTGCCAAACCTTTTTAGTAGGTTTTAAACTATTCATTAATTTTTTTGAAATTCCATTTTACAATAATTTCGTTTATTCTCTTATGGTTAAATTTTTATTTAAATGAGACATTTGTTTTTATTCAAACCATTGATTCAATCCTCCATTTGATTTCAAATTTTCATCAAACCTTTTCAGTAGGTTTTTTTATTTATTCATTAGTGTGTTCAAATAATTCACTTTGAATTATTTCAAACATTTTATTATGATTTAATATTTATTTAAATGAGGCTTTTGTATTTATTTGCATAATTTGAATATGGTTCCAAAACATATAATTCTATTTAATTATTATTTTATTCTTTTTAAGTTAATTGGATAACTTTTAATTAACTTTGGCTATTTCAATTATTATTTTCCCAAGATTTGGTTAATCATTTATATTAGGAATTTTGTCTTTATTCAAATCAAATATGGTTCAAGTCCATATAAGTTTTTATTCAATTAATCTTTATTCCTTTATTTTATTTGAATTATCATTATTCCATTTGCTTATGGATTAAATTCAAGTTTTAAATTGTCTTCCAAATAATTTTCTTGGGATTTAGTTTAGGCAATTTGTCTTTATTTAAATAAAAATGAATATTGTTCAATCCTTATGATTTTATTTAAATAATCTTTTACTCCTTTTTATTATTCAATAAACTTTCATTTGTTTATGGATTTGGCCAAGATTTAATTTGGCTTTTAACTATTCCTTTCTTATTTATTTCTTTCTTTGTCTTATAAAATCCATATATTTTTTTATAGATCCAAATTGGTGATTCCAATTTGTATAATTTCATTTAATATTTTTTTACCTTTTTAAATCCTTTTAGGATTATTTTTCTCACAATTTGGTATGGATTTAGTTAGGAGCTTTATTAGCCATGGAAATTAATTCCTTTTATTTATTAAATTCATAAGTTTTTATCCATGGCTCCAAATTAAATGAAACCAATTTCTATGGTTTTGTAATATATTTTTTTATCATTTTTGATAATTTATAAATGTTTGTTTCTAAATTTTTATATGGATCAAATCCATAGTCTTGGAGAGATCTTGGGAATGATTTATCCCATTAGGGTTTTAGGGTTTTGGTTTATTTTTCCCAAGTGTTTAAATTCAAGATTCTTTCCATGCATAAAATGCATTTGATCTTTGGAAGTGATTTCTTTCATTAAGATTTGGGGTTTTGGTTTACATTTTCCAAATGTTTAAATTTCAAGATACATTCATTAATGAATGCATTTCAATTTATTGAAATTTTGTTGGATACCCTTTTCATTCGAAGTTTGTTCAAGAAGGGTTTTAATGTTTCCATTTGGAAGAAAAAAGTTTCTTTTCACCCTAAATTTCAACAATTATTTATTTTGTTTAATTATTTTTCACATTTCAAAATTTCAAAAATTTTGGGATGTGACAGATAACCTCGGTTTCTTACTGAGGGAAACTCGCTGCTGTGCTGCTTCATACCTTGCTCTTGGGGTTTGCAATGAAGCGTCCCACGACAAGTGATGGGAGCCATCAAACATAGATGACACAATGGTTCAATTTTATTAGGGGGAAGAAAAATAAAGTGTGCCATCAAGTTCGTGAGAGATTTAATCACTAAGTTTTCACATAACAAAATACTTTTTAATTGGAAGATAGATGAAAACAAGAATATACTTGGAATGGTGTAACACACCATGCATAGGAATTTATAGTGGACACTTTGGCATAACTTGGTTTATTGGTAGTTGGATGCATGAGTAGAGCTTACTCAGCAAAAGTGAAGGCTAGCAAAAGACTGGGAGCGACCAACTAAGAGAGCAATAATGGCCATAATCATGCAGAGCGACAAAACATTACTAATCAAAGCATAAAGTGGTACTACAAGTCAAGGACTAAATGATTATAGAGGATATGGTGACATGTTCATAGTCAAAACATGGTGTGAGCATGTGCCAAGTCAACCCAAACAAACCATCAAAGGAGAATACCACAATACTATGCTTTTGTGTGCTAAAACAACACATGATCTTTTCCAAGGCACACTAAGCAATCCCAATTGTTTGGAACAAGTCATTATACAGCAATAATCACTAAGCATAAGTTCAAAACAACATCTAGCATGACAAGATAAAGTCTAGGCCACAATCAAAGCAAGCTCACTTTTATACTAATCAAGCAAGAACTTTCTACTCCTATCCAACACCGATCAACTTATTTGAAACAACACGGCGAGAACGAGGGTCCAAACTACTTTAGATAATCAAACTAAGCAAACTAAGCAAAGCAAACAAAAACTAAGACGCTCCAAGAACAACACAACTGTGCATGAAACAATAAAAACAAAGTGTCTAGAAAGACCAGAGCTTTTTATTGATGAAGAAGGGGATGCCTTGGGCATCCCCAAGCTTTGACGCTTGTACCTCTTAAATATTTTTTGGGGTGACATGGGGTGGCATCCCCAATCTTGAGATTTTGTACATTCTTCATCTCATTACATCATTCTCTCTCTACACCTGAAATTTTTCCTTCATACAACACTTCACACAATCTTCATTAGCAACATTAGTGTATTCAAAAGATAATAGACCTTTGGGTTTAGATTTCGAACAGAAAAACTTTCACTAAAAACACAAGCTACTGTAGAAACTTTCTTTAAAAATCTCAATTCCCCAAAAGATAAATCAAAAGGAAATCAATAAGAAGCAAATGCAAATAATGGCAGAAATCTGTGAAAATAGACCAGCGGGTAGAAACCGATTTTTTCGAAGACCTTATATTGCTCAAATCAAAAAGTGCTGAACTAACTAAAGTTAGCTAACATACTGGGGGATGTATTCACAAAATATCACCTCAATCTGACTTACAGAGAGTTTACACGAATTTTTACAGTGAAGCACAAAAAATTGTTTCAGGACAGCAACTCTCCAGATCTTACTTCCCTCTCACTCAGTGGCGGATCTACGGGGTATGCCCGGTATGCCGCGGCATACCCCGCGTTATGCGGGCTTCGTCATGGCTAGCTGATCGATCGTTTCCAAATCTGCTAGCTAGCTGATTGAATCAGTTCTTTTCATGTACGTGGGCAAGACATGCATGTTAGGCCACCGCGTGCACTAATTCATCACCGCCCATTAACACGAACATAGGTGCATGTAGTTTACCGGAACACGTTATGCACCTCGGTTAGTTATGCCAGTTAATTATATATATCTGATTAATTTACCATCTATTACCCACAATTTAGTACTCGCTTTGATCTAAACTAATGGACTCAGATTCATATAGATTCAGATGTATGTAGTCATGTTTTATTGCTAGATGCATCTGAATCTAGACAAATCTGAATCTATTATTTTATATCGGAGAAAGTATATAACTTGTAGCATCCTTTTATTTTCTGTATTTGGATATATAGACCTCACGTATATTCTCAATACATTACAAAATATGCTTACAAAATAGAGCAACTTTTACCATATACTGATATGCTTTTGGTGCGGTCAGGAAATCCCAGTAAATCAAGAGAGTTGAGTCAAATACTAAAAGAACCAAAAATGTGATGTTTCAAATGATTATCGAATTGCAACTATGGCAGAAGAGCAAATTCAATGGCAGGAGTGAAGAAATTATAAAAAAATCTTTTTACAAAGCATGTATAGTAATTTTAATGCGGCATACCCTTATGTAAAATCCTAGATCCGCCAATGCTCTCACTAGAGGTTATTCTTGGCACAAAAAGGATAAGGAGAGGTCATTACTAAAGTAATAACTTCCAAGACTCAAGAAAACTCTTGGGTTATCTCCTAACAAGTACTTTTCTTTAAAGCCTTTAAGTTAGGCACAATAAGCAAGAATCAAGTATTTTCAAATAAAGAAGCATTAACATCAAACCTTGATTTCAAAGGAGGAGCAAAAAGCAGCTTCTCTCTCCTCATAGGGAAATGTTTTATACCTTTCTTGAATGGGAATTGATATTTAATGGTGCCTTCTTTCATATCAATGATGGTACCAACTGTTTTAAGAAAAGGTCTTCCCAAAGTGGTAGGACAAGAAGCATTGTATTCAACATCCAAAACATAGAAATCAACAGGGAAATAAGCATTGTTAACCATAATAAGAACATCATTAACACTCCTCGTGAGTTTCTTTTTAGCATTATCATTAAGTGGACATCCAAATAACAATCTTCCAAAGGTGGCAAATCAAGCATTTCATAAATCTTTCTAGGCATAATAGAGACACTAGAACCAAGGTCAGATGAAGCTTTGAGATCAAAGTCATTCACTTGCATATTAATGATGGGTTCCCAACTATCTTCTACTTTCCTAGGAATAGAAGGTTTATGTTTTTGCTTCTCTTACTTAATTTTAATAAGAGCATATGTAATGTGTTTGGTGAAAGAAACATGCATATCACTAGCATCAGGACTTCTAGCAAGCTTTTGTAGGAACATAATAACTTCAGCAATATTGCAACCATCAAGATGAAAATCAAACTTAGCATCACTAGATGTAGACTCATTGGGTTTAGGCATTGTGGTAGGAGGAATAGGGACTTCTTGTGGTTTAGTGGCATCCATATTGGTGGTGGTGATAGTGCACACTATTGTTTCTAGCAATTTCAGCTTCTCTTTCCCACTTAGCATGTAGTTGGGCTAACAATCTAACATTTTCATCATAGTAACTTGTATGGCATGAGTAGCAGCAAAGTTAGTTTCCAAAGTTTCAGGTTTAGCAGCCATTTTATTAGTCAAAGAGGACTGTGCTTCAGACAAAGAGGAAATAATTCTCAGCACTCAAAAGCTTTTCCTCCATAGTCTTGTTGAAAATTGTTTGTTTACTAATAAAGTCTTTGATCATGACTTCAAGTTTAGAGGGGGCACTTCTAGTATTGTTGTAGGAGTTTCCATAGGTATTGCCATTATTAGGAGGATAAGGTCTATAATTGTTGTTACTACCAAAATTATTCCTATAGGCATTGTTGTTGAAATTGTTGTTTCTAATAAAGTTCACATCAACTTGCTCTTCTTGAGTAACCAAAGAGGCTAAGGGAACATTATTAGGATCTAAAGGAGCCTTCCCATTAACAAGCATAGCCATGATAACATCAATCTTATCACTCAAAGAGGAGGTTTCTTCAACAGAATTTACCTTCTTACCATGTGGATCTCTCTCAATGTGCCATTCAGAATAATTAACCATCATATTGTCAAGGAGTTTTGTTGCAGCACCCAAGGTGATGGTCATAAAGGTATCTCCAGCAGCTAAATCCAACAGGTTTCTTGAAGATAAGTTCAAACCTGCATAAAATGTCTGGATAATCATCCAAGCAGTAAGTCTATGAGTGGGACAATTCTTAACCAAATATTTGATTCTTTCCCATGCTTGAGAAACATGTTCATTATCAAGTTGTTTAAATTTCATAATATCACTTATAATAGATATAATCTTAGCAGGAGGGTAGTACTTTCCAATAAAAGCATCTTTGCACTTAATCCAAGAATCAATACTATTTCTAGGCAAGGATAGCAACCATTCTTTAGCTTTTCCTCTCGAGGTGAAAGGAAACAACTTGAGCTTAATAATATCTCCATCTACATCCTTATATTTTTGCATCTCACAAAGTTCAACAAAGTTATTGAGGTGGGCAGCAGCATCATCAGAACTAGCACCAAAAAATTGCTCTCTCATCACAAGATTCAACAAAGGAGGCTTAATTTCATAAAAGGTAGCATCAAGAGCAGGTGGAGCAATAGGAGTACTAAGGAAATCATTGTTGTTTGTGCTAGTGAAGTCACACAACTTGGTGTTTTCAGCAGAATTCATTTTTGCAAAGGTGGAATAGGCACACAGCAGCAACAGCTAGAGCAGGAACTAATTTTTTGTGTTTTTGATAAGAGAAAGCAAACCAAGCCAAACTATTTTTTTAAGTTTTCGATAAAAAGAGGCAAACAAAACCAAGTAAAAGAAACTAAGAAAAACAAGAAAAAAGTAAAGATAAAGGTTGAGAAGGACTCCTCTTGTGAAGACGTCCTTAGCCTCCCCAGCAACGGCGCTAGAAAATGGCTTGATGGCTCGTTATAGAGATTCGTTGGGAGACCCCAAGAGGAAGGTATGATGAGCATAGGAGAAAGTTTATCTCAGTAAGAAACCGAGGTTATTGAACCAGCAGGAGTAAGGAAACGACTCAAAGGTGTTGATAGCAACGTGGAGACCTGCACAACACAAACTCAAGACTATGCCCCAACGAACAACGAGGTTGTCAATCTCACTGGTTTGCTGAAAATAAAGGATTAAACGTATGGTCTGGAAGGTAATAATGGTTTGTAGCAAGTAAACAGTAATAGTGGAAGATGTATCAATGGTAAATATTGGACCGGGGTCCATAGTTCACTAGAGGTGTTCTCCTTAGATAAACAAACATGGCATGCGGGGTAAACAAATTACAGCAGGGCAATTGACAGGACTGAGCAAGGCATAACAATGAAATACTAGACATTCATGATCCTATGAGATTCAATTGGGAAATACAACAAGATACATAGACCGTCATCCAACTGCATCTATGACTATAAATACTCCTTCAGGTTATCATCCAAACCCCCTACGCTATTAAGTTGCAAGCAATAGATAACTGCTTTAAGCAAAGTGTGTAAGGTAAACAATCCACTTGTTCCATGAACAAGAGACCGTTGTTTTCTCCCTAGTGGCAACAACACATCTACAACCTTAGAGATTTTTGTCACTTCCCTTAGATTAAATAGAGGCATGAACCCACTATCGAGCATAAATACCCCCTCTTGGAGTCACTAGCAACTACTCGGCCAAGATAGCTACTAACAATGGAGAGCATGCAAGATCACAAACAACACAGACATGATAGAATCAATAAGACAAAACCATTAATTAATCTGACATAGTAATCTCAAAATCCATCGGATCCCCGCAAACACAACATGCATGATTACAAATAGATGAGATCTTGATCATGAACGGAGCTCACAAGATCTAAACATGAAAGCAAGAAGGAGGAGATACAACCATCTATCTACTACATGGACCCATAGTCCAAGGTGGAACTACTCACACATCATACAAGAGAGAAGGCCTCCGGGATGATCTCCCCTCCGGCAGGGTGCCGGGAAGAACTTCAGATCTCCCCGATCTAGGGATGATGGTGGCGGCGGCTACATACGGTTTTGTGGATATTTGATCGGGTGCTTAGGGTTTCTGCATCGGGGGCTTATTATAGGCGAAGGGGGTGTCCGAGGAGGCGACCAGGGGGGCCAAACCCTAGCCAGGCGCGGGCCCACCCTTGGCCGCGCCGGGGGGGTCTGGCTGCCCTGGCCCGCTTCCTCATCTCCCCTCTAGACTTCTTGTTCCCCACGGAAGTAATTGACTTTGACGTTTGTCCCATCCAATTCCGATAATATTTCTTTACTAACTTTTCTGAAACCAAAAACAGCAGAAAACAGGCACTTGGCACTATTGCAACTTGTTAATAGTTTAGTACCAGAAAACATGTAATAAGCACCTCAAAGTGTAGACAAGTAAAGCAAAGTAGATACTAAACAAGCATGAAGCATCAAAAATTATAGATACGTTTCCGACATATCAACATCCCCAAGCTTAACTCCTGCTCATCCTCGAGTAGGTAAGTGGTAAAAGAATAATTTTTGAGGTGACATGCACCCTCACAATAAAGATCCAACCATTTGCAAGCATTGATAGTTGGGATCAAAGAACTCTAAACATGTGAACGAAAGAATGGATTTCTAACAATAGGACATAGTAACTATGCATGCAACATGAAAGGCTACAAACAAAGATCATGAATAACATGCATTGAAAAACATTTGTTTGTTTCACATACAGAAAACATAGCATAGTGGCAATCAGCTTGTCCCTCATAGGGTAGCAAATAGATGCATAGGACACCTTCAAAGTTCACAAGGGTGACTAGAAACAAATAGCACAAGAACAAGTAATATCACAATATGCATCAATCAATAAGCTTTGGAACACTGCACACAGAATGACAACTATGCTCTCCTAATGGTGCCTAAAGGTAGAAGGTGGAGACTCAATAATGGTGGAATAAAGAACTTTTTGTGAAGGAAGCAGGTATTGCACGTTTCAAAAAGAGCTTCCAAAAATTATGGTACTTGTTAGCTTTCAGCCCTCATTGCCCCTATCATAAGCATCTTGAAGTTGTTAAGGTTAAAGTGGCAAAGATGGAGTATATGCTTGACGAAGTATAAGTGGGCAATCTCAAGTCCCTTGAATACGAGGGACACACCTCATACATACTCAACTTTGGGCACAGGTAAGTTCTTGCCATTGAAAGTATTTGCATATCATTGAGAACCGCCAATGGGGTACCCCTTGCACATGGTATAGGAGCTTTCCCATAACCAAAATGACAAGTCAAGCAGACAACGAGCATCTCAACGATCTTTTTATTTACCATATGCATAGATTTTTATTGAGGATGCTTAATAGATATCTCACTATGGTGATGCTGCAAGTTTCCACCATGATTAGGCATGGCTTAGGCTAGCGGCCCAGACGTTTCTCTAACACAGAATACAAACTCCATGGACTTATTACAAGTTCCCTCTTTATTTCACGCCGGTGACATCCATAGACAAAAAAGCATGATATCAACTGAGTACAAAGTACAAGTGCAATGTGGAAAACGTTCCCCGTGGAAGCACGGTTCTGCTAATTCCAACTTATAAGTGCAAGCATATACAACAAAGTTGTCACAATGGTTCAAGTTTATTAGGGGCAAGGAATATAAAGTGTGTCATCAAGTTCATGAGGGTCTTAATCACTAAGTTTTCACATAACAAAATAGTTTTTAATTGGAAGATAGCTAAAAAGAAGAATATACTTGGAATGGTGTAACACACCATGCATAGGATTTTATAGTGGACACTTTGGAATAACTTGGTTTCTTGGGAGTTGGAAGCATGAGTAGAACTTACTCATACAAGTGGAGGCTAGAAAAAGATTGGGAGCAACCAACTAAGAGAGCATAATGGCCATATGTTGGAATTATGCCCTAGAGGCAATAATAAAGATGTTATTATTATAATTCTTGTTCATGATAAAGTTTATATTCCATGCTAGAATTGTATTAAGCGGAAACTTTGATACTTGTGTGGTTTATGAACAACACCGTGTCCCTAGTATGCCTCTATGGACTAGCTCATTGATTAATGATGGTTAAGGTTTCCTAACCATGGACATGAGTTCTCAATTAATAATGAGATCATGTCATTGGGAGAATGATATGATGGACAAACCCAAATCAAGCAGAGCAATTAGATCGTGTTCATCTTTGCGAAGATTTTCTTATGTCAAATATTGTATTCCTTAGACCATGAGATAATGCAACTCCCTGGTATCGGAAGAAAGCTTTGAGGTCATCAAACGTCATCCTATGAGAGGGTCATCATAAAGGTGTCTCTCGAGTGATCGGAAAGTATCTGTTGGGTTGTATGTATCGAGATGGGATTTGTCCCTCCCAAGTCGGAGAGATATACTTCGGGCCCACTCGGTAATCGACATCAACACCGCTTGCAAGCACGTGGTTAAGGAGTTAATCACAAAGTGATATCAGATTACGGAACGAGTAAAGTACTTGCTATGGACGAGATTGAACTAGGTATGCCGATACCGACGATCGAATCTCGGGCAAGTAAAATATCGCGTGACGAAGGGAATATATATATGGGATTAATTGAATCCTGGCATCGTGGTTCATCCGATATGATCATCGATGAATGTGTGGGAGTCAATATGGGTTTCCAGACCCCGCTGTTGATTATTGATCGAAGATCATGTCTGCATATTCTCGAACCCGTAGGGTCACACACTTAACGTGTCTCAACGCTAGGATAGAATGGATAATTGGTTTATGAGTTTTTGTTAGGAGTCTCGGATGAGATCCAGGACGTCACGAGAGGTTCCGGAATGGTTCGGAGAATAAGATTCATATAAGGGAAAGCAGTTTTTGGATTTCGGAATTGTTTCGGATTGTTCGGTATTGTACCAGAAGCTTCTAGAACCTTCCAGAGTGGGACCAACGTGGCCCCACTTGTTGGGAGGGGGCATGGGCCTACGAGGGAGTGCCCTGGCCGCATTGGGCCAGGGGCACAAGGCCCCATAGGCCCAGCCGGCCAAAACCCTAGGGAAACCCTAGGGAAACCTTCTAGAAGGAGGGGGGAAACTTGCCCCCCACTCCAACCCTTGGGGCCGCCGCCCTAGGGCTTCGAGGAGGGGCCAAGGGGGCCGGCCAGCCCACTATATATAGAGGGAAGGGGCGCAGCCCTCCTCCCCCACTCCTTCAACCCTATCCGCCATACTACTGCCCTCCAGATCTCTCTCTCTCTCTCCCGACTGCGTAGGCGAAGCCCTGCCGCAGAAACTCTCCACCTTTGCACCACGCCGTCGTGTTGTAGATCCAATCTATCTCTCCACACCACTTGCTGGACCGAGGAAGGATGAGACGTCTAGGTGCCATACGTGTGCATCTCTCGGAGGCATCGCCACTTGCGGTGTTGGATCGGATCGGATCGCGAGGAGGAGAAGCTAGTACGACTACATCAACCACGTTCCGTTGAACGTTCCGCTGTGCGAATCTTCAAGGGTATGAAGATCTCATATATCCCTCTCATTGTTTGCATCTCCTAGATTAGATCTTGGCTTTTCCCGTTCGCATCCGTAGAAAATTTTGATTTACCATGCTGCGAAACCCTTCAGTGGTATCAGAGCTAGATCTATGCGTAGATGTGTTTCACGAGTAGAACGCAACATGCTTGTTGCGGGCGTTGATGTTTTGTGTTGCAAGCCTCTTGTTTGTGTACTTCTTATGACGCGGGATAGTGAGATCGAAGAGGTCTAGGCCAACTTTACGCGACCTCGTTCGCGAGACCGGCTCCGCACTTGACGTGTGGCTTGTTCCACACATGCGGCTGGTGGATGCCAGTTTCTCTCACTATAGTTGTCATGGGATTTACACGGGATGTTGGCAACCATAATATCACCGTTGTGGATTTCCGTAGGTAAGAATCGTTCTTAGCTTGTTACTCCCATAAGCCACGTAAAACATGCAACAACAAAGTAGAGGCGTCTAACTTGTTTTTGCAGGGAGTGTTTCTGTGATATGGTATGGCCCAAGATGTGATGTGTATGTTGTATGCAATGATCATGTTTTGTAATGTTTCACGACTTGCATGTCGATGAGTACACAACCGGCAGGAGCCATATGGTTGTCTTTATAATTGTGTATGACCTGTGTGTCAACTTCTTATACGCCATGTAATAGCTTTACTTTATCGCTAAGTAGTTAGCAATAGTTGTAGTTGTTATTCGTGGTGGAGGCAATCATGGTGGAGTGATGGAGATCATGCTGGCACGCACAAGATGGAGATCATTGCGCGGAGATTGGCTATAACATGTCACATAAAATTATATGCATGTGATGTTTATCCTTTTATGTATCTTATTATGCTTAGATCGCGACGCTAGCATTATAAGATGATTCCTCACTTAAAGATCAAGATAAAACTGTGTTCTCCCCATGTATGCACCGTTGCGAAAGTTCTTCGTGTTCAAGCATCACGTGATGATCGGGTGCTATAAACTCTACGTTCACATACAACGGGTGCAAGCCAGTTTTGCACACGCGGAAATACTTGGGTTTGACTTGACGAGACTAGCATGTACAGACATGGCCTCAGAACACACGAACCGAAAGATTAAACATGAGTCATATGAATGATATGATCGACACTTTGTTGTCCACCATTGAAACCACATCTCTTCTCGTGAACATCGGATTAGGTGTGGTGAATTTGGATCATGTTCACTAAACAACTAGAGGGATGTTGAATTTAGTGGGAGTTCATCTAGTAATTTGATTAAGTTGAACTAGTTATCATGAACATAGTCTAAATTATACTTGCAAATTTTGTAGATCAAATGGCTAAGTCCAACTTCAACTTCAACGTTTTTGCTGAGAAAGAAAAGCTTAAGAACAATGGGTCTAAGTTCACCAACTGGTTCCACAATCTGGGAATCATTCTCTCTGGCGGACAAAAGAACTATGTCCTTGAGAAAGCGCTAGGTGACGCCCCTGCTGTAGATGCTCTGGCTGATGAGAAAGTTGTTTATCAGTCGCGCAAGGATGATTATGGTGTGATTAAGAGCACCATGTTGTTTGCTATGGAATCGGACCTTCAAAATCGTTTTGAGGAGTTCCTCGGGCCCTTTGAGATTCTTGAGGAACTGAAAACTATGTTTCAGACTCAGGCCTGTTCTGAGAGATATGAGATCTCTGAGAAATTCTTTAACTTCAAGATGGAGGAAGGGAGTTCCGTTAGTGAGCACGCCATTAAGATGTCGGGCTACACTCAACGCCTTGAGCAACTGGACTGCAAGATTCCAGAGGAGCTCAAGATTGACAGAGTTCTGCAATCACTCCCTCCTAGATACAAAGGTTTTGTAGTTACTCATAATCAAATTGGTTCCACTGATATGATCACTGAGCTCTTCGCTAAGCTGAAAGCTGCGGAGGTGGACATCAAGAAAGATAATCATGTGTTGATGGTCAACAAGCCCCCAGCTTTAAGAAAGATAAGGGTGCAAATAAGCCCTTCAAGAAGGGCAGTGGCAAGCGCGTTGCCCCTGCAGAGAAGAAGCTCAAGTCTGGACCTAAGCCAGACACTGAGTGCTTCTATTGCAAGGACAAGGGTCACTGGAAGCGCAACTGTCCGAAGTACTTAGCGGACAAGAAGGCTGGCACCATCAAAGGTATATTTGATATACATGTTATTGATGTTTTCCTTACTGGCCCTCGTTGTAGTGCCTGGGTATTTGATACTGGTTTAGTTGCTAATATTTGTAAGTCGAAACAGGAGATACGGAATAGATGGCGGCTAGCGAGGGACGAGGTGACGATGCGCGTTGGCAACGGATCAAGAGTTGATGTGATGGCCGTCGGCACGCTCTCCTTAGTTTTACCTTCGGGATTAGTTTTAAACCTCAATAAATGTTATTATGTGCCTGCGTTGAGCATGAACATCATATCTGGATCGTGTTTATTGCAAGACGGTTATTCATTTAAATCGAAGAATAATGGTTGTTCTATTTATATGAGTAACATCTTTTATGGTCATGCACCTGCTATGAATGGTTTATTTCTTCTGAATCTCGAAAACAATGAAACACACATCCATAACATTGAGGCTAAGAGATGCAAAGTAGATAATGATAATTCTACTTATTTGTGGCACGATCGTCTTGGTCATATTGGTGTAAAACGCATGAAAAAACTCCATTCTGATGGACTTTTGGAGTCTCTTGATTTTGAATCATTTGACACGTGCGAACCGTGCCTCATGGGCAAGATGATCAAAACCCTGTTCTCCGGAATAATGGAGCGAGCAACGGACTTGTTGGAAATCATACATACCAATGTATGCGGACCAATGAGTGTTTCGACGCGCGGTGGATATCGCTATTTTCTCACTTTTACTGATGACTTAAGTAGATATGGGTATATCTATTTAATGAAACATAAATCTGAAACGTTTGAAAAGTTCAAAGAATTTCAGAACGAAGTGGAAAACCATCGTAACAGGAAAATTAAATTTCTACGATCCGACCGTGGAGGTGAATATTTGAGTTATGATTTTCTCACGCATCTTAAAGCAAGAGGAATCGTTTCGTAACTCACGCCACCCAGAACACCACAGCGCAATGGTGTGTCTGAACGCCAGAATCGAACTTTATTGGATATGGTGCGATCGATGATGTCTCTTACAGATTTGCCGTTATCATTTTGGGGTTATGCATTAGAAACCGCTACAGTCACTTTAAATAGGGCACCATCTAAATCCGTTGAGATGACACCGTATGAACTGTGGTTTGGTGCTAAACCTACGTTGTCGTTTCTTAAAGTTTGGGGATGCGAAGCTTACGTCAAGAAGTTGATGCCGGACAAGCTCTAACCCAAAGCGGAGAAATGCATCTTCATAGGATACCCTCAGGAAACGATTGGGTATACCTTCTATCACAGATCCGAAGGCAAAGTGTTTTTCGCAAACAACGGATCCTTTCTTGAGAAGGAGTTTCTCTCGAAAGAAGTGAGTGGGAGGAAAGTAGAGCTAGACGAGGTTATTGAACCTTCTCTTGAGTTGGAGAGTAGCGCAGCACCTGAAATTGTTCCAGTGCCGTCTGCACCAACAATAGAGGAAGCTAATGACAAGGATCATGATGCTTCAGACGATGCTACTACTGAACGTCGCAGGTTGACAAGGTCACGTGCCCCTCCTGAGTTGTACGGCAACCCTGTCTTAACTGTCTTGTTGGTAGACAACAGTGAACCTGCAAACTATGAGGAAGCAATGATGAGCCCAGACTCTGAGAAATGGCTAGAGGCCATGAAATCCGAATTGGGATCCATGAGCGAAAACAAGTATGGACTTTGGTGGACCCTCCTAGCGACCGAAAGGCCGTTGAGTGCAAATGGATTTTCAAGAAGCAAACGGACGCGGATGGTAATGTTACTGTCTATAAGGCACGGCTTCTCGTGAAAGGTTTTAGACAAGTTCAAGGTATTGACTACGATGAGACTTTCTCTCCTGTAGCGATGTTTAAGTCCATTCGGATTTTATTAGCAATTGCTGCGTTTCATGATTATGAAATATGGCAGATGGATGTCAAGACTGCTTTCCTCAATGGCAACATTGATGAAGATTTGTATATGATGCAACCCAAAGGTTTTGTCGATCCTAAGGATGCTGATAAGGTGTGCAAACTTCAGCGTTTCATTTATGTACTGAAGCAAGCATCTCGAAGTTGGAACCTTCGTTTTGATCAAGTGATCAAGAGCTTTGGATTTGTTCCAAATTGATACGAAGCTTGTATCTACAAGAAAGTGAGTGGGAGCTCAGTGACATTTTTGGTACTATATGTGGATCACATATTGATTATCGGAAATGACATTATGCTTAACGGTGTGAAGAGTTATTTGAACAAATGTTTTTCAATGAAAGACCTAGGGGAAGCTGCTTATATATTGGGCATCAAAATCTATAGAGATAGACAAAGACGCCTGATAGCTTTAAGCCAAAGTACATACCTAGACAAAGTTCTGAAAAGGTTTAGAATGGATAAGGCAAAGAAAGTTTCAGTGCCTATGTTGTCAGGTAAGATATTGAGCAGGGCTCAGTGTCCAGCTACGGTAAACGATAGAGAAGCTATGAGCAAAGTGCCTTATGCCTCGGCCATAGGATCTATCATGTATGCCATGCTATGTACTAGACCGGATGTGTCCAATGCTCTTATTTTGACGAGCAGATACCAAATTGATCCAGGAGTGGAGCACTGGACAGCCATGAAGAACATCCTAAAGTATTTAAATAGAACTAAAGAAATGTTCTTAGTCTATGGAGGTGATGAACAGCTCGTCGTAAAAGGTTACGTCGATGCTAGTTTCGACACCGACAAGGATGATTCTAAATCTCAGAGAGGATACGTTTATATTTTGAATGGAGGAGCTGTGAGCTGGAGAAGCTACAAGCAAAGCGTGATCGCGGGATCTACAGTAGAAGCGGAATACATGGCTGCTGCAGAAGCGTCAAGTGAAGGACTTTGGATCAGGAACTTCATCACTGAGCTTGGTGTAGTTCCAAGTGCCTTGGACCCACTAGAGATATTGTGTGACAACACTGGCGCCATAGCACTGGCTAAGGAACCAATATATCATCCAAAGACCAAGCATATCAACCGCAAGTTTCATATAATTCGAGATTATATAACAGATGGAGATCTGAAGATTAACAAAGTACATACGGATCTAAATGTCGCAGATTCGTTGACTAAACCTCTTCCACGAGCAAAACATGATCATCACCTTAGTGCCATGGGTGTTAGATTATTGCCAGATGTAAACTAGATTATTGACTCTAGTGCAAGTGGGAAACTGTTGGAATTATGCCCTAGAGGCAATAATAAAGATGTTATTATTATAATTCTTGTTCATGATAAAGTTTATATTCCATGCTAGAATTGTATTAAGCGGAAACTTTGATACTTGTGTGGTTTATGAACAACACCGTGTCCCTAGTATGCCTCTATGGACTAGCTCATTGATTAATGATGGTTAAGGTTTCCTAACCATGGACATGAGTTGTCAATTAATAATGAGATCATTTCATTGGGAGAATGATATGATGGACAGACCCAAATCAAGCAGAGCAATTAGATCGTGTCATCGTGTTCATCTTTGCGAAGCTTTTCTTATGTCAAATATTGTATTCCTTAGACCATTAGATAATGCAACTCCCTGGTATCGGAAGAAAGCTTTGAGGTCATCAAACGTCATCCTATGAGAGGGTGATCATAAAGGTGTCTCTCAGGTGATCGAAAAGTATCTGTTGGGTTGTATGTATCGAGATGGGATTTGTCCCTCCCAAGTCGGAGAGATATACTTCGGGCCCACTCGGTAATCGACATCAACACCGCTTGCAAGCACGTGGTTAAGGAGTTAATCACAAAGTGATATCAGATTACGGAACGAGTAAAGTACTTGCTATGGACGAGATTGAACTAGGTATGCCGATACCGACGATCGAATCTCGGGCAAGTAAAATATCGCGTGACGAAGGGAATATATATATGGGATTAATTGAATCCTGGCATCGTGGTTCATCCGATATGATCATCGATGAATGTGTGGGAGTCAATATGGGTTTCCAGACCCCGCTGTTGATTATTGATCGAAGATCATGTCTGCATATTCTCGAACCCGTAGGGTCACACACTTAACGTGTCTCAACGCTAGGATAGAATGGATAATTGGTTTATGAGTTTTTGTTAGGAGTCTCGGATGAGATCCAGGACGTCACGAGAGGTTCCGGAATGGTTCGGAGAATAAGATTCATATAAGGGAAAGCAGTTTTTGGATTTCGGAATTGTTTCGGATTGTTCGGTATTGTACCAGAAGCTTCTAGAACCTTCCAGAGTGGGACCAACGTGGCCCCACTTGTCGGGAGGGGGCATGGGCCTACGAGGGAGTGCCCTGGCCGCATTGGGCCAGGGGCACAAGGCCCCATAGGCCCAGCCGGCCAAAACCCTAGGGAAACCCTAGGGAAACCTTCTAGAAGGAGGGGGGAAACTTGCCCCCCACTCCAACCCTTGGGGCCGCCGCCCTAGGGCTTCGAGGAGGGGCCAAGGGGGCCGGCCATCCCCCTATATATAGAGGGCAGGGGCACAGCCCTCCTCCCCCACTCCTTCAACCCTAGCCGTCATACTGTTGCCCCTCCAGATCTCTCTCTCTCTCTCTCTCTCTCTCTCTCTCTCTCTCTCTCTCTCTCTCTCTCTCCGACTGCACATAGGCGAAGCCCTGCCGCAGAAACTCTCCACCTTTGCACCACGCCTTCGTGTTGTAGATCCAATCTATCTCTCCACCCCACTTGCTGGACCGAGGAAGGAGGAGACGTCGAGGTGCCGTAAGTGTGCATCTCTCGGAGGCATCGCCACTTGCGGTGTTGGATCGGATCGGATCGCGAGGAGGAGAAGCTAGTACGACTACATCAACCACGTTCCGTTGAACGTTCCGCTGTGCGAATCTTCAAGGGTATGAAGATCTCATCTATCCCTCTCGTTGTTTGCATCTCCTAGATTAGATCTTGGCTTTTCCCGTTCGCATCCGTAGAAAATTTTGATTTACTATGCTGCGAAACCCTTCAATAATCATGCAGAGCAACAAAGAATTACTAATCAAAAGAAAAGAGTGGTACTACAAGTCAAGGACTAAATGATCATAGAGGCTAATGGTGACTTGTCATATTCATAACATGGTGTGAGCATGTGCCAAGTCAACCCAAGCAAAGCATCAAAGGAGAATACCACAATATTATGCTTTTGCATGCTAAAACAACGCATAATTTCTTCAAGGCACACTAAGCAATCCCAATTGTTTGGAACAAGACATGCTACAGCAATAATCACTAAGCATAATCCTAAAACAACACCTAGCATGTCATGCTAAAGTCTAAGTCAATGCAAGCTCCTCTTGCACTTCAAGCAAGAACTTACTACTCCTTTCCAACACCAAGCAAACTTATTTACAAAACTACAGAGTGAGAATAGGGTTCCAAACTACTCAAGCAAACTAAACAATTAAGCAAAGAAAACAAAAACTAAGACGCTCCAAGAACAACACAACTGTGCATGAAACAATAAAAATGAGTTGTCTAGACAAACTTGAGCTTTTTATTGATGAAGAAGGGGATGCCTTGGGCATCCCCAAGCTTTGACGCTTGTACCTCTTGGATATTTATTGGGGTGACACTGTGGTGGCAGCCCCAATCTTGAGATTTTATCCATTCTTCATCTCATTGCATCATTCTCTCTCTACACCTGAAATTTTACCTTCATACAAAACTTCAGACAATCTTCATTAGCAACATTAGTTTATTCAAAAGATATTAGACCATTGGCAAAGCTTCAAAACAGCAAGTCTTTTCACTAAAAACACAAGATACTATAGCAACTCCTTCAAAAAGCTCAATTCACCCTAAGAGAACTCAAAAAGGAACCAATAAGAAGCAAATGCAAATAATGGTAGAAATCTGTCAAAAAATACCAGCAGGTAGAAACCGATACTTTAGAACATCTTATGTTTCTAAAATCAAAAAATGTTGAACTAACGAAAGTTAGCTAATATACTCGGGGATTTATTCGTAAATTTTGAGCTCAATCTGAGTTACAGAGACTCCTCACGAATTTTTATGGTGGAGGATAGAAATCTGTTTCGGGACAACAACTCCCCAAATCTTACTTCCCTCTCATTAGAGGTCATTCTTAGCACAAAAAGCAAACAAAAAGAATAATGAGAGGTAATTACTGAAGTAATAACTTCCAAGACTCAAGGAAACTCTTGGGTTATCTCCCAACAAGTAATTTTATTTAACGCCTTTAAGTCAGGCTTGATAGCTTGAGAAGATGCTCTAATAATAACTATGAGTTGAAGTAAAAGAGAGCATCAAGAAGCAAATTCAAAACACCTTTAAGTCTAACCCACTTCCTATACATAGGAATCTTGTACAAAAATAAGTTCACAAAGAACAAAGTGACATGCATAGGAAGATAAAATAAGAGTAACTTCAAAACTTTCAGCACAAAGAGAGGTGTTTTAGTATCATGAAAACTTCTACAACCATATTTTCCTCTCTCATAATAATTTTCAGTAGCATCATGAATAAACTCAACAACATAGCTATCACATAAATCATGCTTTTCATGAGCTACAAACACATAATTTCTATCAAGCTCAAAAATAGTGGGATTAAAACCTTCACAGGTTTTATCCAAAGTAGATATTTCAAAAGGATCCACGGGAACATAATAGTCCTCCTTTGGCAAGCATGGGGGGCAATCAAATAATGTAAGGGATAAAGAGTTACTCTCATTAGAAGGTAGGGATGGGTAGATCCATTCTTCCTCCTTTTGTTCATCACTCTCCTCCTCTTTTTCATCTAATGAGCTTCTAGTTTCAACAATTTCTTCTTCCATAGGCTCCTGCAAGGCATTAGTCTCTTCCAAATGTGGAAAGAACCTATTAAAATATTCAAGAATATAGCCATTTTCTTCCTTGTAATTATCAAAACAAAATTTAAGTATCTCATAAACCTCATCTTCATAAGGTGCATCATCAGTATTTTCAAGCAAATTGGCAAGTTCAAATGCACCCTTGAAAGCAATAAATTCTTCAATTTGTTCCACATCATAGAAATCATAATTTCCTTTAACATAATAAGATATGGTAACATTATCATTATACTCACATTGAAAAGGCAGGTGTTTATGCCTCCTACAACAACAAGACTTATCAAAGCAATAAGTAACATTATAAGTAGAGCACACCACTCTAGCAATAGTATTCAACTTATCAATTTGTCCTCATAAGTGTTTCCCTTTTTGTGACAAACGGTATTCCTTATAATAATACTTTTGTTCTTCCGTGAACCACCTTTACAATAAGAACTAGTTTCATAGAAACCATTCATTGATAGAAAGCATGACAAGGCAAGGCAATAACATACCAGCAACTAGAGCAGGAACTAATTTTTGTGTGTTTTCGAATAAAGCAAGTAAACCAAACTAGACTGATTTTTTTGGGTTTTTGAAAAGAGGCAAAACAAAACCAAGCAAAAGAAACAAAGAAAACTAAAAACAAAGTAAATAGAAAGGAAGTGAAGGACTCCCCTAGTGAAGACGTCCTTAGCCTCCCCGGCAATGGCGCCAGAAAACTTGTTGATGGATCCTTCTTGATGTGGGAGCGCTTCGTTGGAAAACCCAAGAGCAAGGTGTGATGAGCACAGCAGCAAGTATTCCCTTAGTAGAGACCGAGGTTATCGAACCAGAAGGAGGAAGGAAACATCTCAAAGGTGTTGCAAGCAACATGGAAACCTGCACAACACAAACTCAAGACTTTGCCTCGACAAATCAGTGAGGTTTTCAAGCTCACCAGTTTGTTGTAACAAAGGATTAAACGTATGGTGTGGAAGGTAATGGTTTGCAGCAAGTAAACAAGTAACAATGGAAGATGTATCAATGGTAAAGATTGGACCGGGGTCCACAGTTCACTAGAGGTGCTCTCCTTAGATAAATAACATGGCATGAAGGGTAAACAAATTACAGCAGGGCAATTGACAGGAACTGAGCAAAGCATAACAATGCAATTACTAGTCAGAAAGATCCTATGAGATTCGATTGGCCAATACAACAAGATACATAGACCGCCATCCAACTGCATCTATGACTATAAGTCTACCTTCAGGTTATCATCCGAAACCCCTCCAGTATTAAGTTGCAAGCAACATACAACTGCTTTAAGCGAAGTGTGTAAGGTAATCAGTCCACATGTTCCATGAACAAGAGACCGTTGTTTTCTCCCTAGTAGCAACATCACCTCTACAACCTAAGAGATTATTGTCACTTCCCTTGGAAACTAGAGGCATGAACCCACTATCGAGCATAAATACCCCCTCTTGGAGTCACTAGCAACTACTTGGCCAAGATAGCTACTAACAACAGAGAGCATGCAAGATCACAAACAACACAGACATGATAGAATCATAAAGACAAAACCATTAATCAAACCAACATAATAATCTCAATATCCATCGGATCCCCGCAAACACAACATGCATGATTACAAAATAGATTAGATCTTGATCATGAACGAAGCTCACAAGATCTATACATGAAAGCACAAAGGAGGAGATACAACCATCTAGCTACTACATGGACCCATAGTCCAAGGTGGAACTACTCACGCATCATACCAGAGAGAAGGCCTCCGGGATGATCTCCCCTCCGGCAGGGTGCCGGGAAGAACTTCAGATCCCCCCCCCCCCCCCCCCCGGTCTAGGGACGATGGTGGCGGCGGCTACAGACGGTTTCGTGGATATTTGATCAAGTGCTTAGGGTTTTTGCATCGGGGGCTTCTTATAGGCGAAGGGGGAGGCCGAGGAGGCGACCAGGGGGCCACGCCTGGGGGGGGTCTGGCTGCCCTGGCCCGCTTCCTCGTCTCCCCTCTGGACTTCTTGTTCCCCACGGAAAGTAATTGACTTTGACGTTTGTCCTGTCCAATTCCGAGAATATTTCTTTACTAACTTTTCTGAAACCAAAAACAGCAGAAAACAGGCATCTGGCACTGTTGCAACTTGTTAATAGGTTAGTACCAGAAAACATGTAAAAAGCACCTCAAAGTGTAGACAAGTAAAGCAAAGTAGATACTAAACAAGCATGGAGCATCAAAAATTATAGATACGTTTCCGACGTATCACCCCTTTCCGTCTCGTCTTCTGACTCCGCGAGTCTTCTGGTAAAATAGGAGTTTTGCGATACTTTCGGGGATTTTTCCTGAAAGTTGATTTCCTGCACAAAAACGAGACACCAAAGCAATTCTGCTGAAAATAGGGTCAGTCCGTGTTAGTTGTATCCAAATAACACAGATTAGAGGAGAAACAATAGCAAAAGTGTTTGGGAAAGTAGATACGTTTTGGACATATCAGCAACTGACGAAGTCAGTGGGACAACATTCGAGGGGCCCTAAGAGGCACACAAAATGACAAAGTATAAGGGCTAAGTAATTGGCAGCAACACGAGGGGAGGCATATATATACAAAAGAGGCACTACATGGTAGTCTCAGAAGTTGTCCAGTACATAACATTACATCAACTGAAGAGAAAGTGAAAGCCAATCTAACAAGGATAACTAAGAAGCAGACGGGCCATGCGGGTGCGTCACATCCGAGGCACCTCCAGGCTCCTCGGTTCGCACCGCAGCCACCTTGTTTTGCTCAATGGCATAGTTCACCAAGAGCTCAATGAGGCGAGGTCCGTAGTGCTTGCAGCATGAAGTGAAGGGGGCGAAGGATACCTCAGCACCATCTGAGTCAACTATCATCCTGGAGGTGGCTTGGTTCAAGTCCAGCTCTACGCTTGTCACCAACGCCATCGCCATACCAAGGGTAGCACCTGCACCTTTTTGGGTTTTCTTGTATTCTTCAGGTGCATATCCCGCCAAGGTCTCCGCCAGCGACTAGACATCATCTAGAGCCGACCTTCAGGAAGATCTCCCGATAGAGCCGGCCGAGGACCCCTTTAGCCTTGTCCAAGGTATCCACGGTGGAGCTGCAACGGTCCTCTACCGCGGCAACTGCATCTACGAGGGGATCCCCGTTTTCTAGGATGGAAGGGTCAAACACAATGTCTATGGCATCTATAGATGCATCAAATCAGTTTTAGATCGCAACAAGGAAGAACGCCAAAAAACATGGGTGAAATACTTAGTAAAATTCGAATGAACTACCAAACAATTCTTTCGCAGAAACCATCAGCTGCTCCATCATCGCCTTCTCCCGCAAGGCAGCGCCGGCCACAAGTTCCTCGCACTCCTTGGCTCCCCGCTTGAAGCGCTCGAGGGCTTCCATAGCCTCATTTCCTTCCGCTTGGATTTGACTCTTTATGCATGAGTCTAACTTGCGTAGAGCTTTGTTATTTTCATCTACAAGAACCACAAGAAGAAAATTCAGAAGACAACTCTTCAAGCATACATCTGAAGAATAGAAAATAGCAAAATAGCTACCCTGGAGCTGTTGGAAGTTCCCCTCCAAGAAAAGGTACTGCTACCCGAGGCGCTGCAGGTCGCGCAGGAAGGGCTATAACAAGAAAGCAATAATCAGAGGAATAAAGGGCTCGAGGGCTTGCCCGCAACAATGAAGTAATACTTACATGACCACCCGAAGACTCCAAAGGTGGAGCCTGTGTCTTCCAGGTAACAACTGCATGAGACCTCGTCCTAGATGAGCTCGAAGCGCCATCACCGGAGTTGGCCGCTATCTTCGAGGAGGGCACTACAGCTTCGACGCTCACCGCTTTCGACTCCATGGCCATTTCTTCAGTTTCATCCTTTATGGATTCATCTGAAGAGGACCGATTGGCATAGCATAGCAGAAGATAGATGTAAGGCATCAAGAAGGGACAACTTAACAAAGTCAAAACGTGGAAGCGGTCATGCAGTTACGAGGTGATGTCGGAGAGGTTCAGGAACAACGTCGTCTTCTTCACCTTCTTAGCCTTCGGCTAAGGAGCCACCACCCGGATGGGCACCGCAGTAAAGGGGGAGGTGGAGCCTCCACCCATAGAATGATGTTGCAGGAAGGAGGACCCTTTTCGTGTTGGCGGCATCGTGGCATCCGAATTTTTTCTTCGGGATCTCTTGAGAGAATTCCTGTCGCTAGGCTCGAGGGCTTCCTCCGTCGGTGAGTGAGCGGCAAGGACTGTGGAATCCGACTCCGCATCCCTGCCATCGGGCGTAACCAAAAATTCCTCGGGAAGGGGAGGCATCATGCTCTCCACCTTAAGTTCCTACGAAACACCAAAGACGCAAGTCAAAACATAGAACATAAGGCACAAACAAAAAACACATTACGTGCAAGAAAAGTATTCACCCGAAGAACTTCCTTCTTCATGTTGAAGGGGAAGTCGACAACCTCGCCGGTAGCTCGTTGTCTGCCCTGAAGCATAGAAGAGGTCAAAGAGCCCTGTCGAGGTCAGCCAAGGACAATTCCTCATCCGACACTCTTGTCGAGTCATTGGCACCGGCGTACAGAAACATCGGATACGCCCTCGCTTGGAGGGGCCGCACCCGACGCTTCAGGAAGGTCTGGATGATGTCGACGCCGAAGACCTCCTTGCCTCACACCAGCTGGAGTTCCTCCACTCGCTTGTACAGCTTATCAACCACCTTGGTTTCACCCGCAGGGACGTTGTTCGACCACGAACGCTTGCGGATGACCTCCTTGCTTACATCGAAGGGAGCCAACCCATAGTGTCGGGCGTACAGCTTGGAGTCGCGAATGTAGAACCACTTGTTCCTCCATCCTTGGACGGATTCATAGAGGTGGAAGGAGAATTATTGCTGGTTGGGGTAGATAGATATTCCGCACCCGCCCAGGTCATATACCTTGCCACCATGGCCGGATTTCCTCTTCAAGGAATAGAGCTTCTTGAAGAGGCCAAAGTGTGGCTCGATTCCAAGCTAGCACTCGCATAGCATGATGAAGCACGCGATATGAAAAAGAGAGTTGGGTGACAATTGATGGAGTTGAAGCCCGTAAAGAAAAAGGAGCCCACGAAGAAATTCGTGAGAAGGAAGAGAAAGACCGCGGATGAAGAAGGCGTAGAACATTACCCGTAAACCTTCGGGTGGATCCGGGATCACCTCCGACTTGGGGAGAATAGTGTCGCCCTTTTCCCGCGGAATCAGGTGCGCCTCGCACAGGAGACACCGATCTACTTCCCTTGTCGTCAACCACCGCCAGCCACAATCGATGACACGACCGGCGGTGGTGGTATTCTTGGCGGCGCTCGTCCTAGCGGCGGCAGTAGAGGCTTTCTTCAGTTTGCCCATCTTGACGATGTGGCGTGTTGCACGATGAGCATGGAGGAAGATGGATGGAAAGACACGAAGAACGCCCAGCGTAGGAGAGAGCAGGAGCTTTGGAAATGGTGGAGATGAAATTGGCAAAGGCAACGAGAATGGCGAAGTGAAGAATTACCGCAGATCCTAGCGGTATAAAAGGGTTGGATACGACGACATAGAGCCGTCGATTTTCTAAAACTAACACGTGTCAGCCATCGAGTCCCACATGTGGTGGGCACCGCCCCAAACTGTCGCGACCACGCCATTCAGTACGTGCGTAAATCGAGGTGACGCGGTAACTTTCGCTTAAATTATGCATGACTAGTCAAATCACAATCATAAAGTGGGACCCGTGATGATATCGTCCCATCTCCTCTGCTACCGCAGATGGTTGAGCTCACCAGGTGTCAGCAATGACATCAGCAATGACATTGTTAATTAATGTAATTGAAAAAATTATGAATAAATAAATAAAAGAAGTTTTATTTAAAGAGAGATTACATTAAATTTGGTGGAAATTTAATGGGAATATGAGAGGGTTTTTGAGTGGAGAAATTAAGGGACTTTTTGGTGAGTGGGAGCTCCATCCACATGAATGGAGGAAGGGGTAGGGGCAGCCTCCTTGGCCGCCGGCCACACCCCTTGGGGTGCCCCCTCCTCCCATAAAAGGTCCCCTACTCCCTCTCTCATACTCACACCTCCTCGTGAAGGATCTCTCTCCCCCTCTAGTTTATCCCTCATGGTCTCGGTCTAGCGAGATATATGTTCCTGGTGGCTTTTCGTTTGGAAACAGTTGTTGCTTCCGCTAGAGAGAGAGGAGGCGGAGGTTGTTCGGTGGCAACGTGTGTGCGAGTACGGATGCGCTGCTAATTTGTGGCACTAGACTTATTCTCGATCTTAAGATCGACAAGCGTTCGTCTACATCATCCACGAGTACAACCTCGTTAAACTTTATCGGCCTATAAGGGTATGTTCTCTATGGATGTATATCCACCCGTTGCTTGTATCTAGTAGATAGATCTTGGTACTTAGTTGTTCCCATCGTAGGAAATTTTTCGTTTTCTATGCTGCGAAACCAAAAGTGGTTTCAGAGTTGGATCAATGCGTAGATGCTTTGCATGGGTAGTACATATATGAGTATGTGGGCGATGATGATCATATTATTTCTTCTTGCTTATACTTTGGATATTTGTGGCATAGTGGGATGAAGCGGCCCGGACAAACTTTACATGTTCTCGCACATGAGACCTGTTCCATGCTTGACATGCAACTAGTTTTGCATAAGTGGCTAGCGGGTGTCTGTCTTTCCTACTATAGTCAATATCTAATTTACAATGAGTTGTTGATAATTTGGTTATCCTTGTTATGGTTCCATGTTCGTAGGTGAGAACGGTTCTATCTTCGAAAGCCCTAAGCCACGTAAACCTTGCAATCGATAAATTAGAAGCGTCTAGTTTAGATTGTTGATGGGCTAGTGTCATGATATGGTAATATTGTAAGTAGATGTGTAGTTGATACTCTTACAACACACCTAACGTGTAAGTTCCTTAGACCTTGGCCTTACACACAAAGGAATGATAAAGATCATACCACGATGCACATGATAGTGATTAAGTGCAAGAACCATATCATTTCACTTTTTACATATGATGTTTGTTTGTATCTTATATTGCTTGTTTGGCACTTTAATAGCATTGATCCCTCATTTAAATATCAAGATAAAAAATGTGTTCTTCCTTAAGTATACACCGACTATGTTTCACCGCTTCAAGATATCACGTGATGATCGGGTGTACTTGAATCCACGATCATACCTCGGGTGTAAGACAGTTTTACACACGCAAAATACTAAGGTTCTTACTTGGCGAGCCTAGCATGTACAGACATGGCCTAGGAACACGGACCGAAAGGTTAAACATGAGTCATATAGTTGATATGATGACCATTTAGATGCTCGCCTTTGAAGCTACACCGACTCATGTGATGATCGGACTTGGTGTAGTGGATTTGGTTCACGTAATCACCAAAAAGACACGATAGATGTCGTTTTTTAGTGGGAGTTTATTTATAATTTGGATTAGTCGAAGTCAATTTATCATAAAATTAAATCAAAGTGTATTTTCATAACTTGTTATAGTCATTGGCATCCGTTCACTATCTTATGCTTAGTTTTAGTTGAGATAATAAAACTATAGAATTCTGGATATTTGCTTTACGAACTGGTATCGTATTATTTTAAGTGTCAATCTAAATTTTAAAGTCATATTGCAAACTTTCAGCAAACTCCATGAAATTTAATAATTAGTATTAAATCGAGAGTGAAAATTCCAATGTTAGTATCTAAAGTATCATGTTTGCCTCCATGATTCTTGATATTCAAAAGTTGTTTTAATATTGATGTTATCTAGGAGCTAAAAAAATGGTTTCATAAACCATCATGTGTGACAGATATTACGATATCTAAAACAATGTTTTGGTTGCTATATGATAGATTATAATATATGTTCTCATATTAGATGAGAATTTGCGAAGGTTGGAGATGCTAGACACCCTAATCATCCAAAAAGGTTTTGGAAAGTAAAATTATACTCGCGATTCGCCTTTGTAAGCTATATTATCTTGATCATGAAAGTTATCATGAAAAGGATGAATATAAGATGTAGGTAAAAAGTTTACTAGACTAAAAGATTACTAAAGGATGGATTCTTGAAAGAACACCAAACATTTTGATGATGGTGATCAACTTCAAAGTGCAAGTCCAAAGGTATTAGTGTTTGACTATACACACTTTGGACTATGTGTCATGTATATGGCACCACTGTTGATGTTGATAGATTATTTTAAATGAAAAAGGAAATGCTGAAAGAGAATCTATAAAATATTGGTAGAGAAAAGAAAAGACTAGAAATGCCCAACTAAGGTATATAGATGATATACATGTTATGATTGTATTCTTTGTTTGTTAAACAATGTGGTTCTTGGGTATTGGATACCGAATTGGTTGGTATGAAATATCACGCAATTCATGAACCACGATGGCCTAAGTAACTAGCAAGAGAATATGTGATGATGTTCATCGAAAACATACAAACTGTTGTTTGTATTTCTCGTTGATACCAAAGCTTTCCTTCAAGATTTATTTTAATAATTGTTATTTAAATCAGGTATTATAAGAACAAAGATTGTTCAAATAATTACCGTATTCCATATAAGATGGATGATTTATAAATCTAGTTGGAGAAATTACGTCCATAAAACCTAATGCTATAATGCCGCAAGACAAATGATTGAAAGATCACTTACGAAGTGACATCGCCATTTGAATTACATTGGAAAGAAAACATGTAGAAACTCCATGTTGATGGAATTTTGGAGTCTTCTGATTTTTGATCAAATGACACTTGTCATATTTTCCTAGAGATAATTGAAGTATGAAACATTTGAAAATTATTGGAATTTATACATATTGATGTATGTAGTCCATTAGGTGTAGTCGCGAGTGATGGATTTCAACTTCATATGCTTTGTCCAGAAATTTGAGTGAATATATCTGTATATTTACTTAATAAGGAATAAGTATGAAACATTTGAAAATTGTTCAAAGACTTTCAAGATGAAGTGGAAAATCATTGTAACAAGAAAATAAAGAGTTTATGTTTCGATCATAAGGGAAGATATTTGAGTTACAAGTTTAGCAAAATACCTAAGATTTGAGGAATTGTTCCATATATTTGCATCTCCCAAAACACCATAGGAATATGGAGTGTTCGAAATTTGTAATGAAACCTTGTATGACATGGTTAGATCAAAGGTGTTATTTATAAAACTACCATTATATTTTAAAAAGATTAAAGCTTTAGAGACTACCACTTTTTCACTGAAAAGAGCTCTATCTTGATCCGTTAAAATGACACCATATAAGTTATGGTTTGGGATAAAACCCAAGTTGTCCTTTCTTAAATTTTTGTATGCTAAGCATAAGTAAGATGTTTACAACAAAAGTCGGATGAGCATGTCTTTGAAGGTTATTTCGAATAATCGTTGGGTATTCCTCCATAACACCAAAGACAAAAGTGTTTGTCATTTAGAACGTAGATTTTCTTGAGAAATAATTTTTCATGAAAAGTTAAGTGGGAGGACAATAGAACTTTGATATGGTTATTGAACCTTAGCTATATGTGCTGAGTTACGCAACGCCATAAATGTTCCGAACGCAGCCATAATGCTCATAGCTTATGTGCCTCAAAGGTTTTGGTCACGGAGATCTAAGTTTCTATTGAACCAGGTAAGTCGGGTAAAACAATCAAATACTAATATCTGAGAGTAAATCATTGTTGGTTGGCAACGATGAACCGACTACATGCAAAGATGCTACGATGGTCCCTGACTCTGTCAAATGGCTTGAAGCCATAAAATCCGTGATAGTTTCATGCACGAGAAATCAAGTTTTTAAACTTGGAAGACCCTTCAGAAAGGTGTAAAACCTATCGGTCGTATTTGGATCTATAAAGAAACAGACACGGATGTTTCATATCTATGAAATAGTCGACATGTCGGTAAAGTTTTTACGACAATGTTCAAGGACTATGATAAGATTTGATCTTTCATAGAGATATTTAGTCTGGACGGATTAATGTAGCAACCACTACATATAATTTTGGTATATGGTAGTTGAATAAACAAAACAAAGTTCTTCTAATAGAATGGTTACCTAGGAAGTGTACATGACACGATCCAAAGGGTTTTGTTAAATTCAAAGGATGCTAAAAGAGTATCCAAACTTCAATGGTTGAAGTAAGCATCACGGAGTTGGAATCTTCATCATGATAAAATGTTAAAGGAGTTTAATTTCATCGGAGACGATGAAGATGCTTGCATTTGCAAGAAATTAAGTGGGAGCATAGACACATTTCTAATACATTATGTAGAGTACATATTGTTGATTGGAAATAATGTATATTTTATTGACAAAAGGTTAAGAATTTCATTTCGATGAAAGACTTAGGCAAAACCCAAATATTAGGCATGAATGTCTATATGGATAGATTATGACGCTAATATAGTTGTGCCAGACATACATATATGAGATATTTAAGGACTTCAATATGGAAACGACGAGAAAAGGTTCTTGTCACATGGAAAAGAATTGAATCAAGATTCAAGTGTATTGACACTTGATAAGTGAAACAAGATTCAAGTGCTTTGACACTTGGTGAGTAAATCACAAGAATATTTTGATCAATCGTACAATGATATGTGCGCATACAGATATGTCCTATGCTCTAAGTGTTATGAGCATATACCAGAATGAATCATAATATGATTATTAGACGATAGTGAGGATATTCTTATGATCCTTTGGAAGAATTAAGAATATATTTGTATAGAGGTGACAAATAATTACACATAGTTCATTGTAAAGTGTTACATTGATACTAGTTTTGTCACAAGATACAAATTAAGTTTATCTCAATTTAAACTATAGGTGGCACAATGTAATGAAAGAAGTTTCCATGACGGATTTGGATGAATTCCAAAGTTAAGACATTGTGACGGATAATACAACAAAAGGCTAAGTATATGACTTCTATTGTAGCAGCAAAGGAGGGCATTTGTGTCCAAAAAATTGTTATCAAACTAAGGTGTGGTTCACAACAGGCTAACACTATAAAGATATATTATAAGACAATAATATCGAAATGTTTAACCCCAAGGAACTAAAGGTCTCACCAAAAGATCAAATTCATATAATGCCATCTCATTAGAGAATGAGTGATGCGTAAAGATGCAAAGATATGCAAAAACAAACGGACCTGAAAGTGTCAGATCCGGAGATTATGTTAACCACTAGCAATCGCATATATGCAACACCATAAATTTAGGTGTTCAATACGCACAGTTTTCAAACTAGATTATTGACTCTAGTGCAAGTGGGAGACTGAAGGGAATATGCCCGAGAGGCAATAATAAAGTGGTTATTATATTATTCCATGTTTATGATAAATGTTTATTTTGCATGCTATAATTGTATTAATACGGAAACGTTAATACATTGTGTTTAATAAACAAATAGAAAGTTCCTAGATATGTCTCTCTTATAAACTAGCTCGTTGATTAACAAGATGATCAAGGTTTCCTGATCATGTATATTGGATGTTGTTAATAACGAGGTCACAACATTATTGGAATGATGTGATGAACATTCATTCGAAGTATAGCATTACGATCAAAGTCATTGTGTTTATATTGCTATAACATCATACAAAGTAATCCTAATCCTTAGACCATGATATCATGTCAATCATTAACACTAGAAGAGTACCTTGATAACATCAAACGTCACACCATAACAGGGTGACTATAAAGATGGGTTCAGTACTATGAAGGTGTTATGTATTGGCTCATGGATCAAGAGTGAAATTTGTCCATCCCGATGACAGAGAGATATACTCTGGTCCCTCTCAGTGATATCACATTAGTTAGCTTGCAAGCAAGTGATTTGATCACTAGAATGTTATATCACGAGAACAAGAAAAGGGTACATGTCGGTAACGAGATCAAACTAGGTATGAAGATACCGATGATCGAATCTTGGACATATAATATATCATGAGATAAAGGGATTCAGTTACTAGAATATAAGGTTCTCACGATCGCAAGAAGTCATCATTGAATGTGTGGGAGTCAGTATGGATCTCCAGGTCCCGCTTTTGATTATTCATCCGAGAGGGGTCTAGATCATGTCCGCATTATTCCTGAACCGTAGTGTGACACACTTAAGAGACACCGACACCATTTGCAACAAATAGTTTCTAGACGAAAAGAATTATAAAGCGCAGGAATTTATTTCACTAGACACCGAAATTGTTTCGGGTGAAATTGCTGAAATTGTTTCGGCATGTGAAATAGAATACTAGCAAGGGGTTTTATGTGAATGTTTGATAATTAATGTAATTTACAAAATTATGAATTAATAAATAAAATGAGTTTTATTTAAAGAGAGATTACATTAAATTTGGTGGAAATTTAATGGGAATATGAGAGGGTTTTTTAGTGGAGAAATGAAGGGACTTTTTGGTGAGTGGGAGCTCCACCCACATGAATGGAGGAAGGGGTGGGGGCAGCCTCCTTGTCTGCCGGCCACACCCCTTGGGGTGCCCCCCTCCTCCTATCCCTTCCCCCTCTCTCATACTCACATCTCCTCGTGGAGCATCTCTCCCCCTCTAGTTTATCCCCCATGGTCTCAGACTAGCAAGATACATGTTTTCGGTGGATTTTTGTTTGGAAAGAGTTATTTCTTCCGCTGCATCACTGGATCTAGGAGTAGGAGGTTGCTCGATGGCTTGAACGCGTGTGCGAGTACGGATGCGCTGCTAATTTGCGGCGCTGGACTTCTTCTCGATCTTGAGATCGGCAAGCGTTCGTCTACATCATCCATGAGTACAACCTCGTTAAACTTTATTGGTCTACAATGATATGTTCGCTATGGATGTATATCCACCCGTTTCTAGTATCTAGTAGATAGATCTTGTTACTTAGTTGTTCCCATCGTAGAAATTTTTTGTTTTCTATGTTGTGAACCCAACAGAATCCGCAGTACCCTGCACCACGATAGATGATGCACCAAGATACCGAACGTCATTCGCCCTGCAAATTGCTTCTAGCGCTCCAAAGTTCTGATGCTTCCTAACGACAGCATCAACATTAATCTTGACATGACCCTCCGGCGGAACGATCCACCTTTTAACTAGTAGCTCAGACCGTGTGTGCACCATTTTCTTCTCCTTTGCCATTTCAAGATCTCGAAGGAAACTCTTGACAAAATTGTAAGTCGATAAGGCGCGTTGGAACAGCTCCTCGTGAATCGCATTACGGCGAGCATGCCAAATAGCCAAGAGGGTGACGAGGCGGAAAATGAGGTCCTCATGGTTCAACGTCGAGATCATAGTAAAAAGCCATTGTTTGGCACTTGGTTCAATTGTGTTGTCCATATGCGCGGTAACAGAATCAGGAACCAAAGCCAACACACACCGTGACATCGTGCACTCCAATAGAGAATGGCGCCAAGAGTCATGCTCGCCGCACAACCCACCTACAGAATCAGAAGCCATGTTTTGGTGAAAACGACATCTCCCGTTGGTATAGACTGCTTAGCCAATCTTTAGAGAAAAACACGAATTGTTTATGGTACCTTAATTTTTCAGAGAGAGGTCCACATTTTCTCCTCCTATTCTTGGTTCGAGCTATCTGGTCCCTGCTCAACCCAATCCTCCCTATGCCTTTTGGTGTCAACAATCATGCGATAAGCTAATTTAACAGAAAAAAGGCCAGTTTTCTCGAAGTGCTAGAACCAAAAGTCTGCATTTCGCCTAGTGTTGATGGGAATTGATCTGATCACTTTGATATACATCGATATAAAGAACTTTTCAAGATTCTGAAGATCCCATCTTGTATATGTGTCATCAATGACTTGTGCCACCCGTGTAGGTGGATCAGCATCTACATTTTCTTTCAAACAAGCAATAGGACACATTGATATACTCCTCGACAACCAATTATCGTTCCATGGATGAGTGTCCCCGCCTGTACCAATTATGCGTACTAAAACCCTGCTACATAATATCTTGCCCATCTAGAATAGACTGCCAAACTTTTGACGAATGAGAGCCTATTGTCGCCCCATCAGTACATCACTTATAGGATAATATACGACCTTTAAAATTCATGCACTTAACATCTCCGGGTTCTACAGCAGTATCGCCGCATGGCATGCCAAAAGAGCAAGATTAAACAACTCAATGTCACTGAAACCAAACTCTCCAATATATTTAGGTGTAGTCATCTGATCCTAGGATACCCAACACGTTTTCCTTTGTCCATATCGAATCCCCCACCAGAAGTTTCACAACAAGGCATTGATACTTTGACAAAGTTCAACCGGTAACTTAAAGCAAGACATAGAGAATGTAGGAAGTGCCTGAGCTACCGATTTGATTAAAATCTTCTGACCTCTAGACAAAGGATCAACTCCATCCATCCTTGAACCCTCGTCCAGATTCGGTCCTTCAAATACTTGAAAGAACCATTGATAGATTTGCCAATATGGGAAGGCATACCAATGTATTTGTCATTGAGTGATTCAAAGAACATTTAGTCTTTGCTTCATCACGTTGCGTAAGGTCTCCGGACACCCCTTGCTGAGGAGGTGGTTAACCACGGGAGCAGGACTCGCCACCTTGAGATCTTGAAGATTTGATGATAGATCAACACTTCTAGATTTTATAAAAAGGCACGAAAGGCCCTCTGCTGCAAGAAAAAACAAATACGAATAAATCGGATACCCTGTCGAATGCCACGCGTTGGTTTAAAGGAATTCATCGACGCACCATTAAACAAAACTGAAAATAAGTGACTTGGATTTGTCTAAATTCAAATACACATTTTAGAGTTTCACATGGATCCACTAATTTTGTTCGTCTAGCCTTGGAGTGGTTAAGACCACCCCCACGTCGTTCTCCCCGTCCTCTATCCTCTGCACACACACATGCATCCTCTCCCTCTCCATATCGTTCTTGCACGTAACAACGATTGTGTGTAATATGTCACCATCAACCACCAACACAACGTGTCGTTGCCGTAGTTTGACCTGATTCCTGCCGAACATGTCATCTACTCTGCTGTGTTGCTCTTGTTCTTCACGCCGAAGGAAGCAAAAAAGAGAGCCTATTTTTTTAATGATAAAAGGGTCTAGAAGACCCCAGAAGCTGCTGTTCAAAACACGTGGCAGGTACAATTTGCAAGGAGGCCTCTAGCGGTAAGCACTCTAGAAAAACTATAAAAAACAAATAAGGGCCTCCTAAAGACAGAGAACACCTAAAGATAAGATTACAAACAAGTCCCTGGGTGCCGCCGCCACCAATCTCCGGCGATCTCCAGCCGAGAGAATCGGCGAGATCCAGGAGGACTCTTGTGTTGAGCGAATCGATCATGTCGTCCCCGACTCTAGTCGTTGATACGTCGAAAACGTATCTATAATTTTTTATGGTCCATGCTTGTTTAGTATCTACTTTGCTTTGCTTTTGTCTACACATTGAGGTGTTTTTATATGTTTTCTGGTACTAACCTATTAACAAGATGCCATAGTGGCAGTTGCATGTTTTCTTCTGTTTTTGGTTCCAGAAAGGCAGAAAATCAATATTCTCAGAATTAGACGGGACAAAAGCCAAAGTAAATATTTTACCGTGGGAAAAATGGAGCCAGAGTACGAGACGGAAGGGAGGCACCAGGGGGCCACACCCCCTAGCGGCACAGGCTAACCCTAGTCGTGCCTAGGGGGTGTCACCACCCTGGCCGCCCTGCCTCCTCTTCGCCTATAAAGACCTCCGATGCCAAAACACTGAGTACCCGATCAATATTCTACAAAACCGTCTATAGCCGTCACCACCATCGTCCCTAGATCGGGGGATCTGAAGCTCTTCCCGGCACCATGCCGGAGGGTAGATCATCCCGGAGGCCTTCTTCTTCATCATGCCAGCCTCCGGTATGAAGCGTGAGTAGTTCCATCTTGGACCACGGCTCCATGTAGTAGCTAGATGGTTGTATCTTCTCCTTTGTGCTACCATGTTTAGATCTTGTGACCTCCGTTCATGATCAAGATCTCATCTATTTGTAATCATGCATGTTGTGTTTGCGGGGATACGATGGATATTGAGATTACTATCTTAGATTGATTAATGGTTTTGTCTTATTGATTCTATCATGTCTGTGTTGTTTGTGATCTTGCGTGCTCTCTGTTTTTAGTAGCTATCTTGGTCAAGTAGATGCTAGTGACTCTAAGAGGGGGTATTTATGCTCGATAGTGGGTTCATGCCTCTATTTAATCTAAGGGAAGTGACAGAAATCTCTATTTAATCGAATCTCATAGGATCTTGAATATCTAGTATTGCATTGTTATGCCTTGCTTAGTCCTGTCAATTGCCCTGCTGTAATTTGTTTACCCATCATGCCATGTTTGTTTTTCTAAGGAGAACACCTCTAGTGAACTATGGACCCCGGTCCAATCTTTACCATTGATACATCTTCCTCTATTACTTTTTACTTTCTACAAACCACTATTACCTTCCATAGCATACAATTAATATTTTGTTACAGCAAACCGGTGAGATTGACAACCTCACTGTTCGTTGGGGCAAAGTCTTGAGTTTGTGTTGTGCAGGTCTCCAAGTTGCTAGCAACACCTTTGAGTCATTTCCTTCCTCCTATTGGTTCGATAACCTTGGTTTCTTACTGAGGGAATAACTTGTTGCTGTACTCATCATACCTTCCTTTTGGGGTTTCCCAACGAAGCTCTACAGTGATCTGAGCCGCACCAAGCTTTTTCTGGCTCCGTTGCTGAGGAGGCTAAGGACGTCTTCACAAGGGGAGTCCTTCTCAACCTTTCTCTTTACTTTGTTTTTGTTTTGCTTAGTTTATTTTTTTTGGTTTTGTTTGCCTCTTTTTATCAAAAACTCCAAAAAAAATAGTTTAGTTTGGTTTGCTTTCCCTTATCAAAAACACAAAAAATTAGTTCCTGCTCTAGTTACTGTTGTTGTTTGCTTGCTCCACTTTTGTCAAAATGAACTCTGCTGAGAACACCAAGTTATGTTACTTCACTAGCACAAACAACAATGATTTCCTATGTACTCCTATTGCTCCACCTTCTCCTGATGCTACCTTTTATGAAATTAAGCCTGCTTTGTTGAATCTTGTGATGAGAGAGCAATTTTCTGGTGCTAGTTTTGATGATGCTGCTGCCCACCTCAATAACTTTGTTGAACTTTGTGAGATGCATAAGTATAAGGATGTAGATGGAGATATTATTAAGCTCAAGTTGTTTCCTTTCTCCTTGAGAGGAAAAGCTAAAGAATGGTTGCTATCCTTGCCTAGAAATAGTATTGATTCTTGGACTAAGTGCAAAGATGCTTTTATTGGAAAGTACTACCCTCCTGCTAAGATATATCTATGAGAAGTGGTATTATGAAATTTAAACAACTTGATAATGAACATGTTGCTCAATCTTGGTAAAGAATGAAATCTTTGGTTAAGAATTGTCCCACTCATGGACTTACTACTTGGATGATTATCCAGACTTTTTATGCAGGTTTGAACTTCTCTTCAAGAAACCTGTTGGATTCAGCTGCTGGAGGTACCTTTATGACCATCACCTTGGATGCTGCAACAAAACTCCTTGACAATATGATGGTTAATTATTCTGAATGGCACACTGAGAGAGCTCCACATGGTAAGAAGGTAAATTCTGTTGAATAAACCTCCTCTTTGAGTGATAAGATTGATGTTATCATGTTTATGCTTGTTAATGGGAAAGCTCCTTTAGATCCAAATAATGTTCCTTTAGCCTCTTTGGTTTCTCAAGAAGAGCAAGTTGATGTGAACTTCATTAGAAACAACAATTTCAACAACAATGCCTATAGGAATAATTTTGGTAGTAACAACAATTATAGGCCTTATCCTCATAATAATGGCAATACCTATGAAAACTCCTACAACAATACTAGAAGTGCCCCCTCTGAACTTGAAGTCATTCTCAAAGACTTTATTAGTAAACAAACCACTTTCAACAAGACTGTAGAGGAAAAGCTTTTGAATGTTGAGAAAATTATTTCCTCTTTGTCTCAAGCACAGTCCTTTTTGACTAATAAAATAGCTGTTAAACCTGAAACTTTGGAAAGTACCTTTGCTGCTACTCATGCCATATAAGTTACTATTGATGAGAATGTTAGACTGTTAGCCCAACTTCATGCTAAGTGGGAAAGAGAAGCTGAAATTGATAGAAACAATAGTGTGTGCACTATCACCACCACCAATATTGATGCCACTAAACCACAAGAAGTCTCTATTCCTCCTACCACAATGCCTAAACCCAATGAGTCTACTACTAGTGATGCTAAGTTTGATTTTGATCTTGATGGTTGCAATATTTCTAAAGTGATTATGTTCCTACAAAAGCTCGCTAGAAGTCCTGATGCTAGTGATATGCATGTAGCTTTCACCAAACACATTACAGATGCTCTTATTAAAATCAAGGAAGAGAAGTTGAAACACAAAACTTCTATTCATAGGAAAGTAGAAGATAGTTGGGAATCCATTATTAATATGCAAGTGAATGACTTTGATCTCAAAGCTTCATGTGACCTTGGTTCTAGTTTCTCTATTATGCCTAGAAAGATTTATGAAATGCTTGATTTGCCACCTTTGGAAGATTGTTATTTGGATGTCCCACTTAATGTTAATGCTAAAAAGAAACTCATGGGGAGTGTTAATGATGTTCTTATTATGGTTAACAATGCTTATGTCCCTATTGATTTCTATGTTTTGGATGTTGAACACAATGCTTCTTGTCCTATTATCTTGGGAAGACCTTTTCTTAGAACTGTTGGTGTCATCATTGATATGAAAGAAGGCACCATTAAATATCAATTTCCATTCAAGAAAGGTATTTAACACTTCCCTATGAGGAGAGAGAAGTTGCTTTTTTCTCCTCCTTGGAAAGTAAGGTTTGATGTTAATGCTTCTTCATTCGAAAATACTTGATTCTTGCTTCTTGTGTCTAACTTAAAGGTGTTAAAGAAAAGTACTTGTTGGGAGATAACCCAAGAGTTTTATTGAGTCTTGGAAGTTATTACTTCATTAATTACCTCTCCTTATCATTTTTATTTGATTTTGTGTGCCAAGAATGACCTCTAATGAGAGGGAAGTAAGATTTGGGGAGTTGCTATCCCGAAACAGATTTTTGTACTCCACCGTAAAAATTCGTGAGGAAGCTCCGTAAGTCGTATTGAGCTTATATTTTGCAAATAAATCCCCCAGTATGTTATCCAACTTTATTTAGTTCAACACTTGTTGATTTGAGCAACAGAAGGTCTTCGAAAAAATCGGTTTCTACCTGCTGGTCTGTTTTGACAGATTTCTGTCATTATTTGCATTTGCTTCTTATTGATTTCTTTTTGGGTTCTTTCCGGGAAATTGAGCTTTTTGAGGGAATTTCTACAGTAGCTTGTGTTTTTAGTTAAATTTTTGATGTTCTAAAGCTAAACCCAAGGGTCTATTATATTTTGAATACACTAATGTTGCTAATGAAGATTGTGTGAAGTTTTGTATGAAGGAAAAATTTCAGGTGTAGAGAGAGAATGATGTAATAAGATGAAGAATGGACAAAATCTCAAGCTTGGGGATGCCACCCCATGTCACCCCAACAAATATTTAAGATGTATAAGCGTCAAATCTTGGGGATGCCCAAGGCATCCCCTTCTTCATCAATAAAAAGCCCATGTCTTTCTAGACACTTCGTTTTTATTGTTTCATGCATTGTTGTGTTGCTCTTGGAGCGTCTTAGTTTTCGTTTGCTTTGGTTTGCTTAGTTTGTTTAGTTTGCTTGAATAAAGTAGTTTTGACCCCCCCCCCCCCCCCCGTTCTTGTTGTGTTGTTTCAAATAAGTTGATTGGTGTTGGAAAGGAGTAGAAAATTCTTGCTCGAGTAGTACAAGAGGATCTTGCTTTGACTGTGTTTTGACCTTATGCTTAGTGATTATTGTTGTAGCATGACTTGTTCCAAACAATTGGGATTGCTTAGTGTGCCTTGAAAGAATCATGCGTTGTTTTAGCATACAAAAGCATAGTGTTGTGGTATTCTCCTTTGATGCTTTATTTGGGTTGACTTGGCACATGCTCACACCGTGTTATGACTATGAACCAGTCACCATAGCCTGTATGATCATTTAGTCCTTGAATTGTAGTACCACTTTATGCTTTGTTTAGTAATTTTGTATCGCTCTGCATGATTATGGCCATTATTGCTCTCTAAGTTGGTCGCTCCCAGTCTTTTGCTAGCCTCCACTTGTATGAGTAAGTTCTACTCATGCATCCAACTCCCAAGAAACAAAGTTATTCCAAAGTGTCCACTATAAACTCCTATGTTATTACACCATTCCAAGTATATTCTTGTTTTCATCTATCTTCCAATTAAAAAAGTCTTTTGTTATGTGAAAACTTAGTGATTAAAGCTCTCACGAACTTGATGGCACACTTTATATTTCTTGCCCCTAATAAACTTGAACCATTGTGTCATCTATGTTGTATATACTTGCACTTCTATGTTGGAATTAGCAAAACCGTGTTGTCATGGGGAACGCTTTCAACATTGCACTTGTACTTTGTACACGGTTGATATCATGCTCTTTTTTCTATGGATGTCATCGGTGTGAAATGAAAGTGGAGCTTGTAAGTCCATGTAGTTATGTATGTGTGTTAGAGAAACGCCTGGACCGCTAGCCTAAGCCATGCCTAATCATGGTGGAAACTTGCAGCATCACCATAGTGACATCTATGAAGCATTCTTCTTATAACAAAAGAGATAGAGAAAGAAGAGATTGAGAAAAAAGAAAAAAAATATGAGAAAATAGGAAAGATAGAAAAGGCACCATATTCCCATGGTAAATAAGAAAAATGCTGAGATGCTCATTGTCTGCTTTCCTTGTCATTTTGGTTATGGGATAGCTCCTGTACCATGTGCAAGGGGTACCCCATTGGCGGTTCTCTATGATACACATGTACTTACTATGACAAGAACTTGCAAGTAACTAAACTTGAGTAGCATGAGGAGCGGCCCTCGTATTCAAGGGACGTGAGATTGCCAACTTATATTTGTCAAGTATATACTCCATAGTTTGTTCACTTTAACCTTAAACACTTCAAGATGCTTATGATACGGGCAATGAGAGGTGAAATCTAACAAGTACCATAATTTTTGGAAGCTCTTTTTGAAACTTGAAATCCCTTCTTCCCTTATGAAGGGCCTTTCTTCCACAATTATATTTAGTCTCCACCTTCTACCTTTAGGAACCAGTTAAGAGAGCATAGTTGCCATTCTTAGTTCTATGTGCATTGTCCCAAAACTTATTGATTGATGCATATTGTTGATATCACTTATTCTTGTGCTATTTGTATCTAGTCACTCTTATGAACTTTGAAGGTGTCCTATGCATCTATTTTCTACTCCATGAGGGACAAGCTGAATGCCACTATGCCATGTTTTGTGTATTTGAAACAAACAAAAAAATTCAATGCATGTTATTCATGACCTTTTTTTGTAGCCTTTCATGTTGCATGCATAGTTACTTTGTCTTACTGTTAGAACTCCATCTTGCATGCTCAAGTTTAGAGTTCGTTGATCCCAGATTTCAATGCTTGCAAATGGTTTGATCTTGGTTTTGATGGTGCATGTCACCTCAAAAATTATTCTTTTTATCACTTACCTACTCGAGGACGAGCAGGAGTTAAGCATGGGGATGCTTGATACGTCAGAAATGTATCTATAATTTTTGCTATTCCATGCTTGTTTAGTATCTACTTTGCTTTGCTTTTTCTACACTTTTTGGTGTTTTTATATGTTTTCTAGTACTAACCTATTAACAAGATGCCCACTGCCAGTTGCCTGTTTTCTTCTGTTTTTGGTTCCAGAAAGGCAGAAAATCAATATTCTTGGAATTGGATGGGACAAAAGCCAAAGTCAATATTTTACCGTGGGAAACATGGAGCTAGAGTATGAAACGGATGGGAGGAACCAGGGGGCCACACCCCCTGGTGGCACGGGCTAACCCTAGTAGCACCTGGGGTGTGACCACCCTGGCCGTTCCCCTGCCTCGCCTTTCGCCTATAAAGACACCCTGATGCCAAAACCCTAAGTACCCGATCAATATTCCACAAAACCGTCTGTAGACGCCGCCACCATCGTCCCTAGATCGGGGGATCTGAAGCTCTTTCCGGTACCTTGCCGGAGGGGAGATCATCCTGGAGGCCTTCTTCTTCATCATGCCAGCCTCCGGTATGAAGTGTGAGTAGTTCCACCTTGGACTACGGGTCCATGTAGTAGCTAGATGGTTGTATCTCCTCCTTTGTGCTACCATGTTTAGATCTCCTGAGCTCCGTTCATGATCAAGATCTCATCTATTTGTAATCATGCATGTTGTGTTTGCGGGGATCCTATGGATATTGAGATTACTATGTCAGATTGATTAATGGTTTTGTCTTATTGATTCTATCATGTTTGTGTTGTTTGTGATCTTGCATGCTCTCCGTTGTTAGTAGCTATCTTGGCCAAGTAGATGCTAGTGACTCTAAGAGGGAGTATTTATGCTCAATAGTGGGTTCATGCCTCTATTTAATCTAAAGGAAGTGACAAAAATCTCTAAGGTTGTAGATGTGTTGTTGCCACTAGGGAGAAAATAATGGTCTCTTATTTATGGAACAAGTGGATTGTTTACCTTACATACTTTGCTTAAAGCAGTTGTTTGTTGCTTGCAACTTAATACTAGAGGGGGTTCGGATGATAACCCGAAGGTGGATTTCTAGTCATAGATGCAGTTGGATGGCGGTCTATGTATCTTGTTGTATTGCCCAATCAAATCTCATAGGATCATGAATGTCTACTATTGCATTGTTATGCCTTGATCAGTCCTATCAATTGCCCTGCTGTAATTTGTTTACCCAGCATGCAATGTTTCTTTATCTAAGGAGAACACCTCTAGTGAACTATGGACCCCGGTCCAATATTTACCATTGATACATCTTCCACTATTACTGTTTACTTTCTGCAAACCACTATTACCTTCCACACCATATAGTTAATCCTTTGTTACAGCAAACCGGTGAGATTGACAACCTCACTGTTTGTTGGGCAAAGTCTTGAGTTTGTGTTGTGCAGCTCTCCAATTTGCTAGCAACACCTTTGAGTCGTTTCCTTCCTCCTACTGGTTCGATAACCTTGGTTTCTTACTTAGGAAAGAACTTGTTGTTGTACGCATCATACCTTCCTCTTGGGGTCTCCCAACGAAGCTCTACAGTGATCTAAGCCACACCAGTCATCATCCTACCAGTTGTCTTTGGCCTCCACCGAGCGCACCAAATTCTTCCTGGTGAGTTTTTCATCCAGATGGAACCCTTCCCCTTCTCTTCTTTGAGTCGCTATCCTGCTGAGCACCGCCGCACTTCGCATATTGGATGGTCACCGGCGACGCCTCCGGTGACCATCAGCCATGTGTCATTCCCATTCAATGTGGGTACAAAGGCCCGCTTCAGATCCGCACGACACCATTCTCCTATGCTCGTTCCTCCGTCGTCATGGCGCACGACCGATGAGCCTTTCGTGCATGCCCCCTTAATGGAGTTGGTTAACCACGCTTGAGAGGGAAAAATAGAAAGAAAATGGAATATAAAAATTAAGGAAAATAATAAAAAAAATCCACGCGCACTGACAGATGGGCCCCACAACGGCCGTTTGAGACTGTCTGCTACCACACGCCACATCATCAATTATTATGGGTCTGACCTATCAAAAAGAGTGTCGGGCAGGCACATCATTGGACATGGCGAGGCTTCTCATACGTCATCTCCACCGGGCCGACCAAATGGTCTGTTTCTGTCCGTTTGGGTTGGTTCGCGCTCGCTTTTGTATCGGGGTCCGGTTGACCGCGCCGAGAGGTGCGATCCATCTATCTGCACTGGCATTCGTTGGCGCCATTGCTGGACAAGGGGTTGCCAATCAATTAAAAATCTCAAATTAACAAACAAAAACACACATATTGAGTATCAAACAACATGCAGGCGTGTGCCATCGCCTTTTGGGCATCAATCGCCAACAAGTGGCCAGTGGATCTAAAATATACAAAGGGGCAATTTCATACACAAATGTCCACAAAATGGCAGCTTTTCTGTCTAAAAAGTTTTATCCGCCGTCGCCATTACCCTTCAGGCATCGCGAGCCCTGATGGCCTGCTGCCTCTTCGCGATCCAAGCCATGCGATCGGGGTCGGCGATGCTGTCCAGGTAGGTGAGAATGATCGCGTTCTCCTTGGCCATGATCTTGGCTTCGGCCTCCTTGGCCTTCACCTCGGCCTCCAGCACCCTAGACCTGGCCTCGGCCTCCTTGGCCTTGGCTTCGGCCTCCATAAGCCTAGCCTTGGCCTCAATCTCCATAAGCCTAGCCTTGGTGTTGGCTTCGTCCACCTCGATGGACCTCGTCTGCAGCTCGTCAAAGGTATTGGCGGCTTCCTCTTTCTCTTTGCGCTGCCTCTCCTCCGTATCGCTGATGGCCTCTTCCTTCTTCTCTAGGATATTCTTCAAGGTCTCCTAGAACACCAAGGAACCAGCCTAGCGGGCGAGGTCAGCCTTCATGTCCTTGTTCCCACCATGGCGATGGGCACGGCCGGTAGTCCCGTCGCTTGAATAGGTGACAAAGCCTTCGTCACTATCGTCGTCTAGGTCGACGACATCGCCCATCGAAGCATTTCTCTTGCCCTTCTTGTTGTTCATTTCTCTCCAAAGGGCAAAGCTAGTCTCCCATTTTTTGGTGTCCTTGAGCACCGTCAAACAATGGCCCAACAAGAAGGTCTTGTTATCATTCACCATCTTGAAGTGCTCCATTGCTTTCAAGACCTACACATATGGATGCCAACAATGGCTCAATGCAAATGCAAGACACATCGACATAGAGAGGAAGAGGTTTTACCATGTTGAAAGAACATTTCCTAATCCCTAGTGTTTTGTGTGTTAGATAACAATACCAAGGATCATTTAATGTGTGTTGAAGTGTTGCAGCTCAGAACTCTGCCTTTGGGGGCGGATAATCCGGCCCCATCAGGGGCGGATAATCCGCCCCTCCCTCTGCCCAAGCAAGCGCAAGCCCCAGAAGGGGGGCGGAATTTTGGCCGGATTCTCCGGCACCGCCGGATAATCCGCCCCTCCTGCTCATCTCCAAGGCGCAAGCCCCAGAGAGGGGGCGGAGTTTTGGCCGGACTTTCCGGCAAGGCCGGATAATCCGCCCCTCAGGGGGGCCGGATTATCCGCCCCCCAAGATTTTCTCCAAGTTTCACCAAGGCGCAAGCCCCAGAGAGGGGGCGGAGTTTCGCCCGGAGAATCCGCCCTTGGGGCGGAGTTTTCCCAGGGGGCGGATAATCCGCCCCAAGTGGGGGGCGGATAATCTGCCCCCAAAGTTGTGCAACGGCCAGATCTGGGGAGGGGGTATTTAAGCCAGCCATCCCCCTCCTGCCAGAACTCTTGATTCATCTCGAAAAAGAATAGATCAGATCTCAAAACTTCATACAAGAGTGCTCCACCTAGATCCACCCAAAGGCCCCATCCCTTGGGGAATCAAAGGAGGAGAACTCGATCTTCATCATCAGCAATCAAGCGCTTCATCTCCTCTCCATTCATTTGGAGAACCTACGATCTAGTATTTCTTGCAAAGATCTAGATCCTCGTTTTTGTTTATATTGATAAACCTTGTTTTTGTGACAGCTTGTTGTCATCACGGGAGCCCCCAATTCGGTTGTGGGTGTGTGCCCCGATAGTGTTGTAAAAGGCACCGGTTCCCGCCTCGAAGGGATCCAATAGTGGAGAAGGTGGATCAGGCCTCTCGTGGCGAGATCCATCGGAGAATAGGGTGAGGCCTATTGTGGCGTGGTGGTCTTAGAACCGCCCACCCCTCCAACGCAGACGTACTTCCCTTAACAAGGAAGGAACTGCGGTAAAACAAATCCCTGTGTCTCTGCGTGCTCCACTACGGTTTCCTCGCTCCTCTTTTACATGCTTAGTAGTTAGGGTTACATATAGGGAAATTCTTGTAGTTGCATATCTAGAGAATTTACTTTGTGTCAAGCCTAAAATTGAAAAAGTATTAAAAATTGGTTAGCACCTATTCACCCCCTCTAGGTGCCCATACGATCCATTTCACATGTCAACTGGCTGCATGCCGCTTATTTTCCTTTTTGTCACCATTTCATATGAGCCTTGGAACTTGCTACACTCGGCATGGATGGTGCCCCACCGCTTGGAGAGGAGAGATCGTTTTTATCGCTAAAGAAGGTGTCCTTCCCGAATTTCTCGTGCTCATGGAAGAACCTACCCACCTTTTTTTCAATAGGCAAAGACCTTTTGCTCGGCGCCACATAGTGGATATTATGAAATCTGCATCCATCCCTTGCATAGGAGCTTATCCTCAGCGGGGGTGTAGCCCCCATTTTGTTGGCTCACCTTCTTGTCGTCGACAATTGAGGCCGCAAGTGAAGCGGCCAACGACGCGACCGTGACCCCCTCAGGCCATGGAAGTGCCATCGTTTCCAAACAATGCCTTGCCTGCAATGTTGCAGGCATCTGGCTGGGTCTCTTGCTGCGTCTCTTGCTCGGTCTCGCCGTCATCGACATAGCCCCCGCCACCCTCGTTGATCATGTCGTACAGGGTGTCCTCGCTGTCATTGGCCACGAAATCCTACACCCAACTTGGCCATCATAAAGCGATGGGAATAGTGTGCTGGCAATGGCGAAGAAATGTGGTGACCATACCGTGTCGGCGGCGGCCCGCGCCTCGGCGCACATTTCGCCGAACAAGTTTACCGGTGTCGGCATGTTTGTGGGAGAGATGGACCGCCACTTCGTCGATGCCTCCGGGGTCGCGTCCGCGGTGGTTTGGAGTGCGGTTCAGGTCGATGGCGAGCTCTCCCGCCTTCGACGATGCTGTGCGGGGAAGGACTAACCGGGGGAGCGGGGCATTCCTACCTTGGCCTCCAAGCAAGGTCGTGTGCGGCCCTGGCGTCCTGGGCTGAGCTGGTGCCGTCTGGTAGGCGTGAAAGTAATGGAGCTGGTAGAGGACATGCCGGAAAGAGCGACGGCACCATCGAAACAGACGGGGCCGCCGAAAGCGGCGGTCATCGCCTCCTGCTTGATCATATTGATAGCGCATCTAGCGGTACTCACTGCCAGCTCGTTCGCATCAACCATGTTCTGGTTCGCCTGGAAGCGCTTGTTCTCATCCCGCCGCTCCTTCTCGAGCCTAGCAGTGACGGCTCGAGCTCTTGCCGCTACCCGCCGGTCAGAGCGCTTCCCCGACTCAACTTTCCGCTTCGCCGGTGTCATGTCCTCGGCGAGCTTCTTCGCTCGATCGTTCTTCTTGGCGACGGGAACGCCGGAGAGCGCAACATCGGCCATGGCGGCGGGATCCATCGCCTTCCCTGCCGCTCCCGTTAGTGAAAATTTAGGAGAGATTTTTTAGAAAGATAAAGGGAGGACGCGCGAGGACAAGCGCGTTGTCCGGGTCAACCCAACCAAGACCCAGATTTGGTGTATGAATGGGTCGGTCCTCGTGCGTTTATCTGGATAGGTCGCCGCGCTGGGCCGCCATGCACCAGTCCCCTCAGACAAGTTTGGACATGCACGGACCGGATGGGTCGGGTGTGCCCCTACCACTCCACAATAAAATTAAATTCTACAACACATCAATTCTTATTATCATCCTTAACGATTAATAAGAATCAACTAATTTTGGCAAGAAATTATGTTTATAAGGAAACACATAAATACAAATGGAGAGAAAATAGCCTTCTCTTATTTTAAAAGGAATCATATCTTAGCTAAAGGGACAACCTTCTATTTTTTAATTCTCACTCCTTCAACTTATAAAAATCCGATGTAGCAGGTCTAAGAGAATACTGATGTCACTCCCTTATACATGCCCTATCAAACTAGTACTACGGTTAGAGTTTTTTCAACAATCAATGGTATTTTTTTATTAAAAATGTAACGTATTATACCTTCTACTGTCCATCTACTACTACTTATAAAGGCACCAATCAGAACTTCACTATACACACCCATACACGAACATACTACAACCCCACAATCAGGCATCCTAAACTTATTCTAACGGTTCATATTAGCCTAAAATTACTCTTTGGTGCACTTAGCAAATAGGTTGGACGGAGTACTATGCCGACAGAAACTCCTGCTCCGCGTCTTCCCTTCAGAAAGCAGTAGTTGAATGCCCGTGCGTTGCTACGAAATAATATAAATACATAGATATCATAAAAACTATACTAATTCATAACATATAATTAAATATCATCTTACTCAGAGTTTTAACCTATATGCTCACAATAAACTTACGATTGCTTTAGGTATGAGGACATCAAGGAGCGAACTCTGGCTTCTGTTTGAGGACTTTAAGGAGCAAACTCTAGCTTCCCAAGTTATGCTTATGCCTTCAGGCATCGGCTAATTTCTCTTTTCTTTGTGTTTTTTGCCATTTTTGTTTTTAGGTTTGGCATCTCCCTCAAACGTGCCACCTCTAAATATTTTGTTCTTCTCCTTTGAAAACATTAACTTATATTCTTAATAGGATTATGTAAATTCTCATTACAGAACAATCGTTATGCTATGTTAAGACATTATCCAAGACAAACAGATTTGGAATATATGTTGTGTCAAGATCAGAGAACATGAATCAAAACTTCCTACCTCTCAAAGACATTAGTCCTCTCAGCTACAAAGTTTTCAGAGAACATTCTCTAAATTCCTTATCAACCGAAAACATCAGACCTAGCTTCAAAGACAAACAAATAACCAGACTTATGTTAGACCCATCATGAAAAGAGCACTTAGATTATTTTGTAGTGGCATCCTCTAATACTGAATTCATCTCTAGTACAACCTTTTTTTATCCATAAAAGGAAGAACCCATCCACTTTTTCGTGGTGCTGTAGCACTCAGCCTAGAGATGTGGGGCAAAAGGTACTGAAACTACCCCGAGCGAATTACACAAGTATGATCCGACAAATTCTTTATGCAGGGCGAGTTGGGCAAGCTAAAACCGGTTAGACAAAATTCTAATGTTGAAGTTCAAAGAATCTTGGCTTCTTCTTTTGGATATCTTGTTTCAGTAGTTCAAACTTCAAAGTGCATGTGAGCAAAGACAATTTCTCAAAAACTTTGAGAGGGCTCTCCTGTAGAAGTTCATTACATCAGGTATTCTCTGAAGATCGTGAAAATTACAATACTGCACTCAGTTGTAATATGAGGGATGGAATCATAGAAACAAGAAGCATTCTGGAATAGCCAAAAATCCTTACACAAGTTTTTCTCCTCCGAATAGTTCAGAAACTACATACATGTATACAATTAGTTATTTGCAAAGATTAAGTCGAATTTGAGGTTTGATTAATTGCCCCCAAATAAAAAACTCATAAACTACATGCATGCCAAAACAATTCAGAACCATAGAAGAATTTTGTGCAAGTGTAGTTTCTCTGATATGTCCATGCAGCTGCATCTCTTGGTAAATAAAAAAAAGTAGACCTGAACACACCTAAAAATCTAGGATGAATGCATAACAAAAAATTATCATACATGGAGACAAATACACCTTAATTAGTACGCATATGAAAAGATTTAACAGATTTAGCTGGCATGCAATGAACCACAAGTCCTAAAGCAAGTTCGAGAATAGATTTAGGCATATATGAGAACAAAAATCAGTTACTCCCTCCGACCCATATTACTTGACTTGGATTTGTCAAAATTTGAATGAACCTATATACTAAATAGTGTCTAGATTCATCTAAATCTAGACAAATTTGAGTCAACTAATATGGGTAGTTAAAATAGAACACTGAGTAGTTTCCTGCTGTAGTATTTGATAAACAACATGTACTGGAAGAACACATCCTTGTGTACATAGCCAGGAGGTACATAACCATGGGAGAAGATGTATGAGATTAAAGCCATCCTTTAATAAAACAATATCAAACAAATACGCTGAACAATTCTCGAAGTGATATAGCTATATACTTTAATATCCTAATACTTACATCATGTATTTTTCTTACTTATTTTCCCTTAAAACTTCACAAATGCTTCAGGAACAATGCTACAGAAAACTGAGACATGATAAGATCCGACGAATTCTGACCAAATAAAGATCGCATACCTAGTACATCTTGTTGCTCCACGGTACTGCACACCTCACGAACCAGTGTCTTGTTTTCCCGCATTAATCTTTCCTTAGACTAGAATCTTCTCGAGCACATACTCAGTGTTGTACTGCTTCGTCAGCATCGTCTCGTCCGCTAAGGCAGGCATGGGTGCATATTTGAGCATTAGATCATACTCCTCTTCCAACATGGACAACGACACCTTCACAGTGGAGACTTCTCTACTTCACCTAAACATGAGAATGGTATCAAAACCACACCATACCTCAATCCAACCAATGATGTCAAGTTTGGAAACGGAACCAAAACCAAACCCATTTGATAATGACTTCAGCCCAACCAACACCAAACCTGGACTATTTCACACCCAAAACAAACTAAACCGACTGTCCATCCGTGGGTTGAAACTATTTACTGAAATGGGTTGAAAACTGTTTGTTCAAATGAGTGAATGACTTGGCCGTGAGCGGTGATGCAATATTCATAACACTGCATATTTATCGTATAAACTTGGCATGCTCGACGGTAGGTACTGCCCACGTGAAGAATCATACTGAAGCAATGGCATATATCGAACTCTCGTATGTCAACCAGATCATGGCATGGCGATTATTTTCTTCCTGGACTCGGTGGCGGCGGCCAGCGGGTTGGCGACCGTCGACGTAGGGCGCATACCGTACACGCTATGGATTGATGTAGCTAACGATAATAGTACAACTCTAGACTCTATACGGTACATGACATGTATACACACACCATGATGATGTCATGATGATTTCATGATACTCCCTCCATTCCAAGGCTTAGGACGTATAAATTTCATGATGTACATGATACTCACATAATTTTATCTGGGCATAATAAATGAGTAATTAAACCACACATATTAGGCCATCCTATCCTATTCGTTCTAAAAGGGGGCTTTTCATCAGATGCAATCGCATTCTGAAGAAAGTGAGTAGGTATCCTAAGACATAATTAAATTTTTCTTGATGATTTAAATTTCAATGCATTTATCAAGGGGCACGTCTAAATAACCAAAAAAAATGAAAGAAACATTGTACAAAACATGCAAAATTATTACCTTAGTCTGAAGGGCGTTTACACTATTTAGTTCAGATAGACGTCTAATATCGCCTTCACTTAGTGAACTCTGTAAACAGCGGTTCATCACTACTATAGGTTAGTTAATAAACCTTTTTATAGTAAATCAACATGGAGTGCTAACATTAGGAACAAACCAGTGGAAAAAAATGGTGTGTCACAATACTTCTTACATAGAGATAATTTAATGATGCGTAATCTGCATTTATCTACAGACTTCTCTACCACACTGATGTTAGAAAACCATGGTGTAGGCACATGAAAGCAGCATGAGAGAGAAAATCACCTTCGGCCTTGTGACTATTTACATATTACTGAATAACTCTAGGAAAAACCACGAGGTACAAATAGCAAACATAATCAACATTTTTATCATTAAGATCATTCAAAGGGATCATGGTGATCAAGGTAGAATTCCAGGGAATGGCTGAGAATGTGGTGTTGCTTACCTTTTTATTAGTATGAAATAAGATAAGAATCCTGAACAGCGGGCCCCCATTTGTTTGATAACTGAAAGGAAAGTAAAATTAAGTTAAGCAATTCACATTGCAAGCACTTATGGAAAAATAAGTAAACTGAGAATTCTAAATTTTGAACTTTCCATTACAGACTTTGCAAATATCTTGTCATCTGGGAGCATTTACTTATCTAGATACCCCTACTACATATGTCACATTAACATGATTTCATAACTCCGTTCTCTTCAAAATCTAATAGGGTCTACATGCTCTATGAACATACAAAGCATTTAATGACAAAAAAGCAAGCAGTCAATGAATATAAAACCAATGTGACAAAATAAGAAAAATAAAATTCAAAGGTATCATACAAGCCTACACTAGTTAGAACTTTAATGCTAATTGATTGTGTTTTGAACTGATCCGTTGTCGGCTTAAGAAGATTATATTGCAGCAGCAAGTGATACAAAATGAGTAGTTGTTAGTTTACATCAGAAATGGCACCATACCAGCTGGATGTTGATCATCATGATGGTTGCCTGATTGGTGTTCTATAATTTGAAATAACAATTTAGTCTCATGTACCGATATAAATAAATAAAATACGCATGGGCAAGCCTATGACGAGTAATGAGTACTGACACTTGATCATGAGCATGCTATACATACTCACCATAAAAAATCACTCACATAATCACTATCGTACTGGATCACCGCACCACTTTAAACTCAATATCATAGACCCTTCTAATATCACTTGGTACAGGCAGAGTTTGAAATAACTTCGGCTGGAGATAGAAAGTACAAGGGCCGAGAAACTTTGCTATTTACAATGGCTAAGCCTTGCTCACATCAAACTCGTAATCACAGAAGGCATTATCTTTTGGCTCACTCCCAGAATCAATTTACACCCACAGAGGAACGTTCTTAGCAAAGTAACCGTGAGACACAAAATTCATTTGAGAAAAGTGTATCCTAGTTGCACTATCTGTTTCACAAACGCTAGTGCAAGCACTATTCTCTGGAAATAAAGATTGGTAGTAGACTTTTTCTAGACTGGAAGAAACAGATCATCAATTCTCACCATGGAGACTACATGCTGTCATCTTTGTGATCCAGGATCTGATCTCCGGAGGAGTGGTCCCAAGAGAAGCAGCTTGTCCATCTCGTTGATGTGAGTACATGACTTATTCTGTCTAGAGCACGACTCTGCTAAAACTGACTCAATTTAGGACTGAATCTGCCCAGCTAGCATATTTATCACGAATAAATTTCATGGTAAAGCTTCATATAAATGGAATGAAACAATAAATTTTATGGAATATATGTCTACCATCACTGTAAAAATTTAGCATTAAAAATTAAAGTTATAAACAGACTTAATCCAATGCTTATAAAACACAACAATATAGTAGACTGGAAAATGTAAAGCACTGCTTCCAGCACTCAACAACATTGATCAACCATGTAAAGTATTTTTCATACATCTTGAAGGTGTCAGTGCTGATTTCTTACTACTCTTTCCTGAATTGAAGCCTATTTCATAACAAATTTTGAACTGCAATCGGTTGAGGCAATACGTCAAACAAGTTGTAGGTGTTCATAGGCATGGATGGAAGGGATCAATCTCTCATCTTACCGTGAGATGGGGTCCAAGGGAGGGAGATGCCAATGCCTCTGCTCACCCCTCGTGTGTCTAACATTTCCTCCTAGATTGCCTCAACTAAATATCGACAGTCAGATGAAGAAACTGGCGACAACATACCCCAAGCAGATTCATGAGCAAACTAATCGTTTCAGATGAAGAAACTGGCATCTCAACCAAAAGGAAATCCATGTCCCTTTATTCCGCCGATGCAACGACAGGCAGTACCTTCATGCATGGCCTGGAGCTCATGAGGCAGCAGTGGCATCTAGACTTGCCAGCGGAGAGATGTCTTCCAGGGGATATACCTGAGAAGTGAGGTGGGGGCAGCGGTGGCCGGCACACCGCCGCGAGGGTGAGGGTGCAGCAGCCGCGTTGACATCGTTCAGGACATCCCTCCTGCGGAGCGACGTGTGGAGGGCTGGTGACATTGGATGGAGGCGAAGCTGGAGGGCTGCCGGCGCTGGTTCACCATTCCCACCTCAATCCTTCCGACGCTCGCCTCGCGTTCTGCTCCCACTCCGCTTGCGCCACATGCCGGTCTCTCTCCTCATAGGCTATAGGCTGTCCCACGCCTCTCTCTCCAATTCTCCTACGCCCAAACGAGGACGGCGGGCAGGGTAGATGAACCGGCAAGGGTTCCGGATGTAGCATCTAGACTTCCACCAGCGTAAGATGAATACGTGAAAGGTGGCGCAGCTGCGGACACGGAAGCCACCGCGAGGTAGCGAGGAAGCCGACGCTCGGGGCGGTGGAGGCGGCACAGTGAGGTACGGCAACTGTGCGTCGTGGTGAGGAATCTTTGAGATAGAGAGGAGGCGTGGGATGTGGGGCGAGGGGCGACTCCGTGGCCGATGGTTTTCTTGATTTCGTGTCAGAGAGGAGGCGGATGGGTGAAGATGCACTTTTCCAGGGTGCGGAACCTGAGGAGAGGTTGTTCTGCTGTGCCGAGGAGAGGTTGTTCTGCTGTGCCGATTTTTTTGTGCGTGCGATTTTTTCCTTCAGGTTTTTTTTGTGCCGAGGAAGAAACTCGGCGTACCAAAGATCATGACGAATTTGCCTTTAATAGTAAAGATATAACAAAAAAAAAACTAATCATGCTGATTCACACGCCCACGATCAATGACCCTCGGATCCATGGGTGGCTCCTTCGTCGCCTTCTTGGAGATCTAGACGGACGACGCCCTCACCCTGCTGTCAACGCCTTCTTGGATGGCGCCCTCACCTCGCCATAACTGCCTTCCTGGAGCGCCCTCGCCTTCGCCATCACCCTTTCCATGGACGCCAACCTCGAGGGCCGTTGTAGCACCTTCCTGGACTACCTGAGGGACGGTGCCCTCGATGCCTTCTTAGACGATGCCCTCGCCATCGCCATCACTGCCTTCCTACCACGCCTAAAGGATGGCGCCCTCGTGGGCTCCCTCCATGCCTTCTTGGACGACGCCCTCTCCTTCGCCATCACCGCTTTCCTGGACACCGTTGTAGCACATTCGCCCTCCTTGACGTCAAAATCGCGCTCGCCAGCACCTTCGCCTTCCTGCATCGCACACTTACGGTAAAACATTATTGCTTGCATGCTACACCAACATATCTAGCTAGAGTACTATTTTGGGCAGCATTCTGTTACGGTTTCAAAATACTGACTGATACATACAGTTCACTGAGCAATCCAAGGTTATCAGCATGCAACAGCTTAGCAACTGAGGACTAACTATTGTATCTCCTCCATCATTACAAATTTTATGATTTAGAGTTAGTCATTCCTACATTGACAATTACCAAGTACAGATATCTGCACAATATATACGTTGTTAAATAATCATATTCCTATGAGAAAATAAACTACTACTGCCCCTCTAATCTTGACGGTTAAATTTATAACCTTATATGTTATCTTGTCAATAAAATTTAAGTTGGAAGTATGGAAGACGTCCATTTTTTATCTGCTTATTTCTGATGCAAAGCATGTTGTCGAAATACTTGCAATTTACAAAGATTCATGATTCACCGGTCATCACCACAATTCACACTAAATAAATATCATGTCGCGACCTTGATATCAGGGTAAATTAAAAGAAAAATATTGTTCAAACAAGTTTATGTATTTATCAAAACTAAAATAGAATCTTTATTTCAAAACAGATGGATTACCCCTACAGGACTGATACTAACGTCCATGTACCAAGTGTTTACTTTACCTGAAAATTTGTACAATCACTAGAATAATAATCAAGGTCTTGGACAAAACGTGACTTAGAGAGCTTCTTTATAGCTTTCCTTCAATTGAGTTTACAAGCTGCACTTATATGGCATCCTTTAGAGTAGGAATATCATGCATTCATGTGGACTAGGCTAGGATTGCCAGACCAAACTAGGATCGAAACTGAAGTAGTACTAAGACTTGGTAACTCAAGCAAATAGCCAAACACATAGGACTAGAGAACTCTTGTAAACATGCTGCAATTAGCTACCTCTCCTGATCTGATCTGGCATGACTAAAAGTAGTAGTATAAATATTCCTTAGCAACAAAAGAGAAGTACCATATGCATGAAATATTTGAAATATTGTTGGTACTAACAATAACCTTACATTTCGGTGGTATTCATCTTTATATGTCACAATGTTATAACACATGGCACAAATGATTTTTGGATGAATGCTTTTTAAATAAAGCCTCAAATTAATATTGGATGACCTTCATTAATTGAAGCATCGACGCCACACCCACCCCGACTGCAAACATTGGATGACCTTCAAACTATAAACAAACTTCTACAATGTAGTACAACCGAAAGGAAGCATATTATACTAGATACTAGCATAGCAGTTGCAAACATAAATCTTTTTAACACAATGGAAGAGCCCATATCTACCTTATGAGAGCAACCATAACATCATCAATTATGTTTTTCAGTGTAACAAGTGGACTAAAAAAGGGATACATTTCATATTACATAGATCATGTATAACAGGGGAGAAGATCCTTGACATCCAAGTAAACTAACAATGCCTAAATCAAATTGTATAGGCAAGAAAGATGGAAGGGAAATAAAATTCTAGCGATCTGAAGTTCTAAACACTTGTATCAATTGATTTTTTGATAGACCAACAAGTATTGCAAATCTTCAGAGACAAAATGGAGGCCCTCGATAATATTTGCTTTCATTGAGCTAAGTATACACCTGATACGATTCAGATTTTACAGTAAGGAGTGCACCTGAATATTCCGTATATTAAGTTTGCATGACATGACTGGAATCTGCAAATTGCAAAGAAAAATCAATGCATGATATGAGAACAACTGCCTGCTAGAAAGGAAATGGAGAAGGGCGAAATGGAGAAGGGCAACTCAAAATCACTACGGACCAGTACATGTACGCTATCCATGATAAAAAAAAGGCAGGTTAAGATTTAAGAAAGTATTACAGACTCCCTGAATCTGTACTAAAAATCCACAGAAGAACAATTATCGTACAAACAAGAATATCATGACTGATTAATCTTTCGTGACGGTCTTCATATGCTCCCATCCCAATACAGGATTTTGAGTGAAACCGGAGGGCAGAGTATTCAGATATCCTTGTTTTCTCACCTGGAAAAAGAAGGTCGAACCAGGCGTCAAGAAGCAGAGCCGCAGCGCACTGCGAGGTACTGGAGGGCGAGACAGTCGACAGCTGCGTGTCACACAAACTACATAGTGAGCGGAGGCCGACACTGAGCCATCGAACGCCAGTGGCGGTGGCCGAGACCGCGGATCCAGTTGAGAGGAGGTCAGCCCCTCGACCTCCGTTTGGCGCCTCTGGGTCACCTGGCCTTCCGCGACCATCGCATGGTGTCCGGTCGCCTGCAGGAAATAGTAGGAGGAGGCAGTTGTCGAGACCACCGGCGGCGAGGCAGTAGAGCGGGCATTCCGTCGCAGGCGGTGGGGGAGACATATGAAAAGCGAGTGGGGATGAGAGTGAGGCTGTGAAAGGCAGAAGGTGTTTTTTAGGGCGTGAGAGGTACAGTAGAAGGTTACTTAAGAGGCGGTGAATGGCGTGTACGCCTTCGGGTGTGCATGTCCCGTGGACTTTTCTTTTTTCTATAATAGGGAATTCAGATAAAGTAAGCTTTTTACATCCATAAAAAGATGGTTTTTCCATGAGTTTTAGAAAAATGTGTTGGCGGATCATTTGGTGATTTTGAAGGGTGAAGTATCGACCATAGGATGTGTTAAATTAAAAAAAAGTTTACAGTCATCATGTTTTATTGATAATTACGATATATTTATGTGATCACAAGTATTATGTGAAGACTGGAACATCTGTTACACACGCTCATCGCATTATTGGGTATGACATAGGCTCTTAAAAACTGAAAAGAGAAATAGAATTAATAAATATTATCATTATAGATTATATGATGTGCGGTGTACGATGTACACTTATACTAGTAATAGGAAGCTCCACTAATCAAGTGACACTTGTTATGAATCGAATTGATTAGTTTTTAAATCCCTAGCTGTAGTAGATTTTTGCATTTTTTTTTTCTCGGAGAGAAACATACGTACCTGGTCAGAGTCGGTCAACACATCAACCGCCAGACCCGCCGCCAGCCGACATGTCACGCGACGGCGTAGTGATACCACCACCGACGACCCGGCCAGTCAAGCTCGAGGGATCCGCATAGAAAAGACCAGGAAAAAGCGCATCCCGCAAAACCGCGAGGCGGTTGAGAGTCCCACACCACCGCGTGCACCACGAGCTCCTTCCTTCCTTCTTCTGTCACGGTTCTCCTCCGTGGCCACGAGTATTCTGGACCCCTCCAGCACATGGTCGGAACTGCCATGCCCAACGCTTCGTGGTGAGTAAATGACGCAAAACTACCATATTTAAGACAGCTTTATCACATGACTACCACTTTTACGCGAGATGACACATAAATACCACTTTTGAGGCTAGTCCGTGACAGAAAACATTGATTCTGTGATTTACTTGTCTTAAGCCATTTTCTGGCTACTTGGACCCACATGTCGGGTCTACGTGGCAGAATCAGAGGAATGTTGGACAGGTTTTGCATTTTTAGGGCTTTTTTGTAAAATTCCGGTGGGCTAATTCTCTGTAAACAAAAAAATCCCCCGACGCCGCATATCCACCGCCAGTGGCTCTGCTGACTGACGCTGCTCCTTCGGGACACCTGCATGGTCATGCGGGATGCCCTAGTGGAGAGCCGCCATAGGGTCGTGGTCTACGATTGATCCGACGAGGGTGGTGGGCACGCTGCTAGCGATGGGGGCCAGCAAGGCATCCCGCGACGGCGAGAAGCTATAGGGACGGACTCGAGCGATGCGCCATGGGCAGGTGTAGCATGCAGGATGGGCGGCACATCATGGGGAGGTGCAGCGTGCGGGCTCGGCCGCGCCGTGGACGGAACGGGATGGACATTGGTAGGTGAGTCGGGCGCGTAGAAACCCTGCCTACACGCAGGTGGGGAGAATGGTCGTCGACAGGTGGGGAGAAGCAGGCAGGAGGCGAGGAGAGGCAACATTGGCCGATGCGGGCATTTCATCGAACAGCTCGCTTGCACGAGCGTGTCTGGAACGCGAATGGCATTCTGAGTGCATCGGCGGCGGCGTTGTGCTCCTGGGTCGAGTCTTTCTAGGACGCCGCCAAGCTCCTCACGTGTGTTGCTGCTTTGCCTGCTCAACTCCCATAGACGAGACAAGGGCTAGCGGCAAAAGCTGTTGTTCAAGGGTCGCGCGTCATTAAGAGGCCCGCGGCAAAAGCCTAAGCCATGCCTAATCATGGTGGAAACTTGCAGCATCACTATAATGACCTATCTGTGAAGCATCCTCAATAAAATCTATGCAAATAGTAAATAAAAAGATTGCTGAGATGCTCATTGTCTGCTTGCCTTGTCATTTTGGTTATGGGATAGCTCATGTACCATGTGCAAGGGGTACCCCGTTGGCGGTTCTCTATGATACATATGTACTTACTATAATAAGAACTTACAGATGACTTGAGTTGAGTAGCATGAGGTGTGGCCCTTATATTCAAGGGACATGAGATTGCCAACTTATACTTTGTCAAGCATATACTCCATAGTTTGTTCACTTTAACCTTAATCACTTCAAGATGCTTATGATAGGGGCAATGAGGGCTGAAAGCTAACAAGTACCATAATTTTTGGTAGCTCTTTTTGAAACTTGAAATCCCTGCTTCCCTTTATGAAGGTCCTTTCTTCCACTATTATATTGAGTCTTCACCTTCTACCTTTAGGCACCATTAAGAGAGCATAGTTGTCATTCTTAGTTCTATGTGCATTGTCCCAAAACTTATTGATTGATGCATATTGTGATAGTACTTGTTCTTGTGCTATTTGTATCTAGTCACTCTTATGAACTTTGAAGGTGTCCTATGCATCTATTTGCTACTCTATGAGGGACAAGTTTATTTCCACTATGCCATGTTTTTTGTTTGTGAAACAAACAAATGTTTTTCAATGCATGTTATTCATGATCTTTGTTTGTAGCCTTTCATGTTGCATGCATAGTTACTTTGTCTTACTGTTAAAACTCCATCTTTCATGCACATGTTTAGAGCTCTTTGATCCTAGCTTTCAATGCTTGTAAATGGTTTGATCTTGGTTTTGATGGTGCATGTCACCTTAAAAATTATTATTTTTATCACTTGCCTACTCGAGGACGAGCAGGAGTTAAGCTTAGGGATGCTTGATACGTCGGAAATGTATCTATAATTTTTTATGTTCCATGCTTGTTTAGTATCTACTTTGCTTTGCTTTGTCTACACTTTGAGGTGTTTTTATATGTTTTCTGGAACTAACCTATTAACAAGTTGCCACAATGCCAGTTGACTATTTCCTTCTGTTTTTGGTTCTAGAAAGGCAGAAAATCAATATTCTCAAAATTGGACTGGATAAAAGACAAAGTCAATATTTTACCGTGGGAAACACGAAGCCAGAATACGAGACGGAGGAGGCTCACCAGGGGGCCACACCCCCTGGCGACGCGGCCTAGGGCTGGGCGCGCCTGGGGGGTGCAGCCGCCCTGGTGGCCCCCTGCCTCGCCTCTTCTCCTATAAAGTCGCCCCGATGCCAACACCCTAAACACCCGATCAATATTCCACGAAACCGTTTGTAGCCGTCGCCACCATAGTCCCTAGATCGGGGGGATCTGAAGTTCTTCCCGGCACCCTGCCGGAGGGGAGATCATCCCGAAGGTCTTCTTCTCTGGTATGAAGCGGGAGTAGTTCCACCTTGGACTACGGGTCCATGTAGTAGCTAGATGGTTGTATATCCTCTTTTGTGCTTTCATGTATAGATCTTGTGAGCTCCGTTCATGATCAAGATATAATCTATTTGTAATCATGCATGTTGTGTTTGCGGGGATCCGATGGATACTGAGATTACTATGTCATATTGATTAATGGTTTTGTGTATTTGATTCTATCATGTATGTGTTGTTTGGTGATCTTGCATGCTCTCCGGTGTTAGTAGCTATCTTGGCTGAGTAGTTCCTAGTGACTCCAAGAGAGGGTATTGATGCTCGATAGTGGGTTCATGCCTCTACCTATCAAGGGAAGTGACAGAAATCTCTTCGATGGTAGATGTGTTGTTGCCACTGGGGAGAAAACAATGGTCTCTTGTTCATGGAACAAGTGGATTGTTTACCTTACACACTTTGCTTAAAGCAGTTGTTTGTTGCTTACAACTTAATACTGGAGGGGGTTCGGATGATAACCTGAAGGTGGACTTCTAGTCATAGATGTAGTTGGATGGCGGTCTATGTATATTGTTGTATTGCCTAATCGAATCTCATAGGATCTTTGTGTCTAGTATTGCATTATTATGCCTTGCTCAGTTCCTATCAATTGTCCTGCTGTAATTTGTTTACCCTTCATGCCATGTTTGTTTATCTAAGGAAAGCACCTCTAGTGAACTATGGACCCCGGTCCAATCTTTACCATTGATACATCTTCCACTGTTATATGTTTACTTGCTGCAAACCATCATCGCCTTTCACACCATACAGTTAATCCTTTGTTACGGCAACCGGTGAGATTGATAACCACACTTTTAGATGGGTGAAGTCTTGAGTTTGTGTTGTAAAGGTTTTCACGTTTCTTGCAACACCTTTGGGACGTTTCCTTCCTCCTACTGGTTTGATAAACTTGGTTTCTTACTGAGGGAAAACTTGTCTGTTGTACTGCATCATACCTTCCGCTTGGGGTCTCCCAACGAAGTGGCGCTACACTCATTACTCCCTCCCTACCGGCTGGCACCTCAACTGGGACCGTGTCCCGGTGCCGCCACCGCCCAAGGTGGGTAGAGGACTGGTGGAGGAGATCCACCGCCGGATCAGCAACCTCTTGCCGGTCCAACGGTGGGAGAGGGGATACCACTCCGAGGCATACTGGAAACAGTTCCTTGAGTGGGAGCACAAGATGCGGCGCGCCACCACCATCCGCCGCAACCTGCAGCCGGGGGAGTTCCACACCATCCCCGACATCGACTCAGACGACGAGGACGACGTCAACCACTCCGACGCGGACCTTGGCAGCGAGAATAGCAACGAGGATGACGACAATGACATCATCGTCAAGCAGGAGGCAGTGGACGACATCGCCGCGAACCTACCCCCGGAGTACCGCGAGGTGCTGCCGCGGGGCTACGACGAGGACGCCTTCACCGAGAAGGTCATTGCGGCCAGCGTGCGGGAGGAGGAAGTTCAATGGGTCGGCTTCGAGGAAGCCGTCCAGCTCACCGGCCTGGTGGCGCAGATGAATGCCCAACTTCCTCCGCCGCCTCTGTTGTCGGGATGGGCGCCACCGATCACGCCGGAGGTGGGGATGAAGCTGGCGCACCTCCAGCACGGTTGGGCACCGTGGCCTGGGCAGGTGATCAATCCACCTGCGCCCGCTCCTGCACCGGCCCTGCCACCGGCCAACCTCTAGACGTCGTCGGAGTATATCGACCTCGACTCGTAGATGGACGAGGCGGCGCCAGCGCCGATGCGCGAAGATCGGTAGCTAGGGCTAGGAGTAGTTTAAATTCCGTTTTTTATGTTTTAAATGTAAATTAAGTACGAACTTTGCCTGTTTCTGGCACGAACTGTTTGTGTTGAATTTGAAAAAAAAATAGTCCACGGCCAGGGTGGACACCTGGGTCGGGCCGCTGGATGCGACTAGCCGGACCCCTTCTCCAAATTAACCGGGACTGACATAATGAACAAAAACGGATAGTTTGGGTCGATCGGATATATCGGCCGTAACTTATAGCCGGACTAGATCTGACTTCCGGCGAGGTCACGTGTTTCGTTTTGACCGCGTGATCCATATCTGGATGTGCCCTAGTCGTGTTGAAGCTTCCTTTGGGCCCAGTGCGCAGAGAAAGTATCTTTCCGAAGTTCGGGTGCGCGCATATATAGAAAACCTGCTCCCTGATCCACATTCGTATCATCGTGCGACTTTGGGTGAATGAATTATAGCATTGTTCGGCATGGCTTCCAAGATACATAGACTTGCAATTAATAGTTCATAAAATGTCACGTAATAAAGATCTTTAGTATCCATTTTAAGATGATGCAGGACTATGGAATATTGCCTAATTTCATTGGCCTTTCATGAAAGTACGGTATGTAGTGAGAATTTCAGTTTGCAACAAGCTCGATCCAGTCTGCTTGCAAGTGACACATAGCTGCCTCAGAAGTAAAACAATTTCACCTTTTACTTTCATTAGCAACAACTTGTTAAACTTTGCATATGATTGTAGTTTCTGTGTACACCATGACCGTATGTGGTCTTGTATTATACTCTTATATACACTTCTTTATATATGAGAGATACGCCACCCTTTAGGGTTGTGCGAGTTCCCCAAAACCCTGCATCGTTATACATGGTATTAGAGAGACAAGGTTTATGTTATTAGAGAGACAAGGTTTAGGGATCAAATCCTGGCAAACACACTATTTAATATAAAATAGTTGTGATCTTTCATCGATCCACGTCTATGGTCTTTTTGTACGTCCATGGCCTAGACATGAGAAAGACTGTTAAAATACGATCGCCTAACTCTTTTTGTGATTCTCTTTAACTTCCCAAATCAGTCTCACCATTATGGATTTAAGAAGAGGATTGTACATGTTGAAACACATATAGAACTTACAGATATTTTATATCACCTCACAACATAAAATACCATTGTTCAAAAAATAGGCCGAATCAGCGATTAATAGGCCGGTTAATCGCTACTAGGGACCTGACCGTGTCGATTACCACTAATCATTTGTGTTAATCGTTTAGCCCGATTAATAGCTCTAACACTCCGATTACTAGGTATGTTCCCGATTAATTACTACACTTGGTTAAAAAAGTTGCAAAATTATTAAACAAATTGCCCATCCATCCGCTAGACCGCCCAATGAAGTAGGCTTTTTGAAGCTCCCGCTCGATCCCTGCCTCCAGGAGCTCGATTTCTGCCATCACCAGTCAGTTCCTTATCGTTGTTGACCAGTTCCTCGTAGTTGCCGATCAAACCTCAAATACAAGAGCTCGAGCACCTTGAGGATCTCATCCGGGAGCTCGAGGCTGCCTTTAATTGGTTAGGTGGTTGACGTGCAAGAGGAGTCATATGTGTTTTATATGCTATTTTTTTGTAGGTTGTACCGATTAATAGTCGACCGATTAAATCAGTTAATTGTTCGAATTCCAATTAGTCGCTACTCTCAAGACAACCAAGCATTTAACGATTACCGATTTTCTTACCATTGTAAAATACAAGTAGAAATACATATAATCTGGCATTGGTCTATGCCAAAGTTGCCATCTTCTTGTCCAGCTTGAACAAAATAATGTTGTTCGTTAAGTAGTCCAACTATTTTTTGTTATAGTGATGGCAAATTATGTAGGATTGTGTCCTATAAAGTAATTGGCTGCTCAAGCAACATAGATATGTTCTTTTTCAGAATTTTTGAGTCGGTGTAGCCATCAATTTCCTTATACATAGTCTCCATCATTCGTGCAAGGTTAATCACACGAATAATCAATGTAGTTGGTATTGTTTTCATGGTGAGATATTCCTTATTCATATCACTCCATGCATTCTCCACGGCGTCCCAAAGAGCTTCACTTGCCACCTCTTTTGTTGTTCCATGCTCTTTCATGTAGCAAGTTACAGCAGTGGCAACATTGTTCCTTTCTGTTTCAAACTATAATTTGCAAGGTGTTAGGATATTCCAAATGAAGTGACAAATAGTCACATGTTTATATGTCATTTATCTCTTTTTACAAATGCTAGACCAATAAATATCAATAAATTAAGAAATAAAAAAGTTAGACATGTATGTACCCATGGAACATGGTTTCTATACTCTAGGTTTCAAGATTATATAACAACATCAAGAATTATATATGCTCCTAATGTGGAATAAAAAAGTACTTTGTATATCTTATTTACCATTAATCATGAAGAAGAATATTACCTCATGGGCAACAATGTCATCCATTAGTCGTGACACAATACAAGAATCCTTCACAATTTGCGGAAACTTAGACATCCATTCTAGTACCTCGTATGTGACATTCTCTTCAAATACAACAAGAGCAGTGCAGTTAATAGCCCAATAAAAGCATGTAATGAGTGTGACCTTCAAGTGTTCCTCTAATGATGGTATGTGCTTGTTATCTCTCCAAACAATTTCAGTCATATAACCTTTGCACACTTCATTAGTCTACAAAAAAAATTATTGCATTGAATATCTCTAAGAAATTAGTTACATGAGAATAAGATATGTTTCAGATCAAACATGGTGATACAAATAACATTAAATTAACTTATTAGTAAGGTAGATATTCGATTACAACAATTTGTAGGATACACATCTAAATATAGTACATATCTACATTCTACAATATAAATATATATAATTAGTGATTTCTCCACAATATATGTTGTATTTTAATGAATATAATCATTTATATTTTTCCATGATTACTATTCTATATTAAGTGGATAATTATGTGTATTCATTTGAAATGTTTTATTATAGCTTTTACTATGAAAAAAGTAAATCGCATGACTACTATTTTCTAATTATTACAAGTAATTCATTCCATGCTTATAGGGAATGCTATAAATTATTTCATTGTTAAATATAGATGATCATTCACCACTATATGTTGTTTTGACATATGGTATATTACAAAAATCCTAAAAGGATAATCTAGAACTTCTAATTATTGTACAAACACATGATCTGCAACAAATGTGCCTTTTACAACGGAAATGTTATGCACATAGAAATGAAATAAATAAAATTATAATGCTATTAAGCATGCGTATCATAGCACATGCGTAAATTATGTTTGACTAAAATAAAATATACGTGAAAATGTTTTGCCAACAGTTACAAGTATATGATTATATGAATAGTACATTAACATATTACAAGTACACTAATTTATGAAGTTCATATATGCATGTAAATTGTAAAATTCTTCCATTGGTATAAAAACAAAGCACGGGAAATGTGCACAACTAGGGAATAAATTTGTGGATTTTTTTGGGGAAAAAGTATGTATCACATAAATTATACTTAAGAAGTTTCGCCAAGTCCCTTGTTTGATACTGTAAGTCTTGGTCTATTCATAAAAGTGCGACTGCATTTTAGTGAAAAGCTCACAAAACTATGGTTGCACTTTTATATATAGAATGCGACTAATTTTTTTAGTTTAAAAAATATAGAGAACAATACTTTATAATAAAAAAAAGGATTTCCTAGTCTTAAAATTGAACTTGAGATTAAGTAAAAGTCATGAAGTTTAATAGTAGGCAATAGTTACATGCGTTACAGGGAAGGTATATTCCTTATCAATAACCAATCGATGGAGAATTTTAAAATTGTATTAAACAATTCACATGGTCTATATGGAAAGTATCATGTCCCAAGTCGTCTTCCTATATTGGAAAAGATGAGTGTATCATACTAGGTCATAGTAGCCAAAAGATTTTATCGTTAGTAGAACAATAAGTATATATACTTGTTTCTACTACAAGATTTCACAATAATATTTATGTCCTAGTAGAATTTTGCAAATTTCATCTTACGTAAAAAGTTAAACATGTTATGACATGATTAACTAACCATTACGAAAACTTCTTGTAACACCAAAAGAAGGTGTATATTGAAATGATAATTAACATAATGCGATTAAAAGGAACAAAAATATAGAGTTGAACTCATACAATAGTTCTGATGAAGTTAACATTTCTTGCTGATATATCTTTTGGAAGTGAATTCTCTATTTCAATCATGGTGCCAAACATAAATCGTGCATAGTCTTTGTAGCATTCTCCGAGTTGTTCAACTTCCTTCATATCCCACCTACAAGAATAATGTCCATTCAGTGCTTGATAGATCTGGAAGTTATATTTTAAATATACTGAACAAATTTCCCTCTCTTGGATATGCTATAATAAATTTGAGTTGGAAGAAGACAACATTATATTATCGTATTAATTACAAAAACTTGTTAATTACTATAGTAAAAACAAACCTTTGCATGACTTCAGCAAACGGTTGCAACTCTTCCCACACACCATAATTATCAAAAGTGTCATCATATGGTGTAATTGTTGCTATAAATTTGGCTAGCAACTTTCTAGCCTTGCCATATCGTGGTTCGTAATACACTCCGAGTGCCCAAAAGTAAGCTTCTGCAGGTCTATGCCTTGCATATAATAATTTCCATGGGGATTCCAATCCATAATACCACCTTCATGAAAAACCATCAGACAACTTAACTATTTAAGCTACTCATATATATCTAAGTATTTACATAAACTATGCGTAGAGTATCTCACCAAAGATGACGGAAATTAAATAAATTTACTTTGAACAATATTATCAATAAAAAAGGAAATTACTTCACAAAGATGTACTTACTCGCATATCTCCTTGACTTCTTCACGGTAAAGGCGCTGAAGCAAATAAAAATTTAGTTTTGCAAGTTCAAGTACTACTTCGTTGCATTCCTTTGTATCCTCTTCATATAGAGGGATATATAGCCTAGACTCCAATATCTTCATCCTACGGAAGGATGGTGTCTCAAGAGCATGTTTCACTTTATTAGCCATTGGCTTTTCAATATATTGGACCATTGATTTCAAAAGATCCATAGTTTTCCTTTGGGCATCTTTGAGAAATTGTTCATCAGGTGTGCCAAGATGAGTTGCCTCATAGAGTTCAAGCAGAGCTTGTACATCACACTGGAATGTTTCCTTAAAGTTTTCCTTGTTGTCCATAAAGCTTTGGAATACATCTGTTAACACAAAAAACAACTAAGCTTCAGAAATTCACTTTTGAACTCAGGTGCATATGCTCCTGTCACCAAAATATTTATTTTAAATATCAAAAAAAATCCAAACAAATTATTTTGCATGTGCATCTTGATATTCTACGTGCGCATGGCAAGTTTCGTGCCGACATTTTTTCTGTCCTGTGTAAAAAAAATAAAAAAAATGTCTCATGAAGAGCTTTCTTTAGCACCGATTTTTGTCTTTTTACATACGACACAAAACATATCGGTTTTCCGTGAAACAACTTCATGAACACAAAGAACGCCGAGATGTACACGTTACATTTTTATCAAAATTTTTTATCATGTTAAAATACGTTTAAAATTCAATTTAAAAAACAGGAGCATATATGCTCGTGGGAGCAAAAATGCCTCGTCCACTAATTAAGCTTGTTTATTCTAGATGTCACATGTATTTATAATACATTTCATAAGCAAAAGGTTGTGCAAAAATGTCGTGAAATGTATTAAATAATATTTGTAAAATAATTTCGACTTCCTCATTTTCGCCCTTTATCCGGGGAAGACTCAGAATATATGTTGATTTTTTCGCCAAAGTTAATGTTTTGATTTAGGATTTGACATTTTCTCTGACATCATTTCAGAGAAGAGCTCCGCCTGATCTATTAAGTAACTAGAGGCACATATCCTACTATTTCATTTGAGAAAGTTAAAATATGGTGAGTGTGCATGTGAAATGTGTCCATGTGGATGCATATTTTTATAACTACAAAAAATAAAATGAGGCAAACGACGACATATGTAGATGTTTTACCACAAGATATGTAGCACCGGTCTTGCCTCAACAATCTGAACTGAAGGGAGATGCTCTGAAGATCATTGTTTTCAAACTTGCGTGAAGAAAGCTCTTGCAGTTTCAGTTCGATTTCTTGTTTGAAATGGTAAGAAACCCCGAGACGCTGAAGTGCATCAATCATCTTCATTTCAGCCAATGGATCACATAAACCAAGTAACTTGTCCCTTGCTTCAAGTATTAGTTTGTCACGCCTTTCAATCATCCATTCTACCGAGTTCTACAAAAGAGAACACATGAGGAGAAGATTAATTACACATGAGAATGAGATGTCCCTCTACGCTAACACTCTGGGCAGACTAGACAGAACATGATTCCGTTTTCTCAGGTTAAAAACGTTTTTTTTTTCTCTCCATCTAACACGGAGGTGTGCCACACACTATACCTTCCATGAAATTAGTAAGTATTTTTGAAATTGCGCGGGGGCTCAATTGCACTTTAGGGACCAGGATACAAGTTTTCAGAAACAGTTTAGCGACCTATATATGGATGAATGTCAGAAGCACTTTTAACGCACATGCCTTTAACAGACGTGTGGTGTAGGTACCTCATGAGTATGGGGTAAAGTAGGGTTTTTGATGAAGTAGTCCCCCCACACGCTCAGGCGATAGTCCACCTCGTGCCGTCGCTCGTCCAGCACCGTGTACCCCTGAGCGATCACTCTGCCGCCTGTATGCCTCTCCTGGCCTGTATTAGCCATTTTCTTCTCTCCTTGGCTCTCTCTACTGCAATAGTGGTCTAATAATAAGCATTACTAGTTGGTTGTTGCGTGCTTAGTTGCTCCCAATGTAGGTGCTATTTATATAGTGATAGTACGGACATGCTTGATAGGTAGCGAATGAGACACGTGTGGTGTGTGTTTGTTATCTTATTTCTCAACCATATATGCGCTAATTTTATAAGCATATATACTAGTTTGTGCTGACTAGATAGGCATACATAGGAACAGTGCGAAAGTGATGTGTGCCACAAATTTTGTTTAGTCCCTCTCCCCCGTAATTAACCCCCACTACTCGAATAATGCAGGCAAGAACAGTGAAGATGAACACGACGTTAATTAGCTCCAAACCTCCACACCTGGCCCGTACCTTATCTACATTCATTCTCAACCATACGTTATGATTTCCTTATTAGGCCCATCCCTTAAGAGTCGACCGACACACTTGCACATCAGTTCCCGTAGCTATAGCTTGCTTGCCTCACGTGCGTGCTACACTGCTACTAGTAAGCAGACTAAGCAACTGCGATCTATCACGACACACACACACGCTCCCCTCCTCTCCCTCTCCCTGGTCCTTTCTCCCTCCCCTTTGAGAGTCAGCCGCCGTTGGCCCGGCTGCCCCTGCGTCCCCTCCGCCGGACTAGCCGGTCAGAGATGGACAAAGGGGGGCACCGGATCTAGGTCTAGGTGTAGGAGTTGTAAGTTTTTGCGGCAGTTTGCCGCGAGTTGGGGTTATGCCAGGAGTTTGTGGCGAGATCTGGGTCTCTGGATCTTGCCCTTGCTGCTGTTTTTGCTACTGAGCGGCGAGAAGGCTAGCAGCTCCGTCAATAAAGGGTCTTTTAGGAGCCCTATTTCGCTGCAGGGTGGTGCTGCTGTGCTTCCTCTCCTGGCCAGCCGTGGCGGCGAGGAGGAGAGTGAGTGCAGCATGGCGCTCGCTGGGGTTCTACCTTCCCCGGTCGGCCGTGGTGGCGAGGGGGCGAGGTGGAGCAAGGAGACTCCAATCTCTCTGCTTCTGAAGAAGGGTGTTGTCCATGGCGCTATGCAGATCTTGCCCTGGCTTGCTCTTGCCATCGAGGAGATGGAATGTGCGTGCTGGGGTTCTCTGTGGGGCATCCAGTTCGACAAGCTGCAAGCAAGGAGCTTTCCAAGCAACAACGATGAAGCCAAAGCTATCTACGGCCAGAGTAGCCGTCTCGCGCTCAGGTGTTCTGCTCACCATGAGCTTCCAATCTTCCGCAAGGCTATGGCGTCGCAAGAGAGCACGCAAGAGCCTACCTGGAAGACTCTCGACGACCTCAGCTCGGGATCCATCATCGGCGGCGCTCCAAGTGGCTTGTTCCCCGGCAGCGGCGGCGATGCCCTGGCGGTGAGGTCCAGAATCCGCGGTGGAGAAGACCTAGGACCCGATTGCTTTTTAATTTTTAGTCCTAGGGTCTGTTGTATAAAAAGAAATCCCTTATCTGTAAGGTTCGCTCTTGCCAGGGGCTTCTTTGTAATTTATAACCACTGCCACTTTAATATAGCAGCTTCTAGGGCCTTCGGGCCCTTATCCGTTCAAAGAAAAAGTAAGCGGACTAGATCGACTAGTACTAGCTGCGAATGGAGCCAGATCGGTCAGGTACGAGCAAACTAGCTTTCTCTCTGTGCACAACTCGGCACACAATTGAGATGGACGTGCGTCGCAGCTCTAGTTTTGCCTGCTAGTAGGCTCGAGCTCTTGGGGCCATGCCAATATTTAAATAAAGATGGTTTTTACGGTACCCTTGTACTTCATAATTATGGGTGGGAGTACCACTTAAATCTGACCGTCCATATAGAAGGGTAGTTTAGTCTTTTTAAGTGGGTCTGATCTAATCGTGAATCAAATCCGTGCATCTATGTCGCGAGTGAACTGCTCCGCGCTGCTCGCGGCTATCATCAGGCCGCCGCTGCCGTCCCTTTCAAGACGTCACCATACATCCATCAACGCCATCCGATTTTTCCTTGCATTCAGTGTTACGAATCAAACAAACCATGGCTACAAGGTTCTGGTAAACACAAAACTGCAGAGATGAGAGATGGGCACCGGAATTCTAAAAAAATCGATCGCGTAATGGAACATAGATCAAATGTCAGCCAATCTTCATCTAGCTTTCTCTTCCGTAGTGCGTATTAAATATATGACGTAAGGATCGATCTCAAGCATCAGGCTGTTGCGTGCGTCGTATTGGTCGGTGACCATGGCCGACGCTCCGAAGGTCCATGGATCAAAGGCCGCCTCCTCCAGCACACGGTGGCCGCCATCCACCGGTACCAACGAACGGGAGATTAGGGTTCGCGGAATAACTAGTGGGGAAACCAAGATCAACTCGATTTCCATAGCAACCGGTCTAATATATGAGGAGAATGATAATAAAGTTATAAATAACAGTGTAGATTGCGATTTTACCCCTAAACTTGAGGTACTCCCTAGCTTTATTAGCCGGTACTCTCTTAGCCTCACGTGGAGTACCAGCTGAGATCAGCCGTCAGATGGGAAGAAATGAAGGCCTAATGTTAATTTCAGGGTATTGTAAAAGTCCTCATAAATAAAATAGTGTCTAGATTCATCTAAGTTTTAATAAATCTACAATATTTATTTTAAGATAGAGAGTATTATAGACCATGAAGACACGGGGTGTTCCCATTCGTCCATTGTTTATAACTAGTAAGGAAGTATAGAAGGCTTTTTTGTTCGAATAACACTTTCTTTCGATTGATTTGTACTTCCACCGAACACATAATACAACAGATTGTCAAGGTACCTGTTCGGTTGTTTTCTGTTAGACTATTTCCTCGTCATCGTCGATATCTGCCCTTCTCATCCTCCCGTTGCATCTGTTAAACAGTTTCGGGAGAACGAGGTTACCCCGTAAGGTTATAGGGTACATGTTATATGCACGGAGATAGGCCTCGTGGTGGCGTGGATAGGAAGGATACGTATTGTGTAGAGTACTACTCTATAAATATAGTCTAACACCCCCTTAAGCTAAACCTGGGAGAGGTTTATATTACGCTTAAACTCATATAATTTCTTAGAGCATAACGTCTTTGTGAAACCATCTGCAATCTGATCTTTACTAGAGATGAACCAAACCTCAAGTTGCTTGCTAGCAACTCATTCTCTGACAAAATAAAAATTAATCTCAATGTGTTTGGTCTGGGCATAAAAAACTGAGTTGGCTAACGAATAAGTAGCGCTCAGATTATCACACCAGAGACATGGTTTCTCTTTGAGAGAGATACCAAGTTCTCTTGTAAGAGCTTCAACCCAAATGAGTTTAGCAGTGGCATTGGCCAGTGCATTGTATTCTGCCTCAAGTACTGGAACGAGAGACAGTGGGTTGTTTCGTGAAACTCCAGGATATCAGATTAGGACCAAAGAATATAGCAAAACCTACAGTAGAGCGTCGATCATCTAAGTCACCTGCCCAATCGGCATCAGAGTAGGCACTAAGAAGAGTCGGCGGTGATTTTTGGAATGCGAGTCCAACCTTCTGTGTTCCATGTATGTATCGAAGGATCCTTTTAGCAGTCCAGTGAGCAGTGGTAGGAGCATGAAGATACTGATAGACTTTATTAACTAAAAAGGATAAATTAGGATGTGTCAGGGTCAAATACTGAAGTGCTCCTACAATGCTCCTGTAACGAGTACTATCCTCAGAGCCAAGGGGAGTGCCATCGGTCAATGACAAGGAGTCATTGAGCGACAAAGGTGTAGGACATGGCGTGCACTCATGCATACCAGCTTGGGATACTATATCCTTAGCATATTTCTCCTGATTTAAAAGCAAACCATTTGATCTTTGGTGAACTTCAATTCCAAGAAAATAATGAAGTTCTCCAAGGTCCTTAAGAGCAAACTCAGAACTGAGGTTGTGAAGAAGGGATGTAATTACAGCGTTTGAGGAGCTTGTCACAATAATATCATCAACATAAACGAGAAGGAATATGGTGATGCCAGACTTGTCAAAGAGGAACAAGGACGTGTCAGCTTTTGAAGGAATGAAACCAAGTGTATGTAACTTCAAGCTCAAACGAGAGTACCATGCTTGAGGAGCCTGTTTCAAACCATATAAAGCCTTGTCAAGTTTGCATATGTGATTGGGTGTAGCGGAAGACTCAAAACCAAGTGGATGTCTCATATACACCTCCTCTTCCAGAACGCCATGTAGAAACACATTCCTGATATCTAGCTGTCTTAGACTCCAGCCTTTGGAGACAGAAACTGAAATGAAAAGTCTGATAGTAGCAGCCTTAACAACATGACTGAAAGTATCTTTATAGTCAATTCCATATCGTTGTTCGAAACATTTTGCAACAAGTCTAGCTTTATACCTATCAATTGTACCATCAGTATGTTTCTTGATGCGATAAATCCACTTGCAACCAATTATATTTTTATTGGATCTGGGAGGCACAAGGTGCCAGGTGTTATTGGCAAGAAGAGCATCATATTCATCCTGCATAGCTTGCTTCCAATTTTTATCAGTAAGAGCCTCAGAAAGATTGGTTGGTTCTCCTGTAGATGTGAGTAGTGCATAACGAACAGTGCCATCAGTATATTTTTTCGGATGTCATATACCTTTTTGCAGACGAGTTTGAACTCCTGGTATAGCAACAAGAGGTGCTACAGGTGTAGAGGGCATAGAAGATCCAGAGGAAGGATGCTTCACAGGAGACACGTCGGATGTAACACCCTCAGAATCGAACCTATGCAAGTTTTAGCGAAACCCGCCAAACCCGCATAGAAACGATTCAAAGGTGCCCACCAGGCACTTTCGTGCGGGTGGAAAACGAAGTAATAACATTACACAACAGTCCTCGATGGGACCCACAGAACAGATATATATATAACAGCGACTCCATGAGTCAAGAATACAGATATAATATACAAAGATCCAAATCACCTTGAAAACGATAGAGCGTCCGACTACGGACAAGATGCAAATGGGGCTAAGAGCCCTGAAGAATAACCAATGGCGTCCATAACCCTGCCCAGGCCAAGCCGGAAGGGTAACCCTGCTAACGACGTCGATCTCAAAACCTGCTTAAACAAAAGGGTTGCCGACAAAGGGCAAAGGAAAAAGAGGAGCGTCAGTACTGAGGCCAGTACACGGCGAGGCTAGAATTCGGCGGTCCTCGCCTACATAGGTATGGTGGACTGAAGCGGCAGCGGCAACATGCACTAAACAACCTATAGAGACTCGATACAACGGGCGGCTATCAGAGAGGGGTAAGAAAGACCTATTCGGATCCAACCTGACACTACCATCAAACAAACCCATCCTGGTGTTTCCCCCTCGAGACCAAACGAGGAAGTCAACCGAGGAACTCCCACGGTTGGCAATTTTATTTATTCGGTTATTGTTGCAGCAATTACTAGTCAGGTATAGATAATCATCCTGATAAAATAAACAGTGGGCACTTTTAGTTAATTATTCCGTGGTAGTTGCGATAATTACTAATCAGATACAGATAGCATGAGATAAACCCAAAACCCAGCAGTAGTTGATACTTTTATTCAGCCATTCCGTTGTAGTTGCAATACTTACTAGTCAGGTACAATGGTCGCAAGCGACACTACAAACAAGCAATTGTGGGCAGTATTAATTAGCCATTCCATTATAGTGGAGCTGATTACTAGTCATTATAAAGTCAAATTTATAGCAATAAACTTTAGTTATGCTTGTCTATGGTCGAGATACTGTGCTCCAAGTCGTCCATAACCGCGGACACGGCTTTCAGAAAGTTTTACCCGGCCGGGGTGCACCAATAGCAACACACACTCGATCAACCTCGGAAAAAACAAAACAAAACCCAACGAGGCTTTCACGACAAAGCAATCACAGGATTCAGAAATATTTCAGGGGGCCACCCCATTGAGTAGACCCGCAACGAAGTAAGCTAGCTCCGAGACGGACTCAAGGTCTGCGACAATGGCTGTAAACGACTGGGAACCCCAAACGGGGCTTGTCGATACCGCGAAAACATTCCGCTTACCTAAACAGTACAGTGTGCTATCCATCGCACAATCGTAAATAAAGCAGTAAAGCATGACATAAGTACAGGATCGTAAATAAAACCTCAAACTAGTTTGTGGCCCCAAGAAATAAGACTGAATCAAGCTCTGGCTAAGGGGGGTCCCATATACCTCCCATATGTGGATAGCGCGATAAATCAAGGAACAGGTATCAAGTACTCGGGGTCCTGCGGGACACAAGTGGGCGTTCGGAAACCAAATATTATCTATCACCCACCGATGCCTCTGCTTACTTCAATTTTAGTTGTTAAACAGGAATTAAAGTGGACGGTAAGTAAAACTATGATCATCTCCAACATCAACATGCGGCAATACATCAACAACTGAGGCACTTGAAGACACGCCACAGTACTTGAGCAAGCGACTACGACGCGCAAGTCCAACTATCTACCAAACAACAGGTAATAGGATGTGTCCAAGGCAATATAGGGCTGCACGGTATATCACAGGTACGGAAACTAAAGCATCGCAACACAGATAGCAATAGATCAACAGGAGAGAATAAATACTATAAAAGTAAGATAGGTAGAAAGGGGAAGATGCTCGCCTGAAAACATTGTCGAAGGTTCAACCGAAGATCGGGTCGACACTCGCATCAACTCATCGGCCTTATCCGCGAAGAAGCAAAACACTAGAATAAACACCGGATGCACTATTTAATACTACGGCAAAAGATCGGGCATGATGCATGTATGATGTATGGCATGGCAAAGTGCGGTGCAATTAGGTCATATTAAGCGGAACTAGGGTCCCGACAATTAATTAGGTGGTTCAAGTTGTTTATCTACCCCGCAAATTAAATGTTGCATTAGCAAGACAAAAGATGGCACCGGTTCGCTACACAAGTTTAAATGAGGCCAATATAAGGCTAGAGTTACCCGCATATGGGCCCCATATTTAATTATTAGGTGAATCGGCAGAAGGCCCCCAAACCACACAAATATGCATGCGGGATGAACGATTAATATGCAACAGGTTATATTATATTATAAAATAGGGTTTCGGGAAGGGGTTCACACATTAGGGGTGTCTCGACGAACTTGGGGTTCCAGGGTTCGGGGTTGGTCTCAGGTCCAGGGTTCGACGGGAGCGTTCTCGGATATCGGAGGTAGGTCTTGACGCTCCGGAAGCAGGACTTGGTTCGGCGCCGGGGGCGCATCGGATTCTTCCGGGTCGGTGTCGTTCTTATCGTCGCGAAGATCTTGTCGGGTCCGCGCTTCGGATTCCGTGAGGCGATCTTGCCGCTCCGTGCCGAAGTCCTTGAGGTTTCCTTTTTATTCACCGGTGGCGAACTTGGGAACGCGCCGGGGTCCGCGGGGTCCGGGGTGAAGTACTCGGCGTTCTCGAGGGAGGACTTGTTGTATCCGGGGAGATCTTGATGTTCCGAGGGGTCTTGCCGATCTTGATTCTGGGTCGACAGGGTTCGGTCTCGCCGGGGTCGGTCTCCGGGGATTTTTGGTAGATGGTTCCATGTAGTCGGTCATGGCGAGCTTGACGCGGCACCGGGTTCGGGGTCTATCTTCGGCTCCGGGGAACGGGCTTGCGATTCGCGCAGATCTTGGGGTTCCGACACCATCGCCTTCGGGTTCTGGCTTCGGGATCGATGGTGACTTGCGCGGGGTCTTTGGTCGTCACGGCAGGACTCCGGGATCGGGGCCTTTGATCCGACCTTCAGGTCTTGGGAGAAGATCTTGAGGTTCCCTGGCACAACATCGAACCGATGTAGATGTTGGTGACGAACTTGTCGGGCTCGAGTGGCTTGTAGCAATCCTTACCGAGTACGCACGCTAGCAGATATACACCAAACGGGCGGAACCAAACGAGGGCGCCACGGCCAGCGCATGCCAGAGCCAGGAAGAGGCGCCTGCAGGCTCGCATGGCCGAAGGCGAGCAAGGCGGACGCGGACACGGACGGAGGCGGGACCAAGCTTGGTGGCGGGGACGCGGCACAGGGGAGACCGAGGAGGACGGGTGTCCGCGGAGGGGGGTGACCGGCGGCCGGCGCACGAGGGCGGAACGACCGGCGGCTGCTGGGCGGAGGCGGCCCGAAACGGGGCGCGGAGGGCGTCCGCGGCGAGAGGCGGTCGGCGCTCGAGGCAGAGGAGGGCAGAGAGAGGTGGCCGCCGATAAGGGGGGAAGGCGCGGAGCGGCGGCGGCCGGAGCGGAAGAGAGCATGGCGGGCGCGGCGGAGCTGGGTGGAGGGGAAGCAGACGGGGGGGAAAGGAGGAGGGTGGCCGCCGGAGGGAGGCGCTCGGGGTCGCCGGCGAGGAGGGGAAGAGGCGGGCGCGGTGCGGCGTCAGGGTAGGGGAGGAGGACGGCGAGCACGCGGGCAGGTGGTGAGGCAGACAGGGGACGCGGGGTGACGGGTTGCGCGGGGTCGGGCGGAGCCGGAGGGAGCGGGACCGACGGTGGTGGAGGCGAGGGCGAGGAGCTCGGGAGGAGGAGCGGCGGGTGGCGGCGTCGGGGGATGCGGCCGGTGGGAGCAGCGGGAAGGAGAGAGGTGGGGAAGAAGAGAAGTGGGGGTGGGGCCGGTGGGTCCGGGCGGCCAGGGTTGGCTGGGTGTGTGGGGGTGGGGCAGGCGCGTGTGGGGTGGTGTGTGTGTGGCCGCGTGTGTGTGAGAGTGTGTGTCCAGGGGGCTGCTAGGAGTGGGGAGAGAGAGGAGAGAGAGGGGGGAGTGGAGGCTGATGTGGCGGTTGGTGGTTGGGTGGGGGAAGAGAAAAAGTGAGGTGGCATGTTCTGATTGGCCAGAGTGATGTGGAGGCAAGGGTGGGTAGGAAGTTGGGTAGTTTTAGGATTTACGAGTGGGCCGTTTGTATTTTTCTGGGGTGACAATTAAAAGTTTTATTTATTTTAAACGGGCCGTATGCAAACCGATAGCGGCCAAAATAATTAGTCCGGAGAACCGGGCTTTGCGAAAATAGTTTTATGCAAACAATGCATGATGATGACGATGCAATGCAAAAATTCAACGCGATTTTCTGGTAGTGGTTTTTGCGGGATGCCACAATTCGACACCACTAACAATGGATCTCGCCCTCGAGATCCGCCTCCTGGTACCGTAAGGAAGGTCGGCGATCTGCATCTTCTCGCGTCATGTAGATCCTCGCGACACCACTAACGAGGGTTCCTTCTTCATCTGGAAATGGCGACACCACCAACAAAGGGTCGTTGTCCGTGATCGTCGAGAGAACACTCCGGGAACAAAAGGGCGAAGGTAGAGGTATCAACAAATAAAGCCACCTCTAACTTCGATGGAAAAAGGGGAACCGATGCATTCTCATCCACTTCGATGGACACAAGCGAATAGAAAGGGTAGTCGGCATGGGGGCCAATCCATCACGCACCCAAACTATTACTCCGCACAATCAGTGGAAAAGCGTGCAACCATTCTCGGAATTAGACTGAAGATCTCGACAAGCGAGGTTCGGAACAAAGGAGTGGTGCAGACTCTGCATCGGAGCTGGCGTAGATGATGTCGTCGCGTCGGAAAACACCGGAAGGCACAAACAAGGCACAAAGAATGGTACCGCCGTAGACGGATTCCTCAGGCAGCTTGAACACCGGATGGTAGAACACCGTTATCAGAGAAGGAAGCGAAACCCTGAAGGTACGACGGAAACCCAACCACGAGAATTTCCTGGACTCGAAGAAAAGATAAGAGGGCAGATTCAAAACACGTCGAGGTAAGAGAGGAATAGCAAAGGGGTAAGGAGTAAAATCAGACCTAATCAGAACTATCCAACCGATTTTTCAAAAATAGTTTTGACACTCTACTTCGGCCGTTAGCTAGGTTATCCTACAGGCTGGACTTGTGGGGTATCGTAACTGCTGAGCTCTGATACCACTCTGTAACACCCTCAGAATCGGACCTATGCAAGTTTTAGCGAAACCCGCCAAACCCGCATAGAAACGATTCAAAGGTGCCCACCAGGCACTTTCGTGCGGGTGGAAAACGAAGTAATAACATTACACAACAGTCCTCGATGGGACCCACAGAACAGATATATATATAACAGCGACTCCATGAGTCAAGAATACAGATATAATATACAAAGATCCAAATCACCTTGAAAACGATAGAGCGTCCGACTACGGACAAGATGCAAATGGGGCTAAGAGCCCTGAAGAATAACCAATGGCGTCCATAACCCTGCCCAGGCCAAGCCGGAAGGGTAACCCTGCTAACGACGTCGATCTCAAAACCTGCTTAAACAAAAGGGTTGCCGACAAAGGGCAAAGGAAAAAGAGGAGCGTCAGTACTGAGGCCAGTACACGGCGAGGCTAGAATTCGGCGGTCCTCGCCTACATAGGTATGGTGGACTGAAGCGGCAGCGGCAGCATGCACTAAACAACCTATAGAGACTCGATACAACGGGCGGCTATCAGAGAGGGGTAAGAAAGACCTATTCGGATCCAACCTGACACTACCATCAAACAAACCCATCCTGGTGTTTCCCCCTCGAGACCAAACGAGGAAGTCAACCGAGGAACTCCCACGGTTGGCAATTTTATTTATTCGGTTATCGTTGCAGCAATTACTAGTCAGGTATAGATAATCATCCTGATAAAATAAACAGTGGGCACTTTTAGTTAATCATTCCGTGGTAGTTGCGATAATTACTAATCAGATACAGATAGCATGAGATAAACCCAAAACCCAGCAGTAGTTGATACTTTTATTCAGCCATTCCGTTGTAGTTGCAATACTTACTAGTCAGGTACAATGGTCGCAAGCGACACTACAAACAAGCAATTGTGGGCAGTATTAATTAGCCATTCCATTATAGTGGAGCTGATTACTAGTCATTATAAAGTCAAATTTATAGCAATAAACTTTAGTTATGCTTGTCTATGGTCGAGATACTGTGCTCCAAGTCGTCCATAACCGCGGACACGGCTTTCAGAAAGTTTTACCCGGCCGGGGTGCACCAATAGCAACACACACTCGATCAACCTCGGAAAAAACAAAACAAAACCCAACGAGGCTTTCACGACAAAGCAATCACAGGATTCAGAAATATTTCAGGGGGCCACCCCATTGAGTAGACCCGCAACGAAGTAAGCTAGCTCCGAGACGGACTCAAGGTCTGCGACAATGGCTGTAAACGACTGGGAACCCCAAACGGGGCTTGTCGATACCGCGAAAACATTCCGCTTACCTAAACAGTACAGTGTGCTATCCATCGCACAATCGTAAATAAAGCAGTAAAGCATGGCATAAGTACAGGATCGTAAATAAAACCTCAAACTAGTTTGTGGCCCCAAGAAATAAGACTGAATCAAGCTCTGGCTAAGGGGGGTCCCATATACCTCCCGGATGTGGATAGCGCGATAAATCAAGGAACAGGTATCAAGTACTCGGGGTCCTGCGGGACACAAGTGGGCGTTCGGAAACCAAATATTATCTATCACCCACCGATGCCTCTGCTTACTTCAATTTTAGTTGTTAAACAGGAATTAAAGTGGACGGTAAGTAAAACTATGATCATCTCCAACATCAACATGCGGCAATACATCAACAACTGAGGCACTTGAAGACACGCCACAGTACTTGAGCAAGCGACTACGACGCGCAAGTCCAACTATCTACCAAACAACAGGTAATAGGATGTGTCCAAGGCAATATAGGGCTGCACGGTATATCACAGGTACGGAAACTAAAGCATCGCAACACAGATAGCAATAGATCAACAGGAGGGAATAAATACTATAAAAGTAAGATAGGTAGAAAGGGGAAGATGCTCGCCTGAAAACATTGTCGAAGGTTCAACCGAAGATCGGGTCGACACTCGCATCAACTCATCGGCCTTATCCGCGAAGAAGCAAAACACTAGAATAAACACCGGATGCACTATTTAATACTACGGCAAAAGATCGGGCATGATGCATGTATGATGTATGGCATGGCAAAGTGCGGTGCAATTAGGTCATATTAAGCGGAACCAGGGTCCCGACAATTAATTAGGTGGTTCAAGTTGTTTATCTACCCCGCAAATTAAATGTTGCATTAGCAAGACAAAAGATGGCACCGGTTCGCTACACAAGTTTAAATGAGGCCAATATAAGGCTAGAGTTGCCCGCATATGGGCCCCATATTTAATTATTAGGTGAATCGGCAGAAGGCCCCCAAACCACACAAATATGCATGCGGGATGAACGATTAATATGCAACAGGTTATATTATATTATAAAATAGGGTTTCAGGAAGGGGTTCACACATTAGGGGTGTCTCGACGAACTTGGGGTTCCAGGGTTCGGGGTTGGTCTCAGGTCCAGGGTTCGACGGGAGCGTTCTCGGATATCGGAGGTAGGTCTTGACGCTCCGGAAGCAGGACTTGGTTCGGCGCCGGGGGCGCATCGGATTCTTCCGGGTCGGTGTCGTTCTTATCGTCACGAAGATCTTGTCAGGTCCGCGCTTCGGATTCCGTGAGGCGATCTTGCCGCTCCGTGCCGAAGTCCTTGAGGTTTCCTTTTTATTCACCGGTGGCGAACTTGGGAACGCGCCGGGGTCCGCGGGGTCCGGGGTGAAGTACTCGGCGTTCTCGAGGGAGTACTTGTTGTATCCGGGGAGATCTTGATGTTCCGAGGGGTCTTGCCGATCTTGATTCTGGGTCGACAGGGTTCGGTCTCGCCGGGGTCGGTCTCCGGGGATTTTTGGTAGATGGTTCCATGTAGTCGGTCATGGCGAGCTTGACGTGGCACCGGGTTCGGGGTCTATCTTCGGCTCCGGGGAACGGGCTTGCGATTCGCGCAGATCTTGGGGTTCCGACACCATCGCCTTCGGGTTCTGGCTTAGGGATCGATGGTGACTTGCGCGGGGTCTTTGGTCGTCACGGCAGGACTCCGGGATCGGGGCCTTTGATCCGACCTTCAGGTCTTGGGAGAAGATCTTGAGGTTCCCTGGCACAACATCGAACCGATGTAGATGTTGGTGACGAACTTGTCGGGCTCGAGTGGCTTGTAGCAATCCTTACCGAGTACGCACGCTAGCAGATATACACCAAACGGGCGGAACCAAACGAGGGCGCCACGGCCAGCGCATGCCAGAGCCAGGAAGAGGCGCCTGCAGGCTCGCATGGCCGAAGGCGAGCAAGGCGGACGCGGCCACGGACGGAGGCGGGACCAAGCTTGGCGGCGGGGACGCGGAACAGGGGAGACCGAGGAGGACGGGTGTCCACGGAGGGGGGGTGACCGGCGGCCGGCGCACGAGGGCGGAACGACCGGCGGCTGCTGGGCGGAGGCGGCCCGAAACGGGGCGCGGAGGGCGTCCGCGGCGAGAGGCGGTCGGCGCTCGAGGCAGAGGAGGGCAGAGAGAGGTGGCCGCCGATGGGGGGGGAAGGCGCGGAGCGGCGGCGGCCGGAGCGGAAGAGAGCATGGCGGGCGCGGCGGAGCTGGGTGGAGGGGAAGCAGACGGGGGGGGGAAGGAGGAGGGTGGCCGCCGGAGGGAGGCGCTCGGGGTCGCCGGCGAGGAGGGGAAGAGGCGGGCGCGGTGCGGCGTCGGGGTAGGGGAGGAGGACGGCGAGCACGCGGGCAGGTGGTGAGGCAGACGGGGGACGCGGGGTCGGGCGGAGCCGGAGGGAGCGGGACCGACGGTGGTGGAGGCGAGGGCGAGGAGCTCGGGAGGAGGAGCGGCGGGTGGCGGCGTCGGGGGATGCGGCCGGTGGGAGCAGCGGGAAGGAGAGAGGTGGGGAAGAAGAGAAGTGGGGGTGGGGCCGGTGGGTCCGGGCGGCCAGGGTTGGCTGGGTGTGTGGGGGTGGGGCAGGCGCGTGTGGGGTGGTGTGTGTGTGGCCGCGTGTGTGTGAGAGTGTGTGTCCAGGGGGCTGCTAGGAGTGGGGAGAGAGAGGAGAGAGAGGGGGGAGTGGAGGCTGATGTGGCGGTTGGTGGTTGGGTGGGGGAAGAGAAAAAGTGAGGTGGCATGTTCTGATTGGCCAGAGTGATGTGGAGGCAAGGGTGGGTAGGAAGTTGGGTAGTTTTAGGATTTACGAGTGGGCCGTTTGTATTTTTCTGGGGTGACAATTAAAAGTTTTATTTATTTTAAACGGGCCGTATGCAAACCGATAGCGGCCAAAATAATTAGTCCGGAGAACCGGGCTTTGCGAAAATAGTTTTATGCAAACGATGCATGATGATGACGATGCAATGCAAAAATTCAACGCGATTTTCTGGTAGTGGTTTTTGCGGGATGCCACATCGGAGCTGTCGCTGCTGTCCCCTGGCTCATCATGGGCGTCATCATGGGCGCCATCATTGGTGTCAATCCCAGGCTGCAATAAACGCGCGGTCCCGCGTGGTGGCCCAGTGGAAGGAGGCGACATCGACGGAAAAGACGGGACCAGCGGCGACGTGGCTTCGTGCAGATGGACTCCACATGCGTGCACGAGAGAGCGTGCTAGGCTGGCAGGCGACGCGGTCTCCAGCTCCACGTGGCGGGCGCGGACAGTGGAGCACACAGGCGACACGGCGGACGAGACCTGCGACGCGGCAAACAAGGCTGCCTAGGATGATCCCGAGGAGGATATCTGTCCAGAATCGGCATCGGGAGATGTGGAGACTGTTTCTGTGTTGTTTGTCTCTTCTGTACCATTATTTGATGTGCTGGTTTCAGTCACGCGATCGGAATTTTGAGCAGAATTTTCTGGAGCAGCTCCGTCGGGTACCTGAGAAGGATGAGCAGCAGGCACAAGTTGCAAATAATGGTCATTAGTGTGCACACCCCTATCATTAGTTTCCGAAGGAGAGACATGCGAAGGAAGAAGAAGGATTTCTTCACGAAGGCGACGACCAGCGTTTGGATGAAGAGAAGCAAAAGGAAAAACATTCTCATCAAACACAACATCACGAGAGACATAAACACGACCAGTGGTTACATCAAGACATTTTACTCCTTTATGATGGGGACTATATCCAAGAAAAACACATCGTTTAGAACGAAAAGAGAGTTTAGTCTTGTTGTAGGGACGAAGGTTGGGCCAACAAGCATAACCAAAAACTCATAAAGGCTCATAATTGGGTTTAACTTGAAGGAGTTTTTCTGTAGGAGTCTCAAAATTGAGAACTTTTGTAGGAAGTAAATTTATGAGGAAAGTGGCTGTAATGAAAGCATCATCCCAAAATTTGAGAGGCATGGAAGCATTGGCAAGTAAGGCAAGACCAACTTCAACAATGTGGCAGTGTTCACGTTCAGCAGAGCCATTTTGCTGATGAGCATGGGTACAGGAAACATGATGAGCAATGCCAACTCGCTAAAAAAATCCATTTAATTTCTCATATTCTCCTCCCCAATCGGTTTGCATCGTCATAATTTTCCTACCGAATTGGCGCTCAACATATTGTTGGAAATCAAGAAACACTTGATACATATCAGAACGTTTCTTAAGAAAATATATCCAAGAAAATTTACTAAAAGCATCAATGAAGCTTACATAATATTCATGTTTGCTTACAGAAAGAGGAGCTGGACCCTATACATCAGAAATGATTTGCTCCAAAGGAGCTGTAGACACACTAGTGGAGATAGGATAGGGTAGCTGATGAATCTTGTCCTGTTGGCATGGATCACATATGTAAGGATTTATTCCTAGGAAATATGAAAGATTATTCTTCCTAAGTATTTGCTGAAAAATAAAGGATGATGGATGCCCTAGACGACGATGCCATGTGGAGGATGAAGGCTTGACGGTGACAAGTGCATGCTTGGAAGACGTCGAAGACACTGGAACTACAGGATATAGGCCACCATGACAAGGACCTCTAAATATGATTTTCTTGGTTGCCTAATCCTTAATCAAGAAAAAGAGTGGGTGAATTTCCATAAAAGTGTTTTTATCAAGAGTAATTTTATGAGAAGAAAGTAAACTCATGGAAGCATCGGATACATGTAAGATATTACGAAGTTGTATAGAACTATTTAGGGTATGCAAAACTGAATGACCAATATGTGCAATGTACATACCTTGTCCACTAGCATTATGAACTTGATCACACCCCTGATAGGTCTCATGAACATTGATCTTGTTTAGTTGTCCAGTGACATGATTTGTGGCCCTTGTATCAATATACCAATTGGTGTCAACTCCATAGGCACCTTTGCTGTTATTTGGTGTGTCATCATCATCCTCGTCATCTCCATAACACCACCAACACTCCCTAGCAGGGTGACCCTCCTTCTTGCATATTTGACAAAAAAACACCTTCCTGCCATGTAGAGGCTTGATGGTGCGTGGAAGCTTCGTTGGGAGACCCCAAGAGGAAGGTGTGATGAGCACATCAGCAAGTTTTCCCTCAGTAAGAAACCAAGGTTATCGAACCAGTAGGAGGAAGGAAACGACTCAAAGGTGTTGCTAGCAATTTGGAAACCTGCACAACACAAACTGAAGACTTTGCCCCAACGAACAGTGAGGTTGCCAATCTCACCGGTTTGCTAAAAACAAAGGGTTAACTGTATGGTGTGGAAGGTAATAGTGGTTTGCAGAAAGTAAACAGTAATAGTGGAAGATGTATCAATGGTAAAGATTGGACCGGGGTCCATGGTTAACTAGAGGTGCTCTCCTTAAGATAAACAAACATGGCATAATGGGTAAACAAATTACAACAGGGCAATTGACAGGACTGAGCAAGGCATAATACTACAATACTAGACATTCATGATCCTATGAGATTCGATTGGGCAATACAACAAGATACATAGACCGCCATCCAACTGCATCTATGACTAGTAATCCACCTTCAGGTTATCATCCGAACCCCCTCCAGTATTAAGTTGGAAGCAACAGATAACTGCTTTAAGCAAAGTGTGTAAGTTAAACAATCCACTTGTTCCATGAACAAGAGGCCGTTGTTTTATCCCTAGTGGCAACATCACATCTACAATCTTAGAGATTTATGTCACTTCCCTTAGATTAAATAGAGGCATGAACCCACTATCGAGCATACATACCCCCTGCTGGAGTCACTAGCATCTACTTGCCCAAGATAGCTACTAGAAACGAAGAGCATGCAAGATCTCAAACAACACAGACATGATAGAGTCAATACGACAAAATCATTAATCAATCTGACATAGTAATCTCAATATCCATCGGATCCCCGCAAACACAACATGCATGATTACAAATAGATGATCTTGATCATGAACGGAGCTCACAAGATCTAAACATGGTAGCACAAAGGAGGATATACAACCATATAGCTACTACATGGATTTATAGTCCAAGGTGGAACTACTCACACTTCATACCGGAGACTGGCATGATGAAGAAGAAGGCCTCCAGGATGATCTCCCCTCTGGCAGGGTGCCGGGAAGAGCTTCAGATTCCCCCCGATCTAGGGACGATGTTGGCGGCGGCTACAGATGGTTTCGTGGAATATTGATTGGGTTACTTAGGGTTTTGGCACCGGGGGTCTTTATAGGCGAAGAGGCGAGGCAGGGGGCAGCCAGGGCGGCCGCACCCCCCCTCACAAGCGCGGACCAGGCTTGGCCACGCGGCTAGGGGGTGTGGCCCCCTGGTGGCTCCCCTCCGTCTCGTATTCAGGCTCCGTGTTCCCCACGGTAAAATGTTGACTTTGGATTTTGTTCCGTCCAATTCCGAGAATATTGATTTTCTGCCTTTCCTGGAACCAAAAATAGAAGAAAACAGGCAACTGACACTATGGCATCTTGTTAATAGGTTAGTCCAGAAAAACATATAAAAACACTTTAAAGTGTATACAAAGCAAAGCAAAGTAGATTCTAAACAAGCATGGAACATCAAAAATTATAGATATGTTTCCGACGTATCAAGGCGACACGGTCCTAGCGACCTTTCTTGCCACGCCCCCCTTTGGGGCGACGGTCCTGGCGGCCTTGATTCGCCTGCTGGGGCTGCGGCAGACGTGGGGGACGCGGTGGCGAAGGCATGTACATCTGCTGATAAGGAGGCATGTAGGGCATAGGCGGCATGTAGGGCAACTGCGGCGGTGGGTACTAAAAACCAGGAGGCGCATATTGCTGCTGCGGTGGTATGGCGGGTACAGAGGAGGCGCATAATGTTGCTGTTGTGGAGGCACATAAGGAGGCGCATAGGGCTGCTATGGAGGTGGAGCATATGGGGATGAAGCTGGTGGCAGGGCTGGTCCTCCACCATAGCTAGGGCTTGGCGGGCGCCGAGGGAAAATATTTACTGAGGATGTTAACATTCTTGTAGCTTAACCCGTAGAGAGGAGCATGGATTCTCGGTTGTCATACGACTCTAGCTGCGAACACATATCATTGAGAGAAGTGGCAGGGAAAACTTTGAGGGCAGCAACCAGCCCACTATAGGAGCCATCAAGGCCGTCCATGATATAATCTTTGAGCTCATCATCATCAATTTTCTTCCCAGCAGCGGCAAGTTCAGAGGCGAAACTTTTCATCTTGGAGACATATTGTTGTGCGGACATGTCTACCTTTTTTGTGTTGGTGAGGGCGCCATGGAGATTGGAGACCCTGCACTTGGATTGTGATGAGTAGAGATCCTGAAGAGCACGCCAGACATCAGCAGCATGAACCAATCCAAAGACATGAGCCAGAATATCATCAGAGAGGGAATTCACAAGGAAACTCACGACCTATTGATCCTTGGTGATCCAGGCATCATAGGCCGGATTAGGAACATATGTTTTCTTCTTGTTCTCATCTTCTACCTCCAATTTCTCAGACGGCGCCGGGTCGGTCCCCTCGAGGAGGGCCATGACACGGGCACCGCGGAGAGTGGGCGGCACCTAGGCCTGCCAGAACAGAAAGTTCTCTCGCGTGAGCTTTGTAGCCGGCGGCGCACCAATCGTGGTCCGGACAGACGTGGTCGAGGACGACATCATCGGATCCTGGGAGGGAAGGGTGGGTTTCTAGGGTTGTGGAACGAGTATGATCTAGGTTGTAGGAGAGGTTGTTTGGCTAAAAAAGTACGGGAATCAAAACTAGGTGTCCTTGGGATCAATTCCTCGATGTATCGATCCAAGATGATCGGAAGTCCTTGGGGGGCGATCGGTTCTATCACCGGCGACGGCTAGCTAGAAGAGAAGAGGATTTCTCTCGATACCATGTTAAATAGTTGGGAGAATGTGTTACCCCGTAGGGTCATCGGGTATGTGTTATATATATGGAAATAGCCATGTGGTGGCGTGTACAGAAAGGATACGTATTGGGGTAGAGTACTACTCTATACCCAATGCGTATTGGGTACAATATAGTCTAACAACATCGAATGAATCCCAGCTTCGTCAAACTTAGAGCCCATGACCTTCTGCATGGGTGGCGATGGTATTCCCCTATATTCATATGAATACCAAAGAATTTGAGGAAAAAATACATGTATTCACGTGAAAACGACCCATAGAACATAGAGCCGACTATTCTGGTTGCTCTTTCAGCTCCTCGCACCGCACGTTACCTGACAGATATGATCGACCACACGCCCAGGCGACCTAGGATGCAACCTCAAAGCGGCGTGCCAAACCCCTTGCCAGACAAGCAGTGGCCAACAGCGCGCCAACGAGAAGCGGCGGGGCAGCGCCCAGCTGTTGAGGACATCAGCGTCCATGTATGTTTTCGTGTCCCCCCTCTTTAGTATTTTTTGTCATATTTCCTAGATGGCCAGATGATTCTGCAATTCAGTACCAATTACTACTTTTCTAGAATTCCTAGTAGCAGATTCGGTGTTGTAATTTGTATCAATCAATTACTAGCTAGCAGATTCCGTATTTCAGTTTTTTATCAATTACTAGTAGATTCGTTTTTATATATATCCATTGCTAGTAGTGTATCAATTACTAGGGGGTATAAATTAACAATAACATATTGACTATTACTCTCTTGGTTTCTTATAATCCAGATGAAGAAGAAGAATGTTGCTGGCATTAGCATATTTGCATTGTGGGAAAAAGATTCAAAAGCCAAAAAGACAAATAAAATAGCCACACCGAATTAGACAATTGTTGAATCAAGTAGTTTTCATGATCAAGCTGAGAGAAATTTGCAATTGGCGCTATTGCAAGAACCAGATGTAGAACGTGAACCGGAGAGCATCCGTCCAACCCCAGCTCCACTTGTAGAAGATGAAGAAGAAATTAATGAAGAGGATGAAGAAACACAAGCAGATTTGAGGGCACTCGAACATGATCCTAGGAAGCGGATTCCCATCTCAAGGTATGATGTCAATGATCAAGATAGAGTAAGAAGGAGATACATTGAGATGGGGCCATGTCAATCAAAGAATCATAAATTTCCGTTTATAGATAAAAGTGGAAAAGATCGTCGCTTTTGGTTTAAGGAATATCCATGGATTGAGTACAATGTGGACAAAGATGTTGCTTTCTGCTTTGTTTTCTATTTGTTCAAAGATAAAACAAAATGTTCCGATGGAGATTCATTTGTGAAGAATGGGTTTAGGAACTGTAACATGAAATCGAGATTGAAGAGGCATGAATGTGGTGTAAGTAGTGCTCATGTTGAAGCTCAAGAGAAGTATGATATTTTCACTACACCATCCTCATTGATTCAGGAGTCTCTTGCTTCAAACACCTCATAGTACAAGGCTTTGTATAAGCAATGTTTGACATGGACACTCAAGTGTCTAAGGTTTCTATTGCGCCAAGGCTTGGCATTTTGAGGACACGATGAAAGTGAAGACTCACTAAATAAAAGAAATTTCCTTGATCTCTTAAATTTGCTAGCAGGAAATTTTGAAGAGCTTGACAGGGTGGTTCTCAACAATGCTCGTCAGAACTCTAGGATGACTCACCATGATATACAACATGATCCCATAAAAAGTTGTGCATAGTTGACTACTAAACTAATCATGGAAGAACTTGTGGCCATTTTGCAATACTTGCTAAGTATGCACATGAGAGACACAGTTGCATGCCCACACATAGCTATGAAATCTGAAACTACAGTGAGGTCCATCAGGTTCTAGGTTGCATTCACAAACAAGGCTGCTTACTATTCCATCAACGCAAGGTATACCACCCTGTTCAATTCCCCTAGCTAGCAACAACGTGGCTACCGTTGTTTCTACTTTCCCACTAATATGGAGAACGACATACTTGGAGGCGGGGCGACTACCTAACACCATGTTCCTTCTCCTGCAGACTGTGGTCTCACAATGATCCTTTTCTCCGTCTGTCTCAGCCTTAGGCCTGCGACATATTTGTACTTTGTGTCTGATTTCAATATGTTGCACCTCCTATGCTCTTTCCTACATAAATAGTGCATGTTTGGATGATTTATATGTGTGACATCAGGGATCAGCGGTCAGGTGCCAAGCTGCACCGACTTGCTATCTCAGATGTTAAAAAGCGAAATGTGTCTGTCATGAGACTCGTTCTAGAACAATTTTCTGTAATCTCATGGATGCAGCTAGCCATGAGTGAGACAATATTTGTTCAGTAGCAACATGTAATGTTCTGTGGATTTGATACATTTTATTTGTAAGCTTTGTGTCGTAGAAAGTATTATCTCCCTCCTTGGGATGCAACTTTGAGTACGAGTGGTAAAAAAATTGGATGAATACGGTTGGCTGATGAAGTTCTGGACAATTTATGTAAAATAAAAATTTTATGATCCTAATTAAAATATACACATGGATGTTTTTATTCAATTTACATTTACCAAAAGTGATACTTCGATTTAATCATATCATAGTGCCATGTTTTTTTTAAAAAAAGGGGATATAACCCCGGCCTCTACATCGGTTGATGCACACATGCTTTATTAAAAAGAGTCAACCAGTATCTAACATTTAGGAAATACAAATCATGGGTCGCTTAGCGTTGATACATGAATCATACAGTGAAAAATATGAATCAATAGAAATCTAGCCATCCCATAGTCGACTAATGACTGACTGAATAAGTGGTGGGAGGCCATCAGCAAATGTCTGCGCCTAATAGCCATAGTATCCCGCTGGTCGGGCATAGATATGTAGGAGCGCCCACACCAGTACCAAATATGCACCCAAAAAATAAAAGTATTTGCTTCGTTAAAGATAATGTCATTTCTGCATCTTTAAACAGACCAACATAAGGCAGAAATACCAATACGAATTCTAGCCTTAGATGATATGTCCATTCCATTAAACCAATTTCCAAACATGTTTGTTATATTAGTTGGAGGGGATATAGAATGCAAAATTGATAATACGCCACAAAAGACAAGCAAAAGGGCATGATATAAACAAATATTCTATGGTTTCAGGTGAACCACAGAAACAACAATTGGTACATCCTGCCCAACTCCTTTTAACTAGGTTATTCTTAGTAAGAAGCACTTTATTTTGAAGAAACCACATACAATTTTTAATCTTAAGAGGAACCTTTAATTTTCAAAGATATTTCTGGAGGAAGACCATACGATCATTCATTAGATCCTCATACATGGATTTTACTGAGAACACCCAGATGAGATTAAGTTCCATACAAACTTATCCTGCTCATCCGACAATTGTACCATCATAAATCTTTGGCATAAGTGTAACCAAGCAGTCCACTTATTCTCCTTAAGTGTCCTCCTGAAACCAATGTTTAGTGGTACATGAGCTAATACCTGTGCGATGGCAACATTATTTCGTTGCACAATATTGTATAATGATGAATACTGTTGCGCTAGCGGTGTATCTCCCAACCATGTATCCTCCAAAAACCTAGTGGTAACACCGTTTCTAATTTTAAAATGACCTCTAGCAAAGAATTCACTCTTTACCCACATCACACCAGTCCTCTCCAAAATGGAGAATCGGCCGGTTTCTCTTGGATTTCGGATAAAGTTTTCCAATTTAAATATTTATTAAGTAGCAACTCTTGTCACACAACTTCTTAATTCATTAATTTATAAAGCCATTTTCTCAACAAACATATATTTTTTTATTTCCAACACCTCAATACCCAGAATCTTTAGGTCTACATATTATGTTCCATTTTATTAATCTATATTTTTTATTTATTTTCATCACTTTGCCAAAAAAGAGAGATCTATAGAAATCCAGTCATTTCCTTATCCACTTAGGTATTTCAAGAAACGATAGCATGAACATAGCTAAACTTGTTAATACATAATTGATTAGGACCAAGCGATATCTCTATGATAATAGCTTGCCCTTCTAGCAACCCAATTTTCTTTCGCATCAAGTTTCTACTGGATACCAATCTGTATTGTTAAGTTTTATATAGTGGATGGGTACACCCAGGTATCTAAAAGGCAAAGAACCAGCCTCACAACTAAATATTTGTTTGTATTGATGCTCCTCATATTTTGCTTTACCAAAACAAAAAATCTCTCTTTTATGAAAGTTAGTCTTTAATCTCGTCTGTTGTTCAAAGATGCATATAGTTTCATGTTTACGGCCTTCTCTAAATCGTGTTTCATAAACAAAATAGTATCATTCACATATTGTAGAATTGAAACCCCTTCATCAACAAGATGAGGATTGAGGCTATCAATTTGACCGTCCTCCTTTGCTCTAGCAATAAGGATGGCTAGCATATCTACAACAATATTAAAAAAGCATTGGGGATAGTAGATCACCTTACCAAAGACCTTTTTTAGTTTGGAAATAATGTCCAATATTTTCATTGACCCTTATTGAAGGGAATATTCCCTGAGAGGCAATAATAAAGTGGTTATTATGTGTATTCCAAGTATATGATAGATGTTTATTTTGCAGGCTATAATTGTATTAATACGGAAACGTTAATACATGTGTGTTTAATAAACAAACAGGAAGTTCTTAGTTATGCCTCTCTTATAAACTAGCTCGTTGATTAACAAGATGATCAAGGTTTCCTGATCATGGACATTGGATATTGTTAATAACGAGGTCAAAACATTAGTGTAATGGTGTGATGAACATTCATCCGAAGTATAGCATTATGATCAAAGTCATTGAGTTTATATTGCTATAACATCATTAAAAGTGATCCTAATCCTTACACCATGAGATCATGTCAATCACTAACACTAGAAGAGTATCTTGATAACATCAAACGTCACACCATAACATGGTGATTATAAAGATGGGTTCAGTACTACTAAAGTGTTATGTTGAGGCTCATGGATTGAGAGTGGAATTTGTTCATCCCGATGACGGATAGATATACTATGGGCCCTCTCGGTGATATCATATTGATTATATTGCAAGCAAGTGATTTGATCACTAGAATGTTATACCATGGGAACGAGAAAAAAGTGCATGTCGTAACGAGATCAAACTAGGTATGGAGATACCGATGATCGAATCTCGGACATGTAATATATCACGAAACAAAAGGATTAAGATACTAGCGTAAAAGGTTCTGACGATCACAAGAAAGTCATCGTTGAATGTGTGGGGGTTAGTATGGATCTCCAGGTCCCGCTTCTGATTATTGATCGGAGAGGGGTCTCGATCATGTCCGCATTATTCGCGAACGGTAGGGTGACACACTTAAGAGACACCGACACCATTTGGAGCAAATGTTTCATGCCGGAAAGAATAACAAGCGCATAAATTTATTTCACTAGATACCGAAACGGGTTTTCGGGTGAAATTGCAGAAAGTGTTTTTGCATGTGAAATGAAATACTAGCAAGGGGTTATATGTGAATGCTTGTCATTAAAGTAATTGAAAAAATTCCGAATAAATAAAAGTAGTTTTATTTAATGAGAGTTTGCATTAAATTTGGTGGAAATTTAATGGGAATTTGAGTGGGTTTTTGAGTGGAGGAAATTGAAAGGCATTTTTGTGAGTGGAGTGTCCACCCACATCAATGGAGGGAGGGCAAGGGGGCAGCCCCCATGCGCCGGACACCCCCTTGGGGTTCCCCCTCCTCCTATAAAAGGAGCCCCCGTCCTCACTTCTCACTCACAACTTGTCGTGAAGGATCTATCTCCCCCTCTAGTATTTATCCCCCATGGTCTCGGACTAGCTAGATACATGTTCCCGATGGCTATTCGGCAAGAAAGAGTTGTACTTCCACTGCATCGCTGGAGCGATGAGGCGGAGGTTGCTCGGTGCCTCGGACGTGTGTGCAAGCACGGATGCGCCGCTGATTTGTGGTGCTAGGACTTCCTCTCGATCTTGAGATCGGCAAGAGATCGTCTACATCAACCACGAGTTCAACCTCATTAAGATTTGTCGGTCTTCAAGGGTATGTTCTCTACGGATGTATATCCGCCTGTTGATTGTACCTAGTAGATAGATCTTGGTACATAGTTGTTCCCATCATAGAATTTTTTTTGTTTTCTATGCTGTGAACCCTACACTTATTCCAACACCACCTCCTTGAACAAATTGCACAATCAATTTGCACCACTCAGGTGTGAATCCTTTCATGCGCAATTTTTGTTGGAGGAAAGACTATTTTACCTTGTCATAAGCCTTCTCAAAATCAATTTTAAATAGCACCCCATCCATTTTATTCCGATGAAGATCATGGATGGTATCATGAAGGACAACAACCCCTTCAAGGATGTGTCATCCCGACATAAAAGCGGATTAAGTAGGTCTAATTACCTTTGGAGCAATCAGTACATGTTTGATATCTACCGATCAGATCAACATATCATGTACTTGAATATTTGGATGTTCAAAATTCAACAGAAAATATTGGAAATTTTCTTAGGGTTCCTGGGTCAATGCCATACCATTAAAAAAATAGTTCCAACAATGTTTCATTAAACTTCTCTTTGCCAAATCTCAAAGCAAGTAACTTTTGGACCGTTCCAACTTTCATCCATTTTTTTCTTCTCCCTTGCATCGCACACGTATTTTTTCTATGGAACAAAAATACGAACCCAACCGAACCTGCAAACCGAATTACTGTGAAAATTTAGTCAATCCTAGTCAATTTGGTTTGCCCTAGTCCTGGAGGGAAGCAAATGCATTCGTGGAGTGGGGTGAGGCAGCACATGGCTTTGCCCGCACTAGCGCATGCATATCAGGTGGCCTAGTTGAAGGGGGGAGGCAGTGCTTGTGTCTAACGGCGAAGTAAGTCATACAGTACATGCGATGAAACTGCTTGGTTGCTAAGACACGAGACAAACAAGAACACTCTGACTTGCGATGCATATTTTCCCCTCCGTACAATCGGGCATGTTTACTAGTTTTCACATAAGGCCTTGTTTGGCACGGAGGTTTTCTGGTGTAAACCCGTGTAAAATAACAGCCCAGCCCGTTACTCGGAAAAACACCCCAGAGCCCATTTGGCAGCCCGGTCTGTCGGCGTGTAAGCCCGAGAGTAACTCCAGATACTTGTCGGGTCGAAGGGTTTCCGAGACGCGAGGAGGGTGATGCATTTCTTACACGTGCGCGACGACGGGAGAGCGAGCTCCATCCTCACGAATACCACCGCCACCGCCTCCTCCCCACGGCCACTAGATCCCGGCACCGCATCCTCCACACGGCCGCCAGATCCCGCTGACCCCTCCTCTCCGTCATCTCCTCGAAGTTCCCTCGTCCGCTAGATCCCAGCACCGCATCCTCGCCGTCGCCTCCAACGCCACCGCCCTCGGTCGCCAGTAGTTCGTCGGACGTTGGAAGGCTGTCTTTCACTCTGGTGAGTTCTCTTACCACCCCTCTAGTTGTAGGTTTTTGATTGGCGCCATGATTAGGGTTCTTGATTTTCCTGTCAGATCTAGGCCTGCACATGTTCTTGGTTGGCGCCATGGACATGTTCTTGATTGATTTTGGTTCTATATAATTTTAGACTGTTCGATGTGTGCTTGATTGAGGGAGTCGTACTGATGCACTGGCCGTATAGCACGCCTTATTTTTAGAGAAACAAATTATGGTCTTATTGAAGAAATTTCTTTTCTAGCACTGGTGTTTATTCAAAGATGTTTGTTATGTATAGTTGCTAGAATCTAAATCTGACTAGGTGTAGGGGTTCGTAGCATGGAAAACAAAAAATTTCTATCGCATACAAACAAACAAGCCAAGATCTATCTACTAGATTGTAGCAACGAGTCGATATAATAACTCACCCTCGAAGATTGCCAACTTACAATAAGGAACATTGCATACATCAAGTATAATCATAATCATGGCCATATCACATCACAGCACACCCCTGCAAAACAAAGTTAGACGCCTCTAATTTCTTTGCATATTTTACGTGATTTGGGGCTTTCAATAAGTGTCGATCTAACTTACGAACAAGAACCACAACGTTGATGTTTGAACTATCAAGTGCCTGTTGTAAATTGGATCTATACTATAATGGGAGAGATAGACACCCGCAAAGCCACTTATGCAATACAAGTTGCATGTTGAGCGTGGAGCAAGTCTCATGAACGATGTCATGTAAGGTTAGCCCGGGCCGCTTCATCCCATCATACTGCAAGATGCAAAGTACAAAAGAAGCAATGATAATAAAAGCACCATCGCCCACAATGACCATTGTGTTCTACTCGTGCATTAGATCTACATATAGACACGGCTCTGATACCACTGTAGGGGTTCATAGCATTGAAAACAAAAAATTTCTACCGCATACAAACAAACAAGCCAAGATCTATCTACTAGATTGTAGCAACGAGTCGATAGAATAACTCACCCTCGAATATTCCAAAGTGTTTAACGAGAGCGGATTCTCGTGGGTGATGTAGTCGTACTCTTGCCGATCTCAAGATCGTGTAGATGATCCTTCCGGCGCTGCGTTCCGGCAGCGCTTCCGCAGTCGGTCACACGTTCGGTACTCAGTGAAGACCTTCCTCTCCCTTGTTCCAGGCTTCCAGCAGGCAGCGGAGGTTGTAGCACTCTCCTCGCGATTCCGGCAGCATGACGGCGTGGTACCGGAAGTAGAGGGGAGATCTCGCAGGGCTTCGCCTTAAGCCGAAGCGAGTATGGTGGACTATGAGAGAGACCTTGGCGATCTAGGGTTTAGAGGCACCAAGGGAGGAGTCTAGCTGGCGGCTAGGGTTAGGGTTTCACCCCAACTCGGCGAGTTGGTGGTGCCCTAGGCGGCGGCAGCAAGGGGGTGGTGGCGCCGGCGGCTTAGGGCTAGGATTTTGGGTGGTGGAGGTGGAGGTCTAGAGGGGCAGCCCTGCCCCTCCTTTTATAGGTGGGAGGGCGCGGCCAAGGGGGAGGGATTCCTCCCCCAACTTGTCCTCCTTGGCCGGCGGTGGAGGGAGAGGAACTCCTCCCCAAGTAGGTTTCCTACTCTCCCTCCACCAAGCAAACTTGCCGTTTAACTTTTCAAATTGGCGTTTGACTTTTCAAACTAGGATTTGGTTTATCCCTTTATTTTGCTCACCGATGACACCTAGTACATGATGCAACCATTCCAACTTGTTATGACACATTCATGTACCCTTCCCCTCCAGAGTATCGGACCTTCCGGACCCTTCTAGAACATTCCCGATGAAAACACCGGAATCATTCTCCAACCCCGAAACAGGACTTTCCTTATATGAATCTTATTCTCCGGACCATTCCGGATCTCCTCGTGATATCCCGGATCCCATCCGAGACTCCGAACAACATTCGGTCTCTTACTCATCATTCCATAACTATTCAACAACATCGAATCCTTAAGTGTGTCTCCCTACGGTTCGTGAATTATGCGGACATGATCGAGACACTTCTCTGAACAATAACCAATAGAGGAATCTGGAAATTCATATGGTTCCCACATATTTCTATGATTACTTTGCGATCGAATGAACCACTTACATACGATACCAATTTCTCTTTGTCTCACGATAGTTTACTTATCCGAGGTTTTGATCGTCGGTATCTCTGCATACCTAGTTCAACCTCGTTACTGATAAGTACTCTTTTCTCGTTCCCGTGATATGTGATCCCTTGTGAGCCAGTCACACGCTTGCAAGCCAATTGGATGACATTCCACCGAGAGGGCCCAGAGTATATCTATCCGTCATATGGATGGACAAATCCCACTCTTGATCCATGTGTCTCAACCCATACTTTCCGAACACTCAATGCCACCTTTATAACCACCCAGTTACGGTGTGGTGTTTGATGTCATCAAAGCATCCTTCCGGTGATGGTGATATGCATGATCTCATGGTCGAAGGAATTAGGTTACTATGTATCAGAAAGCATATAGCAATTGAACTATTAAAATGACTTGATCTTTATGCTACGCTTATCTATAGGAGTATGTCCATCATACCATTCTCCTAACGATATGATCTTGTTGTTAATAACATCTCAATGTTCATGATAGGGAAACCACAATCATTTATTAACCAACAAGCTAGTATTATAAAGAGGCTTTACTAGGGACTCTATTTTAGTTTACAAATCACACAAGTATTAATGTTTATTTTGTTAATACTATTATAGCATGAATGTAAACATTTATCATAAACACAAAGATATAATAATAACTACATTTATTATTGCCTCTAGGCCATATCTCCAACACTAGGAAATTGACGGAGCAATATATACTGCATAGGACTTGAGCAACTAACAGTTGTTCAAAGTCGATTCTATCCGGCATACACATGGTACTCGCTGAAACTTATTAGTTTTTAATCACACATGATCATTGATAAATACCATGCTCTATCCACTTTGCATTTTTTTTCTTTTTCTCAGACGAATACCATGTGTAGATGTTTTGAATTTGTCATGTACTATCAGACAAATATCATCATGTCCCAATATTGACACAGCTTGCCAGTTATACGAGTCATGATTCAGAATGAATGATAGTCTGTATGTGGTGGTGATATGTTCTCCTGTCCCAATATTGGCCTTCTATTAACTGACAATGTGTCATATTCAAGATCGGAGCTGAATTAATTGAGGAACACACCGAATTATAAGAGTTTAGGGCCACTGGAAAATGCTTCTATGATGGTCCATCATCAGCAATTTTGACACCAGGTGATCTAGTACTAACACAAATAACTGACTGTGATTTTGGTTATGTCTGACAACAACCCTACATGTATAAATACTTATAAGCTTCTATTGCTGTGTACATAGCATATATTGTTTCTAATGTCTTTTTGTTAATCCTGTACTATGTGTTTTGTTTCATTGGTATAATGGATCCACAAAGCATACAACGTATTAAAAAGAGAAAAGCCCGGGATGAGGATGAGTTGATGTTCTTTGTTTTTCCAGCACTATATGTTCATCTTAGTATAGTGGAAAAAAATATACGACATCCTTTATTCCTATATGGCAAGCGGAGAGTCAGGGAAATCCTTGGTGGGCATATTAAGAACTACTTGGTAGCTTTCAGAATGGAACCTCACATCTTTATGTGGCTAGCAAACTACCTTAGAGATGAAGGATTGCATCAGATTCTAGGCTCAAGGTCGAAGAGAAGCTAGCCTTCTTTCTTTATATGATCTCACATAATTCTTCCTATGAATATTTACAACTAGAATTTAAGCATAGTGGGTGGTCATTCAGCAAATACATCAAGCAATTCTTTGATATAATTCCCATTTTGACAAGACAATTTGTGAGGCCACGACACATTAATGAACCTGATCCAAAGATTGCTATGGACAATCACTTCTTTCCATATTTCCAGGTTACGATTTTTCCTTGAACCATCTAGGTTCCACTTCTTTTCTTTCACTTATCCATCTAGGTTTTAATTCTTTTCTTTGACACTTGTCCATACTTCAATGCAGAATTGTTTAGGAGCCATAGATGGTTCTCATGTGCCCATTACAATGTCTTCTAGCCGTCAAGCTCCATGGAGAAATAGGAAAGGAACCCTTAGTCAGAATGTCATGATAGCATGCGATTTTGACTTGAACATAACAGCTATTTCATGTGGCTAGGAAGGTTCTGCAACTGACGCTAGAGTAATCAGTTCTGCGATGCTTAAAGGTTTCAAAGTACCAGAAGGCAAATTTTATTTAGTTGATGGTGCCTATGCGAACACTCAAAGTTTTCTTGCACCTTACCGGCGCACACGGTACCACTTGAAAGAGTTTGGCCATGGTCACCGCCGACCGCAGAACTATAAGGAGTTGTTTACTCATCGCCATGCTGTCATAAGAAACCATGTGGAAAGAGACTGGGGAATTTTGAATAAGAGATTCCCCATTCTTCGTGTCGGAACCTTTCATCCAATAAGGAATCAAATAAATATACCAGCTGCTGCTGCAATCTTTCATAATATAATCAGGATGCATGGTGGAGATGAAGCATGGCTTGATGAAGGATGGCTTGATCATATCATAGATCCGGCCAACTATGTGAACCTGCCCAATGATGATTATAACCATGAAGTCAACAATGAACAAGAGAACCACATCCAAGGGAACAATTTGAGTGACCAAATAGCTTGGCAGATGTGGAACGATTACCAACTTGAGTAGATAATGTCATAGGTGTAGTTTTTATCATGTAATAATGATTTTGTGTGGGATGTTCCATCGTGTAATAATGATTCTGTTTGGGATATTTTAACTTGTATTAATAATTTTTGTTTGGGATCTTTCATCATGTAACAATGATTGTGTTTGGGATATTTCAACTTGTAATAATGATTCTATTTGGTTACAGATATGTATTCAAAAGGAACTCCAGTGTATCCGAAAGGATCTCCAAAATTTAACTTGATGCAGGCCAAAAAAAGCATGAAGAAGGTTTCACCAAAGTATGGAAAAAGTATTCTCCAATAGGTAATAATTTGCTACCCCTCTCAAGAATTTTCCCATTGACCTCCTCTCATTAGGTAATAGATGTACTAGCAATAACAATTTTATGTGTTATGTAGGTGAAAAAACAAGGGAAACATGGAGCCGTGCATTGGAAAAATCTCTTGTTGAGATATTGCATGAGCACAATACCACCTACCATAGAAGTCAGAATGGATGGAATAGTGAAACCTGGAACCTGATGGTTTCTATTTTCCAATAGAGAAACCCCCATGTGAATGTCAAAAAGTCTGAAATTCAAGACAAAGAAAAAGATCTCAAGAGGGACTACAGGGATTTAAGGGAGGCCCGAAAACAGAGTGGAGTTGGTTGGAATGAAGCAAAAAAGCATGTTGCAGGTCGAACCTCATCTGTGGGTAAACTTGATAGCCTCTTTGGGTGATAGGCTCAGCAAGTTCAAGCGAAAAGCTTTTCCTCTCTATGATACGCTCGGGGAACTCTATGATGGTAAGTGTGCAGGTGTTAGCTTATAGAACTATAATATGATTCTCTAGGATAACTCTTATATGATGCAATTGTTTGCTTATCAAACTATTTACTGCAGGGCAATTAGCCGAGGGCAAACTTTGCTTCACATCCACTGCTGGGCCATCTATGGAGTTTGACGACGACTTGCAGATTATTGATGAACACCAAAAAGAGATGGATGAAGAGGTAGTTGGGGACAAGGCCTATGATGATGACTCGCATATAATGGATGAACGCCGAAATGAGATGGAGGGAGAGATAGTCAGGGACAAAGGTTGGGGAACCATCGATGATTCTCAAAGGAATAGGTCTCAAGTGGAGCAAGGACAAGAAGCTGCTGCTAAAAAGAATAGGTCACAAGTGGAGCAAGGACAGGTAGGTGCTGCTGAAAGGAATAGGTCACAAGTAGGTGCTTCAAGAAAGAATCCTAAGAATAGCCCAAAGAAGAAGAGTGTGGATGGGATAGTAGGAGTGATGGAGAGATTGGTACAAATCAAAGAAAAGGAAGCCTAAAAAGAAGTTGCACAAGACTTCACAATCACTAGATGCATGGAGGCCTTGAAATCATTGGAAGGTGTCACACCCAAGGAGAAAGTAACAGCAACAGAGGGTTTCAATAATGCCCACAACCGTGAGTTTTTTGTCAACCTGGTCACTGATAAAGATGGCACAGCAATCATATGGCTTCGTAGGAAGTTAGCTAGGTTAAACTAAAGTAAGATCTTTGCTCTAGTATCTTACGATTCATGTCACAATGTCTCTAATTCATGTCACAATGTATTTTTCCTTAGAAACATGAATCTGACTGTTAGTGCGATGTGGTTACTAGCAGTAAATGTAGGTGGCTGCTGCCTGTCACTAGTGGTGTTTTATGCCTTTGTTTTTTCAGGACAAAGCTGTGAACAGGCTGTGGTAGAAGAGGAAGAGGAAGACAAAGAGGCTATTCTTGCTTGAAATGTTATCTAAAGATAGTTTAATGTCTGATACTCAAGCAACACCAAGAGGTTGCTAGTTCTGTTATTTTAGTCTGATTTCAGTTGGTACCATTATATTCAATATTCAATTCCACTTGCTTGGTTGTGAGCATGCTTCGATTTTAATCCATGTTAAATGGTAAGTATATGCAATGTTGGTACCATTATATCCGTTTCAGTTGGTACCATTATATCCAATGTTCATGTAATGCCGCGTCTGATGTTCTTGCTTGATGGAACCATTTTTGTATAAACCGATCATATATTCTTGTTATGTTAGTGATGCTATGTGGCATGGTAAAAAGTAGTGCTGAAGTTATGTGTAACTATGAAATGTTCTTGTTTCTGATCATGGCTTCTTAATCAAACTGATGATCAAATGGTCTTGTTTCTGATCATACCCTCTTGATCGAACTGCTGATGAAATATTCTTGTTTCTGATCGAAATGATTTTTCTAATAACCTATGTGGAATTCTTGTTCATTTAATGCTGTGTTAACTGGTAAAAAGTAGTGTTGAAGTTGTGTGTTCAGGTGCAATAAAGATCGGGTTTTTGTAGCGTTGGTGAAACCGTAACATGCTATAAAAAACAAGTTTTTGTTGATAAAACACCCCTGTGCTAACCATGTGTGCCAAACATTGTGTATTACTGGGTGGAGATTTATGGAGAAGGGGAATTGGTCTGGGAAGAGTATTGGGTGAGCCGGATGTTTTCACCTAAACCACGATGGATAATACCCACCAAAACACCAGAAAACGATTCCACCAAACAAGGCCTAAAGAGAAACATAACTCGTGGATTTTCAGGGCGTTAAGGCTCAGGGTTTTGCTTTACGGGGGAGATTGGGAGTTAAATTATAACTGGCCAAGCTTTGTTTTTTGAGAACTTCTGACCGAGGGAAAGAAGAGGAACCTTGCAAAATTGACCAGTGTCGTGATCTGACCAATGGGTCCGGCTAATGTATTACTGTTCGGTAACGAAAGGCGTATACATTTTCTCAAAAGTCAAATTGTGTGAAGTTTGACCAAGTTTATAAGAAATATCAACAATTATATATAGATATAATGTGAAAATATTATCTAATAATGTATCTAATAAGACTGATTTAACATCTTAGAGGTTGATAGATTTTTCTAAAGTTTATATGCCTTATATTGGTTTTATTATCGTTGAAAGTACAACACATTGTAGGAAGTTAAGAATAGCCAACTTTTCCAAACTCGTAGATGTGTTTTTTCACATATAGAATCTATTTATATATACATGCTAGAGGATAAATAATAATTTGCCAGAATAAGTTTTTTTTTCTTGTTAATAAAAGGCTTGCATCATCCTTATTGTTGCATCAAGACGATACAATGGCGGAAGGGTATGAACTTGTAGCAGAAAACAACACCATACTTAAGACGTAATATTTGTCAAGGTGAGTGCAATCATTTAGATATCGGAAAAACCACTCACTAAGTCAAGATGGGAGACTTTGACAGATTTTTTTTTTAAGGCCTCGTTTAGCAGCCTGGTATGCAAGCGCAACCACGTGTATTTTACCAGCCTAGAATGTTACCCGAAAATACACTCGGCAGCCCATTTGGCATCTTTGGTTTGGCATTGTGTAAGCCCGGATAAAACCCAATAAACACGTCGAATTGACGAATTTTCCAGACATGAGGTCCACCTCGCTCAAAACACTGTGTATCTTACACTAAAAAACACTGGAATCCAGTGTTACCAAACGAGGCCTAAAAGGGCCCAAACGAGGCCTAAAAGGATGACTCTAAGTGTAAACAAAATAGATGTAAACAAAAATACTCCCTCCGATTCATATTACTTGTCACTGGATTGGATGTATCTAGCACTAAAACATGTCTAGATACATTCATTTCTGCGACAAGTAATATGGATCAGAGGGAGTACCTACTTACACTGGAATCCAGAATTACATGTAATTAGTAGATCACGTCGATACATTTCCTGGTAGCATATAAGTGTTGTTGACTCAGTCGCACACACTCCAATATTGTTTCTTAGTCTTTGGCACACAACACTCTCATCACATGAAAGGGGTTCGTACACACACATAGAACCCTTTTTATTTCAAGCACAGGAAAACTCAGCTGACAGACCATAAGGACATCATCTTGATCTCAGAGGCAAACATCAAAGCAGGTGTACGTACACACACACACACACACACACACACACACACACACACACACACACACGACGCACGTAGCATCACGCTAGCAAATCACTTGGCAAGCAAACACACGATCACAATTCTTGGGAAGCAACCACTCATCACTTGAATCGTCGCGGCCGAAAAAACGCAGCCGCCGAAAGCAGCAAGAAGACTCTAACAAGTCGTCTCAGTCATCCGTCTTGCCAGCACCAAACCTACACAGCACAAGGAATGATCTATGATACGCACCGAGATTACTGGAAGCAAGTACAAATGCATATTGGTCGTTGAATTGACTGCATAAATAACTAGATCAAGGAACTTTTTCCGCATAGAGAAGGACTAAGTTTGTTGTTATATATCGTAAGTATATGCATGTACTGCCGTGTTTTCAGCTCTTATATGTACTTATTAAAAACAAGATACAAAATAAGAATTTAAACAAGGTAGAAAACGAGAGAGGGGGATGTTTGTGTACCTGGACGGTGAGGCCAGTTCACCGGAGCACCGAGACTCTCGGCAGAGGCTTCTTGTAGTATGACGAGTGGCGTGCCTCGAAGAGGAATGGATGGTGGCCGGCCTCCAGCCCGTCCCACTCCAGCTTCTCCCACCAACTCTTCTCGCACTCTACGATGGGACGACGTTGTCTGTTGTCTTGGTCAGGGCCGACGCACGGAAGGCGCCTAAGGCCCCAACAGTCCCTCAACCTGATGGTCTCAAGCTCAGGAGCAAACATCCTGGCTTCACATATATGCTCCAGCTTATGGAGCCCGTGCAGGTAGATGTGCCTCAAGTTTCGGAACCACAGTCCATCTTTTATGTAGTCGTTAGATACTGGAGAAAACCAAGGCACGGGGAACACTTCCTTGAGATCACCACAGTTGACGATGTGGAGGGTCTCTAAGTTTGGAAGATATGACTCTGGAGCAGCCCAAGATAATGGAAGCACATATGTTAGCCTCGGGCAGGAATATAGATGTATGCTCCGTAGTTCCGCGAATGATTCATTGTCTTCGAGATGATCTGCCCTTCCTTTGCTCCAAATGCAATGCACCATCAGTAGATTAGCACCACAAAAGGTCTCTAATTTCACAAAACACAACTGATCATAGTTGGTTATGAAGACCGTGTACATCTTGGGGCATCTCACCACATAACACTGTTGCAGATGTTCCCATGTAAATCTATCCTCTCCTATATATATCATGTTTTCAGGGATCACAGTGGTGATGGAAGAGTTATCATGAACATGCAGCGACACTGCCCTATTCATCACAAACATGATAGCCTTGATTCCTTCTACACACTCCACTCTTGTGCTATAAATGCTGTCACCAATCTCCACATGGCAGCCCAACGGCTGAAGCTGTGGTGAACCATTGTAGTCCTGATCAGTAGTCACGGTTTCAATATATACATCACTGTAGGTGCCACAATTATTGGGGATTAATAACTTCGGCCGAGGACGACCAGCTACTTGCCCACCACTACCATGATCAATCATCTCCTTATCGCTTTGGCGACTTTGCTTTTCCCCAACTTTTTTGGTACAAGGGATACCTAGATTTAGATGGAATCTTGTACTTTTCAAGCAGAACCCAAGATTTCTTTCTAATACCAAGGTCTGAAAAAACCTCATGTCAAATATAGTACCATATGCTTGACCAAGTTCTGAATGAACAGAACAGGCCAAAGAATCTATGTGTAAAACCATCAGTTTTGGCAAACCATTTTCTGGCCATAGAATGGCATGGAGCTGCAAGCACCCCAAAAGAGTTACTCGTTGGAGACTTGGTGCCTGTACCACCTGATCCTTGAGGTCAAGTGTTTTGACCAATGTGCCTGACAGATCTAGATCCTCAAGGTTTGGAACGAATCCGCCCAATCTGAACTTCACCAATCTTGCACAACCAGCCAAGGAGATACGAGAGATTTTGGCTTCCTTATTCTGACCTTTGCTTGTCTGTGCATCTAAGCTGAATGATTCAAGTAATGGAGGTAGTCCTTCTGGCCCAACATGCTCTAACCCTACACAACCATCTAGAACCATAGTGGTCAGGCTTATTGCCCCTGACAGACTTGGCAAAACTTCCATTGTGCTATTCCAAGAAAGATCAAGGAATTCTATCTTCACCATATCTGTGAATTCATCCCTTTGGCCCATCTCCCAAGTGCATGTAGGTGCAATTACTCGAAGTTTGTGAAGGTTCTGTAGTTTTCTCCAAGAAAAAACACTGCTCCAGATCCTTCCCTTCTTTATATGTACCTCTCTAATGTTTTTAGCCATCTGATTTATTATTTCTGGTGATGAAGACAAATCCCAGTCTGTGTTGGATATGTCTAGCACCCATAGGCTCTCACAAAATAACATTGCTGGTCCATCTTGCTTCTCATCTTCTTCTCGCTGATCCTTGCAATCATCAAATCCGAGAAACCTTAACATATGGCAACAACGGAAAGGGGGCGAAGAAAAACTAATGGAGCAGCGAAATAACTTGAGCACACGAAGTTTGTCCGATTGATGAAACATGCCATCAGGTAGAGGTATTAATGGAGGCTCAGATATGCTTGGCACTGCAGCAAGGAAATATGACGTTGCCTCTGGATGCAAAGCAGAGTTGTCCCTAGCCAATACCCATCGTCTGTAGGGAGTTCTCAGGTCATCACCAAAATAGGGTAGTGGTGAATTAGATGAGTAATCCTCTATATGTATCTGTTCATGCAGAGAAACTGCAGCCTCCCATGCTTTGTCAGCCTGACCTCTCTCTATGATACCATCACAGACCCAATAGTTAGAAGCATGGGTAGCCCAGTTGTAGTCTATGATGTTGCAGCCCCAAAAGTTCAATAACAACAGATACATGCAGCACTGTTCAACTTCTTCAGCAAGCATATCTATGTTCCCAGCTAATTCTCTAGCCTCTATTCGCAGCAAAAAGTCCCACCCATAATAACTAAACTTGTTATAAAGGTGAAGATGTGAATTATCCACCTTCTCACTGATTTCTGAGTTGAGCCGAAGCCTTCCTCGAAAGGTCCACAATATCTTAATATCAAAAACTTCTACTTGTGGAATGCCAAAACCACTTAAACTGACCATATCATTGCTTCCGTTATGAAATACCACTAAACATCTGTGCCCCATAAGGACTTGAAAAATCTGCCTCCCAACAAAACCTATTTCAGCTCTGGAGCTTTCATCTACCCCTCTGAAATCATCTTCTTCATCTTGCCTATCAATAGCATCCATTACTTGATGAGGAAGGTTCAGTTCTCGTGCGATTTTCCTCTGGAGCTCTCTTCGACTTTTCCACCTCGAGCAGTCCAAGTGGATGATCTTGTTGAATGTCTTCAACAGAGAGGGCGGGGGGTCACTGGCTACCGCTCTAAGCACCGCAGGAGCGGCCAACCCAGACCAGCCGTCATAATAGATGGCCTTGCGGGTATTATTGCTCGTATCCTCCAGATAAGGGATTATAAATCCCACAGCATGTTCGAGGGTGTCCGCATAAAACCTCTGCACGATTAATTTATGTCAGTTAGTAGTTTCCACGAGGTAGCACACTGTTGTGGTTACGGGCTTAGACAGCTGCAACTGTGGGGAGACAGAACATAAGCTGGTTGCGGTTGGACGATATATGTTCTCCCTTCCCCTAGGCTAGCTCTCGAAATATTAAAAGAATTTCAACAAGAATCACATTGTCAATTTGGAGTGGTCTCTTTGGTTACTGAAGCCAGGCAACCTAATATTTAGTATTTTAAATTATAACTTTCGATCAGATTAACTCTGTATTTACCCCCACAGAAAAGGATTTACTATATACAAACACTGCACTGTTGATGTATAACTGTGGGTCAGACTATGACTATGTATACAAGCACAAGTTTGCATGGTTGTGTAGGTAGTGCATGCCATCAAGTTTGCGGAAAATTAACGTGTATGTTTACATGACTCGGTTGAGCATGGTTCTTATGAAATCTTGAACCTAACATTTTTATTCAAGATCCAACTCAGATACATGTGTGAAATTAAGTATACTACCGTGTGAGAATAGATAGCATGCATGTGTATGTACGCAGAGAAATACCTGTCGAGGCATGATGAATACTATTCCAAGGAAGGCCCGACAGAGAAAGGAAGCTCCAGAAATCTAACCCATGGATGTGCACGTCTGGACGAATTATTTCTGCTAGTTCTCACGTAGTTACCATAAGAGATCGGTTGGAATTAGTTATGTTTGTGCATGATGAAACATTGGAAACAAACAGAACTGCGGGGACTTAGAGCAGAAGAAGTAAAATCATATAGTAGAAGTAGCAGTACCTTGCTCAGCACATCGATCTTTGCGATGCTGATGATCTTAGTTGTTGCAGATGAAAAATGTTCTCACAAGCAGGATGATATGAATGAAGTGTGAGGAATGGAAGAACGAATGGAGAGAAATTGTTTGTGTCTCACTAGTTATGGTATGCGGTGCAAAAGGTCTAGTGTTTGGCTGTTGCTTTTGCCAAGGAAAGCATCAGTACATAGCTGGTAATTCTTTGCTTGAGGCTGGAGAAAAGTAAAGAACAAAGGTGGACGGAACTTTTCTCCATGGCTTTGCTTCTTCCTCTTTTCCCCCTCCTTTTTCTTTGAATAAAGCAAAGCCATTGATCATCAGATGCGCCCTTAATACAGATCATGGAGATTGGGACTAAGAGAGTACTCCGGCTGGGTGGAAGAAGGAATTGCGATCAACTGTATTACTGTACAAAACTAATGAATAGGTTATGCATAAAAAAAGGCACCGCACTGTCGTCCCTGCAGGCTGCAGCATCGACGCTTGATCGGCCACAGCTTTCTGCTGGTCAGAACGGTAAGAACAATACATGCAGTTTTCTGCATGTCGGCATTTGCACGAACACCTGGTGGGCATTTCATGCCCCGCGATTTCTTTGTATAAAGAGAAACTAAGCTTGTGTTACGCGGGAGCGACGGTGGAAATGTTCAATTTGACAGGCATGAATTACACTGAAGAATATGGTGTATCTTGCTACTGATACTGTTACACCGCTGTGTAGTTTAGGATGAGTGCAAACATCATGGTCAGCACATGAGTATGGTGGGATGACAAATTAGATGAACATGACAAGTATCAAATATAATTAGTAAAAAAAGATTGAATAGATCATTACTCTTCCTAGCTCTTCGCCGTCAGGCATTGGGAAAACAGCAAGTTGGGGATGCGGGAATCAGGTGGTGTTCTACGCCGGGCTCAGATTGCCGCCTTTCGGCACCACAAGGAAGTGTTTTTTTTTTAAGGGAAAGGAAGGAAGCGTTGGTTGATCTCGGCTCTAACAGGTAAAAAGTAGCATTAAGTGGAAGGGGCAACGGGCCAATATTTGTGGCCTTTTGAACCAAAGAGAATCGTTCTGATCATGTGCTATTTATCGGTTTGTGCGGGTATCGCCCGGGTGTGCCGGCCCATTACAGCACTCTGTTTCTTCTATGCACTGAGAACTCGATTTTTCTATCTTTTCTGTTTTCTGAAATTTGAAAAATGTTCAAACATGAAAAGAGTTCAAATCTAAAAAATGTTCAAACTTGAAAATTGTCCAGATCTCAAAATTGTTCAAACAAGAAAAAATTTCATAACTGAAAAATGTTCAAATTTAAAATATGTTCAGAATTGAAAAATGTTCAAATCTGAAAAATATTCAAAGATTTGGAACCAAGTACAATAAAATTAGACTGCACCGAAAAACTGGACGAAAAATGCATAAAACCAGAAAAATCACGGAAAAAACTGAAGAGAATCGGGGATCCTCCCGCTAAACAGGCCGGCCCACCTCGAGAAGTCACGTGGGTGGAGCCTAATAGCGCGCGCATTGAGCGATAAATAGGAATTTTCATAGATGGTTTTGGTCCATGTTTCCAGCACGTATATAAAGGTGGGCTTAGGGTGTGTTTGGTAAATCTGTCCAACCCAGAAAATTCCATCTCAACCGAGATTTAGGTGTTTGTTAGCCCGGTTTTTCTTCCTTGGCATTGTCCACCTCACACGGAAACGCTCCCTTAGCCCTGCCCGGTTGTGAAGCTGAAAACGAACTTCGCATGTGGGCAGGGCTGACCTCGCCCGAAAAATCGGCCTCGCGCCCCGCCCCTGGACTGAATCCAGCAGGGGTCAATCACCACACTCCCCATTTCCCCCGAACAGCGTCTCTATCGCAACCGCCCACCCAGCGCCTCCTCGATTCCCTCCACGACCGCCGACCTCATGTCTTTCCTCTTCCTTGCGCCGGCTTAGCAGGAGCAAGGGACGTCGTGCCCCGCCGCCGCCGCCGAAGCTCATCCTCCCGCGTCGGCCCTCCTGCCCCTCCTCTCCTACGCCGCTAAAGCAACACCCAGTCGCCCCGTCGTGAGCCGTAGGTCGCGCCGCCGTGAGCAGCAGCAGGCCGTGTCGTGGCCCAGCGCCGCGTCAACCACCGACCACTGTGTCGCCCCACTGCTCAGCACCCACCGCCGGCGCCCCACCGCCCGTCATCGGCGACGAACAGGCTCCCATCACACGATTTGGGGAAGAAGAGGGTTTGATTGCTTTTTTTGTTTCTATTTAGGGGCCTTAGTGTAAAATTTTGGTCTGTTATGCAATTTCTCAGTTTTTGGGCCAATCTCACCTTATACGGGCTAGCAAACAGAGTATCAGTGCAATTTTTCTCAACACACCCGGTCTAACAAACACAACACAAAATCTGAAGCCAGCTTGTATGAGGTCAGATATCTCTAGTGGAAAAGTGAATTCGAAGTGGCCCGGTCTACCAAACACACCCTTAGAGTATCTCTAACCCATAAAAAAACTTAAGAGGAGCAATTTTGCTCCTTTAACAACCGAAGTAGCACGTAACCGATCCCTAAAATGCTTTAGAGGAGTAAATATAGGATTCGGCCCTTAAAAATTCCTACCCCTCTCCTATATTTTCTCGGTCGCGCGGCCGATGAGAACCCCCCCCCCCATGCTGCCGCTCACTCTCCCGCCATCGTTCTTATTCCTACCGCCCCTCCTTCCACCCAAACTCGTCGGAGATGGCCCAAATCCCACTGCCGGTCGCTACCGCCTATCAGCAGCGCCTTTCGGGGCCGTGGCGCGTCTTGTGGCCGTAGACCGGGGTCTCCCGACATCCCGCCGGCAGAGGCACCGCACGACCAATACCATGGCGTGCGACAGCGGCAGTGGGGGACCTGGGTGGCCAAGATCACCGACCGGAACATCGGCCAACGCCATTGGCTCGGCACCTACCAGTAGGCGCGACAGGCGACGTGGGCGCACGAAGTCACCAATGTCTGGCTCCATGGCTCTGACTGCGGGCTGCTGAACGCCATAGTGAGGTGTCGGAGCTCTTCTCCCCTCCCAGCCGCGGCCACACCGCGCGCTTCGCTTGGGAGGACCGGGAGGCCCAGGAACAACTCGAGGCCGAGGCCGCCAGCGAGTGGTACATGGCCGAGCCCTGTCGAAAAAATCCCGGCCGCGTCACTTCAGAGGTTGCACGCTACAAGGAGTACGCCGCACGTCACGGCCTTGCCTCTTCCTCCTTGGTGGCAGGGTCTTCTTCCTCCTCGACGGTGGCAGGGCCTTCTTCCTTCGTGACGGCGGCTGCGTCTTCCTCGGCATTGGTGCAGGAAGTCATTGACCTCGGCGACAGCGACACCAACTTCACCGACAGCTTCGATGCTGGCTCGACAGCTTCGATGCTGGCTCGACAGCCTCGACAAGTAGGTGGACACCGACGCCAGCCACCGATGTTCGGCGGCGCAGGTGTTTTAGCGAGATAAATGTTTAAATTTATCCGCCTTGGCATTTTAAGTGCGGGCGTGCCAGTATACTATTGTATACAAATAAAATAATACACAGAGACAATAAACAAACTGAAAAAAACTTGCACTCTTTATTAATCTTTATAAGAAATTACAAGTCTTCTCTTTTACAATACTCCCTATGCTATGACCGTGTTTATCTGAAAAAATAGGCGACCGCAAGGTTCCTAGTTCCTGGATCCTCGAAAGACTTCCAGTTAATTACATTCACGGCCACATGACCATAAAATACCTCCGATCAAATTGTCTTCATACGGCCATCGTCATCAGCTCACGCCCGTGTTTGCTCAAAACAAGAAAAAAATGTGCAGGCACGACTATGACCACGTCGCTTCTGGAATCATCATCTTTCCATCACCTGACAGTATCATGCTCAATCAATACAAAAGTTCTCATGTAGCTGTAAAATAAGCGTTCGGCCTCGTCGGTCACGAACAAACTAAGTCTCGCCTCGTCGGTCAAGACGTATGATTATATTCCGTCGCCATGGAAAATATGACTAAAATTTAGCCAATATGGAAAACTTTCGATTGATTTAAACATAACCCTGTAGATCAGTCCACCGATGATCAATTCCATACTCCATTATTGTGAAATACTCACGTATGGTTACACCTCTTATTTTTTTGTTAGACTATGTTTTCCATGCACGTCCAGAGAAATCTGTTTTTTCACATGCCCATGGAGCCATCACAATTCTTTGTGTTGTCCGTCTTGCATAAATCACTAGGACATTTTTCTTAAAGAAAGTATTATTTTGTCAACGTATTTCCGGTACGGACACCTGACCTTTATTCCTGTATGGCATGAAGCCTCGTGTGCCATTAAAGACAACACTCAAAAAATCTGTAGGCATAAAGCCAATCGGGGACAATAAACACCCATTTTTTATCCTGTATGGCACGAAGCCTTGTGTGCCATGACGGCGACACTCAAAAAATCTGTAAGCGTAAAGCCAATCGGGGACAATAAACACCCGTTTTTTATCCTGTATGGCATGAAGCCTTGTGTGCCATCGACGGCGACACTCAAAAAATCTGTAGGCGTAAAGCCAATCGGGAACAATAAACACCCGTTTATTATCCTGTATGGCACGAAGCCTTGTGTGCCATGACGGCGACACTCAAAACCTGTAGGGAAAGAAATGCAAACAACATGCAAATTACTCACCATATTTGATTTTCTCCATCGCCGTCAAAACGAAGAAGAGAACGCTGCTAGCTCCTCCTCCGATGGACTTGTGCCAAAATGGATCTGTCAATGCGTGTATCTGTATGGATGGATCTATGTGTGAATTGGTGATAGGTATATTTGTTGTCCGTGGTGGTGTAGATCGGCTCAGTGGTGAGAAATGTTGTAGATCGGTTTGTTGTGGAAGAAAAATGGTGTCAGCAAAGAAGTGGTGCGGCTGGTCAAAAAAGAACTCCACCCTCTATCTACGTGAGGTTTCTTTTATAGCCTGTAGGGATATGATATTGTTGCTCTTCGTCGGTCGCCGGAACTGTTTTTTCCATAACGTCTGGCAATCTTGAGTGGGACATGTTTATCCAAATATCTATCACCGCCGCAGATGGTTATCAATTTAAACAGAACAACTAAACTTGAGCTAGCTAGCTCACCGTCAGGGACCAGACGCACGTAAGTGCCCATGCCGTGTAGCGACCCAAGCAACAATTGATCAAACCACATATTTTTTATTATCCCTGCCAACAGCGGGTCCCACTCAAAGTATGCAAACTCTAGATTATCACCCGTGCACGTCTCCCATACATACCAAAATATTGTTAGTATACATACCAAGCGCCTAATCTCTTCTCTATATATGCTCATGCTTTCTTTTTTCTTTGCTTTTTTTCTTAGCAAGTTTCCTTAATATTTATCATAGACAAATTTATAAAACTATGACAAATTTTGGTCGTACAGTAGGTAGGGTTTCCGTGACGGCCACCGACGCCGGCGACCATCTTAGTGTTAGAATCTATGTATGAACTATGCAATGTGTTTGAATCCTAAGTATGAACTAAGTGTTTTAGTTTGATTTCGTTTTACCGCAATGTGTTTGTTGAAATGCCTAGTAGAAGATTGAAATATAGGAGTGCAAATTCCGGCGTTGAATTCCGGCGGCCAAAGTTTAGAGGAGCAAATTATTTCTCCTCGGTGAAGAGTGCGTAGAAATCAGCTCGTTAGAGATGCTCTTAGATACGATATTGTGGTTCACCTATGTTTCATCTTGTTCCCCAAAATTTGGTAAACCCTAGACCGATCCAAGAGTATGCCGAAACAACCGGAAGACCCAACCTTACCACTGCCCGTTCCCAGGCCAGGCCCTACCACCGTCAATGTACGGCTGTGCAGGCCCTCCGCCGGCCAGTGCACCATCCGTGGAAAGCCGCCGTCTTGCAAAACTTAGGTCCCGTTTGACACTAAATCTATCTATCTATCTATTATATACTAAATATAAGGATGTTTTTTGAGACACCAGGTTGATCCACATCACCTGAATTATATTAATAGTTAGATCTAAAATTACTGGTTAAGATTTAATATAAGATTGATTGTTCGGTAACATAATATGGTGTGACACGTTCCATTAATTAATGCAGTGGACCTTTAATAATGTGACACGATATATATGTTGACCTAAAGCTCTTCAACAAGATTATGTGGAGAAACGCGTCCCTAGAAGAAAAGGTAGAAGGACTTGATCCTCCCGCTTTGCATCTGTGACCCTACCTGGGAATTGGCTTCCTTGGATGAGCACGTCTAGGGCAGGTCAGTAGTAGCTCCTGCAATGCGTTCGTCTAGGGCTTCATTGCAATCTCTGGCCGGATGAAGCAAAAGGCACACATATATATCAATCCATTCGACCTTTTCAATCTCTGTGCCATCCGCATGAATGGCCATCTACTGATGCAAGGATCAGGCCGGCATGGTGGCACCAAGTATTTCGAGAAGTAATCTGCAACTTCATCTCCGGCAAATCGAAGATGCAGCGCCCAAGCCGCCTTCCTATCGATTGGGGGAGGCGGCCGCTGATTTCCAGATGAATCACTCGCCGGATGGATCACCATGTACGTCGCATGCAAGCAAGCTCCAATGACACGCGAGATGCAGATAAGTAGCATATGGAAGCACACACATAGGCATGGTCTAAATGCAGGTGCATCGATCGAGTGCCGGTAAGAGCCTCTCCACTCGTTGGCTGAATCCAGGACGAAAATTGGTCCGTTTTTCGGCCGGACGAAACTAGTTTTTAGCCTGGGTACGCCCATTTTCCCACCCGCGTACCCAGGCCGAGTCGTCAAGTTCGGCTAAAATTCATCAAAGATGGGCGATTTTCATTAAGTTGGGCGAATATAGGCGGATTACATCAAATTTAAACTAAACTAGTACATAAATAAACTTAAAAAAAGCCGCCGCTGCCCGGCCTTCGTCGTCCTACATGCCGAAGTTGTTGTAGAATGCCGTGTAGCCGGGGTCGGCGCGGCCGTCATCCTCGCCGCCGCCGTCGTCGTCGTCGCTCGGCGGCTGGTTCTGGCAGGAGCTCCCCTGGCCTGGGTCGCCGCACCTCCAGGGCTGGTAGGACAGGCCTACGTCCTCGTCGTCGTCGTCCAGGACGTAGAGCGGGGCGCCCTGGTAGGCGAGCTCACGTCCAGACAACGCCCGACGACGGGCGGCCTGTTCCTCGGCCTGCTGCACTGCCGCTCCGCCAGCTCCCAATCCTTCCTGGACCACTCCAGGATGTCCGGCGAGGAGGGCTCCACCCGCCGGGCCTCGTGGAGCGACTGCTCCAGCGCCATCTTCAAGGCGGCGTCTTCGGCCGGCGCCGAACCTTCTATCTTGGGGCGGCGGAGGCGTAGGTGGCCGGCGTGTTCTCGCGGTTGATGTGCTCCATCACCGCCTCGAGGGTCCGTCCTGGCGCGCTCCACCAACGCCGGCGACCCGCCGAGTTGTTGCGCTTTGGCGGCGACTCGTTGGGCGGCCCCTCGTGGTGGGCGAGCTCCTGCTCGCGGCGCTGGGCGAAGAATTGCTCCCAGTGGAGCAGGTTGTCGGCGCTCTCGGCTTCGACGGGGTCGGCCATGCCGTTGATGTACTCCTGCACATCATACGGCAACTCGTCCGGCGTCGGCACCGGCGGGACAGGGATGCCGCCATCGCTTAGTTTCCAGTCGGGCGGCATCCGCATGTCCGGCAGCGCCATATAGCCGGCGTCGTGCAGGAGGCGTGCCTCCTAGACCTGCAGGGTGCGCCGGCCGAAGCCGTTCGCCGTAGCTCCATCGCCGGGGTACCTTGAGGCCATAGCTGGGAAGGGGAAAGCGGTGGAGGTTCGCCGGAGTTTGTGGGTGGGGGAGCTGTGAGAGAGTGTGGAGATCTCCGGCGAGGGGTACGGCTTATAAAGGCCGAGGTGGGCGGCGAGGGCGGGAGGGGGTGTAGCAGCGAGGGTGGGAAAAGGGGAAACGGCGGGAAGTTAGTGCCCGCCGGTCCGTCGCGGGAGCCGATGCGGCGACGGTGGCGCCGTAAATCGGCGACGCGTGGCCGACGCGACGGACAGTTAATGTCCGGCCGCGTGGTTTCGAGGATGACGACGACTCGGCTTCTGTCGCTGACTCAGTGGGTCCACGCGCCGCTCCGTTTTTTCCCCGAACTCGCTGAGTCCGGCGTTCCCAGGACGTACCCGGAAACCTGGGTTCGGCCTAGGTAGTCCGGACCAAAATTGACCCAAATCCGGCCGAAAACAGGTCCTTGGGTACGTGACTGGGCCAATTTTCAGCGTCCGGACCAAAATTCGGCGTCCGGATAGGGGAGTGGAGATGCTCTAAATCTACTTTGGATCAGCTTAGGTAATCAAAGGATCATTGATCAAGTCATGCACATCAATCTAATCCACCTAGTCTCAGCATGCCCACGGAAGAAAATCCTGATTTGGTTTTCTTCATTGGCGCCGATGTATCACCACTCCACATTGAACATTGAACAAAGGTACGTATGTTCCGCAACAGATTCCGAACCATGATAAATTAATATGGCATTAAGAAAATCAGACCAAATAGGTGAGAATAAAGCTACGGGGTCTAAGAATCATGTTTATTTTGTGAAGTTTCTTGATTTCTCTTTCCGTTTAATTTTCTCAAAAGTCTAAAAGGAAATGAACAGCAAATTTTGTAGTACCAAAAATTAACTTTTTAGAACTCCAAATAAATGGTTCGACGAGGACGCAGGTTGGCCGGCTGCATATTGTAAGGTATTAAGTACCAAGTACACACAAACAACTATAATACTATATTACTGAATGAGAAAAGAAATATAAAATAGACACAAATGTTTAGGATGAGTTTTCCGTCTCAAGTTTACAAGCCTTATTTTCCTCAAAGAGAAAACTATAATTTTTATAGTCGTAGAAGGATCTCTTTTACAAATATCAATGTTGTTCAAAATATGTTATGAATGTCCGATGATATTTTTGCTTACATTAAGCACGTGCATATACCCCATACATTGAATTATGAATGATAAGCACATCCCCTATATATGGATGTGAATTAGTACATAACATACTTCCTGCAACACTATACTCCCTTCAAATATGTAGTGAAACAAAGGTTAGCCCTATTAGCCGCAAACAGGTGGATAAGTGATTTTCCAAACTAAGATGAGAAGCCTGCCTATCATATATTTTCTCATAAAATAGCAAAATCATGACGTTTCTCTATATAACATGGATCAATATTGAGCACATGACACGACTTAAAAGTAAAGGTTAATTAGGAGAGAGAGAGAGAGAGAGAGAGAGAGAGAGAGAGAGAGAGAGAGAGAGAGAGAGAGAGAGAGAGAGAGAGAGAGAGAGAGAGAGAGAGAGAGAGAGAGAGCAATTATACTACATAAATCACACCCAATATAATAGTAAAACTGGTTATGCATAGGAATTGTTCCAATAGAAGATTTTGATTTGCAGTGAAAATGATAGTACTTTTTAATTGATAACCATCATTTAAAAAAATGAGTATAACCTTTTGTAAAATGATCTATCGAGATCATGTGTTCCTATGTCTTTACCATGATACTATTAAACACACTTTTGTAGTACCTATAATTTAATTCTTAGACGTATTTCCCATGGATGTAATATAATTCAAATGATTACAAAGTATGAGAGTGTTTTCTAAATATCACTGTCAATTTGATTGAAAATGTTTCTTTGAGTATAAACATTATATAAAGTTATATATGACTCATGGTTTCTTATAGTTTTCTATGAAATAATTATACATAATTATGTTCATTTTTTGTTTTTAATATTTAAAGATTTAATAGGCTGTGTCATGGAAATCATGCAATAAAATTGACGAATGGTTATGATGCCAAAACTTTATCGTCAATGCCGAAATAGTAAAATTACAAGACTCTGAAATTATATTTGAACAATCCTACAACAACTAGATATGAGAGTTGGGATATATGAGAGAGATTAAAGCCAAATTGCTAACGCCATGTGAATAGATTTAAGTAGTTTAGTAGCGATAATAGTATCTCCATTTCAAAATTAATGACATCAAGAAAACTTGCAATACAATCTCTCCAATTTTGAGCGTTTATATGTAAATATATATTGGAATAGTACAAAAATATTATTATATTTGTGGTATTAAATACTTTATTCATTTTGTTGAATGTTTTGCATATTTCTATGCAAATAATTGTCTAGGTTGCATCTTGAGAATGTACAAATGTGTCTAAGTTGCCACTTGCCACGGAGGAAAAAAATCAAATATTTCATAAATAAATAGTAGGGTAAATATGAAAAGAATCTTACTATTTAACCGCGTATATTTCAACGAGGATAAATTATACCCGTTTATGTAATTAGAAAATGTTTTATTAACATAGGGAAGTTGTTATGTTGCTCCATTCAAAACATCATGTGAATAGCATCTTGATATATTTGTCATGTGGAGAATAATTATTATTTGGACAGCAACGTATTGATTTTTGTAACTACGCATCTAATATAGCAACCGACTATGCAAATGTTAACCTCACATGATTTAATATCAGAAAATAACTCACAACCAGTTCTTTAATTTGGTGTATTGATGTAAATCATGTACAATTGAACATATGGTTATTAATATAGTCAGTTTGTTAATGACATGATTAGACACATGTGATATTTTATGTTATTATATATCCACATGAAGTTAAAATGGCCTTAGTGTAACATTAGTTTCAAATGGATAGTGTAACTATGTATGAAGCTATAGATTTATTTCTCAAATCACTTTCGACACACTAAAAATGATGCCCTCGCAATTGCGAGGGCCACCATGCTAGTTATTTTTGAAGTATTGAGATAATACTTTAGTTTCTGAAAAAACTAAAGTATTAAATACTTTGAGGTGTTTGGATCCAACAAATAATATGGTTTTAAAACTGAAGTATTGTTCAAAACTATGGTTTTTTAAGTATTTAAGAAAGAGGTGAGACCCTCTTTTTTCTAAAACTAAGAAAAGAGAAAAACTGAAGTATTGCTTTGCTAGGCACTAAAATACTATGATATTAATATACTTCAGTTTTAGAAAAACTTTATTGCCAAACTAGCCCTAAGTGTTTTAGTTTGATTTTGGTGTGATTTTGTTTTGTTACAATGTGTTTGTTGAAATGCCTAGTAGAAGATTGAAATATAGGAGTGCAAATTTAGGGGATGAATTCCGAGGGCCAAAGTTTAGAGAAGCAATTTTTTTCCTCGGTCAACAGTGCGCTGAAATTGGCTCTATTAGGGGATTGGTTAGTGATGCTCTTAGGTATGATGTTCTGGTTTAGGTATGTTTCATCTTGTTCCCCAAAATCTTGTAAACCATGGAGCGATCTGAGAGCACGCTGAAACAACCGGAAGACCCAACTTCACTACTACCATTCCAGGCCAGGCCCTGCTACCGTCAACGTACGAAAAAAATTGGATTGGATTTTGCAGTTTCGCCACCTGTTTATCTACTACCATAAGCGGGAGCAGTTGCATGTAAAGAGTGTTGTGAGGGATGGCTGTGCAGGCCCTCCGCCGGCAATACACCATGGTCGCCGCCCCGCACGAACGCGACGCCGGCTGTCACGTTACGGAGGAGCGTGCGGGAGCTGGTCTAGCGCATGCTTCTCCGGCGAGAGCAGCAACCATGTCGGCATGGAAGGTGGGGAAGAGCGGCACGTCGCCGCCGCGTCGAGAGAGGAAAAATCGGGGAGGAAGGGGAAAATGGTTTTAGGGTTCTAAACGGACGGGAGTTTTGACCCAAAGTGATCTCCAACCGTTCGAGATTGCTGCCACTAAGAGCATCTCTAATGGAGCCCGTAAACAACCCAAACCCCTAAAATAACTGCTTTTCTGTGGGTTGGGGGGAGGGGACGCGGAGCAGAATGGAATCCTTAATCACGCGATCCAAATTTTTTTTAGGGCCGACGCAAAAACCCTTCTCTAGCTCTACATCCGAGGGTTCACAACCCGGCTTGTACGCGAGCCCTCACTTGTAGGAACCCTAGCATGAGTTGAAGTTTCACCCCAGCCCCGCACGCGCATCCTCTTCCACACTCGTGCGCCGTCACCTCCACCCGCCTCCGCTACCACCGATTCGCGCACTTCCGCCCACTCCTAGCCACCCCACCTGCCAGGCACCCCGCCCGACCATGGCCAACATCGATCTGGCCACGGGGCTAACCACGGCCGAAGAGGGAGACCTATCCGACTGGTCGTCGTCATTGGACGATTCTGACCTCGACGAGCTCTTGCACGACGACGACAGCGAGATGACCATCTTCGTCCTCACAGTCATGGAGCACGAGGACCACCTGAAGCTGCTCAATCGAAGGCGTAGCTCGGTGAAGGGCCGCACGTTCATCGAGCGGAACCGATTCCTCGGCCATGCCACCCTAATGGCGGACTACTTTTCAGAGGTACCAACATATCCGCCTCATCTCTTCCGTAGGAGGTACCGAATGCGTCATAGCTTGTTCGTGAAAATTGTTGAAGCTGTCGAGGACAACTCGACCTATTTCAAGCAACGTAGAAATGCCTGCCATCAGCTAGGATTTAGCGTATATGAACAAATATTGGCTACCATGTGAGTGCTTGCGTATGGCGTCCCCGCGGACTACACCGATGAGTATATTCACATTGGTGAAGATATAACCACCGAGTCCGTGCAAGTTCGCCAATATGATTATCAAGTTGTTCGGTCCAACATATCTTCGAGCTCCCAATGACGAAGATACAAAAAGGTTAATGGAGATGAACGAAAAAAGGGGTTGGCCGGGGATTCTTGGGAGTATGGATTGTATGCATTGGACATGGAAATATTTGTCCGAAAGCATGGCATGGAATGTACTGCGGGAAAAGCCGTGATGCTACCATTGTGCTTGAGGCAGTTGCTTCCCAAGATTTATGGAGTCATTATTTTTTTGATTTGCCGAGAACACTCAATGACATCAACGTTTGCAATGATCCCATTTGTTTGCAAAACTTGTAGCCGGAGAGGCACCGGCTTGCAATTACAAAGTCCCGGATCTTGAGTACACAATGGGATACTATCTTGCCGATGGCATTTATCCCGAATGGACAACCTTTGTGAAGTCCATCAAGGATCCTAGGGATAAAATAGAAGTTGTATTTTTTAAGGCACAAGAGGCAGACCACAAGAATATTGAGAGAGCTTTCGGGGTTTTGCAAGCACGATTTGCTATTGTTCGAGGCCCAGCGAGATTTTGGGACAAGAAAACCATTGTCAACATCATGACATATTGTGCGATTCTCCACAACATGATCATCGAAGATGAGAGAGGGATGAACTTGCCCTATTTGTACGATAATGTTGGCACCAGAGTGCGACCCGAAAGGAATCCCAATCGCATCATAGGTTTTCTTGAAGCACATCGGCAGATTGAGAATGCATCAATTCATAAGCAGCTCCGCGTAGATCTTAGCCAGCACCAGTGGCAGTTGTATGACCGTATGGCATGATCTTGTTTAGTTTTTCTTCTTGTATGTGTGAGATGAACCATTCGGAAACATTTGTTTAATTTTTCTATTATTTCATTCGAACAATTGTTGTAATTTGTTTGAAACATTTGTTGTAATAATTTGGATGATTATTGTGTGTTCAAAAACAATTATTTGTTGTAATATTCATTCTTGATTTGCTGATTTGTGTTTGTTTGTATTTTCTGCGCCGGCACTTTTCTGACCCGTAAACACTTTTTCTACGGCCTGTACTCGCGATTTAAGGGTTAGACTTTTACGGGCTCTATTAGAGACGCTCTAAGTGCCTCCTCGTTCTGTTACCCTGCCTCGTTATGTTTTCTGGACGCCTCCAGCAGCTCCACCGTCGTGAAGGTGATGTCCTCGTACATGTTTCACCAAATGGTTCAATGTATGCTCTTTTTTCATATTCTTCTGTACTACCAAGTCGTTCCCGAGCAGTTCCTTCACATCCTGCCGCTGTCGTCAATGCCATCAAGCATTTAAACATTTGGATGTTGTTGATCTCAATTTTAGATATTATTACACTAGCTCGATTTGCTCACAACAAGGGACCTTTATCTGTGTTCTTTAACTTTTTTTCTTAGGGTAAAGCAAAGCTTTATTAATCACCAACAGGGCTAAGTCATCCACTACAAAACAAGCTATTTCTGCTGGACATTCGCAATACATAATATTATTACCACTATTAGACATATTTACGAACCATCCGTATGTGACAGGGGCGGATCATATAATGTAGTACACCAACGGCTCTGCATCCAACGGTCATGTACGCGTGATTGGGGCTTTCTTAGTTTATCTAGCCTTTTATTTCTCCCTCTTTATTGTATTTTCTTATGTATGCCACAGTGGAGTTCTACATTTATTTAACACGCAACCGATTAGGCCAGGAGGCTAACGATCATTTCCACCAGCATGGTATCCGACCAAACTCTTCCCTTGACATATCCCTAGACTCCATAAAAAACAAGGGGGGGAGGAACCGTAGCGAGAAGTAGCGATCCCGATCGGATCGCTGCCCTCCCTCCCACCCGAGAACTCCGTCGCCAACAAGCCACAGCGCTCGATCATTGTCCTCCCTCTCCTCATGGCGACTTCCTCCTTCACAACCGCTTTGGGGCGGCCCTTGGAACAACGCCATCTGACAAGCTCACTAGGGAGAACCATCTCCTGTGGAAGGCGCAAGTTCTTCCTGCCCTGCGAGGAGCGCAGGTCATGGAGCTGCTCGACGGTTCTGACCCGGCGCCCGCAAAAACTTTGGAGGTTGAAGATGATGCCAAGGAAAAAATCATCATCCCCAATCCAGTCTATGGTGTTTGGATTTCGAGGGATCAACAGGTCGTAAGTTGCTTGCTCAAAACTTTGTCCCCTGATATAGTTCCCGATGTTCTTGGTTTAGAGCATGCAACGGAAATTTGGAAGACCATTGGAGACATGTTCTCAGGCTCATACTGGGATGCTCCATGCCGCCCTCACCAACACCAAGAAATGAGATCTCACCGCAGCCATGTACATTGCCAAGATGAAGGTATTCTCCTCGGAGCTTGCTGCTGTGGGGAGGCTCATCTCTGATGTTGAGCTCAAGGAATACATTGTCGCTGGACTGGGTGCGTACTACAACGCCATCGTCGCCGCCATCAACGCCAACCCCTCCACCACCGCCATTGATGTATGCAATCATCTCATGGCGTACGACTATCACCAAAATATGTTGGCCGATTCCGAGAAACCCTCACGCGTCTTCACTTCATTGGAAAACGCTGCGTCTCGCGGACGTGGTCCGCGCCCCGGGCAAGGAGGTGGCTACCGCCAAAACTCCTATGGTGGTGACCAACACAACTGTGGTGGTGGCCGCAACCAGCAGTGCGGGCACCCTCCACAGCGCCAAGACAATGGTGATGGTGGTCGCCGTTTGACGCCCAAAGGGGGTCGTGGTCATTGCACACTCTCGCCTCATCAAGATATCACGTACCAAATTTGCAAGAAATACGGACACTATGCAAGTGGTGATGATGACAATGATAACACTCTGCGCACATGGCTTCTTATGGTGTTGACACAAATTGGTACATGGATTCGGGTGCCACAACTTATCTCACCGGTGAATTGAGAAAACTCTCTACTCATGGGCCATACAAGGGACATGATCAAGTCTACTATGCTAGTGGTCAAGGTATGGCAATTAAACATATTGGTCACTCAATTTTGCACATTCCGCATAGTTTCATTCATCTTCGCAATATTTTACATGTGCCGGGTGCCTCCAAAAATTTACTCTCCTCTCACAAAATTGCTCTTGACAATAATTCCTTTGTTGAAATTCATCTGTTCTTCTTTTTGATTAAAGATAAGGCCACGAAGGAAATCATGTTTAAGGGACCATGTCATGATGCCCACCTCCACAGGATCTCCTCAGCAAGCATTCATCACACTCAAGTCGTCTTTATCTACAAGGCATCATCGTCTAGGCCATCCATCCTCATTTGTCGTCCAACAAATCCTCTATGGTAATAATCTTCCTCACACGCATGAAATAAATCCATATATTTATGATCCATGTCAACAGACAAAGAGTCACCAATTGCTATATCCTACCTCTACTAGTGCTTCCATCTCTCCTTTGGAACAAATTTTCTCCGATGTATGGGGTCCTTCACCTACCTCTGTTGGCAAACATTCATACTATGTAAGATTTTAGCAAGTTCACATGGTTTTATTTGCTTAAGAAATGTTCTGATGTTTATCAAGCGTTTCTCAACTTTCAAAAATTTGTTGAACACAAATTTAATCAGAAAATCATCACTATACAAACTGATTGGGGTGGCGAATAAGAGCAACTCAATTCATTCTTTCAAAAGTTTGTCATTACCCATCATGTGTCATATCCCCACGCACACCAACAAAATGGTTCCATGGAACGCAAGCATCGTCACATTGTTGAAGTTGGCCTTTCCTTACTTGCCAATGCATCCATGTCTCTCAAATTTTGGGATGAAGCATTCCTCACGACGAAATTTCTTATCAACTTACTACCCGCCAAAGTCCTCAATTTTTCTACACCCACAGAAAAAATTCTCAACATCACACCAAATTATGCCTCTCTTTGCATTTTCGGTTGTGCTTGCTGGCATAATCTTCGCCCCTATAACAAACGCAAACTTTCTTTTCGATCAAAGAAATGCGTTTTTATCGGCTACAGTCCGCTTCACAAAGGTGTCAAGTGTCTCGATGTTTCCACTAGGCGGGTCTATATTTCTCGAGATGTGGTCTTCGACGAAAACAACTTCCCATTTTCTTCACTCAATCCTAATGATGGTACTAGACTTTCCAAAGACATCTTACTTATTCCACACAACAATTCTTCTCCGCCATCTCCTAGTGCGGATGTGCCTAATCATGATCATATGTACATTGTGCCATCTACTGACCCTATGTAGGACATACCAAGCAATGGAGTAGATACATCAACAAATTCTCGAGCTATTGTTGAAGAAATCGCTAAAAACGGAGTGACATGGGCCAGATTCAGAAAGTACAATAAAAATAATCTATGCAGATCCCAAGGCAAATTCTCCTATGCATGCTTCAACCTCGGATCGGGCAACCTGGGATCTGGCGCCCGAAATTCCTATGCCTGAAATTCTTGTGCCATCAATGCCTCGGTCGGACACATCTTTCCCGCTACCAGTTGGCCTCGCGTGTGACCCACGCCATGCTCCAGCTAGCCTCGTGTCACGCCAAACCGCTCTAGAATCTGCGCCCACCAATTACGCGCATTCACTTGACGAGGAGGATGTTGTCTCGCCCCGATCCCCATGCCCAACAGTCACACCGCGTGTGCCCTCTCGCACTCCCGACGCGCCAGGATTTCCTGGGTCCACAGAATCCACGGGATCTTCTATGGCTGGCCCCACGTCCCCAACGGCACACCCGTTAATACGGGATCCTCTATGCCCAATGGGCTCTGCACTCCAGATTCTGCAGGGTCCACACAGTCTCCTGCCACCACGGGATCAACGCCAGCCGGAACTATAGCCTTTGGATCCCCTATGGCGCAATGCTCCTACACCTATTCATGTGGCTGAACCGCGTACATGACTATAAAAAGGTATTTCTAATCTAAAAAAATTACAAAAACGGTACTATCAGCTATGGCCTGCTATCTATAGGGGAACTAAGAAGTATGGCCTGCTATCTATAGGGGAACTAAGAAATACTTCTGAATCTTTGAGTGATCCTAGATGGTACCAAGCAATGCGAGATGAATACACTACTAGAAAAACAGCTATATGTGGTGCATGTGTTTTGAAATTCTATGACGCCTATAAGATGCACCACTGATACCACGCCACTAAATTATACTTATGTGACGCGTATTGATATGTGCCACAGAATTCTCAAACTTTTGTGGCGCATCTTGTGCCATGCGCCACAAAAATAGATTCAGTGGCGCATTTCTTGATATGCGCCACAGAAAACATATGCGCCACATGAAAGTATTTGCATGCTCCACAGATTATTACACATGTATTCAAAAAAGCAGTACTGGTACAGAATCAGGTATATTACAGGATTTATACAGAGCAATAGAAACAATACATTTCATATAGTATATGAAAACAAACATAATACAAACACGAAGATAGTATCATCATATTACCTAGAGCTTGATCGAGATACATATATAGTGACAAGTGGAATTATTACACAAGCACTAGTGGAAATGAGGCCTTTAGTTGAGGTCAGAATTAGGCTTTAACACCGGTTCTCCTACGAACCGGTGTTAAAGGGGGTGCTCGTACCAGCGTGGCCCGTGCAGCAAAAAGGCGCATCCCCTTTAACACCGGTTCGAGCCACGAACCGGTGTTAAAGGCCCTGCACCGCAGAGCCGCGCAACACCCCCCCTTTAACACCGGTTTGTGGCTTGAACCGGTGTTAAAGGGGGTGCGCCTATATAATACACCGCAGCCCACACCCCTCTCTCTCATTTTTTCACTCTCTTATTTTTGAGCTTAGCAAAGAGGGTGAGAGGTGTGCTAGTTTGTGTTTTCTTCCTATGCACAAGAGGTGTTCGGTGAAATGCCTGAGAGCTCGAATTAAGTTTTCTCGTTGCTCTTTCCTTCTCGGTCCAGGTCGTCAACTTTATCCTTTCATGTGTCATTGATGTATTGTAAAAGTGGTCATCTCCCTATTAATTCATGATGTACCGTGTAATGATGTATGTCTATACCTATCCCGATCGATCCCCCCGTCCCCGCCGTCGCACAAATCCGCCCAAAACGGGGCGGCGGCAGAACTCTGCCGCGGCAGAGATTTAGACCATTTTCCTGCCGTGGCGGATAACCTTTAACACCGGTTGTTAAATGGGGGTGGCCTGCGCTCTACGGAAGCCCCCACATGCGCCACCCTTTAACAGCACTTCGTATAAGAACCGGTGTTAAAGGGGGGCTCTAACACCGAACCCGCAACGCCGGTTCTATAACCGGTGTTAGAGGAGGACATGTGCACTAGTGAAGTGTTGGTACAAAGTTCATCATCTCACATTATAAATGAAGTGGTCACCGCCTACAGCTATGATGACAGTGAGCAAGAGTAGGAGCACGAGCAATATATTCATACGGTTCTCCTTCCACAGGTGGTTCCTCCACTTGGCTATCGCCTCCTCTCTAGTCGTGTATCCTTTATAGATGTTGCCGTTGAACTTGTTCACCTATTTCTGACGGTCCTCTCACTCATCGTAGACTCTTGGAACCCAACCCTTGTACACCATGTACCACTTCTTCATATCTATAGACAAGGAATATTAGTAAATCATGCAATAGAAAGAACTAAAGGGTTCACATGCATATATGTTAACAAAAATTAAAACAAAAGATTCATAAACATAAAAGATAACATATCGATCACAATCATAGAAGTTCGACGACAATGACACCAATAGTAAAGTTTATGACATATGACCATAGTAGTAAATTTTATGACACAACACTATACGCATACATATATGCACACACTCAATAATGCTAGGCGCACACATCGATCGTAAAGAATTGTTCTCGCTTGGCTTTTGGAATGGTAGATAACCCTCCTTCATCATACACGTCCTAATGTCACCCTGCTTATGGAGGAGATCTTCGACATCCCTCTTAGTCAACCCTTTGTTTTGTTTTAGGGCCCCTCCTCTTGTGTTGACATCTTACATCATGATTTCTGACAACTTAATCTGGATGCAGTGGAAGTCTTCTCTAAGATCATCATCGTCATATTGCGCCAACTTTTCGGCCCATCCTCGGAGACTAGATGGCAGCATTAGGTTCTGGCAATCCCGGACAAACCCTTTAAGGTGATGCATGACGTAGAAGGCCTCCTTGGCGCTGCCACCAGTTTTTGGCTGCTTGACACAGGGGAACTCGAGCACGTGCTTGAACATGTTTTTGCCATCCTTGAAACATCCCCCCTTGTTGGAGAAGGGGCATCCCTTTTTGGCGTAGCCCTCGAGAGCCTCATTCAGAACACCCCTTGTTCTGGTGTAGTCTTTCTTCTTCGTCTTACTCGTCGAGTCGAAATACGTTGCTAGCAAAAGCTTCGTGGAAATGATGATGAGTGTGCAATATTTGTCTCTACACAACACAATTGAAACAGGATGTTGGAAAAGGGCAAAGGAAGAAATCTATAAGAAATCCTAAGTTACGGCAGTGAGCGGGTGTGTACTTACTCGGAAAAGAAAGGCAAAACAAGTGTGTCCATTCTCTTGTTGTCCACCATGAACTTTTGGAGGTACGCCGTCACCATGTTCCATGTCTCTGATCCTTCTGCTGACTGGCTTTCATGCATGTTGTAGGGATCCACTATGGAGATGTACGGGGTTTTCTCTCTCTTGATCTTCATCGTCATATTGAGCGCGAATAGACGGACCAAGTTATAGTATTGCCTTTTCGAGAGAAACGGATTGAAGACGTCCTCGTATGCTATGAAGAACACGTCCGTAGGGGCTTCATGGACGAAATCCACGTCTGATGGCACCTTGACCATGAAAACCGGGTAATTTCGATCTTTTTCTCCTAGGAGGCACCTGAAAAACTGCTCAATCTTCTCCTGACTCAGAGTGAAGCAGGCAGCGCGAAGCATCACCACCTCATTCTTCTTAACCCTTTTGCGGTGACCTTGAGTTTCGTCTGTATGATCGTCATCATCACTATCATGATACTGAAGATCCTTCTTGATGCCAGCGCCACGTAAGTTCACATTTCTATGGCGCATATGGCTATATGGGCCACATAATAGGGGGCTGCACTTTTGGCGGTGGGGCCCACGTCAACTTTCTGTGGTGCATATGGAGACCACAGAAGACAAACATTCCCGTGGCGCATATACCACCATGCGCCACAGAAAGTTGGTCAACCATATTCGCAGGCATTGTGAAATAGGAATTTGCTTTTTTCACACCTTCTGAAACAGTTCTAAATGAAAGATCTTGGTGACTTGAGGTACTTTATTGGTATTGAGGAATAGAATCCCTATTGTGGGTACATAGATCATGAGCCAACAGAAACCCTTGATTTGATTTTCTCGATTTACCGCCACATACTACTAACTAAGAGGACTCTACTTTACGGGTCGGGTCTCGATCCGAGTTGTTTAGCGAATGACTCAACCAATACATCTAGCCCAACCCCGGTGACGTGTTAACACCTGGATTTTTAATCATAGATGCCTGTTATGCCATACATCGCAATTCCAGGATTACCATTTTTGCGAGACATAACAGATTGGATATCACAGTACATCATCCATTACACACCATACATAAGGTCTTACACAAATAAGGATCTCATGATCCAGTTCTTAATACAATTCAAGCAGCAGAATAACGTAATAGTAACGATAGTGTAGGCGAAGCTCCATCTTCATGGTCACAGGCAATGCTGACGATGTGAGATGATCCTAGTTGTCCTAACCTTCCTGCTGTCCGTCCTCCTGATACTCCTCTTCATAGTCTGGCCACGGGAATATCCAGGGAGAAAGCCATGAGTACTCTTTAAGTACTCGCAAACTAATACTAACAAGTGAAGTGGGTTTGAATATGATATCCTAAGCTCTAGGGTTATTTTGCAAAAAGCCAGATTTACCTCTACTAAGTTCCGAAGCAAAGGAAGCTAGTTGAAAGTTTTATAACACCTAAGTGGGAACTTGAATTTCATATCACAACTCTGTTGTGGTCAAGTCAAAGTCATAAATCATTTCATAAGTCATTTTGAAAACATCTGACGACGGAACAGTATGGCCACTCCAACTGTCCATAACCGCGGACACGGCTATTTAAATAGTTTGACACTCTACAGAGATTGTACACTTTCACCACAACATTTGATACATCTGTTAGGAACAATCCTGAATTCACTATACTCAGTATGCGGATAATCAATCCTAACCTTTCAATTACACGCCCTAGTATAGGCATCTCTCCTGTGAGTTTGGCCTCCCAACCATGACCAACTGTCATCTTGGGAACTGCACAGATGGACAATCTTCACAAGGTAGCCTCAGCTCAAACCTTGGCCGCGACGGAACCCATACTAAGGTATATAAATTTCCAGTCAAGCCCTACCCAAATTTTGGGTATTGTGGTTGTACGGTAAAATTGGAATGGTATCGCATCCAGACAACCATCAGTTTTATAAAGGGCTAAGGCTCATGCCTTAACGTTTTCATCATCAAAATAATCTGGTGTTCGGAAACACATGTCAAAACATTTCAGTAGAATGACTCATCATTCTAAGGTTTTCATAACCATTTTCATCAAGTATTCCCATCTAAAGTTGATCAAGTTTTATGCTTAGCACTAGCATCTATAAGTGGGGGTGACACTAATGAAGGGTGGTAAACCAGTGGGAATTAGCTAAGTTCAATATCATGCCTCAGGATGACATCAAGATTATCTAACTTAGGCCAGGTTTTATGCTCTTTATGCTACCTTTAAATCTCTTTCTAAAGTCTACCAATTATCATGTAACCTTAACTATAAAGCTTTTAATAAAGAAAATAAAATACTAAGCTTGCAAGTAAAACTAGGATGGGGTGTCAAGTGGTTACAATCACATATATATGCTTAAGGCATCTAGTTGGCATAGTAACAAGCAAGTAGTAGCTTGCTAAGCTGCAAGTGTTAGCTTGCTTAATGAGTAGCTTACAAGTATTGGCTTGCCTTGTGCAGAGTAGTGGTTGAAGTTCTCCTCGGCTTCTTCCTCGTAGTATCCTCCTTCCTCCTCGTATCCTTGGTCGGTACTAGCGTCTATAAATAAATACGAGGTACACAATCACCAAATAATACTTAACTATTTCTAATCATCACACAAAGATTCACACTAGATGATCTAGCATCATCACTAACATTACAAGGATTAAAGCACTTGTCTCATTTATTTTATTTGAGAAAAGTAATTTCTACTCATTGAGAAACTACTTAAGATTTAATATTCTCCAACTCAAACATGGGATCATGTTGACATAGGTCATCACCACATATTCCAGTACATGGGAATGTGATTTAAAGTGGTGTCACAATTTAATAAGGTTTAACCTTTTTATTTTAATTAATTAAAGTGACTAGAAATTCCTATGTGGCATTCTTTTATTACTTGATCATTATTTCTGCAAGTAAACCTATATATCTTTATATATTCTGAAAGGTATGGTTAAATCTGATTTTTGAGAGTTGGAATCAACTCAAAATCTCTTATGGTTGAATTTTAAAAAATGTTTGAATGCAGAAAAGCTTCTGCCTTGTTATTTTTACCATGGGTGATCTACAAATCTAAATGGTTTGAATCCAACGGGCTTGAATTAAGCATTCCAGTACCTTTCTAAAAAAATTGGTTTCATGCATTTTGGTTTAGTGAATCGAGCTGGGTTGATTTTTGAATCTAGGTACAGAACTGGGTTTGAAATTAAATGAATAAATCTAAATTTGAATTAGTGAGTTGCGCAGGATGTTTAACTGGGCCGGACCACTATGCACAACACGCGCGGGCTGGTTAAGTGAGCGACCCCACTCGTCAGTGAGACAACGAGGGGCGAAGCGGTATGGGACGACTAGGATCGTAGGATCTAACTCTAATCGAACGGCTCTGGTTCATCGTCCACGTCGGGCAGCGCCGGTGAGACAGAACCCTAGCGCGGCCGGTGGGATTCGTGGGAGGCTCACCGGGGCGCAGACGATGGTCGGCGACAGGGGCGAACGACGAAGTCGACGATGATGATTCTCCTGGTACCGGCAGCTTCTCCTGGGGCGGCTCCAATCGACGGCGCCTCTCCTCCTCTGCAGCGGTGAACTCCGGTGAAATTCCGGCCACCTGGTGCTCACCTTGTTTCCGGGAGTGAGTGGGTGTGATCAATGAGAGGTGGGGAGTGAACTGGTGTGAAGAGAACGAGCGGGGGAGGCCTACTTTATAGTGGCTGAAGGGGACAGAATGGCGCGGGTGGAGCTCGTCGATGTCGACGGCACAGAGTGCTACTGGCATGTGCGACAATAGGGGGCGGTGCTGTGCTCCCTGGCGATGCTCAATGGCATGGTTGCAAGGCGTGGGACGGTGCGAGATGGTCGGAAAGTCGCGGCGCTCTAGGCGGGTCCGACGAAAATTTTAATGGCGCACAGCGTGCATGGTCCGCGTGGCGGCGAACGAGGTTTGGCGGGGTGCTGGCAATCATGTCTGCAAGCGGCGAGGGCGGTGCGTGGTCTGTGGGCTGGTGTCGCTGACGGCAACCTGGCGCGCTCTCGGCTCACACGTAGAGGGACTGGGCGCGTGCTTGGCGGGTAGTCCAATGGCTGGCTGCGCTCGGGGCTTGGACAGGGAGTGGCGGTGTACAGTGTTGCGTGTCCTAGACAAGGTTGGCGAGGCTAGTTCTTCCTGTAGCTCGCTGGCGACATGGGCGTGACAATGGTGTTCTCGGCATGCTCACCATTAATGGCTAGGCTTGCTCACAATGGTCTAAAGCTAGTTAGATTACTTTGATCATCTACTGAGAGTGTTGAGTGAGCTATAGAGGGAGCAAGTTAGGCACTGATCACTGCTCACTATAGTGTTTTGTGTTTGTTTGTTTGCTGTTGACAAGGTGTTTGATGAAATGGCCGAAAGAAATTTAAATTTAAATTTTGGATTCAAACTTGGTGGGTTTGCTAGGCACATACTAGGGAGTATCTGGTTAGTTGGATTGGTTAAGGGGCACTCGTTTGGTTGGGTTTTGAAAAGGTGTGATCTTCACATATGTTAAAGATTCAATTTTGAATTGTCATTTGAATGGGGTTGCCAAATGTTTCTGCAAGTTTGAAAGGTGGGCTTTGATTCACTTTTACTTGGTCTAGCAAGGGGTGAAAAGAATTGGAAAAGTTTTTGTTTGAAATCTTGGACTAGAAACACTCAAAGTGACCTAGTGAGCAAGATTGGCAAAAATGACCATTTTCTTTATTTGAATTGTTTGTGATTTTCTCTTGATTTGTTTCTACTTGGGAATGTTTTAAATGATGTTATATTCATATTTGAACCATTCCTTACTATTTAGTTGAATCACACAAGTCTATTCATGCATTTATCAAATCATCACATACACACATGCATTCATTTGGTTTTTATTTAATCAAAGTTTTTGTTAACCCTAATTTTAGTGATTAGAGTTTGATGATCACTGTTTCATATTTTTGGGATGTTACAAACCTTCCCTCCTTAAACAAAATCTCGTCCTGAGATTTGAAAAAGAAGAAAAAGATTACCTAGGATTTAAAGAGATTGGGAAACTCCATCCTGATGTGATCTTCTCGCTCCCAGGTAGCTTCTTCTTCAGTGTGGTTGCTCTGCTGAATCTTGAGAAACTTGATGCTTCGGGTTCTGGTGGTTCTGAAAGCTTCTTCCAAAATACGGATGGGTACTTAGGGATACGTCAGGTCATCGTTGATCTCTAAGGTGCGGTGATCAATGTTCTTGAAAACTTCAGTCTTCTCTAGAACTTCAAGGCATTTGCGAAGTAACGATATATGGAACACATTGTGCACTTCAGACATTTCCTCTGGCAGTTCCAATTGATATGATACTTCCCCTCGATGATTTAGAATCTTGAAGGGTCCGATATATCTGGGGGCTAACTTTCCTTTGAGCTGGAAACGATGCATTCCCTTCAAAGGCGACACTTTGAGATACACAAATTATGCGATATTGAAAGCGAGGTCTCGACGTCTGTTGTCGGCGTAACTCTTCTGTCTGGATTGGGCGGTCTTAAGGTGCTCACGAATCATGTGAACTTTCTCTTCTGCTTCTCGTAGGATGTCGGGTCCGAAAATCTGACCCTCTCCTACTTCCGACCAATTCAAAGGGGTGCGACACTTCCTTCCATACATGAATTCAAATGGGGCCATTTGCAAACTAGCTTGATAACTGTTGTTGTATGAAAATTTTGCGAAAGACAGACAGTCTTCCCATTTAGATCCATACTCTATCACACATGCTCTCAACATATCTTCGAGTATTTGATTTACTCGCTCCGTTTGTCCATCGGTCCGAGGGTGATACGATGTGCTGAAATCCAGTCGGGTTCCTAAACCTTCTTGGACTTTCTTCTAGATTCTCGAGGTAAACTTAGTTCCTCGATCTGATACGATGTTCTTGGGGACTCCGTGCAAACTGACGATTCTAGCGATGTACAACTTTGCTAGCTTCGAACTCTGGTATGTGGTCTTGACTGGTAAGAAATGGGCTACTTTGGACAATCTGTCAACTATGAACCAGATAGAGTCATTTCCCTTACTAGAAGTAGGCAATCCGGTGATAAAGTCCATTCCAACTGAATCCCATTTCCATTCCGAAATCTGTAAGGGTTGCAACAGTCCTGCAGGTCTTTGATGTCCTGCCTTGACTCTCTAGCAAATATCACACTTGCCGATATAGCTTCCGATTTCTCTCTTCACCTTATGCCACCAAAATTGCTCCTTCAAATCCTGATACATATTTGTTCCTCTAGGGTGGATAGAATAAAGAGTATCATGGGCCTCTTTCAAAATAACTTCTTCCAACTCCGAATCTGCTGGTACACAGAGGTGTCGTTTGTACCACAGAACTCCTTCTTCGTATTCGGCGAATCCGGATACTTTGCATGTATCGATACGACGTTTGATTCCGTCGATACTAGCATTTCCTTTCTACGCCTCCTTGATCTGACTGATCAAAGTGGGTTGAAGTTCTATGCTAGCTAAAAATCCTTCACTCACTAATTCCATTCGGAAATCTTCCATCTCTTTGTGCAAACTTGGTTGCTCTTTCAAAATCATGGAGTTCAAGCGGCACGGCAACCTGCTAAGGGCATCTGCTACCACATTGGCTTTACCGGGGTGATAGTGAATGTCCAGATCATAGTCCTTGATTAGCTCAATCCATCTTCTTTGCCTCATATTCATCTCCTTCTGAGTGAATATATACTTCAGGCTCTTGTGATTCGAATAAATCTCACAATGGTTTCCCATGAGATAATGCCTCCATGTCTTCAGGGCTAGAACTACGGCTGCTAGTTCAAGGTCATGGGTTGGATAATTCTGTTCATGTTGCTTCAGTTGTCGGGATAGATAAAATATAACTTTGCCTTCTTGCATTAACACACATCCGAGACCGATCTTGGAGGCATCACAATACACATCGAAGGGTTTCGTGATATCCGACATGATCAAGATAGGGGCTGAAATCAATCTCCTCTTGAGTTCCTGAAAACTCGCTTCACATTTGTCTGTCCATTCAAACTTCTTGTCCTTTTTCAACAATTGGGTCATGGGTCTTGCAATACTCGAGAATCCTTCTACAAACTTGCAGTAGTATCTCGCTAATCTGAGAAATGCACGAACTTGGGTTTGAGTGGTTGGGGCTTGCCAATCTTCACCATCCTTCACCTTTGCAGGGTCAACGGCAATTCCTCTGGCTGATACACTATGTCCGAGGAATCCTGCCTCCTGTAACCAGAATTCACATTTGCTAAACTAGGCATACAGTTGATGCTCTCTAAGGGTTCCAAGAATGGTCCTTAGGTGTAGCTCATGTTCATCTTCTTATTTGGAATAAATCAGAATGTCATTGATGAAAACAACGACAAACTTATCCAGGAAGTCCATAAAAATGTTATTCATGAGGTTCATGAAATAAGCGGGGGCATTGGTTAATCCAAAAGACATGACAGTATACTCATATAATCCATATCGGGTGGTAAAGACAGTCTTTGGAATATCCTCTGTGCGAATCTTGAGTTGATGGTAGCCAGTCCTAAGATCAATCTTAGAAAACACTTTGGCACCAGTCAACTGGTCAAACAGGTCTCCTATTTTTGGCAATGGGTACTTGTTCTTGATGGTGACATCATTTAACTTCCGATAATCCGTACACAAATGGTTACCTCCATCTTTCTTGTCCACAAACAAAACAAGTGATCTCCATGGTGACACACTTGGTTGAATCAATCCAATTTCCATCATGGCATCCAGTTGCTTCTTCAGTTCCACTAGTTCAGACGGGTTCATACTATATGGTCTCTAGGCTATGGGTCCGGTTCCAGGTATTAGTTCAATGATAAACTTGATATCCCAATCTGGGGGCATACCGGGCAAAACATCGGGAAACACATCGAGGTATTCACAAACTATCCGGACTTGGTCAATGGTTGGTTGGGCTATACTCTTGTTGCACTTGAATTGGCGGGGCAAGGTTTGAGATACTTGCTCGACTGATATTCCAGCTGTACTGGTCATGGTTATGGCTTTCTTGGCACAGTCAATTAATCCTTTGTGTTTGGACATCCAATCCATTCCTAGTACTACTTCCAAACCTTTAGTTCCGAGTACTATTAGATTAGCATAAAAATCTATGCCATGCATTCGGATAGGATGGCTTTGCAATTTTGTCTAGCTTTGGTGGTTGAACCGGGTATTTGAACAATCATAACATGCTTCAATTCGGTTGGTTGAATCTTACTAGTGCATGAAAATTCTTTAGTAACAAATGATTGCGATGCTCCAAAATCAAACAACACTCTTGCAAGTACTGAGTTAACAGAAAACATACCCAGCACGACATCTGGCGCTTCTTGGGCTTCTTCAGCATGCATGAGAAAGAGATAGCCGTTGCGGTTGAGCGAATTCCCTGGGGCAAACCTTCTTCCAGGCTGAACACGACGCTACTGCTAAGCTGGGGCATTTGCATTGGGGGCTACGGCAATCTTCTTGGGGCACTCATTGGAATAGTGACCTTTGGTTCCACATTCATAATAAGTTACCTGAGACTTGTCCTTTGCTGCAACAGGCACATCATTGCTTCCAGTCCTTGGGGCAGTGTTGGTGTTGATGGCGGCATTGTTGTTGTTGAACTTAGGTGGTGCACAGTTGAAATTGCTGGGATTGCCGGGGTTGTTGTGGTTTCCTCCGGGCCTTGGGTTTCCACGGTTGGGATATGTCGGATGGTTCATCGGGGGTCTGTTGTTTCTTGGGGCAAATCCCGGAGATGGGTTGTGGTGATACTTTGGTGTATGGTGGGTTCCTGGTTGATGTATCATGCGACGCTTGCGATTCTCATTAGCTTGGTTGATCTTTCCTTCCATATGAATGGCAGAGTCAACTAAGGCTTCAATATCTGCAAAGGGGATATTGACTAACACTGTCTGCATCTCATCGTGTAGACCATTCAGGAGTCTCTCTTTCTTCTTGGCTTCAGTGTCTATCTCATCCGGGGCATACCTAGCCAATGACAAGAATTTGTCACGGTATTCCTGTCGTGATGGTGGCATGGCAGATGCCATGGGTAGGCTTAAGTTGGGGGCCGAATGGGTGCTTGTGGTCACCGGGGAGGGAGTACACGGTCGAGCCATGCACGAAGAACAAGAAGAACTCTCCAGACTTGGCAATTCGATTGATTCCCCAAAGATTACAAGTGCTCCTTGAGTTGTTTAGGCTTGAGTTCTCAACACTAGTTACCTACTTGGTCCAACCCCCTTCTACTACTGCTATGCCCTCCCTTATATAGGTAGTGCAAGCTAGCTAATACCCCTTTGGGTTCTAGGGTTTACTGTTTGAATCTTGGTCCCTACAATGTGGGCCGGGTCATGGGCTTGCCCTAAGCCCAGAGGCCCGGTCCATAAAGCTTGATAGCTAACGGTCTTCTGGTACGCTGCTTCTTGTTCTTTTTGGCGCCATGTCGTTACTTTGTACGTCAGCGCATGCTTTGGGCGTCACCCGGCTCCTTTTCGTGTCACTCGGCGTCGCCCTTCTCTTTTGACCATGCTTTACCATGGTCCCTCCTGAACCTTACTCGAAAAGGTGCCACGTGTCCTCCTTGACCCGGCCTTTCCTCGATTAACTCGGCTCGTTGGTTCCTGCAAGGGTTAAAACCTTTTCATATGCGGGCCGACTTAGTTTGTATGTCGGCTTTCATGCTTATCTTACCCGGCCGCTCTTACCCGACCTGGTTCGTTCTTTACTCAGAGCCAACCCAGCTGCGCTATGTTTCCCCTCTCGTGACCCTACCGGGGGTTATCCCCCCGACATTAGTCCCCGAAGCTGGTGAGGTCTAGCAGTTCAAGCTGTTAGGCGTCTCCAGGTTCCTTTTGTGTGAATGGAACTTACTGTTTGTCTTTATCTATCTCTATTTCGCACCTTGCCGGGTTAGTCTGACAATTTCGGGTCAATTCTTTGACTTCTTGGCTCATTTTTGCCTCGAGCCGAGTTACTTTGGCCAATTCCGAGTCATTTTCGGCGCGCTTCAGTCACTGACAGCAGGTAATCATGATTACTTGCCTCAATTTTTGTTCCAAGCTCTGGCGGCACAGTGATGGCTGCGCAGTTATTCCCCGTCACTGTGGAAGTCACATCGACCTGCGCCTCTTGTCCTTCCAGTCGTGACGTGGCACTGGATTTTTCGTGTATCCTTGGCTACGTGGCACTTGCTGACTGGCTTTCCCGGCCCGGTACACGGCCACACGCTGGTCGCACGGCGCAGATTGATCCCATGACCGGGGTTTTTACTGCCCTTAAGTAGGGGTTGGGGGTTTCCACTACCCCTACGCCCGTTCAGTTTTCCCTTTGCCTTTCTTCTTCCTCACGCCCGCAAAATCTAACTGCCCCCCATTGCGGTTCCTTCTTCCTCTTGGTCTTGCGTTGCAATTGCCCCTGTCCTCTTTCCATTCCAGCACGGGTCCTCGCTGTTCCAAGCCTCTCCTTTCCGTGGAGGAGACAGACTCCGCCGATCTTATGGACGCTCACGACGGTGCTGATGGTGCCGAAGAACAGGAGATTCCCTCCAGCGAGCGCGGTGGTTGGGAAGCCTCGGAGGTCTCCACCGAAGAGGTGGAGGGGCTCCGCTCCACCAGACGCATTCCACTGCAAGTGGATTGCCGTCTCCCCACTGGTGAGATTTCTCCCACACCTCAAGCTAGCGAGCGGGTGGTTTTTCTTTCTCATTTCGAACGCGGTTTCTCTCTTCCTGTGAGCACCTTCTTTTCTTCGTTTCTTTCTACTTTCCATCTGCAGACCCACCCTCTTCCTGCCAATGCAATTGGCTCTCTTTCTTGTTTCATATCTGCTTGCGAGGCCTATCTTGGAATTTGGCCCACAGTTCCTTTGTGGGCCAAGTATTTTGGCTTTAATGTTCAGGTTGTTCCCCAGCCTGGTGCTCCTCGATCCGACAAGAGGCCGACCCGGTGTGGTGCTGCTAGCATCACCCCCAGGAGATATTCTATCTTTCCTCGGGTTACCGGCATTGACTCCTGCAAGAAGTGGCCTAGAACCTTTTTCTATGTCAAAAACAGCGGGTCCACTGATAACATCCGGCTTCCCCCTTTCTCGGATGAGGTCCCCAACAAGAAGTACTAGCAGCTTGACCCGCGCGACCAAGACGCTGCGGTAAACGAGGCAAACGCTATCCTGGAAAGGTTGCTGTCGCCGGATGAAAACTTTCATCTCACCGACTCTAACCTCATGTGCACCTTCATCTCACGCCGGGTCAGCCCCATCGAAGCAAGGAGCCACAAGATGTGCTTCATGAGCGGGTCCCATGATCCCACTCGGCATTCCACTAAGGAGCTCACACATGACTCCATTGCCCGCCGAGTAAGCTCAATCTTCAAATTGAACTTGGCGGATGATTGGGCTTGGAGTTGCCCACCGTTTAGCCGGGTCAGGCCTGTCCCCTGGGTAAGTTTTCTGGATTACCTTCTCGCCGAGTAGGCTTTAGCTCTTTTGCCACTCTTTAGTTTAGTTCTTTAGTTTCTCATTCTGTTTGTCCTTCGCAGAATCTCCTTCACCAGGTTGATGACAGTACTGTCCCTCCTGCTGGCTATAACAGGGATCGCTCTGACTCGGATGAGTTCGAGTATGACCTGGAATGCTTCATGCCCATCCCGCACACTGCGGCTGCTTCAGCTTCGGGTAAGAGTCAATCTCGCAATACCTTACAAGATTGGTCCGACGATGATGAGGATGATGATTGTATGCTTTTGGAGGTATATGTCTTGTGAGCTTAATCTTTTTTCTTATCCGAGTAAGCTCGTTATTTACTTATGCAGCTGGCCAGGTACATGACATTCCTCCTCTCGCCGTGGGTGGAGTCGGAAAGATCCCCGTCACCAAGCCGAAGCGACGCGGAGACTCCTCCAGCACTCAGCCGGCCAAGAAGAACAAGACGACTCCGCCAGCTTCTGCTGCTGCGAGCCTGAGTGAGACTCGCCAAGCTGTCACGCGCCGAGTCATCCACGACCCGGTTGTCACCGGGTAAGTTTTTGTACCTTGCCTTCTCTGCTCTTTTCTTTCTCATTGCTGCTATTCTCTTATATATGTATCATTGTTTTCAGTGTTGCACCTTTGACGACGAATCAGGCTGCTTCTAGCATTGCCTCGCCGTTTAGGTCTGCACCTCCTCTAGCTGACTCGGTGGCGCTGAGTCCTGTCCGGGTTGAGGCTCGCACTGTTGAGGCTCACGCTTCTCAGTGTCAGCCAGACCCGGTGGATCACTCGGCTATCGCCCCCTATCGCTGGCCAGGAGAAACTTCCTGATCTTGGTGCCTGCGCATCTGGCGCCGAGAAACCCTCTGCTACCAGTTCCTCTGGCATCAGCCCTCAGGCTGATGTGAATGAACAACTTCCTGATCTTGGAGCCAGCAAAACTGCTGAGCCCAGTCAGGGGGGCTCCACGTTCTTCTCCAAATCCTTCTGCTCGCTCTCCAATTCTGTCAAAGGGCCAGACCCAGCCCAAGGCTCCTGGCTCTACTCGCCCCTCATCTGGCAAATCCACCTCTTCCAAGCAAACAACGCTAGTTTGTGCTCCGGGTTCTGCTCCTCAGATTCGGCCTCCTACGTCGGCGACAGTGTTTGCTTCAACGGGTAAGGGGGACGAATCCGCAGCTGCCGGGTCAGGTGATGGCTCCAGGGCTGTTACCCTCCATACTTCTGCTGCTGCAACCCGTGCCATTGTGGTAACCGCCCTGAAAACGGGTCAAGTTCTCACTCGGGCGCTCAGCGGCAAGAGCCTTGGTTCGGCTGAGCCTTACGCCATGGCATGGAATGCAGCAGGCGAGCAGGAGGTTAGCACTCGTGCCGGCAAGAAACTGAAGCTGGGCCCCAAGTCGTCTCCGACATAACCCAGCAGGCCATTACTCTGATGGCCCACGCCGACGAAATAAACGACGTAAAGTAACTTCTTACTCTTTTGTACTGTTGAGTATTTCCTTTATACCTATCACCTAGTCCCCGAGGTTATGATTGAGTAAAGCACTTACTCGGTCGTAAGCTCTCACCAATCACCTATAATCTTTGAATCCCCGGCTTGCATGTTAGAGCTTCAATCCCTAGCCCTTGAGGTTACTGCCGAGTGAGGAACTTACTCGGCTGTAAGCTCTTAAGCTCTTTGATTTCTTTATGGCAAACTCATGTTAGAGCTTGAATCCCTATCTCTCGAGGTTACTGTCGAGTAAGAAACTTACTCGGCTGTAAGCTCTTAAGCTCTTTGATTGCTTTGTGCCAAACTCATGTTAGAGCTTCAATCCCTAGCCCTCGAGGTTACTGCCGAGTAAGGAACTTACTCGGCTGTAAACTCTTAAGCTTTTCTTTATTCGGCAGGTCGCCTGACTTGACTCTTCCTTATTGTCTGACTTCTTTGATCAGCTTACGCATAACGAGCGCACCAAGGTGCACCAAGCTCTCGTCCTGGCGCATCGCAAGCTCGAACTTGCGTATGAGAAGCTACAGACTGACACCTACGACCAAGGTAATATCTTTGCTCTTCATCTTTTCTATTTGGTGTAATTTTCCTTGGTTCTTCTTCTCATTTTCCCTCTCGCTCTTGCTCCACAGCCACTGCTCAGTCTACCATCAACGATCTTCACTCACAAATCAGCGAGGCCGAGAGTAAATTTCTTGCCTTCCTAAGCCAATAGCTGACATTTTTCTGTTGGTACTGAAAAATATTTGTTCTGAATAAGCAGAGAAGCACCAAGACGAACTCCAGTAGGAGCGAGATGAGGTGACTCGGCTGAAGAAACTGATGGCCGAGATGGAGCAGAAGCACTTGGCCGAGGTGAAAGGGCTGAAGGAAGAGCTTGCCGAGAAGAGCGAGCAACAAGCTGCCAGCGCCGAGAAGACCAAGAAGCTGCTCGACGAGGCCGAGTCATTGGTTGAGTCGGCAAATCTGAACCTCGACGCCCTCCAAGACAAGACCAAGACTTGGCATAGCAAACTCGCCACCATCAACTTATTTCTCGGTAGTGAGTTCTTACTCTTTTTGCACTGTATAAGTCATTCTGGGCTTCTTCCATCTGCCTTTGTTGTTTGCTAACTTTCTCTTTTGCTTGCAGAGAATTTTCCTGAGGCCAACATGTTTGCCATCCGAGCCATGAACAAAGTGAGAGCCGAAGCTGGTGCTGCTGCTGACGGCGAGGTGTCCATGGAGGAGCTCCTCGCAGCAGTGTCTGAACGGGTCAAGACCCTCAGGTCTTGCGGTGTGGACTTGATAAAGTCGGCTATCCATGCGTTTCGCATGCTCTGGCCGGATGAAGACCCACCCGAACTCATCCAGCCACTCGCTGACAAATTACTCCTTACTGAAGACCGGCTGGATCAATGGCGTGAGTCGGCCGACCGAGCTGCAGCGGATAAGGCTCTCTCCTTCATGCTTTCAGGGTACGAAGACATCAACCATGACGTTCTTGCTCGCATAAGGGGAGATGGCAAATGGCTGAATGACCCGGAGCTGATCAAGAAGTGCCAGGAGCGAGCTTATGCCATGATCGAGTACACCATGGTGCACGCTTTGTGTGAAGGGCCTAGCTTCCTCGACCTTGGCGACCCGCTCGTCGAAGTTGCTGATGAAGAGGGTGGCGACAGCAAAGCAACCGAGTCAGATGATCCAGATGACCTGGCCACATATGCCCCTCACCCGGCCGATGCTCCGAGCACCACTCCTGGCTCCGAGAACGCTCCTCCGAGTTCTTCTGTACCTTAGGCTAAGCAACACTTGAACTTTGATCAGATCCCCGGTATGTCGGGTAAATATGTAACATACATTGCACTTTTAAATTTGATTATGTGCTTGTTAATGGGCTTTATATATTTGCGTTGTGATCTGAGTGTGAATCCTTCAAGGACAAGTCCCTGAGTTTCATTTTGCCGTGTCACCTTTCCTTGCCTTTGGCCCTTGTCTACCTTTTTCGGTGTTCGACATTAGGATCTCAAAGTACGAAGGATATAGTTAGCGGGTATGAAACTTGAATAGCTTGTCCGAGATTACTCGACACGTAGGATAACACGACCTGCAGAGAGTTAGGCAAAAAACTAAAACCGACTCGCGTTTCTCCTTTGTCTTTATTCGGCATTCGTGTTTACCCGTCTTACATCTTTTTCTCTTGCTTGCCATGAAGCCGTGTATTCGGACAACAGCATAGTCGAAGAGTTGATTTCTTCCGAGTAAACACTACTTGTTCCGAGATAAATTTCGGGTATCACGCCAGCCGACATAAAATAATTGAAATGGAAAACCTAAGGGGTAGTCCCCGAGTCAGTTTTTCGAATCATACCATTTTATTATTAGCACATAGCCGGCAAACACGTCCGACATATGAGAGTTCGAGTGATACATGCACTGCTTCTCCTAGGTATAGAAGGGGCGAAGCAGTGCCACATTCCATGGCCTTTTGGTTTCATCTCCTGACCTGTCCGCCTTGTTCTTTTGCGCTTCACGAGCGTCTATGAGATAGTAGGAATCATTGTGCAATGCTTTGCTTACAATGAATGGACCTTCCCATGGAGGTGATAATTTATGCATTCCAGTTGTGCGCTGCACCAGCCTTAGCACCATATCACCTTCTCGAAAAACACGAGGTTGCACTTTTCGGCTATGGTAGCGTCGGAGATTTTGTTGATATATAGCGGATCTGGAGAATGCCAGTTCCCTTGCTTCTTCGAGTAAGTCTAATCCATCTTCTCGGGCCTCTTTTACCTCGGCTTCCGAGTATTGCCTTATCCTTGGCGAGTCATATTGTATGTCGGCAGGCAAAACTGCTTCAACCCCATATACAAGGAAAAATGGCGTATAATCAGTTGACCGATTCAGAGTTGTTCTTAGGCTCCAAAGTACTGAGGGTAGTTCCTCTATCCAACAACCAGGTGATCTCTGGAGTGGTTCCATTAAGCGGGGTTTTATCCCGGACAGAACTAAGCCATTAGCCCGTTCAACTTGTCCATTTGATTCTGGATGGGAGACTGATGCCACATCGAGTCTTATTCGGTGTTTCCCATAGAAGCGAGCAAAAGCTCCTTCGGCAAAGTTCGTGCCATTGTCAGTGATCACACTGTGTGGGTAACCATATCCGAGGATTATATCCCTTAAGAATGTAACAGCTGTGTTACCGTCCAATTTCTTGATTGGTTTCACTTCTATCCATTTGGTGAACTTATCAATCATGACCAAGATATGAGTCATGCCTCCCCTTGCTGGTTTGAATGGTCCTACCATATCTATGCACCATACTGCAAAAGGCCAAGTAATTGGTATAGTTTTCAATTCCGACGCTGGTAAATGCGACTTGGACGCATAGTGTTGACAACCACTGCATCTTCCGACAAACTCTTGCGCTTGTGCCAATGCACTTGGCCAGTAGAATCCATGTCGGAATGCTTTGGCTACCAATGCTCTTGATGACGCATGATGCCCGCACTTTCCTTGATGGATATCCAATAAGATCTCCTGGCCTTTCTCTGAGCTGATACAACGATGCAGTACAATTGTCACACTTCGCTTGTAGAGTTCCTTGTTGATTATGGTGTATGCTTTTGCCCTTCGTGATTTTTGCCTTGCCAATGTTTCATCACTCGGCAAGGTTCCATCTTTCAAATAACTGAATATTGGTTGTGCCCAGGTTGGTATTAGTGGTTCCGGGTTTGCTTCAACATCGATGTCCATTGGCTACGCCGACATATGCTCTGCCGACATAACCTGAGGAGTCCCCGAGTGTGATTCGGCGACCCCTGAATTGAACGGATCAGTCCCCGAGTGACTCGAACCTACCCCTGAGTCGATGTCCATTGGCACTGCCTCTGATTCCTGACTCGTTGGGATGACCCTGATTGATTCGGACTCTGGTGACGGCTTGATCGATGGCTTCCTGAGATGCTCCAACCCTACCCCTAGTGGTATTGCTTGTCTAGATGATCCTAGTTTGGATAATGCATCTTCTGCCTCATTTTCTGCTCTAGGAATGTGATGAAATTCACAACCGTCAAAATATCCCGAAATTTGTTGCACGTGGAAGCGATATAATGCCATGTTTGCGTCCAGCGCATCCCAATGTCCAGACACTTTCTGAATCACTAAATCCGAATCACCGAAACACATGATCCTTTTGATACCAATTTCCTTGGCAACTTTAATGCCATGGACAAGTGCTTCATACTCGTCAACGTTGTTAGAAGCAGCAAAATGAATCTGCAACACATACCTCAGTTGATCCCTCTTTGGAGATGTGAGCACTATCCCGGTGCCCAGACCCATTTTTGTCTTGGACCCGTCAAAATGCATTTTCCAGTAATTCGGATCTGGTAGTGGTGGTTCGTACTGCATTTCCATCCAGTCCACAAAGAAATCTGCAACAGCCTGAGACTTTATTGCATCTCGCCTATCATATTGTGGAGTATAAGGTGCCATTTCTATGGCCCATTTGGCGACTCGGCCGCTGGCATCTTTGCTGCCCAATATATCCGAGATAGGTGCCTCGCATATTACCCGGATTGGGTGTTCTTGAAAATAATGTTTCAGCTTCTTTGCTGCCACATATACCCCATATGTCATCTTTTGATAATGCGGGTAATTCTGTTTCGAGACAGAGAGCACTTCGCTCAAGTAATACACCGGTCTTTGGACTGATTTGCCCCCTTCTTCACGCTCAACCACTATTACTGCACTTACAACTCTGTTGGTTGCGGCGACATAGAGCAACATTGGCTCCTTGGATAGTGGTGACGCTAATATTGGTGTTGTTGCCAACATTCTCTTTAATCCATGGAAAGCGCTATCAGCTTGCTGTGTCCATGTGAATTTGTCTGATTTCTTCATCAGCTGATATAGTGGTAGGGCTTTTTCACCTAGCCGACTAACAAACCTGCTCAACGAGGCTAGGCATCCAGTAAAGTTCTGGACATCATTGAGGGTTTTTGGCAATTCCATTCTTTCGATGGCCCTGATCTTTGTCGGGTTAGCTTCGATTCCTCGGCTGGATACAAGGAATCCGAGTAACTTGCCATCCGGGACACCAAATGTACATTTTTCCGGGTTAAGCTTCATCCGGAATCTTCTCAAGTTTGCGAATGTTTGACGCAAGTCCTCAATTAGAGTATGACTTTTTTTGGTTTTTATTACCACGTCGTCGACGTATACTTGAACATTTTTGTCCAATTGATCTTGCAAGCATTTTTGCATGCATATTTGATATGTTGCACCTGCATTTCTCAATCCGAATGACATGGTGCGATAGCAATTGAGCAAGATTGGCAAAAATGACCATTTGCTTTATTTGAATTGTTTGTGATTTTCTCTTGATTTGTTTTTGCTTGGAAATGTTTTAGATGATGTTATATTCATCTTTGAACCATTCCTTACTATTTAGTTGAATCACACAAGTCTATTCATGCATTTATCAAATCATCGCATACACACATGCATTCATTTGGTTTTTATTTAATCAAAGTTTTTGTTAACCCTAATTTTAGTGATTAGAGTTTGATGATCATTGTTTCATATTTTTGGGATGTTACATGACGGCTCCGACCATATTTCTATGGTGCATGGTTTTTGTTATGGTCGGGCTCCAGTATACACGGAAGAGGCCCAATTAGGGGTTTAGCCCAAGTTATCTAGGGTTTAGAGGAGCTGCCCTCCTATATAAACACATGTAACCCTTTGATTATAATCAGACAATAAACATATTTTGTTGTCGTCTCCCTCAGGAGACGGGAGCCCCAAACCCTAGCCGCACCTTTCCCTAGCCGCCGCCTCCTCCCTCTCGCAGCGACGGCGCCAAGCCACCGGCGTCTGCGCCTCTAGCCTCTCCGCCCTCACTTCCACCCCTATAATCTACGCCCGATGTCTGGTAGAACCGTAGCCTCTACCAATTTGGTATCAGATTCCTCTGGTTCGATGAGTTCTTCCGGCCTCCCCACCACCGCTGCTGCCTCCACCGGCGTGGCCACCGCCACCTCGCAGCAGCAGACGCCGCCGGCCACCTTGGGTCCGCCCGCCTCGGGCGCCGCGGCCCCGGCAGCCGACGCGGCCCCCGTCCTCTCTCCGGCGGAGATGTCGTTGGCGATCCGCAACCTCACCCTGGTGGTCTCGAACCTACGGACCTTCCTCCAGGCTCCATACGCGCCACCGCCATCACTGCCCCCGCCGGCGGAGCCCTTCGCGCCACCACCACCGTCCACCGCCGCGCCCCAGGGAATCCCGATCACCCGAATCAGGTTTCCGTCGTTGCCGTCCCCGCTCCTGACGTAGATCGACACGCCGATCTACACGTCGGCGCCACCACAGCCGACGGTGCTGCCGCCGCCTGCCACCACCTTCGGCGGTTATACTGACCCATACGCCGGGAGCTCCATGGTGCCGCAGTACTTTCCTGCCGCCGCGACGGGTCATCACGACAGCGCCTACACGGCCTCGCCGCACGTGCAGCAGCCGCCTCGCTTCACCAAGTTGGAGTTCGCCACCTACGACGGAACCGTCGACCCCCTGAACTGGCTCAATCAGTGCGACCAGTTTTCCGGGGGATCATGGCGTCCGACCGCACGTGGATTGCGTCCTACCACCTCCGTGGCTCTGCACAGACGTGGTACTACGCTCTCGAGCAGGACGAGGGCAGGATGCCTCCGTGGGAGCGCTTTCGCGACCTGTGCCTCCTCCGGTTTGGCCCCCCATACGTGGGAGACACCTGGCCGAGCTCGGTCGCCTCCCCTTCACCACCTCGGTGCAGGACTTCGCCGACCGCTTCTAGACCTTGGCCTGCCATGCGCCTGGCGTCACGGCTCGCCAGCGCGCCGAGCTCTTCGTCGGAGGCGTCCCCAACCACATCAGCGTCGACGTCGAGATGCATGACCCCCAGGACCTGCAGACGGCCATGTACTACGCGCGCGCGTACGAGCAGCGCGCCAACGCCATGCAGCAAGCATGCCCGGGCCACGGCGCGCGTCCCTCGACCCGCCCCGCATCGACGGCCGCCATCCCGACGCTCCCCGCTTTGCCGGCCACTACTGCCGCCGCCTCGCGCCGACTCGTACCTTCCGGCGCTTGACGTCAGCCGAGCATCTCGAGCGGCTCCGCAAGGTCCTGTGCTTCAACTGCGATGAGCCCTATGCGCCGGGTCATACTTGCGCCCGCCTGTTCTACTTGGAGACCGTCGATGACGCGGAGGTGGAGGCCCTCACCGTGGAGCTCGACACCACCCCACTCTCCGAGGCCGGCGTCACGACCTACGGGCCGGTCGATGCGATCGCCTTCATCGTCTCCGTTCATGCCATTCCAGGCATCAAGACGGCAAAGACGATGCTGCTTCCGGTGACGAGCAACGGGGAGCGTCTCACCGCGCTCGTGGACACGGGCTCGACGCACAACTTCCTGTCCAGGGACGCCATGCGCCGCCTCGCACTTCATCCGGCGGGCGCGGAGAAGTTCGGCGTCACCGTCGCCAATGGGGACCACCTTACTTGCCACGGCGTGGCACGGCAGGTTCCCGTCCTCATCGGCAATGAACCCTTCTCCATCAACTGCATCGGCATCGACCTGGGCTGCTACGACTTCATCCTCAGCGTCGATTTCCTGTCCACACTAGGCCCCATCCTTTGGGACCTCGACGTGTTGTCCCTCATCTTCTGGCGCGCGCGGGGGGGGGGGGGGGGCGTCGCATTTAGTGGACGGGCATTGGCGGCTCCGGCACCGCGACCCTGCAGGTTCAGTTGATGGCGGCCGCACTTGACGAGGCGCATCCGCTCCTGGCCGACCTCCTGTAGCAGCACATCGACATCTTTGACGATCCACAGGGCCTCCCACCCGCGCGGCCCTGTGACCACCGCATCCACCTGCTGCCAGACATGGCGCCTATCGTCGTGCGCCCGTACTGGTACCCCCAGCTGCAGAAGGACGAGCTCGAGCACCAGGTGACGGTCATGCTCGCTTAGGGCATCATCCAGATTTTGACATCGTCGTTCTCCATCCCGGTGCTCCTTGTGCGCAAGACTGACGGCACATGGCGCTTATGCATCGACTACCGCACCCTCAACGCCATGACGTCCAAGGACAAGTTCCCCATCCCCGTCGTGGATGAGCTCTTGGACGAGCTACACGGAGCGCTCTTCTTCACCAAGCTCGACCTGCGCTCGGGCTATCATCAGGTGCGCATGCACCCGGACGACATCGAGAAGACGGTGTTCCGTACTCACCATGGACACTTCGAGTTCCTGGTGATGCCGTTCGGCCTCTCCAACGCGCCTACAACCTTCCAGGCCCTGATGAACGACGTGCTCAGCCCATACTTGCGTCGTTTTGTCTTGTTTTCTTTGATGACATTCTTATCTACAGTTCATCCTGGGCAGAGCACCTGCAGCACGTGCTCATCATCTTCAACGACCTTCGAGCGCATTGTCTCCACCTCAAGCGCTCGAAGTGCTCGTTTGGCATGACCTCCGTCGCGTACCTGGGGCACGTCATCTCGGCGGAAGGTGCCGCGATGGACGCGAAAAAGGTTGCCGCCGTCGCCGCGTGTCCGACCCCGTGGTCCCCGCGGACTCTCCGCGGCTTCTTACGCCTCGCCAGCTACTACCGGATGTATATCCGGGACTTCGGCCTCATCGCCGCGCCACTGATGCGCCTCCTTCGCCGTGACGCCTTCTCCTGGGACGACGAGGCGACTACGGCATTCGAATCTCTCCAGCGGGCGCTCACGACAGGACCCGTCCTCCAGATGCCAGACTTCGACATGCCGTTCGTGGTGGACTGCGACGCCTCCGGCATCGATTTCGGCGCCGTCCTCCACTAGGGCGAAGGGCCGCTAGCCTTCTTCAGCCGCCCCTTCGCCGCTCGCCATCACAAGCTCGCGGCGTACGAGCGCGAGCTTATCGGGCTGGTCCAGGCAGTGAGCCACTGGCGACCTTACCTTTGGGGCCAGTCGTTCCGTGTGCGTACGGAGAACTACAGCCTCAAGTTCTTGCTGGACCAGCACCTCTCCGCCGTCCCGCAGCACCAGTGGATCAGCAAGCTCTTTGGCTTCGACTTCACCGTCGAGTACCGCCCCGGCCGTCTCAACACAGTCGCCGACGCCTTGTTCCGCCGCGACACTGAGGATGTCACGGACGACGTTGCCATGGCGGGCGCCGTCCTGTGCATCCGCTCCGGGCCGTCCTTCGCCTTCATCGACGGCATCCGCCGGGCAACTTCTACTGCCGCGGACGCATAGGCGCTCCGCGGGCGCCTTGACGCCGGCGAGCTAGGGGCGCCCTGGCGCCTAGACGAAGGGCTGCTTATACACGGGTGCCGCCTCTTCGTGCCCGACCACAGTGACCTGCGCCACCAGGTCTTTTCTCTGGCACACTCTGCAGGACACGAGGGCGTGCAGAAGACCCTCCATCACCTCCGTGCTGATTTCTACATACCCGGTGATGGTGCGCTGGTCCGTGACTGGGTGCGGTCATGCGTGATGTGCTAGCGGAACAAGACGGAGACACTGCGACCCGCGGGCCTGCTACAGCCGCTGGACGTACGCTCCCAGGTGTGGGCGGATATCTCCATGGACTTCATCGAGGGCCTTCCCAAGGTGGGTGGCAAATTCGTCATCCTTACGATGGTTGACCGCTTCTCCAAGTATGCACACTTCATCGCCCTTGGTCACCCCTATACAGCCGCGTCCGTGGCGCGGGCCTTCTTCGATGGCATCGTCCGCCTCCACGGGTTTCCTTCGTCCATCGTTAGCGACTGTGATCCTGTGTTCACATGTCACGTGTGGCGGGATCTCTTTCGGCTGGCGGGCGTGAAGCTCCGCATGAGCATGGCGTTTCACCCTCAGACGGACGGCCAGTCCGAGGTGGTCAACAAGGTGATCGCCATGTATTTGCATTGTGTTATGGGTGATCGTCCACGAGCTTGGGTGGACTGGTTGGCATGGGAGGAGTACAACTACAACACCTCCTATCACTCAGCCCTGCATGCCATCCCTTTTGAGGTGGTCTACGGGCGCCCACCTCCGGCTATGCTTCCTTATGATCTTGGCACGGCTCGGTCCGAGACAGCGGGCGACTTACTCCGCACCCGCGACAAGATCCTGACTGAGGCGCGCCAGTGTCTTCTCCAAGCACAGGAGCTGGCCAGGAAGTACTATGATGCTCATCATTGAGAGGCGGAGTTTGCGGTGGACGATTGGGTGTGGCTGCGCCTCCTTCACAGGACCACGCAGTCCCTGGACCCGTGCTCCAAGCGCAAATTGGGACCCCACTACGCCGGTCCCTTTCGTGTGCTGGAGCGTGTTGGCACACTCACATACCGCCTTGAGCTGCCAGCTGGGTCTCGCCTCCACGACGTCTTCCATGTTGGCTTACAGAAGGCCTACCGCGGGGACCCTCCTGCAGCGCCACCGGCCCTTCCTCCTACTTCGGATGGCCGACTTCTGCCAGCTCCCACGAAGGTGGCGAAGGTGATGCAGGCGCAGCAGCATCGCGGCGTGTGGCATGTCTTGGTGCAGTGGGCCGGCCTGCCCGAGGAGGAAGCAACTTGGGAGCAGCTCGACGATTTCCGCCAGTAGTTTCCAGATGTTCAGCTTGAGGACGATCTGTTTGAGAAGGCGGGAAGAGATATTATGGTCGGGCTCCAGTATACACGGAAGAGGCCCAATTAGGGGCTTAGCCCAAGTTATCTAGGGTTTAGAGGATCTGCCCTCCTATATAAACGCATGTACCCCTTTGATTATAATCAGACAATAAACATATTCTGTTGTCGTCTCCCTCAGGAGACGAGAGCCCCAAACCCTAGCCGCACCTTGCCCTAGCCGCCGCCTCCTCCCTCTCGCAGTGATGGCGCCCAGCCGCCGGCGTCTGCGCCTCCAGCCTCTCCGCCCTCACTTCCACCCCTATAATCTATGTCCGAGATCTGGTAGAACCGTAGCCTCTACCAGTTTCTCTATATGCGCCACAGAATAGTGAAGGTTTCTGTGGTGCATTGCATGCAGTGCGCCACTATATTTTATCTGTGGCACATGGTCATAGATATGTGTCACAGAATATCGTCTATCTATAGCTGTTTTCCTAGTAGTGATATGATGCCTTAATTCATAACAAGACATGGCACCTTGTACCATATAGCTCCAACAAAAATTTGATCGATTGCAAATGGGTCTATCGTATCAAGAAAAAGACCGGTGACACTATTGAACGATATAAATCAGGCCTGGTTGCAAAGGGCTTCAAACAACGCTATGGTATTGACTACGGAGACACCTTCCGCGCAGTTGTCAAAGCTGCCACAATTATCCTTGTCTTAGCACGGTATCTTGTGGATGGAGTCTTCGTCAATTGGATGTCAAGAATACGTTCCTTCACGACGTTCTGAAAGAAGAGGTATATATAAAACGACCACCTGGTTTTAAAGATCCTAATCTTCCGTACCATATGTGCAAATTTGACAAGGCACTATATAGTTTAAAACAAGATCCTCGACCATGATTTTATAAACTTATCTCTAAGCTTCATGCTTTTGGATTTATGCCCTCCAAGGCCAACACATCTCTATTCATCTACAACAAGACAGGTATCATTATGTTTGTTCTAATTTATGTTGATGACATAATTATGAAAAGCTCTTTAGATCAAGCCATTTCGAATCTCCTACATGATTTAAGTGGGGATTTTGCTCTCAAAGATCTTGTGACTTACACTTTTTATTGGTAGTCAAGAAAACATTAGATAGCTTACTTTTATCTTAGGAGAAATATGCCACCGATTTACTCTCTCGTGTTGGCATGAATAAATGTACTACCTATACCACTCTCCAACATTGATAAACTATCTCCCACTAATGGTACGCCACTTGGGACTAAGGATAGCACTTAGTACAGAAGGATTGGGACTAAGGATAGCACTTAGTACAGAAGGATTGTTAAAGCCTTACAATATTTAACCTCATAGATCTGGATCTATCCTGTTCTATTAATTTTTTTTATCAATTTCTTCATGCTTCAGCTACACCTCACTGGACATGTCCAGCGAAAAGGATCTTGCACTATGTTCAAGGAACGCTTCAAGTTGGCATTACCTAGATTCTCTTTCTACGACAGCCGGCTCTCTCTCTCAACCCCCCTCTCTGCTACTGTAGTTGAAGCCTCCCGCCGCAGATCCGGCCCGAACCGAGGCCTCTCTCGCCGGCGACGCCGGCGAGGGATGGCTGAGGGGAGGTGCCGACGGTAGTTGTAGCTGTAGGTGTAGGTGTTTTCCCGTAGTGGAGTCTTGGAGCTGGAATCTGGATCTTTGCGGCAAGATCCATGGCGTCGAGTTCTTCAACGTCTGGTCGTGGCTTCAACGGTTGAAGTGCGGCGGCGAGGAAGGGCTTGCGGTCTCCATTAATAAAGCCGGTGTTCGTCGTGGTGCGGTGGAGCTGCGTTTCTCCTCCTCTCCTGGCCGGCTGTGGAAGCGGGGGGGGGGGGGGAGAGGCGAAGAGGCGCAAGGTGTTGTGGCTTGTTCTTCCTGGCCGGCCGTGGTGGCGAGGAGGAAGAACACTGCACCGCCTTTCCTTCGCAGTGGCGGCAGTTGGAGTCTTGTGTTTGGGCCTGGTTCTCTGCTTCTTCTCTGGCTTGGAGTCATGGAGGCGTCAAGTGCAGGAAGTTGCGATGGGAGCGTGGCCCGGGGATGGCGACAGAAGCTCATCGGCGGAGCTCATCCACGAAGGCATAGGTGACAACGTGATCCTTGGCCAGCAGAGGCCTCTCCGCGCTGTGGTGTGGGGCTGGCACCACAGTTTCTTCTTCTTCCAGGTTTGGAGGTCTTCTGATCTCAAGGAGGCGCTCATCGACGACGACGGACCAAGTGGCGTAGTCCCCGGTGCCGGCGGCGGCGGCCGTTCTTCGAGATCTCTTTCAAGCGATGGCAGTGAAGGACCGGATTGCTTTCTCTGTTTTTTCATTAGGGTCCTTCGTGTAAAATTTCAGGACTGCTTTTATCCCTTTGTGTTTGCAAGGGTCATGTTTGTAAAACTGCCTTTTGAGTAATACAGCTTCTGGGACTTTCGGGTCCCTTCCCCGTTCAAAAAAAAAGTTGGCATTATCTTTCAAAGATCCTTCTCTACACTCCTTAGTGCATTCTCGGATGCAGACTAGACCGGTTGTCTTGATGATAGACGTTTCACCGGTGGATTTGCAATATTCTTCGGTCCTAATCTTATAAATTCTTCGGTCCTAATCTTATATCTTAGAATGCCCCAAAACAAGTCATTACCTTGCTCGATGCCACAGCTGAAATAGTTTTGGGTTGAAACACTGCTTTGCGAGCTCAAAGTTTCTTCGATACACTCCTGCTTATGATATGACAACCTTGGTGCTACTTACTTCGATACACTCTTGCTTATGATATACTCTTGCTTATGATATGACAACCTTGGTGCTACTTACTTATCCGCAAATACGGTCTTTTATGTCCGCACTAAACATATTAAAAATGATTTTTATTTTATGAGAGAAAAAATTACAAGCAAATTACTTGGTATCAAACGTATATCAAGCAAATATCTGTTGGCTGATGCTTTTGCTTTTACCAAGGCCCCCTCCCTGTGAAGACCATCGAGAAAGAGGAAGAATAATTCAAGCCTAATCTCGACCTCTTAATTTCTCTTTATTGAATTTTCTTATGTAAGCCACGGTGAGGCCAGGGTCGTTTCCACCAACAACCACTGCTACAACAAGATTTGTCAAGCTTGGCTATTTCATGTGCTACCTGATTAGCCCATCTTCTACAAGCTCGAACCTCACAAGGAGTAGAGAACCACATCTTCACTTGGATTTTTTTAAATCTTCAATTACGTGAGCATGCAGGGAGTAATCTGTGTTCTTTAACTTCCTAGTACTACTACCTGTGAACGGGCGAAGAAGGGATTTAGCGTCAAACCGGTTTATTATTCTGAAGTGGAGTATGACGACACGCGGCCATGCACGGTCCACACACTCACGCGTGCAACCAGCAGCACACTGCACTTGGCGTTTGTACAACACTTCCGCACGTAGTATCATGTTACGCCCGGATCAACTAATCTACCTCGTCCACTTCCCCTGGTTCATCTGGGCGGCCGCGACCACCGCATCGGCGACGTCACTCCCGCCTCCTCCTCCCGCGGCGTTCCTCTCCGCCGCCGCCGCCACCTTACGCGCGTCCTCCCTCGTGACCGCCTTGTTCGCCGGCAGCACCGCCGTGGCGCTGCCCACCACGTCCCTAAGCCGCACCATCTCCTCGCCGGCGTCCCCGACGCCGCTGCCCAGCCGCATGTTCGTCTCTGCCGCCTTCTGCGCGGCCGCCGCCACGCCGCCGGGGACGGCGCGGCCCAGCCCCGTCGCGCGCGTCTCGGCCGCCTGCACCGCCGCCGCGTCCGCCAGGCCGACCGGCGCGTCGCTCGCCGCGGCCTGCAACGCCTCCCCGATGGTCACCGCGTCCGTCGCTCCCGGTGCCGGCACCGTGAACTGCGCCATCACCTACACGCGTGACGCAGTCTACTTATCAAACACCAGACCAAACGTACGTCACCATGGCAGAGCACGCATTCGTGTGCATGCTGCATGCACGTACCTGGCCGCCGGCGGTGGCGGTGACAACGCGTCTCCCGTCGTGCTGGTCGGTCTCGGTGACCCGGAGGCTGTCATCTTGCTGCTGCTGCTCGCGGGCGAGGACCTCGTCCCGCTGACGCCGGGCGTCCTGGCCCGCGGCGGTGGGAGGGTACACGTCGCCGGCGCGGACCGGCTGGGCCTGGTTACTCATGGCCGGCCGGCAGTGACTCGATCTACTAGAACTGTAGGGGCGGGCGGGGGCTAGCTGGTACGTCGTGCTGCTAGCTCGCCTTGCTCGTCGCGGCTCATATAAACAGCTGGACAGTAAGGTGGTAGAGCTAGAGCGGCGATATTGGGCAGTGCGTGTCAGTGTCTCACGCCAGGTGCTCGTCTGCAACGACACCTGCAAAGGAGAGTGACACATTGACCTCCCAATGCACGCCATGTATCCGTCCACGCTCACCTCCCAAGTACACACGTGTCAATTGACACACCTACCTAGGTTTTTTTTTAATACTCCCGCTATCTCAGTTTATAAGACTTATGCGTATACCTAGGTCGTCCGCATGAGCTATATAATATAAATTATATAATATAAAAATTATATCATTAGAAATATAACATTTGAAGTTTCTAATAATATAATTTTTATCTTATGTACCTCATGCTAAGCTGATTATTTTTTTAACCTAAAAATACGCGTAAGTCTTATAAACCGAGACGGAGGGAGTAACAATTACACACAGCTCTGAAACGACGCGTCCTAGCGGCCACACGCATACACCACCAAGACAGCACCAGAAATCCAGCTTCTCTAAAAACGACGCCTCTAAGAAGGAAACATGTACAAACACCGTCATCGTCCGATCAAAGATCTAGGTTTTTACCTAAAAATAGTTCACGCTCTCAAAACAGTACTTCAATAAGTCCATTGACAGGCACAACCAATTGGTCAGACCCTGGGTTTTCACCTGAGAGGTAAGACCATGAACCTCTACTGTGCAGTCGCCCCCACTTGCATGCCACAGCTCCAATTCACAAGTCACCTAGCCAACTCCTCATCACCACTCAGACTCGAACCACCATTGTTTGTACTCAGATCTCGGTCTCCATGACTCTCTCCGTCAGCACCATGAAACGAGAACATGCCTCATGATAATAACAACCAACAAAGCTTCGAAGCACACCCTCTGAAACCAAATGGTCAGAGTAAAGCATGAGTGCGAACGACCAAATTCAATCCTTTCAACAAACTCACGGCAGGATAGCACTTATAGAGTTCACCGGCGGAGCCTTCCGGAATACGACATAGAAATCAGATCAATGAAGACCAACATCTGGCAGATCATCGTCTTGGCTTGAGAGGGATTCAGGACCACCTCCTTTATTGAAACCGAGCCAACAGCCCCCACGCCACCTGCCGGAAACTAGCAGGACCCGCCACAAGACGGCAAGACCACCCGACCGACCATTCCGACGGAGAAGGAGGTCACCACAACCATGCCAGGGGAAGATGCCCCAATCACCCTAGTGTCGCGAACAAGGCCCGGGTCGCCTGGGCGCCGGCGTCGAGGCCAACGGACGGGACATATCGCGGCTAGGCCCAGATCCCCACCGCCGCTTGTCGCCATATGGGCTGAAGATCACCGGCCGCCGCTGGCCGCAACACCACCGCCAAACCAGCCGAGACGGACGCCGCCGCCATCCGCCAGATCGCGACCAGGGCCGCCGCCGTCACGCCCCCTGGTCTTTGCCTGGCGACGATCCGGACGGCGGCGGCGGGGAGGAGAGGACACGAGAGGAAGGGCTTGGTGACGGGGAGGGGAGGCCGTCCGGCGCGACGGCGCAGGAGGAGGAGGGGTGCGGGCATAAGTGGATAACTATTCCTTCTGCAATTATTCTCTGACACGCCTACCTAGGTAGAATTATCTTAGCTTTGCAGCTGCTCTATATTGCGCTCCTTTAGTTACTCACTAAGAATGATTAGATAATTCTCTTCGTTGTATCATCTCTTAGAGCATCTCCAAGCTACTAGCTGTTTTCAACGTAATTTTTCAGCCTAGGGCGGACGATTTTCCAGCCGTGTCCCTGACCAAGGATAGCGACAATGCGCAAAAACGAGCAAATTTGAACAACATTTATAATTAGGCGAATTCAAATGAAACGCAGGCGCCGCCCTACACATTGTGCTCTCTCCCCACCCTCCTCCCGTTGACAGTCGCCGCCCTCGTTCTGGGCCTCCCCCGACTCCTCTCCGCTGGCTCTGCCGGCCGGAGTTGGAGAAGGGGGAGCGCCGGAGTAGATAGGTTTAGCGGTAGGTTTGGCGAGATGCCGGTTGCGGGCGCTGTGCCCGGTAGATGGAGAGGATGGGCAGATCTTGGCTTGAGATCTGGCCAGACTTAGGGGTTCTCCTTCTTCTCCTTCAACTCCATTGGCCGGAGGGGGGAGTAAAGTGGAGGAACATCGCCTCCTCGAATAAATCCAACGCTGGTTACCTGGTGAAGACCTGGTCCTATGGGCAGCGATTCTTCTCGGCCTGCCGTGGCGGCGAGGAGGAAGGTCGCTCTCCTGCGTTCGTGGTGGGCTGAAGTGGCTCCCGGCCAGCCTTGGTGGCGAGGGGGAGTACTCTGGCGACGCCGCGGCCTGGTTTCTCCCTAGGCGACCCTATCTTTGGATTTGCTGCAGTTGCATCTTCTATGGCATCCCTCCCTCATCTCGGGCAGGAGCTCTGAGGGAGGTGCTCGTTTTCTAGGCGCAACGGCGGCAAATCCTGAAAGCTCATCGTTGCCATTATTCGGTGCCTTCTCCTGCCTAGGACGCGGAGGTTGTGTCTGCCATGGAGGTTGCTCTGAGCGGTGGCAGTGATGAACTCTCCTGGATAAGTGAAGCCTTCTTTTTTAACACATCCATATCGGAGGCATCCTTCTAGCCAATTATCCAAGACGCATCGACGCTACTAAGCTCACCGGCGAGGCCCAGCGCTCCTTCAACCTCCATTGTGAGGCCATTCAGAAGCAGAGGCCACTACTAGGAAAACAGCTATAGGTAATCAGCACATCCGTGGCTCACATGGTTGAAGTGCCCCACGGCTAAAACAGGCGTGGCTCACCTGTGGGCAGTGCCCTACTAGTAACTAGAACAACCGTGGCGCACATGACTATAGTGCGCCACAGATGTGTGTGGTCCAGGGCCCTGTTGGACGCTCGCCAAACATCTGTAGCGCACTATAGTCATGTGCGCCACGGTTGTTAGTATCATCTGTGGCGCACATGGGGGGTGCGCTACGCCTAAGCGCACGCCCCCTCTGCTGTGAAACGGCCACAAACATCTGTGGCGCACATGGCATAGTGCGCCACAGATGTATAAACTTAGCCGTAGGGCACTCTGCCCTAGTGCCCTACGCCTAAGTGGCATGCACCAACTCCACCCCCCCCCCCCCCCCTCCCGTGGATCGCCTTTTTAGGGTTTGCAAAAAATAAACGAAAATGATAAACACTTCAAAAAATTAAATCCTTTCATATTTAGGTAGGTAATGTGGTATAGCTTCTAGTAAAATTAACAAAAATGAGTTTCGACTTTATTTGCAAAAAAAAGTCATGCCACGGTAAAAAGGCCGTAACTTTTGCATACGATATCGAAAAAAATCGTATAATATACCAAAATGACGAGAACGAGATTTCGCATCTGCTCGCAACCACCTCTGGTCGTTTAGCGATTTTTTAGATTTTCAAAATTTGAAAAGAGTAAAAAGTTACGGTCAAAAAATCGTTTTTTCCTGCAGAAAAAAAAAAACAGGGCGACTTATCCGTAGCGCACCTACACCTAGTGCGCCACGGATAAGCTTGGGCGGGATTCAAATTTGAATCCCCACCCCGCCCTCCTCCCTTTCCTTTCCCCTTTTCCCTTTCCCTTTTCCCTCTTCCTCTCCCTTTCCCTTCTCCATCTTCCTTCTTCCTTCTTCCTTCTTCCTTCTCCCTTCTCCCTTCTCCTTCTCCTCTCCTTGCTGTGACGGCGCGACGTCGACCTCCTTCTTCTCCTCCTCGCAGTGACAACGGGCGACGTCGACCTCCCTTCCTCCCTCTCTTCCTCCATCTCTTCCTACCTCCCTCTCTTCTTCTCCTCCTTCTCTTCTTCTCCTCATCTTTCTCCTCTGCCTCCTCTTCTTCTCCTCCTCTTCCTCCTCTGCCTCCTCTTCTTCTTCTCCTCCTCTTCCTCCTCTTCTTCTCCTCCTCTTCTTCTCCTTCTCTTCCTCCTTTGCCTCCTCTTCTTCTTCTCCTCCTCTTATCCTCCTCTTCCTCCTATTCTCCTCCTCCTCCTTGCAGTTCCGACAACGACAACAAGGTGACGACGAGGAGGCGACGACAACGACCTGCACCGACGCGCGACGGCACTGACGACGAGATCCAGATCTGCTGCTTTTTTTTTGAATTTTGAAATTTATATCCGTGGCGCACAGCACCTAGTGCGCCACGGTTATCGTCTCATACGCGTGGCGCACCTGCCCAAACTTCTGTGGCGCACTGGCATGTGCGCCACGCCTATATCTAAACTTCTGTGGCGCACTAGGCAGTGCGCCACGGCTGAGAGATAGCCGTAGCGCAAGGCCCGTGGCGTACTGCTAGTGCGCCACGGATGGGCATTTCGGGTGCGCCACTAACAGCCTGTTTCCTAGTAGTGGGCGTGTTGGAAGGAGGACCCGATTACGTTTCTTGTTTATCTTCTAGGGTGCTCTTTGTAAAGCGTTTGGACCTGTTTTTCTTTTTCTATTTCTTAGGGTCCAACGTGAATATTTTTAGCTTCACCATCGTATTTTAATGCAAGGCTTCATGCCCTTTCGGGGGCTCTCCTGTCCAAAAAAAAAAATGAAACACAAGCGAGTTCATACGAGATTAGGCAGAACTTAAACTAAAATAGAAAATTTAAACTAAATCTAGTTCATGCCGAAGCGGCAACAGTACAAGCAGGTATAGTAGTCGTCGTCCCCGTCCCCATCGCTCGGTGGCTCGTCCTTCGGCGGTCCATGGCTGCTCCCCTGCCTGGGATCACTGATCCTCCTATGCGGAGCAGCGGTGCTCGTCCCGACGTCGTCGTCGTTGTCGCCGTCGAGGACGATGACATAAGGTTGAAGCGGGCAGCTCGGCGGCGCGTCACGTGATCCAGCAGGCGCTGCTGGCGCTCGGCCTCGGTCTTGGACCAAGCGAGTGAGTCCGAAAACATTTGTGGAAGGTCGTCGAGGGAAGCCTACACCGTCATCCTTCAGCCCGGCGTGTCGTCGGGGTCGTCCAGCGCTTCCACTTTGAGGGTGCTCTGGAGGCAGCGCTTCCACTTCGAGCGTGTGTTAGAGTACGTGTACGTACATAACTAGAGATAAACTAGGACTTTAGAGATCATCTTGTAATCCAAGTCATAGGCTTCTTATCCTCCAAGTTTGTATATATATATACTACCTCCGTTTCAGGGTTTAAGACGCACACGCTTTTCAAAGCAGACCAAAAGAATTGAGCAACAAAATCTTGATTATATTGTACATAATTAGTACCGTTGGATTCGTATTGAAAAATACTTTCTAGTGATACTAGTTTTATACCAAAACTCTTTATGTATTTAGAGTAATTCTTGGTCAAAGAAAAAACACGCAAAACAAGGACGCCTTAAGTCCTGAAACAGAGGGAGTACTTTATAAGGATCATCAATACATGAAATATTAGAGATTCAATATTTTTCACATGGTATCAGATCGGTTAGCCTCACGGCGCCGATCCTATGTTCTTCCATCACGTCCTCACCGTGCTGCCCCGGGAAGATTACTCCTCGATGGCACGACACCTAGTCTCGATCAAAAATTAGATCGGTTTTTTAATTAGATCTTATATCAATATCGGTTTTTAGATTAGATCCACTTTTCGAAATTCCCAAGTTTTTAATTAGATCCAATTAGCCACGGAACAAATCCCTAAACTAGGATCCTCGTCCGATGCAAATTAGTGTAAAATAATCTCTAGAAAAAATAACCCGATCGACGGCGCACAGATGCTCCCAGACTTACCGCGACGCGCGTGGCTCCTTCTCGACCTTGCTACGCGCTTCCAACCTTGCGCGAGTCCTATCAAACTCATGATCCAGATGGATCTCCATCAGCTGTGCATGCCCACGTATGGGTAATGAAACAGATCAAGTACTTGTATGCACCACCGCCTGTGTGCTATTCGAGGGAATCGATCGGATTGAGTTTCAAGCTTCCACGACGCCGACGACTCAAGCAGATCAGCTACACGCAACATCCAGCGATCGGCAGCAGTCCACGTGCACGCGCGGAACTCCTTCGACATGGCGGGCGGACGACCACGACACGCAGTACACCTGGAGGGTCCATGGGTCTACACCTTGCTCTAAAAAACTTCTTCTATATTGAGTCGTCAAGATCTGCACCGTGTTAAATCGGACTATATCGATCCGAATATTTATACCAAGTTGTACACTACGCCAGGGTACAAGCCAAGATTTTCATCAAGCACATTCACGGAGAAGCGACATCAACATCATCCACATGCCAGACCGGTGTGAAACACTACTACGCCGATTTCTCCGACATCAAGGCTTCGACATCATCGCCGCCACAAGGGAAGCCTTCGAGCGACGATCATCGCCGACACGCCTACTCCATCATCGCCGACACATCATCGCCAAGGTCTACATCTACGTGGTCTTCATCAACATCTTCGTCGATACATCGCCGCCGCCGCTATACCGTCCACATGATGGACATACAATTACGACGCCCTCTGACAGTATAACTGCAGGGCACGACGATGGCATCGCCGCGTCCACGACCCCGACGACTACAATAATAAACCGGCATCACAATTGTGACGCCCCTACGATCGCGTATATGGTTCTGGCAAAACTTTGTGTGCTTGGTCGGTTCCTCTGGTCCCGGTAAAACCGGTGGTCTCACTTATGACCGCGTCCAAGAGACGTCCCGACGGTACCTCTACAAGGTGCAAAACGTCCACACATGCAGCTTCAAACGTCCACACATGCAGCTTCGTCAACAACAACAAAAAAACCATGCAATTTTTTGCGTCTCCAGCAATGGCGGCCACACCAGTACGACGACTAAGACATCGACAACACCTATATCGACCACGGCTACATCACGATCGGCTACCTCGACATCGACATCCACAACAACGTCTACAACAACTCAAGAACTCCAGTCAACTGCGTCCGCGTCGTCACTTGCGTCCACGCCACTCCCGCTGTGACTACGGGAGGGAAGAGAGGCACTAGAAGGGAACACAGTCACCTTTCCTAGGTGACAACCATGATCATGTCCATGCAGGTGATGATGACAAGGAGGTGAAGACGACAGAAGCACAAGACTTTAAATCCAGTCGTAAACGTCCGCTCCACTCCCGCTCCGACTAAGGGAGATGTTAGAGTACGTGTATGTACACAATTAGAGATAGGCTAGGACTTTAGAGATCATCTTGTAATCTAAGGCATAGGCTTCTTGTTCTCCAAGTTTCTACGTATATATATATACTTCCCATGAGGGTCAAATCAATACACCGAAATATTAGAGATTCAATATTTTCCACAGCGTGCCCCGGAGGTACTCCCACGGAGGCGACCAGTGCGGCAGGGGATACCTCGACAAGGATCCACCGGTGCCATACTCTGTCTTCCGTCTAACGCGGTGAAGGCTGACGCATGGGGGAGATGGCATATGCTGCTCGTTGACGGCATGCCGTCGGAGCGCGCCCGCGTGCAAGGCGGAGGCTCTTCGGACTCGTCCTTCACGAGGGTGAGCTGGGACGCAAAACACAGAGATGGCTTCGTTGGGCAGACCCAAACGACCTTGACACTGACACCGAGGAGGAATAAGATGGTGTAGCCATCCGCCGTGGCATCCAGGAGCTTCTCGACAGCGACAGATCAGCAGGTAGGTGAGTCGCGGCATGTTGCCGGCCTCAATGTGGGTGAGGACGTCCTTGAGCGTGCGCCCAGGCATCCCTACCACAGATTCTGTAGGGTTTCGTAGCATGGAAAACAAAAAATTTCTACCGCATACAAACAAACAAGCCAAGATCTATCTACTAGATTGTAGCAACGAGTCGATGGAATAACTCACCCTCGAAGATTCCAAAGTGTTTAACGAGAGCGGATTCTCGTGGGTGATGTACTCGTACTCTTCCCGATCTCAAGATCGCGTAGACGATCCTTCCGGCGCTGCGTTCCGGCAGCGCTTCCGCAGTCGGTCACACGTTCGGTACTCGACGAAGACCTTCCTCTCCCTTGTTCCAGCAGGCAGCGGAGGTTGTAGCACTCTCCTCGCGATTCCGGCAGCACAACGGCGTGGTACCGGAAGTAGAGGGAGATCTCGCAGGGCTTCGCCTTAAGCCGGAGCGAGTATGGTGGACTATGAGAGAGAGCCTCGGCGATCTAGGGTTTAGACGCACCAAGGAGGAGCAAGGCCGGCGGCTAGGGTTTAGCTAGGCGGCGGCGGCTTGCCCTAGGCGGCGGCAGCAGCAGGAGGTGGCGGCATCGGGGCTAGGGTTTGCGGGTGGAGGTGTTGTGTGCTAGGAGGGGCAGCCCTGCCCCTCCTTATATAGGTGGAGGGGGTGCGCCAGGGGAGGGGAGTCCCTCCCCAACTCGGTTTCCCAAGTGGGCCGGCGGTGGAGGGGAGGAACTCCTCCCCAAGTAGGTTTCCTACTTCCCCTCCACCTTCCAAAATAGCCGTTTGACTTTTCAAATTGGCGTTTGACTTTTCAAACTAGGATTTGATTAAACCCTTTATTTTGTTCAGCGATGACACCTAGTACATGATGCAATCATTTCAACTTGATATGACACATTCATGTACCCTTCCCCTCCGGAGTACCGGACATTCCGGAACCTTCTAGAACATTCCCGATGAAAACACCGGAACCATTCTCCAACCCCGAAACAGGACTTTCCTTATATGAATCTTATTCTCCGGACCATTCCGGATCTCCTCGTGATATCCCGGATCCCATCCCAGACTCCGAACAACATTCGGTCTCTTACTCATTATTCCATAACTACTCAAACAACGTCGAATCCTTAAGTGTGTCTCCCTACGGTTCGTGAATTATGCAGACATGATCGAGACACTTCTCCGAACAATAACCAATAGAGGAATCTGGAAATTCATATGGCTCCCACATATTTCTACGATTACTTTGCGATCGAATGAACCACTTACATACGATACCAATTTTATTTTGTCTCACGATAGTTTACTTATCCGAGGTTATGATCGTCGGTATCTCTGCATACCTAGTTCAACCTCGTTACTGATAAGTACTCTTTTCTTGTTCCCGTGATATGTGATCCCTTGTGAGCCAGTCACATGCTTGCAAGCTAATTGGATGACATTCCACCGAGAGGGCCCAGAGTATATCTATCCATCATATGGATGGACAAATCCCACTCTTGATCCATGTGTCTCAACCAATACTTTCCGAACACTCAATGCCACCTTTATAGCCACCCAGTTACGGTGTGGTGTTTGATGTCATCAAAGCATCCTTTCGGTGAAGGTGATATATATAATCTCATGGTCGAAGGAATTATGTTACTATGTATCAGAAAGCATATAGCAATTGAACTATTAAAATGACTTGATCTTTATGCTACGCTTATCTATAGGAGTATGTCCACCATATCATTCCCCTAACGATATGATCTTGTTGTTAATAATATCTCAATGTTCATGATAGGGAAACCACAATCATTTATTAACCAACAAGCTAGTATTATAAAGAGGCTTTACTAGAGACTCTATTTTAGTTTACAAATCACACAAGTATTAATGTTTCCTTGTTAATACTATTATAGCATGAATGTAAACATTTATCATAAACACAAAGATATAATAATAACTACATTTATTATTGCCTCTAGGGCATATCTCCAACAGTCTCCCACTTGCACTAGAGTCATCTAATCTAGATTACATGGTAATATACCGAACACCCATGGCAGTTTGGTGCTGGTCATGTTTTCCCCTCGGGAGAGGTTTAGTCAACGGATCCGCCACATTCAGATCGGTGTGTACTTTGCAAATCTTTATGTCCCTATCTTGGACATGTTCTCGAATAGCGTGAAAACGTAGCTTGATGTGCTTCATCTTCTTGTGTGACCTTGGTTCTTGCGCATTAGCTATGGCACCCATGTTATCACAGTAGATAGACATTGGGTCCAGCGCACTTGGAATCACACCCAGCTCTGTAATGAACTCTTTCATCCATATCGCTTCTTGTGAAGCCTCCGAAGCAGCCATGTATTCCAATTCAGTTGAAGATCTCGCCACAACGCTTTGCTTTGCACTCCTCCAGCTAACTGCTGCACCATTCAAAGTAAATACGTATCCAGATTGTGATTTAGAATCATCCGGATCGGTGTTCCAACTAGCATCGGTGTAACCATTAACAACGAGTTATTCATCACCTCCATAAGAAAGAACCATATCCTTAGTTCTTCTCAAGTACTTAAGGATGTTTTTGACCGCTGTCCAATGATCCACTCCTGGATCACTTTGATATCTGCTAGTTAAACTAATAGCATATGCCATGTCGGGTCTAGTACATAGCATGGCATACATTAGAGATCCTATGGCTGAGGCATAGGGAGTCTTACTCATCCTTTCTCTATCTTCTGCCGTTGTCGGACTTTGAATTTTACTCAAGGTCGTATTGGGCAACATGGGCAAGAACCCTTTCTTGCTATCTTCCATTTCAAACCTCTTTAGAACTTTGTCCAAATATGTTCTTTGTGACAATGATATTAGGCGTCTCGATCTATCTCTATAAATCTTTATGCCTAATATGTAAGCTGCTTCGCCAAGATCCTTCATTGAAAAACTATTATTCAAATATTCCTTGACACTATTAAGAAGGTCTACATCATTCCCAATCAACAATATGTCATCTACATATAGTATTAAGAATGCTACAGAGCTCCCACTCACTTTTTTGTAAATACAAGCTTCTCCATAAGTTTGTATAAAACCAAAACTTTTGATCACCTTATCAAAACGTTGATTCCAACTTCGGGATGCTTGCTTCAATCCATAGATGGACCGTTGAAGTTTGCATACCTTGTTAGCATCTTTAGGATCGACAAAACCTTTGGGTTGCATCATATACAACTCTTCATCAATGTCTCCATTGAGGAATGCTGTTCTGACATCCATCTGCCATATCTCATAATCATAATATGCAGCGATTGCTAACATAATCCTCACAGACTTTAGCTTCGCTACCGGTGAGAAAGTCTCATCGTAGTCAACTCCTTGAATTTGTCGAAACCCTTTTGTGACAAGTCGAGCTTTATAGACAGTAACATTACCATCAGCATCTGTTTTCTTCTTGAAAATCCATTTGTTCTCGACAGCCTTCCGGCCATCCGGTAAGTCCACCAAAGTCCATACTTGGTTTTCGTACATGGATCCAATCTCGGATTTCATGGCTTTCTGCCATTCATTGGAATCTGGGCTCATCATCGCTTCCTCATATGTCGCAGGGTCATCGGTGTTGTCCACCAACATGACACTCATAACGGGATCATACCAATCAGGAATGGTATGAGTTCTCGTTGACCTGCGAGGCTCTGTAGCAACTACAACCGAAGTTTCATGATCATCATCATTAGCTTCCTCTCTTATTGGTGCAGGCACCACAGGAACTTCTTCCGGTGCTGCGCTACTCGCAATTTCGAGAGAAGGTTCGACAACCTCGTCGAGTTCTACTTTCCTTCCAGTCACTTCTTTCGAGAGAAATTCCTTCTCTAGAAAGGATCCATTCTTGGCAACGAAGATTTTGCCTTCGGATCTATGATAGAAGGTATACCCAATAGTTTCCTTCGGGTATCCTATGAAGACGCATTTTTCTGCTTTGGGTTCAAGCTTGTCCGGCTGTAATTTCTTTACATAGGCTTCACAACCCCAAACTTTAAGGAACGACAATTTAGGTTTCTCCCCAAACCATAATTCATACGGCGTCGTTTCAACGGATTTAGATGGTGCCCTATTTAAAGTGAATGCGGCTGTATCTAATGCATAACCCCAAAATGATAGCGGTAAATCTGTAAGTGACATCATAGAACGAACCATATCTAAGAGAGTTCGATTACGACGTTCGGACACACCATTACGTTGTGGTGTTCCCGGCGGTGTCAATTGTGAAAGTATTCCGTATTTCTTCAAATGCTCGCCAAACTCGTAACTTAGATATTCACCTCCACGATCAGAACATAGAAATTTAATCTTCTTGTTACGTTGATTCTCTACCTCACTTTGAAATTCCTTAAACTTCTCGAAAGTTTCGGACTTATGTTACATGAAATAGATATACTCATATCTACTCAAGTCATCCGTGAAGGTAAGAACATAACGATAACCACCGCGCGATGCTACACTCATTGGACCACACACATCGGTATGTATGATTTCCAATAAGTCCGTAGCTCGCTCCATCATACCAGAAAATGGAGTCTTAGTCATTTTACCCATCAGACATGCTTGGCATCTTTCAAGTGATTCGAAATCAAGTTATTCAAGAAGTCCATCGGAATTAAGTTTCTTCATACGCTTCACTCCAATGTGACCAAGACGATAGTGCCACATATAGGTCGAGTTATCGCTCGATTTCAAACGTTTAGCCTCAATGTTATTAATATGTGTATTTCCACTATCGAGATTTAATAAGAATAGACCATCTATCAAAGGTGCATGTGCATAAAACATATTACTCATATAAATCGAACAACCATTATTCTCGGACTTAAACAAGTAACCGTCTCGCAATAAACAAGATCCCGATATAATGTTCATGCTTAACGCAGGCACCAAATAACAATTATTTAAGTATAAAACTAATCCCGATGGTAGATGAAGAGGTAGCGTGCCGACCGCGATCACATCAACCTTTGATCCGTTTCCAACGCGCATCGTCACCTCGTTCTTCGCTAGCTTCCGTTTATTCTACAGCACCTGTTTCGAGTTACAAATATGAGCAATCGAACCAGTATCAAATACCAAGGCACTACTACGAGTACTAGTGAGATACACATCAATAACATGTATATCGGATATACCTTTCTTCTTGATGTTGCCGTTCTTCAAATCCGCCAAGTACTTTGGGCAATTCCGCTTTTAGTGACCTTCTCCCTTGCAGTAAAAGCACTCAGTATAAGGCTTAGGTCCAGCCTTGGTCTTCTTCGTCGGCGCGGTAACTTTCTTACCACCCTTCTTGAAGTGTCCCTTTTGCTTAGACTTGCCTTTCTTGAATTTGGTGGTCTTATTGACCATCAACACTTGGTGCTCTTTCTTGATCTCCACTTCTGCAGATTTCAACATGGCAAAGAGTTCTGGCAACTGCTTGTTCATGTTTTTCATATTGTAGTTCATCACAAAGTTCTTGTAACTTGGTGGTAGTGATTGGAGGACACGATAAATCCCCAAAGCATTAGGAATCACTATACCCAAGCTTTGAAGTTTGTTTGCGTGCCCAGACATCTAAAGCACATGCTCACTGACGGAGCTGTCCTCTTCCATCTTGCAGTTAAAGAACTTTTCAGAAGCCCCATAGCTCTCAATTGCGTGCCCATACTCTGTCTTACGTCTAACGCGGTGAAGGCTGACGCATGGGGGAGATGGCATATGCTGCTCGTTGACGGCATGCCACCGGAGCACGCCCGCGTGCAAGGCGGAGGATCCTCGGACTCGTCCTTCACGAGGGTGAGTTGGGACGCAAAACGCAGAGATGGCGTCGTTGGGCAGACCCAAACAACCTTGACACTGACACCGAGGAGGAATAAGATGTTGTAGCCATCCGCCGTGGCATCCAGGAGCTTCTCGACGGCGAGAGATCAGCAGGTAGGTGAGTCGCGACATGTTGCCGGCCTCAATGTGGGTGAGGACGTCCTTGAGCGTGCGCCCAGGCATCCCTACCATAGATTCTGTAGGGTTTCGTAGCATGGAAAACAAAAAAATTCTACCGCATACAAACAAACAAGCCAAGATCTATCTACTAGATTGTAGCAACGAGTCGATGGAATAACTCACCCTCTAAGATTCCAAAGTGTTTAATGAGAGCGGATTCTCGTGGGTGATGTAGTCGTACTCTTCCCGATCTCAAGATCGCGTAGACGATCCTTCTGGCGCTGCGTTCCGGCAGCGCTTCCGCAGTCGGTCACACGTTCGGTACTCGACGAAGACCTTCCTCTCCCTTGTTCCAGCAGGCAGCGGAGGTTGTAGCACTCTCCTCGCGATTCCGGCAGCACAACGGCGTGGTACCGGAAGTAGAGGGTGTTGGAATTATGCCCTAGAGGCAATAATAAATATGTTATTATTATAATTCTTGTTCATGATAATGTTTATATTCCATGCTAGAATTGTATTAAGCGGAAACTTTAATACTTGTGTGGTTTATGAACAACACCGTGTCCCTAGTACGCCTCTATGGACTAGCTCATTGATTAATGATGGTTAAGGTTTCCTGACCATGGACATGAGTTGTCGATTAATAATGAGATCATATCATTGGGAGAATGATATGATGGACATACCCAAACTAAGCGAAGCAATTAGATCGTGTCATCGTGTTCATCTTTGCGAAGCTTTTCTTATGTCAAATATTGTATTCCTTAGACCATGAGATAATACAACTCCCTGGTATCAGAAGAAAGCTTTGAGGTCATCAAACGTCATCCTATGAGAGGGTGATCATAAAGGTGTCTCTTAGGTGATCGGAAAGTATCTGTTGGGTTGTATGTATCAATATGGGATTTGTCCCTCCCAAGTCAGAGAGATATACTTCGGGCCCACTCGGTAATCGATATCAACAACGCTTGCAAGCATGTGGTTAAGAAGTTAATCACAAAGTGATATCGAATTACGGAACGAGTAAAGTACTTGCTGTGAACGAGATTGAACTAGGTATGACGGTACCGACGATCAAATCTCGGGCAAGTAAAATATCGCGAGACGAAGGGAATATATATATGGGATTGATTGAATCCTGGCATCGTGGTTCATCCGATATGATCATCGATGAATGTGTGGGAGTCAATATGGGTTTCCAGACCCCGCTGTTGATTATTGATAGAAGATCATGTCTGCATATTCTCGAACCCGAAGGGTCACACACTTAACGTGTCTTGACGCTAGGATAGATTGGATAATTGGTTTATGAGTTTTTGTCCGTAGTCTCGTATGGGATCCGAGACATCACGAGAGGTTCCGGAGTGGTCCGGAGAATAAGATTCATATAAGGCAGTGCAGTTTTTGGAGTTCGGAATTGTTCCGGGTTAATCGGTATTGTACCGGAAGCTTCTAGAACCTTCCGGAAGGGGACCAACGTGGCCCCACCTTCCGGGAGGGGGCATGGGCCTATGAGGGAGTGCCCTGGCCACATTGGGCCAGGGGCACAAGTCCCCATAGGGCCCAGCCGGCCAAGAAGGGATAAACCCTAATTGGACCTTCTAGAAGGGGGGTTTTCCTTGCCCCCCACTCCTCCCTCCTTTGGCCGCCGGCCTAGGGCTTGGGGGAGGGTTTAGGGCAGGCGCCCACCCCTCTATATATAGAGGGCTGGGGCGCACCACCCCCCCCCCCCACACACACCTCCTCCTCAACCCTAGCCGCCCTGCTGCCCTCCTCTCTCTCTCCCTCCCGACTGCGTGTAGGCGAAGCCCTGCTGCAGAAACTCTCCACCAATTGCACCGCGCCGTTGCGTTGTAGATCCAACCCATCTCTCCGCCATACTTGCTGGACCAAGGAAGGAGGAGACGTCGAGGTGCTGCACGTGTGCATCTCACGGAGGCACCGCCACTTGTGGTGCTAGATCGGATCGGATCACGAGGAGGAGAAGCGAGTACGACTACATCACCCATGTTCCGACGAACGTTCCGCTGTGCGAATCTTCAAGGGTATGAAGATCTAATCCAATCTCTCTCGTTGTTTGCATCTCCTAGATTAGATCTTGGCTTCCCTCTGTTCGCATCCGTAGAAAATTTTGATTTACTATGCCGCGAAACCCTTCAGTGGTATCAGAGCTAGATCTATGCGTAGATGTGTTTCACGAGTAGAACGCAACATGGTTGTTGCGGGCGTTGATGTTTTCTGTTGCAAGCCTCTTGTTTGTGTTCTTCTTATGACGTGGGATAGTGAGATTGAAGCGGTCCAGGCCAACCTTACGCGACGTCGTTCGTGAGACCGGCTCCGCACTTGACATGTGGCTTGTTCCACACATGCGGCTGGTGGATGCCAGTTTCTCTCACTATAGTTGTCATGGGATTTACACCGGAGTTTGGCAACCATAATATCACCGTTGTGGCTTTCCGTAGGTAAGAATCGTTCTTAGCATCTACTCCCAAAAGCCACGTAAAACATGCAACAACAAAGTAGAGGCGTCTAACTTGTTTTTGCAGGGAGTGTTTTCTGTGATATGGTATGGCCCAATATGTGATGTGTATAATGTATGCGATGATCATGTTTTGTAATGTTCACGACTTGCATGTCGATGAGTACACAACCGGCAGGAGCCATATGGTTGTCTTTATAATTGTGTATGACCTGTGTGTCAAATTCTTATGCGCCATGTAATAGTTTCACTTTATCGCTAAGTAGTTAGCAATAGTTGTAGTTGCTATTCGTGGTGGAGGCAATCATGGTGGAGTGATGGAGATCATGCCGGCACGCACAAGATGGAGATCATTGCGCGAAGATTGGCTATACCATGTCACATAAAGTTATATGCATGTGATGTTTATCCTTTTATGTATCTTATTATGCTTAGATCACGACGGTAGGATTATAAGATGATTCCTCACTTAAAGATCAAGATAAAAACTGTGTTCTCCCCAAGTATGCACCGTTGCGAAAGTTCGTCGTGTCCAAGCATCATGTGATGATCGGGTGCTATAGACTCTACGCTCACATACAACGGGTGCAAGCCAGTTTTGCACACGCGGAAATACTTGGGTCTAACTTGACGAGCCTAGCATGTACAGACATGGCCTCGGAACACATGAACCGAAAGGTTAACCATGAGTCATATGAATGATATGATCGACACTTCGTTGTCCACCATTGAAACCACATCTCTTCTCGTGAAGATCGGATTAGGTGTGGTGAATTTGGATCGTGTTTACTAAACAACTTGAGGGATGTTGAATTTAGTGGGAGTTCATCTAAAAATTTGATTAAAAGTTGAACTAGTTATCATGAACATAGTCTAATTTGTACTTGCAAATATTATAGATCAAATGGCTAAGTCCAACTTCAACTTCAACGTTTTTGCTGAGAAGGAAAAGCTTAGAAACAATGGGTCTAACTTCACCAATTGGTTCCGCAATCTGAGAATCATTCTCTCTGGCGGTCAAAAGGACTATGTCCTTGAGAATGCGTTAGGTGACGCCCCTGCTGCTACTGCGCCGGCTGATGAGAAAGCTGTCTATCAGTCGCGCAAAGATGATTATGGTGTGATTAAGAGCACCATGTTGTTTGCTATGGAATCGGACCTTCAAAATCGTTTTGAAGACTATCCCGGGCCCTTTGAGATTCTCGAGGAGCTGAAAACCATGTTTCAGACTCAAGTCCGTTCTGAGAGATATGAGATCTCTGAGAAGTTCTTTAACTGCAAGATGGAGGAAGGGAGTTCCGTTAGTGAGCACGCCATTAAGATGTCGGGCTACACTCAACGCCTTGAGCAACTGGACTGCAAGATTCCAGAGGAGCTCAAGATTGACAGGGTTCTGCAATCACTCCCTCCCAGCTACAAAAGTTTTGTAGTGACTCACAATCAGATTGGTTCCACTGATACGGTCACCGAGCTCTTCGCAAAGCTTAAGGCTGCGGAGGTGGACATCAAAAAGGATAATCATGTGTTGATGGTCAACAAGCCCCCCACCTTCAAGAAAGGTAAGGGTGCAAAGAAGCCCTTCAAGAAGGGCGGCGGCAAGCGCGCTGCCCCTGCTGAGAAGAAGCTCAAGTCTGGTCCCAAGCCGGACACTGAGTGCTTCTATTGCAAGGACAAGGGTCACTGGAAGCGCAACTGTCCGAAGTACTTAGCGGACAAGAAGGCTGGCACCATCAAAGGTATATTTGATATACCTGTTATTGATGTTTTCCTTACTAGCCCTCGTTGTAGTGCCTGGGTATTTGATACTGGTTCAGTTGCTAATATTTGTAACTCGAAATAGGAGCTACGGAATAGACGGCGGCTTGCGAGGGATGAGGTGACGATGCGCGTTGGCAACGGATCAAGAGTTGATGTGATGGCCGTCGGCACGCTCTCCTTAGTTTTACCTTCGGGATTAGTTTTAAACCTTAATAAGTGTTATTATGTGCCTGCGTTGAGCATGAACATTATTTCTGGATCTTGTTTATTGCAAGACGGTTATTCATTTAAATCGGAGAATAATGGTTGTTCTATTTATATGAGTAACATCTTTTATGGTCATGCACCTATTGTGAATGGTTTATTTCTTCTAAATCTCGAAAAGGATGAAACACACATCCATAACATTGAGGCTAAGAGATGCAAAGTAGATAGTGATAATACTACTTATTTGTGGCACTGTCGTCTAGGTCATATTGGTGTAAAACGCATGAAGAAACTCCATTCTGATGGACTTTTGGAGTCTCTTGATTTTGAATCATTTGACACATGTGAACCATGCCTCATGGGCAAGATGATCAAAACCCCGTTCTCCGGTATGATGGAGCGAGCAACGGACTTGTTGGAAATCATACATAGCGATGTATGTGGACCGATGAGTGTTTCGACGCGCGGTGGATATCGCTATTTTCTCACTTTTACCGATGACTTAAGTAGATATGGGTATATCTATTTAATGAAACATAAATCTGAAACATTTGAAAAGTTCAAGGAATTTTAGAATGAAGTGGAGAACCATCGTAACAGAAAGATTAAGTTTCTACGATCCGATCGTGGAGGTGAATATTTGAGTTATGATTTTCTCACGCATCTTAAAGCAAGCGGAATCGTTTCGCAACTCACGCCACCCGGAACACCACGGCGAAATGGTGTGTCTGAACGCCGGAATCGAACCCTATTAGATATGGTCCGATCAATGATGTCTCTTACTGATTTGCCGTTATCATTTTGGGGTTATGCATTAGAAACCGCTGCATTCACTTTAAATAGGGCTCCATCTAAATCCGTTGAGACGACACCGTATGAACTGTGGTTTGGTGCTAAACCTAAGTTGTCGTTTCTTAAAGTTTGGGGATGCGAAGCTTATGTCAAGAAGTTGATGCCGGACAAGCTCGAACCCAAAGCGGAGAAATGCGTCTTCATAGGATACCCTAAGGAAACTATTGGGTATACCTTCTATCACAGAACCGAAGGCAAAGTGTTTGTCGCAAAGAACGGTTCCTTTCTTGAGAAGGAGTTTCTCTCGAAAGAAGTGAGTGGGAGGAAAGTAGAGCTAGACGAGGTTATTGAACCTTCTCTTGAGTTGGAGAGTAGCGCAGCACCTGAAATTGTTCCAGTGTCGCCTGCACCAACAATATAGGAAGCTAATGACAAGGATCATGAAGCTTCGGACGATGCTGCTACTGAACGTCGCAGGTCGACAAGGTCGCGTGCCCCTCCTGAGTGGTACGGCAAGCCTGTCTTGACTGTCTTGTTGGTAGAAGACAGTGAACCTACGAACTATGAGGAAGCGATGATGAGCCCAGACTCTGAGAAATGGCTAGAAGCCATGAAATCCGAATTGGGATCCATGAGCGAAAACCAAGTATGGACTTTGGTGGACCCTCCTAGCGACCGAAAGGCCGTTGAGTGCAAATGGATTTTCAAGAAGAAAACGGACGCGGATGGTAATGTTACCGTCTATAAAGCACGGCTTGTCGCGAAAGGTTTTCGGCAAGTTCAAGGAGTTGACTACGATGAGACTTTCTCTCCCGTAGCGATGTTTAAGTCCATTCGGATTTTATTAGCAATTGCTGCGTTTCATGATTATGAAATATGGCAGATGGATGTCAAGACTGCTTTCCTCAATGGCAACATTGATGAAGAGTTGTATATGATGCAACCCGAAGGTTTTGTCGATCCTAAGGATGCTGATAAAGTGTGCAAACTTCAGCGTTCCATTTATGGACTGAAGCAAGCATCTCGGAGTTGGAACCTTCGTTTTGATCAAGTGATCAAGAGCTTTGGATTTGTTCCAAATTGCTACGAAGCTTGTATCTACAAGAAAGTGAGTGGGAGCTCGGTGAAATTTCTGGTACTATATGTGGATGACATATTGATTATTGGAAATGAAATTAACATGCTTAACGATGTGAAGAGTTATTTGAACAAGTGTTTTTCAATGAAAGACCTAGGTGAAGCTGCTTATATATTAGGCATCAAAATCTATAGAGATAGACAGAGCCGCCCGATAGCTTTAAGCCAGAGTACATACCTAGACAAAGTTCTGAAAAGGTTCAGAATGGATAAGGCAAAGAAAGGTTCAGTGCCTATGTTGTCAGGTAAGATATTGAGCAAGGCTCAGTGTCCAGCTACGGTAAATGATAGGGAAGCTATGAGCAAAGTGCCTTATGTCTCGACCATAGGTTCTATCATGTATGCCATGCTGTGTACTAGACCGGATGTGTCCAATGCTCTTAGTTTGACGAGCAGATATCAAAGTGATCCAGGAGTGGAACACTGGACAGCCGTGAAGAACATCCTAAAGTACCTGAATAGGACTAAAGAAATGTTCTTAGTCTATGGGGGTGATGAACAGCTCGTCGTAAAAGGTTACGTCGCTAGTTTTGACACCGACAAGGATGATTCGAAATCTCAGACAGGATACGTGTATATTTTGAATGGAGGAGCTGTGAGCTGGAGAAGCTGCAAGCAAAGCGTGATCGCGGGATCTACAGTAGAAGCGGAATACATGGCTGCTGCAGAAGCGTCAAGTGAAGGAGTTTGGATCAGGAACTTCATCACTGAGCTTGGCGTGGTTCCAAGTGCATTGGACCCACTGGAGATATTGTGTGACAACACTGGCGCCATAGCACTCACAAGGAACCAAGATATCATCCAAAGACCAAGCATATCAACCGCAAGTTTCATATAATCCGATATTATATAGTAGATGGAGATCTGAAGATTAGCAAAGTACATACAGATCTGAATGTCGCAGATCCATTGACTAAACCTCTTCCACGTGTAATACATGATCAGCACCTTAGTGCCATGGGTGTGAGATTGTTGCCAAATGTAAACTAGATTATTGACTCTAGTGCAAGTGGGAGACTGTTGGAATTATGCCCTAGAGGCAATAATAAAGATGTTATTATTATAATTCTTGTCCATGATAATGTTTATATTCCATGCTAGAATTGTATTAAGCGGAAACTTTAATACTTGTGTGGTTTGTGAACAACACCGTGTCCCTAGTACGCCTCTATGGACTAGCTCATTGATTAATGATGGTTAAGGTTTCCTGACCATGGACATGAGTTGTCGATTAATAATGAGATCATATCATTGGGAGAATGATATGATGGACAGACCCAAACTAAGCGAAGCAATTAGATCGTGTCATCGTGTTCATCTTTGCGAAGCTTTTCTTATGTCAAATATTGTATTCCTTAGACCATGAGATAATACAACTCCCTGGTATCGGAAGAAAGCTTTGAGGTCATCAAACGTCATCCTATGAGAGGGTGATTATAAAGGTGTCTCTCAGGTGATCGGAAAGTATCTGTTGGGTTGTATGTATCGAGATGGGATTTGTCCCTCCCAAGTCGGAGAGATATACTTCGGGCCCACTCGGTAATCGATATCAACAACGCTTGCAAGCATGTGGTTAAGGAGTTAATCATAAAGTGATATCGGATTACGGAACGAGTAAAGTACTTGCTGTGAACGAGATTGAACTAGGTATGACGGTACCGACGATCAAATCTCGGGCAAGTAAAATATCGCGAGACGAAGGGAATATATATATGGGATTGATTGAATCCTGGCATCGTGGTTCATCTGATATGATCATCGATGAATGTGTGGGAGTCAATATGGGTTTCCAGACCCCGCTGTTGATTATTGATAGAAGATCATGTCTGCATATTCTCGAACCCGAAGGGTCACACACTTAACGTGTCTTGACGCTAGGATAGATTGGATAATTGGTTTATGAGTTTTTGTTCGGAGTCTCGGATGGGATCCGAGACATCACGAGAGGTTCCGGAGTGGTCCGGAGAATAAGATTCATATAAGGCAGTGCAGTTTTTGGAGTTCGGAATTGTTCCGGGTTAATCGGTATTGTACCGGAAGCTTCTAGAACCTTCCGGAAGGGGACCAACGTGGCCCCACCTTCCGGGAGGGGGCATGGGCCTATGAGGGAGTTCCCTGGCCGCATTGGGCCAGGGGCACAAGGCCCCATAGGGCCCAGCCGGCCAAGAAGGGATAAACCCTAATTGGACCTTCTAGAAGGGGGGGTTTCCTTGCCCCCCACTCCTCCCTCCTTTGGCCGCCGGCCTAGGGCTTGGGGGAGGGTTTAGGGCAGGCGCCCACCCCTCTATATATAGAGGGATGGGGCGCACCACCCCCCCCACACCTCCTCCTCAACCCTAGCCGCCCTGCTGCCCTCCTCTCTCTCTCCCTCCCGACTGCGTGTAGGCGAAGCCCTGCTGCAGAAACTCTCCACCAATTGCACCGCGCCGTCGCGTTGTAGATCCAACCCATCTCTCCACCATACTTGTTGGACCAAGGAAGGAGGAGACGTCGAGGTGCTGCACGTGTGCATCTCACGGAGGCACCGCCACTTGTGGTGCTAGATCGGATCGGATCGCCCACGTTCCGACGAACGTTCCGCTGTGCGAATCTTCAAGGGTATGAAGATCTAATCCAATATCTCTCGTTGTTTGCATCTCCTATATTAGATATTGGCTTCCCTCTGTTCGCATCCGTAGAAAATTTTGATTTACTATGCCACGAAACCCTTCAGAGGGGAGATCTCGCAGGGCTTCGCCTTAAGCCGGAGCGAGTATGGTGGACTATGAGAGAGAGCCTCGGCGATCTAGGGTTTAGACGCACCAAGGATGAGCAAGGCCGGCGGCTAGGGTTTAGCTAGGCGGCGGCGGCGGCTTGCCCTAGGCGGCGGCAGCAGCAGGAGGTGGCGGCGCCGGGGCTAGGGTTTGCGGGTGGAGGTGTTGTGTGCTAGGAGGGGCAGCCCTGCCCCTCCTTATATAGGTGGAGGGGGCGCGCCAGGGGAGGGGAGTCCCTCCCCAACTCGGTTTCCCAAGTGGGCCGGCGGTGGAGGGGAGGAACTCCTCCCCAAGTAGGTTTCCTACTTCCCCTCCACCTTCCAAAATAGCCGTTTGACTTTTCAAATTGGCGTTTGACTTTCCAAACTAGGATTTGATTAAACCCTTTATTTTGTTCAGCGATGACACCTAGTACATGATGAAATCATTTCAACTTGATATGACACATTCATGTACCCTTCCCCTCCGGAGTACCGGACATTCCGGAACCTTCTAGAACATTTTCGATGAAAACACCGGAACCATTCTCCAACCCCGAAACAGGACTTTCCTTATATGAATCTTATTCTCTGGACCATTACGGATCTACTCGTGATATCCCGGATCCCATCCGAGACTCCGAACAACATTCGGTCTCTTACTCATTATTCCATAACTACTCAAACAACGTCGAATCCTTAAGTGTGTCTCCCTATGGTTCGTCAATTATGCAGACATGATCGAGACACTTCTCCGAACAATAACCAATAGAGGAATCTGGAAATTCATATGGCTCCCACATATTTCTACGATTACTTTGCGATCGAATGAACCACTTACATATGATACCAATTTCCCTTTGTCTCACGATAGTTTACTTATCCGAGGTTATGATCGTCGGTATCTCTGCATACCTAGTTCAACCTCGTTACTGATAAGTACTCTTTTCTCGTTCCCGTGATATGTGATCCCTTGTGAGCCAGTCACATGCTTGCAAGCTAATCGGATGACATTCCACCGAGAGGGCACAGAGTATATCTATCCATCATATGGATGGACAAATCCCACTCTTGATCCATGTGTCTCAACCAATACTTTCCGAACACTCAATGCCACCTTTATAGCCACCCAGTTACAGTGTGGTGTTTGATGTCATCAAAGCATCATTCCGGTGAAGGTGATATGCATGATCTCATGGTCGAAGGAATTAGGTTACTATGTATCAGAAAGCATATAGCAATTGAACTATTAAAATGACTTGACCTTTATGCTACGCTTATCTATAGGAGTTGTCCACCATACAATTCTCCTAACGATATGATCTTGTTGTTAATAACATCTCAATGTTCATGATAGGGAAACCACAATCATTTATTAACCAACAAGCTAGTATTATAAAGAGGCTTTACTAGGGACTCTATTTTAGTTTACAAATCACATAAGTATTAATGTTTCCTTGTTAATACTATTATAGCATGAATGTAAACATTTATCATAAACACAAAGATATAATAATAACTACATTTATTATTGCCTCTAGGGCATATCTCCAACAGATTCCAGCCAGCAGAGTTCCCCCTCGCCGCCCAAGGGCCTCCTTCTTCGTAGGTGACGAGCTCCTAGGCTCGCCGTTCAGTGAAGTGCACGATCCACGCTTGGTGGTTGCCGGTGTCTGAGGACGGGTTGGCGCGGTGCTCTTTGGTGAGCTCACCCCAGTACACCTGCTAGATGCGGACGAGCAGCTCGTGGCCAACGGGGATGGAGGCATCGACACGCCACCGGTGCTAGGAGGCGCGCCTCCTACTCCTGAAGCCAACGCCGGCCAAAGCCGTTGGCAGCCACCTGGTTGCCAGGATATTGCTCGGCCATCGTTGGGCGCTGGTGTGATTCGAGCGGTGTGTGAGCTCGCCGGTGAAATTGGGAGAGCTGGGGCTTAGGCAGGAGGGGTGTAGATGCCGAGCCACGTTGGCGGGACGCGACGGCTTGCCTACCCGCTTCTACACCTTCAACAAAAAAAAACATAGCTTTCTTCGGCCTTGATGAAGAGTGTGAGTATATCTAAATCTAACACATTTCAGTTGATTTTCCTGCCTTTATTGGATACATAGCCATATAGGTTTTGGATCGATTAGAGTTGGACATTCAATTCTTTGCCCGTCCTCTTTTTGAATTGTGTCGTTGCTGGCCTTAATTTTCAGCTGAGGCGATCCACGGGCCGCCAATAAAAGGGCTACCTTTTTCTCAGTTCAGAACTAACGTGTGATTATCTAACAACGTCGTGTCCGTGAAGATTTGCTAAATCCGATGTGGGCTACCCTATCAGAGTATTTGGCACTGTTCTCGCAAGGGATGTGGTCGACTACAAATGTCTGTATCTCTTCAGGCGTGGAAGGGACGATGCCCAGCTCATCAACTCCCCGGTATGTATGAAAACCTTCGATCTACATAATTATTTGCTCACTGGAGTACTTTATATAGGATAGTGAAAAGTCCAAATGTTATCCTCACTCACTAATCAACTGTCGATAAATTATCTGATCATTTTCATGCATGATCTACAGTCACACCAGTATGGTATCATATATTCTAGTTACTTAGATTCGTTCTCAAGTATAAAATGCAGGCAGTTTCATCATACTCCAATGTGTCTTCAAAATTCTGCCACTTCTTTCTGGCGATGCTCTGCTTATACATTCATGTTGACTGAACTAGTACTAATTCTCTACCACAATTCAGAAGATCGACATCATATTATATACACTTGATTTTCACACTGTTGTCTGGTTGCATGTTAACTAGAGCAGCGACAGAAAGTGATGTCCCCCTAGCATAAAATACTTCTTTTTCGAACTATATAGTTGGATATAACTTGTTTAACTCTCTGCATTAATTGTGCAGAAGGATGAGCTGATTTTGACAGGTCCACGACGAGCATTTGTCACACCAGATAGCCTCTTCTTTGAGATCAATTTGAAGATCATGGGTGCTCCTGGGATCGCCGAAGGAGATTTCAGCAAAGGTGTAATGGAGCACAATACCATCTGCTACGATGACCGAGCAATTGCCAGGCGTCTGACCAGTTGGCGGAGTACAGTGGAATTGGTATGCACTCCTGTTCGATTTCCCGTGGAAGCCATCCTTGAAATCAAAGTTCTCAAGGGACCTCGTGATGTGCCTTTTTGCAGCCATGTATGTAATTACTTGGACCGATGGATACGAAGATAACCCTATCACTCTCTATGAACACGATGATAGCGGAGAGACAGGTACTCGGGGATCGATCGGAGACGACGGCTCTATCGCGCTGGACCGTAATTTGGTGGTTGTCCCTGTCATTTTGCTTGCCTCACACAGCTGATGAAGACATAGAAATCATGCTAGATGTCGGCCTTATGGACGGTCATGGCTTAGAGGAATTCACTCATGTTGCGATGCGGTACCTTTGCGAAGAGGTGGTGTGCAGGCACGGTTCATACTAGAAGGACCCAGCGCGCTATGTCGCGCCATCTTTCGCCAGTGGCGTTTAAATTCTAAGGCAGGGTTGGCCAATTTCTAGATTACATGCAAGCAATATACATGCCCTCTTTAAATCCTTTATTAGAACCCATGATCCTTACGACAAAAAGATATTAACAGTTGGCATAAATCCATGATAGAAACTACAGTAAAAAATGGTGAGAATCACAATGACATTACAATTGTAAACTAAGGAGAAGATCGCATCCAGTCTAACCTATTTTTGAACATATTTGTGACCAAGCCAATACCAACAATCATCCCAACAACAAAAAAAGGTCTTGATACATTACGACCGTTCAATCTTGCTCCTGCAAACATGCAACCCAAAAATTAGAACAATCCTCATAAGAGGCAATATGAAAATGTAGGTCAACAATGGCAAACAACAAAAACACCAACAACAATCTAGAACCAATGTTCTTTCTACCACCTTCAATACATATGAGATGATTTCAAAGGAAAATGAGATAATATCATAGGTTCACATTCTTCGGTCAACACAACACAAAAGACAGAACATATATTTTATATGAAGCATTATTCTGGGTTCCATTATCAAGGGAATAGCAGAAGAAAGGTCCAACCGTTCGAAGGACATTTATAAAGTTGGCACCACCCTGCACCTTACATACCGAACAATCAAAGCAAAGGGAGAAGAACCATTCTCGTATCTAGTTATCCATAGAAGAACATGCTTAGCGACAATGATGCACTAAACTATACATATTTTTTTAGCCATCCTGTATAGATAGGTGTATATTCCTTTCTCTTGTTAGCTTTTAAGTATATACAAACAATATAGGAGGCTACAAAAGGCACTACTTAGATTCAAAACTATAGTGACCCTTTAACATGAACAACTAACACTATATTTCTCACTTAACGGTTCCAAACATATGCTATGTTTTTAGTCGTTTGATTTCAAGGTAAATCTATAGTTTACTACACCTAGTCGATCGCATAAATAATAAAGTGTCTACTTGTATACTCATAATGCAACCGCAGACAAAAAATTGCAAACATGTTTTATTGTGCAGCTTTTTTGGGTGTGAGGAGCCACTAATGATAATAGATAGAAGAGTGCTACTCTTCGGCATTTGACCCTGCCAAGGGTACATGCAAGGACACTTATACCTATGTATTTTCCAAGGATACTTTCATGTGTTCTAAATTCAAAAATAATTTTTTTTGACTCTCGACTGATGGTGAAAAGAAATGAGGCATGTACCATATACATATATCTTAGTGAGATCCTGATGTGTGTGGCAAATGCTAACTGATCCCAGAAACCATGATGAATTTTCAGATCTTGGTCATCAGGTGTAATCAATACAACCTTGTGCTTAGCACAATAATCAATAACTTTAGATGTATGGAATAGATTAGTATAATCTTCCTCAGATGATATCCAAAGAACATGACTTGAAACTCCCTTATCCTAATACGCACATTATATACCTTCATCAAATAAATGGTACTCCCTCCGATCCTAAATAAGTGTCACGGTTTTGAACTAACTTTAGTTCAAAATGGCGACAATTATTTAGGATCGGAGGTAGTAGCAATTTAGGTAGGGCAGTAACTATTAAAATAGCGCATATAAAAAAATCTAATCAATTGAAGGGGAAGCCACTAACAAAAACACATATTCGATATGTGTAACTTATCAGAAAAGAGTGTATTTACTATATTACAGTTATCTTCGGTGTTATATCACCTTAGATCCTGCAGAATAACAAGAAATCTTCAACTATAATATAATAAATGTTTTCAGAAATGGCATCTCAATAGAACCTTTCTTCAAAATGTTTAATAGTAAATATTTTTTGTTGGTCTTATCATCACCAAATAGAGATGCCGAATTCGTAAAAACAAGAGCGAAGCCCTGAAAAGGGTTGCATAATCTAGAAGCATCATCATTTAAACTAACTTATTTTTATTAAAAACTACCCAAATGAACTCTTCAGGCGTTCTTAGAGGATGAGAAGTCAAATATGTAACATGTGAGTATCACTTCTTAGGAGTAACACAATGGTTCATCATATTATTGACCCAACCATCATCCCTCTATAACACATGAAAAGGTTTCGATTATTATTTGTAAAGGCCATAAGGCACAACGAACCCACCATTTAACAATCGCATTAAAACTAAGCACATTTGCGTCGGTGACTATAGAGCATCTTCAACAATATTACAACGTGTATACGCCTTATTAGAAATATTATGTAATTACCAACATGTGCCTCATCAGTTCGGACTAAGAATTTAAGAAAATAACTCGATGCCAAATTTTCCAATCACCGGTTATGATCATACATGAAATTTCTTTGCCTTCTTATTTCCAGTCAAGGAAGTAGCTAGGTAAGTAGCAGACACTTTATTTATTTTTACCATAAGAAGTAAGAGAGATATTTTTTGTAGCAAAGTGTGTGATCGTACATTGTACATGATACTTATTAAGGTCAGAATCTATGTAAAAGAAGCATGCATGGCCTAATAGGTTTAGATGGAAGGCACATCTGTTGATGTGAAGGGTTCTACTTACAATATAATAAACATGAGCACACTGGATAAAATAATATCCCGTCTTATGGTGAGATTGGTGTTTGGATCCAAAGAATCATAAATCTGCAAGCGCAAACAATATGGTGCATGTTAGATACATATCGGAAACAAAACAAAGGGGGAGAGTGAATTGATACTCTAATTTGAATCCTTATCATAATTTGCAATATCAATCCGCTTAAGTTTACCATTGTCACTTTTAGAAGTAAAACATAATTTCTTGAGATATTTTCACAAATTCACTTTCCCCTAAACAGATTCGTCCACAGGGCCCAACACAAACAGGTTTGCAACAAGAATCATCGGAGAGTGGCACTAGGAAAATTTTAACTTTCACCTTTCTAATATATATGCATAACTTTCTATTTTGGGTTCAAAGTTCAGACATGCACAAGAGAAACAAATTAAATTGACCTAGTTGAACAAATTATACAAACCAACAACATCGAGCTCGAGCTACTGACACCAAAAACTATGGCGAAAGAGGAGGGGCATTGACCTGCATCTGAACTCGTCGGTGGTCGCCTCGCCTCACAACCTATCCAAAGCAGTGACCAGTAAGAGTGCAAGTGGGACAGGACTTCGTGCTAAGACACGACCCCATCCACCAAGTAAACACACCAAATGCCGCAACTGGGAAAGGACTGTCGATGGTAGCTCTGCTATTCCTTCACCGGATTTGGATTGCTCACGCGCCGAAGATCCTCTTTCTCCACCGCCTCACTCACGCACCGAAGTTGGTGCTTATCTGCCGACGGGACTGTCGCCGAATGCAGAAATTTATAACCTTACTTAGCACTATAAATCAACTTGAGATTATGTATGTGAGATGCATTGCAATCGTAGCAATGTGAGGCAAGCTAGCATTATAGTAGCAGATAATGTACTACACTACCTACATAGTTAACATGCCTTTTCCTACTTTGCCATTACATCACCAAGCGTGGAAGCACTAAAACCATGATCCGTTGCTGACCAATACTCATATGTCTACATTGTGAACAAATCTATGTAGATTCATCATGCACTAAAACTGCATCAACTGGGGTCTCTACCGGTACTACCACAAGAAAGAATTCGATACAAAAGTTCTGAATGTAAATAGACAGAAGAATAAAATAATGTTTTTTTAGACAGCACGGGGATCAGATTGATGTAAAATTCATGGCGCTGTAATTAAAGATGAGGTCTTCGAAGGGGATGGCGAGGCCAGGCACATGGTGGCAACAGATTCGAGCTCGATCAAATATGGAATGGGAATACCTTGTCGATGTCGAAGAGCTCTTGGACGGCGGCGGCGAGCTCCATGCGTTGGGCATTAGGCGCACGCAGCCTGACCTCTTGCACAACATGGACGTCCCACCTGGCCCACAGATTCGATCCATAGAAGTGCCGCACGGCCGCGTCCACATCGCCCCTCTCTTCTGTCTCGGCGTAGTGTCCAAGAAGTGAGCTTAGGCTTGTCGGGCTTGGCACCGGAGGCACTCAGTGCGGCGGTGAAGATGCAGTTGTGGTCGCGGTTGAGAGATCCTAAAATCTTGAAGGTAGATTGCGGGAGATGATTTTTTTCGCAAAAAACAGATTGTGGGAGATGAAACAGCAGACTCAAAGATACGTTTGGAGAGGTGGGCAAGTCGGTTCGCCTCGAGTCGATTCCCACAAGCGGAGGATACGGAAGGGCTACACGTATTGAAAAGAAATGACTCGGAAGGTTCCCACAAATTGGTTCACCTCGAGTTGGTTTTCACGAGCAGAGGACACAGACGGGCTATACGTGGTGAAAAGAAACGATAACAAATCATCAAGCAACCACGGCTCGCTAATTCAAGGGAGCTTAGAGCTTCTTAGGAATGTCTTGCAATTGAAGGTTACTTGGAGAGCTGTTCGATACAGTCCAAACCACAACAGATGGTTGTGGATGCCCCTGCCTCTACAAACTGCTCACTCGTGGATATGGGCCTTGATATTCCATGGCAGTTGTGGATGGTCGTGAGTCGTGACTATGGAATGGATACGATTTTTTTTTGGGAAAGGAGGTGGAAATCTCCGGCCTCTGTATCTATCAAAATGTACGTGGTGTCATTGATTAATTTAGAAAATCTTAATTTTATTTTTATTTTTTATTTTTTTGGAATTTTACTTTATTTGAATTTTACCAAGAATAAACATTTATTTTGTTTATCTTCTTCTTCCAATTATTCTCTGCAAGAAAATCATTTTTCTTTTCTAGGGTATTATTTTCTACAATTCTTTTGCATGTAATGTTCTTTTTTCCTAATTTTATTTTAAATTATTGAGAGTAATAATTTATGAATTTTGACATAAATTAGATATTAAATTTGAATACATATAATAAGATATACTCGATTGACGTTGAAAGCACAATATAAATTTAACTTCAAACCAAATACCAACGTATCTAACTAATTAAGTTGCAATGCAAAGTCAACATATTTAAAGATAAGCAAACTTGGTTCATGCTAGAACAGATGGCCTTCATGCACCATCAACATCAAGTATGGTGCTTAGTTCTGAGTTGCCTGTTTCTGTAGGAGGAAATTGATAAGGCTGTATGTTTCCTCTTGTTTTTCTTTCGTATGCTTTCATATTTTCTTCCTGGCTCTTCTTCAGAGCTTCTAATTATTTTTATTGTTTCTTTTGCATCTCTTCAAGTGCAACATCTTGCGCTTTAGCTCTTTGGTTATGCATCCCATGTGTCACTATTGTATGTGTATTCTGTGTTCAACTCTTTCTTCTAACTACGTGATGTTTCCTGCGGAAGCTTCCATAGACATTTCATTAACGTAACTTCCATAGACATTTCATTAGTAGAGCCTTTACACCCAAATCCAATATCCCCAAGCCACCTTGATTCTTGGGGCAACATACCATAGGCCATTGTACGAGATATACCTTGATCTTTGCCCCAAATGAATGGAACTTGGTAATAAAGAAAGCCTTTATTAACTCCCAAATAAATCTTGTAGAAGTATATCATGGATAATAGAATGGAACTCAGGATAGACTTAATCAAGACTAGCCTATCACCAATATTACGGTGTGGTGTTTGATGTCATCAAAGCATTCTTCCGGTGATGGTGATATGCATGATCTCATGGTCGAAGGAATTAGGTTACTATGTATCAGAAAGCATATAGCAATTGAACTATTAAAATTACTTGATCTTTATGCTACGCTTATCTATAGGAGTATGTCCATCATACCATTCTCCTAACGATATGATCTTGTTGTTAATAACATCTCAATGTTCATGATAGGGAAACCACAATCATTTATTAACCAACAAGCTAGTATTATAAAGAGGCTTTACCAGGGACTCTAATTTAGTTTACAAATCACACAAGTATTAATGTTTCTTTGTTAATACTGTTATAGCATGAATGTAAACATTTATCATAAACACAAAGATATAATAATAAATACATTTATTATTGCCTCTAGGGCATATCTCCAACACACCTCCCTCCTGTGTTTGAGTGTAGTGGCAAAGCTCCTCCATGATGGAGGTAACTTGGCAATAATGCCCCCCACCACAAACTTGTCAGGCAGAACGACTCCAAAACTGGCGAGTTCTCCCACCAGAAGCTGGATCTCATGAGCTTGGGTCACAACCGAATTATTATCGGTCATCTTAAAATCGTGATACAGCTCATTCACATACAGCTCACGCCCAGCATCCGACTCTCCATACTTTCTGTCGAGAGCTTCCACACAAGGGCTGGACTGGCATAGTTCATGTAGATGTCACAAAGCTGGTCGGTCATGAGGGAGAGCAGGCAGCCCATGGTAGTGTCCGAAGACACCTTCCAGTCACGCTGTTGTTCCTGCGTGAGTGTCCTTTCAACCGTGGAGGAAATCACCCACCACAAGTTCTGGCTCATGAGCCAAAACTTCATACGGGTCTGCCATCTCTTAAAGTTCTCACCCCCAAACCTATCAGGTTTCATCACATCGCTAGGTCCAGCCATTGCACAGTAATAAAGTTTTTGGACTGTTGGAAATATAGCATGCAATCGAATTAAAATAATTCCGAATTTGTGTGATAACAAAGATAGATCTAACAGATTTACACATGTGATTATGAACATAAAATCTAACATGGCACAGCAGATCGACATGGATCTCAAACCCCTTCTAAAACATGATAGAGAGGATCACGAGATTGATTTCTTACAGTGATGCAGACGAACGTTGATGAAGAATAGTTGAGGAAGATGAAGCAGACGGTCGATGCAGTCGATGAAGAAGAAGCAGCCGTGCGAAGCACTGCCCAGAAACTTTATCGCCCGGATCCCTCGTGCGGGACGCCAAATGCCGGGGAAAGTCCGGAGACTTCTGCTTTCCTTCCCCCACGACACGGCAGGGAAAGGATCGGCGAAGATCGGTGGCGGCTGCAGAAGAGAACGGAGTAGGGTTTCTGTGTATCTGGTGTCTTCTATCGAGAGGGACGTCTTCCTCTTATAGACTCGAAAGGATAACCCCCACGCAGCACGTTCTGCCTATATTCCAGGATCCGCCCCCTGGTATATCTCCATCACGAACGATCTCCTAACTTCCCTCAACGGGAAGTCTATCTTCGAGTCGTGCGTGAGACAGACGCGGGTGGATAAGATAAGTAAACTGCTCGGCAAAAAGATTAAAAAGAGATGCAATTTAACAGGCCACAGTCGCGCTCGCCTTGCCAAAGCCCAAAGATCCAAAGTCACAAGTCACGCGTAATTAAACGCAAATAAATGCGAAATGCGAGCGAGCGCGCGCGCGTGTGTGCGCGTGTGGTGTATACTTAGCATAGCTCTCTCTAGTCTTTCCAACTAGTCTCACCATGAGATGTCCCCTTATAAGCAGGTCAAAATCTTGCTCCCTTGGCAATGTGGGACTAAACTCCCACAGCCTCCACCCCCTTGACTTCTCTCCAATTTGTGAAATTTATATGGGCCCAATTCTTGTAGAGGCCCATTTATTCCAACAATCCCCACCAAGAAGTCAAGGTCTGCAACTTGTTCTCATCTGGCTTTTATATACCAGCTTTGTAGTATAGACCCGTCTCCGGTTGATCTATACCTAGCACTCCAAGATCCACTCTTCTTACAACTAGGAAATGGACAAAGCCTTGAATTTTCAGTCGTGTGTAGAAGAGGTTCACCAGGAGCCATCGCTGATACTAGGCTGCCTGAATCCACGCCTAAGGTTTGGTCACGCGTAATTAAACGCAAATAAATGCGAAATGCGAGCGAGCGCGCGCGCGTGTGTGCGCGTGTGGTGTATACTTAGCATAGATCTCTCTAGTCTTTCCAACTAGTCTCACCATGAGATGTCCCCTTATAAGCAGGTCAAAATCTTGCTCCCTTGGCAATGTGGGACTAAACTCCCACAGCCTCCACCCCCTTGACTTCTCTCCAATTTCTGAAATTTATATGGGCCCAATTCTTGTAGAGGCCCATTTATTCCAACAATCCCCACCAAGAAGTCAAGGTCTGCAACTTGTTCTCATCTGGATTTTATATACCAGCTTTGTAGTATAGACCCGTCTCGGGTTGATCTATACCTAGCACTCCAAGATCCACTCTTCTTACAACTAGGAAATGGGCAAAGCCTTGAATTTTCAGTCATGTGTAGAAGAGGTTCACCAGGAGCCATCGCTGATACTAGGCTGCCTGAATCCACGCCTAAGGTTTGGAGCATTACGGTCGTGCTCCCTAGTCCTTTAATAAGCTCATTAGAGATCACCCGAATCTCATGTACTGTGACTGTTGGAGATATGCCCTAGAGGCAATAATAAATATAGTTATTATTATATCTTTGTGTTTATGATAAATGTTTATATTCATGCTATAATAGTATTAACAAGGAAACATTAATACTTGTGTGAATTGTAAACTTAAATTGAAGTCCCTAGTATAGCCTCTATACTTCACTAGCTTGTTGGTTGATTAAATGATTGTGGTTTCCATATCATGAACATTGAGATGTTATCAACAACAAGATCATATCATTAGGAGAATGATATGGTGGACATACTCCTATTGATAAGCGTAGCATAAAGATCAAGTCATTTCAATAGTTCAATTGCTATATGCTTTCTGATACATAGTAACCTAATTCCTTCGACCATGAGATCATGCATATCACCTTTACCGGATGGATGCTTTGATGACATCAAACACCACACCGTAACTGGGTGGCTATAAAGGTGGCATTAAGTGTTCGGAAAGTATTGGTTGAAACACATGGATCAAGAGTGGGATTTGTCCATCCACATGACGGATAGATATACTCTGGGCCCTCTCGGTGGAATGTCATCCAATTGGCTTGCAAGCATGTGACTTGGTCACAAGGGATCACATATCACGGGAACGAGAAAAGAGTACTTATCAGTAACGAGGTTGAACTAGGTATGCAGAGATACCGACGATCATAACCTCGGATAAGTAACATATCGTGAGACAAAGGGAAATTGGTATCGTATGTAAGTGGTTCATTCGATCGCAAAGTAATCGTAGAAATATGTGGGAGCCATATGAATTTCCAGATTCCTCTATTGGTTATTGTTCGGAGAAGTGTCTCGATCATGTCCGCATAATTCACGAACCGTAGGGAGACACACTTAAGGATTCGACGTTGTTTGAGTAGTTATGGTATTATGAGAAAGAGACCGAATGTTGTTCGGAGTCTCGGATGGGATCCGGGATATCACGAGGTGATCCGGAATGGTCCGGAGAATAAGATTCATATAAGGAAAGTCCCGTTTCGGAGTTCGGGAATGATTCCGGTGTTTTCATCGGGAATGTTCTAGAAGGTTCCGGATTGTCCGGCACTCCGGGGGGGGGAGGGTACATGAGTGTTTCATTGAATGATTGCATCATGTACTAAGTGTTCTTGCTGTTCCAAAAACATGAAAGTCAAATTGCCAGTTTGAAAGTCAAACGGCTAAAACATGAAACTGTGGGAAACAGGAAACTGTGGGAAACAAGCAAGAGGAGTTGGAACCAACTTGGAGGAGGAGTCCCACTCCTCCAAGCCGGCGCCCAGCCCAAGGCCGACTTGGGGAGGGACTCCCCTCCCCTGGCCGCGCGTCCCCACCCATAAAAGGAGGGGCAGGGCTCTCCTCCTAGAACACACAAGTTCCTATCTTCTACCTCCGGTTTAGAGCCGTTTTGGTTTAGAGCTTCTAATTGCTTTAGCCAGCGGTTTAGAGCCTTCTAATTGGTTTAGAGCCTTCTAATTGGTGTGTCTAATTACTAGACCACTAATAGCCTCTCTCATAAGCTCCACCATACTCGCACCGGCTTAAGGCGAAGCCCTGCGGGATCTCCCCTCTACTTCCGGTACCACGCCGTTGTGCTGCCGGAATCGCGAGGAGAGTGCTACAACCTCCGCTGCCTGCTGGAACAAGGGAGAGGAAGGTCTTCGTCGAGTACCGAACGTGTGACCGACTGTGGGAGCGCTGCCGAAACGTGGCGCCGGAAGGATCGTCTACGCGATCTTGAGATCGGAAAGAGTACGACTACATCACCCACGAGAATCTGCTCTCGTTAACCGCTTTGGAATCTTCGAGGGTGAGTTCCTCTATCGACTCGTTGCTACAATCTAGTAGATAGATCTTGGCTTGTTTGTTTGTATGCGATAGAAATTTTTTGTTTTCCATGCTACGAACCCCTACAGTGGTATCAGAGCCGTGTCTATATGTAGATCTGTTGCACGAGTAGAACACAATGGTCATTGTGGGCATTGATGCTTTTATTGTAGATTGCTTTTTGTGTACTTTGCATCTTGCGGTATGTTGGGATGAAGCGGCCCGGGCTAACCTTACTTGACATCGTTCATGAGACTTGCTCCACGCTTGACATGCAACTTGTATTGCATAAGTGGCTTTGCGGGTGCCTGTTTCTCCTAGCATAGTTAAGATCCAATTTACAACGGGTAATCAACAATGCTAGTATCAATGTTGTGGTTCTTGTTCGTAAGTTAGAACGACACTTATTGAAAGCCCCAAACCACGTAAAATATGCAAAGAAAGTAGAAGCGTCTAACTTTGTTTTGCAGGGGTGTGCAGTGATGTGATATGGCCATGATTGTGATTATATTTGATGTATGCAATGTTCCTTATTGTAAGTTGGCAACCGGCAGGAGCCATATGGTTGTCTTTAATTTATGTTAAGACCCGCGTGTCTATTCAAAGTAGTTGTAATAGTTGAAGCCGGTGGACGACAACCATGGTGAAGCATCATTGACCTTGATGCAATGCCGGTGATGATGGAGATCATGTTCGTGTTTGAAGATGGAGATCGGAAGCACAAAGAAGAAAGGCCATATCATATCACATATTATGAATTGCATGTGATGTTAATCCTTTATGCATCTTGTATTGCTTAGTAGACGATGGTAGCATTATAAGATGATCCCTCATGCACATGAATTTCAAATCATAAAGTGTTCACCCTTAGTTAGCACCGTTGCTAAAGCTTGTTGTTTCGAAGCACCACGTGATGATCGGGTGTGTTAGATTCCGCAAGTGTATACAACGTAAGCAAGCCAGATTTGCTTATGCGGTGGCTAAGGTTTGATCTTGACGAGCCTAGCATGTACAGACATGGTCTCAGGAACACGGATTACCGAAAGGTAAAGCATGAATCATATAGTAGATATGATGAACATGATGATTGTTCGCCATTGAAACTATATCAACTCTCGTGATGATCGGTGTTGATGTAGTGGATTTGGTTCGTGTGATCACTAAAACAATGTGAGGGATGTTGTTTTGAGTGGGAGTTCACCTAGTTTAATTTCATTAATTAATTTGAACTCAATTTGTCATAAACTTAGTCTAAACTATTGCAAATATGTTGTAGATCAATGGCAGCCCCTACCATCAATTTTAATGCGTTCCTAGAGAAAGAAAAGTTGAAAAACAATGGAAGCAACTTCGCGGATTGGTTCCGCAATTTGAGGATTGTCCTCACAGCTGGTAATTTGACCTATGTGCTGGATGCACCGCTGGGTGACCCACCTGCAGCTGATGCTCCCGATGAAGTAAAGAATGTTTACCTCGCTCGGAAGAATCAGTACTCCATAGTTCAGTGTGCTATCTTGTATGGTTTAGAATCGGAGCTTCAGAAAAGGTTTGAAGAGTCAGACCCATATGATATTGTCGAGGATCTCAAATTGATTTTTGAGACTCATGCGGCAATTGAAAGTTATGAAGCTTCTGAAAAGTTCTTTAACTGCAAGATGGAAGAGGGCAGCTCCGTCAGTGAGCATGTGCTTAAGATGTCTGGGCACGCAAACAAACTTCAAAGCTTGGGTATAGTGATTCCTAATGCTTTGGGGATTTACCGTGTCCTCCAATCACTACCACCAAGTTACAAGAACTTTGTGATGAACTACAACATGCAGAACATGAACAAGACGTTGCCAGAACTCTTTGCCATGTTGAAATCTGCAGAAGTGGAGATCAAGAAAGAGCACCAAGTGTTGTTGGTCAATAAGACCACCAAATTCAAGAAAGGCAAGTCTAAGCAAAAGGGACACTTCAAGAAGGGTGGTAAGAAAGTTACCACGCCGACGAAGAAAACCAAGGCTGGACCAAAGCCTGAAACTGAGTGCTTTTACTGCAAGGGAGTAGGTCACTGGAAGCGGAATTGCCCAAAGTACTTGGCGGATTTGAAGAACGGCAACATCAAGAAGAAAGGTATATCTGATATACATGTTATTGATGTGTATCTCACTAGTACTCGTAGTAGTGCCTGGGTATTTGATACTGGTTCGGTTGCTCATATTTGTAACTCGAAACAGGTGCTGCAGAATAAACGGAAGCTAGCGAAGAACGAGGTGACGATGCGCGTGGGAAACGGATCAAAGGTTGATGTGATCGCGGTCGGCACGCTACCCCTTCATCTACCATCGGGATTAGTTTTATACTTAAATAATTGTTATTTGGTGCCTGCGTTGAGCATGAACATTATATCAGGATCTTGTTTATTGCGAGACGGTTACTTGTTTAAATCTGAGAATAATGGTTGTTCTATTTATATGAGTAATATGTTTTACGCACATGCACCTTTGATAGATGGTCTATTCTTATTGAATCTCGATAGTGGAAATACACATATCAACAACATTGAGGCTAAATGTTTGAAATCAAGCGATAATTTGACCTATATGTGGCACTGTCGTCTTGGTCACATCGGAGTGAAACGTATGAAGAAACTCCATTCTGATGGACTTCTTGAATCACTTGATTTTGAATCACTTGAAAGATGCGAAGCATGTCTGATGGGTAAAATGACTAAGATTCCATTTTCTGGTATGATGGAGCGAGCTACGGACTTATTGGAAATCATACATACCGATGTGTGTGGTCCAATGAGTGTAGCATCGCGCGGTGGTTATCGTTATGTTCTTACCTTCACGGATGACTTGAGTAGATATGGGTATATCTATTTCATGAAACATAAGTCCGAAACTTTCGAGAAGTTTAAGGAGTTTCAAAGTGAGGTAGAGAATCAACGTAACAAGAAGATTAAATTTCTACGTTCTGATCGTGGAGGTGAATATCTAAGTTACGAGTTTGGCGAGCATTTGAAGAAATGCGGAATACTTTCACAATTGACACCGCCGGGAACACCACAGCGTAATGGTGTGTCCGAACGTCGTAATCGAACTCTCTTAGATATGGTTCGTTCTATGATGTCACTTACAGATTTACCGCTATCATTTTGGGGTTATGCATTAGAAACAACCGCATTCACTTTAAATAGGGCACCGTCTAAATCCGTTGAAACGACACCGTATGAATTATGGTTTGGGAAGAAACCTAAATTGTCGTTCCTTAAAGTTTGGGGATGCGAAGCCTATGTAAAGAAGTTACAGCCGGACAAGCTTGAACCCAAAGCGGAAAAATGCGTCTTCATAGGATACCCGAAGGAAACTATTGGGTATACCTTCTATCATAGATCCGAAGGCAAAACATTCGTTGCCAAGAATGGATCCTTTCTAGAGAAGGAATTTCTCTCGAAAGAATTGACTGGAAGGAAAGTAGAACTCGACGAGGTTGTCGAACCTTCTCTCGAAATTGCGAGTAGCGCAGCACCGGAAGAAGTTCCTGTGGTGCCTGCACCAATAAGAGAGGAAGCTAATGATGGTGATCATGAAACTTCGGTTGAAGTTACTACAGAGCCTCAGAGGTCAACGAGAACTCGTACCACTCCAGATTGGTATGATTCCGTTATGAATGTCATGGTGGTGGACAACACCGATGACCCCGAGACATATGAGGAAGCGATGATGAGCCCAGATTCCAATAAATGGCAAGAAGCCATGAAATCCGAGATTGGATCCATGTACGAAAACCAAGTATGGACTTTGGTGGACTTACCGGATGGCCGGAAGGCTGTCGAGAACAAATGGATTTTCAAGAAGAAAACAGATGCTGATGGTAATGTTACTGTCTATAAAGCTCGACTTGTCGCAAAAGGGTTTCGACAAATTCAAGGAGTTGACTACGATGAGACTTTCTCACCGGTAGCGAAGCTAAAGTCTGTGAGGATTATGTTAGCAATCGCTGCATATTATGATTATGAGATATGGCAGATGGATGTCAAAACAGCATTCCTCAATGGAGACATTGATGAAGAGTTGTATATGATGCAACCCAAAGGTTTTGTCGATCCTAAAGATGCTAACAAGGTATGCAAACTTCAACGGTCCATCTATGGATTGAAGCAAGCATCCCGAAGTTGGAATCAACGTTTTGATAAGGTAATCAAAAGTTTTGGTTTTATACAAACTTATGGAGAAGCTTGTATTTACAAGAAAGTGAGTGGGAGCTCTGTAGCATTCTTAATACTGTATGTGGATGACATATTGTTGATTGGGAATGATGTAGACCTTCTTAATAGTGTCAAGGAATATTTGAATAATAGTTTTTCAATGAAGGATCTTGGCGAAGCAGCTTACATATTAGGCATAAAGATTTATAGAGATAGATCGAAACGCCAAATATCATTGTCACAGAGTACATATTTGGACAAAGTTCTAAAGAGGTTTGGAATGGAAGAAAGCAAGAAAGGGTTCTTGCCCATGTTGCCCAATACGACCTTGAGTAAAACTCAAAGTCCGACATCGACAGAAGATAGAGAAAGGATGAGTAAGACTCCCTATGCATCAGCCATAGGATCTCTAATGTATGCCATGCTATGTACTAGACCCGACATCGCATATGCTGTTAGTCTAACTAGCAGATATCAAAGTGATCCAGGAGTGGATCATTGGACAGCGGTCAAAAACATCCTTAAGTACTTGAGAAGAACTAAGGATATGGTTCTTTCTTATGGAGGTGATGAACAGCTCGTTGTTAATGGTTACACCGATGCTAGTTGGAACACCGATCCGGATGATTCTAAATCACAATCTGGATACGTATTTATTTTGAATGGTGCAGCAGTTAGCTGGAGGAGTGCAAAGCAAAGCGTTGTGGCGAGATCTTCAACTGAATCGGAATACATGGCTGCTTCGGAGGCTTCACAAGAAGCGATATGGATGAAAGAGTTCATTACAGAGCTGGGTGTGGTTCCTAGTGCGCTGGACCCAATGTCTATCTACTGTGATAACATGGGCGCCATAGCCAATGCGCAAGAACCAAGGTCACACAAGAAGCTGAAGCATATCAAGCTACGTTTTCATGCTATTCGAGAACATATCCAGGATGGGGATATAAAGATTTGCAAAGTACACACAGATCTGAATGTGGCGGATCCGTTGACTAAACCTCTCCCGAGGGCAAAACATGACCAACACCAAACTGCCATGGGTGTTCGGTATATTACCATGTAATCTAGATTAGATGACTCTAGTGCAAGTGGGAGACTGTTGGAGATATGCCCTAGAGGCAATAATAAATATAGTTATTATTATATCTTTGTGTTTATGATAAATGTTTATATTCATGCTATAATAGTATTAACAAGGAAACATTAATACTTGTGTGAATTGTAAACTTAAATTGAAGTCCCTAGTATAGCCTCTATACTTCACTAGCTTGTTGGTTGATTAAATGATTGTGGTTTCCATATCATGAACATTGAGATGTTATCAACAACAAGATCATATCATTAGGAGAAAGATATGGTGGACATACTCCTATTGATAAGCGTAGCATAAAGATCAAGTCATTTCAATAGTTCAATTGCTATATGCTTTCTGATACATAGTAACCTAATTCCTTCGACCATGAGATCATGCATATCACCTTTACCGGATGGATGCTTTCATGACATCAAACACCACACCGTAACTGGGTGGCTATAAAGGTGGCATTAAGTGTTCGGAAAGTATTCGTTGAAACACATGGATCAAGAGTGGGATTTGTCCATACACATGACGGATAGATATACTCTGGGCCCTCTCGGTGGAATGTCATCCAATTGGCTTGCAAGCATGTGACTTGGTCACAAGGGATCACATATCACGGGAACGAGAAAAGAGTACTTATCAGTAACGAGGTTGAACTAGGTATGCAGAGATACCGACGATCATAACCTCGGATAAGTAACATATCGTGAGACAAAGGGAAATTGGTATCGTATGTAAGTGGTTCATTCGATCGCAAAGTAATCGTAGAAATATGTGGGAGCCATATGAATTTCCAGATTCCTCTATTGGTTATTGTTCGGAGAAGTGTCTCGATCATGTCCGCATAATTCACGAACCGTAGGGAGACACACTTAAGGATTCGACGTTGTTTGAGTAGTTATGGTATTATGAGAAAGAGACCGAATGTTGTTCGGAGTCTCGGATGGGATCCGGGATATCACGAGGTGATCCGGAATGGTCCGGAGAATAAGATTCATATAAGGAAAGTCCCGTTTCGGAGTTCGGGAATGATTCCGGTGTTTTCATCGGGAATGTTCTAGAAGGTTCCGGATTGTCCGGCACTCCGGGGGGGAGGGTACATGAGTGTGTCATTGAATGATTGCATCATGTACTAAGTGTTCTTTCTGTTCCAAAAACATGAAAGTCAAATTGCCAGTTTGAAAGTCAAACGGCTAAAACAGGAAACTGTGGGAAACAGGAAACTGTGGGAAACAAGCAAGAGGAGTTGGAACCAACTTGGAGGAGGAGTCCCACTCCTCCAAGCCGGCGCCCAGCCCAAGGCCGACTTGGGGAGGGACTCCCCTCCCCTGGCCGCGCCTCCCCACCCATAAAAGGAGGGGCAAGGCTCCCCTCCTAGAACACACAAGTTCCTATCTTCTACCTCCGGTTCAGAGCCGTTTTGGTTTAGAGCTTCTAATTGCTTTAGCCAGCGGTTTAGAGCCTTCTAATTGGTTTAGAGCCTTCTAATTGGTGTGTCTAATTACTAGACCACTAATAGCCTCTCTCATAAGCTCCACCATACTCGCACCGGCTTAAGGCGAAGCCCTGCGGGATCTCCCCTCTACTTCCGGTACCACGCCGTTGTGCTGCCGGAATCGCGAGGAGAGTGCTACAACCTCCGCTGCCTGCTGGAACAAGGGAGAGGAAGGTCTTCGTCGAGTACCGAACGTGTGACCGACTGCGGGAGCGCTGCCGGAACGTGGCGCCGGAAGGATCGTCTACGTGATCTTGAGATCGGAAAGAGTACGACTACATCACCCACGAGAATCTGCTCTCGTTAACCGCTTTGGAATCTTCGAGGGTGAGTTCCTCTATCGACTCGTTGCTACAATCTAGTAGATAGATCTTGGCTTGTTTGTTTGTATGCGATAGAAATTTTTTGTTTTCCATGCTACGAACCCCTACAGTGACCACACAGTTAATCTCACATAGGTGTGTTCTTTCAAGAATACCCTGCAGGACGGTATCTTGCTGAAGTATTTCAGCCTCAAAACACATTAAGACTAACAGTCACCCTCCCATGCAGTACTAAGAGTACTCATCTTAGCGGGAAATGGATAAATATATATGTACTCTCTCTTGTTGCTCCAACAACTTGTTTTTCCCTTTTCCTTATTCACGGGATCTCCGGTCACTAAGGCTGGGTTTCCATTGTCGTGCAACTCAGGTGGGTCTCAAGCCCATCTCCCTCGATGCTCCATCTATCACCACACGTGATAGCCCTTTTGTAAAAGGATCCGCCGGGTTTTTGGTAGTGTTAATATAATCAACGGCAATCACTCCCTTGTGTCTCAAGTTCCTGACGGATTTGATACGCCGTTTCACATGTCTTGATGATTTCAGATTATCCTTTGAACTTTTAACCTTAGTGATCACCGTTTGGTTATCACAGTTCAGAAGGATTGCCGGAATTGGTTTTTCCACCATTGGCAAATCATTCAAGAGCTCCCTCAACCACTCTGCCTCTACAGTGGTTGAGTCAAGTGCTACAAGTTCTGCCTCCATAGTAGACCTTGTTAAGATGGTCTGTTTGCGAGACCTCCAAGAGATTGCAGCACCTCCAAAAGTGAATATGTATCCACTTGATCTCATCTGCATCTGAGATCCAATTAGCATCACTATACCCTTCTAGTACTGCTGGGTACCCCGTATAGTGAAGTCCATACGTTGTGGTTCCTCTCAAGTACCTCATTACTCGTTCCAGTGTAGTCTAATGATCATTTCCTGGATTCGAGTTAAACCGGCTCAGTTTGCTTACAGCAAATGAAATGTCCGGTCTTGTTGCACCAGCAAGGTACATGAGAGATTTGAGAGTATCTTAGCTGATCAACGCCTTGTCCTCTGTTCTTTCGAAGCTTTAGACTAGGGTCATAAGGAGTTGGAGACGTTCTGGAGTCCTCAAAACCAAAGCGACTCAGAATTTTGTCCACATAATGGGATTGACTCAAGATAATCCCATTCTCATCCTTATTCAGCTTTATGTTAAGAATAACATCTGCCTCTCCCACATCCTTCATGTCAAAATTTTGAGACAGAAAGGACTTAACCTCATTTATGACATCGATACCAGTCCCAAAAATTAATATGTCATCAACGTATAAACATAGGATTACACCCTTAACCCCACCATATTTATAGTACACACATTTGTCTCCTTCATTCACCAGAAAGCCTGCTGAAGTCAGAGTATTGTCAAACTTTTCATGCCATTGCTTTGGGGCTTGCTTGAGACCATATAGCGATTTCTTTAATCTACACACCATGTTCTCTTGCTCGGTTGCTACAAAACCATCGGGTTGCTGCATATAAATTTCCTCATCGAGCTCTCCATTTAGGAAAGCTGTCTTCACATCCATTTGATGGACTAGAAACTTATGAGAAGTAGCAAGTGCAATTAGCACTCGAATTGTAGTCATCCTAGCAACAGGTGAGTAGGTATCAAAGAAATCCTCTCCTTCCTTTTGGGTAAAACCCTTGGCCACGAGCCTAGCTTTATACTTTTCAATGGAGCCATTTGGTCGTAGCTTATTTTTGAATATCCATTTGCATCCAATAGGTTTGCAACCCATCGATCGTGGACATATTTCCCATGTTCCGTTAGTGAGAATGGAATCCATTTCACTTTGAACAGCCTCCTTCCAATCATCTGCATCCAAGGATGCATATGCTTCTGCCAGAGTTCTGGGAACGTCATCCACGAGATACACAGTGAAGTCATCTCCAAAAGACCTTTCAGTCTGTTGCCTCTTACTCCTTCTCGGAGCCACTTCACTGTCATTCTCCTCATTGAAAATTTCAGGAACTACCAGAGGTGTGTGTTCGGGTTCAGGTTCTACTTGTAGAGTAGGTTGACTAGTGGATGCCAAATTTTCCTTCATGGGAAAGATTGTCTCAAAGAAAGTAGCATCCCAAGATTCAATCACAGTGTTAGTGTGTACATCTTGAATCTCAGATTTTATAACCAAGAATCTGTATGCATTGTTGTTATGTGCATATCCTAGGAAGACACAATCAACAGTTTTAGGTCCCAATTTTCGCTTTTTGCATGCTAGTACATTAACCTTGGCCAAACAGCCCCATGCACGCAAGAAACGAAGAGTTGGTTTATGTCCCTTCCATCCTTCATACGGAGCTATTTCTCGTTTTGATGAGGGAAATCTATTGAGAGTATAACATGCCGCCAAAGCAGCCTCCCCCCACCATGCCTTAGTTAAACCGGAACTGTCCAACATGGCATTCACCAAGTCCGTAAGTGTTCGGTTTTTCCTTTCTGCCACTCCATTAGATTGGGGCGAGTAGGGAGGGGTTACTTAATGTATAATTCCATGTTCCGCACAGAATTGAGTGAACTCGTGAGATACATACTCTCCTCCTCTATCTGACCTTAAACGTTTGATTTTCTTCTCTAATTGGTTTTCTACTTCGGCCTTATAAATCTTAAAGCAACTCAGAGCCTCATCTTTCGATTTTACTAGGTAAATATAACACCACTTAGTCACATCATCTATCAAAGTCATCATATACCTTTTCCCTGCCTTAGTCAATACTCCATTCATTTCACACAAATTTGAATGTATTAAATCTAGAGGTGACAGACTTTTCTCCCCGATTGGCTTGAAAGGCTTTCGGGGTTGCTTTGATTGCACACAATAATGACACTTAGATCCACGGATTATGGAAAAGTTCGGAATTAAATTAAGCTTGCACAACCGAACAATGCGATCAAAATTAATATGACATAAGCGAGAGTGCCAAATAGCAGCATCTCCAACATGATTTCCAGAGTACGAAGAACACGATAAATTGTTTACGATATTACAATCATCTAGAATGGAAAGGCGGAACAAGCCTCCGCTGTTATAGCCTTTTCCAATAAACAAACCAAATTTCGAAATAATAAATTTATTCGACTCGAAGACCATCTTGTAGCCATCACGGCACATCAGCGAACCAGACAGCAGGTTCCTATTTATTCCTGGGACATGTTGTACGTTCTTCAACGATAGAGTCTTCCCTGAAGTAAGTCTTAGGTCAACTCTACCGATCCCACGTACATCTGCCCGAGTGCCGTTTCCCATCACGACGGTGGAACTGCTGCAAGCCTGATAAGAAGAAAACAAGTTGTAGTCAGCACAAACATGTACATTAGCTCCAGTATCTACCCACCAATCAGTGGATTGACATGCAATAAGGACACTAGGTACGTACCCAGATCCTCCACCTGCCTTGCTAACGGTGACATTCGCAGATTGCTGAGCACCTTCCTTCCTGCCTTTGCGCATGCGACACTTCCTGGCTATGTGCCCAGGTTCGCCACACACAAAGCAGTTGAAGTCACCCTTTTCCTTGTTCTTCTTTTTCTTAAAGCCAGTGGTTTGTTTTGCCTTTCCTTTGTTCTTGAAGTTCTTTCCCCCAGAGCCGCCAGCCCCATTGTGCACGACATTGGCATTGGGAGTCGGATGAGGTGGGTTTTTCTCGACGTCTTTCGCCTTGGCCGTTTCCTCAACATCAAGAGTGGCGATGAGACTTTCAACAGTCATCACCTTGAAGGGGTTCGTAGCATGGAAAATAAAAAATTTCTACCGCATACAAACAAACAAGCCAAGATCTATCTACTAGATTGTAGCAACGAGTCGATGGAATAACTCACCCTCGAAGATTCCAAAGTGTTTAACCAGAGCGGATTCTCGTGGGTGATGTAGTCGTACTCTTGCCGATCTCAAGATCACGTAGACGATCCTTCCGGCGCTACGTTCCGGCAGCGCTTCCGCAGTCGGTCACACGTTCGGTACTCGATGAAGACCTTCCTCTCCCTTGTTCCAGCTGGCAGCGGAGGTTGTAGCACTCTCCTCGCGATTCCGGCAGCACGACGGCTTGGTACCGGAAGTAGAGGGGAGATCTCGCAGGGCTTCGCCTTAAGCCGGAGCGAGTATGGTGGACTATGAGAGAGGCCTCGGTGATCTAGGGTTTAGACACACCAAGGAGAGAGGGATAGGCCGGCGGCTAGGGCTTGGGGAAAGCCCCAAGTCGGCGGCTAGGGTTTGCCCTAGGGCGGCGGCGGCGGCAGGAGGGCCGGCGGCTAGGGCTAGGGTTTTGGGTGGTGGAGGTGTAGGTCTAGAGGGGCAGCCCTGCCCCTCCTTTTATAGGTGGGAGGGCGCGGCCAAGGGGACGGGAGTCCTCCCCCAACTCGGCCTCCTTGGCCGGCGGTGGAGGGAGAGGAACTCCTCCCCAAGTAGGTTTCCTACTGTCCCTCCACCAAGCAAACTTGCCGTTTGACTTTTCAAATTGGCGTTTGACTTTTCAAACTAGGATTTGATTTATCCCTTTATTTTGCTCAGCGATGACACCTAGTACATGATTCAACTATTCCAACTTGTTATGACACATTCATGTACCCTTCCCCTCTGGAGTGCTGGACCTTCCGGAACCTTCTAGAACATTCCCGATGAAAACACCGGAATCATTCTCCAACCCCGAAACAGGACTTTTCTTATATGAATCTTATTCTCCGGACCATTCCGGATCTCCTCGTGATATCCCGGATCCCATCCGAGACTCCGAACAATATTCGATCTCTTACTCATCATTACATAACTACTCAACAACATCGAATCCTTAAGTGTGTCTCCCTACGGTTCGTGAATTATGCGGAGATGATCGAGACACTTCTCCGATCAATAACCAATAGAGAAATCTGGAAATTCATATGGTTCCCACATATTTCTATGATTACTTTGTGATCGAATGAACCACTTACATATGATACCAATTTCCCTTTGTCTTACGATAATTTACTTATCTAAGGTTTTGATCGTCGGTATCTCTGCATACCTAGTTCAACCTCGTTATTGATAAGTACTCTTTTCTCGTTCCCGTGATATGTGATCCCTTGTGAGCCAGTCACATGCTTGCAAGCCAATTGGATGACATTCCACCGAGAGAGCCCAGAGTATATCTATCTGTCATATGGATGGACAAATCCCACTCTTGATCCATGTGTCTCAACCAATACTTTCCGAACACTCAATGCCACCTTTATAACCACCCAGTTACGGTGTGATGTTTGATGTCATCAAAGCATTCTTCCGGTGATGGTGATATGCATGATCTCATGGTCGAAGGAATTAGGTTACTATGTATCAGAAAGCATATAGCAATTGAACTATTAAAATGACTTGATCTTTATGCTACGCTTATCTATAGGAGTATGTCCATCATACCATTCTCCTAACGATATGATCTTGTTGTTAATAACATCTCAATGTTCATGATAGGGAAACCACAATCATTTATTAACCAACAAGCTAGTATTATAAAGAGGCTTTACCAGGGACTCTAATTTAGTTTACAAATCACACAAGTATTAATGTTTCCTTGTTAATATTGTTATAGCATGAATGTAAACATTTATCATAAACACAAAGATATAATAATAACTACATTTATTATTGCCTCTAGGGCATAGCTCCAACAGTCTCCCACTTGCACTAGAGTCAACTAATCTAGATTACATGGTAATATACCGAACACCCATGGCAGTTTGGTGTTGGTCATGTTTTGCCCTCGAGAGAGGTTTAGTCAACGGATCCGCCACATTCAGATCTGTGTGTACTTTGCAAATCTTTATGTCACCATCTTGGACATGTTCTCGAATAGCGTGAAAACGTAGCTTGATGTGCTTCAGCTTCTTGTGTGACCTTGGTTCTTGCGCATTGGCTATGGCGCCCATGTTATCACAGTAGATAGACATTGGGTCCAGCGCACTTGGAACCACACCGAGCTCTGTAATGAACTCCTTCATCCATATCGCTTCTTGTGAAGTCTCCGAAGCAGCTATGTATTCCGATTCAGTTAAAGATCTCGCCACAACGCTTTGCTTTGCACTCCTCCAGCTAACTGCTGCACCATTCAAAGTAAATACGTATCCAGATTGAGATTTAGAATCATCCGGATCGGTGTTACAACTAGCATCAGTGTAACCATTAACAACGAGCTGTTCATCACCTCCATAAGAAAGAACCATATCCTTAGTTCTTCTTAAGTACATAAGGATGTTTTTGACCGCTGTCCAATGATCCACTCCTGGATCACTTTGATATCTGCTAGTCAAACTAACAGCATATGCAATGTCGGGTCTAGTACATAGCATGGAATACATTAGAGATCCTATGGCTGAGGCATAGGGAGTCTTACTCATCCTTTCTCTATCTTCTGCCGTTGCTGGACTTTGAGTTTTACTCAAGGTCGTATTGGGCAACATGGGCAAGAACCCTCTCTTGCTATCTTCCATTCCAAACCTCTTTAGAACTTTGTCCAAATATGTACTTTGTGACAATGATATTAGGCGTCTCGATCTATCTCTATAAATCTTTATGCCTAATATGTAAGCTGCTTCGCCAAGATCTTTCATTGAAAAACTATTATTCAAATATTCCTTGACACTATTAAGAAGGTCTACATCATTCCCAATCAACAATATGTCATCTACATATAGTATTAAGAATGCTACAGAGCTCCCACTCACTTTCTTGTAAATACAAGCTTCTCCATAAGTTTGTATAAAACCAAAACTTTTGATTACCTTATCAAAACTTTGATTCCAACTTCGGGATGCTTGCTTCAATCCATATATGGACCGTTGAAGTTTGCATACCTTGTTAGAATCTTAAGGATCGAAAAAACCTTTGGGTTGCATCATATACAACTCTTCATCAATGTCTCCATTGAGGAACGCTGTTTTGACATCCATCTGTCATATCTCATAATCATAATATGCAGCGATTGCTAAAAAAATCCTCACAGACTTTAGCTTCGCTACTGGTGAGAAAGTCTCATCGTAGTCAACTCCTTGAATTTATCGAAACCCTTTTGCGACAAGTCGAGCTTTATAGACAGTAACATTACCATCAGCATCTGTTTTCTTCTTGAAAATCCATTTGTTCTTGACAGCCTTCCGGCCATCCGGTAAGTCCATCAAAGTCCATACTTGGTTTTCGTACATGGATCCAATCTCGGATTTCATGGCTTCTTGCCATTTATTGGAATCTGGGCTCATCATCGCTTCCTCATATGTCGCAGGGTCATCGGTGTTGTCCACCAACATGACGCTCATAACGGGATCATACCAATCAGGAGTGGTACGAGTTCTCGCTGACCTGCGAGGTTCTGTAGCAACTACAACCGAAGTTTCATAATCATCATCATTAGCTTCCTCTCTTATTGGTGCAGGCATCACAGGAACTTCTTCCGGTGCTGCGCTACTCGCAAGTTCGAGAGAAGGTTCGACAACCTCGTCGAGTTCTACTTTCCTTCCAGTCACTTCTTTCGAGAGAAATTCCTTCTCTAGAAAAGGACCCATTCTTGGCAACGAAGATTTTGCCTTCGGATCTATGATAGAAGGTATACCCAATAGTTTCCTTTGGGTATCCTATGAAGACGCATTTTTCCGCTTTGGGTTCAAGCTTGTCCGGTTGTAACTTCTTTACATAGGCTTCGCAACCCCAAACTTTAAGGAACGACAATTTAGGTTTCTGCCCAAACCATAATTCATACGTTGTCGTTTCAACGGATTTAGATGGTGCCCTATTTAAAGTGAATGCGGCTGTTTCTAATGCATAACCCCAAAATGATAGCGGTAAATCTGTAAGTGACATCATAGAACGAACCATATCTAAGAGAGTTCGATTACGACGTTCAGACACACCATTACGCTGTGGTGTTCCCGGTGGTGTCAATTATGAAAGTATTCCGCATTTCTTCAAATGCTCGCCAAACTCGTAACTTAGATATTCACCTCCATGATCATAACGTAGAAATTTAATCTTCTTGTTACGTTGATTCTCCACCTCACTTTGAAATTCCTTAAACTTCTCGAAAGTTTCGGATTTATGTTTCATGAAATAGATATACCCATATCTACTCAAGTCATCCGTGAAGGTAAGAACATAACGATAACCACCGCGCGATGCTACACTCATTGGACCACACACATCAGTATGTATGATTTCCAATAAGTTCGTAGCTCGCTCCATCATACCACAAAATGGAGTCTTAGTCATTTTACCCATCAGACATGCTTCGCATCTTTCAAGTGATTCAAGAAGTCCATCGGAATGGATTTTCTTCATACGCTTCACACCAATGTGACCAAGACGACAGTGCCACATATAGGTCGAGTTATCGCTCGATTTCAAACGTTTAGCTTCAATGTTATTAATATGTGTATTTCCACTATCGAGATTTAATAAGAATAGACCATCTATCAAAGGTGCATGTGCATAAAACATATTACTCATATAAATCGAACAACCATTATTCTCGGACTTAAACAAGTAACCGTCTCGCAATAAACAAGATCCAGATATAATGTTCATGCTTAACGCAGGCACCAAATAACAATTATTTAAGTATAAAACTAATCCCGATGGTAGATGAAGAGGTAGCGTGCCGACCTCGATCACATCAACCTTTGATCCATTTCCTACGCGCATCGTCACCTCGTTCTTCGCTAGCTTCCGTTTATTCTGCAGCACCTGTTTTGAGTTACAAATATGAGCAACCGAACCAGTATCAAATACCCAGGCACTACTACGAGTACTAGTGAGATACACATCAATAACATGTATATCGGATATACCTTTCTTCTTGATGTTGCCGTTCTTCAAATCCACCAAGTACTTTGGGAAATTCCGCTTCCAGTGACCTTCTCCCTTGCAGTAAAAGCACTCAGTATCAGGCTTAGGTCCAGCCTTGGTCTTCTTCGTCGGTGCGGTAACTTTCTTACCACCCTTCTTGAAGTGTCCCTTTTGCTTAGACTTGCCTTTCTTGAATTTGGTGGTCTTATTGACCATCAACACTTGGTGCTCTTTCTTGATCTCCACTTCTGCAGATTTCAACATGGAGAAGAGTTCTGGCAACTGCTTGTTCATTGTAGTTCATCACAAAGTTCTTGTAACTTGGTGGTAGTGATTGGAGGACACGGTAAATCCCCAAAGCATTAGGAATCACTATACCCAAGCTTTGGAGTTTGTTTGCGTGCCCAGACATCTTAGGCACATGCTCACTGATGGAGCTGCCCTCTTCCATCTTGCAGTTAAAGAACTTTTCAGAAGCCTCATAGCTCTCAACTGCTGCGTGAGTCTCAAATATCAGTTTGAGTTCACGGACAATATCATGTGGGTCTGAATTCTCAAACCTTTTCTGAAGCTCCAATTCTAAACCATACAAGATAGCACACTGAACTGTGGAGTACTGAGTCTTCCGAGCGAGGTAAACATTCTTTACTTCATCGGTAGCAGTAGCTGCAGGCGGGTCACCCAGCGGTGCATCCAGCACATAGGTCAAATTACCAGCATTGAGGACAGTCCTCAAATTGCGGAACCAATCCGCGAAGTTGCTTCCATTGTTTTTCAACCTTTCTTTCTCTAGGAACGCATTAAAATTGATGGTAGGGGCCGCCATTGATCTACAATATATTTGCAATAGTTTAGACTAAGTTTATGACAAATTGAGTTCTAATTAATAGTTAAATTAATCTAGGTGAACTCCCACTCAAAACAATTTCCCTCACATTGTCTTAGTGATCACACGAACCAAATCCACCACATCAAAACCGATCATCACGAGAGTTGACGTGGCTTCAATGGCGAACAATCGACATGTTCATCGTATCTAATATATGATTCATGCTTTACCTTTCGGTGATCCGTGTTCCGAGACCATTTCTGTACATGCTAGGCTCGTCAAGATCAAACCTTAGCTTCCACATGAGCAAATCTGGCTTGCTCACGTTGTATACACATGCAGATCTAACACACCCGATCATCACGTGGTGCTTCGAAACAATAAGCTTTAGCAACGGTGCTTACTAAGGATGAACACTTTAGAACTTGAAATTTATGTGCATGAGGGATCATCTTATAATGCTACCGTCGTTAACTAAGCAATACAAGATGCATAAAGGATTAACATCACATGCAATTCATAATATGTGATATGATATGGCCTTTCTTCTCTGTGCTTCCGATCTCCATCTTCAAGCATGAACATGATCTCCATCATCACCGGCATTGCATCAAGGTCAATGACGCTGCTCCATGGTTGTCGTCCACCAGCTTTAACTATTACAACTACTTTGAATAGACACGCGGGTCTTAACAGAAATTAAAGACAACCATATGGCTCCTGCCGGTTGCCAACTTACAATAAGGAACATTGCATACATCAAATATAATCACAATCATGGCCATATCACATCACAGCACAACCCTGCAAAACAAAGTTAGACGCCTCTAATTTCTTTGCATATTTTACGTGGTTTGGGGCTTTCAATAAGTGTCGATCTAACTTACGAACAAGAACCACAACGTTGATGTTTGAACTATCAAGTGCTTGTTGTAAATTGGATCTATACTATAATGGGAGAGACAGACACCCGCAAAGCCACTTATGCAATACAAGTTGCATGTTGAGCGTGGAGCAAGTCTCATGAACGATATCATGTAAGGTTAGCCCGGGCCGCTTCATCCCATCATACCGCAAGATGCAAAGTACACAAGAAGCAATTGATAATAAAAGCACCACCACCCACAATGACCATTGTGTTCTACTCGTGCAACAGATCTACATATAGACCTGGCTCTGATACCACTGAAGGGGTTCGTAGCATGGAAAACAAAAATTTTCTACCGCATACAAACAAACAAGCCAAGATCTATCTACTAGATTGTAGCAACGAGTCGATGGAATAACTCACCCTCGAAGATTCCAAAGTGTTTAATGAGAGCGGATTCTCGTGGGTGATGTAGTTGTACTCTTGCCGATCTCAAGATCGCGTAGACGATCCTTCCGGCGCTGCGTTCCGGCAGCGCTTCCGCAGTCGGTCACACGTTCGGTACTCGATAAAGACCTTCCTCTCCCTTGTTCCAGCAGGCAGCGGAGGTTGTAGCACTCTCCTCGTGATTCCGGCAGCATGACGGCGTGGTACCGGAAGTAGAGGGGAGATCTCGCAGGGCTTCGCCTTAAGCCGGAGCGAGTATGGTGGACTATGAGAGAGGCCTCGGTGATCTAGGGTTTAGACACACCAAGGAGAGAGGGATAGGCCGGCGGCTAGGGCTTGGGGAAAGCCCCAAGTCGGCGACTAGGGTTTGCCCTAGGGCGGCGGCGGCGGCTGTAGGAGGGTCGGCGGCTAGGGCTAGGGTTTTGGGTGGTGGAGGTGTAGGTCTAGAGGGCAGCCCTGCCCCTCCTTTTATAGGTGGAAGGGCGCGGCCAAGGGGAGGGTAGTCCTCCCCCAACTCGGCCTCTTTGGCCGGCGGTGGAGGGAGAGGAACTCCTCCCCAAGTAGGTTTCCTACTCTCCCTCCACCAAGCAAACTTGCTGTTTGACTTTTCAAATTGGCGTTTGACTTTTCAAACTAGGATTTGATTTATCCCTTTATTTTGCTCAGCGATGACACCTAGTACATGATGCAACCATTCCAACTTGTTATGACACATTCATGTACCCTTCCTCTCCGGAGTGCCGGACCTTCCGGAACCTTCTAGAACATTCCCGATGAAAACACCGGAACCATTCTCCAACCCCGAAACAGGACTTTCCTTATATGAATCTTATTATCCGGACCATTCCGGATCTCTTCGTGATATCCCGGATCCCATCCGAGACTCCGAACAACATTGGTCTATTACTCATCATTCCATAACTACTCAACAACATCGAATCCTTAAGTGTGTCTTCCTACGGTTCGTGAATTATGCAGACATGATCGAGACACTTCTCCGATCAATAACCAATAGAGGAATCTGGAAATTCATATGGTTTCCACATATTTCTATGATTACTTTGCGATCGAATGAACCACTTACATACGATACCAATTTACCTTTGTCTTACGATAATTTACTTACCCAAGGTTTTGATCGTCGGTATCTCTGCATACCTAGTTCAACCTCGTTACTGATAAGTACTCTTTTCTCGTTCCCGTGATATGTGATCCCTTGTGAGCCAGTCACATGCTTGCAAGCCAATTGGATGACATTCCACCGAGAGGGCCCAGAGTATATCTATCTGTCATATGGATGGACAAATCCCACTCTTGATCCATGTGTCTCAACCAATACTTTCCGAACACTCAATGCCACGTTTATAACCACCCAGTTACGGTGTGGTGTTTGATGTCATCAAAGCATTCTTCCGGTGATGGTGATATGCATGATCTCATGGTCGAAGGAATTAGGTTACTATGTATCAGAAAGCATATAGCAATTGAACTATTAAAATGACTTGATCTTTATGCTACGCTTATCTATAGGAGTATGTCCATCATACCATTCTCCTAACGATATGATCTTATTGTTAATAACATCTCAATGTTCATGATAGGGAAACCACAATCATTTATTAACCAACAAGCTAGTATTATAAAGAGGCTTTACCAGGGACTCTAATTTAGTTTACAAATCACACAAGTATTAATGTTTCCTTGTTAATACTGTTATAGCATGAATGTAAACATTTATCATAAACACAAAGATATAATAATAACTACATTCTCTAGGGCATATCTCCAACACACCTCCCTCCTGTGTTTGAGTGTAGTGGCAAAGCTCCTCCATGATGGAGGTAACTTGGCAATAATGCCCCCCACCACAAACTTGTCAGGCAGAACGACTCCAAAACCGGCGAGTTCCCCTACCAGAAGCTGGATCTCATGAGCTTGGGTCACAACCGAATTATTATCGGTCATCTTAAAATCGTGATACAGCTCATTCACATACAGCTCATGCCCAGCATTCGACTCTCCATACTTTCTGTCGAGAGCTTCCCACACAAGGGCAGGACTGGCATAGTTCATGTAGATGTCACAAAGCTGGTCGGTCATGAGGGAGAGCAGGCAGCCCATGGTAGTGTCCGAAGACACCTTCTAGTCACGCTGTTGTTCCTGCGTGAGTGGCCTTTCAACCGTGGAGGAAATCACCCACCACAAGTTCTGGCGCATGAGCCAAAACTTCATACGGGTCTGCCATCTCTTAAAGTTCTCACCCCAAACCTCTCAGGTTTCATCACATCGCTAGGTCCAGCCATTGCACAGTAATAAAGTTTCTGGACTATTGGAAATATAGCATGCAATCGAATTAAAATAATTCCGAATTTGTGTGATAACAAAGATAGATCTAATAGATTTACACATGTGATTATGAACTTAAAATCTAACATGACACAACAGATCGACATGGATCTCAAACCCCTTCTAAAACATGATAGAGAGGATCACGAGATTGATTTCTTACAGTGATACAGACGAACGTTGATGAAGAATAGTTGAGGAAGATGAAGCAGACGGTCGATGCAGTCGATGAAGAAGAAGCATCCGTGCGAAGCACTGCCTAGAAACTTTATCGCCCGGATCCCTCGTGCGGGACACCTAACGCCGGGGAAAGTCCGGAGACTACTGCTTTCCTTCCCCCGCGACACGGCAGGGAAAGGATCGGCGAAGATCGGTGGCGGCTGCAGAAGAGAATGGAGTAGGGTTTCTGTGTATCTGGTGTCTTCTATCGAGAGGGACGTCTTCCTCTTATAGACTCGAAAGGATAACCCCCATGCAGCACGTTCTTCCTATATTCCAGGATCCGCCCCCTGGTATATCTCCATCACGAACGATCTCCTAACTTCCCTCAACGGGAAGTCTATCTTCGAGTCGTGCGTGAGACAGACGCGGGTGGATAAGATAAGTAAACTGCTCGGCAAAAAGATTAAAAAGAGATGCAATTTAACAGGCCATGGTCGCGCTCGCCTCGCCAAAGTCACAAGTCACAAGTCACGCGTAATTAACGCGAATAAATGCGAAATGCGAGCGAGCGCGCGCGTGTGCGCGTGTGGTGTACATTTAGCATAGCTCTCTCTCTAGTCTTTCCAACTAGTCTCACCATGAGATGCCCCCTTATAAGCAGGTCAAAATCTTGCTCCCTTGGCAATGTGGGACTAAACTCCCACGGCCTCCACCCCCTTGACTTCTCTCCAATTTCTGAAATTTATATGGGCCCAATTCTTGTAGAAGCCCATTTATTTCAACACAAGATGTCATACATGGTGTCATAGATTAATTTAGAAAATCTTAATTTTATTTTTATTTTTTATTTTTTTGGAATTTTACTTTATTTGAATTTTACCAAGAATAAACATTTATTTTGTTTATATTCTTCTTCCAATTATTTTCTGCAAGAAAATCATTTTTCATTTCTAGGGTATTATTTTCTACAATTATTTTGCATGTAATGTTCTTTTTTCCTAATTTTATTTTAAATTATTGAGAGTAATAATTTATGAATTTTGACATAAATTAGTTATTAAATTTGAATACATATAATAAGATATACTCGATTGACGTTGAAAGCACAATATAAATTTAACTTCAAACCAAATACCAACGTATATAACTAATTAAGTTGCAATGCAAAGTCAACATATTTAAAGATAAGCAAACTTGGTTCATGCTAGAACAGATGGCCTTCATGCACCATCAACATCAAGTATGGTGCTTAGATCTGAGTTGCCTGTTTCCGTAAGAGAAAATTAATAAGGTTGTATGTTTCCTCTTGTTTTTCTTTCGTATGCTTTCATATTTTCTTCCTGGCTCTTCTTCGGAGCTTCTAATTATTTTTATTGTTTCTTTTGCATCTCTTCAAGTGCAACATCTTGCGCTTTAGCTCTTTGGTTATGCATCTCATGTATCACTATTGTATGTGTATTTTGTGTTCAACTCTTTCTTCTAACTACGTGATGTTTCCTGCGGAAGCTTCCATAGACATTTCATTAACGTAACTTCCATAGACATTTCATTAGTAGAGCCTTGTTCATACACCCAAATCCAATATCCCCAAGCCACCTTGATTCTTGGGGCAACATACCATAGGCCATTGTACGAGATATACCTTGATCTTTGCCCCAAATGAATCGAACTTGGTAATAAAGAAAGCCTTTATCAACTTCCAAATAAATCTTGTAGAAGTATATCATGGATAATAGAATGGAACTCGGGATAGACTTAATCAAAACTAGCCTATCACCAATATTAAGCAACTTACCATGCCAACAACTCAGTTTGGCTTCAATAAAATCCTTAACTTTTTTTCCACTCTTTATTTCTATTTCTTCTCCTATCCAAGGGAATCCCCAAATATTTCAAAGGTAGTTTCCCCACGACACACATAAAAATCATACTATATTGTTGTCTTTTCTCTTCCGTGTTCCCAAAGCAAAACATATTGTCTTTTTGTTGAAATATATTGCCTAATCCTTTCCATCAGTTCGGACTTTTGGTCTAGTTGGATAGTGCATGCAATTCAATATGGTATTAGAGCAGAAGGTTCTAGGATCAAATCCTGACCTGCGCAAGAATAAAAAAAAATTGCGGCTCCCCAAAACATATGACACAATAGGCCAAAGGGGAAGACATAGGGTGAGTGTTGAAATATATTGCCTAACCCTTTCCATCAGTTCGGACTGTTGGTTGCGTTGGCTAGTGCATGCAATTCAATATGGTATCAGAGCAGGAGGTCCTAGGATCAAATCCTGACCAACACAAGAATAAAAAACAAATATCCTGACCAACACAAGAATAAAAAACAAATATTGCGGCTCCCCAAAGCATACGTCACAATAGTCCAAAGGGCAAAAGACATAGGGTAAGTGTTGAAATATATTGACTAACCCTTTCCATCACTTTAGACTTTTGGTCTAGTTGGCTAGTGCATGCAATTTAATATGGTATCAGAGCAGGAGATCCTAGGATCAAATCCTGACTAACGCAAGAATAAAAAACAAATATTGCGGCTTTCCAAATATACGTCACAATAGGCCAAAGAGCGAAAGACGGAGGGTGAGTGTTGAAATATATTGCCTAACTCTTTCCATCAGTTCGGATTTTTGGTCTAATTGGCTAGTGCATGCAATTCAATACTTTTGTCAAAATTAGTTTTTACGCTTGACATTTGCTCGAGCATGCAGAGTAGAAATTTCTAATTCATAGCACTTTCCAAATCATTCTCCATAAAAAACCATGCCTTCAACATACTGCAAGATGACTGACCCATCGACAATGCAATCTTCCATCAGCCCCTTAATGAAACCAATTTGCTTTGCTCTTTCTACCATAATAGCTAGAGCATCCACGGATAGATCGAACAGAATAGGGGACATAGGTCACCATAACTCAATCATTGATGAGTAAGAAAGTAATAAGTACCAATCGAATTATTTACTTTAATCCCCACTTTGCCCCCTCTAAGGTTACTCATAATCATGTCGCACGTTTCATAACGGAAGTCCTTCCGTCTGGTTCTGTTGCTAGCTCTGACTTCCATGTTCCCCTCCATTAGAACATCTCTAGCAGATACCGGTATCCGGTCTTGTCCCGCAAAATAATCGCCCATTTGAGGTACGAGGAGGAAAAAGTGGCCATTCTAGATACCGCACATGCGAAATATTTTTTCGGTTTACCTCAAAAGGTCGCTTCCGTGCCGCATATATACAGCATGGAGGGCTCGCAATGCGGTTGACCGCATCCTGATGCTTCGGTTGGCGGGAGGGAAATTTTCCCTCCCCTACTTCCCGCACAGCTGCTGCCGTCGCGGATATGCCGCCGTCGGCCATTTCCACCCCACTCTCTCTCAACTCCCTACCACCAGTCTCTCTTTCCTTCCCTCTGCCATGGCAAGACCCAATCTAGACTTCTACGAGGCCGCGATGTTTGCCCACTACGACATCCTCGTGCCGCCTCGCGCGACGCTTTCGGCCGGCTGGGAACTCAGCTACGCAGGGTGCCGGTTCCACGCAGTGCCAAGTTGGCTCGCCAAATTGAGGATTGCCGCCGTGAACTGTTGGAGTGGAAAAGGGAAATGGCCCGATACGCGCCGACGAGCTCGTATTGGCGGAAGTGTTTCAAGAAGGAGCGCAGGGCGGCGCTTGCCCTTTGCCTCGTTCAGTCCACCCCGATCTCCGTAACACCGAAGGGAGGACGCGATTCTGGGCAGTTTGTGGCTGCACGATCTATACCGTCATCGACGAGGCGTGCCGAGCAGAGTTCCAGAGGGAAGCTTACCTCGCCGAAATCGTCGAGATTGATGACAGCGGAAGCGATGCAGAGGAGGTTGACGAGGGTGGCGTGGAAGATGACAGTGGAAGCGACACAGAGGAGGCGGAGACGGACGGCGACGCTGAAGATGACAGCGGAAGCGATATCATGGATTAGGGTTTTACTTTAATCGTTTGTTAATACTATGATTGAGAAGCTTCTCGTTGAATTATGTCGCCTAATTACTATATCTATGGACAAATTCTGTTCTAGTTATCGTTCAAACACTGAATTGTGTGCTTTGAGGTAAAATTTATTTTGTGGTACACGCGACGGGATAGAAAAGATACGGCATAACTGACCCGTAAAAAAGAATATTTGATTTTGCGGTACAGTGTACGGCATCTGCTTCACCTGGGCTTTTTTATCACAAACGCGAGATGTGATTCACCACAAACACGGTTTGCAGGATCACCAGTTGTGCTATCTACTAGAGCTGCTCTTGGTACACCGCCAGCGCCTCTTTTGCTTCGGTTGACGACAATACTCACTGGTGTGGTATCTAGGAGCACGACATTGGCCCCCCACCTTAGTGCGGCATAATGTCCTACTTTGATGTTGGTCCATGGTGAGCTCCACGGAGTAGCTATGGTTTGTTCTGTGGCATGCGTTGGATACTTGGATACCCGAGGCCGTTTTTTGTTTTCTGTAATTATTAGTAGTGGCATCGTTGTATAGATGCACCTCACTCATGTTACTAGTGGCATGGGTGCACACATGCGCCACTAATAACCGTTATCAATGGTGTGTTTAGCACACGACATCTGTAGCGGCGTGATATAAGTAATGTGACGACGCCTCCATGCCGCTAATGACTTTTTGACACGTCACTAATTGACTGATCTGTACTAGTGATTGGAAGAAAAATTGACATATTCGCAAACTGACAAATATTCTGATGCTAGATAGACTCTCCCCAAATTTTAGCAGATTCAACGGTTGCATGCATGTACCAAATAAGCAGTATCGCATGCACCTAACAAGCAGGTAGTACCCGCAAAAAAAACAAAAAAAACAAGCAGGTAGTAAAACTCCAAAATAAATATCCATAAGAAAATTCAAAATGTCAAGCCTAGTCTTGAGAGATTTGAAGCCTTTGCACCAAGGGAAACAGATCGATCTGATGTAGATGAGAGAGAGAGAAAGAGTAGCAAATGATAAGCAAAAGTGATAAATCAGAGGGAGTGCATGCTCGTGCGGAGGTTATCGGATGCATGGCATGTTTTTGTCGATGTCCCAGTATTTTTTTTGTTTCTAGACTTTCGTTGGTTGGATGGTGTGGTCGCTATATTAATATGGTGGCGCGAAAGCCTGTTTTAAGGAGGTGATCATCAGGAGAAGCTGTCACAAATTCGAAGAAAGAAGAACAGGGACGCAGTTCGCAGATGGGCTTACCCGAAGTGATCCCATTGACCTGGCAACCGTCCTGTGGTCTGTTAGAGCGGGGGCATGCAAGAGACGTCACAGAATAAGATTAGGAGAGACGGTTAAATTCGGATTTTCACGAAGCATTGGTCTTTAACTAGTATTATCTCTATTCCTTAATATAAAATGTTTTAGTATGCTATTTTAGTCTACTCCTGCTAAACCATTTTATAATATGGAGCGGTGGTAGTATGTACGATGTGTCAGAACGAAGGCCCAGCTTAGAGATAAAAACTTGGTGGGATAGATCAAAAAGGGAAGAAGAAATGGACTTAGCATCATGCATCCACCTAATTAACTTTTCCTGCATTTCAACGCCGTGCGAGGCACGGTTAATTCCTGTGAGGTTCGGTCAAAGCATCATTTTCAAGGATGGCAGTAGTTACCCATTAAGGTACCCTTTATCCTACTTAGTAAAAAATTGAACTAAGTTTTGGCAAAATAGCACTTTTGAAAAAACTAGTTTATTTGTTTAAACTAGACTAAACCAGAGGGTATCCTAAAGGTTTCAAAATTCCATCTCTAATCATTTTAGTCCGATAACAAAAGTATCATCCTTAGTTCTAAGTTTTTTTTGAGAGAATACTTAGTTCTAAGTTGAGAACAAGCAAAAACCAAGACTATAACCCAAAAGGTTGCATCAAGAGATATGAATCGCTTCTAGCTAGTCTTGTATCCATGGAAAATTTCACGGTTGCAGGCAGCAGAAAGCTAATAGTGGGACTTTGTTTCAGATTCATTCAAACTAGGGGCTTGTTTGATTCATAGGATAGAAAAAGTATAGGAATAGAAAAAACATAGAATTGAGATGTCATGCCAACTTGAATCCTACGGGAAGAGGAATTCTGTTTGATGTAGCAAAAAAAATTTACATGAGGTCTGATCTAATGTTTCTTTCGTATAAGAATTGCATTACACCTATAAATCAAACAATAACATAGAAAAAATTCCCATAGAATTTAAATCCTACACAATTTCTATGAATCAAACAAGCCCTAGATGTGGCATTTAGATTTGGAAGGTGAGCGACGGATCTAATATATATCTAGACTAATGCCTACTCCCTATGTCCCATAAAATAAAATGTTAACAATCGTATTCACATATGGTATGGACATATGTGAAAGATACTCTTGTGTTCCGTTTATTTTCCTTGCTCAAACACCGCAAGAACATACGTTTCACCGTTTGTGTAGCAAAAAATGTGATGCACCGTGCGTGTAGTACATGCATGTCACCGGACATATGATATCTCAATCAAAAGTCTTGTCGTTAAAAAAACAAAAACAGCATATGATTCGTCCACCCGGCTTTTTTTTTCTTGGCATTCTCTATAAAACATATAGGGCGCTTCTGGTAGCCGGCAGCTCTTTTGAGACTCGTTCTGGATAGGCCCTGGAGGTATAGCCAGTCCAAAACGGCCATTGAGTGTTGTGCGATTTGTTTAATTGTTCGGTGTTTGACTCATTGCATAGGGTGAGCAAACATCTTCAGTTTATTTGGCAGGCTGCACGCATCTCTTTTTGTCTCCACTTCTTTTTGTCTCCACTGATGCAGAGCATTGCTGTTTGGTTGTCCATATGAGAGTGTGCATAGCTGGGAGCATTGGCACGCTTGAAAATCCATTGCTTCATTAGCCATTGCTTCATCAGCCACAACCTCAGCAGCCAAGAATTTTTCATACTCCTCCTATGCCCCTTTTTTAGTGTGATATCCTTTGTAGCTGTTATTTGAGAAACCATTGATCCGATCTGGACAGAACCTCCATGAATCATAGACACATGAACGTCTCCCTCTGTAAACCACATACCACTAAGATGAAACGGCAAGAACAAGTCAGGTACCACCACATAATATCCAATGAAAACCTCACAACAAATCATAATTAAGGGGTGCATGCATATATCGTTAGCCAAAAGGGGATCACGAGTCCATCCTACCACTATGGTGTTAACCTACCACCACATAGAAATTGGTCCTTGTAGAGGTCAGGGTGCATGTCAATTAGCTTGTTGTCCCTGGTGGCTTAAGTGTCTTCCCTCACGGCGCATGCCATGCTGCTGAAGGCCATGATCTCGTCCTCGGCAAGGGCGACCCACTTCATCTTCCCTGTAGGAGTTGGATTGTCATGGTAGTCGCCGGATGGCTTGCCAGGGCCATCGGGAATCACCATCTCTGACTCCTGGGTGTTGTGATCATCGGCAGACGAAGGTGCATGAGTTGCTGGAGGTGTCCCGAGGGGCTGAGTTGATCCCATGGTGTACTTGTCGGTGGCCAGGCTTTATGAGAAGATGGTCTGCATCTCGTCGTAGTTGGGGATGGGCACGTTCAGGAACTCAGCGCCCTTGGAATGATCCAACGATCGAAACAGTGTGTTAGTTGTGAATCATCATTAATAGTGCCCTACAAATACAAGTCGGTATGCTTTGTACCGTGATGTGTCCAAGATAGTGGTCATTATCCAACATGATGGTCTTAGTGTCATTCTCCAAGATCCCTTAGCCTGCTAATGGTGAGCCATCTCAACCTCCACTTCCTGAGGTGATTGTACACATGGGTGTGTATCCAATCAACTCCAAAGTGGACGAACATAACCTTTGCACAGGTTATGAGATGGACCTCCTTGAAGCCCTTGTCAGTTTGGACACCGCTCTTGATAATGTCACACATCTTCTCAAGGATGAAGCTGGACATGAAGGGTAACCATTTCATGGTATCCTTCGCTGCAGCTGCCTTCTCCACCCTATCGGCATTGTTCGCCTTCTCAGCCTTCTTGTCCCTCTCACGATCTTTGCAGCAATGTTGTAACATCCCAGCATTAGAGCTTAGAAATAAGCTGAACACAGATGTGTGCATTGCATTCATGCATAGAAAATCTGAAGAATTTTCGCGCTTTCAAATAAAAACTTGTCAAAGTGATTGAACCTTCTCTTAGCTTGATGGAATTGAAGTAGATCATCAAGTTGACTGCGATAAGTTTCAAAATGACCTTTGCTAAAACCTTATTTTGGGTAAACATGATTTGATCTAAGGGTAGATCAAATGGAATAAAGCTAAACCCTAATCCATTACTTAATGATTTATACTTGATCCTTAGGTGATCATATCATTGTATTCATTATAATCACTCATGAGTACCAAGTTATAAATATAACTTAAGTAATAAGAATGAAACAACTATATCTTAATCTCATCTACTTATACCATGAGTATCATGGAAATACCTAACTTTAACTCTTTAGTGTGATTGAGTAGGAAAGAAACCATGTCAAGATCATTCACCACATATCCTCCTTTCCATATCAATCCTTATGGAATCCTATCTCAATATCTATTGTTCATCAGTGTTGAGTAATCAACTATTGATTCCCCAATTCTTAACCTATCAACTCTTGTCCTTATTATAACATTCACCTAAGGCTTATAAAGAAAGAAGTAAGAATAGATAAGTAGTGATGCTAGTTCTAGATGTTATTTATAGGATGGGAGTGATTTGAGGAAATCAAATCAATATAGTAACAAAGAAGATTACAAGGATAAAGTCTGAAGATAAGTTACCAGGAGTAGTCCTATTGGATCAAGTAGGTATAGTCAATGAATTATATCTCTTAATCCAATAGAGCTAAACAGAAGATAATTAGAATACAACTATAGTGTTGTATTGAAGAAGCCTTGTTTAGTCAACTGGAAACCTGAACCATAAAGGATCAAAGGATCATAATGATCATTCCTTATTCACCAATATTTAATGCTTATATCGAGTATAAGTGACATTGATGAATAAAACATGATTGAACAATAGTATAGATATATTATCCTAGATTAGTCATTACAAATCACAATAATATAATGGGAGGATTGGAATGCTAGATATTGGAGTCAAGTAGAGACAAGATAGTATGATTAAAATAATGTTAGAGCAACATTGGATTAAAGAAGTAGTATTTTCCTCTTAAACACTTAAGGAGAGTAGAATTTGATATATACATCTATTGAAGTAATATTTGTGATGGATGATTTAGGAAGGGTATGATTGGAGTTAGAAGTAACCACTTGTTGGATAGGGACATTACCATCAATAGAGTAGTTGATATACCCAGGTATAGATATGAAAAGATTAGGAAATTGCTTTAGAATCCAGCTCATTGGAATTACCAGAAGTGTTAGAAGAATAAAAGTGGATAAGAATATTCATGTGAGGTAAAGCTCATCATGTTAGCACATGATTATGGATAGGAAGAAGTAATATATCTAGGAAAGGAATTCCTTAATTAGAAGTCCAGAATTATAAAGTATGGAATATAGGAATCTATGCTGAACACTAAACCCTAAATCTAAGACCAAACCTAATATCCACTTTCTATGGTTGATCTATTATCTTATTTCCACAATGGTTGATGGGAATAATTTCCTCCATTAATCATTTCAGCACACCTTGGACATTCTCAACCATCATTATCATAGGTGCTTATGGAACTATTTCTATTAATTTTTTCTCATAAGTTATCCTAGAAAACAATTCCACTATTCTATTTTGAATGGTGATGTTATTAAATATCACAAACATAAGAACAATGTGATTAACCATTAATCTTTATTCACATCAATAAAATAATCTTGTGAATATTAAATCTTCTAAGAACTTATGGCAAAGCATTTTCAATTCAAACTTGAACTCATTAGTTAATAGTAATACATTCTATAATAAGTTTATGAACTTGAACTCATTAGTTAATAGTAATACATTCTATAATAAGTTTATGAATTTATGCTCAATTAAATTCATATTAAAGGCCCTCACAAATAATAATAGAAAAGGTATCTATATAATGAAAATAAACAAACCCTAAACAATATATAATAAAAGTTCACCAATTGATTCTTAACAACTTCAATATTACTGCAATTATTTAGAAAATAAATTCCATAAAGAAATTTCAATCAAATGTGTAATTTGAAAACAAAACAGAAAATAAAAAGGGAATTAAACCAGGAAAAAATAGAGGGAAAACCCAATCTGGCCCGTGGCCCATTTTTCCTTCTCCCTATCTGCTACTCGCGAGCAACTCGAATGCAGCCCAACTTAGCCCAGGTGTAGCCCAGAATAAGCCCATACCGTTTCGCCGTTCTTTTTCCTTTCTTCCTCCTCTCGCCAGAAGGACGCCGTCGACGAAGCAGCTCGCTGGCTCAAGCTCCGCCGCTCGCCGACGCTGCGTTACGATTCGTGCAGTCGCCGACGTCATCCTGAGGGATAAGAACTCCACCGCGACGCCTCGTCTCGTCCTCATCCACTCGCTCCTCTTCTTCCTCTCTGTTCTCTCTCAGTGACCGACACACTCACCCCAAACCTCGCCGGAGTTCATTGATATAGACCGCCCCGCGTCTATCTGAGGTGTCCAGAAGGGTCGTCTCATCACCCTCATTATCCTTGGCCAGATCATGGAAGCCGGAGAGCTCCCAATCGACCTAATCGACATGTCGTTCCCTCTCCGGTCATCTTCTTCAATCGACGATTACCACCGCCACAGAGTTCCCCCGGTCTCCTCGTCACGCTCTTCAGCTTCGCAGTAAGTTGCCGGTGCTCACGCACCTTCCCAATCTCCTTTTTGCTTCCTCGTTTGTTCTTCCACCGTGATCCGCCGCCGACCACCCCAGTTGAGGGTCGCCGGAGTAGCTCCGGTGACCAAACTTGAGCGGTGCCGCCACCATTCGACTCTGCGTGCTCGTTCGCGTCTAGCAAAGGCCTTCCCGCGTGCAGGAATTCTCCCTATCGATCGATCGGACTTCGATCTGTGGGTGATAGTTCTTGTGACGTCACGCTGATGTCATGCTTGCGTCATCCTTGACCAAGTCTACTCTGTTGACTGGTCTTTGTCCATGTGGCAGATGGCGTGGCCTAGGGCCCATGGGTCAGTGTCTGTGGCTAGGTAGAGTTGCGGTATAAAAAGTCTGTGCATGTTTAGAAAATAATTAAAACAATATGAATTCAAATTTCAAATATTCCAGAAATTAAATAAAATGATTAAATCTTGTAAATTTAATATCTTTTGTTTTATAAATCAGAAAAATACATATAATTTATGAAAATGTTTAGAAAAATAAAATCTACAACTTAAAACTATTATTAAATATTATTATGATAAATATTTAAATAAATATTATTTAATAAATACTTTATCAAGTTTTAATACTTTGATGATTAATATTTTAATAATGGTAAATGTTAAAAATCTAAATAAAATACCAAAAATCTTAGAAAATAAGAATTAGAGTTTAAAACTATAATCATGCATTATTATTCCTCTTAATTAAATATTTATTATTTATTAAGTATTTATAAAGTAATAAACCTTATTAAAATCATATCTTATTATTTTTAAATCACAAAAATAAATGTAATATACCAAAATGACCACAAAAATAATACCTACATATATAAAAATGTGACATTCCACTTTTGAATTAAATAAAAAGTTAAACAACTTTAATCCCTCAAATATAAACTTATTTCCTTAATAGATAATTTAGATAAAGGTAAATAAAATTTGTTAACCTAAAATTGCCAATTGAGATTTAATGAGTAATACTAGTCTTCAATGTTGATATTATGAAGTCAAAATGTCTCAAAATATTTTAAATACAATTTATTTAAATGATCCTTCAACCATAAGTACAAATTATTTTATAAAAGAATTCTTATTTAATATAAAATCTCTAAGAATAATTTGTAAAGAAATAAAACCTATTCCTTTACTCCAACCACAAGTTTATAAACAAATCAAAACACTATAAGTGAGTTCATATGTAATAAATAATATTGTTTACTTCTTGACAAACATTAACCACACCCTTATTGGGAAATAAATCCCTTTATACCATTATAATGTAAATAAATCACTACTCAAATAAAAGTAATGCCATTCTTAAGTAACTCTAAGGAAACAATATAAAGTGAACAAGATACAAGTATCATAAGTAATACACCCTAAGTCCATCTATGTTTTTAAAGTTAACTTTAGTGTATCAAGCTTTGAGTATAATACTAAAAACTTTATTATATGCTTTATAGTTAACTTTGGTCTGTTGTAATTAAGTTGTAAAACATCGTAATACCAAACCAACTCAGTTAAAAAACCAAGATAGATAAGTCTCAAATACTACTAAATTTCAGTATTTCACTAAAGGCAATTCTTTCTGACTTAAAGACTATAACTAGAAAGAACACCTCATAAGGTTAACTTAAAAGCTTAAATGCTTCTACTTAGTTGAGTAAGATTTTCTTCAAAAGTTATTTGTTTTGGCACTTCAGAAAAACAAATAACAACTAATCACAATCACTTTACTTTATACTTTACTTGTATCATAAAATTGTTAATACTTTAAATTCTTTATAAGTGACATTACTTGTAAAGTAAAATTTGAAGGTAAACAATTAAGATGTAAGCAACCTTGTATAGCATTCCATATGTGTGCGCTTTCTTGTTATATAAATACATATTGTTTTCCACACACTCACAAGCCTTAATAAGAAGCACATGTGTGAAACTTAATCTAAAAGGGCAACACATTCCAAGAAAACCAATTGCAGTATCCAAACCCTAGAACAACGTTATTCTCGGGATTCGCGTTTATCAACTTGCATCACATTACTTATGCATAAAAGCGTCTTGCTTCTTTAAACATTAGTCCTTACCGGACCAATGATGCAGATTTTCGCTAATGGATTTTATATTGTCTTGAAGACTGTGAGTGCATAATCTTGCAATCACAAAAGGCAAGTTCGTACTTGCTCATGTCCTTTGATTATTTTTTGTAAAGTATTTTACAAATCCAGTGTTGTCATCACCTGTATTTGAAAAAGGACAGAAAACACTATTTTCATAATAAAGTGATTATAGGTTATTTACCCTGAGGAAATAACCTACTAGAAGAGTTCCAGTGGTAAATGAACATATTATCTAGGACTTAACAACCAATGTCGCCAGTGATTCTTGCGCCGTATATTACGCGTTGACCATGAGATTTAGAATGGGACGGAGAAGTCAGCTGTATCTTTTCCCTCTCGCATGGAGCTGGATGTGCGGGTCGTGGCTGTTATCACTCGTAGCATGCATATTATTTATGGTAATTCGTAGAGGATATGCAGCATATGGGTGGGAGCCCTCAATGTCCCACGATAGTTCCGGCATCTGAACGGTCTGTACTGCCATTGCCGTAATTCAAAAGGTGGACTGGCGTACACCAAGGAGACATGCGGGGTCGCGGAGAAGGCAGTGATTGGCTTGGATCTTAGTCTAGGCCTCACACCAAGGAAGTGTAAACGAACCTGCAATTCGGATGTGCAACAAAGCTAAGATCTCTCATGGGTAAAGTGAAGCACCTCTGCAGAGTGTAAGAACTGTAACTTGTTACTCCCTGTTCCGGGAAGGAGCTGCGAACGCGGCGGAAAAGGAATCCCATGAAGGTTCTAGTAAACCCGTGAAGGCTGACGGACATAGCTTTTCAGAATAAAAGCAACATTTGAAGAAATGTTTACGAAAACTTGCATTGCCTACGACCTACGTTCTGTGGCTGAAGCTATAGTGCATCAAACACTCCTTTTCTAGTGAACTTGTTGAGTACGCTCGTACTCAAAGTATCTTCTTAACCCTTGCTAGGTTCTAAAGCCAGTACAAACGACGTCTACTTAAAGGTATGCTCCAGAAATCATCATCAAAAGCTAACGCTCTTCAATAAAGTCAAGAAAGTCAACATATACATCAACTCAAGTGAAGACGAAGTTGCTGATTAGATAAGAATAGAATTTCTAACCATAGAACCTACTTCTGTAGAGTATTCCAATAGCAGCAATGCAAGCCTTGTAGTTCAGTTACTAGTTTTATAAGTATGGTAGCTATTGTTGGATATATGCCCTAGAGGCAATAATAAATGTAGTTATTATTATATCTTTGTGTTTATGATAAATGTTTACATTCATGCTATAATAGTATTAATAAGGAAACATTAATACTTGTGTGATTTGTAAACTAAATTAGAGTCCCTAATAAAGCATCTTTATAATACTAGCTTGTTGGTTAATAAATGATTGTGGTTTTCCTATCATGAACATTGAGATGTTATTAACAACAAGATCATATCGTTAGGAGAATGATATGATGGACATACTCCTATAGATAAGCGTAGCATAAAGATCAAGTCATTTTAATAGTTCAATTGCTATATGCTTTCTGATACACTTTTCCCTTTTCTCTTTTCTCTGCGCCGCGTAACTTCTCCCGCTATCTCCATGTGTGGCACCGCTATCTCCATGTGTGGCGGTACTCGTGCAAGGAATCTCCCGTTTTGCATCTTAAAAACGCACGAGAAGGGTGGCTCGATAAAAATGGACGAATAGACAGTTTCTAATGGGCCTGGCAAGGGGGTGCTTTGAAGTTTATGCGGCATCCAATCGAACAGAAATCTTCTCCACGACGTGACCGGCCCTCCTTTTTTTTTGCGAATCAAGGAAGATAGCCAAAGGCGCCCATAAATTTCCAACTTCACTAGAATCCACTTACGTCACATTTTCCTGGTGTCCAGCTGTGTGCCTGAAGCCGTATAGGTCCAATAAACACCTCACCTGGTCAAATTAAGTTGTGCAAAAACGAATCGGGCGAGAGGGAAAGGTCTTGCATGTGTTCCGATGGAAAACCAGCAATGGTGAGCTCCGTAGCTGACCGGTTGCCTCGCCAACCACACTCACACCATCACGCTAGCTATATATAAAACCACTCGCCATTGCACGTACGTAAGAGCTATCTAAAATCACGTACACAAAACAAAATCACGTACGTCATGGAGCTCAACCTTGTCACGTATGCGTCCACTGCCCTATTCCTCGTGTCCGCCACCTACCTCTACCACATGCTGACTCGCCGGAGCCGGAGCCGGTCGACGCTGCTCCTGCCACCGTCGCCTCCCGGCTGGCCCGTCATCGGCCACCTCCACCTCCTCACCGACATGCCGCACCACGCGCTCGCCGAGCTGGCCACCACCATGCGCGCCCCGCTGCTCCGCCTGCGCCTCGGCAGCGTCCCGGCCGTGGTCATCTCCAAGCCGGACCTGGCGCGCGCCGCGCTCACCACAAACGACGCGGCCATGGCGTCCCGCCCGCACCTCCTCTCCGGCCAGTTCCTCTCCTTCGGCTGCTCCGACGTCACCTTCGCGCCCGCGGGCGCCTACCACCGCATGGCGCGCAGGGTGGTCGTCTCCGAGCTCCTCTCCACGCGCCGCGTCGCCACCTACGGCAGCGTCCGGGGCAAGGAGCTCCGCCGCCTCCTCGCAAGCCTCACAAAGAACACCACGCCCGAGGAGCCCGTCGACCTCAGCGAGTGCTTCCTCAATCTCGCCAACGACGTGCTCTGCCGCGTCGCCTTCGGCCGCCGCTTCCCCCACGGCGGCAAGGACGACAGGCTCGCCGCCGTGCTCGCCGAGGCGCAGGACCTCTTCGCCGGGTTCACCGTCGGCGACTTCTTCCCGGAACTCGAGCCTCTCGCCAGCACCGTCACGGGGCTCCGCCGCAGGCTCAAGACCTGCTTGGCTGACCTCCGCCAGGTCTGCGACGAAATCGTGGACGCGCACGTCACCGGAGAGCACCAGCGCGTCCCCGGGGACGACAGAGAAGAGGACTTCGTCGACGTCCTACTCCGGGTCCAAAAGTCGCCAGACCTCGAGGTCCCGCTCACAGACGACAACCTTAAAGCACTCGTCCTGGTACGTCACACAAGCCATGACGACACGCATGCATATATTTAGTCTTTGTTTGTTTGTTTGACCATAATAATATACTAATATTATACGGAATTTATGTTGGCAGAATGTTCGGATTTTAGTATCTTATAGAGCAAACGGTTTGCTAAGTTTCTAGAATTATTTTTTTGTTGTTGTTTCTAGGACATGTTCGTTGCCGGCACGGACACGACGTTCGCGACACTGGAGTGGGTGATGACGGAGTTGCTCCGCCACCCGCGCATCCTGAAGAAGGCGCAAGACGAGGTCCGGCGCGTCGTCGGCGACAAGGGTCGCGTGGAGGAGTCGGACCTCGCCGAGCTCCACTACATGCGTGCCATCATCAAGGAGACCTTCCGCCTGCACCCGGCCGTGCCGCTTCTCGTGCCGCGGGAGTCCGTCGCACCGTGCACACTCGGCGGCTACCACATCCCGGCCAAGACCCGCATCTTCATCAACACCTTCGCCATGGGCAGGGACCCAGAGATCTGGGAGGACCCGCTGAAGTACTCGCCGGAGCGCTTCTTCGAGGGCGGCGGCGAGATCGACCTCAAGGACCCAGACTATAAGCTGCTGCCGTTCGGCGGCGGCCGAAGAGGCTGCCCCGGCTACACCTTCGCGTTGGCCACCGTGCAAGTGTCGCTGGCCAGCCTGCTGTACCACTTCGATTGGGCCCTTCCCGCCGGCGTGCGTGCCGAGGACGTCAGTCTTGAGGAGAGCTTCGGGCTAGCCACGAGGAAGAAGGAGCCACTCTTCGTCGCCGTCAGGAAAAGCGACATTTACGAGTTCAAAGGGGAGGAGCTTAACGAGGTTTAGACTATATATTTGCTTGTTAAATCTAATTTAAGTCTGTGCAAAATAAGTGAGGTGAACAAATACGGACCCTTGGGGTAATTGAAGTACGTAGGTGACCATATGGAGTCTGTTGGTTGGCACGGTAATGCGTATCCAATTTTGCTATCTTTAAATTTTGTCCCTTTCATTCTTCAGTCAGTGACCTCATTCGTCATCTCCCTTTTTTTTTTCTCACCTCCCCTTCCGATCGCGTTCTCACTACCTTTTGACATGCATCTTGTCTTTTGGGTAGGGTGGCAGGCGGGACGGGTTGCGGGCTGAACTTTTTTACTAATCACATATTAAATCGGCTCATTCCTGCACCTTATTTTTGTTTTGATTGGGTTTTGCGGGACCTTGATTGGGTTTTGCGGGACCAAATACGGGGATCGGAGCTTCTTGTGCGGTTTTGCAACGAGTTCCGGTGCGGCCCCAAACGATGACTATGTTACTAGGTAAATTTGGGTGAATGTGAACCGACACAGTAATCTTTGGCTAAGAGCATCTCCACTCGCCTACCCAGGAGGCCGTTGCGGACGCCGAATTTTGGTCCGGACGCGGAAAATTAGCCCAGTCGCGTATCCAAGGACCTGTTTTCGTCCGGATTTCGAGATGTTTTGGTCCGTCCTACCCAGACCGTACCCAGGATCCCAGGTACGCCCTGGGAACGCCAGACTCAGCGAAAACGGGCGTGGGCCAGCTCCGTCGGCGAGAGAAGGCACCACTCCCGCTAATTCGCCGAGCTCCCCGCCCTTTTCTTCCCCCTCCCGCCTTTCTTCCCCATTTCCCCACCCCGAAGCTCCGCCGATCACCGCGCCCGCCATGCCGCCCAAGAGTTTCGTCCAACCCAGATCGATCCTCGGCGAGGGTCCGGCGGAGAAGAAGGCGAGGAAGCCGAGAGCGCCGCCGACCAAGCCGGAGGGCATGTCCTCGGCGGAGTGGGAGAAGAGGGAGCACACCAGGCAGATCTCGTCGGCCGAGCGGAAGGACAGGAAGGAGAGGGCGAAGCTTCGGCAGCAGCAAGTGGAGGAGGAGAAGGCGATGGTGAAGGCGGCGGCGGAAGAACAGGCGATGGTGAAGGCGAAGCAGGTTGCGGCGACGCGTTCGGCGTTGATGTCCACGCCGTACCCACCACACTGGGGGAGCCAGGCTAGCGTCGGCTCGCCCGCCGGTTTCTCGCCGATCTCTCCGGCCAACTTCTAGGAGAGTCAGGCAGCTGCTCGGCAGAGGTACTCCCCGTAGCCGGAGTTCGACGGCGGCTTCAACCCGAACGTGCTCTTCCCCTGCCCGGCGCCGCGCCACCCTTCGCCGTTCGGCGTGGACATCAACGTCCCCTACTCGACCTCTCTGGCGTACGCAAGCCCTGCTCTGCGCCGCGGACCGCTGCCTTTTGGCGGAAGCTCGGAAACCTTCGGCGAGGCTGACGCGCGCAACCTGTTCGGCGGAATGCCGGGCGCACTTCCAGCCGGCATGACGCCCGAGGCCTACATGGAGGACCTGATCGCAACAGGCTCGGCCTCCAACCACCCCTCCTTCTTCACGGAAGAGCAGACCCGGGCCAACGCCGAGCGCGGCATCGAGTCCTAGGACCTCGCCGACGTCGATGCCGAGGAGACCCAGGCCGAGCAGATGTAGCGAGGACGCCGAGACTGAGGCGAAAGGCAAGAAGGGGAGGAAGACGGAGGACGCTCGGCTCAAATGGACCGTGGCCGAGGACACCTGCCTCGCAGAAGCTTGGAAGACGGTGAGCATGGATCCGATAACGGGTGAACCAAAATTCCGACAATTATTGGCGGCGCGTGAAGGCAGCATTCGACGAGCAAAGCATGTGCGACCCAAAGTATCGCAAGATCCACATGGAGCGAGGGGAGAAGGCAATAACAAACCACTCAGCGATCATCCAAACTGCGTGCAGCAAGTGGCACAGCTGCGTGGAAGAAGTCGACCGCACACAAGCCAGTGGGGAGAACATGGACAACAAGGTATTCGCGAACATTAACTTTGTCGTGCACTCTCTTGAAACACTCGCGAACATGGACAACTTGACACACTTCCATTTTGTAGTTGCGTCGTGCACTTCTTCTGTTTCGAGAGGACATGAAGATGAAGTTCAAGTTCCATCATGTCTTCGAGAAAAATCGAGCATTGCGAGAAGTGGCGGGACACTCGCCTGAGTCTCTCCAAGAGCAAGGATGGCGTCTACAACCCCGAGGCCCCGGCAGCTGCTGCCAGCGAAGGAAGACCTGAGCTCGGCCAGAAGAAGGCGAAGATGCTCAAGGCCGCCGGACCTCCCGCCGAGCGTCTCCAGGCTTCGATCGAGAAATGCCTCGCCGACACGAGGGCGCAGGCCGAGAAGAGGGCTGAGAAGAGCGAGGAGCGCTGGAAGAAGCTGATGGAGACACAAGGGGAAAAGGTGGCCCTCATCAAGGACAGCCTCGCCGAGAAGAAGGCCAACTACGCCGCCAAGAAGCACCACACGGACCTCAAATTCCTCATGGGCGGCGAGGACATGTCGAAGATGAGCTCGCCGGTCAAGGCCTGGTACATGGCACAACGTCAGGCCATTCTTGAGGGTATGACCACGGCTTCCCCTTCCCCTTCCTCTGCGCCGAACGTGCCAGCGCCGAACGCTTCCACGCCGAGCTCTGCTTCGACTTCCTCCAACCCGGGGGACTTCACCGGACTAGATGGACGACAACGCCGCGTCGGCCACGCCGCAGGAGCCCATCCCCATCGACGACTGATAGTTGTTTCCCTGTTATGTAATAAAAAATATGTCGCCGAACATGTAGGCGCATCTGTCGAACACCTTGTGGCCGAGCACTCGCCGGCGGGAACTATGCAGATTCAAATTATATAGCCGTTTTGTGTCCGCCTGGGTACTCGGCCTGGGTAGCCGAGCGGGAAACTGGGCGTATCCAGGCCGAAAACTTGCGTCGTCCGGCCGGAAAAAGGTCCGAATTTTGGTCTGGATTCGGCCAACGAGTGGAGATGCTCTAAGCTTTACCACGTTCATGTTGCCGACGGAATGACAAAGTGGGGGTATCTTTCTTCCATTTTTATACATTTTTGTGTATTTTATATTTACGTGTTTTACTTCTCTGGTAAATACTCTCATCATTCTATAATTCTTATCGTGCTTTTAGTTAAGATCTAAACTAAAATCAGGACAGGAATTATACTCCCTCCGTTTCATTCTATTTTTGGTATGGAAACTAAAAAACACACATGGAGAGTAAATAAAAACAATTTTGTGCAGGATTACCTGACTAATTGATAAGATAAAATAGAAGATTTTGCATGGAGATAAAAAAACATAATCAATACCTAAGGTGTTTGGGAAATCTACCACGAGCGCCAAGGTGTAGTATTGGTCGAGCTACCAGCCTGCCACGCCCCGATGTAGATAGGGATGGCCACAACATCTTCGCATTTCTTCTCTCCTAGTCCTGTCAAATCGGAAAAGGCCTAAACAATGTAGAAAGCGTTAGATTCTGTAAAGATTGCATGCATGCATGAGTTGGGCACGATGTTTCTGCTGACTCTTCCTGGTCCTGAAAATGGCGCCACTCTTTTCAAAGGAGAGACGGTGGGCTTTCTTACTCAACCGATCGACATTCAGGTGATTTGCATTTAAATCTCAACTTTATCCCATGGATGAGACGCATGATAGTGATAGCAACGACTTCTACGGAGATGTCTCTCTATTCCAATGTCCCTCCTATCCAAACTCAAAAAATAAGTACACCAAGGATTGGCAGATACCTTTTCCCATCCTCCGAAACGTAGGGGTATGAACTAATCCTAATCATCCTGATGTTTTCAGTTTTATAAGTTCGGCAGAGAGTGGGGCCTGTCGAAGCCTATATACAACATATATTTACGTGTACCAATTAAAACCGTCCGCACGAGAAATACTCCTTACCTTTTCAACGGGTTAACGTAGCACAATTGCGATGAGCCGTCGCACGACCTTATTCAATGAACATAGTAGAAACCTTAGGGCATGTTTCGCCGCACCTGAGAAAAAGCATGCGACCATACATGGAGTTCGGGGAGGGCTCTAGAACATTGGCCTCTCCATGGACTGATGGACACCTCCCATGCCGGCTCCAGCGTGGCGCCGCCTTGGGCCCCTAGGACGTCGCGCAAGCAGAGGTCTTCGTCACGAATCACGCGGTTCACCGTCGTATGCGTGTGGCCGCTCAACAGCATGTGCCAGTTACCGTTGCCGTGTGGACTCCCTCATGTTTTTCTTTGTTTGATTGCTGGTACGGTGGGAGCGGCCGGAGCCAGACCTGCTGCGGTGACCCAGCATACCACTTCATGTGTAGTACACTATAGTCGTTGATATGACATCCACAGAAGACCGTTCCGTAAATATATTATCCCTCAGAGTGGTATAACAGAAACATTGAGGGTCCATATTACAAGCATACACACATTATTATTATTACAATACCAGAAGTTCGAGACTTTAAAAGATTCAACTTACAAACCAAACTTAAACTATTTCGATGGAAGATTCAAAGTTTCAAACTTATACTCCAAATTGAGCTCAACAACTTATTATATAAAGTTTCTGCTACTCGGATCAATTGGTTTACTAATAATTAAGGCAACTACTCGGACTCGTTGCCCTTCACTCCATAGCGTATCTCATAGTCCACTCCTTCCACTCCTCCGGACAGGCCTGGCTCCTCGTACTAGACATCCTCTTGGCCTTTAGCCGCGTACAACAGAGTGTCTTCCGACTCCTCGGAGGTGGGAATTATGATGCACTATCTACCATCTCAGACGATCAGTCCTTGGTATTATGCAGTTTTTGTAAACATTTCTTTAAAGATTGATTTTATTATCAAAAACTATGCCCGTCAGTCTTTACAGGTTGACCAGACTTTTCATGGAGTTCCTTTCCTATCGCGTTCGTAGCTCCTTCCCGGAACAGGGAGTAACAAGTTACAGTTCTTACACTCTGCAGAGGTGCGTTACTTTTCCCATGAGAGATCAAATCCTTGTTGCACAACCGGACGTACTTTTCCGTCCACAATTCCGTGATGTGGGGCCAGTAGATGATCCAAGCCAATCACTGCCCCCTTCGCGACCCCGCATGTCTCCTTGGTGTACGACATGCTCACACATTAAATTGCGATAATGGTTGGTACACCGTTCAGATGCCAGAACTATCGTGGGATATTGAGGGTTCCCACCCATGTGCTGCATATCCTCTACGAATTACCAATTAATGCACGCTATGAGGATAACAGCCACGACCTATGCATCCGGTTACATACGAGAGGAAGAAGATACAGCTGACTTCTCCGTCCCATTCTAAATCTCATGGTTAACGCATAATATACGGTGCTAGAATCACTGATGTCATGGGTTGTTAAGTCCTAAGTGATTAATCTCATTGCAAATGGAAATCTAAGTTCTATTGCTCACCTTATCCATATCACCGCTTAGGATGATATCAACAACTTATTTATTTTCAGAAAATAATATTTTCTTTCTCCAAAACATAGATCATAACACACAATTTTACAATTACTTTGATAAAGACTCATCAAAGGATATAAGCAAGTGATGAACTTGCCTTGTGATTGCAAGATAGTGAAGTCGGATGCTTGCACTCGATCTTGAGCTTCTATTTATATAAAACATCATTATTGCCCGGTAAGGATAATACTTAAAGAAGCAAAAATGAATATGCATAGTAATGCAATGTATCATTTATTATTTCTCTTTTTGTGTGTTTTACCGATTATATTAATTTCTAGAATTTCTTAATAAAGAAAGTTATTTAAAGAATAATCTTTAATCTTTTGGAAATTTTATATTAAATATTTTGTAATATAATATATTAGTAATAGATTTAGAAACTAATGTTTTTTCTATTTTTAACCCTTATTATTATTTTCTTACTATTCTTTTTAAGAATAAGTCTTTTAATTTAGAAGATTTTATTTTTCTACCTTAAATAGGAATTGAGTATTTTTATAAAATACTACACTAATTACGAATGCTAAAAGCAATGTTTATTTATTTTTAGGTATTGTATTTATTTTTATAAAATTCCATAAGGAATATATAGTATAAAAACTTTAACCTAAAGTTATTCTATTAAAAATATAATTCTTAATTTTATTAGGTAGCTTGTATTTTTATGAACCTAAAAATATATTATTTGTATTTTTAGGTCTTTTATTTTATTCCTTAGAATTTATTAAGTCCTAGGGTATTTTGGTCTTTTATTATTTTTGAATTTTTCTATTTGCAATCTGGACCTAGCCCATTGGGCTGGCCCAGCCCTGACCCGACCCACCTGGGCAGGTCACACCCACTTGTAACGAGTGGTACTAGCCTGTATCGGCCTAGTACACTCGTTCTCTTCTTGTCCCTCACTCGTTCTCTCTTATCTCTCGTCCCCGCGATGGCGTTGCGCTATCGACGCCGTCGCCGCTCGATTCGCTCCACCCTGGGCCTCTCTGGCCGCCGCCGTGGTGTATGGCGAGGAAGTTGACACCGCTCCGTCATCTGGTCCTGTTCGATTCGCCTCTAGGCCCCTCTACCGGCCAGGCTGGCTCCACCCCGGACCCTAGGGTTTGGTGGTTGCCGGCGATGTACTGCTCTGTCGCTCCTGTGGTGCTGTGTTGTGCTCTTGGTGGTGTTGTGGTGCTGTTCGACCATTGGTGTTGTTATGGCCGCCGCCATGGCTTTGCGCGGGTTGCAGTTCCCTCGGGTGCTCCTCGTGCCGCCGTGTGCGCTCGTCGGTGATACGTCGGAAACACATCTATAATTTTTTGATGTTCCATGCTTATTTAGTATCTACTTTGCTTTGCTTTGTCCACACTTTGAGGTGTTTTTATATGTTTTTTGGTACTAACATATTAACAAGTTGCCGCAGTGCCAGTTGCCTGTTTTCTGCTATTTTTGTTCTAGAAAAGCTAGTAAGGAAATATTCTCGAAATTGGATGGGACAAAAGCCAAAGTCAATATTTCACCGAGGAGAACACGGAGTCCAGAGGAGAGACGAAGGGGAGCCACAGGGCGTCCGCACCCCCCAGGCGCAGGCCCACCATAGGTCACGCCTGGACAGGGTGTAGGCCCCCTGGCCGCCCTCCTGCCTTGCCTCTTCGCCTATAAGAAGCCCCTGATGCCTAAACCCTAAGTACCCGATCAATATTCCACGAAACCGTCTGTAGCCGCCGCCACCATCGCCCCTAGATTGGGGGATCTGAAGCTTTTCCCGGCACCCTGCCGGAGGAGAGATCATCCCAGAGGCCTTCTTCTTCATCATGTCAGCTTCTGGTATGAAGCGTGAGTAGTTCCACCTTGGACTACGGGTCCATGTAGTAGCTAGATGGTTGTATCTCCTCCTTTGTGCTTTCATGTCTAGATCTTGTGAGCTCCATTCATGATCAAGATCTCATCTATTTGTAATCATGCATGTTGTGTTTGCGGGGATCCGATGGATATTGAGATTACTATGTCAGATTGATTAATGGTTTGGTCTTATTGATTCTATCAAGTCTGTGTTGTTTGTGATCTTGCATACTCTCCGTTGTTAGTAGCTATCTTGGACAAGTAGTTGCTAGTGACTCCAAGGGGGGTATTTATGCTCGATAGTGGGTTCATGCCTCTATTTAATCTAAGGGAAGTGACAGAAATCTCTAAGGTTGTAGATGTGTTGTTGCCACTAGGGAGAAAACAACGGTCTCTTGTTCATGGAACAAGTGGATTATTAACCTTGCACACTTTGCTTAAAGCAATTGTTTGTTGCTTGCAACTTAATACTGGAGGGGGTTCGGATGATAACCCAAAGGTGGACTTGTAGTCATAGATGCAGTTGGATGGCGGTCTATGTATCTTGTTGTATTGCCCGATCGAATCTTATAGGATCATGATGTCTAGTATTGCATTGTTATGCCTTGCTCAGTCCTGTCAATTGCCCTGTTGTAATTTGTTTACCCAGCATGCCATGTTTGTTTATCTAAGGAGAACACCTCTAGTGAACTATGGACCTCACCATTGATGCATCTTCCACTGTTTACCGTTTACTTGTTGCAAACCACTATTACCTTCCACACCATATAGTTAATCCTTTGTTACAGCAAACCGGTGAGATTGACAACCTCGCTGTTCGTTGGGGCAAAGTATTGAGTTTGTGTTATGCAGGTCTCCAAGTTGCTAGCAACACCTTTGAGTCTTTTTCTTCCTCCTACTGGTTCGATAACCTTGGTCTCTAACTGAGGGAAAACTTGTTGTTGTGCTCATCATACCTTCCTCTTGGGGTCTCCCAACGAAGTGCTGCTGCACTCATCAAGCCTTTTTCTGGCGCTGTTGCCGGTGAGGCTAAGGTTGTCTTCACAAGGGGAGTCCTTCCAAACCTTTCTCTTTACTTTGTTTTTGGTTTGCTTAGTTTCTTTTGCTTTGTTTGTTTGCCTCTTTTTATCAAAAACTCAAAAAATTAGCTTAGTTTGGTTTGGTTTGCTTTCTCTTATAAAAACACACAAAAATTAGTTATTGCTTTTGTTGTCACCTTGATCTAGATCACCATGTTAATCCCCAAGTTCACCTTGAAAGACCTTTCAATAGGTAGTGGCTCCAGAATTGGGAAAGAAAATATTGAAGAATTCTTTAATCATGTTAGGAAACATGAGGATATTGAGGATAGATCTATAGCAGAACTTGCTCCTAACTACGAAATTGTTGCAGCTTCTTTAGTTCATATGTTGGAGGTTAGATTTGCTAACCTTAACCCTATGATGCAAATTTTGTTTCTCAAACTAAAAGAAGAAAAGGATCCTGAAAAGAGAGACTTTATCCTTGAAACTTTACTAAAAGAGTTCAATGATGTTGCTAAGGAAGCCAAAAAGGTCTTTGAACGTTTTAGTATGCTAGGATCATGTGTAGATGTTATGGGTACTCTAGATAAAACTAAACCTAGAGAGGAAATTAAGATACCCATACCCTTTAAACTTGTTGGAATGCAGGAAGCCCTAGAAAAGAATTTTGATTGGATTGTTCCTAAAAATCCTTTTGATGAAAGTAGTGAACCAAAGAGAGATGAGAAGGGATCCTCCAAAACTCATTTGTATGAGATACCTTTCCTAGTTGAAAAGATTGCAAGTATTTATCTTAATTCTTCATTTGAAAATACTTGATTCTTGCTTCTTGTGCCTAACTTAAAGGCGTTAAAGAAAAATACTTGTTGGGAGATAACCCAAGAGTTTCCTTGAGTCTTGGAAGTTATTATTTCAGTAATGACCTCTCATTATCCTTTTCTGTTTGCTTTTTGTGCCAAGAATGACCTCTAATGAGAGGGAAGTAAGATTTGGGGAGTTGCTGTCCCGAAACAGATTTTTGTGCTCCACCATAAATATTCGTGAGGAGTCTCTGTAAGTCGGATTGAGCTGAAAATATATGAATAAATCCCCTAGTATGTTAGATAACTTTCATTAATTTAACACTTTTTTATTTGAGCAACATAAGGTATTCGAAAAAATCGGTATCTACCTGCTGGTCTGTTTTGACAGATTTATGCCATTATTTGCATTTGCTTCTTATTGATTCCTTTTTGGGTTATTTTTGGGAAATTGAGCTTTTTGAGGGAATTGCTACAGTAGCTTGTGTTTTTAGTGAAAGTTTTGTTGTTCTAAAGCTAAACCCAAAGGTCTATTATCTTTTGAATACACTAATGTTGCTAATGAAAATTGTGTGAAGTTTTGTATGAAGGAAAATTTTCAGGTGTAGAGAGAGAATGATGTAATGAGATGAAGAATGGACAAAAGCTCAAGCTTGGGGATGCCACCCTGGTTTCACCCCAAAACATATCCAAGAGGTACAAGCGTCAAAGCTTGGGGATGCCCAAGGCATCCCCTTCATCAATAAAAAGCTCAGGTCTTTCTAGACACTTCGTTTTTATTGTTTCATGCACTGTTGTGTTGCTCTTGGAGCATCTTAGTTTTTGTTTAATTTTCTTAGTTTGTTTAGTTTGCTTGAATAAATTAGTTTGGACTCCCGTTCTCGCTGTGTTGTTTCAAATAAATTGATTGGTGTTGGAAAGGAGTAGAAAGTTCTTGCTTGAAATAGTGCAAGAGGAGCTTGCTTTGACTGTGACTTAGACTTTAGCATATAATGCTAGGTGTTGTTTTAACCTTATGCTTAGTGATTATTATTGCTGTAGAATGACTTGTTCCAAACAATTGGGATTGCTTAGTGTGCCTTTAAAGAATCATGCGTTGTTTTAGCATGCAAAAGCATAATATTGTCCTATTCTCCTTTGATGTTTTGTTTGGGTTGACTTGGCGCATGCTCACACCATGTTATGACTATGAACAAGTCACAATAGCCTCTATGCTCATTTATTCCTTGACTTGTAGTACCACTTTATGCTTTGATTAGTAATGTTTTGTCGCTCTGCATGATTATAGCCATTATCACTCTCTTAGTTGGTTGCTCCCAGTCTTTTGCTAGCCTCCACTTGTATGAGTAAGTTCTACTCATGCTTCCAACTCCCAAGAAACCAAGTTATTCCAAAGTGTCCACTATAAACTCCTATGCATGGTGTGTTACACCATTCCAAGTATATTCTTGTTTTCAACTATCTTCCAGTTAAAAACTATTTTTATGTGAAAACTTAGTGATTAAAGCCCTCACGAAATTTATGGCACACTTTATATTCTTTCCCCCTAATAAACTTGAACCATTGTGTCATCTATGTTGTATATGCTTGCACTTATACGTTGGAATTAGCAGAACCATGCTATCATGGGGAACATTTTCAACATTGCACTTGTACTTTGTACACAGTTGATATCATGCTCTTTTGTCTATGGATGTCGCCGGTGTGAAATAAAAAGGGAGCTTGTAAGTCCATGGAGTTATGTATTTTGTGTTAGATAAACGCCTGGGCCGCTAGCCTAAGTCATGCCTAATCATGGTGGAAACTTGCAACATCACCATAATGAGCAATTTGTGAAGCATCCTCAATAAAAACCTATGTAAATAGAAAATAAAAAGATCGCTAAGATGATCTTTGTCTGCTTGCCTTTTCATTTTGGTTATGGGATAGCTCTTGTACCATGTGCAAGGGGTACCCCGTTGGCGGTTCTCTATGATACACATGTACTTACTATGACAAGAACTTACATGTGACTAAAGTTGAGTAGCATGCGGTGCGACCCTCATATTCAAGGGACATGAGATTGCCAACTTATACTTTGTCAAGCATATACTCCATAGTTTTGTTCACATTAACCATAATCACTTCAAGATGCTTATGATAGGGGCAATGAGGGCTGAAAGCTAACAAGTACCATAATTTTTGGAAGCTCTTTTTGAAACTTGAAATCCCTGCTTTCCTACATGAAGGGACTTTCTTCCACCATTATATTGAGTCTCCACCTTCTATCCTTAGGCACCATTTAAGAGAGCATAGTTGTCATTCTTAATTCTATGTGCATTGTCCAAAAACTTATTGATTGATGCATATTGTTGATATTACTTGTTATTCTGCTATTTGTATCTAGTCATTCTTATGAACTTTGAAGGTGCCTATGCAATTATTTGCTACTCTATGAGGGACAAGCTGAATACCACTGTGCCATGTTTTCTGTATGTGAAACAAACAAACATTTTTCAATGCATGTTATTCATGATCTTTGTTTGTATCCTTTCATGTTGCATGCATAGTTACTTTGTCTTACTGTTAGAACTCAATCTTTTATGCTCATTTTTAGAGTTCTTTGATCCTAGCTTTCAATGCTTGCAAATGGTTTGATCTTGGTTTTGATAGTGCATGTCACCTCAAAAATTATTCTTTTATCACTTAACTACTCAAGGACGAGAAGGAGTTAAGCTTGGGGATGCTTGATATGTCGGAAACGTATCTATAATTTTTGATGTTTCATGCTTGTTTAGTATCTACTTTGCTTTGTCCACACTTTGAGGTGTTTTTATATGTTTTATGGTACTAACCTATTAACAAGTTGCCGCAGTGCCAGTTGCTTGTTTTCTGCTGTTTTTTGTTCTAGAAAATCTAGTAAGGAAATATTCTCGGAATTGGACAGGACAAAAGCCAAAGTCAATATTTCACCGAGGAGAACATGGAGTCTAGAGGAGAGACGGAGGGGAGCCATAGGGCGTCTGCACCCCCAGGCGCGGGCCCACCCTAGGCCGCGCCTGGGAAGGGTGTGGCCCCCTGGCCGCCCTCCTTCCTCGCCTCTTCGCCTATAAGAAGCCCCTAATGCCTAAACCCTAAGTACCCAATCAATATTCCACGAAACCGTCTATAGCCGCCGCCACCATCGGCCCTAGATCAGGGGGATCTGAAGCTCTTCCCGGCACCCTGCCGAAGGGGAGATCATCCCGGAGGCCTTCTTCTTCATCATGCCAGCCTCTGGTATAAAGCGTTAGTTGTTCCACCTTGGACTACGGGTCCATGTAGTAGCTATATGGTTGTATCTCCTCCTTTGTGCTTTCATGTCTAGATCTTGTGAGCTCCGTTCATGATCAAGATCTCATCTATTTGTAATCATGCATGTTGTGTTTGCGGGGATCCGATGGATATTGAGATTACTATGTCAAATTGATTAATGGTTTGGTCTTATTGATTCTATCATGTCTGTGTTGTTTGTGATCTTGCATGTTCTCCGTTGTTAGTAGCTATCTTGGACAAGTAGTTGCTAGTGACTCCAAGAGGGGGTATTTATGCTCGATAGTGGGTTCATGCCTCTATTTAATCTAAGGGAAGTGACAGAAATCTCTAAGGTTGTAGATGTGTTGTTGCCACTAGGGAGAAAACAACGGTCTCTTGTTCATGGAACAAGTGGATTATTTATCTTACACACTTTGCTTAAAGCAGTTATCTGTTGCTTGCAACTTAATACTGTAGGGGGTTCGGATGATAACCCAAAGGTGGACTTCTAGTCATAGATGCAGTTGGATGGCGGTCTATGTATCTTGTTGTATTTCCCAATTCACTCTCATAGGATCATGATGTCTAGTATTGCATTATTATGCCTTGCTCAGTCCTATCAATTGCCCTACTGTAATTTGTTTACCCAGCATGCCATGTTTGTTTATCTAAGGAGAACACCTCTAGTGAACTATGGACCCCAGTCCAATCTTTACCATTGATACATCTTCCACTGTTTACCATTTACTTGTTGCAAACCACTATTACCTTCCACACCATACAGTTAATCCTTTGTTACAGCAAACTGGTGAGATTGACAACCTCACTGTTTGTTGGGGAAAAGTCTTGAGTTTGTGTTGTGCAGGTCTCCAAGTTGCTAGCAACATCTTTTAGTCGTTTCCTTCCTCCTACTCTTCTATAACCTTGGTTTCTAACTGAGGGAAAACTTGTTGTTGTTCTCATCATACCTTCCTCTTGGGGTCTCCCAACGAAGTGCTGCTGCACTCATCAGTCGGCCCCTCTGATTCCTCTTCTAGTCGTCAGCGAGGACCACGGGTAAGTGCTCCCTTTCTCCCTCTCTGACTCTCTGTCCTCTGCCTCTCTTGATAGCCTCTGTGTGCTTGTAGCGAGCAATCCCTAATTAGGGTTCATCAGTTTGATTAGGGTTCATCCCTTTGGGTTGATTATTGAGGATAATGATGAATTAGTTAGGACTAATGGTGGTGGTTATATTGTCCTAGATGATTATCTACTAAAGATTTTGATATTGTTAGTTGCTCTGTTAGTCTAATTTCAGTTGGGTATTGGATACTGACTAAGTAGTGATACTAATGTGTTAAGCTATTGTCTATTGCTTCTAGTGGTGTGGATTTCACCATTGATTAATGTTCTTAGTACTAACAGTGGTACTGTTAGTAACTGTTCATTGTATCTTTATGCACTAATCTATGTTGACATGTTCAGATGATACTCCTATGATTCTCTGATTGTGTAGCTGTACATGATTATGATTCCAGGTTGTTCATTTCAGGAAAATGATTGTTTAGTTTTCTGCAAGATTTCCTTGTGAAATCTAGATATAGGATTTTCTTGGTTGAGAATATATACTTGTGACACCTTCTTTGGAATGGTACACAAGTGTTCATTCTTATATTGGGCTAAATTCTACCTATATCCTAGTGTGGCTTGGGCTGAAATGAATTGAAATCTTCTGCTGGATTTATTATCCTAGAATGCTATCTTGTTTCTAGCCTATGATGCTGGTCAGAGGCATAGTTAAGTACAAACTAAGTTTTTTATGATTCTTTAAGAAAATGATTGGCATCCTCACTGTTTAATTTAGATCCTTAAGATCCATTGATTTCTGAGGTGCTACTCCTTAAGAGATGTGCCCAAAAATCATGATCTAGGGTTGTTGTTATACTTATGGATGTGGAGATATAAATTTATATCCAAGATCAATGATGCATAGGCTGAGATCTCGGATTTGTTTGTAAGGATTGATCATTGGATTTCATTTAAATTTTCTCCTGTGATGGATACACCCCACTTGGGTGTTTTTTTAGAAGATTTATATAAAACAACATATGCTCTGATAATCTAATATAGATGGATCATATGGTTGTTTTATGTGTACTCACCACATAACTTGGTTGTTGTTGATGATGTTGTGGTGCTAGTTGATCTTGCTAGCTTGTTCTTGCTGGTTTGATCTGGCTAACTTGTACTTGTTGGTTTGATCTGGCTCTGCACCTCCTGGTGCTTCTCCTACTCCATCTAGCTGCTGATCTTGTTCTTGACCTTGCTATCCACCTGCACCACCCCTCCCTATGTCACCATCTTTTGGATGGTTGGATGATCTATGATGTATCTTGGCTTGGTATTTGTTTGGGAAAGTTGGTAGTCTCAGCGTGTTCTTGTAGTGTGCTAGAGAAAATGAAATGAACTCCCTGGTAGCTGTGCTACGACTGTGAACTCCTTTTTGACTGCTTGTGCTGTTGTTGCTGTTTGGACAACACACTACATGCAATTAGGTAACTAAGTTGCCTTGCTGCTTGGGCTGGTTGTGGATCAGATCAAGTAAATGGTTTCACCTTTTATCCATTTACAATTTACTATTCTAGTGAAACTTGCCCCTTTACTTTGCTGATGATGTGGTTCTGAGTCTTATTGGATATAAAAGAATAGATATTGCTGATTGGTGAAGTTTTCCCCCTTTATATACTCAATGATGTGAATTTGAACAGTGCACTTCACTATTCTCTACTGAGAGTAAATCTAACAAAAATAATACCATTGTTTCTCTTTTATTTTCTTTGTGTTTGAAGGTACAGAGATCTGGATGCTCAAGATTTAGTTTAGAAATAGTTAGGTTTTTATTGTAACCTTTATTTTATTCTTTTGTAAAGAATCTTGTAATAATTTTCTTATAGTTTAATAAAGTTTCATTTAGTTGAAATTCACTTTCTATGATGTTTTCTTTTCTGTTTGTTGTATCTGTCTCACTTTGTAATATTATTATAGAATAAAGAAAAGAAATAAGAATTCATTTCTTATTTATATTTCCTTGTCTTAAATTATTATTATTGTGTATTATATCATTAATATAAACAAACAATATTACTAAATCATTTTGGAAAACAACTTAATATTTCTAACTTCTAACTTTCAAATATTTCAAAATGATCTAAAATTCAAATTTGAATTCCAAATATTTTCCCACAAAACACATTAATTCATAAAGGTCATGTCAAAATTTATAACAATCACTATAGAGAGTTATTCCTTCCTCTCAATAGTGAAGGAAACTCTGATCACTTTAGGTTTTTGTTTGGCGAAAAAATTCCGGATTTTTACATATTAATGCATGCATATACTCAAATTCATATTTCTACCCTTCGTTGGTTCCTAAATGTTGGGGTGTTTCACGTGCTCCTGATGGAGACAAAGACGATGCAGCCATTTGAGTGCAGTGCCGCACGAGCTGAGACAGTTGGACTTGGCCCAATCTAGATGATGCAACTCATCAAGTGCTTTTAGATGTACTAGTATGATGTTGCAAGGTTGCCTCGATTTTTAGATGTACTAGTATGAAGCTTTATGTTGGGGGTGAAAATGGCCATTATTGCTCTCTTAGTTGGTTGCTTCCAGTCTTTTGCTATCCTCCACTTGTATGAGTAAGCTCTACTCATGCATCCAACTCCCAAGAAACCAAGTTATTCCAAAGTGTCCACTATAAATTCCTATACATGGTGTGTTACACCATTCCAAGTATATTCTTGTTTTATCTATCTTCCAATTAAAAAGTTATTTTGTTATGTGAAAACTTAGTGATTAAATCTCTCACAAACTTGATGGCACACTTTATTTTTCTTGTCCCTAAGTAACTTGAACCATTGTGTCATCTATGTTGTATATGTTTGCACTTATAGGTTGGAATTAGCAGAACCATGTTATCATGGGGAACACTTTCAACATTGCACTTGTACATTGTACATAGTTGATATCATGCTCTTTTGTTTGCGGATGTCGTCGGTGTGAAATAAAAGGGGAACTTGTAAGTCCATGGAGTTATGTATGTGTGTTAGAGAAACGCCTGGGACGCTAGCATAAGCCATGCCTAATCATGGTGGAAACTTGCAGCATCACCAAAGTGAGCAATCTATGAAGCTTTCTTCTTATAAAAAAAGATACCCATTGAAAAGAGGAAAGAGAGAAAAAAGCACCATTTTCCCATGGTAAATAAGAAGATTGCTGAGATGCTCATTGTCTGCTTGCCTTGTCATTTTGATTATGGGATAGCTCCTGTATCATATGCAAGGGGTACCCCGTTGGCGGTTCTCTATGATACACATGTACTTACTATGACAAGAACTTACAGGTGACTAAAGTTGAGTAGCATGAGGAGCGGCCCTCGCACTCAAGGGACATGAGATTGCCAGCTTATACTTTGTCAAGCATATAATCCATAGTTTGTTCACTTTAACCTTAATCACTTCAAGATGCTTATGATAGGGGCAATGAGAGCTGAAAGCTAACAAGTACCATAATTTTTGGAAGCTCTTTATGAGACTTGAAATCCTTGCTTCCATTTATGAATGGCCTTTCTTCCACTATTATATTGAGCCTCCACCTTCTATCCTTAGGCACCAATTAAGAGAGCATAGTTGCCATTCTTAGTTCTATGTGCATTGTCCCAAAACTTATTGATTGATTCATATTGTTGATATTGCTTGCTCTTGAACTATTTGTATCGTCACTCGTATGAACTTTGAAGGTGTCCTTTCCATTTATTTGCTACTCCATGAGGGACAAGCTGAATGCCACTATGCTATGTTTTCTATATGTGAAACAAACAAACGTCTTTCAATGCACTGTTATTCATGAATTTTTGTTTTTATCATTTCATGTTGCATGTTTAGTTACTTTGTCTTATTGTTAGAACTTCTTATTTCATGTTCATGTTAGAATACTTTGATCCCAGCTTTCAATGCTTGCAAATGGTTTGATCATGATTTTGATGGTGCATGTCACCTTAAAAATTATTCTTTTTATCACTTACCTACTGCAGGACGAGCAGGAGTTAACCTTGGGGAAGCTTGATACGTCGTAAACGTATCTATAATTTTTGATGTTCCATGCTTGTTTACTATCTGCTTTGCTTTGTCTACACTTTGAGGTATTTTTATATGTTTTCTAGGACAAACCTAATGCCATAGTGCCAATTGCCTGTTTTCTTCTGTTTTTGGTTCCAGAAAAGGCAGAAAATCAATATTCTCGGAATTGGATGGGACAAAAGCCAAAGTCACTATTTTACCGTGGGGAACACGGAGCAAGAACACGAGACGGAGGAGGTCCTCGAGGGGGCCACACCCCCTGGCCGCGCGGTGATACGTCCAAAACGTATCTACTTTCCCGAACACTTTTTCTATTATTTCTCCTCTAAACTTGTGTGATTTGGATACAACTAACACAGACTGACGTGTTTTCAGCAGAATTACCTTGGTGTCTAGTTTTTGTGCAGAAAATAAACTATCATGAAAAATTCCGGAAAATATGCCAAAAATCCTATTTCACCAGAAGATCCACGGAGCCAGAGTACGAGATGGAGTGGAGGCCTAGGGGGCCCACACCCCTGCCAGGCGCGGGCCAGGCCTAGCGGCGCCTAGGGGGTGCGGCCACCCCACGCACCCCCTCTGGATCTGTCTTTGCCTATAAGTTACCTCTTACCTAAAAACCGAGGGGGGTTCGATGTTTTTTAGAAAGAGTTCCGCTGCGCCGCCACCACCAGAAACCGCGATTCAGATCCAGAAACTCCATTTTGGCACCCTGCCGGGACAGGGAATTTGGGGAGGATCATCGCCATCGTCATGACCAAAGCCTCTCCATCAACCATCAATGTTTTCCTCATCCATGAGTGAGTAATCCCCCACTATAGGCTATGGGGATGGTAGGGATTGGATGAGTTCTATCATGTAATCGAATAATATTGTTAGGGCATGGTGCCTAGTATCTCTATTAGTGATATTTGACTTTGTTGCAACTTGTTGTGCTTAATGCTTATCACTAGGGCCCGAGTGCCATGATCTCAGATCTGAACTTATTATTGAATTATTATGATAGTATTGTTTGTGATCTTATTTGCAAGTTGTGTACACATATCATTGTCCGGATCCAAAGGCCTCAAAGTGCTAGAAATTGGGACAACCAGAGGGGATGGTGTTGGAATTATGCCCTAGAGGCAATAATAAAGATGTTATTATTATAATTCTTGTTCATGATAAAGTTTATATTCCATGCTAGAATTGTATTAAGCTGAAACTTTGATACTTGTGTGGTTTATGAACAACACCGTGTCCCTAGTACGCCTCTATGGACTAGCTCATTGATTAATGATGGTTAAGGTTTCCTAACCATAGACATGAGTTGTCGATTAATAATGAGATCATATCATTGGGAGAATGATATGATGGACAGACCCAAATCAAGCAGAACAATTAGATCGTGTCATCGTGTTCATCTTTGCGAAGCTTTTTCTTATGTCAAATATTGTATTCCTTAGACCATGAGATAATGCAACTCCCTGGTATCGGAAGAAAGCTTTGAGGTCATCAAACGTCATCCTATGAGAGGGTGATCATAAAGGTGTCTCTCAGGTGATCGGAAAGTACTTGTTGGGTTGTATGTATCGAGATCGGATTTGTCCCTCCCAAGTCGGAGAGATATACTTCGGGCCCACTCGGTAATCGATATCAACACCGCTTGCAAGCACGTGGTTAAGGAGTTAATCACAAAGTGATATCGGATTACGGAACGAGTAAAGTACTTGCTGTGAACGAGATTGAACTAGGTATGCCGATACCAACGATCAAATCTCGGGCAAGTAAAATATCGCGTGACGAAGGGAATATATATATGGGATTAATTGAATCCTGGCATCGTGGTTCATTCGATATGATCATCGATTAATATGTGGGAGTCAATATGGGTTTCCAGATCCCGGTATTGATTATTGATAGAAGATCATGTCCGCATATTCTCGAACCCGTAGGGTCACACACTTAACGTGCCTCGATGCTAGGATAGAATGGATAATTGGTTTGTGATTTTTTGTTCGGAGTCTCGGATGAGATCCAGGTCATCACGAGAGGTTCCGGAATGGTCCGGAGAATAAGATTCATATAAAGGAAAGCAGTTTTTGGATTTTGGAATTGTTTCGGAATGTTCGGTATTGTACCGGAAGGTTCTAGAAGCTTCCGGGGTGGGACCAACATGGACCCACTTGTCGGAGGGGGGCGTGGGACTACGAGGGAGTGCCCTTGCCGCATTGGGCCAGGGGCACAAGGCCCCATAGGCCCAGTCGGCCAAAACCCTAGGGGATCTTCTAGAAGGGGGGGAGACTTGCCCCCCACTCCACCCTTGTGGCCGCCGGACCTAGGGCTTGGAGGAGGGGAAAGGGGGGCTGGCCAGCCCCCTATATAAGGTGGGAAGGGGGCGCACCCTCCCCCCACCCCAAAACCCTAGCCGCCATACTGCTTCCCTCCTCTCTCTCTCCCGACTGCGCGTAGACGAAGCCCTGCCGCAGAAACTCTCCACCTTTGCACCACGCCGTCGTGTTGTAGATCCAATCTATCTGCACCCCACTTTCTAGACCAAGGAAGGAGGAGACGTCGCGGTGTCGTACATGTGCATCTCTCGGAGGCGTCGCCACTTGCGGCGTTGGATCGGATCGGATCGCGAGGAGGAGAAGGCTAGTACGACTACATCAACCACGTTCTGTTGAACGTTCCGCTGTGCGATTTCTTCAAGAGTATGAAGATCTCATCTATCCCTCTTGTTGATTGCATATCCTAGATTATATCATGGCTTTCCCGTTCGCATCCGTAGAAATTTTTGATTTACTATGCTGCGAAACCCTTCAGTGGTATCAGAGCTAGACCTATGTGTAGATGTGTTTCACGAGTAGAACGCAACATGCTTGTTGCGGGCGTTGATGTTTTCTGTTGCAAGCCTCTTGTTGCATACTTCTTATGACGCGGGATAGTGAGATCGAAGCGGTCCAGGCCAACCTTACGCGACCTCGTTTGCGAGAACGGCTCCGCACTTGACGTGTGGCTTGTTCCACACATGCGGCTGGTGGATGCCAGTTTCTCTCACTATAGTTGTCATGGGATTTACACCGGATGTTGGCAACCATAATATCACCGTTGTGGCTTTCCGTAGGTAAGAATCGTTCTTAGCTTGTTACTCCCATAAGCCACGTAAAACATGCAACAACAAAGTAGAGGCGTCTAACTTGTTTTTGCAGGGAGTGTTTATGTGATATGGTATGGCCCAAGATATGATGTGTATGTTGTATGCAATGATCATGTTTTGTAATATTTCACGACTTGCATGTCGATGAGTACACAACCAGCAGGAGCCATATGGTTGTTTTTAAATTGTGTATGACCTATGTGTCAACTTCTTATACGACATGTAATAGCTTTATTTTATCGCTAAGTAGTTAGCAATAGTTGTAGTTGCTATTCGTGGTGGAGGAAATCATGGTGGAGTGATGGAGATCATGCTGGCACGCACAAGATAGAGATCATTGCGCGGAGATTGGCTATACCATGTCACATAAAATTATATGCATGTGATGTTTATCCTTTTATGTATCTTATTATGCTTAGATCGCGACGGTAGCATTATAAGATGATTCCTCACTTAAAGATCAAGATAAAATTGTGTTCTCCACATGTATGCACTGTTGCGAAAGTTCGTCGTGTTCAAGCATCTCGTGATGATCGGGTGCTATAAACTCTACATTCACATACAACGGGTGCAAGCCAGTTTTCCACACGTGTAAATACTTGGGTTTGACTTGACGAGCCTAGCATGTACAGACTGTAGGGTTCGCAGCATAGAAAACAAAAATTTTCCTACGATGTGAACTATATACCAAGATCTATCTACTAGATACAAACAACGGGCGGATGTATATCCGTAGAGAACATACCCTTGAAGACCGACAAAGCTTAACGAGTTCAACTCGTGGTTGATGTAGACGATCTCTTGCCGATCTCAAGATCGAGAGGAAGTCCTAGCGCCGCAAATCAGCAGCGCATCCGTGCTCGCACACACGTTCGAGGCACCGAGCAACCTCCGCCTCCTCGCTCCAGCGATGCAGCGGAAGCACAACTCTTTCTTGCCGAATAGCCACCGGGAACATGTATCTCGCTAGTCCGAGACCATGGGGAATAAATTCTAGAGGGGGAGAGAGATCCTTCACGAGGAGGTGTGAGAGACAAGTGAGGAGGGGGGCTCCTTTTATAGGAGGAGGGGGGGCACCCAAGGGGGTGGCCGCCGGCCATGGGGGCTGCCCCCTCCCCTCCTTCATTCATGTGGGTGGACACTCCACTCACAAAATGCCCTTTAAATTCCCTCCACTCAAAAGTCCACTCAAATTCCCATTAAATTTCCACCAAATTTAATGCAAACTCTCATTAAATAAAACTCTTTTATTTTATTCAGAATTTTGTCAATTACTTTAATGACAAACATTCACAAATAACCCCTTGCTAGAATTCTATTTCACATGCATAACCACTTTATGCAATTTCACCCGAAAACCTGTTTCGGTATCTAGTGAAATAAATTCCTGCGCTTGTTCATTCTTTCGGCATGAAACATTTGCTCCAATTGGATGTCGGTGTCTCTTAAGTGTGTCACCCTACGGTTCGTGAAAAATGCGGACATGATCGAGACCCCTCTCGGATCAATAATCAGAAGCGGGATCTGGAGACCCATACTGACTCCCACACATTCAACGATGACTTTCTTGTGATCGTCGGAACCTTTTACGCTAGTATATCTTAATCCCTTTGTTTCACGATATATTACATGTCCGAGATTCGATCATCGGTATCTCCATACCTAGTTTGATCTCGTTACCGACATGCACTCTTTTCTCATTCCTGTGATATAACATTCTAGTGATCAAATCACTTGCTTGCAAGCTAATCAATGTGATATCACCGAGAGGGCCCAGAGTATATCTATCCGTCATCGGGATGAACAAATTCCACTCTCGATCCATGAGCCTCAACATAACACTTTATTAGTTCTGAATCCATCTTTATAATCACCCTGTTACGGTGTGACGTTTGATGTTATCAAGAAACTCTTCCGGTGTTAGTGATTGACATGATCTCATGGTCTAAGGATTAGGATCACTTCGTAAGTTGTTATAGCAATATAAACTCAATGACTTTGATCGTAATGCTATACTTCGGATGAATGTTCATCACACCATTACACTAATGTTGTGATCCCGTTATTAACAACATCCAATGTCCATGATCAGGAAACCTTGATCATCTTGTTAATCAACGAGCTAGTTTATGAGAGAGGCACAACTAGGAACTTTCTGTTTGTTTATTAAACACACATGTATTAACGTTTCCGTATTAATACAATTATAGCATGCAAAATAAACATCTATCATATACTTGGAATACACATAATAAACACTTTATTATTGCCTCTCAGGGCATATTCCCTTCAGTCTCCCACTTGCACTAGAGACAATAATCTAGTTACATAGTGATAAATCTAACACCCATTGAGTTCTGGTGTTGATCATGTTTTGCTCTAGGGAGAGTTTTAGTCAACGGATCTGCTACATTGAGATCCGTATGTACTTTACAAATCTTTATATCTCCATCCTTGACATGCTCGCGGATGGAGTGAAACCGGCGCTTAATATGTTTGGAATGCTTGTGAGACCTTGGCTCTTTGGCATTGGCAATGGCACCATTGTTGTCACAATAGATCACCATTGGGTCCAACGCGTTTGCCACCACTCCTAGTTCGGATATGAACTCCTTCATCCAAACTGCTTCCTGAGCCGCTTCTGAAGCAGCAACATATTCGGCCTCCGTTGTTGATCCCGCTACCACAGGTTGTTTGGAGCTCCTCCAACTAACCGCTCCGCCATTCATGAGAAATACGTATCCGGATTGAGACTTAGAGTCATCCGGATCGGTGTCAAAGCTAGCGTCGACATAACACTTAGCGACGAGCTCTTCTTCACCTCCGTATACAAGAAACATATCCTTAGTTCTTCGTAAGTACTTAAGGATATTCTTGACCGCTATCCAGTGTTCCGAACTGGATCCGATTGGTACCTACTAGTCAAACTAATAGCATGTGCCACATCCGGTCTTGTACATAGCATGGCGTACATTATAGAGCCTATGGCTGAAGCATAGGGGACTTTGTCCATTATCTCTCTTTCTTCCGCCGAAGCCGGACTTTGAGTCTTACTCAATGTCTTGCCTTGCAACATAGGTAAGAACCCCTTCTTACTTCCGTCCATTTTAAACTTCTTTAAAATCTTATCAAGGTATGTACTTTGCGATAGCCCTATTAGGCGCCTAGATCTATCTCTATAGATCTTTATGCCTAATATGTATGACGCTTCACCTAGGTCCTTCATTGAAAATTTGCTGTTTAGATAACTTTTAACACTGTTTAAAAGATCTATATCATTTCCGATCAATAATATGTCATCCACATATAATATCAGAAATGCCACATTGCTCCCACTCACTTTCTTGTAAATACAAGCTTCTCCATAAGTTTGGACAAATCTAAACTCTTTGATCACCTCATCAAAGCGGAGATTCCAACTTCGTGATGCTTGCTTCAATCCATAGATGGATCGCTGAAGCTTGCACACCTTGTTAGCATCCTTAGGATCGACAAAACCCTTTGGTTGTATCATATACAACTCTTCTTCAATATTCCCATTGAGAAACGCGGTTTTGACATCCATCTGCCATATCTCATAATCGAAATATGCAGCAATTGCTAACATAATCCTAACTGACTTTAGCATCGCTACGGGAGAGAAAGTCTCATCGTAGTCAACTCCTTGAATTTGTCGAAACCCCTTTGCGACAAGTCGAGCTTTATAGACGGTCACATTACCATCAGCATCAGTTTTCCTTTTGAAAATCCATTTGTTCTCCACGGCCTTTCGGTCGTGAGGTAGTTCCACCAAGTTCCAAACTTGATTTTCATACATGGATTCCATCTCGGATTTCATGGCTTCTAACCATTTGTTGGAATCCGGGCTCATCATCGCTTCTTCATACGTCACAGGGTCATCATTTTCATCAACCATGAAATTCATGACAGGATTTCCGTACAGCTCGGGAGCTGCACGCGTCCTGTTTGACCTGCGAGGTTCGGTAGTACTCTCTTTCGGAGTTTCATGATCATTATCATTAGTTCCCTCTTCAACAGGTGGAGCCAACTCCGGAACAACTTCCGGCGCTGCGCTACTCGCCATACTTTGAAGAGAAGGTTCCACAACCTCTTCGAGTTCTACCTTCCGACTACTCACACCTTTCGCGAGAAACTCTTTCTCTAGAAAGGATCCATTCTTGGCAACAAAAACCTTGCCCTCGGATCTGTGATAGAAGGAATACCCAATAGTTTCTTTAGGGTATCCTATGAAGACGCATTTTTCCGCTTTGGGTTCGAGTTTATCCGGTTGAAGTTTCTTCACATAAACATCGCATCCCCAAACTTTAAGAAATGACAGCTTAGGTTTGTTTCCAAACCACAATTCATACGGTGTCTTTTCAACGGATTTAGATGGTGCCCGATTTAAAGTGAATGCAGCAGTTTCTAGTGCATAACCCCAAAATGACAACGGCAAGTCCGTCAGAGACATCATAGATCGAACCATATCTAATAAAGTACGATTACGACGTTCCGACACACCATTTCGCTGTGGTGTTCCGGCAGGTGTGAGTTGTGAAACAATTCCACACTCTTTCATGTGAGTGCTAAACTCGTAACTTAGATACTCACCTCCACGGTCGGACCGTAGAAATTTGATCTTTCTATTACGATGATTTTCCACTTCATTCTGAAATTCCTTGAACTTTTCAAAGGTTTCAGACTTGTGTTTCATCAAGTAGATATAACCGTATCTACTCAAATCATCCGTGAAAGTAACAAAATAACGACATCCACCTCGCGCCGACACACTCATTGGACCACATACATCAGAATGTATGATTTCCAATAAATCTGTCGCCCGTTCCATTGAACAGGAAAACGGCGTTCTAGTCATCTTGCCCATAAGGCATGGCTCACATGTATCAAATGATTCATAATCAAGTGATTCCAAAAGTCCATCCGAATGGAGCTTCTTCATGCGTTTAACGCCAATATGACCTAGACGGCAGTGCCACATATATGCGGATATATCATCATTAAGTTTAATCCTTTTAGCATCAACATTATGAATATGTGTAACATTATCATCGAGATCTAATAGAAATAAACCATTCATCATCGGTGCATGACCATAAAAGATTTCATTCATATAAATGGAACAACCATTGTTCTCGGATTTAAATGAATAACCACTTCGCATCAAACACGATCCAGATACAATGTTCATGCTCAGTGCAGGCACCAGATAACATTTATTTAAGTTTATAACTAATCCCGACGGCAAGTGGAGAGGCAGCGTTCCGACGGCGATCACATCAACGCTTGATCCATTGCCGACACGCATCTTGACCTCACCCCTTGCTAGCGGTCGCTTGTTCCGCAGCCCCTGATTCGAGTTACAAATATTAGCAACTGAACCGGTATCAAATACCCAGGTGCTACTGCGAGCACTAGTCAAGTACACATCAATAACATGTATATCATATATACCTTTGTTTGCCTTGCCGGCCTTCTTGTCTGCCAGATACTTGGGGCAGTTGCGCTTCCAGTGGCCAGTCCCCTTACAATAGTAGCACTCGGAATCAGACTTAGGTCCAACTCGGGGTTTCTTTTCAGGCGCGGCAACCGGCTTGCCGCCCTTACTTCCCTTCCGTTTTCCCTTCTTGTCTTTCTTGAAACCAGTGTTCCTATTGATCATCAACACTTGATGTTCCTTTTTGATCTCCACTTCTGCAGTTTTAAGCATTGACAGAAGCTCGGGGAGAGACTTCTTCATGCCTTGCATATTATAGTTCATCACGAAGCTCTTATAGCTAGGTGGCAGAGACTGCAGAACACGATGGATGCCTAAGTCAATGGGAATCGATATTCCCAAGGACACAAGCTTATCGGCGTAACCCGACATCTTGAGTACATGCTCACTAACGGAGCTGTGCTCTTCCATCATGCAGCTAAAGAACTTTTCTGAAGCGTTGTAGCTCTCTACAGCAGCATGTGTGTCGAAAATCATTTTCAACTCACCCATTGTATCAAATGCATTGCCGTTTTCGAAACGCTTTCGAAGTTCCGGCTCTAGCCCATACAATATGCCGCAATGAACTAAGTTGTGGTCCTCCTGACGAGTCTGAGAGACATTCTTCTCCTCGTCAGGGGCATCATCAAAAGGTGGGGGGCCTAACGGCGCTTCTAGCACATATTGCTTTTGTGCAGCAGAGAGGAGAATCCTCAAATTCATGGCCCATTCGGTAAAGTTGCTACCATTCGTTGCTAGTTTCTCTTTCTCCATGAACACATTGAAATTAAAAGCAGGTGGTGCCATCTACAACAGAATTTGTAAAGTTTAGACTAAGTGTATGATAGATTGAGTTCAACTAATCTTTATTACGAATGAACTCCCACTCAAAAACGACATCCCTCGTGCCTTTTTGGTGATTACATGAACCAAATCCACTACACCAAGTCCGATCATCACGTGAGTCGGTATAGCTTCAAAGGCGAGCATCAAATGGGCATCATATCAACTATATGACTCATGCTTAACCTTTCGGTCCGTGTTCCGAGGCCATGTCTGTACATGCTAGGCTCGCCAAGTTAGAACCTTAGTATTCGCATGTGTAACTGTTTTACACCCGAAATATGGTCGTGGATCCAAGAACACCCGATCATCACGTGATGTCTTGGAGCGACGAAAACATAATCGGTGCATACTAAAGGAAGAACACATTCTTATCTTGATATTTAAATGAGGGATCATCTTATTATGCTAACAAAGCGCTAAACAAGCAATATAAGATGCTATCAAACATCATATGTTTATTAGTGAAATTATATGGTTCCCGCAGATGATCTCTATCATGTGCATCGTGGTATGATCACTATCATACCTATATGTGTAAATCCAAGGTCTATGGATTTTACACGCTATGTGTGTTGTAAGAGTATCATCTCATACTTCTACTTACAACACTACCATATCATAACACTAGCCCAGCAACAATCTAAACTAGACGCCTCTAATTTATCCATTGCAAGTTTTACGTGGCTTAGGGCTTTCGAGATAGAACCGTTCTTACCTACGAACATGAACCACAACGAGGATAATCAAATTGTTGACAACTCGCTTGCAAAATAGATATTGACTATAGTAGGAGAGACAGACACCCGCTAGCCACTTATGCAAACTAGTTGCATGTCAAGCGTGGAACAGGTCTCATGTGCGAGGACATGTAAAGTTTGTCCGGGCCGCTTCATCCCACTATGCCACCAATATCCAAAATTACAACAAAGGAGCAACAACATGATCATCATCGCCCACATACTCATATGTGTACTACCCGTGTAAAGTATCTACGCATAGATTCGGCTCTGATACCACTGTAGGGTTCGCAGCATAGAAAACAAAAATTTTCCTACGATGTGAACTATATACCAAGATCTATCTACTAGATACAAACAACGGGCGGATGTATATCCGTAGAGAACATACCCTTGAAGACCGACAAAGCTTAACGAGTTCAACTCGTGGTTGATGTAGACGATCTCTTGCCGATCTCAAGATCGAGAGGAAGTCCTAGCGCCGCAAATCAGCAGCGCATCCGTGCTCGCACACACGTTCGAGGCACCGAGCAACCTCCGCCTCCTCGCTCCAGCGATGCAGCGGAAGCACAACTCTTTCTTGCCGAATAGCCACCGGGAACATGTATCTCGCTAGTCCGAGACCATGGGGAATAAATTCTAGAGGGGGAGAGAGATCCTTCACGAGGAGGTGTGAGAGACAAGTGAGGAGGGGGGCTCCTTTTATAGGAGGAGGGGGGGCACCCAAGGGGGTGGCCGCCGGCCATGGGGGCTGCCCCCTCCCCTCCTTCATTCATGTGGGTGGACACTCCACTCACAAAATGCCCTTTAAATTCCCTCCACTCAAAAGTCCACTCAAATTCCCATTAAATTTCCACCAAATTTAATGCAAACTCTCATTAAATAAAACTCTTTTATTTTATTCAGAATTTTGTCAATTACTTTAATGACAAACATTCACAAATAACCCCTTGCTAGAATTCTATTTCACATGCATAACCACTTTATGCAATTTCACCCGAAAACCTGTTTCGGTATCTAGTGAAATAAATTCCTGCGCTTGTTCATTCTTTCGGCATGAAACATTTGCTCCAATTGGATGTCGGTGTCTCTTAAGTGTGTCACCCTACGGTTCGTGAATAATGCGGACATGATCGAGACCCCTCTCGGATCAATAATCAGAAGCGGGATCTGGAGACCCATACTGACTCCCACACATTCAACGATGACTTTCTTGTGATCGTCGGAACCTTTTACGCTAGTATATCTTAATCCCTTTGTTTCACGATATATTACATGTCCGAGATTCGATCATCGGTATCTCCATACCTAGTTTGATCTCGTTACCGACATGCACTCTTTTCTCATTCCTGTGATATAACATTCTAGTGATCAAATCACTTGCTTGCAAGCTAATCAATGTGATATCACCGAGAGGGCCCAGAGTATATCTATCCGTCATCGGGATGAACAAATTCCACTCTCGATCCATGAGCCTCAACATAACACTTTATTAGTTCTGAATCCATCTTTATAATCACCTTGTTACGGTGTGACGTTTGATGTTATCAAGAAACTCTTCCGGTGTTAGTGATTGACATGATCTCATGGTCTAAGGATTAGGATCACTTCGTAAGTTGTTATAGCAATATAAACTCAATGACTTTGATCGTAATGCTATACTTCGGATGAATGTTCATCACACCATTACACTAATGTTGTGATCCCGTTATTAACAACATCCAATGTCCATGATCAGGAAACCTTGATCATCTTGTTAATCAACGAGCTAGTTTATGAGAGAGGCATAACTAGGAACTTTCTGTTTGTTTATTAAACACACATGTATTAACGTTTCCGTATTAATACAATTATAGCATGCAAAATAAACATCTATCATATACTTGGAATACACATAATAAACACTTTATTATTGCCTCTCAGGGCATATTCCCTTCACAGACATGTCCTCGGAACACACGAACCGAAAGGTTAAGCATGAGTCATATGAATGATATGATCGACACTTTGTTGTCCACCATTGAAACCACATCTCTTCTTGTGAAGATCGGATTAGGTGTGGTGAATTTGGATCATGTTCACTAAAAAACTTGAGGGATGTTGAATTTAGTGGGAGTTCATCTAGTAATTTGATTAAGTTGAACTAGTTATCATGAACATAGTCTAAATTGTACTTGCAAATTTTGTAGATCAAATGGCTAAGTCTAACTTCAACTTCAACGCTTTTGCTGAGAAAGAAAAGCTTAAGAACAATGGGTCTAACTTCACCAACTGGTTCCGCAATCTGAGAATCATTCTCGCTGGCGGACAAAAGGACTATGTCCTTGAGAAAGCGCTAGGTAACGCCCCTGCTATAGATGCGTCGGCTGATGAAAAAGCTATTTATCAATCGCGCAAAGATTATTATGATGTGATTAAGAGCACCATGTTGTTTGCTATGGAATCGGACCTTCAAAATCGTTTTGAGGAGTTCGCCGGGCCCTTTGAGATTCGTGAGGAACTGAAAAAAATGTTTCAGACTCAGGCCCGTTCTGAGAGATATGAGATCTCTGAGAAATTCTTTAACTGCAAGATGGAGGAAGGGAGTTCCGTTAGTGAGCACACCATTAAGATGTCAGGCTACACTCAACGTCTTGAGCAACTGGACTGCAAGATTCCAGAAGAGCTCAAGATTGACAGAGTTCTTCAATCACTCCCTCCTAGCTACAAAGGTTTTGTAGTTACTCATAATCAGATTGGTTCCACTGATACGATCATTGAGCTCTTCGCTAAGCTGAAAGCTGCGGAGGTAGACATCAAGAAAGATAATCATGTGTTGTTGGTCAACAAGCCCCCCAGCTTTAAGAAATGTAAGGGTGCAAAGAAGTCCTTCAAGAAAGGTAGCGGCAAGCGCGTTGCCCCTGCCGAGAAGAAGCTCAAGTATGGACCTAAGCCGGACACTGAGTGCTTCTATTGCAAGGACAAGGGTCACTGGAAGCGCAACTGTCCGAAGTACTTAGCGGACAAGAAGGCTGACACCATCAAAGGTATATTTGATATACATGTTATTGATGTTTACCTTACCAGCGCTCGTTGTAGTGCCTGGGTATTTGATACTGGTTCAGTTGCTAATATTTGTAACTCGAAACAGGAGCTACGGAATAGACGGCGGCTAGCGAGGGATGAGGTGACGATGCGCGTTGGCAACGGATCAAGAGTTGATGTGATGGCCGTCGGCACGCTCTCCTTAGTTTTACCTTCGAGATTAGTTTTAAACCTTAATAAATGTTATTATGTGCCTGCATTGAGCATGAACATCATATCTGGATCGTATTTATTGCAAGACGGTTATTCATTTAAATCGGAGAATAATGGTTGTTCTATTTATATGAGTAACATATTTTATGGTCATGCACCTGCTATGAATGGTTTATTTCTTCTGAATCTCGAAAGCAATGAAACACACATCCATAACATTGAGGCTAAGATATGCAAAGTAGATAGTGATAATTCAACTTATTTGTGGCACTGCCGTCTAGGTCATATTGGTGTAAAACGCATGAAGAAACTCCATTCTTATGGACTTTTGGAGTCTCTTGATTTTGAATCATTTGACACGTGCGAGCCGTGCCTTATGGGCAAGATGATCAAAACCCCGTTCTCCGGTATAATGGAGAGAGAAACGGACTTGTTGGAAATCATACATACCGATGTATGCGGACCAATGAGTGTTTCGACGCGCGGTGGATATCGCTATTTTCTCACTTTTACTGATGACTTAAGTAGATATGGGTATATGAAACATAAATCTGAAACGTTTGAAAAGTTCAAAGAATTTCAGAACAAAGTGGAAAACCATCGTAACAGGAAAATTAAATTTCTACGATCTGGTCGTGGAGGTGAATATTTGAGTTATGATTTTCCCACGCATCTTAAAGCAAGCGGAATCGTTTCGCAACTCACGCCACCCGGAACACCACATCGCAATGGTGTGTCTGAACGCCGGAATCGAACTCTATTAGATATGGTGCAATCGATGATGTCTCTTACAGATTTGCCGTTATCATTTTGGGGTTATGCATTAGAAACCGATGCATTCACTTTAAATAGGGCGCCATCTAAATCCGTTGAGACGACACTGTATGAACTGTGGTTCGGTGCTAAACCTAAGTTGTCATTTCTTAAAGTTTGGGGATGCGAAGCTTACGTCAAGAAGTTGATGCCGGACAAGCTCGAACCCAAAGCGGAGAAATGCGTCTTCATAGGATACCCTAAGGAAACGATTGGGTATACCTTCTACCACAGATCCGAAGGCAAAGTGTTTGTCGCAAAGAACGGATCCTTTCTTGAAAAGGAGTTTCTCTCGAAAGAAGTGAGTGGGAGGAAAGTGGAGATAGACGATGTTATTGAACCTTCTCTTGAGTTGGAGAGTAGCGCAGCACCTGAAATTGTTCCAGTGTCATCTGCACCAACAATAGAGGAAGCTAATGACGAGGATCATGAAGCTTCGGACGATGCTACTACTGAATGTCGCAGGTCAACAAGGTCACGTGCCCCTTCTGAGTGGTACGGTAACCGTGTCTTAACTGTCTTGTTGGTAGACAACAGTGAACCTGCGAACTATGAGGAAGCAATGATGAGCCCAGACTCTGAGAAATGGCTAGAGGCCATGAAATACGAATTGGGATCCATGAGCTAAAACGAAGTATGGACTTTGGTGGACCCTCCTAGCGACCGAAAGGCCGTTGAGTGCAAATGGATTTTCAAAAGGAAAATGGACGCAAATGGTAATGTTACTGTCTATAAAGCACGGCTTGTCGCGAAAGGTTTTCGACAAGTTCAAGGTGTTGACTACGATGAGACTTTCTCTCCCGTAGCGATGTTTAAGTCCATTAGGATTTTATTAGCAATTGTTGCGTTTCATGATTATGAAATATGGTAGATGGATGTCAAGACTGCGTTCCTCAATGGCAACATTGATGAAGAGTTGTATATAATGCAACCCGAAGGTTTTGTCGATCCTAAGGATGCTGATAAGGTGTGCAAACATCAGCGTTCCATTTATGGATTGAAGCAAGCATCTCGGAGTTGGAACCTTCGTTTTGATCAAGTGATCAAGAGCTTTGGATTTGTTCCAAATTGCTACGAAGCTTGTATCTACAAGAAAGTGAGTGGGAGCTCAGTGACATTTCTAGTACTATATGTGGATGACATATTGATTATTGGAAATGACATTGGTATGCTTAACGATGTGAAGAGTTATTTGAATAAATGTTTTCAAATGAAATACCTAGGAGAAGCTGCTTATATATTAGGCATCAAAATCTATAGAGATAGACAAAGACGCCTAATAGCTTTAAGCCAAAGTACATACCTTGACAAAGTTCTGAAAATGTTCAGAATGGATAAGGCAAAGAAAGGTTCAGTGCCCATGTTGTCAGGTAAGATATTGAGCAAGGCTCAGTGTCCAGCTACGGTAAACGATAGAGAAACCATGAGCAAAGTGCCTTATGCCTCGGCCATAGGTTCTATTATGTATGCCATGCTGTGTACTAGACCGGATGTGTCCAATGCTCTTAGTTTGACAAGAAGATACCAAAGTGATCCAGGAGTGGAACACTGGACAGCTATAAAGAACATCCTAAAGTATTTAAATAGGACTAAAGAAATGTTCTTGGTCTATGGAGGTGATGAGCAGCTCGTCGTAAAAGGTTACATCGACGCTAGTTTCGACACCGACCCGGATGATTCTAAATCTCAGACAGGATACGTTTATATTTTGAATGGAGGAGCTGTGAGCTGGAGAAGCTGCAAGCAAAGCGTGATCGCGGGATCTATAGTAGAATCGGAATACATGGCTGCTGCAAAAGCGTCAAGTGAAGGAGTTTGGATCAGGAACTTCATCACTGATCTTGGTGTGGTTCCAAGTGCCTTGGACCCACTTGAGATATTGTGCGACAACACTGGCGCCATAGCATTGGCTAAGGAACCAAGATATCATCCAAATACCAAGCACATCAACCGCCAATTTCATATAATTCGAGATTATATAACAGATGGAGATCTGAAGATTAGCAAAGTACATACGGATCTGAATGTTGCAGATCCGTTGAATAAACCTCTTCCACGAGCAAAACATGATCAGCACCTTAATGCCATGGGTGTTAGATTGTTGCCAAATGTAAACTAGATTTTTGACTCTAGTGCAAGTGGGAGACTGTTGGAATTATGCCCTAGAGGCAATAATAAAGATGTTATTGTTATAATTCTTGTTCATGATAAAGTTTATATTCCATGCTAGAATTGTATTAAGCGGAAACTTTGATACTTGTGTGGTTTATGAACAACACCGTGTCCCTAGTACGCCTCTATGGACTAGATCATTGATTAATGATGGTTAAGGTTTCCTAACCATAGACATGAGTTTTCGATTAATAATGAGATCGTACCATTGGGAGAATGATATGATGGACAGACCCAAATCAAGCAGAGCAATTAGATCGTGTCATCGTGTTCATCTTTGCGAAGCTTTTTCTTATGTCAAATATTGTATTCCTTAGACCATGAGATAATGCAACTCCCTGGTATCGTAAGAAAGCTTTGAGGTCATCAAATGTCATCCTATGAGAGGGTGATCATAAAGGTGTCTCTCATGTGATCGGAAAGTACTTGTTGAGTTGTATGTATCGAGATGGGATTTGTCCCTCCCAAGTCAGAGAGATATACTTCAGGCCCACTCGGTAATCGATATCAATACCGCTTTCAAGCACGTGGTTAAGGAGTTAATCACAAAGTGATATCGGATTACGAAACGAGTAAAGTACTTGCTGTGAACGAGATTGAACTAGGTATGCCGATACCAACGATCAAATCTCGGGCAAGTAAAATATCGCGTGACGAAGGGAATATATATCGGATTAATTGAATCCTGGCATCGTAGTTCATCCGATATGATCATCGATGAATATGTGGGAGTCTATATGGGTTTCCAAATCCCGCTGTTGATTATTGATAGAAGATCATGTCCGCATATTCTCGAACCCGTAGGGTCACACGCTTAATGTGCCTCGACGCTAGGATATAATGGATAATTGGTTTGTGAGTTTTTGTTCGGAGTCTCGGATGAGATCCAGGACATCACGAGAGGTTCCAGACTGGTCCAGAGAATAAGATTCATATAAAGGAAAGCAGTTTTTGGATTTCGGAATTATTTCGGAATGTTCGGTATTGTACCGGAAGGTTCTAGAAGCGTCCAGAGTGGGACCAACATGGCTCCACTTGTCGAAGGGGGGCGTGGGCCTACGAGGGAGTGCCCTGGCCGCATTGGTCCAGGGGCACAAGGCCCCATAGGCCCATCCGTCCAAAACCCTAGGGGAAACCCTAGGGGATCTTCTAGAAGGGGGAAGACTTGCCCCCCACTCCACCCTTGTGGCCGCCGGCCCTAGGGCTTGGAGGAGGGGCAAGGGGGGCCGGCCAACCCCCTATATAAGGTGGGCAGGGGGAGCACCCTCCCCCCACCCCAAAACCCTAGCCACCATACTGCTGCCCTCCTCTCTCTCTCTCCCGACTGCGCGTAGGCAAAGCCCTGCCGCAGAAACTCTCCACCTTTGCACCACGCCGTCGTGTTGTAGATCCAATCTATCTCTCCACCCCACTTGCTGGACCGAGGAAGGAGGAGACGTCGCGGTGCCGTACGTGTGCGTCTCTCGGAGGCGTCGCCACTTGCGGCGTTGGATCGGATCGGATCACGAGGAGGAGAAGGCTAGTACGACTACATCAACCACATTCTGTTGAACATTCCGCTGTGCGATTTCTTCAAGGGTATGAATATCTCATCTATCCCTCTCGTTGATTGCATATCCTAGATTAGATCTTGGCTTTCCCGTTCGCATCCGTAGAAATTTTTGATTTACTATGCTGCGAAACCCTTCAGATGGCTGTGATGTGAGGATCACATGTGGTCACGAAGTGTTAATGCTTTGCTCCAGTGCTCTATTAAAAGGAGCAACTTAATTGCAAGTAGTTCCCTAGAGGCCCCGCTGCCACGGGCTGGCAGGACAAAAGATGTTGTGCAAGTTTTCACTGCGAGCACGCATGACTATATATGGAGCACATGCCTATGATTGTTTAGTATTTGGGTGTTTATTCTTATTTATCTGCAATTGCCCTAGATCTTGAAATTACATGTTTAGACTCGTCCATGCAACGCCCGTCCATCCATCCCTACGCCTACCGTGCTCATATCCTACTGTTTGCTACTACTGTTACTATTGCTCATGTTTTACTGCTGTTGTTGCTTTGCTGTTGCTACTATAAACTGTTGCTACTGATAAACTTCTGTGAGCAAGAACTATTTCTAGGTGCAGCTGAATTGACAACTCAGTTGTTAAAGCTTGCAAGTATTCTTTGGCTCCCCTTGTGTCGAATCAATAAATTGGGTAATACTACCCTCGAAGACTGTTGCGATCCCCTATACTTGTGGGTCATCAAGACTATTTTCTGGCGCTATTGCCGGGTAGCATAGCTTTATTTGTAAGTTCACTTGGATCTACTATTGTTCATTGCTACTCCGTTCATCATGGGTAAGTCTCGTTGTGGAAATTTTCCTATTTTACCATCCACTACAAGAAGAGGTATAGTCCTAAACACCTCTGCTGCTCTTGATTCACTGTCTGTTATAAGTAAGCTTGTTACACCACCACCACATACTCATGCTACACACACTGCAACTACTGCTGAGTCTGAAACTGCTTTTGATACTCATGATGTTACTTCTACTGTGCTTGATGCGAGTGGTTCATTAGGTCCTTTACTAGATGCTACTATGGCTAGTCTAGGAAATACTAAAACTCCTAGTGAAGACACTGTTACACCTGCTAGCTCACCTGAGTCTAGAGAGAGATACGATATTAATAATGGTTACATTGAGTTTACTGATGAATTGTTGAAAAGTGCCAAAACACACATGGTGCTAGTGCTATTAAGAGTCTCCTTGCAAGACGTACCATTTTTCCTAAACTGTCCTCTGATCCTCAGTTTGCCACCTCTCCCATAAATATCAAAGATAAAGATTATGATTTCTCTCTTGATTTATCCTATTTAGACATTGTTTAGAAAGAAACTTTCTGTGGGACTGAAAATGAGAGTGCTATAGCTCATATGAATGAGCTTTCTACTATGAGTGCTTTGTTCTCCGATGATTTTAAGATGCGCAAGTACTTTGTTACTAAGATCTTCCATTTTTTCACTAAAAGGAGAAGCTAGGGCTTGGTTTAATAGATTACCTCCTGGTTCCATTGATAGCCCTGATTGCTTGATTGCTTCTTTCTTCCTGAAATATTTTCCTCCCAGTGCTAGACATGCTGCTTTGCAGAGACTTTTTGATTTTAAACATGGAGAAGAAGAGAAATTGCCTGAGTCATGGACAAGGTTCTGTGCCTTGATTCATGCACATCCTGGATGTCCATTACCTAAAAATGAGCTTCTCGATATTTATTATAATGGACTAACTGATGATTCTAGGACATACCTAGATGGCTTTGCTGATTGTGTTTTCAGGAAAAAAAACTCCTATAGATGCTGAAGAATTAATGGCTAAAATAAGCAAGAATTATGATGATTGGACTTCAACTAAGCTAAATACACCTGAGCCTATTACTCCTGAACCAGTTGTGCCTGAACCAGTTCCAACACCAACACCAAAGAAGAGGGGAGTTATTGCATTAAATGATGAAGTAATGAAGGAAGCTAAGAAATGTCTAAAGGAGAAAGGTATTAGAGCTGAAGATGTGAAGAATCTACCTCCTATAGAAGAATTATGTAAGCCAATTCCCCACTCATCTACTATTGAGGTACACTCTCTCCGCTTTGATGAAGATGATATTCCCTATGGTAAGCCTCCTGATCAATGTCTAGAGGAACTTGACACATTTATTGTTAAACAAGGTAATTTTAATAAACGAGTTCAGAATCATTTATTGGAAAACTTTAGAGCTATTAAAGAGTTTAAAGATATTGAGGAAAGAACTTCTAATGATATTAAAATGCTTTGTAAACACTTTCAAATGGTTCAAACCCAGCTTGATCAACTTGCAAAGGTACAAAAAGATATACTAGTTAATGCCTCAAGAGATAAACATGCTTATGGAATTAGAACTAGGAGTGGAGCAGCCACTCAAGATCCTTTATATCCTGAAGGACACCCTAAAAGAATTGAGCAGAATTCTCAACAAGGTGAAAGTAGTGGTAGTCCTCGTAAGAGAAAGAAAAAAGAAACATAAAGTAGTTGAGGAACCACTTGAACCTACTGTAGATCCTAATAGTATATCTGTCTCTAATGCTGAAACTGAGAGTGGTAATGATAAAAATGATGCTCCTGACAAGGAGGAAGTTGAGGAAGAACATGAGAAGCACACTAAGAATACTAGGTACACTAAGGAAGATTTTATTGCTAATAAACATGGTAGTGAGAGAGAACCTTGGGTGCAGAAATCTATGCCTTTTCCAAATAAGAAACACAAGTCAAAGGAGGAAGAACACTAAAACAAGTTTTGTGAGTGGATGAAACCTTTATTTTTGCAAATTACTCTGACTGATGCTATTAAGTTGCCTCCTTATTCAAAGTATATGAAGGATATTGTCTCTAATAAAAGGAAGATTCCTAATGAGGAATTTTCTACTCTGCTTGCTAATTATTCATTCAATGGTAAGGTTCCAAAGAAACTTGGTGATCCAGGTATACCAACTATTCCTAGCTCTATTAAGAATAATTATGTTAGAACTGCTTTATGTGATTTGGGAGCTGGAGTTAGTGTTATGCCTTTTTCTCTCTACAAGAGACTCCAGCTAGAAAGTTGATACCAACTGATATATCTTTGCAAATGCCTGATAAGTCAACTACTATTCCTGTTGGCATATGTGAGGATGTTCCTATTCAAGTAGCACATAATTGCTTGGTTTTGAGTGATTTTGTTGTGCTTGAAATGCCTGGAGATGATAATATGTCCATTATTCTTGGGAGACCTTTTCTTAATACTGTAGGTGCTGTCATCAATTGCAATCAAGGAAAAGTAAATTTTAATATTAATGACAAAGAGCATACTGTCTATTTCCCCAAGAAGGTTGCTAAGAGATATTGCCTGAATTCCATTGAGAATATTGAGACCATCAAGGTTGGAGAAATATATTGTCCCATTCCACAAGAAAATTTTGAAACTATTATGATTGGGACCATTGCTATCAAGTTTGAGGTAACATAATCACCTTGCGGAATGCAAAGTTTTGTTTCATATAAGATTGTTTGGTAACAAGACTTGATCAACCTTGTTAACAAAAGGATTTTAATGAACAAAGCAATGCTTTCACTGTGGTTATTCTTGCTTTCTTTTACTTTTCTCCTTCCTAGTCTTTGCTTTTTCTCTTGCTAGCTTTGGTTTTGCTAGTTGTTTGCTTGTTAGAGTGTCTTAGAACTTCTGTAGTTTTGGTTTTGGTTTGCTTTTGCTTCTTCCAAAAAAAATCTTTTCTACGAGAAAATCAATTTTCATAACCTGAAAATTGGCCAAAAATAAAGTTTCCCGAAAAATCCTAGAAAACTCCAAATAAAATTTTCCTCAAAAAAGGGGCAGAGGGACACCTGGAGTGACCTAGGGGGCCACCCCAGGCCAGCACACCCCTGGTGGGCGCGTGTAATATCCTAGCATTAGAGTCTAGAAATAATCTGAACCCAGATGTGTGCATTGCATTCATGCATAAAAAATCCAAATAATTTTTGCGCTTTTAAACAAAACTTGTCAAAGTGATTGAAGATTCTCTTAACTTGATGGAATTAAAGTAGATCATCAAGTTGACTATGATAAGTTTCAATATGACCTATGCTAAAGCCTTATTTGGGTAAACATGATTTGATCTAAGGGCAGATCAGATATAATAAAATGTCACTCATAATACATTGCTTTAATGATTAGTATCTGATCCTTAAGGGATTATATCATACTATTCATCATAACAACCTATGAATACTAAGTTAAGATTACAACAAAAGTAATATAAATGCAAGGACTAATCCTGACCTATCTTATTCTTATCTATTCTTACTATGAGTACCATAGTAACTCTGTAATGAGATTGAGATGGAAAGAGACTAAGTCAAGATTATTCACTATATATCTTTCTTTCCATATCAATTTTTATGGAACTTATCTTAATATCTGTTGTTCATCAATGTTGAGTAATCCACCATTGATTCACAAATTCTTTAGCTATCAATACTTGATCTACTATTTCTTGATCTTATCATAACATCTACTAAAATCTTTTAAAGAGGGCATAGTCCATGAATAACCTTAATCCAATATGAGACACTAAGAAGATAATTTCAATACAATTGAATAGTAGTATTGATAAAGCATTGCTTAGCCAACTAAGAACTTAAGCTATAAATGATTAAAGGATTATATTGATCATGCCTTACTCACCAGGATGCTCTACCCATATCTACTATAAAAGATATTGATGGGTAGAACATGATTGAAACCCTAGTAGAGATAAGTTATCCTAGAGTAGTCACTACAAGCCACATTAATATAATGTAAGGTTGGAGTGTGAGTTATTGGAGTAAAGTAAATGTAGGATGATATTATTCAATTAAAGCTAGTTTAGCATAGAGTTATGATGAAGGGTTATTCATCTTAAAGGATAGTAAGCCTTAGAGAAAGATAGTTGGATACATACATACATCTGATGAAGAAATATTAGTGATGGATGATTAAGGAAGATTATGAGTGGAGTATTGAAAGAACTACTTGTTGGATTGATGATCATCAACAGTAGAGTAGTGGGTATAACCAAGCAAGGATATGAGAAAACTATGAAATACTTTAGTATCAAACTCATTGGATTCATCCATGAGTTTATAAGAATAAAAGGTGAATAAGAACATTCTTGTGAAGTAAAGCTCATCATACTAACTAGGATGATGGATAGGAAGAAGTATTATATCTAGGAAAGGAATTCTTTAATTAAAGGTCAAGGATGGTGAAGAATGGAAAGATAGACATTCTTGTTAAATAACCAACTCTAAATCTTAAACCAATTATAATGTACATTCAGGGAATTGATTCATCATCTTATGTTAATATCACTTTATAGGAATATTTTCCTATAACAGATCACATAAACACATCTCTGCCAATTCTAACCATCATAATTATATGTGCTAAAGAGTATCTTTACCAATTCCTTTCTATAAAACATTCTAGATATAACTTTCTATTATAAAAGGTGATGTCATCAAATCTCACAAACAGAAGACAATATGTTTAGCTATTAAATCTTTTCTCACCTCAACAGAGAAATATAAGTAAATTAAGAACCCTAAACTTCTATGATTATCATAATAGAATGTATACAATATCATTTTCCCAATTAATGAAATTAGTATCAACCATATTAATTTCTTTTGTATTTCATGCATCAAATAATGATATAGGATCATTATACATATAAAAATTTATATTCAAACTATGAGCCAACTATAGTTAAGTTTTATAAACCAATAAGGAAATATCATTTAATAAATCCATGTTTAATATTGGAAAGAAAAATGATAAGAAAAGCTTCTACAAAATATTAAAAGGGGTTCATATTGAGAACATCAAAGAAATATAAATAGATTATATCATAAAATTCACAAATGATAATAAATATATTTTAGTATTACTACAATTATCCAGCAAATAAATTCTACAAAGAAAAGTTCAAAATTTAAATTAAATTCAAATCTCAAAAGGAAAACAGAAAATAGAAAAATGGAAAACAAATAAAAAACAAGACCTGGTCGTGGCCCAACTCCTCTCTCCTTATCTGACGCCAGGTGCATCCCACAAAGGCCCAGTAACAGCCCAGGTCATTCTTCCTATGACTGACAGGTGGGACGGGAGAGGGACTGCGGGTTGAGAAGAGAGAAGCGCCAGGGGGTTTTCTACAAAAACGACTTTGTCGTCTACCTCGCCTACTAGAAGCAGCTCGCTGGCCGGAGCTCCGCCGTCGATCAACCGCCGCGCTATGATGCGTGCCACCGTCCCTGGAGGGAGTAGATAAGATCGCCGCGTCCTACTCTATCCTCTCATACCAATCTCGTCTCCAGTCTCGCTCCCCAGCACCACTTTCATTCCTCACCTGAAACCCTAGTTCGCCGGAGTTCATCGTTCCGGACAAGTCCGACCACCCCTCACCTTGTGCTAGCCACCGTTGGAAGCGCCGTCGTGGACTTACTCACCTAGGACCAAGCACAGGAGCCCGCTCGCCTGGAATCATGTGAAATCGAGCATTCCTTTTCCTCGGCCGTCGTGGCCATTATCGTCGATTCGCCGTTGTCACGCCTCCCCAAGCCTCCTCGACCGCTCTATCGTCATCAGGGTAAGCTTACGCATCTCTGGACACCATTCTCGCTTGCTAATTTTCACCATAGGCCTAGCTCCGTTGAGCATCGCCGTTGGCCACCGCAGAAGCTCGTCGCTGATGCAGTTCCAGTGACCATTAGGTAGCGGCGCCACCACTAATAGGTTCGCCTTGATCTCCTCTGTCCAAAGCACCTAGCCACAGCCCAGCGCGCGCACCAGATTGATCGATCGATCCTCAACCAGTGCGGATCAACTCGAGTGACGTCATGTCTACGTCGAGTTCTAGCCACGTCAGCGAGTTTAACCAGTCTTTGTCTCACGTGGCATGTGACATGGCCTAGGGCCCATATGTCATTGATTGGGGGTAGCTAATTAGTCGGTAACAAATGCATTTTCTTTAACCTGTGCGCTGAGGTGGCCATTGGCCCACTGGTCAGTGACTCAGGATAGGTGGGGGTGTGGTGTAAAAAGTATTTCCTGTTTAAGAAATAAATAAAATGTTATAAACTCAATTATTAATATACCAGAAATCAAATAAATGATTAAATCTTGTTTAATTAATAACTTTTGATTTATAATTCAGAAAAATATGTATAATATATGAAAATTTGTAGAAAAAAAAAATCTACAACCTAAACTTATTATCCAATATTATTATGATGATTATTTAAATAAATACTATTTAATAAAGGTTTAAAAGTAATAAAACTTTGATAATTCATATTCCAATAATGGTAAATATTAAAAATATGAATAAAATACCAAAAAATCTTAGAAAAATAAAGACTATAATTTAAAACTATAATCATGCATTATTATTTCACTTACTTAAATATTTATTATTTATTAAGTATTTTTAAAGTATTAAATCTTATAAAAATCATATCTTATTATTTATAAAGCATAAAAATAAATATAATATACCAACATGATCACAAAAATAATATCTACATGTTAAAAATATAATATTCCACTTTTGAGTTAAATAAAAATTCAAATATTTTAATAACTCAAATTTAAACTTATTTACTTCATTAATAATTCATATAAGGACAAATAAAATTTATTAATATTCCTAAAATGAGTAAATTAAGTATAATAAATAGTATTAATTTTAAATGTTAATAATATGAAGCCATAATGGTTTAAAACATTATAAATACCTTTTTATTAAAGTATCTTCAACCTTAAGTGAAGATTACATTCTAAAAGGATTCCTATTCATAATAAAAACCTTAAAGAACAACTTGTGAATAAATCAGATCATTTCTATCTACTTTAACCACCAAATTACAAAAACTACCACAACACTATAGTAAGTTCATAAGTAATTAAGTAAAATTATATCTTGGTGCATAAACTATAACCCCTCATCTATATAAAGGAAAATGATACTGTTCCATTATAAACTCACTAAACCACTACACCAAGTAAAAGTATAATCATTCTTAAGTAACCTTAAGGAAACATTACCTAGTACACAAGATACAAATATCATAAGCATTATACTTTCAAACTATCTTTATTTAAAGTTAACTTTAGTCTACAAGAATCTAAATATAACACTATAAGCATTATTATATGTTTTATAGTTAACTTTGGTCTAAATTAGTTAAGTTATAAAGCATCTCAAGCCAAAACTATTCAAGCAAACACAAATAACATCGACCACCACTAACTAACCACAAAGATTGTTTAAACCTTAGAAAAGGAATCTTTTCTTCAAAAGTTATTCGTTTCTCCACTTTAGATAATGTATGACAGATAATCAAGATCACATTACTTCATACTTCACTCGTATACCTAGGAGCAATAACACTTCAGCTATCTATAAGTGACTCTACTTATTATAAAGTAAAGTTTGGAGATAAACTATTAAAGTGTAAACAATTTTGAATAGCATTTCATAGATAAATATTCTATTGCGGCATAAATATGTGTTGTTCACACACACTCACAAGCCCTAATAAGAAGCACAGGTGTGAAACTTATCTAAAAGAACAACACATTCTAAAGTAACAATTTCCGGAATCCAAACCCTAGAACAACGTTATTTCTAACATTCGCGTTTATAACGTGCATCACATTACTTATGCATAAAAGAATATTTCTTCTTTAAACATTAGTCCTTACCGGACCAATGATGCTGATTTCAGATTTTGGATCTTATACTAACTCGAAGACCGTGAGTGCATAATCTTGCAATCACAAAAGGCAAGTTCACACTTGCTCATTTCCTTTGTTTATTTTCTGTAAAGTATTTTACAAATCCAGTGTTATCATCACCTACATTTGAAAAAGATCAGAAAACACTATTTTCGATAATAATGTGAGCTATTGATTACTGATCCAGGGTGATCAGCTAATCTAGTAAATCTGACAGTTGGAATACCACTGTTCAGAACTATATCACCTAGGACTTAACAACCAATGTCGCCAGTGATTCTTGCGTCGTATATTACGCGTTGACCATGAGATTTGGAATGGGACAGAGAAGTCAGTTGTATCTTCTTCCTCTCGCATGAAGCCGGATGTGTAGGTCGTGGCTGTTATCCTCAAAGCGTGCATATTAATTGGTAATTCGTAGAGGATATGCAGAATATGGGTGGGACCCTCAACGTCCCACGATAGTTCTGGCATCTAACAGTTTGTACAAACCATCGCCGTAATCCAATATGTGGGCATGGTGTACACCAAGGAGGCATGCAAGGTCGCGAAGGGGGCAGTGATTGGCTTGGATCATCTTCTGGGCCCCACATCATGGAATTGTGGACTGGAATAAGCTACCTGGTTGTGCAACAAAGAGTTGATCTCTCATGGGTAAAGTAACGCACCTCTGCAGAGTGTAAGAACTGTAACTTGTTACTCCCTGTTCCGGGAAGGAGCTGCAAACGCGGCGGGAAAGGAACTCTTTGAAAGTTCTGGTAAACCCGTGAAGGCTGACGCACATAGCTTTTCAGAATAAAAGCAACCTTTGAAGTATTTTTTATGAAAACTTGCATTGCCTACGACCTACGGTCTGTGGCTGTAGTTATAGTGCATTAAACACTCCTTTTCTAGTGAATTTGCTGAGTACGCTCGTACTCAAAGTATCTTCTTAACCCTTGCTAGATTCTGAAGCCGAGATAGACAATATCTACATCAAGTTATGCTCTAGGACTCATCATCCAAAGCTAAAGCTCTTCAATGAAGTCAAGGAAGTCAACATATACATCAACTCAAGTGCCTCTGGTCAAGAACCTAATTCTGTAGAGTATTGCAATAGCAGCAATGCCAAACCTTTAGTTAAAATACTAGTCTTAATAGTATACTAGTTCTTGCTTTGTTCATCTTTGATTCTTCTTCGTAAGAAGTTCTTTCTCTCTCTTTAACCTAGAGTGTTCTCTGGATCTTGTGTAAAGAGTGAGTTGTAACCTTTAGCCATGTATTGGACCCGCTGTGTTTCTGTTGTGCCATTTTGAGGGATGTAATACTAGTGAACGGTGTTTCATTGGTGTTATGTCAACGACTATAGTATACTACATCATGTAGTGGTATGATGGGTCACCGCAGCGCGGCCAACCCCCAGGTGGCGCCTGGCTGGGGTGTGGCCCACCTGGGCCCCTCCAAGGTGCCTCCTCCTAGCCATCTTCTTTCTCTCTCCCGAAAAACACCAGAAAACTTTTTCAAGCTCGATTTCCTGTTGTTCTTGCTCGCGAATTTCGATCTCCTTGCTCAGCCCATCTTTGCTGCTGATTTTTTGAGGGATTGATCCTTGGTATGTGCCTCCTCCGCTTGTCCAATTAGATTTGTGATTGGTAGATTGTATCTTGAGTATTTTGCTGCTATACGTGACAGGTTGTGTGAGCTTGCATGCTTCTTCTATGCTTAGATATTTCATTTTGATGCATGTGTAGCCCTCTAGCAAGTTCCTATAGAATTTTCTCATCATTTATCAACTTGGAAATCACTTGGTTTGATGTTTGTCTAAAAATTTCAGAAAGGAAGATGCGTTCATATCCACTGAATCAATATGATTTGATGGTACCTGAGCCAATGAAAGTTCATCATGAGGAAGGAGTCTTCCCTTCCATTTATCCATGCCATGAATTTATGAGAGCTGCGGGAATCCTCCAGGATTTCCAAACTATGATTACCAATGCAGGGTTGGAATACTTTGTTGAAGGTGAACCATTTCAGTATGTCAAGCTAACCATGGCTGTGGTGCTGGAATTCCAGTTTACTTGGTCTTCATCTAATCCCATGGTCCATTATAAAATATACAATCTAGTTGTCGACCTGCCTTTCGTTGATTTCTGTGCAGCGAGTAGAGTACCTCATTGGGGATCTTGTCAGAAGATAAAGGAGAGGACCAAGTCACTTATGGATTTCTATGCTGAAATTTTCCAAGGTTTCGACTTCTCGAAGGAAAGTGTTAAAATTCGGAACATTTAGTTCCCATCCATTAGATATTTTTCCTATTTCATTACCAAGTGTGTTCTTGCTAGTAAGATTGCTAGAAAGTTATCTTATTTTGATCTAGCTTTTATCTCAGCGGCTTTGAATAGGGATAAAACTTATAACTTGGGTGCTTTGATAGCTTACCGTCTTACCACTAACCGCGAGAAGGGTGGAATTTATGGAGGTCTCATTGCCTATAGGTTGCTAGCTTTCCATGGTTTAGAGCCTCACCATTCAGATTATCTATTCCCCATAGAAAGGCTTGATCTTGATTCCATGGTTCAGCATAGTTTTGTTTCCTTAGGGGCTACTGTGAGAAGTTTATCGTATGAACTATCTTTTTCCAAGCATGGTTGGAGGGGGTAGGACTGAGAAAGTAGTTTATTTGCCTGCACATGCTTTGTTTAATTTTGATAACATGCAAGGATGGTCGCTCACGGAGGAGGAGTTTGACACACACGTGGCGGAGCTCTCCCAGCAAGAGAATGTTGGAGAGGATGCCGAAGGTGATTCGGTTTAGCCCTCCAACTTGGGAGAGTCTTCATACCAGCAACCCTCATTTGATTGGGGCGCGTCTTCTTCTTCATCGCAAGCGCCTGACTATGATCATTCCTATGATGACCCACTGATACGTCGGAAACGTATCTATAATTTTTGATGCTCCATGCTTGTTTAGTATCTACTTTTCTTTACTTGTCTACACTTTGAGGTGCTTTTTACATGTTTTCTGGTACCATACATGTTTTTTGGTACTAACCTATTTTCTGCTGTTTTTGGTTTCAGAAAAGTTAGTAAAGAAATATTCTCGGAATTGGACGGGACAAACGTCAAATTCAATTACTTTCTGTGGGTAATAAGAAGTCCAGAGAGGAGACGACGAAGCGTGCCAGGGTGGCCACCCCCCCTAGGCGCGGCCAAGGGTGGGCCCGCGCCTGGGTAGGGTTTGACCCGCCTGGTTGCCTCCTCGGCCTCCCCCTTCGCCTATAAGAAGCCCCCTATGCAGAAACCCTAAGCACCCGATCAAATCTCCACGAAACTGTCTGTAGCCGCCGCCACCATCGTCCCTAGATCGGGGGGATTTGAAGTTCTTCCCGGCACCCTGTCGGAGGGGAGATCATCCCGGAGGCCTTCTCTCCGGTATGATGCATGAGTAGTTCCACCTTGGACTATGGGTCCATGTAGTAGCTAGATGGTTGTATCTCCTCCTTTGTGCTTTCATGTATAGATCTTGTGAGCTCCATTCATGATCAAGATCTAATCTATTTGTAATCATGCATGTTGTGTTTGCAGGGATCCGATGGATATTGATATTATTATGTTGGTTTGATTAATGGTTTTGTCTTTATGATTCTATCATGTCTGTGTTGTTTGTGATCTTGCATGCTCTCCGTTGTTAGTAGCTATCTTGGCCAAGTAGTTGCTAGTGACTCCAAGAGGAGGCATTGTAACATCCCAAAAATGTTAAACATGGATCATCACATATTAATCAGAAAAATTAGGGTTAACAAAAAACTTTCCTATCTAAAAATATGAGAGCATTCATATGTATGTGTATTTAAAATTAGGATTCTTTTGAATTGCCATGGTTCTGTGTTTCTTTGCTTGTAAAATGATTCTTAGGTGAAATAAACATCATCTAAATCATTCCCAAACTTTTCACAAAGACGAACAACTCAAAATGAACAAATGATGTGAATGGTCATTTTTGCCAAATTAACTCTCATGCCTACTTTGGCTATTCCAAGCACTCAAAACCTAACAGAAACATTTGTGGATCTTTGCACCCCTTGTTAGTACTCATAATGAGGTACCAAGGCCCACTTTGTGATCTTCCAAAAACATTCAAATGCTAAGTTTAAATGATAGTTTAAAATTGAATCTATCTCATATGGGAAGATCCCACTATTTCAAAAACCACTCAAACAAGCTCAGTTTTCAAAACCCAAGCAACCACAGAGTCTTCAGCACATGCCTAGCACACCCACCAAAAATCTTTTCAAAATTCAAAAAGAAGTTTCTTGCGGCCATTTCATCAAACACTTGGCAGGCAAATTTAAACCAAATCAAATTCACTGTTTTTAATAGTGTTTTGACCTAACTTGTTCCCTCTCTAGCTCACAGCAACCATATAGTAGATCATCTAGCTTAGTTGGAAACCTTTAGCCTCACTGTAAACTGGCCATTGTCATCAATGTTGAACAAGCCGAGCCACCTCGCCGGCCAACTTGGTCGTCGCCGCAGCAGCAGACCGCCTCCCCCTCTCTCGCCATGTCTGGGAGATAGCCAGCACTTCACCGCCACCCACTGTCCCCTCCCCGAGCCAAGGCAAGCCGTGGACCACCGAGCATGCCCCGCGCCCAGTGCCACTGCGACATGCCGAGCACGCCCCAGAGCGTCGCACCCGGCACGCGCGCACACTTCGCCCCTCGACCGCAGCCCGTGCCCACAGCTTTGCCATGACCCAAGGAACACGCCAGACATCCCCGTTCGGCGCCCAATGCCTCACAGCCCCGTCGAAGACGCCGCCTCTGCCGCTCAGAGCGCCAGCCTCGCCCGACCGTTTGCCACCGCCCCTAAGCCCGCATTTAAGTTCTAGAGCATCGCCAGGAGACCGCGCGTCGATCGCCACCCTCAGCCATGCCGCTAGCTTCCCGTAGCCATGTCACCACCGTCGCCTGCCCATCCTCTCAGTCTCGCCGTCGAGCCTATAAAAGGAGGCCACCCCCAGCCGTTTGAAGCACACCATTCCACTCCCCTCACCTCACTGTTCGTTCCACCCTCTAGCCGGAGCACGAAGAGCACCAGCTCGCCGGAATTGCACCGGAGCAGGCCGCCTCTGGAGGACAAGGGGGCCGCTGATTTCGACCACCCCCGGAGCTGCCTCGACCATCCCTGAGCTCGCCATCGACCACTCGTTCGTTTGCTTGCCTCACCGTCGTCGCTGGAGCCCTGGTATGCCACCTATGCACCCCCACTGAGCCGCTAGGGTTCGAGCTCGCCTGACAGGTTCGTCGTCGACGACGATCCCTAGCCGTCGATCTCCCTTCTAATCCATCGATCCACATAGCCCCGTGCCGCTTCACGCATTATGAGCCGCTGAATGGTAGACCCCCTGTCAGCTGAGCCCTGCGCTGCGGAGTGACACTGGGCCGGCCCATTAACCTCTCCCGCACGACCCAACTGTTTGAATTTAGATTTTTCTATTTTAATTCAAACACAGTTCTGTACATAGATTCAAAAAGCAACCCAGCTCGATCCAATGAACCAAATTGCATGAAACCAATTTTGTTAGAAAGGTACTGAAATGCTTAATCCAAGCCCGTTGGATTCCAATCATTTGGATCTGTAGATCAACCTTGGTAAAATAACAAGTCAGAAGCTTTTCTGCATTTAAACACTTTTCAAAATTCAACCATAAAAGATTTTGAGTTGAATTCAACTCTCAAAAATCACATTTGATCATACCTTTCAGAATATATAAAAACATACGGGTTTACTTACAGAAATAATGTTCGAGCAATAAAAGAATGCCACATAGGCATTTCTAGTCACTTTATTTATTTAAAATAAAAGGGTTAAACCTTATTAAATTGTGACACCACTTTAAATCACTTTCCCCTATACTGAAATATGTGGTGATGACATGTGTCAACATGATCCCATGTTTGAGTTGGATAATATTAAAACTTAAGTAGTTTTTTAATGAGTAGAAATTACTTTTCTCACATTAAAATAAATAAGACAAATGCTTTAATCTTGTAATGATAGGTGATGATGCTAGATCATCTATAGTACACCTTTGTGTGATGATTGAAAATAGTTAAGTATTGTTTGGTGATTGTGTACCTCGTATTTATTTATAGACGCTGGTACCGACCAAGGATACGAGGAGGAAGGAGGATACTACGAGGAAGAAGCCGAGGAGAACTTCAACCACTGCTCTGCACAAGGCAAGCTAACACTTGCATCCTAGCCAGTTTAAACTACTATCTTAGCAAGCCTTACTACACAAATTGACCTATGCAAGCTATTAACTTAGCAAGCTTACACCACTTGATAAACCATCCTAGTTTTAATTGCAAGCTTTATACTTTATTTCTTTATCAAAGCTTTCTCTTAGAGTTTACATAGTCAATTGTAGATGCCAGAAAGATATTTGAAGGTTGCATAAAGAGCATTAAATTTGGCCTAAGTTAGATAATCTTGATGTCATCCTAAGGCAGGATATTGAACTTAGCAAATCCCCACTTATTTACCACCCCTCATTAGTACTTACTTCCACTAGTAGATTCTAGTGCTAAGCATAAAACTTGATCAATTTTAGCTGGGAATACTTGGTGAAAATGGTTGTGAAAACCTTAGAATGATGAGTCATTCTACTGAAATGTTTTGACATGTGTTCTCGAACACCAGATGATTTTGATGATGAAAATGTTGAGGCATGAGCCTTAGCCCTTTATAAAACTGATGGTTGTCTGGATGCGATACCATTCCAATTTTACCGTACAACCACAATACCTGAAAATTGGGTAGGGCTTGACTGGAAATTTATATACCTTAGTATGGGTTCCCTCGTGGCCAAGGTTTGAGCTGAGGCTACCATGTGAAGATTGTCCACCTGTGTAGTACCCAAGATGACAGTTGGTCATCGTTGGGAGGCCAAACTCACAGGAGAGGTGCCTATACTAGGTCGTGTAATGGAAAGGTTAGGATTGATTATCCACATACTGAGTATGGTGAATTCAGGATTTGTTCCTCACGGATGTATTGAATGTTGTGGTGAAAGTGTACAATCTCTGCAGAGTGTCAAACTATTCGAATAGCCGCGTCCGCAGTTATGGACAGTTAGATTGGTCATACTGATCCCCCGTTAGATGTTTTCAAAAGGACTTGTGAAATGAATTGAGACTTTGACTTGACCACAACAGGGTTGTGATATGAAATTCAAGTTCCCACTTAGGTGTTATCAAACTTTCAACTAGTTTTGTTTGCTTCTGAATAGAGGTAAATCTGGCTTTTTGCAAAACAACCCTAGAGCCTAGTGTCCTAACTACAAAAAACCCCTTAACTTGTTAGTATTAGTTTGCGAGTACTTAAAGAGTACTCATGGCTTTGTCCCTGTCTATTCCCGTGGCCAGACTATGAAGAGGAGTATCAGGATGATGGACCGCAGGAAGGTTACGACAACTAGGATCATCTCCCATCGTCAGCATTGCCTGTGACCCCGAAGATGGAGCTTCGCCTATGCTATCTTTATTATTACGTTATTCCGCTACTTGAGTTGTATTAAGAACTGGATCATGAGATCCTTATTTATGTAAGACCTTATGTATGGTTTGTAATGGATGATGTACTGTGATATCCAAATATGTTATGTCTCGCAAAAATGGTAATCCTGGGATTGCGATGTATGGCATAACAGGCATCTGGGATAAAACATCCGGGTGTTAACAGGTATTTATGCTCGGTAGTGGGTTCATGCCTCTAGTTTCCAAGGAAAGAGACAATAATCTCTTCGGTTGTAGATGTGTTGTTGCTACTAGGGAGAAAACAACGGTCTCTTGTTCATGGAACATGTGGACTGTTTACCTTACACACTTTGCTTAAAGCAGTTGTCTATTGCTTGCAACTTAATACTGGAGGGGGTTCGGATGATAACCTGAAGGTGGACTTCTAGTCATAGATGCAGTTGGATGGCGGTCTATGTATCTTGTTGTATTGCCCAATCGAATCTCATAGGATCTTTCTGACTAGTAATTGCATTGTTATGCCTTGCTCAGTTCCTGTCAATTGCCCTGCTGTAATTTGTTTACCCTTCATGCCATGTTGTTTATCTAAGGAGAGCACCTCTAGTGAACTATGGACCCCGGTCCAATCTTTACCATTGATACATCTTCCACTGTTACTTGTTTACTTGCTGCAAACCATTACTTTCCACACCATACGTTTAATCCTTTGTTACAGCAAACCGGTGAGCTTGACAACCTCACTGATTCGTTGGGCAAAGTCTTGAGTTTGTGTTGTGCAGGTCTCCGCGTTGCTTGCAACACCTGTGTGACGTTTCCTTCCACCTTATGGCTCGATAACCTCGGTATCAACTGAGGGAAAACTTGTTGCTTGCTCTTCACACCCTATGCTTGGGGTTACCAAGGAAGTGCCACGTCGAGCATCATCAAGGCTTTTCTGGCGCCGTTGTCGGGGAGGCTAAGGACGTCTTCACAAGGGGAGTCCTTCACTTCCTTTCTCTTTACTTTGTTTTTAGTTTGCTTTTTTTCTTTGCTTGGTTTTGTTTGCCTCTTTCCAAAAAACCAAAAAAAATAGTCTAGTTTGGTTTGCTTTATTTATTCAAAAACACAAAAAATAGTTCCTGCGCTAGTTACCACCTTTCTCTAGATCACCATGTTGATCCCCAAGTTCTCCCTGAAAGATCTTGCAATAGGTAGTGGCTCCATAATTGGGAAAGATAATATTGAAGAATTCTTTAATTATGTTAGCAAGCATGAGGATATTGAGGATAAATCTATAGCAGAGCTTGCTCCTAATTATGAGATTGCTGCAGCTCCTTTAGTTCATATTTTGGAGCCTAGGTTTGTTAGCCTTAACCCCTTCATACAATTTTTGTTCCTAAAACTAAAAGAAGAGAAGAATGCCGAAAAAGGGAATTCATCCTTAAAACTTTATCAAAAGAATTCCATGATGTTGCTAGGGAAGCCAAAAAGGTCTTTGAGCATTTCAATATGCTAGGCTCAAGTATAGATGTTGTGGGTGTTTCTGATAAAACTAAGCCTAGAGAATAATTTAAGATACCCATACCCTTTAAGCTTGTTGGAGTGCATGAAGCCTTTGAAAAGAATTTTGATTGGATTGTTCCTGAAAATATTTTTGATGAAATTAGTAGACCAAAGAGAAATGAGAAGGGATCCTCCAAAACCCATTTGGATGAGATACCTTTCATAGTTGAAGACTTTGCAAGTATGGATATTAATGCTTCTTCATTTGAAAATACTTGATTCTTCTTGCTTCTTGTGCCTAACTTAAATGCGTTAAAGAAAAGTACTTGTTTGGAGATAACCCAAGAGTTTACTTAAGTATTAGAAGTTATTACTTCAGTAATGACCTCTACTTATCCTTTTTGTTTGATTTTTGTGCCAAGAATGACCTCTAATGAGAGGGAAGTAAGATTTGGGGAGTTGCTGTCCCGAAACAGATTTCTGTCCTCCACCAAACAAATTCGTGAGGAGTCTCTGTAACTCGCATTGAGCTCAAAATTTTCTAATAAATCCCCCAATATTTTAGCTAACTTTAGTTAGTTCAACACTTTTTAATTTGAGCAACATACGATGTTCGAAAAAATCGGTTTCTACCTGCTGGTCTGTTTTGACAGATTTTTGCCATTATTTGCATTTGCTTCTTATTGATTCCTTTTTGAGTTCTCTTTAGGTGAATTGAGCTTTTTGAAGGAGTTACTACAGTATCTTGTGTTTTTAGTGAAAAGCCTTGCTGTTCCAAAGCTTTGCCAGATGTCTAATATCTTTTGAATACACTAATGTTGCTAATGAAGATTGTGTGAAGTTTTGTATGAAGGAAAAATTTCAGGTGTAAAGAGAGAATGATGCAATGAGATGAAGAATGGACAAAAGCTCAAGCTTGGTGATGCCACCACAGTGTCACCAGAAGAAATATCCAAGAGGTACAAGCGTCAAAGCTTGGGGATGCCCAAGGCATCCCCTTCTTCATCAATAGAAAGCTCAGGTCTGTCTAGACACTTCGTTTTTATTGTTTCATGCACAGTTGTGTTGTTCTTGGAGAGCCCTAGTTTTCATTTTCTTTGCTTAGGTTGTTTAGTTTGCTTGAATAAAGTAGTTTGGACCATTGTTGTCACTGTGTTGTTTTGCAAATAAGTTGCTTGGTGTTGGAAAGGAGTACTAAGTTCTTGCTTGAAGTGCAAGAGGAGCTTGCATTGACTGTGACTTAGACTTTAGCATGACATGCTAGGTGTTTTTTTAGCATTATGCTTAGTGATTACTGTTGTAGCATGTCTTGTTCCAAACAATTGGGATTGCTTAGTGTGCCTTGAAGAAATTATGCGGTGTTTTAGCATGCAAAAGCATAGTATTGTTGTATTCTCCTTTGATGTTTTGCTTGGGTTGACTTGGCACATGCTCACACCATGTTATGACTATGACAAGTCACCATTAGCCTCTATGATCATTTAGTCCTTGACTTTTAGTACCACTCTTTGCTTTGATTAGTATGTTTTGTTGCACTGCATGATTATGGCCATTATGATCTCTTAGTTGGTTTCTCCCAGTCTTTTGCTAGCCTCCACTTGTAAGAGTAAGTTCTACTCATGCTTCCAACTCCCAAGAAACCATGTTATTCCAAAGTGTCCACTATAAACTCCTATGCATGGTGTGTTACACCATTCCAAGTATATTCTTGTTTTCAACTATCTTCCAATTAAAAACTATTTTGTTATGTGAAAACTTAGTGATTAAAGCCCTCACGAACTTTATGGCACACTTTATATTCTTTGCCCCTAATAAACTTGAACCATTGTGACAACTTTGTTGTATATTCTTGCAGTTATACGCTGGAATTAGCAGAACTGTGCTGTCACGGGGAACGCTTTCAACATTGCACTTGTACTTTGTACTCAGTTGATATCATACTCTTTTTTCTATGGATGTCACTGATGTGAAATAAACAGGGAACTTGTAAGTCCATGGAGTTTGTATTTTGTGTTAGAGAAACGCCCGAGCCGCTAGCCTAATCCATGCCTAATCATGGTGGAAACTTGCAGCATCACCATAGTGAGATATCTATGAATCATCCTCAATAAAAAAGTTATGCATATGGTAAATAAGAAGATTGCAGAGATGCTCATTGTCTGCTTGCCTTGTCATTTTGGTTATGGGAAATCTCTTGTACCATGTTCAAGGGGTACCCCTTGGCGGTTCTCAATGATATGCAAATACTTACAATGACAAGAACTTACCTGGGCCCAAAGTTGAGTATGCATGAGGTGTGGCCCTCGTATTCAAGGGACATGAGATTGCCAAATTATACTTCGTCAAGCATATACTCCATCTTTGCCACTTTAACCTTAATCACTTCAAGATGCTTATGATAGGGGCAATGAGGGCTAAAAGCTAACAAGTACCATAATTTTTGGAAGCTATTTTTGAAACTTGAAATCCCTGCTTCTTTTATGAAAGGCCTTTCTTCTACCATTATTTGAGTCTCCACCTTCTACCTCTAGGCACCATTAAGAGAGCATAGTTGTCATTTTGTGTGCACTGTCCCAAAACTTATTGATTGATGCATATTGTGATATTACTTGTTCTTGTACTATTTGTTTCTAGTCACCCTTGTGAACTTTGAAGGTGTCCTATGCATCTATATTGCTACTCTATGAGGGAAAAGTTGATTGCTACTATGCTATGTTTTCTATATGTGAAACAAACAAACGTTTTTCAATGCATGTTATTCATGATTTTTGTTTGTAGCTTGCCATGTTGCATGCATAGTTACTATGTCCTATTTTTAGAACTCCATCTTTAATGCACATGTTTAGAGTTCTTTGATCCCAGCTTTCAATGCTTGCAAATGGTTGGATCTTTATTGTGAGGGTGCATGTCACCTGAAAAATTATTCTTTTATCACTTACCTACTCGAGGACGAGCAGGAGCTAAGCTTGGGGATGTTGATACGTCGGAAATATATCTATAATTATTGATGCTCCATGCTTGTTTAGTATCTACTTTGTTTTACTTGTCTACACTTTGAGGTGCTTTTTACATGTTTTCTGGTACTAACCTATTAACAAGTTGCAACAGTACCAGATGCCTGTTTTCTGTTGTTTTTGGTTTTAGAAAAGCTAGTAAAGAAATATTCTCAGAATTGGACGGGACAAACGTCAAAGTCAATTACTTCCCGTGGGGAACAAGAAGTCCAGAGAGGATACGAGGAAGCGTGCCAGGGCGTCCACCCCCCCAGGCGCGGCCAAGGGTGGGCTCGCGCCTGGGTAGGGTTTTGAAGGGAATATGCCCTGAGAGGCAATAATAAAATGTTTATTATGTGTATTCCAAGTATATGATAGATGTTTATTTTGCATGCTATAATTTTATTAATACGGAAACGTTAATACATGTGTGTTTAATAAACAAACAGAAAGTTCCTAGTTATGCCTCTCTCATAAACTAGTTCGTTGATTAACAAGATGATCACGGTTTCCTGATCATAGACATTGGATGTTGTTAATAACGAGATCACAACATTAGTGTAATGGTGTGATGAACATTCATCCCAAGTATAGCATTACGATCAAAGTCATTGAGTTTATATTGCTATAAACAAACTACGAAGTAGTCCTAATCCTTTGACCATGAGATCATGCCAATCACTAACACCGGAAGAGTTTCTTGTTGACATCAAACGTCACTCCGTAACTGGGTGATTATAAAGATGGATTCAAAGCTACTAAAGTGTTATGTTGAGAATCATGGATCAAGAGTGGAATTTGTTCATCCTGATGACGGATAGATATGCTCTGGGACCTCTCGGTGATATCACATTGGTTAGCTTGCAAGCAAGTGATTTGATCACTATAATGTTATATCACGGGAATGAGAAAAGAGTGCATGTCAGTAACGAGATCAAACTAGGTATGGAGATACCGATGATCGAATCTCGGACATGTAATATATCGTGAAACAAAGGGATTAAGATACAAGCGTAAAAGGTTCCGACGATCACAGTAAAAGTCATCGTTGAATGTGTGGGAGTCAGTATGGATCTCCAGGTCCCGCTACTGATTATTGATCGAAGAAGGGTCTCGATCATGTCCGCATTATTCGCGAACCGTAGGGTGACACACTTAAGGGACACTAGCATCCAGTTGGAGCAAATGTTTCATGCCGAAAGAATAAACAAGCGCAGGAATTTATTTTACTAGATACCGAAACAGGTTTTTGGGTCAAATTGCATAAAGTGGTTATGCATGTGAAATGGAATTCTAGCAAGGGGTTATTTGTGAATGTTTGTCATTAAAGTAATTGACAAAATTCTGAATAAAATAAGAGTTTTATTTAATGATAGTTTGCATTAAATTTGGTGGAAATTTAATGGGAATTTGAGTGGACTTTTGAGTGGAGAAAATTGAAGGGACATTTTGTGAGTGGAGTGTCCACCCACATGAATGAAGGAGGGGAGGGGGCAGGCCCCATGGCCGGCGGCCACCCCCTTGGGTGCCCCCCCTCCTCCTATAAAAGGAGCCCCTCCTCTCACTTGTCTCTCACACCTCCTCGTGAAGGATCTCTCTCCCCCTCTAGAATTTATCCCCCATGGTCTCAGACTAGCGAGATACATGTTCCCGGTGGCTATTCGGCAAGAAAGGGTTGTGCTTCCGCTGCATCGCAGGAGCGAGGAGTCGGAGGTTGCCCGGTGTCTTGTACGTGTGTGCGAGCACGGATGCGCTGCTCCTTTGCGGCGCTAGGACTTCCTCTCAATCTTGAGATCGGCAAGAGATCGTCTACATCAACCACGAGTTGAACTCGTTAAGCTTTGTCGGTCTTCAAGGGTATGTTCTCTACGAATATACATCCGCCCATTGTTTGTATCTAGTAGATAGATCTTGGTACATAGTTCCCATCGTAGGAAAATTTTTGTTTTCTATGCTGCGAACCCTATAGTGGTATCAGAGCCAGGTTTATGCGTAGATACTTTACACGGGTAGTACACATATGAGTATGTGGGCGATGATGATCATGTTGTTGCTCCTTTGTTGTAATTTTGGATATTGGTGGCATAGTGGGATGAAGCGGCCCGGACAAACTTTACATGTCCTCGTACATGAGACCTGTTCCACGCTTGACATGTAACTAGTTTACATAAGTGGCTAGCGGGTGTCTGTCTCTCCTACTATAGTCAATATCTATTTTGCAAGCGAGTTGTCAACAATTTGGTTATCCTCGTTGTGGTTCATGTTCGTAGGTAAGAACGGTTCTATCTCGAAAGCCCTAAGCCACGTAAAACTTGCAATGGATAAATTAGAAGCGTCTAGTTTAGATTGTTGCTGGGCTAGTGTTCTGATATGGTGATGTTGTAAGTAGAAGTATGAGATGATACTCTTACAACACACATAGCGTGTAAACTCCATAGACCTTGGATTTACACATATAGGTATGATAGTGATCATACCACGGTGCACATGATAGAGATCATATGCGGGAACCATATCATTTCACTAATAAACATGTGATGTTTGATTGCATCTTATATTGCTTGTTTAGCGCTTTGTTAGCATAATAAGATGATCCCTCTTTTAAATATCAAGATAAGAATGTGTTCCTCCTTTAGTATGCACCGATTATGTTTTCGTCGCTCCAAGACATCACGTGATGATCGGGTGTTCTTGGATCCACAACCATATTTCGGGTGTAAAACAGTTACACATGCGAATACTAAGGTTCTAACTTGGCGAGCCTAGCATGTACAGACATGGCCTCGGAAAACGGACCGAAAGGTTAAGCATGAGTCATATAGTTGATATGATGCCCATTTGATGCTCGCCTTTGAAGCTACACCGACTCACGTGATGATCGGACTTGGTGTAGTGGATTTGGTTCATGTAATCACCAAAAAGGTACGAGGGATGTCGTTTTTGAGTGGGAGTTCATTCGTAATATGGATTAGTTGAACTCAATCTATCATACACTTAGTCTAAACTTTACAAATTCTGTTGTAGATGGCACCACCTGCTTTTAATTTCAATGTGTTCATGGAGAAAGAGAAACTTGCAACGAACGGTAGCAACTTTACCGAATGGGCCATGAATTTGAGGATTCTCCTCTCTGCTGCACAAAAGCAATATGTGCTAGAAGCGCCATTAGGCCCCCCACCTTTAGATGATGCACCTGACGAGGAGAATAATGTCTATCAGACTCGTCAGGAGGACCACAACTTAGTTCATTGTGGCATATTGTATGGGCTAGAGCCGGAACTTCAAAAGCGTTTCGAAAATGGCAATGCTTTTGATACAATGGGTGAGTTTAAAATGATTTTCGACACACATGCTGCTGTAGAGAGCTACAACGCTTCAGAAAAGTTCTTTAGCTGCATGATGGAAGAGCACAGCTCCGTTAGTGAGCATGTACTCAAGATGTCGGGTTACGCCGATAAGCTTGTGTCCTTGGGAATATCGATTCCCATTGACTTAGGCATCCATCGTGTTCTGCAGTCTCTGCCACCTAGCTATAATAGCTTCGTGATGAACTATAATATGCAAGGCATGAAGAAGTCTCTCCCCGAGCTTCTGTCAATGCTTAAAACTGCAGAAGTGGAGATCAAAAAGGAACATCAAGTGTTGATGATCAATAGGAACACTGGTTTCAAGAAAGACAAGAAGGGAAAATGGAAGGGAAGTAAGGGCGGCAAGCCTGTTGCCGTGCCTGAAAAGAAACCCCGAGTTGGACCTAAGTCTGATACCGAGTGCTACTATTGTAAGGGGACTGGCCACTGGAAGCGCAACTGCCCCAAGTATTTGGCAGACAAGAAAGCCGGCAAGGCAAACAAAGGTATATATGATATACATGTTATTGATGTGTACTTGACTAGTGCTCGCAGTAGCACCTAGGTATTTGATACCGGTTCAGTTGCTAATATTTGTAACTCGAATCAGGGGTTGCAGAACAAGCGACCGCTAGCAAGGGGTGAGGTCAAGGTGCGTGTCGGCAATGGATCAAGTGTTGATGTGATCGCCGTCGGAACACTACCTCTCCACTTGCCGTCGGGATTAGTTATAAACTTGAATAATTGTTATCTGGTGCCTGCACTGAGCATGAACGTTGTATCTGGATCGTGTTTGAGGCGAAGTGGTTATTCATTTAAATCCGAGAACAATGGTTGTTCCATTTATATGAATGAAATCTTTTATGGTCATGCACCGATGATGAATGGTTTATTTTTTTAGATCTCGATAATAATGTTACACATATTCATAATGTTGATGCTAAAAGGATTAAACTAAATGATGATATATCCGCATATATGTGGCACTGCCGTCTAGGTCATATTGGCGTTAAACGCATGAAGAAGCTCCATTCGGATGGACTTTTGGAATCACTTGATTATGAATCATTTGATACATGTGAGCCATGCCTTATGGGCAAGATGACTAGAACGCCGTTTTCCGGTTCAATGGAACGGGCGACAGATTTATTGGAAATCATACATTCTGATGTATGCGGTCCAATGAGTGTGTCGGCGCGAGGTGGATATTGTTATTTTGTTACTTTCACGGTTGATTTGAGTAGATACGGTTATATCTACTTGATGAAACACAAGTCTGAAACCTTTGAAAAGTTCAAGGAATTTCAGAATGAAGTGGAAAATCATCGTAATAGAAAGATCAAATTTCTACGGTCCGACCGTGGAGGTGAGTATCTAAGTTACGAGTTTAGCACTCACATGAAAGAGTGTGGAATTGTTTCACAACTCACACCTGCCGGAACACCACAGATAAATGGTGTGTCGGAACGTCGTAATCGTACTTTATTAGATATGGTTCAATCTATGATGTCTCTGACGGACTTGCCGTTGTCATTTTGGGGCTATGCACTAGAAACTGCTGCATTCACTTTAAATCGGGCACCATCTAAATCCGTTGAAAAGACACCGTATGAATTGTGGTTTGGAAACAAACCTAAGCTGTCATTTCTTAAAGTTTGGGGATGCGATGTTTATGTGAAGAAACTTCAACAAGATAAACTCGAACCCAAAGCGGAAAAATGTGTCTTCATAGGATACCCTAAGGAAACTATTGGGTATTCCTTCTATCACAGATCCGAGGGCAAGGTTTTTGTTGCCAAGAATGGATCCTTTCTAGAGAAAGAGTTTCTCGCGAAAGGTGTGAGTAGTCGGAAGGTAGAACTCGAAGAGGTTATTGAACCTTCTCTTCAAAGTATGGCGAGTAGCGCAGCACCGGAAGTTGTTCCAGAGTTGGCTCCACCTGTTGAAGAGGGAACTAATGATAATGATCATGAAACTCCGAAAGAGAGTACTACCAAACCTCGCAGGTCAAGCAGGACGCGTGCAGCTCCCGAGCTGTACGGAAATCCTGTCATGAATTTCATGGTTGATGAAAGTGATGACCCTGCGACGTATGAAGAAGCGATGATGAGACCGGATTCCAACAAATGGTTAGAAGCCATGAAATCCGAGATGGAATCCATGTATGAAAATCAAGTTTGGAACTTGGTGGACTTACCTCACGACCGAAAGGCCGTGGAGAACAAATGGATTTTCAAAAAGAAAGATGATGCTGATGGTAATGTAACCGTCTATAAAGCTCGACTTGTCGCAAAGGGGTTTCAACAAATTCAAGGAGTTGACTACGATGAGATGTTCTCTCCTGTAGCGATGCTAAATTCAGTTAGGATTATGTTAGCAATTGCTGCATATTTCGATTATGAGATATGGCAGATGGATGTCAAAACCGCGTTTCTCAATGGTAATATTGAAGAAGAGTTGTATATGATACAACCAAAGGGTTTTGTCGATCCTAAGGATGCTAACAAGGTGTGCAAGCTTCAGCGATCCATCTATGGATTGAAGCAAGCATCAAGAAGTTGGAATCTCCGCTTTGATGAGGTGATCAAAGAGTTTGGATTTGTCCAATCTTATGGAGAAGCTTGTATTTACAAGAAAGTGAGTGGGAGCAATGTGGCATTTCTGATATTATATGTGGATGACATATTATTGATCGGAAATGATATAGATCTTTTAAACGGTGTTAAAAGTTATCTAAACAGCAAATTTTCAATGAAGGACCTAGGTGAAGCCTCATACATATTATGCATAAAGATCTATAGAGATAGATCTAGGCGCCTAATAGGGCTATCGCAAAGTACATACCTTGATAAGATTTTAAAGAAGTTTAAAATGGAAGATAGTAAGAAGGGGTTCTTACCTATGACACAAGGCACGACATTGAGTAAGACTCAAAGTCCGGCTTCGGCGGAAGAAAGAGAGATAATGGACAAGGTCCCCTATGCTTCAGCCATAGGATCTATAATGTACGCCATGCTATGTACAAGACCGGATGTGGCACATGATATTAGTTTGACTAGTAGGTACCAATCGGATCCAGGTTCAGAACACTGGAAAGCGGTCAAGAATATCCTTAAGTACTTATGAAGAACTAAGGATATGTTTCTTGTATACGGAGGTGAAGAAGAGCTCGTCGCTAAGTGTTATGTCGACGCTAGCTTTGACACCGATCCGGATGACTCTAAGTCTCAATCCGGATACGTATTTCTCATGAATGGCGGAGCGGTTAGTTGGAGGAGCTCCAAACAACCTGTGGTGGCGGGATCAACAACGGAGGCCGAATATGTTGCTGCTTCAGAAGCGGCTCAGGAAGCAGTTTGGATGAAGGAGTTCATATCCGAACTAGGTGTGGTTGCAAACGCGTTGGACCCAATGGTGATCTATTGTGACAACAATGGTGCCATTACCAATGCCAAAGAGCCAAGGTCTCACAAGCATTCCAAGCATATTAAGCGCCGGTTTCACTCCATCCGCGAGCACGTCAAGGATGGAGATATAAAGATTTTTAAAGTACATACGGATCTCAATGTAGCATATCCGTTGACTAAAACTCTCCCTAGATCAAAACATGATCTACACCAGAACTCCATGGGTGTTAGATACATCATAACTAGATTATTGTCTCTAGTGCAAGTGGGAGACTGAAGGGAATATGCCTTGAGAGGCAATAATAAAATGTTTATTATGTGTATTCCAAGTATATGATAGATGTTTATTTTGCATGCTATAATTGTATTAATATGGAAACGTTAATACATGTGTGTTTAATAAACAAACAGAAAGTTCCTAGTTATGCCTCTCTCATAAACTAGTTCGTTGATTAACAAGATGATCACGGTTTCCTGATCATAGACATTGGATGTTGTTAATAACGAGATCACAACATTAGTGTAATGGTGTGATGAACATTCATCCGAAGTATAACATTACGATCAAAGTCATTGAGTTTATATTGCTATAAACAAACTACGAAGTAGTCCTAATCCTTTGACCATGAGATCATGCCAATCACTAACACCGGAAGAGTTTCTTGTTGACATCAAACGTCACTCCGTAACTGGGTGATTATAAAGATGGCTTCAAAGCTACTAAAGCGTTATGTTGAGAATCATGGATCAAGAGTGGAATTTGTTCATCCTGATGATGGATAGATATGCTCTGGGACCTCTCGGTGATATCACATTGGTTAGCTTGCAAGCAAGTGATTTGATCACTAGAATGTTATATCACGGGAATGAGAAAAGAGTGCATGTCAGTAACAAGATCAAACTAGGTATGGAGATACCGATGATCGAATCTCGGACATGTAATATATCGTGAAACAAAGGGATTAAGATACAAGCGTAAAAGGTTCCGACGATCATAGTAAAAGTCATCGTTGAATGTGTGGGAGTCAGTATGGATCTCCAGGTCCCGCTACTGATTATTGATCGGAGAAGGGTCTCGATCATGTCCGCATTATTCGCGAACCATAGGGTGACACACTTAAGGGACACTGGCATCCAGTTGGAGCAAATGTTTCATGCTGAAAGAATAAACAAGCGCAGGAATTTATTTCACTAGATACCGAAACAGGTTTTTGGGTCAAATTGCATAAAGTGGTTATGCATGTGAAATGGAATTCTAGCAAGCGGTTATTTGTGAATGTTTGTCATTAAAGTAATTGACAAAATTCTGAATAAAATAAAAGAGTTTTATTTAATGATAGTTTGCATTAAATTTGGTGGAAATTTAATGGGAATTTGAGTGGACTTTTGAGTGGAGAAAATTGAAGGGACATTTTGTGAGTGGAGTGTCCACCCACATGAATGAAGGAGGGGAGGGGGCAGCCCCCATGGCCGACAGCCACCCCCTTGGGTGCCCCCCCTCCTCCTATAAAAGGAGCCCCTCCTCTCACTTGTCTCTCACACCTCCTCGTGAAGGATCTCTCTCCCCCTCTAGAATTTATCCCCCATGGTCTCAGACTAGCGAGATACATGTTCCCGGTGGCTATTCGGCAAGAAAGGGTTGTGCTTCCGCTGCATCGCTGGAGAGAGGAGGCGGAGGTTGCCCGGTGTCTTGTACGTGTGTGCGAGCACGGATGCGCTGCTGCTTTGCGGCGCTAGGACTTCCTCTCGATCTTGAGATCGGCAAGAGATTGTCTACATCAACCACGAGTTGAACTCGTTAAGCTTTGTCGGTCTTCAAGGGTATGTTCTCTACGGATATACATCCGCCCGTTGTTTGTATCTAGTAGATAGATCTTGGTACATAGTTCCCATCGTAGGAAATTTTTGTTTTCTATGCTGCGAACCCTACAGGTTTGACCCCCCTGGTCGCCTGCTCGGCCTCCCCCTTCGCCTATAAGAAGCCCTCGATTCAAAAACCCTAAGCACCCGATCAAATCTCCATGAAACCGTCTATAGCCGCCACCACCATCGTCCCTAGATCGGGGGGATCTGAAGTTCTTCCAGGCACCCTGCCGGAGGGGAGATCATCCCGACGGCCTTCTCTCCGGTATGATGTGTGAGTAGTTCCACCTTGTACTATTGGTCCATGTAATAGCTAGATGGTTGTATCTTCTCCTTTGTGCTTTCATGTATAGATCTTGTGATCTCCGTTCATGATCAAGATCTAATCTATTTGTAATCATGCATGTTGTGTTTGCGGGGATCCGATGGATATTGAGATTATTCTGTTGGTTTGATTAATGGTTTTGTCTTAATGATTCTATCATGTCTGCGTTGTTTGTGATCTTGCATGCTCTCCGTTGTTAGTAGCTATCTTGGCCAAGTAGTTGCTAGTGACTCCAAGAGGGGGTATTTATGCTCGATAGTGGGTTCATGCCTCTAGTTTCTAAGGGAAGTGACAGAAATCTCTTCGGTTGTAGATGTGTGTTGCCACTAGGGAGCTAACAACGGTCTATTGTTCATGGAACATGTGTACTGTTTACCTTGCACATTTTGCTTAAAGTAGTTGTCTGTTGCTTGCAACTTAATACTGGAGGGGGTTCGGATGATAACCTGAAGGTGGACTTCTAGTCATAGATGCAGTTGGATGGCGGTCTATGTATCTTGTTGTATTTCCCAATAGAATCTCATAGGATCTTTCTGAGAAGTAATTGCATTCTTATGCCTTGCTCAGTTCATGTCAATTGCCCTGCTGTAATTTGTTTACCCTTCATGTCATGTTGTTTATCTAAGGAGAGCACCTCTAGTGAACTATGGACCCCGGTCCAATCTTTACCATTGATACATCTTCCACTGTTACTTGTGTACTTGTTGCAAACCATTACCTTCCACACCATACGTTTAATCCTTTGTTACAGCAAACCGGTGAGCTTGACAACCTCACTGATTCGTTGGGGCAAAGTCATGAGTTTGTGTTGTGCAGGTCTCCACGTTGCTTGCAACACTTGTGTGACGTTTCCTTCCTCCTTCTGGTTCGATAACCTCGGTCTCAATTGAGGGAAAACTTGATGCTTGCTCTTCACACCCTATGCTTGGGGTTACCAACAAAGTGACATGTCGAGCATCATCACCCACCAGCTTGGGGTTACTACCCGCGCTATTAAGCCCAACTTAGGCCAAAAGCCTAAGCTTGGGGGAGGTATACCGACATCGCACTCATGTTTATATCATGTTTCGTTGGTTCTTTGTATATCCATTGTTTTGCTTTATTTTTGGTTTTTGTTTCTGATTTCTCAAAACACAAAAATACCAACAAAAAAATCGTTGTTTCTCTTGGTTTGTTTCTTTGATTTTTAGTTTTGGTTTGCCTTAAAAAATCCAAAAAGATTTTGCTTTGTTTGTTTTTGCTTTGTTTGCTTGCTTTGAAAAATCAAAAATACAAAAAATATTTGTAGTTCTTCTTTGGTTTTGTGAGTTCTTTGCAGGGTTCAGCCGTCCTTAGTGTATTTTGGTTTCATGTTATTATTCAAGTCACACAAGTGAAGGGCAACAATGAAGATTAGGACAACTTGAGGTGTGGTAATAGGCTGGTAACGAACTCTATTTGTTTTCATTTTTGTACATTTACTCATCATGGTGAGCATGCTTAGTCTGTTCATGTAAGGTGTATGTTATTGATGGATTCTTAGTAGTTCTTGCTTTCTTGTGATTAGCTCCAGCTTGCTAATAGTTTGTAGCATGTCATATGAATGTTTGCTTGCATTGTTTTATTCATATTTTGGTATGATATTGTGGTAACTTCCTCTGAATGTTTCATGTGAATCGACTTGGCACATGATCACACATGCATATGACTAAACAATAGTCAGTAAGCCTCGATGATTTATTTTGCCTCAAAGTTCTTGTATCACTTTCTTGCCATGATTAGTCTTGTTTTGTTGCGAGCATGTTTATGACAGTTATTGCTCTCTCATTTGTCGCTCCCTCTCTATTGCTAGCCTTCACTCGCACTGAGTATGAGCCCTACTTGTGCATCCAACTCCCCAAAACCAATATTGCCAATAGTGTCTACCATACCTACCTATTAGAATCATTTGCTATTCAGTGCATATTCATTATGCCTCGTTTTCTTCCAAATAAAATGTTTGAATGTTTTGAGAAAGTTAATTAGTAAAGCTCTCACACACTTGATGGCACACTTTATTCCTTGCACTTAATAAGACTGAACAATTATGACTGTCCATGAAAGTTAAATGCTTGCAAATTATAGGCTGGAAGTTAGCAGAACCGTGTTGTCACTGGGAACGCTTTCAACACTTATGGATACATATCCAGTTGATACCTTGCTCTTTTGTTTGCGGATGTCGTCGGTGTGAAATAAAAGGGGAGCTTGTGAGTTCATAGAGTATATATATGTGTGTGTGTTAGATAAACGCTTGGGCCGCTAGACTAAGCCATACCTAATCATGGTGGAAACTTGCAGCATCACCATAATGAGCATACTATGAAGCATCCTCAATAAAAATCTATGCACATAGTAAATAAAAAGATCGCTGAGATTCTCATTATCTGCTTGCCTTGTCATTTTGATTATGGGATAGCTCATGTATCATGTGCAAGGGGTACCCCGTTGGCGGTTCTCTATGATATGCATGTATTTACAATGACAAGAACTTACAGGTAACTAAAGTTGAGTAGCACGAGGAGTGGCCCTCGTACTCAAGGGACTTGGGATTTCTAGTTTATGGTCTGTCAAGCATATAACTCATATTGGACCTCACTTCCACCTTTAACCACATGAAGATGCCTATGATAGGGGCAATGAGAGCTCAAAGCTATTGAGTACCTTGCTTTCAGCATTTGGAAGCCTTTCAAACTTTTCAAAACCTTTTTCGCTTCCTTGTTGAGTCACCACTTATTCTATGAGCACCTTTTTGAGAGCATAGTTGTCATTCTTGTGTTTGTCTCAAAACTTGGTTAATTATGTCATGACTTTGATGCTTGTATCTCTGATATCTTTACTTCTAGTCTTCATGTGAACTTCAGAGGTGCCTTGACATTTATATTGTGCTCTACAAACAAAGGCAAGCGAGATACCACTCTATCATACCTTATTATGAGCATTGCAATGTTTCTTATGTTTATGTTTCATGCTACTTATTATTATTGAGTTGGTTTATCTTCATAGCTTGCAATGACTATTAAGTAGACCTAGTTGCATACTTCTTATTATGAATGGTTTAATTATCTACTCCTGTGCTGAGAATATATACATCATATGAAGAAAATGTGTTCATGAAAGTTCTTTTATCGCACTTAGTTTTCAACTGGATTGCTTGAGGACAAGCAATAAGCTAAGCTTGGGGGAGTTGATACGTCCAAAATGTATCTACTTTCCCAAACACTTTTTCTATTGTTTCTTCTCTAAACTTGTGTGATTTGGATACAACTAACACGGACTGAGGTTGTTTTCAGCAGAATTACCTTGGTGTCTTGTTTTTGTGCAAAAAATAAACTATCAGGAAAAATCTCGGAAAATATGCCAAAAATTATATTTCACCAGAAGATCCACGGAGCCAGAAGAAGAGACGGAGAGTAGGCCTGAGGGGTCCTAGACCCAACCCAGGCGCGAGCCCACCTAACCCCGCGCCTGGTGGGGGTCTGGCCACCCCAGGCAGCTCCTCGGCCTCCCTCTGCGCCTATAAGTTGCCTTTCGACCTAAAAACCGAGGGGGGTTCGATAGTTTTCCAGAAAGAGTTCTGCTCCGCTGCCGCCACCCGAAACCAAGATTTGGATCCAGAAACTCCGTTCTGGTACCCTGCCGGGACGAGGAAATTTGGAGAGGATCATTGACATCGTCATCACCAACGCATCTCCATCAACCACCGATGTTTCCCTCATCCATGAGTGAGTAATCCCCCGCTGTAGGCTTGGGGATGGAAGGGATTGGATGAGTTCTATCATATAATCGAATAAGTTCTGTTAGGGCATAGTGCCTAGTATCTCTATTAGTGCTATTTGACTTTGTTGCAACTTGTTATGCTTAATGCTTGTCACTAGGGCCCGAGTGCCATGATCTCAGATCTGAAATTATTATTGAATCATTATGATAGTATTGTTTGTGATCTTATCTGCAAGTTGTGTACACATATCATTATCCGGATCCAAAGGCCCCGAAGTGCTAGAAATTGGGACAACCGGAGGGGATGGCTGTGATGTGAGGATCACATGTGTTCACGGAGTGTTAATGCTTCGCTCCGGTGCTCTATTAAAAGGAGCACCTTAATTGCCAGTAGTTCCCTTGAGGCCCCGCTACCACGGGCTGGTAGGACAAAAGATGTTGTGCAAGTTCTCATTGCGAGCACGCATGACTATATATGGAGCACATGCATATGATTGTTTAGTACTTGGGTGCTTATTCTTATTTATCTTCAATTTCCCTAGATCTTGAAGATACATGTTTAGACTCGTCCATGCAATGCCCGTCCATCCATCCCTATGCCTACCGTGCTCATATCCTACTGTTTGCTACTACTGTTACTATTGCTCCTGTTTTACTGCTGCTTTTGCTTTGCTGTTGCTACTACAAACTATTGCTATTGATAAACTTCTGTGAGCAAGAACTATTTCCAGGTGCAGCTGAATTGACAACTCGGTTGTTAAGGCTTGCAAGTATTCTTTGGCTCCCCTTGTGTCGAATCAATAAATTCGGTAATACTATCTGATATGTCGGAAACGTATCTATAATTTTTGATGCTCCATGATTTTTTTGTATCATTTGTCTTATGTTTTGTTTACACTTTGAGGTATTTTAATACACTTTCTGGAACTAACCTATTGACAAGATGCCACAGTGCCAGTTGCCTGTTTTCTTCTGTTTTTGGTTCCAGAAAGGCAGAAAATGAAGGGAATATGCCCTGTGAGGCAATAATAAAGTGTTTATTATGTGTATTCCAAGTATATGATAGATGTTTATTTTGCATGCTATAATTGTATTAATACGGAAACATTAATACATGTGTGTTTAATAAACAAACAGAAAGTTCCTAGTTATGCCTCTCTCATAAGCTAGCTCGTTGATTAACAAGATGATCAAGGTTTCCTCATCATGGACATTGGATGTTGTTAATAACGGGATCACAACATTAGTGTAATGGTGTGATGAACATTCATCCGAAGTATAGCATTACGATCAAAGTCATTGAGTTTATATTGCTATAACAACTTCCGAAGTGATCCTAATCCTTAGACCATGAGATCATGTCAATCACTAACACCGGAAGAGTTTCTTGATAACATCAAACGTCACACCGTAACAGGGTGATTATAAAGATGGATTCAGAACTAATAAAGTGTTATGTTGAGGCTCATGGATCGAGAGTGGAATTTGTTCATCCCGATGACGGATAGATATACTCTGGGCCCTCTCGGTGATATCACATTGATTAGCTTGCAAGCAAGTGATTTGATCACTAGAATGTTATATCACGGGAACGAGAAAAGAGTGAATGTCAGTAACGAGATCAAACTAGGTATGGAGATACCGATGATCGAATCTCGGACATGTAATATATCGTGAAACAAAGGGATTAAGATACTAGCGTAAAAGGTTCCGACGATCACAAGAAAGTCATCGTTGAATGTGTGGGAGTCAGTATGGGTATCTAGATCCCACTTCTGATTATTGATCCGAGAGGGGTCTCAATCATGTCCGCATTGTTCATGAACCGTAGGGTGACACACTTAAGAGACACCGACATCCAATTGGAGCAAAAGTTTCATGCCGAAAGAATAAACAAGCGCGGGAATTTATTTCACTAGATACCGAAACAGGTTTTCGGGTGAAATTGCATAAAGTGGTTATGCATGTGAAATAGAATTCTAGCAAGGGGTTATTTGTGAATGTTTGTCATTAAAGTAATTGACAAAATTCTGAATAAAATAAAAGAGTTTTATTTAATGAGAGTTTGCATTAAATTTTTTGGAAATTTAATGGGAATTTGAGTGGATTTTTTAGTGGAGAAAATTGAAGGGCCATTTTGTGAGTGGAGTGTCCACCCACATGAATGAGGGAGAGGTGGGGGCACCCTCCATGGCCGGCGGCCATGCCCCCTTGGGCTGCCCCCCTCCCCTATAAAAGGAGCCCCTCCTCTCACTTGTCTCTCACACCTCCTCGTGAAGGATCTCTCTCCCCCTCTAGAATTTATCCCCATGGTCTCGGACTAGCGAGATACATGTTCCCGGTGGCTATTCGGCAAGAAAGAGTTGTGCTTCCGCTGCATCGCTGGAGCGAGGAGGCGGAGGTTGCTAGGTGCCTCGAACGTGCGTGCGAGCACGGATGCGCTGCTGATTTGCGGCGCTAGGACTTCCTCTCGATCTTGAGATCGGCAAGAGATCGTCTACATCAACCACGAGTTGAACTCGTTAAGCTTTGTCGGTCTTCAAGGGTATGTTCTCTACGGATATACATCCGCCCGTTGTTTGTATCTAATAGATAGATCTTGGTACATAGTTCACATCGTAGGAAATTTTTTGTTTTCTATGCTGCGAACCCTATAGAAAATCAGTATTCTCGGAATTGGACGGGACAAAAGCCAAAGTTATTATTTTTCCCGGAGCAGCATGGAACCATGAAGCAGAGCCGGAGGGGGGCCAAGGGTGGTCGGCGCTTGGAGGGGGTGTGGGCCCCCTGGACCCCCACCGACCTTGATTCCTGCGCCTATAAGATGCCTCCGACCCAAAAACCCTAAATAATCCAAAATAAATCCACGAAAACCTCTGTAGCGCCGTCGCCACCGAAAGGGAGATTCGGGGGACAGAAAGTCTCTGTTTCGGAACCCTGTCGGGACGGGGCCGGAGCCATCTCCATTGCCATCTTCATCACCATTGCGGATTCCCATGATGAGGAGGGAGTAGTTCTTCCTCGAGGCTAAGGGCTCTACCGGTAGCTATGTGTTCATCTCTCTCTATGCATGATCTTGTGGTCATGAGCTTTGTAATCAAGTAGATCTACCTTGCTACTCAAGTGCTTCAATAGATCTCTGCTCTCCCCATGTGTGTATAACTGACAGCGTGCACGCCATGGTGGCACTTAGGTTTGAGTCTACATAAATACTCTTTGTGCTTTAATAGATCTATGCTTTTACCCACGTGTGTGAAAGTGATAGCGTGCATACCGTGTGTGGCACTTTGGCTAGATTGAATATTTGTTTGAGTTATATTTGGAGTTGGATGTCTCTATGAAATTGTGGTGTTTGTTGGAATCATCTAGCGCTCAAGGTGACAGTGTGGGGTTATCTAGATTGGGGAAGGCAGACTTTGAGGAGTGCCGTTATAGCCCTATCGATGATTAGAGTGTTCAACTGGAGAGTAGTTAAGAGTAGTATCATGAAGAGATGATATTTATATGAGAAAGTGTTCACTAGTGAAAGTATGATCGCTAGGCCTTGTTTCTAAACATTGAAACACCGTTTGCTACTAGATATGTTGCATGTTTGCTTGCTTTAGTTTTCCTCCATGCCATTAGCTCTTTTCTGGCACCGTTACCACTTGTATTTCACTATCTCTTTGCCGAACTAGTGCACCTATATTGGGTGTGTTGGGGACACAAGAGACTTATTGTATCTTAATTGCAGGGTTGCTTGAGAGGGAATACCTTTGACCACTTACTCCCTGAATTCGATAAACCTTGGGTAATCCACTTAAGGGAAACTTGCTGCTGTTCTACAAACCTCTACAGTTGGAGGCCCAACAACTATCTACAAAAATAGAAGTGCGTAGACATCAAGCTCTTTTCTGGCGCCATTGCCGGGGATGTAAGATAAAAGGTACTCACATCATCCGGTGTGAGTGCTCGAAGTTATTTCCTTTAGATTCTGCAGTTTTGTCTTTTTGTTTCTTGTTTTCACTAGTTAGGCTTAATGGAAAACAACAATAAAATTAGAGAACTTTATAGCATTTATCTTGAGTTAGGACATGAAGTGTTTGAAGATAAAATTAGAAAACCTATGGAACTTTCTTTGCATGCTAATAGCAATGTTATTAGAATGAATTCTTTGGACACCATTATTGCTAATGCTATGGAAACATCTAAGCTTGGGGAAGCTAGTTTTTATGAAAATGGTCTTTTCAGTTCCCCAGCTTTGGAAGATAGCTATTTGATTGCTTATGATGATACCAAACCTCCAATTTATGATGATTACAATGATGAGTATGATATTTTTAGTACACCTATTATTGAGGAGAAATTTTATTGTGATTACAATATGCCTCCTATATTTGATGATTATGGTGATGAGAATAATAATGATAGCTATTTTGTTGAATTTGCTCCCACTACGATTAATAAGCATGACTATGCTTATGTGGAGAGTAATAATCATTTTATGCATGTGGCTCATGATAAGAATTTTTTATATGATAGTTATATTGTTAATTTCATTCATGATGCTACTGAAAGTTATTATGAGAGAGGGAAACATGGTCTTATGCATCTCAATAATATTAAGTTTCCCCTCTTTATGTTGAGACTCTTGAAGTTGCACTTGTTTTGCTTTCCTATGCTTGGTGCTTTGTGCTTTCATGACTTTTTTATTTACAAGATTCCTATATATAGGAAGTGGGTTAAACTATAATGTGTTTCGAATTTGGTTCTTAATGCTCTATTTTACTTCAATTCATATTTCTTATGTGAGCATCTTCTCAAACTATCAAGCCTAACTTAAAGGCGTTAAAGAAAAGTACTTGTTGGGAGATAACCCTAGAGTTTTCTTGAGTCTTGGAAGTTATTACTTCTGTAATGACCTCTCCTTATCCTTTTTGTTTGCTTTTTGTGCCAAGAATGACCTCTAATGAGAGGGAAGTAAGATTTGGGGAGTTGTTGTGCCGAAACAGATTTCTGTCCTCCACCATAAACATTCGTGAGGAGTCTATGTAACTCGGATTAAGCTCAAACTTTACGAATAAATCACCCAGTATGTTAGATAACTTTAGTTAGTTCAACACTTTTTTATTTGAGCAACAGAAGATGTTCGAAAAAATCAGTTTCTACCTGCTGGTCTGTTTTGACAGATTTCTGCCATTATTTGCATCTGCTTCTTACTGATTCCTTTTTGAGTTCTCCTTAGGTGAATTGAGATTTTTGAAGGAGTTACTACAGTAGCATGTGTTTTTAGTAAAAAGTCTTTCTGTTCCAAAGCTTTGCCTAAAGGTCTATTATCTTTAGAATATACTAATGTTGCTAATGAATCTTGTGTGAAGTTTTGTATGAAGGAAAAAATTTCAGGTGTATAGAGAGAATGATGTCATAAGATGAAGAATGGACAACAGTTCAAGCTTGGGGATGCCACTCCGGTGTCACCCTAAGAAATATCCAAGAGGTACAAGCGTCAAAGCTTGGGGATGCCCAAGGCATCCCCTTCTTCATCAATAAAAATCTCAGGTCTTTCTAGACACTTCGTTTTTATTGTTTCATGCACAGTTGTGTTGTTCTTGGAGCGTCTTAGTTTTCGTTTTTGGTTTTTATTTGCTTAGTTTGCTTGAATAAAGTTGGTTGGTTACACCACACTTCTTTTGGAGAGAGACACACTCTGTTTCCATTGCCTAGAACACTCTAGTTTTCACTCTTATTGTTTTTGTGAGTGTACACTTTTGCTAGCACTGCGTTCAGCCTTAGTTTTCTTGTGCTTTCAGCTTAGAAATTTTAAGTTCTTCTTTGTGGATTTGCAAGATAAGCTCACTGATTGTTATTGATTATTATCTTTGTGAGTTGTTTCAAATAAGTCGATTGGTGTTGGAAAGGAGTAGAAAGTTTCATGCTTATAGTGGTACAAAAGAGAGCTTGTTTTGACTGTGACTTAGACTTTAGCATGACATGCTAGGTGTTGTTTTGACCTTATGCTTAGTTATTATTGCTGTATCATATCTTGTTACAAACAATTGGGATTGCTTAGTGTGCCTTGAAGAAATTATGCGTTGTTTTAGCATACAAAAGCATAGTATTGTGGTATTCTCATTTGATGCTTTGTTTGGGTTGACTCGGCACATGCTCACACCATGTTATGACTATGAACAAGTCACCGTAGCCTCTATGATCATCTAGTCCTTGACTTGAAGTACCACTCTATGCTTTGATTAGTAATGCTTTGTTGCTCTGCATGATTATGGCCATTATGCTCTCTTAGTTGGTTGCTTCCAGTCTTTTGCTAGCCTCCACTTGTATGAGTAAGTTCTACTCATTCTTACAACTCCCAAGAAACCAAGTTATTCCAAAGTTTCCACTATAAATTCCTATGCATGGTGTGCTAAACCATTCCAAGTATATTCTTGTTTTCAGCTATCTTCCAATTAAAAACTATTTTGTTATGTGAAAACTTAGTGATTAAAGCCCTCACGAACTTGATGGCACACTTTATATTCTTTGCCCCTAATAAACTTGCACCATTGTGACAACCTTGTTGTATATGCTTGCACTTATAAGTTGGAATTAGCAGAACTATGCTGTCACGTGGAACGTTTTCAACATTGCACTTGTACTTTGTACTTAGTTGATATCATGTTATTTTGTCTATGGATGTCACGGGTGTGAAATAAAGAGGGAAGTTGTAAGTCCATGGAGTTTGTATTTTTTGTTACAGAAACGCATGGGCCGCTAGACTAAGCCATGCCTAATCATGGTGGAAACTTGCAACATGACCATAGTGAGCTATATATGAAGCATTCTTCTTATAAAAAATAGACACATTGAGAAAAGAGGAAAGAGAGAAAAAGCACCATATTCCCATGGTAAATAAGAAGATTGCTGAGATGCTCATTGTCTACTTGTCTTGTCATTTTGGTTATGGGACAGCTCCTATACCATGTGCAAGGGGTACCCCATTGGCGATTCTCAATGATATGCAAATACTTACAATGACAAGAACTTACAGGTGACTAAAGTTGAGTAGCATGAGGTGTGGCCCTCATATTCAAGGGACTTGAGATTGCCAACTTATACTTCATCAAGCATATACTCCATCTTTGTTCACTTTAACCTTAATCACTTCAAGATGCTTATGATAGGGGCAACGAGGGCTGAAAGCTAACAAGTACCATAATTTTTGGAAGCTCTTTTTGAAACTTGAAATCCATGCTTCCTTTATGAAAGGCCTTTCTTCTACCATTATTTGAGTCTCCACCTTCTATCTTCAGGCACCATTAAGAGAGCATAGTTGTCATTTTTGTGTGCACTGTCCCAAAACTTATTGATTGATGCATATGGTTGATATTACTTCTTCATGTGCTACTTGTTTCTAGTCACCCTTGTGAGTGTCCTATGCATCTATTTGCTACTCTATGAGGGACAAGTTGATTGCGACTATGCCATATTTTCTGTATGTGAAAAAACAAACGTTTTTCAATGCATGTTATTGTCACATCCCAAAATTTTCCAAATTTTGAAATGTGAAAAAATAAATAAACAAAATAAATAATTGTTGAAATTTAGGGTGAAAAGAAACTTTTTGATTCCAAATGGAAACCTCAAAACCCATCTTGAACAAACTTTGAATAAGATTTGAATCCAACAAAAATTCAAATCAAGTGAAATGCATTCTTCATAAATGCATCTTGAAATTTAAACACTTGGAAAATAAACCAAAACTCTAAAAACCTAATGGGATAAATCATTTCCAAGATTACTCTAAGACCATGGATTTGATCCATATAAAAATTCAGCATCAATCATTCTAAAATGATCAAAAATGATAACTAAAAATATTATAAAACCATATAAATTGGCTTCACTTATTTTGAAGCCATAGATAAAATCTTATGAATTTAATAAGATAAGGAAATTAAATTTTCAAAGCTGATAATGCTCCTACCTAAAATCCATACCAAATTGTGAGCAAATAATCCTAAAGAGATTTAAAAGGATAAACAAATATTAAATAAGATTTTACAAATTGGAATCACCAAGTTTGGATCTTTAAATAAAAGGATATGGATTTTATAAGACAAAGGAAGAAATAAATAAATAAGGACTATTTAAAAAAAAGCCAAATTGAAACTTGGCCAAGCAAATAAAATGAAAGATTTTTGTTTAATAAAAAGAGTAAAGGATTATTTAAATAAAATCATGAGGATTTATTAATATCCATTTTTATTTAAGTAAAGACATTTCCCAATTTAAATGAACATTAAAACTTATTAAAGTATTTTAAATTATAATTCAAAGTGAATTATTTAACACCCTATTAAATAAATAAACCTACTGAAAAGGTTTTGTGAAAAATTGGAATTTAAATAAGGGTTTGGTAATATAATGAAATCTTATTAATAAAGGAAAGTGCCCTTTTTAAATAAAATAGAAAACAAAAATAAATAAAGAAATTATTCCTAAAAGGGACTTTAAATGCATGTTTAAAACATATTAAAAATTTACAGAAAGTTTGGCAAGGTTTTGTATTCAAATGGTTGTTTGAATGGTTTAAACAAAATCAAAACAGAAAAAAATAAAAAAATAAAAAGAAACAGGAAAAGAAAAAAAAGAACCCAACCGAGCTAGACCAGGCCCAGGAAGCCCAGTCCAGCCCATCTTCCCTTCACTCCTGAACCGTTTTCTTCCACCGCAATTCTCACCCACGCTGCCACTGACAAGGTGACCCCACTTCTAACTCCACACCTCGCTGACGAAACGACCCCACGCTGTCAGACCTTCTTCCTCACCCCGCGACGACCACGCCCGGCTGTTTCCTCCATTGGTTGCATGCTTCAATTCGCGTTGATAGCTCAGTTAATCACGCCCGCGACAACGCTCGATTAATAGCCTGCTTCCCCTCTCCATTTCCCCCCAGAAGCCACCCACTCTCCGCCAATAGGCTGCGTTAATTTTGCCTGAGAACTCCCTCTGCCCGACGGTACTCCGGCGACGATTCCGGCCAGCCACCGTCGCCCCTCGCCCCCTCGACCACACGAGTGCATTCCCCATCACCTGGCGAACCTCTCCGTAGCGCCAGCTCGCCCGCGCGTGCTCTGCATCGTCGACAACGTCATCACTGAACACCGTCGTCGTCCGTTTCAACTCCGGCGAGTCTCCCTGCGATGTCCCCGACAACGGCAGAGCGTACCCGAGGAGAAACACAACTCCGGCGAGCGATTCGATCCAGCACCGTGCACCCCTCCATCGACATAGACCACCTTGAGCATCAGCAAAGCACGACGACCTCGGTGAGCTACCTCCCTCTCTTGCTTCCTGAATCGCCGGGAACACCACTGTCTGACCGCACTGCCGCCAGTCGTCGTCGCTAGCGCCGCCCATTTTAGGTTAGTCAGTTTAGGTCGTTGGATTTTAATCTGATGCATGCGATAGATTCATTAACCGAAGGGGTATCCTTAGTTCTGTGCCGCGCGATCACCTTTAGATCCTACGGCCAGTATCGCTTGATCTGTGCGAATCGTTATGGACCAATGAAAACATGACATGTGGCCTGTTTTAAAACCAGAATTTGTTCTAGTAGATGTTCAAATTTGTAAATTGCATAACTTTTGATCTACACGTCCAAATTTTGCAAATTTTATAACAATGTATTCAGCAAAGCAAGTACTTTCCAACCATGCACTTTGTTTAATGAATTGCTTCTGTTAAATTGGTTGTTTTTACAGAAACTTGTGTAGGCATAATTTGGATATAAAAATTATTCTAGAAATGTTTTTAGGATAAAATCTTTGGCAATTGGATCATTTTGAACCTACTGACCATAGAAACCAACTTGTGGATTCAAAAACATATTTTGTGAAGCAAAAGAATAAATCTTTGAATTAAAGTATTTCTAGTTAAACAAAAATATTGCTTATGTGTTAAAAATGCTTTTGAGTAAAACCTTTGAAAAATGATTAGATTTAAACTCTCTGACCCTAAACACCAATTTTTGAGATTTAAAAATATATTTGATGAACCCTATAAAATTATTACTGTGCTAAAAGGCATTTCCAACAACATAAAATATTGTTTTGGTATAAAAATGCTTTATAGATAAAACCTTTTCAAATGGTTTTAATATTAAACACTTGAACATAAAACACTAACATTTGTGTTTAAAAATGTGTTTGTCAAACACTAGAAAATATTACTTTGATTTGAACCATTTCTAGCAAAACAAAAATGACTTAAAGTGGCCATTTTCACTAACTTAATATCAAATGGTTTTACCACATTTATAAATGACCAGTAGGTGTTTTAAAATGATTATAACCTACTAGAAACCACTTTTCCAAATAAAACAATCATTGGCATGCTTGCATGCATTGCTTTGTTTTTATTATTCTATGTAATGATTGCTTGAATGGTAGATTGAATATTTTCTTGCTTGATTGAATTATAGTGAAATTTGAAGAGTGTGACTATTGCAAGATCAAGGAGTGAACTTATAATTCTCTACCAAAAAGGCAAGTGGTGCTACATACTTTTGTCCCATTATTTTCACTTTGCATTAGTGATATTTCTAAGTAGGACTTGCATGGAATTTTTGCTAAGTATAAACTATGCCATGGGAAATCCTAGTAGAAGAACCTTAGTAGAATTCTCCTAAGTTAAGATTCCTACTACTATCATGCTTAACTTAGCTAGTAAAAAACAAGGGTGGATTATATTCATGCTATGGAATATTTCTAAGTCAAGGACTTGTGTTTTGTTAATAAAACAACTAAGTGAATGAACCACCTGGGTGGAATGGAAAGAAAGGTTTGTATTGAGTGGTTACACAAGTACAGTATGCTGGGGAAAACTTGGGCATCACCAAGTCCAGTATACTGGGGAAGACTTGGTATCTCACTTGTGGAAAGCCACCCCGGGAACAAAGGGATTTGAGATGCCAAACGTTAAGAAGCTTCTAGTGCAGCCACATGGCATTATGAGCTCTGCCTGGATCATATAGGTTGCAATAACTTAGCCATTTGGATAGTTGCTGGTAATGGGATGATAGGTTGGAACACGTCCATTCTGGTCTAAGGGAAGGCTTCTGAAAGATCTTGTCTTGGTGAAACCAAGTCTTGTGGGGAAAGTGCACCACCTCTGCAGAGTGTAAAAATCAAAGTACTTAGCCATGTCCCTAGCAAAGGACAATTTGAGCATCAAGACATGGAAGCTATCAAGAATCTCCTCATCCCAATTTTCTAAGTTAAAAACTTGTGGTTGAACAAGGGTTGAAGGTTCACCAATTTCTATTGGTGGTTCCTTGGGTGATTTTTGCCAAACAAAAACTTAGTGTTTCCAAATGATAAGGAAAATCTATTTTGAGCAAAGCAAGCCTAAGCTCCACTTAGCCAAATGCATATAGATGATAGACTCCTCTATACTACCATGGTATCACTTGCCAATGCAAATCAAATGTATTGACCCTTATGGCTGTAACTTATTATGTTGCAGGTTTGTTTGATGTTAGTGAAGTGTGTTGATTAGGATTACAAGTCTACAACCAACATGATTGCCTTTGGCACTTTGAATATGAAGGACCCCATGCTATAGTTATTTCTGCTGCATTGTAATGAGATAGCCAAATGAGCTATGTAACATGTAATAAATTATTTTACTCCTGTTTATAAAGTTGTATTATGACCTTTGTTTCTTGATATTACATCTTAACTGTGGATGCTAGCTATTGATCCAGGGATTAGCATTGTAAACACAGGGATCTCTACCTTATTAAAGGTTGGGACCTCTACAGTTATTCATGATCTTTGTTTGTAGCCTTTCATGTTGCAGCATAGTTGCTATGTCTTACTGTTAGAACTTCACCTTGCATGCTCATGTTTAGAGTTCTTTGATCCCAACTTTCAATGCTTGCAATTGGTTTGATCTTGGTTTTGATGGTGCATGTCACCTTAAAAATTATTCTTTTTTATCACTTACCTACTCAAGGACGAGCAGGAGTTAATCTTGGGGATGCTTGATACGTCGAAAACGTATCTATAATTTTTGATGCCCCATGCTTGTTTTGTATCATTTGTCTTATGTTTTGTTTACACTTTGAGGTATTTTTATACACTTTCTGGAACTAACCTATTGACAAGATGCCATAGTGCCAGTTGCCTGTTTTCTTCTGTTTTTGGTTCCAAAAAGCCAGAAAATCAATATTCTCGGCATTGGACGGGACAAAAGCCAAAGTTATTATTTTTCCCGGAGCAACACGGAACCACGAAGCAGAGGTGCCTGGAGGGGGTGTGGGCCCCCTGGACCCCCCCCCCCCATCGACCTTGATTCCTGCACCTATAAGATGCCTCCGACCCAAAAACCCTAAATAATCCAGAAGAAATCCACGAAAACCTCCGTAGCGCCGCCGCCACCGAAAGGGAGATTTGGGGGACAGAAAGTCTATGTTCTGGCACCCTGTCGGGATGGGGAAGTGCCACCGGAGCCATCTCCATTGATTTCCATCACCATCTTCATCACTGTTGCTAATTCCCATGATGAGGAGGGAGTAGTTCTTCCTCGAGGCTAAGGGCTCTACCGGTAGCTATGTGTTCATCTCTCTCTCTATGCATGATCTTGTGGTCATGAGCTTTGTAATCAAGTAGATCTACCTTGCTACTCAAGTGCTTCAATAGATCTTTGCTCTCCCCATGTGTGTGAAAGTGACAGCGTGCACGCCATGGTGGCACTTAGGTTTGAGTCTACATAAATACTCTTTGTGCTTTAATAGATATATGCTTTTTTGCCACGTGTGTGAAAGTGACAACGTGCATACCGTGTGTGGAAATTTGGCTAGATTGAATATTTGTTATGAGTTATATTTGGAGTTGGATGTCTCTATGAAATTGTGGTGTTTATTGGAACCATCTAGCGCTCAAGGTGACAGTGTGGGGTTATCTAGATTGGGGAAGGCAGACTTTGAGGAGTGCTATTATAGCCCTACCGATGATTAGAGTGTTCAACCGGAGAGTAGTATCATGAAGAGATGATATTTATATGAGAGAGTGTTCACTACTGAAAGTATGATCCCTAGGCCTTGTTTCTAAACATTGAAACACCGTTTGCTACTAGATCTGTTGCATGTTTTCTTGCTTTAGTCTTCCTCCACGCCATCAACTCTTTTCTGGCACTGTTACTACTTGTATTTCACTACCTCTTTGCCGAACTAGTGCACCTATATTGGGTGTGTTGGGGACACAAGAGACTTATTGTATCTTGATTGCAGGGTTGCTTGAGAGGGAATACCTTTGACCACTTCCTCCCTGAGTTTGATAAACCTTGGGTAATCCACTTAAGGGAAACTTGTTGCTGTTCTATAAACCTCTGCACTTGGAGGCCCAACAACTGTCTACAATAATAGAAGTGCGTAGACATCACTACCCTCAAAGACTGTTGCGATCCCCTATACTTGTGGGTCATCACGCGGTCAGGCCTGACCCGCGCCTAGGGGGTGCAGCCACCTCGGGCACCCCCTCGGCCTCCATCTTCGCCTATAAGAAGCCCCCGATACCTAAACCCTAAGGACCCGATCAATCTTCCATGAAACAGTCCGTAGCCGCCGCCACAATCGTCCCTAGATTGGGGGATCTGAAGCTCTTTCCGGCACCCTTCCGGAGGGGAGAGATCATCCCGGAGGCCTTCTTCATCACCATGCCAGCCTCCGGTATGATGCGTGAGTAGTTCCACCTTGGACTACGGGTCCATGTAGTAGCTAGATGGTTGTTTCTACTCCTTTGTGCTACCATGTTTAGATCTTGTGAGCTCCATTCATGATCAAGATCAGCTATTTGTAATAGTGCATGTTGTGTTTACGGGGATCCGATGGATATTGAGATTACTATATCAGCTTGGTTAATGATTCTATCCTATTGATTTTATCATGTCTGTGTTGTTTGAGATCTTTCATGCTCTCTGTTTCTAGTAGCTATCTTGGCCAAGTAGATGCTAGTGACTCCAAGAGGGAGTATTTATGCTCGATAGTGGGTTCACGCCTCTATTTAATCTGGGGAAGTGATAGAAATCTCTAAGGTTGTAGATGTGTTGTTGGTACTAGGGAGAAAACAACGATCTCTTATTCATGGAACAAGTGGATTGTTTACCTTACACACTTTGCTTAAAGTAGTTATCTGTTGTTTTCAACTTAATACTGGAGGGGGTTCGGATGATAACCTGAAGGTGGATTTCTAGTCATAGATGCAGTTGGATGGCGGTCTATGTATATTGTTGTATTGCCCAATCAAATCTCATAGGATCATGAATGTCTAGTATTGCATTGTTATGTCTTGCTCTGTCCCGTCAATTGTCCTGTTGTAATTTGTTTACCTAGCATGTTATGTTGTTTATCTTAAGGACAACACCTCTAGTGAACTATGGACCCCGGTCTAATATTTACCATTGGTACATCTTCCACTGTTCCTCTTACTTTCTGCAAACCACCATTACCTTCCACACCATACAGTTAATCCTTTGTTTTCAGCAAACCAGTGAAATTGACAACCTCACTATTCGTTGGGGTAAAGTCTTGACTTTTTATTGTGCAGGTTTCCAAGGTGCTAGCAACACCTTTGGGTCGTTTCCTTCCTCCTACTGGTTTGATAACCTTGGTGTCTTTCTGAGGAAAAACTTGTTGTTGTGCTCATCATACCTTCCTCTTGGGGTTTCCCAACGAAGCTCTCTAGTGATCTGAGCTGCATCACTAGTGTTCGACGAGCGCAGCCTTTGCGATCCGAAGTATAACAAAATTCATATGGAGCAAGGGGAAAAGGCGATGACCAACCACTGGGGGCTCATCCATCATGCGTGTAGCAAGTGGCATAGTTGTGTGGAGGAAGTCGAACGCACACAAGCCAGCGGCGAAAACATGGACAACAAGATATCCGCGAACACTAGCCGAAGTTATGTCAAGCTCAAGCATATCTTGATACACTTTGTCTTCCATTTTGTATCTCCTTCGTGCACTCACTTTGTACCAGGACGACATGAAGGCGGAGTTCAAGTTCCACCATGTGTCCACCGAGATTGAGCACTGCAAAAAATGGTGGGACACTCGCCTGAGCCTCGCCAAGACCAAGGACTGCGTGTACAACTCGGAGGCCCCAACCCCTGCTACTAGCGAAGGAAGGCCGGAGGTCGGCCAGAAGAAGGCGAAGATGCTCAAAGTCGCCGGACCTCCCGCCGAGCGCCTCCAGGCTTCAATCGAGAAGTGCATCGCCGACCAGAGGGCACGCACACGCCGATAAGAGGGCCAAGAAGAGCGACGAGAGGTGGGCGCAGCTGCACCAGAACCAAGGCCAGAAGATGGACCTCCTCAAGGCTAACTATGCCACTAAGAAGAGGAACACGGATCTCCAGTTCCTGATGGGCGGCGAGGACACGTCGACGATAAGTTCGCCGGTCAAGGCCTGGTACATGGCGCACGGCAATGCCATCCTCCAGGAAGACAACGCCAAGATCAAGCCTGCCCCTCCGCTTCCACCTCCTCCAACCAGTCGGCGTCCGCCGACGAGACGCTCGACCCCGTCGCATCGACCATGCCGCAGGAGTCCATCCCCAACGACGACTGATGGCCGAGATTTTTTACCTGGTTCTGTAATAACTTGTCGTCGGACATGTTGGACATAATTCTGTCGAACACCTTTTGGCCGAGCTCTCGCTGGCGGGAACGATAAAAATTCGAATATTTCGTTGTTTTATCTTCGTCTGGAAACACGACCTGAAAACGCAAGTGAGAAACTCGGCGTTTTCAGGCCGAAATCTAGTTTCGTCTGGCCAAAAAAAATCTGGATTTCGGCCGAAAATGTCCAGCGAGTGGGAATGCTTTTAGAGTCTTAGGCGAGGGCCATGGCAGCCGGCCGGTCGGCCGCGCCAGTGTACACGAGTACCATATCGTGTATTCGTACGTGTTCAGAAAAATATCAATCTATCCTTAAATCAAATCCGAGTTGAATCCTACTAATCGCTGGATTAGCCGAATATACTACATCCCAAATTTATTGTATAAGGTACTCTAAAATCTCACTTTTGAATGATCTTTGGTAAGAGTCTCTACAAATCCCTAAACCGTGAGGTCTATTTTCCGGCCGTGTCCTAGTTTAATGGTCCAATAGGTTGCATCGACATGATGATCCATTTGGATCACGTCGCTAGAGCATGCGCGACATATGCCTTTTATGTCCATGACGATCGGATGATTCGGACTATTTGGACGTCGGGATGTCCTTGCGCTAGTCGTACTCAACTAATAGCCTGTGGTTGAATGGTTAGAAGGGCAGTCCATTAGAGTTGAAATTCTAGGTTTAAAACTTTGGTATCTTATAAAAGACGGAATATTCTCCAGTCGATTGCGAAACGCCATATTGACTTCGTTAAACTCAAGACGTGTCGAATGAGTCTCAAGACTCAGTCTTTCAGAGATGGTCAAAGGGTAGGAAGGATGTGTGTTCAAAGAATGAGTTGTACTAGGTTTCGCATAAGAAACTAAAGTGTGGACAAAGTATGGGCTATTGCTCCAGTGTCGAATTCAGTGTCTTACGGAGTACTAACTGGGCAAATTTGCAGTTATATGGGCTTTAGCCGTGCAAACGCCTTTGCGGGTCTTGTGTCCAAGAGAAAGGTCAAGATGGGCAGCCTCATTGAGTTCGCCAGTCATTCCGATCCTCTCCGCCCTCTCCTCTTCGGCGGCCGCCGCCGAACCCTCGCCACCCGTAGGACAAATCTGAGGCTCCTGGTCCATTCCACCGAAATACTATCTCATCTCCGACGTTGACGCTGTCAGCCGAGCGCCTGAAACACTCGACTTAGGGAGAGAGAACAACAGAGAACAGAAGCCAAGAATTTGTGCCGCATTAACGTTCGCGACTTTTCTCGTTGTCTATTTATTCTCTTATTCAGATTACAACTGAAGTAACGAAAAGGGCGGCATGCTGCGTGCGCCGCGAGCCGTGGTGATCGTGCCATCCCACGACCTGGCAACACAGCGCACCTCAACAGCCACCAAGCCTACAGCTACGAAACTGATAAACTGAAAGCAACGGCTAACTAACAGAAACAAAGAAACTGTCTAAGACAGATACGTGTGCACTGAATTATCTAACAAATCACTCCCTAAATCAGTGCACCTACTTTATTTTGACGACCCCGAGCTTGGTACGCAGTTCCTGAAACCTGACTCGTGCCAAAGCCTTCGTCAGAATGTCAGCTAGCTGCTCCTCAGTCCGGAGGTGCTCCACTGTAACTTGTTTCTTCTCGACACACTCCCTGATGAAGTGATATCGAACCTCAATGTGCTTACTCCTGTCGTGGAACACAGGATTCTTGCTGAGGGAAATCGCAGACTGATTGTCAATCTTCAGAGCAAAAGCTTCTGCCTCCTTCTCCTTCAGATTACCAAGCAATCTTGCGAGCCATAGTCCTTGACAAGCAGCTGTCGTTGCTGCTACGTATTCAGCTTCGCATGAGGAGATCGCCACTATTTTCTGCTTCATTGACTGCCAGCTGATTGGGCTTGATCCGAGGAAGAAGATGACTCCACTCGTACTCTTGCGGTCATCAACATCCCCGGCGTGATCACTGTCGCAGAATCCAACCAGTGTTGCTTCACCTGATGCCTTCCGATAGCAGAGACCGAAAGTGATCGTGCCAGCAACATACCTCAAAATATGCTTGACGGCGTGCAGGTGCTCGACAATGGGTTTCTCCATGAACCTGCTCACATACCCCACGGCATAGCTGATATCTGGGCGGGTGTGAACCAGGTACCGCAGACATCCCACAATGCTGCGATATTCGGTGGCATTTGTTGGCTCAGCTGAGCTGGACTTGCTCAATTTGAGCCTCGTCTCCATGGGCACCTGACAAGGATTGCAGTCCATCATCCCGCTGCGCTCCAGGATTTTCCTTGCATAGGCTCCCTGACTCAGCACAATGCCACTTTCCTTCTGCTGCACTTCAATCCCCAAGTAAAAACTCAGAGGTCCAAGATCACTCATCTTGAACAGTTTCTTCATCTCTTCCTTGAACTGAACGAGCTCTTCCTCGTCGGAGCCTGTAATCACAAGATCATCGACGTATATGCCGACGAGGACCCTTGACGCACCGGTGCCACATGCATATACTCCATGCTCCAATATGCTCCGGTGAAAGCCAAGAGAGTGCAGCTCGGTGTCGAGCTTGGCATTCCACGCTCTCGGGGCCTGCTTGAGCCCGTACAGAGCCTTTCTCAGGCGAAGCACCTTGTGCTCCTTCCCTTTCACCTCGTACCCCGGCGGCTGCGCGACGTAGACGACCTCCTCGAGATCGCCATTCAAGAAGGCGGACTTGACGTCCATATGATGAACACGCCAACCTTTGTGTGCTGCGAGGGCGATGATGAGGCGCACTGACTCCATGCGCGCCACGGGTGCGAACACCTCTTCGTAGTCGACGCCTAAGCGCTGGACGTATCCCTTGGCGACGAGCCGCGCCTTGTGCTTGGCGACGTTGCCAAGCGCATCCTTCTTGACCTTGTAAACCCACTTGAGCCCGATGGGGCGGTGACCTTCGACGGGATCTACCAGTTCCCAGGTCGCATTCTCCTCGATTGCGTGCATCTCCTGCTCCATGGCACGCCGCCACCATGCATGTCGTTCTGCAATGGCGAAACTGGCAGGCTCGTCTTCTGCCGTAAGGTGCAGATCAGGTGCACCCACGTCGAGGATGTTCCTGACCGTCCGGAAACGGTGTGGCGCCGCCTCGTCATCATCGTCGTCGAGGTACTGGTCAGCGTCTGGTGGCGGAGACACGAACTCCACCTCTGTGTCGTGCGTGGACATGGTGGACACGGGCGTTGGCGTGGGAGACCGTGACGTTGACGCGCCTGCAGGTGACGCACTCGGCGTATCCAGGCCAGTAAGATCATGCCCAGTGGCGCACGACGTCGCTGGAGCACTCCCCGCTCCTGACTCCCCTGCATAGGTTGCATACTCAATAATGAGTGGTTCAAACCTTTCAGGATCGTGATCTCCATCAATCTTCGACCAGTCCCACTGTGATGCTTCATCGAACACCACATCACGCGTCACATGGACGCGCTTTGCCACTGGATCATACACGTGATACCCTTTTGTGCCCGTCTCGTACCCGATCATCACCATGGGGCAGCTGCGGTCGTCAAGCTTCTTCTGGTTCGGCTTCACCACCCGCACGTGGGCGATCGAGCCGAAAGTGCGGAGGAAGTGTACTGCAGGTGCTCATCCATGCCACGCCTCGTATGGAGTTTTGTCGGAGAGGCTCGCCGTTGGCGCTCGATTCAGCAGGAACACGGCGGTGGTCACCGCCTCGCCCCAGAACCGCGCCGGCATGCCCTTCTCTTTGAGCAGGCATCGTGCCATGCCCACGACGCTCTGATTACGCCGTTCGACGACTCCATTCTGCTGGGGCGAGTAAGGTGCTGTCAGATGACGCCTCACCCCCAGCTGCGCGCAGTACTCGTTTAGCTTGTTCGACGTGAACTCGCCACCGCGGTCGGTGCGCAGCGTGCGCACCTTCCGCTCTGCTTCCCGTTCCGCCTCTGCCATGAAACGCTTGATGGCACGACCAGCCTCATCCTTCGTGGCCAGTAAGGTGATGAACATGTACCTGCTGCAATCATCCACAAGCAAAACAAAGTACTTCTTGCCTCCAGGTGTTGCCGGTGAGATCGGACCACACAGGTCGCCGTGGACGAGGTCGAGCAGCTCCGTGGCACGATATAGGGCCTTCTGCGGGAAAGGAGTGCGCCGTTGCTTCCCCGCAAGACAGCTGTCGCAAAGCTGTCCGACGCGCTCGATGAGTGGCAACCCACGCACCATCTCGCCCTTGGCGAGTTTGCGCAGCGCGTCGAAGTGGATGTGGCCATACCGTGAGTGCCACCGCCATGCCTCGTCGTTGCCTCGAACAGAGAGGCATATGGGCTTTGTGAGCTCGAGGTGCAGCACGTACAGTCTCCCTGGACTGCGCCTTACTCGAGCGAGAAGCTTGCCATCATGATCCCACATCCACAGCACGCCACGCCGTATGCGCGTCTCGAAGCCAATCTCATCCAATTGACCGAGGCTCACAATGTTGCTCTGCAGACGAGGCAGGTAATAAACCTCAGTCAGAGTGCGGTGCTCACCATTCTTGCACTTGAACAGGATCGTTCCCCGCCCGCAGATCTTCACGTTAGAGCCGTCGCCCAACTTGACCGTGCCCGTGATGGCTGTATCTAGCTCCGTGAACGCATCGCGCCGGCCGGTCATGTGATTGTTCGCACCGGTGTCGAGAAACCAGGAGGTGTTGCAGCTGTCATCCTGAGCCGCTGCGCGGGCCTGGGAGCGCTCCTCATTGAGGAGGACGTGCTCGACCATAGCCGCGTCGGCATGTTGCACGGACAGAGTGCTGACCTGTGCCATCAGTAACGCTGGTCCCTCCTCTTCTTCTTCTTCCTTCCTGGCGAGGTGTGCCTGGCCGGCCTGCCCCTTTTTCTGCTTGCGAGGCTCCGTGCACTTCTTGGAGAAGTGGCCCATCTGGTTGTAGTTGTAGCACTTCACCTCCGACATGTCGCGTTCGCCGTTCGCGCCGCGGCCGTCGTTGCCGCGCGGCTTGTTCTTGGTCTTGCCCTGCTTGCCCTTCTTGCCGGTGCCTGAGCTCTGTCCTTGCTCACGCTGGCGCCGACGCGCCTCCCACTCCTCCTCCGTGAGGAGCAGAGTGCCGCTACTGGCACTAGCGCCCGTCGTGGCGCTGAAACGTCCCTCTGACGACCGCAGGCGCCCGATAAGTTCCTCCACTAACACGGTGCTGAGGTCGAGTAGGGTTTCGATGGAGCAGGCCATCTGCGCGTACCGCTCGGGCACCTCGCGCAAAATTTTCTGCACCACCTTGACCTCGTCCACGGTGTCCCCGAGGGAGCGCAGGTTGTTGACGAGGGACGTGATCCTCATCGCGAACGAGTCCAGAGTCTCACCGTCGCGGAACGAGATGTCCTCGAATTCCTTGCGCAATCGTTGCGTCGTCGCCTCCCGGACGCGGTTGACGCCGACCCGCATCACCTTGATGGCGTCCCAGGCCTCCTTGGCGCTCTTCTTCACCACGAGCGTGCCCACCATCTCTGGCGGCACAGCTCGCAAGATCGCCGCCAGGGCCGCCTTGTCGTTGGGTACGCTTGAAGCGTTTCCCTCAACTGCCTCCCACAACATGCAGGCTTCCATGTTGATCTGCATCAGCAAAGACCACTCGATGTAGTTGGTGGCTGTGAGCATTGGCCATACCAGGACACCGGACTGCACCGGCCGCTCCTGGATCATCCGCTCGTGAACGGCTTCTCCCGCGGCTCTGACGACGTGCGCGCACCGGCGTCACCGATCGCGCATGCGTGTCGTCCGTCGTCCACGGCGCATCTCCTGGCAGACGAGGGCCTGCTCCGTCCGCCATGGTCCTTAGGGCCTGAACGTGGCGCTCTGATACCAAATGTCACCGAGCGCCTGAAACACTCGACTTAGGAAGAGAGAGAACAACAGAGAACAGAAGCCAACAATTTGTGCCGCATTAACGTTCGCGACTTTTCTCGTTGTCTATTTATCCTCTTATTCAGATTACAACCGAAGTAACGAAAAGGGCGGCATGCTGCGTGCGCCGCGAGCCGTGGTGATCGTGCCATCCCACGACCGCACCTCAACAGCCACCAAGCCTACGGCTACGAAACTGATAAACTGAAAGCAACGGCTAACTAACAGAAACAAAGAAACTGTCTAAGACAGATACGTGTGCACTGAATTATCTAACAGACGCGGGGCGTTACCCGGCATGGCGTCGCTCGATCCCACAGCTAACGACGAGCGAGCACGGGGCAAAAGAACAGGGGCTGCGGAGCACCCGCTGCCGCAGCTCCCCATCGATCTCCTTCTCGAGATCGTCCAGCGCTCCGACGCGGTCACCATCGTCCGCTTCGCCGCCACCCAGAAGCTCCTGCGCGGCGCCATCCTCGCGCCGGCCTTCCGCCGCCTGCTAGCTGTCGCAGCGACCAACGTCGACCCCGCCCTCGGCTTTTCCTTCCGGGAGTACGGGGTCCGTCGGGCCGTCGATACTCCTCCGCTATCAACCGGCGGCGGCGGCGGCGGCCAGCCTCTCGTCCGCCTGGACGAGACCGTCACAGGGCGCTACGCGTTCAAGCCCGTGGCGTGGCGCGATGGTCTCCTCGTCGTCCGGCGGGATAGCGACATCCCTGGCGCCATAGTAGACGAGCTGCGCGTGTGCAACGCCTTCACCGGCGATGTCACCGCCTCCCTTCCTCCCATCTCCATGCCGGTCCCGTCCTCTCGAGACCTCTATCGCATGGCCTGGCCGGCTTTGTACACTCCCGCGTTGCTCACCGCTGGCCGCTCTTTTGAGCTGCTCGTCGCTGACGGGGAGCTGCGGACCCAGATATTCTCTTCTGACCGGTGGGAATGGGGAGCTATTCGCGACACCTCGTTCCCCTCGCATGAGCGCCTCCCAAATATGGACTACGGCGCCTTCTCATGCCCCGTCGTCATCGGCCGCACTGTCTACTGGCTTTGCTCTTTGCCTCCATATTGGCCGGATGACCATCCTGATCCGAAGATCCTTGCTTTGGATGTGGACGCTGCAGAGGCGACCGTGAGGAAGATTCCAAGGTACTGCTTCTCGAGTGCGAGGTGCAGCGAGCATGGATTCAATGATCGTGTCCTCTTGGCCTCACTGCGCGGCCAACTGTGTTTGTTCGTCTTGGATAGACATGGGATATCGGCGTGGACACCGTCCGACTCCGAGACGACAATGTGGAGCCAACAAGTGATGATAACCTTGTCAGAATTGGAGATGAAGGCAGGGATAGGCCTACTCCCACTCCCACTGCTTCCCCAGGTTCATCTTCACGCATTCGGGGAGAGGAGCAGCACCATGATCGTGGAGGTGACGCCAGGCAAGCTCTTCCGGTTTGACATCAGAGAAGGATCCAAGGCGGTGCGCTTTGTCAAGCTCGGGAGTGAAGAGAGCAAATTCAGACACATTGCGTACTTGTGCTTGCATGAGATGCATTTGGTCTCCTTGCTCCAGACCATGAAATCATTCCCTGAAGGTGCACCTGTTACTTTCTTTAGCTTTCTTACTATGTTCATTTTCTGATCAGTCCTGAATTCTTGGACCTCCTTACTTTCCTAGAGCAGTGAGAGTATTCTGCATAAAGTTTGTCGGGATAATTAGGTACTAAACTACTACGGTAGTAATCAGGAACTGTATATCTTAACTAGAATGTCATGTAGTTGTTCTAGTTTATGATTACCCTCTGCAAGAGTATTAGGACAGGCTATCAAAACTAGAAAATGTCATATACATCTATGCTATGATTCGCAAGAGTATTGAGAACTGAAACATGCTTCATTTGTTAGCAAAGATATGCTCCTGAGCTGCAGTCACTTCATCTTCTTTCTGTAATGTCACAAGTATTTCTGCATTCCGCCCAGTCTGTGTAACTGTTCCTAGTCGAGCTACAATATAAATTCTTACAACCTATGATTACATTTCTGTCAACATAAATCGATGCCTTCTACCCTCTATGCATGACTGCTTGTTATCTTTCATACTGATGAAATATATTCCGCATGTTTCTGACTTTTGACCGATTTTAGGTAGCGAGGAATCGGAGACAACGGCTGAAACTTAATTCGCTGAACAGCAAGATGGCAGATGGTTATTTTGCTTTCCTATATACTATTCATATTTTGGTGCTGAACTATGCGATGCTTATGGACTTGTGAAGTCCAGATAAGCAAGTAGCTAGTACTAGATCATGTTCTGAATCTGTGGCACACATGACCTCCATTGGGTTCTGAACTTGTGGACCTTTGAAGTGCTACTGATGACTTGCATATGGTTGTGAACCTGTAATTCGGGAGTTGTGTTTGAGTGTTTTAAGAGCTTCTTAGTTTTTTTACCGCTGGCATTATAGATCAAAGCACAATAAGAAAGCTAGCTTCTCTAGTAGCAAATATAACATCCAAGGAAACAAAATATACGCCTATGACTATTCTCAGAGCATAGTCAGCAGTGACACAAGTGTAAAAATCGAAACCAGTTCTGCATATATGTTCTATTTTTTTTTTTTTTTTTTGGAGCAACCGGCAGGAGCTCTGCCTTTTCAAATAGATAGAGGGAAAACGAAACACACGGTACATGGGAGCATGTTTTGGTTAAGGTGAAAACATGCGGAAAAACACTGCAGAAACAAAAAACCAACGCCTAATCAGGCTCCGCGGGAATGGCAGGCCCGAAGGCCCCAAAAGCCTGGGTGCGTTGCCTGATATCCTCCCTAGCGATCTCCGCCACCTCGACATAAGTCAGTCGCCGTCCGGTGAAGATTCGTCTGTTTCTCTCTTTCCAAACGTTCCAGAGGACATATAAGAGTCGACCACTTAAAGTTCTTTTTGCGTTCGATGGTATTCCGACAATCAGATTGTCCCACCATTCAGTGAGGGAATGGAAGTCATGGCCCTGAAGCACCCCTGCAGCGTTGTCCCAAAGTTGGGTGAGGGTCCAGACAGCTGTAGTAAAAGGACAATCTTTGCAGAGGTGATTGGCCGTCTCGGGCGCGCTAAGGCAAAGAGCGCAGATAGTGTCGTGCGTCCACCCCCTAGCGGCTAAGTTATCAGCCGTAAGGAGCTTGCCATGCATGGCCAGCCAACCAAAAATCTTGCATTTGGGTTCGGCATGGGCAGTCCACAACTTTTGGGCAATGAACTTGGGGTGACTGCCGTGGAATTGCGCAAGGTACGCAGAGGTAGCACTATAGTTTCCATCCGCCGTCAAAGTCCAAACTATTCCATCTTTTTGTCCTGGAGTCAGCTGCGTGCTCGCAACCACGTCCCAAACTTTGATGAACTGGGCAAGCTGCACCGGAGTGGTCAGGCTAGAAATGGCGCGTATCCAGTTTCCGTCAGCTAATTCTTTGGCCACGCTTCTGGTTTTTCTCGAAGCAATCTTGAAAAGGTCCGGCGCCCAAAGGCGTATGGGGCCATGCTGAGACCAGCTGTCGTGCCAGAATGAGGCCGTCTCACCATCACCTAGGGAGATTTTCGTGGAAGCTCTGAAGAGATCCATGTCGGCATCGTCACAGGGGAGCTTAGAACCCGCCCAGGTGCGTTGGGGGTCAGTCCACTGTAGCCAAGGCCATCGGAGTCTGAGGGCCCGTCCCGTTCGTTGCAGGTGAGGCATCCCAAGCCCGCCCAGATCTTTCGGTCTACAGAGCGTCGTCCAGCTAACTAAGGCTCTTCCTCTTGCCGCGTGCTCGCCTTCGTCGCCGGCCCAGACGAAGTTCCTTGCAATACGAGTAATCTTATCTCTAGCCCATTTGGATAAGGGGATGACTGTAGCATGGTAGACAGCGATGGCCATGAGGACGGACTTGGCAAGGGCAATTCTTTCAGGTCGAGCAAGAAACTTCCCTTTCCACCCAGGAAGCTTTCCTGCAATCTTGTCAATGAGGGGTTGTAGATCTACTTTACGGAGTCGCCTGAAGTGCAGTGGCAGACCCAAGTATTTTCCTGGGAACGTAGTGATCTTTGCCGGGAAGGCAGAGAGGACATTCCGAAGGTCGAAATTGTCACATCTAATGGGGAAGACCTCCGTCTTAATTAGGTTGGTGATGAGGCCACTGGCCTTTCCGAAGCAGTCTAGAATGTCAGAGATAGCCTGGAGCTCTTCTTTCACAGGGTTGACAAAAATTCCGGCATCATCCGCATAGATGGACATTCTGCAACGAGGCTTGCGTGATCGGATTGGACTGAGGATACCGCGTTGACTTGCAATCGAGAGGATGCGCTGTAATGGGTCAATGGCGAGGATGAAAAGCATGGGAGAGAGAGGATCACCCTGTCTGAGGCCCTTGGCGTGCTGAAATGGCCTTCCCGGATCTCCATTAAGAAGCACCCTGGAGGAAGCCGAAGATAAAGACATGCAGACCCAGTCTCGCCAAAGTTGCCCGAAGCCCAGGGCCGTCATTACCTCGATGAGATAAGCCCACCCCACGGAGTCGAAGGCTTTAGAGATGTCCAACTTTAGGAAAAGGCTAGGTGTTCTTGAAGAATGTAACTCTTTGATGAGGTTTTGCACGTGCAAGAAGTTTTCATGGATGCTCCTTTTCTTCACGAAGGCGCTTTGGCATTGGGAAACAATTTCAGGAAGGATTGGAGCCAGCCGGTTTGCAAGTAGCTTGGAGAAAATCTTTGACAAACTATGGATGAGACTAATAGGCCTGTAGTCGCATATAGACGCAGCATCTTGCTTCTTGGGGATTAAGATGATGTTTGCAGAGTTTATCAAGCTCGTGCAGCCACCCTTCAAGCTAGCCATATGGGATATAGTGGCCACGATGTCATTTTTGATAATATCCCAACAGCTCTTGAAGAAAGCGCCAATGAAGCCGTCCGGACCCGGCGCCTTGACAGAAGGCAAAGAGAAAACGGCCTCCTTTATCTCATTCTCATCAAACGGGGCTTCGAGGTCGGAGAGGTCGCGTTGTACATACTGCAAGGCGTCCCAATCAAGGCTAAGAAGCCGCTGGGCTTTTGATCCGAGTGCGCCCTTGAAGTGCTGGAGGATCACCTCCTCCTTGTCCTCTTTCGTGATGGCGGCTCCCGAGACAGTGGCGAGAGTCTGGATGTGGACCTTCCTACGACGCCCATTGGCTCGAACGTGAAACAGCTTGGTATTAGCATCACCTAAACGGATCCAAGTCAGACGGGATCTTTGGCGGAGTTTGATCTTCTGAATTGCAAGGAGGCCAAGATAGGAAGACTTTAGCTGACGTCTAAGGTCTCGCTCTTCATCCGAAAGCGTGCGGGACTCCTCCGCTGTGTCGAATCGCCAAATGAGCTCCTTTGCCAAGGCAATTTTGATCTTGATATTGCCAATGCATTGTCTTTGCCAATTCTTTAGAGCCTTAGCCGTGCGAGAAAGCTTTATGTGCACCCGACGGATAGGGTCGGCGGCCTGGATTGGCTTGTTCCAGGCATCAGAGACCGTGTCTCGAAAGCCATGCATCTGAATCCAAAACTCTTCAAACTTGAAGGATGGCTTTCTAACAGTAGCGACCGAGCCTTGGAGAAAAAGAGGCGCGTGGTCCGAGCAGGCCGACGTTATTGCTTGGAGATGGGCATCGGGGAAAAGTTCGTCCCAATCGACGGAGAAAAAAACATGGTCGATCTTGGTGAGGATAGGGTCGTCCTGGCCGTTTGACCAGGTAAAACGACGACCATCCATTCTCATGTCTTTTAGCTCGAGGAAGTCACGCGCCGCTCGAAACTTCCCAATTAGACGTCTATTGATGTTGAGGTTGTTCTTGTCAGACGCCTTAGTGATGAGGTTGAAGTCTCCAAGCAGGATCCATGAGGCCCTCACAAGAGGCTTCAAAGCCCGCAGCTCCTCGATGAAGATGACCTTCTCAGGCTCAGTCTGCGGGCCATAGACGCAGGTTATGGTCCATGATGTTCCCTCGTTCAGCATAGTAATGGTGGCCGAGAGCGTGTGGGCGGTGAGGTGGACATCCGATAGAGAAAAAAAGGCTGAGGAGGCCGCGATAATCATTCCTCCACGAGTACCATCGGCGGGGAGGGAAGCGTAGTTGTTGACGAAAGAGATACCAAGCGTGGCAGAAATGACGGCATCGTTTACATCTTCAAGTTTGGTTTCCTGGAGGCAGACAATTGTCGCATGAGTGTCCCTGACAATATCACGGACGGCGTCGCGTCGTACCTTACTATTCAGACCACGAGGGTTCCAGTTGAGCAAATTCACATTGTGTTGTGCCATTAAATCACACATGCAAGCACAGGTAGACTAGGACGAAGTCCACGCAAGTAGTGAAGAAGCCCATTTTCTCTCTTGAGGCAAAGACAATTGATAGCACAAGGATTGGCAGAGCAGACGAAGGCATCAGTCAGAGACTTAGACGGACAACGAAGAGAAGCAGCAAACTGAAGCATGCAGGCAAAGTAATTCAGCAGAGGAAGTACGCAGCTTCCAGGAGACGATAACAACGAGAAGTGCAGGTAGCAGGGTCTACGAAAATGAAATACACGGGGCACCAGCCCGGGCAAACAGCGCGTGGAGATGCATCTACACATCTAAACCGGTTGAAGACACTGTTGGGGCTGCAGCTACAGTCTTGTCAGTAGCCTTCTTCTTTATCTTCTTGACTTGCTTGACTAGAGCGTCGAGGGCCTGAATTGCCGATGATGCTAACGGTCCACTGAGGAACAGCTGACGGAAAGCCACCCGCGAGGCGTCGTCGAAGGAGGCCGAAGGAGCGAGGATGCCGCAGGCACGTGCGATGATCTCCTGGATGGCTTCCGCGCCCTCTGAGAGCTGTCGCGTCTTCTTCTTGATGGCGATCCGACCGCTGCGCCTAGGGGAAACAGCAGGCGGCAACGCCATCTTTTTCTTCTTGGCCACCGGCGTGCTCAGAAGAGCGGGCACAGAGACTTGGCGTTGCGGCGCACCCGCTGGAGCCGAGGGGGGCGGTGAACCCGCCTGCGGCGAGGGGATCACGACAGCAGCGTCCCAGGCTTCATTCCGAGGCTCGATGCCCAGCTGGGTCAGGAGCAGAGTCGCCTCATCCACCCCACCTTGGAGCCCTGCTGCATCAGGAGGGCACAGCCACGCATCAGTCATGGGCGGCATGGACAAAGCCTCAAGGTGGAGGCCAGGCGGCGAGGCCACAGGAACCTGCAGCGAGGAAAGCACCCCATCCTCGAGGCCTGGAGAAGGCAGCTGGGTGCGCCCATCTCCACCTCTGGCCAGGTCACCTCCCTCAACTGAGGCAGCCTCCCTCTCGTGCCGCCCTGACGAAATAGGCGACACAGGTGAGGTGCACGGGGCAGGAGCAGTCGTAGCACGGAGGAAGTCGACGGCCCCAGCAAGCCAGCAGCGCAGCTCGATGGATTCCTCAAGGACAGGCTTGATCATTCCATTGACACACTCCAGCAATTCCTTTTTTAGCATCATTGCTTGATCATTCAGCAAAGACCGCAACACCTCTGCTGAAGGGATCATCTGGCTCCTTGCCTCAGCTGTCGAAACATGCTCGATGTAGTCGATGACCATCTCGTCGGGCCCAGCCTCGCGACGACGGCCATGGGTGCTGTCAGCGTGCTCCCGACGCCGTGGCGAGCGCGTCCGCTCACGCCTGATGGAACCCTGGGCATCCCAACGGTCAGCAGTGCCACGACGGCCTTCACGCGCGGCGTCCCTGTCACGGTCGTCGTCGCGGTCGTCACGGCGGCGATGCTGCAGACGCGGATGGTCATCATGAGGCCCGCGCCTGTCCCGCCGCGCCAGCGCAGCCGCGCGGGCAGCTGCCTCACCGTCGTCTTCAGCCGTCACAGGTTCCGGTGGCATGCCATCAACCGTCAGGAAGTGCCACGCGAAGGAGATGGGTGTCGGCTTGAAGGCGTTGGCGTCGCTGCTTGACCCAAAGAATTCCAGCGGCGCCATGGAGTAATCTTCCATCTTGTCGAGGTGCACGATCACCCTGAATGTAGCTCCCCTCTTGGAGCCTGTTGGCCGCACGTCGTTGACCAGCACCTCGCCGGCAAGGCCGTTCCCCCTGCTAGTGAACGTGAGCCACACCACCTTAGGGATCGAACTTGGGTTTGCCGTCCATGCCCAGCAGTTGAGCGAGCGCGCGGAGGGCAGGAGCACAGAGGTGTCGTCGAGGCGGTCGAAGGAGCACCTACGCGCGATGATCCTCTCGGCGACGAAAGGCGTGTGTCCATAGGCCGGAACACCCTCCAGGCAGAGCTTGACGCGGAAAGACATGGCGGCACCGAAAGCATTTTCCAGGGGCCGCCACGGCCTCAGCTGCAGGAGAGCACCGTCGGCCACGGCCCGACCGCGGCTCAGCACATCGGCACAGTGTGCCTTATGCTCGAACTTGAGCAGGAACTGGGCCGGCTGGTGCGGGCAGACGCATACGTCACGGTGGCTTAGCCTGAAGTCCTTCCTGATGGCGCGGTCGATGGCGAGCGCCTCCACCTTGCGGTTGCCGCTAACGACCCAAGCAATGGCAGCCGTCGCCTCCCAGCTCTTGATGTCTTGGTCGATCTCGAAGGAGGTGGCGATGATGACGGTGTCCTCCTCAGGGCGCGTCGCCGCGGAGCCGATGCCGTTCAGGTTGGCCATGGCAGGAGGCGGAGGCAGCACGGGCTCGGCGGATGACGGAGAGAGCGGAGTCGCGGCTTGTTGAAGCGGACGGCTGGCGACGATGGCCGCCCAGGAGCGAGCGCCCGGAGCGGAGGGAGAAGCGGGAGCTGGCTGGCGCTGAGTCGGAGGAGGAGGAGGCACGTTGCGCTTCTTCGAAGCCTTGGCAGCAAGACGGAGGGGGCACTCCCTTTCTTTGTGGCCGGAGAGGTTGCAGGTCAGGCACCTAAAGGGGTCGCGGCAGGCAGCAGCGCTGTGGTGGTGGGCAGGGGCAAGGCAGCGGGTGCAGAGGCCCTCGGTGCGCCTTTTGAAGCGAAGGGCAGCCTTCTCTGCCTGGGCGGAGCGCGTCGAGGGGGCAGCCCCGCCTTCGCGTCGCATTGAAGCCCCGTCTCGTCGCGGGCGGCGCGGCCCTGCAGTAATCCACCCCACATCGTCGCGAGCATGGGCAGCCGTAGGCGGACGGGACACCTCTTGAAGGCGGGCAGACTTTCGGTAGCTGGAAGGCACAACGAGGAGAGAGCGAAGTCCAACGGCAGGGGCAATAACTCCATTGCGCCCACCGCGCGCATTGAAGACGGCCTGCTCGCTTTGGGGGAGCGAAGGCGTGGACGAACGGGGCCCAACGAAGGTGGATCTGGCAGAACCCGCGGCGGAGTCGGGGACCACCTCGGAGTCAGAGCTCGCCGCCACAGACGACCGAGGAGGAGTGGTGGCCGGCGGCGTCAGGATCAGATCTCGATCCAGATCAGAAGTCGGCGAGGAGGATCGCAGGGCGCTGCGCTGCATCGCCGAGAGGAACCACGGGGCCTGGGGGGATAGGACAACTGTTTGTAGGGCTGGGGATGAGGGAGGAGGGGTGTGGGAGGGGAGGGGCGCCGCCGGAGGGGAAGGGGGCGCGGGGGGCGGCGAGGTCGCCATACCTTCGTACTCCGCTGTTCTTTACCAGCTCCCTTCTTCTCTTCTCATGTTCTATTTCTCATTTAACGTTTTTCTTTAACAAGGGTGAGGCGCCGGATAGGCCCCAGTTTCAGTCAGTTGAGGAACAGATCGCAGCGTGCAATACATTACATAGGCCTGTAAACAACAGTCTGGAATTAGCACAAGTATGACATGGCTGTCACTATTTCTACGAGCTGAATCAGCATGGTTGTGACTGGCCCAGACAGATTTTCCCTGAGAAGCCTGATGAACGCTGTTGTGTTCGACGTCATTGAGATCTCTAAATCCGTCTGAGACCTAAAGATAATCTATGGATTTTCCCGGTTGACTTGTGTCCTTGTATGGTTGCTGCTGCCTTTGCGATGGTGAGATTGTCGGCGAGGAACGTGACCTGCTAAAGATGTAAGGAGTCCGTGAAACTTGAGCTGCCAGGAGAGAAGAGCTGAAGCTTCAGACTGGAAGGGTGATGTCTGGAGTCTGTATGAAGATTGCGTACCTGTGCTTGCATGAGATACATTTGGTGTCTTTCCTTCAGGCCATGAAATCACTCCCTGAAGAAGGTGCACACGTTCTTCAGTGTCTTACTACTGCTTTGTTCGTTTCTCTTCAATCCTGAATGCTTGACCTACTTACTTTTGTACTATAGCTCCTACTGATAGTGCAATCAAACATTCTTTTTCTCAATAAAAAAAGAGCATTCTGCATAGAAGTTTGTGAGAGCAATTTAGTAATTAAGAAATTTAGACCTTAACTAGAATGCTGTTTTGTTGGTTTATAAGTTTATAATTGTCCCGCCTGCAAGAGTATTAGGACAGGCTATCAGTTACGGTTCACTAGAGTATTGAGAACTGAAACTTGCTTCTTTGGCTAGCGAAGATATGCCCCTGAACTGCAGTTCCTTCAGGTTCTTTATGTAAGGCCACAAGTGTTTCTGTGTTTGGGCCAGTTCGTGTAACTGTTACTACTCGAGCTACAATATCAGTAGATATAAAAAACTATCATTACATTCCTGTCAATAATCCCTTTTTCCCACCTATGCGTGACTACTTATCTAGAGGTTGGTGAAATATATTCTGCTTGTTTCTGACTTCTGGTCGATTTTAGGTAGCCTGGCGTGGGAGACAACTGAAACTTAATTCGCTGAACAGCAAGATGGCAGATGGTTATTTTGCTTTCCTACTATATTCATGTTTTGGTGCTGAACTATTGGATGCTAATGGACTTGTGAACTCCAGATGAGCAAGTAGTACTAAATCAATCATGTTCTGAATCTGTGGCACAAATGATCTACATTCGGTTCTGAACTTGTGAACCTGTAACTCAGGCGATGCGTTTCGAGAGCTTCTTAGTTGTTGTTTTTTAGGAAAATGATATGGATCCCCCGGACGATTTGGGTTCCTATCGTCCTCCTCCCCCAAAATCGCCCCAAATTTCATTTTTGCTGCAAAACGGTCCGCTTTTGCTATATATGTCCCCGCTTTTGCTTCCGAAGCAAAAAAAAAAACGGTTCGTTTTAGAAATAGAATGTCTCGCTGGAGACCTCGCCGAAGATCATGCAGCAAAAAAATTTGTGCTAATGCAGCAAAACCGACTTCGCCGAAAACTTTTTTTGCTGCATGGTCTCCGGCGAGGATCATCAACGAGTTGTTTCCGACGATGTCTCCGGCGAAGACGGTTTTGCTGCATTAGCATAATTTTTTTGCTGCATGGTCTCCGGCGAGGTCTCTGGTGAGGTCTCCGGCGAGACGTTCTATTTCTAAAACGAACCCTTTTTTTTTGCTTCGGAAGCAAAAGCGGGAACATATACAGCAAACACGGGATGTTTTGCAGCAAATGGACACGTGTCAGCACGGGAAACAGGACAATAAGAGCTCTCCCATCGTCCGGGGGACGCCTAGCAGTTTCTTTTTTTTACCGGTCACGTTATGCATCGAAGCATAATGAGAAAGCTGGCTTCTGTTAGCAGCATATATAACGTCCAGGGAAACAAAATGCGCGTGTGACTGTTCTCAGAGCATAGTAAGCAGAGACACGAGTGTAAAAAAAAATCGCATATACGTTCGATATTTCATTTATCTTTTTTTCTTTGACATGGGAGGGGCGCCGGCAGCTTCAGTCAGCAGAGGAGCAGACTGTAGCCCGCGTGCAATGTAGGCCTGTAAAAGAACATTACTATTTCTACTAGCTTGTTCAGCCATCGCAGTTGTGACTGGCCCAGAAAGATTTTCCTGGGAAACCGGATGAATATGCGTTGTTTTTTTCGAACGGGAAAGGTCCCGAAGGACCTAGAGCATGCATTTAATCGGCGATGGGTTACAATTACAAAAAGGACCCTGGATAAAGGAAAAAGTACAACCCGGTCCCAAACTTTTACATAGAGCACCCCACGAAAAGATAAGAAAACGTAATCGAGTCCACGCTCAATGTCTTGCTCAACGCCGATCAGAGACGACCTCTGTCCGCGGCCACCCATGCCTCCACCGGGGACTAGGCCACTTGGGGAAGCAGTGGCGAACGATGCCACGTCGAGGTCGGAGTTGATCCTCCACCTAAGGAGGAGAGAAGAGCTCGAGCCGCCATCAGGCTCAAGCGCAGCAGGGCCACTCCTGTGACCGAAGATAGCCACGGCGAAGCTTCGCCGCCGCTTGGAAAATGCTGCCCAGGTCGCATGCTCCACGGACCCAGCGAACCGTCTCTTATGACGTCGTCGAGATTCATATATCGGCTGAAGATCCATATATGAGACCTGAAGTTAAGCTACGAATTTTCGTGGCTGACTAGGGGTTCTTTGACATCCCTGGATTGATGCTGCCGCCTTTCCGATGGCGAGGTTGTCGGCCTACTGAAGATGAATAAGCCATTGTAATAACTTGAGCTGACAAGAGGAGAGAAGAGAAGAGCCGAGGAGTGCTGTGGAGTCTGTATGAAAGATGTTGCAGACTGATGCGTTGTCACCCGGTTCAAAGTTTTGAGATGCCTTTGCGTAACTAGGGTAAAATTAAAAGGGATTTTTCTGTCTTGTACAGTCCAATTTTCAATCTGAGGTGTTTGTTAATTGACCCTGCACGAACTGATCAGTGTGATAGATCTGTTAGGATCGCTAGGGGTCGATCTAGGGAGTATACGTGAGAGAGATGCATACCGTCGGTCTTTGACGTTGACGATGAGCTCGCCATCGAGCTCGACGGAGTGGTGGCGGCGGTGATGGGTGCTTCCCGCCGCTACAACGCAAGCCGATCGGTGGCTAGGGTTTGGGGTTTTCGGTGGGGTGAGTGGGCACGACGAACCTTGGCGTGCGTGCCCCCGCCCCCACCTCTTTATATGCGCTGCGCGATGGGGGCCTACCAACGATAGCGACATTAGGCGCCCCCGATCAGGGCGCGAGACCAATCAGTTCGGGCCATTGGGCCGAACGCGGGGAGATCAAGCTAACATTCTCCCCCGTGATCTCATCTTTCATTCAACTTATACTTCGGCACCCATTTCATCACAGATCAACATACAGAGCATGTCTCGTCATAATGGTCAGTTACGCACCATAGATTCAACAGCCACTATACACATCTCTATTTTAAAACAGATTCTTGTTCTAGGCCCTTAATATCCAGGTACCATAGGCTTTCCCTTAAACCCATGTCGGCTAAGTGTTCTCTGAACACACTGGGTGGTAAGTCTTTTGTGAGCGGATCCGCGAGCATTTCTTTTGTACTTATATGCTCTAAACTTATGGTATGATCATGGATTATTTCTTTCACAACATACAATAATGTTAATGTGTTTGGCAGCAACACTTGACTTATTGTTGTGAGCATAGAATACTGCTGGCTCATTGTCGCAGTACATTTTGAGTGGTCTTTGAATGCTGTCCACCACTCTCAACCCGGGTATAAACTTTTTTAACCAGTTTGCCTGCCCATGGCCTCATAACATGCTACATGCTCAGGTACCGTCATGGACGATGCCATGATGGTTTGCTTGGAGCTTTTCCATAGCTCCACCTGCGAGAGTAAATATATATCCGAACATGGATTTTCTTTCATCTATATCTCCCACATAGTCTGCATCTGAATACCCTTCTATCTCAAGGGAATCAGTTCTTATGTATGTTAGCATGAGGCCTTTTGTGCCTTTTGCATAACGCGATGCCTTCTTTACCATTTTCCAGTGATCTATCCCTGGATTACTTTGAAATATGCCAAGTACCCCGGTAACAAAAACTAAGTCAGGGCGTGAACACACTTGAGCATACATCAAGCTTCCGATAGCAGAAGCATATGGAACCGCTTTTTCCCATTCTTTAACTTTGCATATACGCAATTATCCTCCTCATTCTCATCGAACCCAAACTTTCTTATTGTTTCATGGAACTTTAAGTACCATTGCCTGAAGGCATGTTTTAATCCATAAATGGATTTTTCCAGACGACATCCCATACATTCTTTTCCTTCCACAACAAAACCCTTGGGTTGTGCCATGTAAACCGTTTTTTCCAAGTCTCCATTTAGGAAGGTCGTCTTTACATCCATCTGATGCAATTCTAAATCATAGTGTGCCACCAAAGCCATTATGATTCTAAAAGAATCCTTACTTGAGACTGGAGGAAATGTCTCATTATAATCTATTCCTTCTCTTCGGGTGAAGCCCTTAGCAACAAGTCATGCTTTATATCTTTCAATATTCCCTCTAGAGTTACATTTTGTTTTGTACACCCATTTACAACCTACTGTTTTGGATCCTTTAGGAATTTCTTCTAAATCCCAGACTTTGTTGCTACTCATGGATCTCATTTCATCTTCCATGGCTTCAAGCCACTTCGATGAGTGAGCACTTTTAATGGCTTCTTCAAATGTGGTGGGATCACCCTCCATTTGAACTTCTTCACTGACATAGATTTCAAAATCGTTAGGAATAGCTGACTTTCTATTTCTTTGAGACCTTCTAAGGGTCTCGCTTCTGGCACATTCTTTGTGTGGGGCTGTTGCTGCTCTCCCTCATGTGTGGTAACAGGGTCTTCATTTTCATTCATTGTTTCCACAGGATAACTAACAACAGGTCTCACATCGACATTGTCATGTGTCGGTGTAGCAATAGGTATCGAGAAAATGGTTCCTGAATCATCGGAGTGGGTACATGCACCCGCTTCTCCTCAATGTTGATTTCTCGGGATATCGTGCTCCCCCTGATCATCTGATCCTCCAGAAACATAGTGTGTCTCGTTTCTACAAACTTAGTAATTCTGTATGGACAATAGAAACTATCACCTTTCGACTTGTCTGGATAGCCAATGAAATGGAAACTCACTGTCTTAGGATTTAACTTCACAAGGTTTGGGTCGAAGAGTTTTTCCTTAGTTGGATAGCCCCACACTCGCAGATAATTGAGTGAAGGTTCGCGACTAGTCCATAACTCATATGGTGTTTTAGACACCGACTTACTAGGAACTCGATTAAGTATGTGAATGACGGTTTTTAACGCCTCCATCCACAAACCAACCAGTAAGATGGAGTAACTTAACATGCTTCTCACCATATCCATCAAGGTACGATTACGTCTTTCAGCTACTCCCGTCTGCTGAGGCTCGCCCGGTGTTGAATACTGGGCAACTATACCATGTTCCTGTAGAAACCTTGCAAAGGGTCCAGGAACTTGGCCATATGGGGTATGCCGACCGTAGTATTCGCCTCCATGGTAAGACCTTACTACTTTAATCTTTAAACTATGCTGATTTTCAATTTTTAGCCTAAATATCTTCAACTTATACAATGCTTCTAAACGCTCTTTAATTGGATAAATATAACCATAACACGAATAATCATCGGTGAATGTTATGAAAGAGTCATAGCCATCCACAGATGTCACAGGAAACGGACCGCATATATCCATATGAATTATTTATAATACTCCTATGCTTCTTTTGGCGCCCTTCTTAATATTCTTTATAAACTTTCCTTTAATGCAATCGATGCATTGCTCTAAATTTGAAAATTCTAGAGGCGGTAGAATTGATTCTTTTACTAAGCATTATATTCTCACCCTCGAAATATGGCCTAAACGACACTGCCATAATTTCGATGAGACATCATCAATTCATTTCCTCTTACTCTTTCCATTCAGGGATGAGGAGGCATTCTCATTCTCAGCGCTTAATGTATTCACATTCTCACAAAGTGATAACAAATAAAGCTTGTCTTGTCTGAAGACAAGACCAACAATCTCATTATTAAACTTGATCTTACATTGTCCATCACCAAAATGGCAAGAAAAACCACAATCATCTAAGCGCGGTACACTTATTAAGTTTCGACGCAAAGAGGGTACATAAAGCAGATCTACTAGTAAAAGTACAAAGCCATTTGATAACTCTAATGGGAGATCTCCAATGGCTTCGGCTTTAGCTTGGATGCCGTTTGCAAATTTAATACTTCTTTCTCCTCTTTGCAGGGTCCTTCTCATACGGAATCCCTGTAATGAATTTGCAACATGAACAGTCTCACCTGAGTCAATCCACCAAGTAGATTTTGCATAACTTAAAAATAAGGATTCATCAACAAAAGTAATTAAATCCTCACCATTCTTGCACAGATACTTTGGAAAAGCCACATAGTCACTCATGTAGTGTCCCTTCTGCTTGCACCACTTGCAGGTGTCCTTTTCCACCTCATGCGCCTAGTGATCATGAGCCTTTCCATGCGGCCTAGAAGAAGAGGGATGCCCCTAAGGTTTCCCTTGTGGCTTGGAACCCTGAAAGTTCCTCTTCTTGGTTGGTCTTAGGTAGTTCACAGAATCATCATATTGCCCCTTAAGCCTTTTTTCTTCTTGTACGCACATGGCCATCATCTTCTCAATGCCCCACTTTTCTGGTTGTCCATTGTAGTTCACAGCAAAAGCTTCAAATTGATTTGGCAGTGAGGCAAAAATCAGATGAATGATGAACTCATCTGGAAGCTCCATGCCCATGGGCTTAAGCTTGGAAGACATGTTGCTCATTCGCAATATGTGGTCCCTTACTCCACCACCAGTGTATCTTGTAGTAACAAGTTTCTTAATGAGAGAGCTTGCATAGGCCTTTGAAGACCGATGTAAACTGACTTTTTACCCTTTTCAGGTACTCACTGGTAGTGCTACACTCTGTGATTCTCCCCTTATAGCTTCCATAATGGAGCTCTTAATCACCATCAAGCACTTTCTTTTGGACGAGTCCCACTTTGCACGATCAAGGTTGTACTTCATTCTTATTGGTGCATGGTCATGGACCCTTTTGTTGAAGTCCACTTCACTTTCTTTTTCGCCCATCACGGGGTCGATAGGTTCTATGGGACAAGTCTCAATGAGTGTCAAGTCGAGGTCAAGCAGAGCCAGCCCCATCTCAATCTTCTCTCGCCATGAGCCGTTATTCCCTCCGTTGAGTGGCTCAATGGCCGAGATGAAACTCATAGGATTTACTGAAAGCAAAATATTATCAAAATGAGTTAATTCAATGTTGGTTAAATTAAAACATAAAACTCCTCAATATTAATTCTACATCACCGTTGGACAGAAATATTACTAATAGTGATAAAACTGACTATTCATAGTGAAATTTTTACTAACAACGTTGGTCATCAAATAAAATCATCACTCTTAAAAAAATTAATTCTCACTCTATTGCAATTAAGCAATTACTTATTTCTAGTTGCAGCGAAAAAACATGAATAAAAAACATCAACTTTACATTTTACAGAAACTTTACTGTTACTTTATCATTTTCTAAACAAAATTTTTGTTGGAAAAATTTGATATAGAAAACTATGAAAAAACTATCCATAAAAACAGTAAAGGAGCTTCTGTAAATAAAAATAGCAAAAACTGCTTCTGCTGTTTATTGCCCAGTGTAGAAAAAAACGGCCCAGCTCGGCCCATGGCTGGCTGCTGTGTACTGAGTGCACTAGGCTGCTCCTTTCACCGCGCGCGCACCGAGCTTCGGCCTAGCAACGGCCCACGGCCCGCGGCCCAGCACGGCAGGGCGCTTCCCTCTATCCGGCGCGCACGCGCGCTCGCTACAATGCCTGGCGCTTGGCCCTCTTCGGCCTATGGCTCGCTTCGCGCACGCCCGCGGCCTGCCACCGCCCTGCGCCCCCTCGCGTTCGATCTGGGACGTCCATCGTGACTACCCTAGATCCTACGGTCCAGCATGCATTTCGGCAAAACAAAAACGGCCATGCCGCAAAGCCCCCTGGAAACCCTAACCCATCTCCCCCCTTTCCCACTCTCTGTCCCGCGAGTGCTCGCTCTCTGGCGGCGCCCAACGTGGTTCGAGGCGGAGCCTCCCTGCGAGTGGGGTGAGGTGGCCGCGCCGCCCGGCGCGATGCCGGCGGCGATCCCCTCCCTCCTCTTGCACCGAGCCCCTGTCCCCTCTACTCCCTTCTACCTCTCTGCTTCCTCCTACCTCCCCTTACACAAGATGCAAAGAGGGGCAGCAGCAAGCAAACGACGGCGCCCCCTGGCCCCTTGCTGGAGGCGCGAGCACCTGTTGATACGTCCAAAACGTATCTACTTTCCCGAACACTTTTGTTATTGTTTATCCTATAAACTTGTGTGATTTGGATACAACTAACACGGACTGACGCTGTTTTCAGCAGAATTACCTTCGTTTCTAGTTTTTGTGTAGAAAATCGACTATCAGGAAAAATCCCGGAAAATATGCCAAAAATCCTATTTCACCAGAAGACTCACGGAGCCAGAGTACGAGACGGAGGGGAGCCCTGGGGGGGGCCCACACCCCCTGCCACGCGGGTGGGCCTAGCCCGCGCCTGGTGGGGGTGTGGCTGCCCCAGGCACCCCCTCGGCCTCCCTCTTCGCCTATAAGATGCCTCTTGACCTAAAAACCGAGGGGGGTTCGACGTTTTTCCAGAAAGAGTTCCCCTGCGCCGCCACCACTAGAAACCGCGATTCGGAACCAGAAACTCCGTTCTGACACCCTGCCGGGACGAGGAATTTGGAGAGGATCATCGACATCGTCATCACCAACGCCTCTCCATCGACCATCCATGTTTCCCTCATCCATGGGTGAGTAATCCCTGCTGTAGGCTATGGGGATGGTAGGGACTGGATGAGTTTTATCATGTAATCGAATAAGATTGTTAGGGCATGGTGACTAGTATCTCTATTAGTGCTATTTGACTTTGTTGTAGCTTGTTGTGATTAATTCTTGTCACTAGGGCCCGAGTGCCATGATCTCAGATATGAACTTATTATTGAATCATTATGATAGTAGTGTTTGTGATCTTATCTGCAAGTTGTGTACACATATCATTGTCTGAATCCAAAGGCTCCGAAGTGGCAGAAATTGGGACAACCTGAGAGGATGGCTGTGATGTGAGGATCACATGTGTTCATGGAGTGTTAATGCTTTGCTCCGGTGCTCTATTAAAAGGAGCACCTTAATTGCCAGTAGTTCCCTTGAGGCCCCGCTACAACGGGCTAGCAGGACAAAAGATGATGTGCAAGTTCTCATTGCGAGCACGCATGACTATATATGGAGCACGTGCCTATGATTATTTAGTACTTGGATGCTTATTCTTATTTATCTGCAATTGCCCTAGATCTTGAAGTTACATGTTTAGACTCGTCCATGCAACGCCCGTCCATCCATCCCTATGCCTACCGCACTCATATCCTACTGTTTGCTACTATTGTTACTATTTCTCCTGTTTTACTGTTGTTGTTACTTTGCTATTGCTACTACAAAACTGTTGCTACTGATAAACTTCTGTGAGCAAAAACTATTTCTAAGTGCATCTGAATTGACAACTCAGTTGTTAAGGCTTGCAAGTATTCTTTGGATCCCCTTTATCAAATCAATAAATTGGGTACTACTACCCTCGAAGACTGTTGCGATCTCCTATACTTGTGGGTCATCAAGACTATTTTCTAGCGCCGCTGATGGGGAGCATAGCTTTCTTTGTAAGTTCACTTGGATCTAATATTGTTCACTGCTACTCCTTTCATCATGGGGAAGTCTCGTGATGGAAAGTTTCCTATTTTACCATCCACTACAATAAGAGGTACAGTCCTAAACACCTCTGCTGCTCTTGATTCACTGTTTGTTATAAGTAAGCTTGTTACACCACCACCACATACTCATGCTACACACACTGCTACTACTGTTGAATCTAAAACTGCTTCTCATACTCATGATGTTACTTCTACTGTGTGCTTGATGCGAGTGGTTCATTAGGTCATTTTCTAGATGCTACTATGGCTAGTCTAGGAAATACTGAAACTCCTAGTGAAGACACTGTTACTGTAGGGGTTCGTAGCATGGAAAATAAAAAATTCTACCACATGCACACAAACAAGCCAAGATCTATCTACTAGATTGTAGCAACGAGTTGATTAGAGTACTCACCCTCGAAGATTCCAAAGCGGTTAACGAGAGCATATTCTCGTGGGTGATATAGTCGTACACTTGCCGATCTCAAGATCGCGTAGACGATCCTTCCGGCGCTGCATTTCGACAGCGCTTCCACAGTCGGTCACACGTTCGGTACTCGATGAATACCTTCCTCTCCCTTGTTCCAGCAGGCAACGGAGGTTGTAGTTCTCCCCTCGCGATTCCGGTGGCACGACGGTGTGGTGTCGGAAATAGAGGGAAGATCCTGCAGGGCTTCACCTAAGCCAGAGCAGGTTATGGTGGATCTAGGGTTTTCGGTGATCTAGGGTTTAGAGGGCCGGAGAGGAGGAGGCATGTCCGGCGGCGACACGAGGCGGCGGCTAGCGGCGCTGGGGGCGGCGGCGGCGCAACGGCTAGGTGGGGAGGGGCTGGTGTTGTGTGTCCTTGGGGCACCCTTCCCCTCTATTTATGAGAGGGAGGGCATCTTGGGAGAGGGGAGTTTGAATCCTTCCCCAACTCCCTCTCCTAGTTGGCTTGTGGTGGAGGGAAAGAAGGTTTCTTTCCTTCCTCCACCAGGATACATTGTCCCAGTTTGACTTTTCAAACTTGCCTTTTGACTTTCAATTTGGAGCTTATTTTCTTTCTTGCAAATGCCCAACCAAGTGACCTAGGACATGATTCAATCATTCCACTTATCCATGACACATTCATGTACCCTTCCCATTCTGGTCTGGTGAATCTTCTAGACCCTTCTAGAACCTCTCCGATAAAATCATCGGAATCATTCCCGAACTCTGGAATTGAACTTTCCTTATATGAATCTTATTATCCGGACCATTCCGGATCTCCTCGTGATATCCCGGATCCCATCCGAGACTCCGAACAACATTCGGTCTCCCTACTTACTTTCCATATCTACTCAACAACATCAAATCCTTAAGTGTGTCTCACTACGGTTCGTGGATTATGCAGACATGACCGAGACTCTTCTCCGATCAATAACCAATAGAGGAATCTGGAAATTAATATGGATCCCACATATTTATACGATTACTTTGCGATCGAATGAACCACTTACATACGATACCAATTTCCCTTTGTCTCGCGATAGTTTACTTATCCGAGGTCTGATCGTCGGTATCTCTGCATACCTAGTTCAACCTCATTACCTATAAGTACTCTTTTCTCATTCCCGTGATATGTGATCCCTTGTGAGCCAGTCACATGATTGCAACCTAATTGGATGACATTCCACCGAGAGGTCCCAGAGTATATCTATCCGTCATATGGATGGACAAATCCCACTCTTGATCCATGTGCCTCAACACACACTTTCCAAACACTCAATGCCACTTTTATAGCCACCCAGTTACGGTGTGGTGTTTGATTTCATCAAAGGATCCTTCCAGTAATGGTGATTAGCATGATCTCATGGTCGAATGAATTAGGTTACTATGTATCAGAAAGCTTATAACAAACGAACTATTGAAATGACTTGATCTTTATGCTACGCTTATCTATAGGAGTATGTCCATCACAACATTCTCCTAATGATATGATGTTGTTGTTAATACATCTCAATGTTCATGATCAGGAAACCACGATCATCTATCAACCAACAAGCTAGTATTAAAAAGAGGCTTTACTAGGGACTCTAATTAGTTTACAAATCACACAAGTATTAATGTTTCCGGTTAATACTATTATAGCATGAATGTAAATATTTATCATAAACACAAAGATATAATAACAACCACTTTTATTATTGCCTCTAGGGCATATCTCCAACAGTTACACCTGTTAGCTCACCTGAGTCTAGAGAGAGATATGATATTAATGATGGTTACATTGAGTTTACTGATGAATTTATTGAGGAGTGCCGAAACACATATGGTGCTAGTGCTATTAAGAGTCTCCTTGAGAGACGCACTACTATTCCTAAACTGTCTCCTAAGTTTTCCACCTCTCCCATAGATATTAAAGATAAATATTATGATTTCTCTCTTGATTTGTCCTATTTAGACATTGTTGAGAAAGAACCTTTTTGTGGGACTAAAAATGAGAGTGCTGTAGCTCATATGAATGAGCTTTCCACTATGAGTGCTTTATTCTCTGATGATTTTAAGATGTGCAAGTACTTTGTTACAAAGATCTTCCATTTTTCACTGAAAGGGGAAGCTAAAGCTTGGTTTAATAGATTACCCCCCTAGATCCATTGAGAGCCCTGATTGCTTGATTGCTTCTTTCTTCCAGAAATATTTCCCTCCTAGTGCTAGACATGCTGCTTTAGAGAGACTTTTTGATTTTAAACAGGGAGAAGAAGAGAAATTGCCTGAGTCATGGACAAGGGTCCGTGCCTTGATTCATGCACATTCTGGATTTCCATTACCTAAAAATGAGCTTCTTGATGTTTATTATAATGGACTAACTAATGATTCTAGGACATACCTAAATAGTTTTGCTGATTGTGTTTTTAGGAAAAGAACTCCTAGAGATGTTGAAGAATTAATGGCTAAAATAAGCAAGAATTATGATGACTGGACTTCGAATGAGCTAAATACACCTGAGCCTAATACTCCTGAACCAGTTCCAACACCAACACCAACACCAAAGAAGAGGGGAGTAATTGCATTAAATGATGAAGTGAGGAAAGAAGCTAAGAAATGTCTCAAAGAGAAAGGTATTAGAGCTGAAGATGTGAAGAATCTACCTCCTATAGAAGAATTATGTAAGCCAATTCCCCATGCATCTACTATCGAGGTACACTCTCTCCACTTTGATGAAGGTGATATTCCTTATGGTAAGCCTCCTGATCAATGCTTACAGGAACTTGACACATTTATTGTTAAACAAGGTAATTTTAATAAACAAGTTCAGAATCATTTATTGGAAAACTCTAGAGCTATTAGTGAGTTGAAAGATATTGTGGAAAGAACTGCTAATGATATTAAAATGCTTTGTAAACACTTTCAAATGGTTCAAACTCAAATTGATCAACTTGCTAAGGTATAAAATGATATGCTAGTTAATGCTTATGGAATTAGAACTAGGAGTGGTATAGCTACTCAAGATCCTTTATATCCTGAAGGACACCCTAAAAGAATTGAGCAGGATTCTCAACAAGGTGAAAGTAGTGGTAGTCCTCGTAAGAGAAAGAAAAAGAAACATAAAATAATTGAGGAACCACTTGAACCTGCTATAGATCCTAATAGTATATCTGTCTCTGATGCTGAAAGGTGAGAGTGGTAATGATAAAAATGATGCTCCTGATAAGAAGGAAGTTGAGGAAGAACCTGAGAAGCACACTAAGAACACTAGGTACACTAAGGAAGATTTTATTGCTAAAAAACATGGTAGTGAGGGAGAACCTTGGGTGCAAAAACCTATGCCTTTTCCAAATAAGAAACACAAGTCAAAGGAGGAAGGACACTACAACAAGTTCTATGAGTGGATGAAACCTTTATTTTTGCAAATTCCTTTGAATGATGCTATTAAGTTGCCTCCTTATTCAAAGTATATGAAGGATATTGTCTCTAATAAAAGGAAGATTCCTAATGAGGAATTTTATACTTTGCTTGCTAATTATTCCTTCAATGGTAAGGTTCCAAAGAAACTTGGTGATCTAGGTATACCAACTATTCCTTGATCTATTAAAAATAATTATGTTAGAACTGCTTTGTGTGATTTGGGAGCTGGAGTTAGTGTTATGCATTTTTCTCTCTACAAGAGACTTCAGCTAGAAAAGTTGATACTAACTGATATATCTTGGCAAATGGCTGATAAGTCAACTCCTATTCCTTTTGGTATATGTGAGGATGTTCTTGTTCAAGTGGCTCATAATTGCTTGGTATTAACTGATTTTGTTGTGCTTGAAATGCCTGAAGATGATAACATGTCCATTATTCTTGGGAGACCTTTTCTTAATACTGCAGGTGCGGTCATCAATTGTAATCAAGGAAAAGTAACTTTTAATATTAATGACAAAGAGCATACTGTCTATTTCCCCAAGAAGGTTTCTAAGAGCTATTGCCTGAATTCGATTGAAAATATTGAGAGCATCAAGGTTGGAGAAATATATTGTCCCATTCCACAAGAAAGTTTTGAAACTATTATGATTGTGACTATTGCTATGAAGTTTGAGGTAACAAAATCACTTTGTGGAATGCAAAGTTTTGTTTCATATAAGATTGTTTTGGGTAGCAAGACTTGATCAACCTTGTTAAGAAAATGATTTTAATAAACAAAACAATGCTTTCACTGTGGTTATACTTGCTCACTTTTACTTTTCTCCTTCCTAGTCTTTGCTTTTCCTCTTATTAGCTTTGGTTTTGCTAGTTGTTTGCTTGGTAGAGTGTCTAAGAACTTCTGTAGTTTGGTTTTGGTTTGCTTTTGCTTCTTCTAAAAAAATCTTTTCTGCGAGAAAATCAATTTTCATACCCTAAAAATTGGCCAAAAATAAAGTTTCCTGAAAAATCCCAGAAAATTTATAATAATTTTTTCCTCGAAAAAAGGGGCAGAGGGACACCTGGAGTGGCCTACGGGGACCCACCAGGCTAGCACACCCCCTAGTGGCGCGGCCAGCCCCAAGTGGCGTCTGGCCTGGGTGTGGCCCACTTGTGGCCCTCCAAGATGCCTCCTCCCAGCCACCATATTTCTCTCTCCTTAAAAACACCGAAATACTTTCTCAAGCTCGAGTTCTTGCTGCTTTTGCTCCCGATTTTCGATCTCCTTGCTCAACCCATCTTTGCTGCTGATTTTTGGAGGGATTGCTCCTTGGTATGTGCCTCCTCCGCTTGTCCAATTAGATCTGTGATTGGTAGATTATTTCTTGAGTATTTTGCTGCTATAGGTGTCAGGTTGTGTGAGCTTGCATGCTTGTTCTATGCTTAGATATTTCATTTTGATGCATGTTTAGCCCTCTAACAAGTTTCTATAGTAGTTTCTCATCATTTATCATCTTGGAAATCACTTGGTTTGATGTTTGTCTAAAAATTTCAGAAAAAGGGTCATGGACAACCACACCTTTGGTGAAATATTTGAGAGTGATGCACCTAGGAGGGCAAGGCCTTCAAGATCATCCTCATGAGATAGGCCCTTGATATGTCGGAAACGTATCTATAATTTTTGATGCTCCATGCTTGTTTAGTATCTACTTTTCTTTGCTTTGTCTATACTTTGAGGTGTTTTTATATCTTTTCTGGAACTAACCTATTAACAAGTTTCCATAGTGCCAGTTGCCTGTTTTCTTCTGTTTTTGGTTCCAGAAAGGCAGAAAATCAATATTCTCGGAATTGGACGGGACAAAAGCCAAAGTCAATATTTTACCGTGGGCGACACGAAGTCCAGAGGATAGACGGAGAGGCGAGCCAGGGCCACCACCCCCTAGGCACAGGTGGGCCCACCCCGCGCCTAGGCAGGGTGTGGGCCTTTTGGCCGCCTTCCAGCCTCGCCCCTTCGCCTATAAGAAGCCCCCCATACAGAAACCCTAGGCACCCGATCAAAACTCCACGAAACCTTCTACGCCGCCACCATCGTACCTAGATCGTGGGAATCTGAAGTTCTTCCCGGCACCCTGCCCGAGGGGAGATCATCCCGGAGGCCTTCTTCTCCCGTATGAAGCGTTAGTAGTTCCACCTTGGACTACGGGTCCATGTAGTAGCTAGATAGTTTTATATCTCCTCCTTTGTGCTTTCATGTATAGATCTTGTGAGCTCCATTCATGATCAAGATCTAATCTATTTGTAATCATGCATGTTGTGTTTGTGGGGATCTGATGGATATTGAGATTACTATGTCAGATTGATTAATGGTTTTGTCTATTTGATACTATCATGTATGTGTTGTTTGTGATCTTGCATACTCTCTGTTGTTAGTAGCTATCTTGGCCAAGTAGTTGCTAGTGACTCCAAGTGGGGGTATTTATGCTCGATAGTGGGTTCATGCCTCTAGTTTCTAAGGGAAGTGACAGAAATCTCTTCGGTTGTAGATGTGCTGCTGCCACTAGGGAAACAATGGCCTCTTGTTCTTAGAACAAGTGGATTGTTTACCTTACACACTTTGCTTAAAGAAGTTGTATGTTGCTTGCAACTTAATACTGGAGGGGGTTCGGATGATAACCTGAAGGTGGACTTCTAGTCATAGATGCAGTTGGATGGCGGTCTATGTATATTGTTGTATTGCCCAATCGAATCTCATAGGATCTTTTTGTCTAGTATTGCATTGTTATGCCTTGCTCAGTTACTGTCAATTGCCCTGCTGTAATTCGTTTACCCTTCATGCCATGTTGTTTATCTAAGGAGAGCACCTCTAGTGAACTATGGACCCTGGTACAATATTTACCATTGATATATCCTCCGCTGTTACTTGTTTACTTGCTGCAAACCATTACCTTCCACACCATACAGTTAATCCTTTGTTACAGCAACCGGTGAGATTAACAACCTCACCGTTAGTTGGGGCAAAGTCTTGAGTTTGTGTTGTGCAGGTTTCCATGTTGCTTGCAACACCTGTGTGATGTTTCCTTCCTCCTACTGGTTCGATAACCTCAGTTTCTTACTGAGGGAATACTTGCTGCTGTGCTGCTTCACACCTTGCTCTTGGGGTTCCCAACAGGATCCACATCAACTAAGCCATCAACAAGTTTTCTGGCGCCGTTGCCGGGGAGGCTAAGGACATGTTCACAAGGGGAGTCCTCCTCAACCTTTCTCTTTACTTTGTTTTTAGTTTGCTTAGTTTCTTTTGCTTGGTTTTGTTTGCCTCTTTTTTATCAAAAACTCCAAAAAAAATTAGTTTAGTTTGGTTTGCTTTCTCTTTTCAAAAACACAAAAAAAATAAGTTCCTACTCTAGTTGTCGGTCTGTTATTTCCTTGCTTGGTCATGCTTTCTATCAATGGATGGTTTCTTTGAAACTAGTTCTTATTGGCAAGGTGGGTTCACGAAAGAACAAAAAAGTTATTATAAGGAACACCGTTTGTCACAAAAAGGGAAACACCTATGGGAACAAATTGATAAACTGGATACTATTGCTAGAGAGGTGTGCTCTACTTATAATGTTACTTATTGCTTTAATAAATCTTGTTGCTGTAGGAGGTATAAACACCTCCCTTTTCAATGTGAGTATAATGATAATGTTATCATATCCTCTAATGTTAAAGTAATGTTCGCACACGAATACGTCACATGTACCTACGGCGTCGAGCGCGATACGCAAGACACGTCGCCGGAGGAGCCTCGCCGGAAGCGCGATACGCAAGACAGCCGACGAGATCTTTTCAGCACCCGAAACCCCACGCGCCCGGGAGAGACCCCGTCTGGACGCACGGCAGTGATGGGCTTCCCTAGGTCGGTTCGCCCGCCCCTAGGACCTCGTGGATCGAAGCTCTCCAACACGAAGAACGTCGATGAACGATGAGCAGAAAACCAGGGCGGAAGAGAAAAAGTAGAGGTTTGTAGATTGGTTTTTGCGATTGTGTGTTGTCTTTCAATCGGCCGTCATCCCTCGTGTATCGGATGGACTTTCCGTGCAAGAAAGAAGGCTGGATCCATGTCCAAAACCCTAGTTGGGGTCCAACTCGAACAAGTAAACTCGAAATTTGCGTAACTGTTCGGTCAAAAACTTGCCTGTACCGTTTGGACCACTTTCGATATAGTAAACGAGCTCAGATAAAAATGTCATAAAAAGCAAAGTTGTTCGTCTCGAAAATACGAAGAACTTTTATGTTTTGCACTTTTTCATATGACCTGATCTTCATTGCCTTCTCCTCTTGTTTTCGTATCAAAGTCGGATTGCGACCGAACGAATTTAACTCAATTCGGCTGTATTTTGAATCTGGAGGTCGTATACTTGCTCGGATGAAGATGATTCCAAAAGCAAAGTTGTTCGTCTCGAAAAACTGAACAACTTTAATGTTTATGACTTTTTCATTAGAGTTGACCTTGACCGCTCAATCTTGTTCGTAAGCAGATGCGTTAGTCTAGCGGTTTTCAGACGAATTTTGCACTTTCGTCCACGCCAAAGGGGAGACAAGGTCTATGGTCCGGCGACAACCCGGTTCTGTTCGTGTCAATTTAGCCTCTGGTAGTATTTTGACTCTAACTTTCGGATACTAACTCGGATTGAGATGATTCAAAAAACAAAGTTGATTGTTTCGACGAGACGCACAACTTTCGTGTTTTGAACTTTTTCATTTGAGTTTATCTTGAAGGAGTCATAGTTGAAGCCTCCATATATCACTCTGCAAATCTTCTCTAAACACTATCATAATCGGCTATTAAGCCTGATCATGGCTTGACTTGATATGGTGTCTTTTTGATGATCAATATTCCTCATAGTGGAACTTTCCGAGTGCGTTTCTCTCTCCATTTGCCTTGATTAGCTACGAGCCCAAAACGAGTGACAACACATGCCCCCACTGTTTTCTGGCAGAGCTTACGTGCCAGAAAATAACTTGCATCATTTTTATTCTAAGGACGATGTCAACACTCCATCGGCCATTTGTTCTTAGGGCGATAACTATGTACCGGCCATATATGCTAAGGGCGATAATTACATATCGGCCATATGTGTGCTCAAGCTTCTTGCCACACACTCGGGTAGAATTTCTTTAGATATTTTCCATTGAGAGCCCGAGGCAGTAAATTCCCTCTCATATATTCCACTAAATATGAATTCCCGGGAACTACTCTCGCAACCTTGAAAGGACCCTCCCAGCTCGGATACCACTTACCAAACTTTCTGTCTTTCGAACCAACCGGCAGAATCACCTTCCACACCAAATCGCCAACTTGGAAGCTCTTCAACTTTACCTTTTTATTGTAAGCTCTTGCTACCCGTAACTTTTCTTTCTCTATCTCTTTCAAAGCAAATAAACGTTTATCGGCAACTTCATCAATGTTGTCCATCATCAAGTTATGGAAATCTACTGCTGATATGTCATTTTGCTTAGCAAATCTCAAAGCAGCCAGATTTACCTCCACTGGAAAAACGGCTTCTTGTCCATACACAAGTTCATACGGAGTTACCTTTGTCGCACCATGCCTTGAGATTCTATGCGCCCATAAAGCTTCGGACAATACTTCATGCCACTTTCTTGGATGATCTTCAATCTTCTTGATAAGCTTGATCAAAATCTTATTGCTTGACTCAGCTTGTTTATTAGCTTGCGCATAATATGGAGATGAACTAAGCATCTTTATATTGTAAGATTCGGGGAACTCTTTTACTTCCTTTGCCATAAATGATGTGCCTTGATCTGTAGTCAATGTTTGAGGAATACCGAATCTATGTATAATGTGCTCAGTTATGAACTTGATCACCTCTTTATGGGTCATATTTCTGAGAGGTATCGCTTCAGACCACTTCGTAAAATAATCAGTAGCTACCAACACGAACCGATGCCCTTTCGAAGAAGAAGGATGGATCATACCAATGAAATCTAGTCCCCAACCTCTAAATGGCCATGGCTTGATAATAGGATTTAACATAGCAGCAGGAGCCAACTGAATATCACCAAACTTTTGACAAGCTTCACATCCTTTATAATACCTAAAGCAATCATTAATCATTGTTGGCCAATAAAATCCTCCACGTCGTAATATCCACTTCATTTTGTGCGCCGACTGATGAGTACCACATATACCTTCGTGTACCTCTCCCATAGCAACCCTTGCCTGATCTTCATCCAAGCATTTCAAAAGAATACCATCAACCGTTCGACGATAGAGATCATTATCTATCAATGTATACTTGAAAGCCATCCGCCGAACAACCCTATCTGTCCTCTTACTAGGATCTTGCAAATATTCAACAATGGGTTTTCTCCAATCTTCATGCCCACCTGCACTAGATCCATCATTAGTGGCCGAATCAATGGGATTTAATTCGGCCTTATTTATATTAGCAAGCATAAACATCGGCTCATGAGATATATGAAAAATACCACGATAAACATGATATCCAGATGCTTGCTGTTCTAAATCATTTGCATTCCAGTTGTCTTCTCTAGATATATGAGTAATGCTAAAGTAATCCAAAGTGGAAATTATATCTAGACATTTATCAAGGTAAATATTAAGTGATCCATCGAGACATTGGAACACCTTGGATATTTTTTGTACTACTAACAACGAATCACCAAAAGCCTCAATATGTGTTGCACCTACAACGGTTAAAAGTTCTAGCCCGAATAATAAAGCTTCATATTCGGCTTGATTATTTGTGCAAAAATATTCTAAGCGACATGAGGCTTCAAAAACAGTACCATGAGGAGACACATAAACAACACCAACCCCTTGGCCATTGTTGCAAACTGAACCATCAAATAGCCTCCATGGTACTAGAGTGACAAAATTAATATCTACATCATGCTTGTTATCAATCCGATCTTCAACTATAAAATTAGCAACAATTTGGCCTTTCATAGATTTAAAGACTCATAAGCCAAATCATATTCAATTAACGCATAAGCCCATTTACCAATCCTACCGCTAAGAATTGGCCTATGCAACATATATTTAATAACATCGGTTTGACAAGCTATAATGCACATACTAGACAATAAATAATGCCTTAACTTAGTGCAAGCATAATATAAGCATAAGCATAATTTCTCAATAGAGGTATACCTTGTCTCAGCGTCCAACAATTCGTCGACTCAAATAAGTGATCACATGCTCCTTTCCTTCGGTTTCTTGTGTCAAAACAGCACCAACAACGCCTTCCTCCGCAGCAATATAAAGCCTAAAAGGCTCACCGCCTTTTGGTGATCTCATCACTGGAGGAGTAGACAAACTTACTTTGATATTTTCGAATGCATCTTGCTGTTTTGCCCCCCAAGTAAAATTGACATCATTCTTTAACCGAAGGATAGGGGTAAATGCTTCAACTTTCCCAGACAAGTTCACTATGAATCGCCTCAAATAATTAATCTTCCCAAAAAATTTCTAGACATCCTTTTTGCATGTTGGAGCTTGTACTTTCTGGATAGCTTCTATCTTCTTGGGATCAATCTCTATACCATGTTCATGTATAATAAAACCCAAGAATTTACCAGCTGATACACCAAAAGCACACTTCAAAGGATTCATCTTGAGCCCATACTTCCTCATCCTCTCAAGAAATAAACGTAAATCGGCTAAATGAGATTCATTATCGTTCGATTTAACAACAATATCATCAATATAGACTTCAAGTATGACCCCGAGAAGATCATGAAAGATTAAATTCATAGCTCTTTGATACGTGGCACCAGCATTTTTCAATCCAAAAGTCATCACTGTCCATTCAAATAAACCAACAAAACCAGGTCAGCGAAAGGCTGTTTTGAATGCATCTTCTTCAGCCATGAATATTTGATTGTATCTCGCGTTACCATCAAAAAAGCTAATAACTTTGTGTCCAGAGGCATCATTAATAAGCATATCGGCTATTGGCATAGGATACTCATCTTTCGGTGTATCTCTATTCAAATCTCTGAAATCAACACACACCCTCAACTTGTTGGACTCCTTCTTCTCTACGGGCACAATATTAGAAATCCAATATGCATACCTGCAAGGCTTAATAAAATTAGCTTTAAGCAAACGACCGATTTCTTCCTTGATCCGGCCATACATCCTTGGATTGAATTTTCGGGCCGGTTGTTTATGAGGTCTAAAACCAGCCTTAATAGGCAAACGATGCTCAACTAGCTCTCGGCTCAAGCCAGGCATCTCGTGGTACTCCCATGCAAAGCAATCAACATATTCTTTAAGCAACCCGATTAGTACATCTTTATAATCGGCTTCCAGATTTTTGTTTACAAATGTTGGCCTAGGAATTGAACCATCTCCTATATCTACTTCTTCCAATGGATCGGCCGATGTAAAACCTTGTCCCAACTTATCCATACCATCTATTTCTTCTAATGACTCATACATATCGTTCTCATTAGACCGATACTCTATAAGTCTCTTCCGTAACCACTCTTCATTGGGATCCATTAGTTACATATTTGGGAGCCGATTACTACCAATCGGCTTTAAAGACACGGGCACGAAACCGTTTCTTGTGGCACTAAGAAAATCAAATTCTGAAAGGTCACGCCCCGTCAAGCAAGTTGCATTGGGATGTTTCCAATCTACCAATGAATCAGCCAAAGCAACGCAAGCTGAATTATCCGCATGGACAACCTCCACTTCATCATCCACCCACTGTATCAAGAACTGATGCAAAGTAAATGGCACACATTGGTTGGCATGGAGCCAATCACGGCCTAATATGACATTGTAATTACCTTGCACTTCAGCAATAAAGAAGGCGGTGGCCAAAGTCTTGCTTCCCACTGTGAGTTCCACACTCATCACACCTTTGGCCTCTGTCTTTTCTTTGCCTTCAAACCCATTGAGTACCATATTGGTCTTCATCAAGTTACTCTCATCTAATCTCAATTTCTTAAAGACTGAATATGGCATAAGATTCACTACAGCACCACCATCAACAAGCATCCTCGCGACCGGTGATCCATTGATATGTCCCTTGACATATAATGGCTTCAAATGCTTCACCGGATCTCTTGGTTTCTCAAATATGGCGTTCTTGGGACCAAAATCCAGCTGTGCTACCTCTCCTTCTTCATCTACAGCACGAAACTCAGTAGGTAAATAATACACCATATGCATATCCATACCTTCCCGAGCCGGTGTGTTCTCAAAGTCCACCATCTCCTCATCGCCCTCCACTACAGATGTTGGCTCTGAAGTTTCATCAATTGAGGGAAGTGTAGGGAGTGGAGTAGAGGAGGCAACAATATTCATATTTTCCTCCACGGATGATACAGGAGCTGCTGTAATTACCATGGGAACTGTGGCATCTTGCTTAGGTACCCATTTTTTGAAAGGTAACATGGGACGAGTCTCATTAAAAGACTCATCTCTCCTTTTCTCCGCCTCATGTTCCACCTTCTCTTGGTTCCTCATGCGCTGTAATCTCCTCTTCTTGGTTTTGGTTAATCCAGGAGGACACCACTTGGGCTGAGTATATTTAGAATCCTTTGGCTTAGCCTCACTTGTATTATCTTCATGACCATTAACCGATGATCTTGGCTGAATAACCAACACAGGTTTATTAGAAATAACCGGTTTATTACCAACAACCAGCTCTTTGAGCTTCATTTCATGAGTGCCTACCACAATAGCTTCAGCATTTGAATTGTCTTCTTGTTTCTTCTTAGATTCTGGAATTTCAGTACATGATGACTTAGGACGCCACTCCTTGTGATTAATTTTGCTTGAAGATTTTTGCGATGACCGATTATCATTGTATCTCAAACGGTCCTGAACTGGTCGTGAAATCCTATCATGAACAGATCTTCTAGGTTTTGTCCATCCTGGATGAAAAGCATATGGCGCCATTGGAGCCTGCCCCCATCCTCCATTGAAATAATCTGGCGCGTACGGGGGTGGTGCCATCCATGGCCTTGGCGCCCACTGCTCATACGACCTCATGTGCCATGGAGACCTCTCCCTTGGAGGTGATCTTGGACGCTTCGTATATGTTGACCGATTATCATTGGAACCGGCCGCTTGGCTCGCATACTTGGATAACAACATGTCGAAGGTTGGCTTAATACGTTTGCGTTGTACCTTAAACTCATTGGTCTTCCACTTGCCAACCTCTGGACTCTTGGGTTTAATGAACCTCGCACGAACATCATTCTTCACTTGAGGTTGCCCCCCAAGTGTAGGATTTTTTATGGTGATCTTCAATGTCTCTTTGCCATCGGGTTGTTTGCCAAGAATGATCTTCCTTCCCAAGATCTTGTCGCTCCCCTTGTTGTTCCTGGGTTCACCAATAACGACATTATTTTTATTAGAGGATCCGGCCACCTCTGGACGAATTAATACCCTTTTCCCATGCAGCTCCAAGGTATTCATTGGGAACGGCTGCTTGTCAATTTGCATATCAGCAAAGCTCAATCGTCCATCATTGATAGACGATTGTATATGTCGTCGAAAAACAGTGCAGTCGTTAGTAGCATGAGATAAAGAATTATGATACTTGCAATAAGCACGCCGTTTTAACTCTTCAAACGGCGGTAAGGTATGAGAAATTATAATGTATTTATCTTTCAACATGGCATCAAATATTCTGTCACATTTGGCCACATCAAAACTGAAAGTCATCTCATCTTCACGATTCTTGCGAATTGGCTTAAGAGCATCACAAGTATAAGGTTTAGCCTTGGAGGGCCAAACAAATTCAGCGGCATACATATCAGCATCGTCCTCTGAATTTTCGCTATCATACCCAACAGTATTTATACGAGGACAATCAGATTTTGACCTATGTATATCTTTTGCTTCTTTGCTTCGGCCTTCCTGAGCCAAAGCCCTTTGTAAAACTTGGCTAACATTCAAAAAATCATAACCTTCTATTCTTTCCTTAATGTGAATCCTTAAACCATTGAGTACCAAGTCAGCCATATCTCTTTCAGTTATCACTAAACTATAACACCGATTTTTTTTGTCCCTAAACCTTTTGACATAATCGGTAACTGATTCATCATGTTTTTGTTTAACCGATGTAAGATGTGATAACTTAAGCTCATTATCACCGCTGTAAAAATGCTCATGGAATTTCTTTTCTAAATGATACCAAGTATTAATAGAACCATAAGGTAAAGCAGAAAACCATGAAAAAGCAGTACCAGTCAAAGACAAGGGAAATAGACGAACTTTTAAAGGATCACTATTCCTAGCCTCTCCCAATTGTGCTAAATATTGACTAACATGTTCCCAAGTTGTTTTGCTATCTACCCCATTAAATTTAGCAAAATCAGGCACCTTATATCCTTGGGGTATGGTAAAGCATCAAAGTATTCTGGATAAGGCTTTTGATACATCCGGCTTACAGGCTTCGGCTCAATTCCGAAGTTATCATAGAACATCTTTTGCAGTTCTGACCTAAGCGTGGCCATGTTCTCATCTATACTGGATGAATTTACTTGTTTTTTTTGAGAGAAAATGAATTTACTTGTTGTGAATGTGCAGGAACCATAGACGTATTAGCCGTAGAATATACTCGTGCTACCGGTACCGAACTCATATTCGGCGCCATGGTCGTGGTTAGAGGGGGTGTGACCTGGTTCAGCGGTGCCGCCGAATAAGGCACACTCCTGAGGGGACTAGGGTATGGTGGCGCAATTACGATTTGACCATCTTGGATATAGTAAGGATTCATCGGCGTACCATGAGGAAGTGCCGATGAGCTAGGTAGCACTGGTTTATGGCTTTCTACAGTAGCGTTTTTGCCAGCATTAACAGAGAAGTCATGAGGCGTGTTTTTACTAGCTTTTAAATATTCTATCATGGCATCATAAGCTTGACGACTAGACTCAGTAGCATAATGATTAATCGCAGCCAATTATTAGAGAATAAACTAGTACTTACAGAGGGCCCGACTGAATTGCCAAGCATTGGTGGAAGATTGACCTCCCCAAGCGAGGTAGCACCGCCTTGGAGGTCTTTCTTGAAGCTTGCGAGGAACGTCTCCCTGTCCTCCTCCTCTTGCCTCTTCTTCAACGCCTCGAACTCCTCCTTGCGCTGTTGTTCCAGCGCATCAAGTTGCTCTTGACGCTGCTTCTTGAACGTCTCATAGGCTCCAAGTTGTTCCGCCGAAAGATCACCGAAGCTAGGCTTGATGATGTTTTCGGTGCTAATTTCAGCAGGCCGGGGCATCTGGCCGTTCGACATGATAGTTGTCCCCAGCGGAGTCGCAAAAAAGTGTGTTCGCACACGAACACGTCACGTGTACCTCCGGCGTCGAGCGCGATACGCAAGACACGTCGCCGGAGGAGCCTCGCCGGAAGCGCGATACGCAAGACAGCCGGCGAGATCTTTTCAGCACCCGAAACCCCACGCGCCCGGGAGAGACCCCGTCTGGACGCACGGTAGTGATGGGCTGCCCTAGGCCGGTTCGCCTGCCCCTAGGACCTCGTGGATCGAAGCTCTCTAACACGAAGAACGTCGATGAACGATGAGCAGAAAACCAGGGCGGAAGAGAAAAAGTAGAGGTTTGTAGATTGGTTTTTGCGATTGTGTGTTGTCTTTCAATCGGCCGTCACCCCTCGTGTATATAAGGAGAGGCTGGACTTTCCGTGCAAGAAGGAAGGCTGGATCCACGTCCAAAACCCTAGTTGGGGTCCAACTCGAACAAGTAAACTCGACATTTGCGTAACTGTTCGGTCAAAAACATGTCTGTACCTTTTGGACCACTTTCGAGATAGTAAACGAGCTTAGATCAAAATGTCATAAAAAGCAAAGTTGTTCGTCTCGAAAATACGAAGAACTTTTATGTTTTGCACTTTTTCATATGACCTGATCTTCATTGCCTTATCCTCTTGTTTTCGTATCAAAGTCGGATTGCGACCGAATGAATTTAACTCAATTCGGCTGTATTTTGGATCTGGAGGTCGTATACTCGCTCGGATGAAGATGATTCCAAAAGAAAAGTTGTTCGCCTCAAAAAACTGAACAACTTTCATGTTTATGACTTTTTCATTAGAGTTAACCTTGACCGCTCAATCTTGTTCGTAAGCAGATGCGTTAGTCTAGCGGTTTTCAGATGAATTTTGCACTTTCGTCCACGCCAAAGGTGAGACAAGGTCTGTGATCCGGCGATAACCCGGTTCTGTTCGTGTCAATTTAGTCTTTGGTAGTATTTTGACTCTACCTTTCGGATACTAATTTGGATTGAGATGATTCAAAAAACAAAGTTGATTGTTTCGACGAGACGCACAACTTTCGTGTTTTGAACTTTTTCATTTGAGTTCATCTTGAAGGAGTCATAGTTGAAGCCTCCATATATCACTCTGCAAATCTTCTCTAAACACTATCATAATCGGCTATTAAGCCTGATCATGGCTTGACTTGATATGGTGTCTTTTTGATGATCAATATTCCTCTTAGTGGAACTTTTCGAGTGCGTTTCTCTCGCCATTTGCCTTGATTAGCTACAAGCCCAAAACGAGTGACAAGAAGGAAATTATGACTTTTATGATGTGGAACAAATTGAAGAATTTATTGCCTTCAAGGGTGCATTTGAACTTGTCAGTTTGCTTAAAATTACTGATGATGCACCTTATGAATATGAGGTTTATGAGATACTTAAATTTTTCTTTTATAATTACAAGGAAGAAAATTGCTATATTCTTGAATATTTTAATAGATTCTTTCCACAAATGGAAGCGACTAATGCCTTGCAGGAGCCTATAAAAGAAGAAATTGTTGAAACTGGAAGTTTATTAGATGAAAAAGAGGAGGAGAGTGATGAACAAAAGGAGGAAGAATGGATTATCTACCCATGCCTACCTTCTAATGAGAGTAACTCTTTATCCCTTACATTATTTTATTGTCCCCCATGCTTACCAAAGGAGGATGAATGTTATGTTCCTGTGGATCCTTTTGAAATATCTACTTTGGGTAAAACCTGTGAAGGTTTTAATTCCACTATTTTTGAGCTTGATAGAAATTATGTGTTTGTAGATCATGAAAAGCATGCTTTATGTGATAGATATATTGTTGAGTTTATTCATGAGGCTACTGAAAATTATTATGAGAGAGGAAAATATTGTTGTAGAAGTTTTCATGGTGCTGAAACACCTCTCTATGTGCTGAAAGTTTTGAAGTTACTCTTGTTTCATCTTCGTATGCCTGTCACTTTGTTCTTTGTGAATTTATTTGCATACAAGATTCCTATGCATAGGAACTGGTTTAGACTTAAATGTGTTTTGAATTTGCTTCTTGATGCTCTGTTTTACTTAAATTCATATTTCTTATGTGAGCATCTTCTCAAACTATCATGCCTAACTTAAAGGCGTTAAAGAAAAGTACTTGTTGGGAGATAACCCAAGAGTTTCCTTGAGTCTTGGAAGTTATTACTTCAGTAATGACCTCTCCTCATCCTTTTTGTTTGTTTTTTGTTCCAAGAATGACCTCCGATAAGAGGGAAGTAAGATTTAGGGATTTGCTGTCCCGAAACAGATTTCTGTCCTCCACCATAAAAATTCTTGAGGAGTCTCTGTAAGTCGTATTGAGCTAAAAATTTACTAAAAAATCCCCCAGTATGTTAGATAACTTTCGTTAGTTCAACACTTTTTTATTGGAGCAACAGAAGATTTTCTAAAAAATCGGTTCCTACCTGCTGGTCTGTTTTGACAGATTTCTGCCATTTTTTGCATTTGCTTCTTATTGATTCCTTTTTGAGTTCTCTTTTGGGAATTGAGCTTGTTGAAGGAGTTTCTACAGTAGCTTTTGTTTTTAGTGAAATTTTTTGCTATTCCAAAGCTTATCCTAAAGGTCTATTATCTTTTTAATACATTAATGTTGCTAATGAAGATTGTGTGAAGTTTTGTATGAAGGAAAATTTCAGGTGTAGAGAAAGAACGATGTAATGAGAAGAAGAATGGAAAAAAGCTCAAGCTTGGGGATGCCACCCCGGTTTCACCCCAAGAAATATCCAAGAGGTACAAGCGTCAAAGCTTGTGGATGCCCAAGGCATCCCCTTCTTCATCAATAAAAAGCTCAAGTCTATCTAGACACTTCGTTTTTATTGTTTCATGCACTGTTGTGTTGTTTTTGGAGCGTCTTAGTTCACGTTTGGTTTGCTTAGTTGTTTAGTTTGATTGAATAAAGTAGTTTGGACCACCGTTCTCGCTGTGTTGTTTCAAATAAGTTGCTTGGTGTTGGAAAGGAGTAGAAAGTTCTTGCTTGATAAGTGCAAGAGGAGCTTGCATTGACTGTGATTTAGACTTTAGCATGACATGCTAGGTGTGGTTTGACCTTATGCTTAGTGATTATTTCTGTAGTGTGTCTTGTTCCAAACAATTGGGATTGCTTAGTGTGCCTTGAAAGAATTATGCGTTGTTTTAGCATACAAAAGTATAGTATTGTGGTATTCTACTTTGATGCTTTGTTTGGGTTGACTTGGCACATGCTCACACCATGTTATGACTATGAACAAGTCACCATAGCCTCTATGATAATTTAGTCCTTGACTTGTACTACCACTCTATGTTTTGATTAGTAATGTTTTATTGCTCTGCATGATTATGGCCATTATTGCTCTCTTAGTTGGTTGCTCCCAGTCTTTTGCTAGCCTCCACTTGTATGGGTAATTTCTACTCATGCTTCCAACTCTAAAGAAACCAAGTTATTCCAAAGTGTCCACTATAAATTCCTATGCATGGTGTGTTACACCATTCCAAGTATATTCTTGTTTTCAGCTATCTTTCAATTAAAAATTATTTTGTTATGTGAAAACTTAGTGATTAAAGCCCTCACGAACTTGATGGCACACTTTATATTCTTTGCCCCTAATAAACTTGAACCATTATGTTGTCTATGTTGTATATGCTTGCACTTATACGTTGGAATTAGCAGAACCATGATGTCATGGACAACGTTTTCAACATTGCACTTGTACTTTGTACACAGTTGATATCATGCTCTTTTGTCTATAGATGTCACCGTTCTGAAATAAAGAGGGAGCTTGTAAGTCCATCGATTTATGTATTTTGTGTTAGAGAAATGCCTGGGCCGCTAGCCTAAGCCATGCCTAATCATGGTGGAAACTTGCAGCATGACCATAACGAGCTATCTATGAAGCATCCTCAATAAAAACTATGCACATAGTAAATAAAAAGATCGCTGGGATGCTCATTGTATGCTTGTCTTGTCATTTTGGTTATCGGATAGCTCCTGTACCATGTGCAAGGGGTACCCCATTGGCGGTTCTCTATGATACGCATGTAATTACTATGACAAGAACCTATAGGTGACTGAAGTTGAGTAGCATGAGGTGTGGCCCTCGTATTCAAGGGACTTGAGATTGCCAACTTATACTTTGTCAAGCATATACTCCATAGTTTGTTCACTTTAACCTTAATCACTTCAAGATGCTTATGATAGGGGCAATGAGGGCTGAAAGCTAACAAGTACCATAATTTTTGGAAGCTCTTTTTGAAACTTGAAATCCCTGCTTACCTTTATGAAGGGTCTTTCTTCCACCATTATTTGAGTCTCCACCTTCTACCTTTAGGCACCATTAAGAGAGCATAGCTGCCATTCTGTGTGTAGTGTCCCAAGACTTATTGATTGATGCATATTGTGATATTGCTTGTTCTTGTGCTACTTGTATCTAGTCACTCTTATGAACTTTGAAGGTGTCCTTTGAATCTATTTGCTACACTATGAGGGACAAGCTAAATGCCACTATGCCATGTTTTCTATATGTGAAACAAACAAATGTTTTTCAATGCATGTTATTGATGATCTTTGTTTGTAGCCTTTCATGTTGCATGCATAGTTACTATGTCCTATTGTTAGAACTCCATCTTTCATGCACATGTTTAGAGTTCTTTAATCCCATCTTTCAATGCTTGCAAATGGTTTGATCTTGGTTAAGATGGTGCATGTCACCTCAAAAATTATTCTTTTTATCACTTACCTAATCGAGGACGAGCAGGAGTTAAGCTTGGGGATGCTTGATACGTCGGAAATGTATCTATAATTTTTGATGCTCCATGCTTGTTTAGTATCTACTTTGCTTTATTTTGTCTACACTTTGAGGTGTTTTTATATCTTTTATGGAACTAAACTATTAACAAGTTGCCACAGTGCCAGTTGCCTGTTTTCTTCTGTTTTTGGTTCCAGAAAGGCAGAAAATCAATATTGTAACATCCCAGCATTAGAGCTTAGAAATAAGCTGAACCCAGATGTGTGCATTGCATTCATGCATAGAAAATCCGAATAATTTTCGCGCCTTTAAAATAGAACGTGTCAAAGTGATTGGAGCTTCTCTTAACTTGATGGAATTGAAGTAGATCATCAAGTTAACTGCGATAAGTTTCAATATGACCTTTGCTAAAACCTTATTTGGTTAAACATGATTTGGTCTAAGGGTAGACCAGATATAATAAATGTCACTCATAATACATTGCTTAAATGATTCATATATGGGATCATATCATACTATTCATCATACCAACCTATGAATACTAAGTTAAGATTACCACTAGAATAATAAAAATGCAATGATTAATGCTGACCTATCTTATTTTTATCTATTCCTACTATGAGCATCATAGTAATACCTAACCTTGAACTCTTAAATGAGTTGGAGTTGGAAAGAGACTAAGTCAGGATCATCCACCATATATTTTTCTTTCCATATCAATCTTTATGGAACCTATCTTAATATCTGTTGTTCATCAATTTTGAGTAATCAACCATTGATTCACAAATTCTTTAACTATCAATCTTTGATCTACTATTTCTTGATCTTATCATAACATCTACTTAAATCTTTTAAAGAGGGCATAGTCCATAAATAACCTTAATCCAATATGAGATACTAAGAAGATAATTTCAAGATAATGGAAAAGTAGGATAGATAAAGCCTTGCTTAGCCAATTAAGAACTTAAGCAATAAATGATTAAAGGATTATAATGGTAATGCTTTAGCCACCTATATTGAATGCTTATATGTAGTATAAATAATAATGGTGGGCAGAACATGATTGGAACCTTAGTAGAGATAAGTTATCCTAGAGTAGCCATTACAAACCACATAAATTTAGTTTAAGGTTGGAGTGTGAATTATTGGAATAAAGTGAATACAGGATGATATTATTCAATTAAAGCTAGTATAACATAGAGTTATAGAAGTGATGTTATTCATCTTAAAGGATAGTCAACTTTAGATAAAGGTACTTGGATGCATACAACTAATAGAGATACATTAGTGATGTAAGATTAAGGAAGATTGTGAGTGAAGTTGAAGGAACTACTGGTTGGATGGAAGTTTATCAACTGTAGAATAGTAATACAACCAAGCAAGGATATGAGAAAATTATGAAATACTTTTGTATCAAACTCATTGGATTCATCCATAAGCTTAGAATAATGATATATGACTAAGAAGATTTTAATAAGTAAGCCCATTATACTAACAATGATGATGGATAGGAAGAAGTATTATATCTAGGAAAGGAATTCCTTAATTAGAGATCCAAGATTGTGAAATATAATTATATGTTATAAATCATTTTCCTATTTTAATCTTGTTCAGCAATCAACTCTAAATATCAAATCAAACATAATATCCATCTCATACTATTGATCCATCATCTAATGTCTATAACACTTCATAGAAATATTTCCCTATAGCAAATCACATAAGCACTTCTTTGTTAATTCCAACCATCATAACTATATGTGCTTAAGTATATCTTTATCAATTCATTTCCATAAAATATTCTAATTATAACCTTCTTTTATGAAAGGTGATGTCATCAAATATCACAAACAGAAAACAATATGCTTAGTTATTAATTCTTTACTCATCTCCAAAAAGGAATCTAAGTGTATTAGAAATCCTAAACTCTAGGGTAAATATTTATAATTCAAAACCTTAAATTTCTTTATTTGTCACAATAGAATATATATACTCTGCCATTTTCCAAATTAATGGGAGTGGTAATAATCATATCAATGTCTGTTATATTTTATGCATCAAATAAGAATATAGGATCATTATACATATAAAGAAGTTTATATTCCCACTCTAAGCCAACTAGAGTAAAGTTGATAAGCAAATAATAATATATCATTCAAGAAATCCCAAACCTAAATATGATAGAAAAATAATAAGAAAAGTTCCTACAAACTATTAAAAAGGGATTCATATGGAGTAAATAAAAGAAATACAAAAGATGAAATGATAAAAGTTCACAAAGGATACCAAATATGTTTTAGTATTGTTGCAAATATCCAGAAAATAAATCATACAAAGAAAGTTCAAAATATAAATCAAGTTCAAATCAGAATAAGAAAACAGAAAATAGAAAACGGATAAAACAAATAAAAACACTACCTGGTCGTGGCCCAACACCCCTATACTTATCTGACGCCCCTGTGCAGCCCACAACAACCCAGTAACTAGCCCAGTTATTTTCCATCTGTGACTGATAAGTGGGGTCAGGAGAGGACTGCGGCTTGATCCGAAAGAATCGTCAGGGGGTTATCCGCAAAACAGCCGTCGTCGTCATCGTCGCGCACACAGGCAGCTCTCTGGAGGAGCTCGCCGTCGTCGTCATCAGCCGTGCGCCAAGATGCTCACCGTTGTTCTAGAGAGGGATAAGAAGGCCACCGCGACGCCCTGCCTCAATCCTATCTCCAATTCCTCCTTATCCTCTCAGATGTGAATGAGACCGAAAACCTAGCTCACCGGAGCCACCCCTCGCCGTCGAACCACATCACCCACACCCTTCCGAGCAGCCATGGAGAAGCGCCATCCTCCGTAGATCCTCTGAGAGAAATCCAGCATCAAGGGGAGCACTGGAGTGGACAAATTTGGCCGTTCCTCTTCACGGCAGTTCGTCGGAAATCTTGTCAGAGAGCTCGCCTCCGACCGCGCCTGTCCTCGCCGACCTCTCTATCATCATCAGGGTGAGTTCCTGAACCTTCCAGTAACCTTCAATCGCCTGATCTCGTTGTAAATCGCCGTTTGACCGTGTGCCATCGTCGACCACCGTCGGAGCTCGTCAGAGCTGAGGCTCTGATGACCATTTCCGAGCGGCGCCGCCACTTTCGGACTCAGCACGGTGCACTGATTCGAACTAGGCTTAGCTCGCTTGCTAGGGCGTCGTAGATCGTCGCCGGTGACCACCCACCGATGGTGGTGGTGGTGCTGACGCCATCGCCGCGTCATGCTAACCTCATGATCAAGCCACGTCAGCTCGTTTGACCGGTCTTTGTCCGCGTGGTTGATGACATGGCCTTGGGCCCATATGTCATTGACTGGGGGTCAAGGCAGGGTCAGTAATAAATGGATTTCCTTCACACAGCGTGCTGAGGTGGTCACTGGCCCACTAGTCAGTGACTGGGGCTAGCTCATGGTACGGTATAAAAAGTATTTTCTATTGAGATTTAAATAAAATGTTATAATTCAATTAATAATATTCCAGAAATCTAGTAAATGATTAAATCTTGTTTAATTAATAACTTTTGATTTATAATTCAGAAAAATATATATACTATATGAATATTTGTAGGAAAAATAAAATCTACAACTTAGACTTATTATCAAATATTATTATGATAATTATTTAAATAAATATTATTTAATAAAGGTTTATAATTAATAAAACTTTGATAATTCAAATTTTAATAATGGTAAATGTTAAAAATATAAATAGAATACCAAAAATCGTAGAAAAATAAGAATTATAATTTCAGATTATAATCATATATTATAATTCAACTTAATAAAATATTTGTTATTTATTAAGTATTTTAAAGTATTAAATCCTATAAAAATCATATCTTATTATTTATAAATCATAAAAAATATATAATATACCAAAATGATCACAAAAATAATATTTACATGTTAACAAATTAATATTCTACTTTTGAGTTAAATAAAAATTCAAATATTTTAACAACTCAAATTTAAACTTATTTATTTCATTAATAATTCATATAAGGATAAATAAAATTTATTAATATTCCTACAATGAGTAAATTAAGTTTAATAAATAGTATTAATCTTAAATATTAATAAAATGAAGCTTTAATGGTTTAAAACACTATAACTATCTTTTTATTAAATTATCTTCAACATTAAATGAAGATTTTATTCTAAAAAGATTTCCATTTATAATAAAAAACCTTAAAGAAAAACTTATGAATACACCAAAATTTTTATATCTATATTAACTACCAAATTACAAAAACTACCACAACATTATATAAATCCATAAGTAGTTAAGTAATAGTATGTTTTAGATTATAAATTATACTCACTCATCTATAAACGATAAATGATATTACTATATAATAGAATCAAGAAACCATTACCCAAATAAAAAGAATGACCATTCTTAAGTAACCTAAATAAAACATTTCAGATACACAAGATACAAATGTGTAAGTACCATACTTTCAAAACTATCTACATTTTAAAGTTAACTTTAGTCTCCAAGAATCTAAATATAATACAATACACATTACTATATGTTTTATAGTTAACTTTGGTCTGAAGTAGTTAATCTATAAAGCAACTCAAGCCAAACCATTTGAGCAGACCACTAACATCAACCACCACTAACTAACCACAAAGCTTGTTTGGACCTTAGAAGAGAAACCCTTTCTTCGAAGGTTATTCTTTTTGCCACTTCGAACAAAAACTATTATATAAGCAATCTTGACTAGTATTTCATAAGCATATATTTTGTTGCTACATATGTGTTGCTCACAACCACTCATAAGCTCTAATAAAATCACAAAGGTGAAACTTATCTAAAAGGACCACACATTCCAAAGTAACCATTTCCGGAATCCAAACCCTAGGACAACGTTATTCCCGGAATTTGCGTTTAGAACGTGCATTACATTACTTATGCATAAAAGCATATTGCTTCTTTAAACATTAGTCCTTACCGGACCAATGATGCTGATTTTGGATTTTGGATTTTGGATCTTATACTAACTCGAAGACCGTGAGTGCATAATCTTGCAATCACAAAAGGCAAGTTCACACTTGCTTATGTCCTTTGTTTATTTTATGTAAAGTATTTTACAAATTCAGTGTTGTTATCAGCTGCATTTGAAAAAGGTCTAAAAACACTATTTTTGATAATAATGTGAACTATTGGTTACTGATCCAGGGTGATCAGCTAATCTATTAAATCTGGCAGTTGGAATACCACTGTTCAGAACTATATCACCTAGGACTTAACAACCAATGTCGCCAGTGATTCTTGCGTCGTATATTACGCCTTGACCATGAGATTTGGAATGGGACGGAGAAGTCAGCTGTATATTCTTCCTCTCGCATGAAGACGGATGTGCAGGTCGTGGCTGTTATCCTCGTAGCGTGCATATTAATTGGTAATTCGTAGAGGATATGCAGCATATGGGTGGGAACCCTCAACGTCCCATGATAGTTTTGACATCTAACGGTTTGTACAAACCATTGCCATAATTCTTTATGTGGGCATGGTGTACACCAAGCCGGCATGTGAGGTCGTGAAGGGGGCAGTGATTGGCTTGGATCATCTTCTGGGCCCCACATCATGGAATTGTGGACGAGAATTAGCTGCCCGGTTGTGCAACAAAGAGTTGATCTCTCATGGGTAAAGTAACGCACCTCTGCAGAGTGTAAGAACTGTAACTTGTTACTCCCTGTTCCGGGAAGGAGCTGCGAACGCGGCGGGAAAGGAACTCCATGAAAGTTCTGGTAAACCCGTGAAGGCTGACGGCCATAGATTTTCAGAATAAAAGCAACCTTTGAAGAAATGTTTACGAAAACCTGCATTGCCTAAGACCTGTGGTCTGTGGCTGCAGATATAGTGCATCAAACACTCCTTTTCTAGTGAACTTGTTGAGTACGCTCGTACTCAAAGTATCTTCTTAACCCTTGCTAGATTCTGAAGCCATTAAGACGACGTTTATATCAAGTTATGCTCCAGGACTTATCAGGCCAGCTTAAGCTCTTCAATGAAGACAAGGAAGACAACATATACCTCAACTCAAGTGAAGACGAAGATACTGATTAGATAGGAGTATATTCTCTAACCAAAGAACCTATTTCTGTAGTGCGTTGCAATAGCAGCAATGTCAACCTCTTAGCCAGAATACTAGACTTAATAGTATAATCGTTCTTGCGTTATTTATCTTTGAATCTTCTCCGTAAGAAGTTCTTTCTCTCTCTTTAACCTAGAGTGTTCGTTGGATCTTATGTAAAGAGTGAGTTGTAACCTTTAGACATGTATTGGACCCGCTGTGTTTCTGTTGTGCCATTCTGAGGGATGTAATACTAGTGAACGGTGTTTCATTGGTGTTATGTCAACGACTATAGTATACTACATCATGAAGTGGTATGCTGGGTCACCGCAGTTGGTATCAGAGCATATGCTTTGACCTTAGGTTGGAAACCTAGTAAATGGGTAGAACCTGTAGGACACACCCTTGCAAAAATAAAGAGTTCTCTAGTGATATGAGGGATATTGACTTGAGAATAATCCTGTTATGTTACTAGTGCGATAACTCTTTTATATGATTGCAATTCCAATCATTACCCAAGAGTTTTAACTCTATGTGATTGATGATAATTTCTTATCCACAGTTTCACATGGCACCTCGATATCCACCCCAGAATGTTCAAGTGATGAACAGGACGTTGGATGACTACGGAGGGGATTGGACAGACAATCTCCGACAACTTCTATGGAGTTTGGAATGTGAATCAAGACTTTTGGTCAAGATTTACACTTACTATGACGGGTAGCTAAATACCGTGTCATGATCATGTTACCCAAGAAGTTAGTACTTAAGGGAGAAATGCCAACAGGAGAGGCAAGGTGCATGGCATCTGCATGTCAGATTGCCGTAGCAGCAGCCATAACCATGATCCGAGAGAATAAATCCCAAGCTCTAGAAGGTAGTACTCACACCATTATACCACATGAAACCTCAAACTCAGAGCATGAGTTAGATCACTCTACCTTAGTCCAAGCTGAACCTACTCTAGCTGTAGAGTATATGGATTGTTATCGGTATTTGCTAAACACTTATCATAACACTCGCCAAGTCTTAGTTCAGGAGATGGATACGGTCATTGAGGATTTTACTGATCCTGATAAAGCAATGGCTCGTAGGAAAAAGTTTGATAAAGAAGCTAGGCATCCCAAATACATACCTTTAGGAGAAGTGTTTGAGGAAACTGAGTTTGATGACCCAGACTCAGAAAATTATGCCTATTACCAGAATGACTTCAAGCCACCTGAAGACCTATGGACCAAGTACAACTCCAAACAACAGGAATGGAATAAAGTTATCCCAAATAACCCTGAGCCCAACCAGTATGGATGGGAAATAGAATCTCAAGGTAAAACCATAGGGAATATTGTACCTTGTGATACAGGTGTTGAAGAAGAGACCAATTATAACCATAGAGAGCCTTATGGACCATACGGGGGTAATACTAATCCAATCAACTTAGAAGAGTATTCCGATAGCTACTACACCAATATATCTGACTGGATCCAAGAAAAAGCTAAGGAACCAACTTATTATGAGGAAGCGTTGCCAGAAAACCCGGACTATTCGGTGGAAGATTACGCCAACTCTAGTCATTTCTCAATGACTAATCTCAGTCTCGGTACTTCTAATCAAGAATACGCACCTCCTGGATGTTCTTATGCTCCAGAAGGCAGTCGTAGGACTTCACGTCATAATGGACGGAACTCCAGGAAGCATTAGAGGAAAATGAAAGTAAGAAAGGAACGACATCCCAAGGGATGAGGGCTTGAATAATGTATATAGAGGGTAATGCGTATTGTAGTTTGAAGAGTTTGCCGAAATAAGTGAGGATATATCCACAAGAACAAGAGGTTCTTGTAAGATAGTTGTGTAAATAGGTTTGGAGCAAACCGTGGGAACATCTAGTACATTTGTAAATTATTTAAACCTATGTGTAATACATGGTATATGTTCTGTTGTTTATTGACTTTTGGATCTTTTTGATTCTTCTTGATTGACTAGATCTGTACATGAAGTTTAATTAGGTGTGCAAATGCATGATGTAACACCCAGTTATTACTTGATGTTATAGACCTAGATAGAAACGGGAATTCATGTAAGGGAGTGACGAGTTTTGAAGATCATAAAGAAGACTGACTTGAAGGATAAAGCATGATATAAGAGGTAGTAACACCATTTGAAGGATGGATCAGGCCTAGATCATCATTAGTCCGCAACAAGAAGTGATGAACTTAAAGTTCAATCTAAATAGATAATTTTACTAACAAGTCAATGAAGTAATTATACAAGTTCATGGAAGTATCATGAATAGGTGCAAAGAAGTTTTGGAACCAAAATGGTATTCAAATTCTGACAATTCAGAGAGAATGCCATAAGTATGATAGAAATCATAGGGTAATACATATACCCTAGGATGATTGGCAGCTGATAAATTTCTGCAGCTAGTACTTAATCCATAATCAGTGTTCTGATCCACAGTCAGTGTTTTGTCCGCAACTAGTATTTGGTTAACATAGTTACTCGGATCTTCTTAGAAGTTGCATAAAGAGCATTAAATTTGGCCTAAGCTAAGTAAGACCTAAAGAAGTATAAAATTTAAAGGCGATCGTCTATCGAGATGCTCCGCAAAGTCAAACTTATCCAAGAGAGCATGTCCAAGGTAAAGGGACATATAACGCTGAAAGATTTGCTTCGGAGATCCACAATTGTGTGGATACACTGTACAATCTTTCATCAGACCTTAATTAGGTAAAGTATAAACTAAACAAAGACCAACATTTTAGTTATTAAGCCAATAAATGCTATACAACCAATTTAAAAGACTATTAGTAAACCCTAAGGGGGAGAGTAAACATTATAAATGAAAGTTAAAGAAGTACTATAAGTAAAACTTGGAGATTATCTAAAATTTAATAAGGTAAAGGTTTGAAGGTGATAAAGGATACATTTAACCTATCAATTCTCAAAGAAACAACTCTTAAGTAAACTTTAAGAAGTAATATAGAATCTCCACTTGAATATAGGAAGAGAATAAGAAATTCCAATGGGTATGGACTAAATAAGTTCAAATCCAATCTTGGAAGGAGTACCAGTATCAACTATACTATGACAGGAATAGAACGATAGTCTTTTGACTACTAACACGGGTATATAGAAACGTAAAACTTGTTTTTAAGGAGACCCTCTAAACTGTACTTAAAGTAGTAATAAAGTTTGATGAGTAAATAAAAAGAATTGGATTAGGATATCTAATCAGGTTATGGAATACTACAATTAATTCCATTTAAGGTCATCATGGAGTGGAGAATGTAGCAACCACTACAAGTCAATTCCTTACACAGAAACGTGAGAGTTTGCGAACTTCGAGGACGAAGTTTATTTTAAGGGGGAGAGTCTGTAACATCCCAGCATTAGAGCTTAGAAATAAGCTGAACCCAGATGTGTGCATTGCATTCATGCATAGAAAATCCAAATAATTTTTGCGCCAGCTTCTCTTAACTTAATGGAATTGAAGTAGATCATTAAGTTAACTGCGATAAGTTTCAATATGACCTTTCCTAAAACCTTATTTGGTTAAACATGATTTGGTCAAAGGGTAGACCAGATATAATAAATGTCACTCATAATACATTGCTTAAATGATTCATATATGGGATCATATCATACTACTCATCATACCAACCTATGAATACTAAGTTAAGATTACCACTAGAATAATAAAAATGCAATGATTAATGCTGACCTATCTTATTTTTATCTATTCCTACTATGAGCATCATAGTAATACCTAACCTTGAACTCTTAAATGAGTTGGAGTTGGAAAGAGACTAAGTCAAGATCATCCACCATATAACTTTCTTTCCATATCAATCTTTATGGAACCTATCTTAATATCTGTTGTTCATCAATTTTGAGTAATCAACCATTGATTCACAAATTCTTTAACTATCAATCTTTGATCTACTATTTCTTGATCTTATCATAACATCTACTTAAATCTTTTAAAGAGGGCATAATCCATAAATAACCTTAATCCAATATGAGATACTAAGAAGATAATTTCAAGATAATGGAAAAGTTGGATAGATAAAGCCCTGCTTAGCCAATTAAGAACTTAAGCAATAAATGATTAAAGGATTATAATGGTAATGCTTTAGCCACCTATATTGAATGCTTATATGTAGTATAAATAATAATGGTGGGCAGAACATGATTGGAATATAAGTAGAGATAGGTTATCCTAGAGTAGCCATTACAAACCACATAAATTTAATTTAGGGTTGGAGTGTGAGTTATTGGAATAAAGTGAATACATGATGATATTATTCAATTAAAGCTAGTATAACATAGAGTTATAGAAGTGATGTTATTCATCTTAAAGGATAGTCAACTTTATAGAAAGGTACTTGGATGCATACAACTAATAGAGATACATTAGTGATGGAAGATTAAGGAAGATTGTGAGTGAAGTTGAAGGAACTAGTGGTTGGATGGAAGTTTATCAACAGTAGAATAGTAATACAACCAAGCAAGGATATGAGAAAATTATGAAATACTTTTGTATCAAACTCATTGGATTCATGTAACATCCCAAAAATATTAAACTAGAATCATCAAACTCTAATCCCCAAATTTAGGGGTTAACAAAAACTTTTCCAATTAAAATATGAAATCATTCATATGTGTAGGTACTAAAATATGGATTCTTTTGAATTGCCATGATTATGTGTTTCTTTGCTTGTAAATGGATGCTTAGGTGAAATAAACATCATCTAAACAATCCCCAAACTTTTCTCGAAGACAAGTAAATCAAAACAAATAAAATAAGGGAATGGTCATTTTGACCAATTTAACTCCCATGCCTACTTTGGCTGTCTCAAACTTTCAAAACCTAACAGAAACTTTTCTGGATCTTTGCACCCCTTGGTTGTACTCATAACAAAGTATCAAGGGCCACTTTGTGATCATCCAAAAACATTTAAATGCATAGTTTAAATGACAGTTTAAAATTGAATCTTTATCATATGGGAAGATCCCACTTTTTCAAAAACCACTCAAACAAGCTCAACTTTCAAAACCCAAGCATCTGCAGACTCACCAGCACCAACCTAGCACACCCACCAAAAATCTTTTCAAAATTCAAAACTTGAATTCTTGCGGCCATTTCATCAAACACTTGGCAGAAACAAATCAAACTGGCCTAACTTCACTGTTTGGAGCACTAATTTGGCTAAGCAATGTTCACCATTGCTCACCCTTGTCTCCCCCAGTGCCAACCAGTGCTTAGACAAACCCTAGCCCCTACCCTTTGCCCCATGCCATGCCAACCCAAGCCTCCCCTTGCCAGCCGACAATGGCTAGCTAGCCAGAGCAAGCACCAAGCCTAAACAACATGTCTAGGAGGCAGCCAACACCCCACCGCCACTCCCTGTCCAGCGCTCGAACCCTGCCAGCCACTGGACCACGCGCACGAACCATGCCAAGCTCGCCAGCAACCATGCCGAGCGTGTGCCAGAGCACCACCCTCGACCGAAGCCCACAGACCGCGCGCTGCCCTTGCCGCGTGCATACGTGATCACCACCATCCCAGTAACCTCGCAGTCACGCTCGTTCGCCGCCGCGCGGACCACGCGCGCTGTGCGCCATTAAATCTTCCGTCGGGCACGCGCAGAGCACCGTCGCGTTCCTACCAAACCACACCGCCCCACGTCTCGCCACCGTGTCGTTGAGCATCGCCAGGGAGCACCGCACCGCCCCCTATCGTCGCCCACGCCGATAGCCGTCTGTACCGTCGACCAAGACGAGCTCACCTTGCGTCCCGTCGGTCCCCTCGCTCCACTATAAATAGAGGCCACCCCCAGCCGAATTGAGCACACCATCTCACTCCCCTCTCCTCACTGATCGTGCCACCCCGTTCCCGGAGCAAGGCGAGCAGCGCATCGCCGGAATTTCACCGGAGCCCGCCGCTACTAGAGAAGAAGGGAGCCAGCAATTGGAGCCGCCCCAGAAGAAGCTGCCGGTACCAGGAGGTTCGCCGTCGTCGACTTCGTCGTTTGCCCGCCTCGCCGACCCTCGCCTGAACCCCGGTGAGCCCCCAATGACCCCCACTGGCCGCGCTAGGTTTCTGTCTCGCCGGCGTTGCCCAACATCGATGATGACTCTCAGCCGTTGGATTAGAACCAGATCGAACGCACCACATCGCCCCATACCGCTTCGCACCCCCTCGTCTCACTGACGCGTGGGGACAACCACTTAACCAGCCCGCGTAAGCGCTGTGCTTAGCAGGCCGGCCCAGTATCACTTCCCGCGCAGCCTAGCTATTTGAATTTAACCTTTTCCATTTTATTTCAAATACACTTCTGTCTCTAGTTTCAAAAATCAACCCAGGTCGATTTAGTGCACCAAATTGAATGAAACTAATTTTGTTAGAAAGGTCTGAAAGTTCTGAATCCAAGCCCGTTGGATTGAAGTCATTTGGATCTGTAGATCATCCTTGGTAAAAATAACAAGGCAGAACCTTTTCTGCATTCAAACAGTTTTCAAATTAAAACCATAATAGCTTTTGAGTTGATTCCAACTCTCAAAAATCACATTCAACCATACCTTTCAGAATATATAAATATATATAGGTTTACTTACAGAAATAATGTTCAAGTAATAAAAGAATGCCACATAGGCATTTCTAGTCACTTTATTTAATTAAAATAAAATGGTAAACCTTATTAAATTGTGACACCACTTTAAATCATATTCCCATGGACTAAAATATGTGGTGATGACATGTGTCAACATGATCCCATGTTTGGTTTGGATAATATTAAATCTTAAGTAGTTTTTCAATGAGTAGAAATTACTTTTCTAAAAACAAAAAGAATTAAACCAAGCTTTAGTCTTGTAATGTTAGTGATGATGCTAGATCATCTATAGGACCCTTGTGTGTGATGATTGCAAGTAGTTAAGTATTGTTTGGTGATTGTGTACCTCGTATTTATTTATAGACGCTAGTACCGACCAAGGATACGAGGAGGAAGGAGGATTCTATGAAGAAGAAGCCGAGGAGAACTTCAACCACTGCTCTGCACAAGGCAAGCTAACACTTGCAAGATACTCTACCTTAGCAAGCCTTACTATACAAGTTAACCTTGCAAGCCTAATGCTACTAGTTGAATGTGCAAGCTAACACTTGCAAGATACTCTACCTTAGCAACCCTTACTATACAAGTTAACCTTGCAAGCCTAATGCTACTAGTTGAATGTGCAAGCTAACACTTGCAAGATACTCTACCTTAGCAAGCCTTACTATACAAGTTAACCTTGCAAGCCTAATGCTACTAGTTGAATGTGCAAGCTAACACTTGCAATTTAGCAAGCTTATACTGATATTTATGCAAGCCAATACTTGCTTCCATGCCCCCTATATGCCTTAAAGCATATATGATCATACCCACTTGATAAACCAATCCTAGTTTTACTTACAAGCTTATTACTTTATTTCTTTATCAAAGCTAGTACTTAGAGCTTACTAGAATAAATGGAAGATACTAGAAGGATAATTGAAGGTTGCATAAAGAGCATAAAATTTGGCCTAAGCTAGATAATCTTGATGTCATCCTAAGGCATGAGATTAAACTTAGTTAAACTCCACTAGTTTACCACCCCTCATTAGTGCTTACCCCCACTTGTAGATGCTAGTGCTAAGCATAAAACTTGATCAACATTAGATGGGAATACTTGGTGAAAATGGTTATGAAAACCTTAGAATGATGGATCATTCTATTGAGATGTTTTGGACATGTGTTTCCGAACACCAGATGATTTATGGTGATGAAAATGTTGAGGCATGAGCCTTAGCCCTTTTAAAAACTGATGGTTGTTTGGATGCGATACCATTCCAATTTTATCGTACAACCACAATACCCGAGAATTGGGTAGGGCTTGACTGGAAACTTATATACCTTAGTATTAGTTCCCTCATGGCCAAGGTATGAGCTGAGGCTACCTTGTGAAGATTGTCCACCTGTGCAGTACCCAAGATGACAGTTGGTCATGGTTGGGAGGCCAAACTCATAGGAGAGGTGCTTATACTAGGGTGTGTAATTGAAAGGTTAGGATTGATTATCCGCATACTGAGTATGGTGAATTCAGGATTTATTCCTGACGGATGTATCAAATGTTGTGGTGAAAGTGTACAATCTCTGCAGAGTGTCAAACTATTCGAATATCCGCGTCTGCGGTTATGGACAGTTGGAGTGGCCATACTGTTCCCCCGTAAGACTTTTCAAAATGACTTGTGAAATGAATTGAGACTTTGACTTGACCACAACAGGGTTGTGATATGAAATACAAATTCACACTTAGGAGTATAAACTTCAACTAGCTCTCTTGTTTCTGAACTTAGTAGAGATAAATCTGGCTTCTTGCAAAACAACCCTAGAGCCTAGTGTCCTATTACCAAAAAATCCTTTCACTTGTTATTATTAGTTTGCGAGTACTTAAAGAGTACCCATGGCTTTGTCCCTGGCTATTCCCGTGGCCAGACTATGAAGAGGAGTACCTGGAGGATGGACCCCAGGAAGGTTACGACAACTAGGATCATCTCCCATCGTCAGCATTGCCTGTGACCCCGAAGATGGAGCTTCGCCTACGCTACCGTTATTATTACGTATTCCGCTTCTTGAAGTTGTATTAAGAACTGGATCATGAGATACCTATTTGTGTAAGAACTTATGTACGGTTTGTAATGGCTGATGTACTATGGTATCCAATTCTGTTATGTCTCGCAAAAATGGTAATCCTGGGATTGCGATGTATGGCATAACAGGCATCTGGGATTAAAAATCCGGGTGTTGACAATTCATCCATAAGCTTAGAAGAATGATATATGAATAAGAAGATTTTAATAAGTAAGCCCATTATACTAACTATGATGATGGATAGGAAGAAGTATTATATCTAGGAAAGGAATTCCTTAATTAGAGATCCAAGATTGTGAAATATAATTATATGTTATAAATCATTTTCCTATTTTAATCTTGTTAAGCAATCAACTCTAAATATCAAATCAAACATAATATCCTGTAGCATGAAGCCGGATGTGCAGGTCGTGGTTGTTATCCTCGTAACGTGCATATTAATTGGTAATTCGTAGAGGATATGCAGCATATGGGTGGGAACCCTCAACGTCCCACGATAGTTCTGACATATAACGGTTTGTACAAACCATTGCCGTAATTCTTTATGTGGGCATGTGTACACCAAGGAGGCATGCGAGGTCGCGAAGGGGGCAGTGATTGGCTTGGATCATCTTCTGGGCCCCACATCATGGAATTGTGGACAGGAATAAGCTGCCCGGTTGTGCAACAAAGAGTTGATCTCTCATGGGTAAAGTAACGCACCTCTGTAGAGTGTAAGAACTGTAACTTGATACTCCCTGTTCCGGGAACGAGCTGCGAACGCGGCGGGAAAGGAACTCCATGAAAGTTCTGGTATACCCGTGAAGGCTGACGAACATAGCTTTTCAGAATAAAAGCAGTCTTTGAAGAAATGTTTACGAAAACCTGCATTGCCTAAGACCTGTGGTCTGTGGCTGTAGATATAGTGCATCAAACACTCCTTTTCTAGTGAACTTGCTGAGTACGCTCGTACTCAAAGTATCTTCTTAACCCTTGCTAGATTCTGAAGCCATTAAGACGACGTTTACATCAAGTTATGCTCCAGGACTTATCATGCTAGCTTAAGCTCTTCAATGAAGACAAGGAAGACAACATATACCTCAACTCAAGTGAAGACGAAGATACTGATTAGATAGGAGTATATTCTCTAACCAAAGAACCTATTTTTGTAGTGCGTTGCAATAGCAGCAATGTCAACATCTTAGCTAGAATACTAGACTTAATAGTATAATCGTTCTTGCGTTATTTATCTTTGATTTTTCTCCGTAAGAAGTTCTTTCTCTCTCTTTAACCTAGAGTGTTCACTGGATCTTATGTAAAGAGTGAGTTGTAACCTTTAGCCTTGCATTGGACCCTCTGTGTTTCTGTTGTGCCATTCTGAGGGATGTAATACTAGTGAACGGTGTTTCATTGGTGTTATGTCAACGACTATAGTATACTACATCATGTAGTGGTATGGTGGGTCACCGCAAATATTCTCGGAATTGGACGGGACAAAAGCCAAAGTCAATATTTTACCGTGGGCGACACGAAGTCCAGAGGAGAGACGGAGAGGCGATCTAGGGCCGCCACACCCCCCTAGGCACGGGTGGGCCCACCCCGTGCCTCGGCAGGATGTGGGCCCTCTGGCCGCCTCCCAGCCTCGCCCCTTCGCCTGTAAGAAGCCCCCGATATAGAAACCCTAGGCACTCGATCAAAACTCCACGAAACCTTTTGTAGCCACCGCCACCATCGTCCCTAGATCAGGGGGGTCTGAAGTTCTTCCCGGCACCCTGCCGGAGGGGAGATCATCTCGGAGGCCTTCTTCTCCGGTATGAAGCGTGAGTAGTTCCACCTTGGACTACGGGTCCATGTAGTAGCTAGATGGTTGTATATCCTCCTTTGTGCTTTCATGTATAGATCTTGCGAGATCCGTTCATGATCAAGATCTAATCTATTTGTAATCATGCATGTTGTGTTTGCGGGGATCCGATGGATATTGAGATTACTATGTCAGATTGATTAATGGTTTTGTCTATTTGATACTATCATGTTTGTGTTGTTTGTGATCTTGCATGCTCTCCGTTGTTAGTAGCTATCTTGGCCAAGTAGTTGCTAGTGACTCCAGGAGGGGGTATTTATGCCCGATAGTGAGTTCAAGCCTCTAGTCTCCAAGGGAAGTGACAGAAATATCTTTGGTTGTAGATGTGTTGTTGCCACTAGGGAGAAAACAACGGTCTCTTGTTCTTAGAACAATTGGATTGTTTACCTTACACACTTTGCTTAAAGCAGTTGTCTGTTGCTTGCAACTTAATACTGGAGGGGGTTCGGATGATAACCTGAAGGTGGACTTCTAGTCATAGATGTAGTTGGATGGCGGTCTATGTATATTTACTATTGATATATCCTCCACTGTTACTTGTTTACTTGCTACAAACCATTACCTTCCACATCATATAGTTAATCCTTTGTTACAGCAACCGGTGAGATTGACAACCTTACCGTTAGTTGGGGCAAAGTCTTGAGTTTGTGTTGTGCAGGTTTGCACGTTGCTTGCAACACCTGTGTGACGTTTCCTTCCTCCTACTGGTTCGATAACCTCGGTTTCTTACTGAGGGAAGACTTGCTGTTGTTCTGCTTCACACCTTGCTCTTGGGATTCCCAACAGGCTCCACATCAACTGAGCCACCAGCCCTCATACAATGAGGATCTCATTACACCGCGATTTGGCGACGAGGGAGATGAGGGGGATGCGCACCCTTCGACCTTTCCTTGTCCAAACTTTTTGCGGGCTGCTGGGATTCTCAATGATTTCCTAACCTTGGTTCGGAGGGTTGGATTAACGAGTTATATGCAGGATGAGAGTGTGCAGTATGCTACGCTCACTAAAACCTTTGTGGAGAGTTTCTCTTTTTATAACAGCATGTTCAAACCAGATGTGTCTTTCAAAATTTATAACAGGCCTTAGTCCATGACATTGAAGAAATTTTGTGAGATCCTGGGTATTGGCACAGCTGGGACGGTGAAGAAGATTCCAGCTCAGCCCGCTGATTTATTGGAGCTCTTCCGTGGGATAACTAATGATGATGACTGTAGATCCCAACAGGGAAAGATAAGAAATACTCAACTCCCTGTTATCAGGTAGTTTGCTTATTATCTTGCCACTAGTGTTCTTGGTAGGGAGAACACTAGCAATATTTCCAACTATCATTTGGCCTTCCTAGCTGCTGCTCTCAACAATGAAACCAGGTACAATCTTGGTTCTCTTATTGCTCATCGCTTAGCTGCTAAGGGACCCATTTATGGGGGAATTATTGCTGCACGTGTTGTTACTGCCTTAGACCTTGCTGTTGATCAAAATGATACAATTTTGGCTTCTCAGAGGCTTGATCTTGCTTCCATGAAAGCGCATCACTTTGTCACTGCTGGCTCTACCCTTGAGAGGCTAGTTTATAGAATGTTGTTTACTGACGGGGAAGAGAGAGAGATCCCGGTGCCCCAAACCACTTTGTTAGGGACCTTTGTCACGCTCCAAGGATGAGATGGATAAGAAGATGCGCATTCTTGGCTTCCATGGACACTATCAGGGGGACGCGCCCTCATACGAACCCTCTATGCACTACACAGGGGAGTCCTCGAGCTAGTACCCGGACGAAGGGGCCTCCTCGTCGTATTACAGAGGTGCACCTTCTTGGTCACCATGGAGTTGAGCCCCACTTAGGCCAAAAGCCTAAGCTTGGGAGGAGGTATACCGACATCACACTCATCTATATATCATGTTTCATCGGTTCTTTGTATATCCATTGTTTCACTTTATTTTTGGTTTTTGTTTCTGCTTTCTCAAAACACAAAAATACCAAAAATATTTTCATTGTTTCTTTTGGTTTGTTTCTTTTGGTTTGTTTCTTTGCTTTTTTAGCTTTGGTTTGTCTTAAATAAAAATCCAAAAAGATTTTGCTTTGTTTGTTTTTTCTTTGTTTGCTTGCTTTAAAAAAATCGAAAACACCAAAAATATTTGTTGTTCTTCTTTGGTTTTGTGAGTTCTTTGCAGGGTTCAGCCATCCTCAGTGGAGTTTGGTTTCATGTTATTATTCAAGCCACACAAGTGAAGGGCAATAATGAATATTAAGACAACTTAAGGTGTGGTAAGAGGCTGGTAACAAACTCTATTTGTTTTCATATTTGTACATATACTCATCGTGGTGAGCATGCTTAGTCTGTTCATGTAAGGTGTATGTTATTTATGGATGCTTATTAGTTCTTGCTTTCTTATGATTAGCTCTAGCTTGCTAATAGTTTGTAGCATGTCATATGAATATTTGCTTGCATTGTTCTATTCATAACTTGGTATGATATTGTGGTATCCTCCTCTGAATATTTCATGTGAATCGACTTGGCACATGCTCACGCATGCATATGACTAAACAATAGTCAGTAAGCCTCGATAATTTATTTTGCCTCAGAGTTCTTGTATCACTTTCTTGCCATAATTAGTCCTATTTTGTTGCAAGCATGATTATGACAGTTATTGCTCTCTCGTTTGTCGCTCCCTCTCTATTGCTAGCCTTCACTTGCACTGAGTATGAGCTCTACTTGTGCATCCAACTCCACAAAACCAATATTGCCAACAGTGTCCACCATACCTACCTATTAGCATCATTTGCTATTCAGTGCATATTCATTATGCCTTGTTTTCTTCCAAACAAAATATTTTCTTGTTTTGAGAAAGTTAGTTAGTAAAGCTCTCACAAACTTGATGGCACACTTTATTCCTTGCATTTAATAAACCTGAACCATTGTGACTGTTCATGAAAGTTATATGCTTGCAAATTATAGGCTGGGAGTTAGCAGAACCATGCTGTCACGGGGAAAGCTTTCAACACTTCTGGATACATATCCAGTTGATATCATGCTCTTTTGTTTGTGGATGTCATCGATGTAAAATAAAAGGGGAGTTTGTGAGTTCATGGAGTTATATGTATGTGTTAGAGAAACGCCTGGGCCGCTAGCCTAATCCATGCCTAATCATGGTGGAAACTTGCAGCATAACCATAATGAGCAATCTGTGAAGCATCCTCAATAAAAACCTATGCAAATAGCAAATAAAAAGATCGTCGAGATCTTCATTGTCTGCTTGCCTTGTCATTTTGATTATGGGATAGCTCATGTATCATGTGCAAGGGGTACCCCGTTGGCGGTTCTCTATGATATGCATGTATTTACAATGACAAGAACTTACAGGTAACTAAAGTTGAGTAGCATGAGGAGCGACCCTTGCACTCAAGGGACATGGGATTTCTAGTTTATGGTCTGTCAAGCATATAACTCATATTGGACCTCACTTTCACCATTAACCATATAAAGATGCCTATGACAGGGGCAATGAGAGCTCAAAGCTAATGAGTACCTTACTTTCAACATTTGGAAGCCTTTCAAACTTTTCAAAACCTTTTCACCTCCTTGTTGAGTCACCACTTATTCTATGAGCACCTTCTTGAGAGCATAGTTGTCATTCTTGTGTTCGTCTCAAAACTTGGTTAATTATATCATGACTTTGATGCTTTTACCTCTAATATCTTTATTTCAAGTCTTCACTTGAACTTCAGAGGTGCCTTAGCATTCGTATTGTGCTCTACAAACAAAGGCAAGCGATATACCACTCTATCATACCTTCTTATGAGCATTGCATTGTTGCTTATGTTTATGTTTCATGCTACTTATTATTTTTGAGTTGGAATCTCTTGATAGCTTGCAATGACTATTGAGTAGACTTAGTTGCATACTTCTTATTATGAATTGTTTAAGTATCTACTCCTATGGTGAGAATATATACATCATATGAGCAAATGTGTTCGTGAAAGTTCTTTTATCGCACTTAGTTTTCAACTGAGTTGCTTGAGGACAAGCAACGAGCTAAGCTTGGGGGAGTTGATATGTCCAAAACATATCTACTTTCCCGAACACTTTTGCTATTGTTTCTTCTCTAAACTTGTGTGATTTGGATACAACTAAGACTGACATTGTTTTCAGCAGAATTACCTTGGTGTTTAGTTTTTTGTGCAGAAAATCCCGGAAAATATGCCAAAAATCCTATTTCACCAGAAGACTCACGGAGCCAGAGTACGAGACGGAGGGGAGCCCTAGGGGGCCCACACCCCCTGCCGCGCAGGTGGGCCCAGCCCGTGCCTGGAGGGGGTGTGGCTGCCCCAGGCACCCCCTCGGCCTACCTCTTCGCCTATAAGATGCCTCTTGACCTAAAAATCGAGTGGGGTTCGAAGTTTTTCCAGAAAGAGTTCCGTTGCGCCGCCACCACCAAAAACTGTGATTCGGAACCAGAAACTCCGTTCTGGCACCCTGCTGGGACGGGGAATTTGGAGAGGATCATCGCCATCGTCATCACCAACGCATCTCCATCAACCATCCATGTTTCCCTCATCCATGAGTGAGTAATCCCCTGTTGTAGGCTATGGGGATGGTAGGGATTAGATGAGTTCTATCATGTAATTGAATAATATTGTTAGGGCATGGTGCCTAGTATCTCTATTAGTGCTATTTGACTTTGTTGCAGCTTGTTGTGCTTAATGCTTGTCACTAGGGCCCGAGTGCCATGATCTCATATCTGAACTTATTATTGAATCATTATGATAGTAGTGTTTGTGATCTTATCTACAAGTTATGTACATATATCATTGTCCGGATCCAAAGGCCCCGAAGTGACAGAAATTGGGACAGCCTGAGGGGATGGCTGTGCTATAAGGATCACATGTTTTCGCGTAGTGTTAATGCTTTACTCCGATGCTCTATTAAAAGGGGTACCTTTGCCAGTAGTTCCCTTGACGCCCCGCTGCAACGGTATGGCAGGATAAAAGATGTTGTGCAAGTTCTCATTGCGAGCACGCATGACTATATATGGAGCACGTGCCTATGATTGTTTAGAACTTGGATGCTTATTCTTATTTATCTGCAATTTACCTAGATCTTGAAGTTACATGTTTAGACTCGTTCATGCACGCCCGTCCATCCATCCCTACGCCTACCGCACTCATATCCTACTGTTTGCTACTATTGTTACTATTGCTCCTATTTTACTATTGATGTTGCTTTGTTGTTGCTACTACAAACTATTGCTACTGATAAACTTTTGTGAGCAAGAACTATTTCCAAGTGCAGCTGAATTGACAACTCAGTTGTTAAGGCTTGCAAGTATTCTTTGGCTTCCCTTGTGTCGAATCAATAAATTGGGTAATACTACCCTCGAAGACTATTGCGATCCCTTATACTTGTGGGTTATCTCCTCTAAACTTGTGTGATTTGGATACAACTAACATGGACTGACGTTGTTTTAAGTAGAACTACCTTGGTGTCTAGTTTTTGTGCAGAAAATCAACTATCGGGAAAAATCCCGGAAAATATGCCAAAAATCCTATTTCACCAGAATACTCATGGAGCCAGAGTATGAGACGGAGGGGAGCCCTGGGGGCCCACCCCCTCCACGCGGATGGCCCAGCCCGCGCCTGGAGGGGTGTGGCTGCCCCAGGCACCCCCTCGGCCTCCCTCTTCGCCTATAAGATGCCTCTTGACCTAAAAACCGAGGGGGGTTCAACGTTTTTCTAGAAAGAGTTCCGTTGCACCGCCACCACCAGAAACCGTGATTCGGAATCAGAAAGTCCGTTCTGGCACCCTGCCGGGACGGGGAATTTGGAGAGGATCATCGCCATCGTCATCACCAATGCCTCTCCATCAACTATCCATGTTTCCCTCATCCATGAGTGAGTAATCTCCCGCTGTAGGCTATGGAGATGGTAGGGATTGGATGAGTTCTATCATGTAATCGAATAAGATTATTAGGGCATGGTGCCTAATATCGTTATTAGTGCTATTTGACTTTTTTGCAGCTTGTTGTGCTTAATGCTTGTCACTAGGGCCTGAGTGCCATGATCTCAGATCTGAACTTATTATTAAATCATTATGATAGTAGTGTTTGTGATCTTATCTGCAAGTTGTGTACACATATCATTGTCCGGATCCAAAGGCCCCGAAGTGATAGAAATTGGGACAACCTGAGGGGATGGCTGTGATGTGAGGATTACATGTGTTCACAGAGTGTTAATGCTTTGCTCCGGTGCTCTATTCAAAGGAGCATCTTAATTGCCAGTAGTTCCCTTGAGGCCCCGCTGCAACGGGCTGGCATGACAAAAAATGTTGTGCAAGTTCTCATTGCGAGCATGCATGACTATATATGGAGCACATGCCTATGATTGTTTAGTACTTGGATGCTTATTCTTATTTATCTGCAATTGCCCTAGATCTTAAAGTTACATGTTTAGACTCGTCCATGCAACGCCCGTCCATCCATCCATATGCCGACCGAACTCATATCCTACTGTTTGCTACTACTGTTACTATTGCTCATGTTTTACTGATGTTGTTGCTACTACAAACTGTTGCTACTGATAAACTTCCGTGAGTAAGAACTATTTTCAGGTGTAGCTGAATTGACAACTCAGTTGTTAGGGCTTCCAGGTATTCTTTGGCTCCCCTTGTGTCGAATCAATAAATTGGATAATACTACCCTCAAAGACTGTTGTAATCCCCTATACTTGTGGGTCATCACCTGTGGGTGAGCGCGTCACCGTCAAGTGGCCAGAGGCGGTGCCATTTTTTTCGGTGGTGTCCATTCTTTGATTTCGTTTCTGGAGGGGAAAAACGGGGATTTGGATCGGGGATCCATTTTCTTTTCTTTTCTTTGCCTTTTCGATTCTAGATCGATTTGATCCAGGGAAAAAGGGATCTGGGGCTTTGGGGTTTTCATACTTTCTTTACCCCAGATGGGGTCGTGTTCTTCTTCCCGACCTTGGCTTGCCGATGCGTCGGGATCGAGAGGAACGGCGCGGCCTCGCGGCGACGCTTCTGGAAAACCTTAGCCCTCTTGCTTCTTTTCTTTTCTACTACCTGAACTAGATCAACCAAGCTAGCCCGCTCTGATACCATTGATAGATCTGCTAGGATCGCTAGGGGTCGATCTAGGGAGTATACGTGAGAGAGATGCATACCGTCGACCTTTGGAGTTGACGATGAGCTCGCCATCGAGCTCGACAGAGTGGTGGCGGCGGTGAGGGGGTGCTTCCCGCCGCTACAGCGCAAGCCGGTCGGTGGCTAGGGTTTGGAGTTTTCGGTGGGGTGAGTGGACACGACGAACCTTGGCGTGCATGCCCCCGGCCCCACCTCTCTTTATGCGTGCGCGACGGGGGCCCACCAACGATAGAGACGTTGGACGCCCCCGATCAGGGCGCGAGACCAATCCGTTCGGGAACGCCGGGGAGATCAAACTAACACAGTGCATTGATCACATTGAACATGCACGGTAGTCTTTGCATAACTAGGGTTAAATCAATACGTAGAGATTTTCCTTTGTACTATAGCCAGTTTTTTTTTTAAGGATACTATAGCCAGTTTTGAGTCTGAGGTGTTTCTTAAATGACTGTTTGAATTGATCACGCTGAACACGAGAGTCTGATAATTGGAGGCATAGAGAAAACAAAATGAAGCCGAGGATGATGGTGGCCGGAGCTGGGACTGGCATATACCCCTTCTAGAAGAGAAGCCGTAGACTCCAGGCACTCGCTTTTCACGACAGCGGCATCTCGCTCGTGTTTTTTCCCCGGAGGCATCTCCGCGGCCCCGGATGCCGACGACGGCGACGGTGATACCTTAGCTTGATTAGTTAATTTAATTAATCGTGGTGACACTAGCTGTAGCTGGATCTCATCTGATGGGTCGGCCGCTCGATCGATCGTCGGACCTTTTCTCCACGGCGAACTGGTCGGAATATTCCGAGACCCTCGATGCCGCCGTCCGTACGACCACAACGGTTTGTCCGATACCTACGCATACGCATGTGTCGATCGTCGATGATTACCTAAGGTCTCGTCTCAGTCTCTCTGTGACAATATGAAATGTACTTACATACTCCTACTACTTAATTTGTTCCATAATGTACGAATTTGGATGGATAGCTCCCTTACTAATACTTTGTATGCATGTCAGGGTTACTATTTTCAGATCGAGGGGCTGCTGCTGCTGCCAGGCTTGACGCTTGCAGCAACTGGAGCTGCTCCTATAGCGTCCAAGTGGCAGTCGGATAGATCGAAGGAGCTTCGCATCAAACTAATCGATGGAAGGGAAGATATATACTTCTGAAGTGATGTCCTACTCTTATGAGCTAGCTACAGGTACATAATTTATTTGGGTATCTTTGTTTACTTCAATCCCCCACTTCTTTTTGACAGGTCCATATACCTACGCATCTGTTTATTTGCACACATTTTACTTCTTATTATACTCTCACTTGCTACCATAGAGTCCAAATGGCAGTCGGATAGATCGAAGAACTTCACATCAAACTATCGAGCGAAGGGAACATATATACTTTTGAAGTGATGTCCTATTCATATCGACTACCTACAAAAAAGAATATGTAATCTCAAAATTTTACTGGTTCAAACGTTGAATCCTCCACCAGATGGTAGAAATATTTGGCAACCTTGCGGATTAATAAAATATAAAAGGGTATTGCTCTAACAAGAAAATTAAGACGCCAAGTAAAATGGTAGTAGTGACTATTGGAAAAAAAAAAGGGGGACAAGCTTAGGCGCCAAATTGGTAAGGAATATTCTTGAAAACCCAAGTCATTCAGTTTTCATTAATTCATGAGTGTCTATTCAAATGTTAATGATCAAGTTTGCCTTTATGTTATGAAGTAGTGTCCATCAAAAGCGACCCATAGAGGTCACGTCAACATAAGAATGTACTCACACCTAGCTTTTCTCGTGTATTCCTTTTCGAGAGTTAGGAAAAAGGGGTAGCCAAGTGAAGAAAAAACCACAAGGGTAAACATCAGCCACAGGAAGGGTAGCCAAAACATATGCTCAGAACAAGGAGATGGCCGGCTACGTGGAAGAACCCAAGGCCGGATGGCCAGCCATGTAAATCGCCTCATGCGTGGACGGCCAACGGTTTTTTCCATTCACATTTTGAACATTGACTCGGTCACCTATATATACATCATTTTCGATATTCACTTTACTAGATGAAAGAGAAAGTATCCTCACACTCACTTTTCTCGCACATTCGTCTTCGATAAACAAAGAACAGGCAAATATACATGAAGAAAGAACCGCAAGCACAGCCGAAACATTGGCCACATGACCAAAGGGTAAGCTCAACATGTGCTCCGAACACGGCGGTAATCCGGGACGTGGCGGAACACACAACCAGATGGCCTACCGTGTAACAAAAAGACATTTCTCTCTCCGCACCTCCCTCTCGTAGACATTGACATGCCCTCACTAGCGAGGGTGTCATTTTCGACATTCGTTTTTTCTATTAAGTGTGGTAAAAAAAGGGGGGGACGGTAGAATCCAGGGTATGCAGATAGGTCCATAAACAGAAGCGTTGTAAGCATGGGGTCTGTCCAGTGGATCTTCCTTAACCTTATCATCACATACATATATGATTGATCACGACATAAAGTTTACTCTTTCGATGATTAGTTGCCATTGGTTAACTCATCTAGCCATCCAAAAACCAAGCTAAAGGCAAGCTTCGATCGCATCGCTGCTATGATTGAAGTGTACTTGTATATGTGGCCGTCGTGGAGGAGCTAGCTAGCTACTCCCTCCGTTTCAGGGCTTAAGGCGTCCTCGTTTTGCGTGTTTTTTCTTTGACTAAAAATTACTCTAAATATGTAAAGAGTTTTTGTATAAAACTAGTATCATTGAAAAGTATTTTTCAATACGAATCCAACTATACTAATTATGTACAATATAATCAAGATTTTGTTGTTCAATTTTTTTGGTCAAACTTTGCTTTAAAAAGTGTGTGCGCCTTAAGCCTTGAAACGGAGATAGTAGCTAACTAAATATAAAAGAGGATCTTGGGTGCTCAGGATTCTGCTGCGTGCCGAGAGGTGGCCTTCTGGCGTCAAGTTTTTGCCCGCTTATATAGGCCTAGTACATTTGTATATAATTAATTAAGAATGCCTTGTTCTAACACATTGTACGTGTCACCATATTATTAGGGCATCTCCACTGGAGAAACCCAACCCGTCCAAACATGCAGCGGGACGATCCATCTAGACTAACTCAAGCCGGATGTTGTAGTGGCCCAGTTGGCAGTCACACTATGGGTCTTCCTCTCTCTTCTCTCTTGGGCTAGCCAAATAAAATAGAACAATTTAGGTCATGCTGCTGGCGCGGCTGGCCGGACAGGCCAGACCACGGCCCAAAGGTAGGTGGCTCGACCAAACGGACTAAAATGGACTATTTAGGGTCGCTGTTTGGATCTTCCCGATGGAGATGCCCTTAGTTCAGTAAATCTTCTATATAGTTATCAAACGGCCAAGTTGCGCCTCATCTACCAAAATGTGTATGAGCAACTAAAGTGCTACAAAATCTCTACTCCCTCGGATCCATTTAATGTCTCAAATTTGTCCGTATGTATCTAATTAAGCATTTAAACTAAATGTATGTATATCTAAATAAAATTAAAACCATTAATTTGGATACAGAGAGTAATAAACTTTAAAAAAATAACTTAGAAGCCCACCCCTCCATCTCCCTAAAAAAAGAAACTTCAAACGAGAACCAAATTCGAAAGTGCACATGTACTGTAAAATATGATCAAGGTAGGGAGATGCTTATGTTGGCATGGCACCTCCACCTCCACGTGGCGGCGAGGGCACTCTGTCTCGTTCAGACCACAACATGCTTGCACATGCATATGGCACGCCACTCGTTAACTTTGAGACGGGGAGCGCCTACTCGTGTGATTGTAATCGTAATTTAATGAACCTCAGACGTGGTGTTTTGCCATATAATCACACTCGTAGCATGTACATGCAGCTATCCCCATGAACACATATGGATATTTACTTTTATAAGCATATCCGTGAATCGGGTTTTAAAATTAATAAAGTCACCATATACGTCTCGCTGTCAACAGAAACGTCGTCTCTTACTTAAAAATATTCCGTCGTTTATACAACACATGATGTCAAACCTAGTGTTTGAACTCTGGTAGGCTGGGATACAACCACCCTCCTAGTTGTTGGAATATTAGGCACAATTTTCATGATTAATTTCAAAATATTAAACATGATAAAATCAGCTACTAGCTCATGTAACTCGAACATACTAGATGTACTCAACAATAAGATGAACGGAAACTAGTAGCAGCTAAACATATACTTGCAAAACATGATGAATAACCAAACAGGAACACGTCACACCTACCGTTCGCTTGCGGTAACTTTGGAAAAGACTGATCGAAACAGATGGCGGCAAATACGGCGATAGGCAGCACCGCCCGACTTGGATGGAAGACGACCCATGATGGAGAACTCGAGTAGTCGTGCGGAGCACTTTCCAAAAACCTTATTCGCCCTCTCCCGTACAGGATCACAAATGCGAGTGGTTCCAGAGACCTGCTCTCCCGTCCATCGGTGCACGCCGGCAAGCGGGATGGAGTAGACTACGGTGGCGGCCCAAGCAGAGAAGAGGCAAAACCCTAGATTAGTTTTCGGTGTTATGTGTTGTGGAAGCCGCACATGCGTTTATATAGAGCGGCTCGAAAATCCCGTACAGGACACGGTGTGGTCCAACCCACGTCGCGCATGTTCGGGTCGGTTATAGATAGCCCACGATTCGGAAGCGATCCAAATCCACTAACTGTTGACACGTATGTCTAACCACACACATTTTCCTAAGCAGAAAATAAAGCTCGGCTTGACGAGATTCCCGCAACCGCAACACGCAACCCGCGGTGCGCGCGTCGAGACGAGCGAGCGGCAGCATCGTCGGAAGAGGAGCGCGCGTGTAGCTCTCTTATTGTCACTCACTTATAAAGTGGTGCAACACTCCACCTTATAAGGTGGTGCAACTCTCCTTCAACTTCTCATGTGGGATTAAACTTTAGCTCTCACTGCTCTTGTCACATACATGTGAATTGCCACCAACTTGGACCAAATCACATATGGGCTTTGAGATTTAAGGAAAAACTGAAAGCACACATGAGTCTAATGATTTAGCCCATTATTTCTAACAATCCCCCACCAGATCTCAAATGTCTATTTGAAGATTTGTCAATCATCACTACTTATTTATATACCAGTGTTTCAGCAGAGGCTGTTAAGTTGAACTTCCGTCTAGAATCTTGAACTACGTCTATCAACAACTTGAACAATGGATGAAACTTAATTACAAGTTTGGTGCCAATAGATTTCACTCAAAATCATAACTAGTTCCTGGCTGCCAGTAGCCTATCCCGCAGGTTGGAGCATATGCGTCATACTCCCTGGTCTCGTCATGAGTTTACTAGAGATCACCCAAGTCTCATAGACCGTGACGTTTACGGTCGAGATCATATAGGTGTGTTCTTTCAGTAATGCCTTGTAGGACAACATCTTTGCTAGTTAAAGTCAATAGAAACACATTAAGACATGTTGCCAACCTGCCTTACAGATTACGAGCGTTATGCATCTTCACATAGAGAGGGTTACAAAATACTCTCCTTAGTCAAACCACTAGCTTGTTTTTTCCAGGTCCTAATTCACGGGATATCTGATCACATAGGTTGGGTTACCACTAGGTGTGACATCCATGGGTCTCAACCCCATATTCCTCGATGCACTTTCTATCACATTTCGTGATAGTCCCTTTATAAAGGGATCTGCCTTGATTTTTGGCAAATACCTTTACGTGCATATGTTTTTTCTGAATAATTTGAGTGCATACATTATACATTAAAGATGGACTTTGTATGCAAAAGTTATGCTTGTTTTAGTGAACACTTCTTAAAACTGATTCTAAACCAAAACAGGGACCATGTGTTGTCTGGTTTAAAACCAACTCTTTATGTTTGAGATATCTAATTCTCAATCTAACAAAACCCGACTTTAAGAAATGTCTTAGGTTAGGTACTTAAGGATAATATAGAGGATATTTTGACCATCGTATGTGGTGTGGCCAAAACTAATTCTATTTAGGCTAGGGTTCGCCCCTGCGTCGCCTGGGGAGCGACGCGAGAGCGCTGTTTTTTTTTCATGTAGTTGCGAGAGAAAAGTATATACTGTTCTACAGAGTTACAACCCAAATAAAGGGGATTATTTATAAATCCCAAAAAATCAATGTAAAATATGGATATAACATGCAAATATATTGTAATATGTGATAATAAACTATAAAGTTTATGTATGCACTTTACATGCATCGAATGGCATCACCGGAGTTTTGTGTCGTGAGAGCGCTGCCTCTCTAGCGCACACTAGCAGCCTAACAGTAGCTTCGAGTGGACGTCAGATAGCTAGATTTATCTAGATTAGTGCCTATTTGATCGAGATGTTTAGATTTATCTATGTATAATATGCCAACTGATTGTACTAATGTTTATAATGTTTAATATGAAACTTGTCGTACTTAACTATAATTTGGAATGTTTTATGCTAATATGCAACTTATCGTACTACTCCCTTCGTTTTAAAATATAAGATGTTTTAGCTTTGCGAAGGAAATGTATCTAGACTTTTTTTAGTATGTAGGTTTACTCAAGTTTGGAGTGAATCTATACACTAAAAAAAGTCTAGATATATTTTCTGTACAAACCTAAAATATCTTATATTTTGAAACAGAGAGAGTAGATTTTAAGTTGGTATATTTTATGTTTAATATGCAACTTATTGTACTAGAGTTTAATTTTAGAATGTTCAATGTTTAATATACAACTGATCGGTGTAGAATTTATAACTACTTCATTTTTTGTTTAATTTGTTAACATGATCATGCATCAAATAGACCGCGTGTGTGACAAGTGTGCCAACAGGAGGCTAGGTTTTGCTCTCGGGTGGTTTAGTACCACCCTAAGTTTACGTGTCTAAGGGGAAACTCCAGGGGCTTCTACCTAGAGCTTCCAGAGATCAAAATGAATCCGATGCTTAAGAAAGCATATAAGCACAAATATCACCATCTGATGGTTCACAAAATGTTCAAGTAGCTAGAGAAAGCAAGTATATGAATTGAACATAACAAATATGAAACGTAAAGAAAGGGAATGAAGACACCGATTTGATTCTCTATGTTCAAGTTGTTGGCCTAACTCTATGTTTTGTTTGGAGAGCTATGCACGTCGTGCACCCATGTGCTTGGACTAGGCATTCTTCCCTGCATGCTCAAACTCCGCAAAGTTTAGCCCAATCTTTAATGACAGATCTTGAGGTGATCGTCAAACCTTCATCAACTTGTTATGGATAAGGACATATTATCCATAGATTAAGGCCACATATAAATGTTTAGGAGATGCCAAATCTCCATGAGTAATAAGCAGATCTCCTTTGGCTAGAAGTCTGATCGTCCTTGGTGCTCAACTAAGCTCACTTGGAATCTCTCTTTTTCTCAAGAACAAGAGAGGGGAACTTGCATGACAAAGATTCGATCTTAGATCTGGAATTCGGCTCAAGTTGCCAACCCTACTCCGTTTGGGCGGGTCCTATTTTTATGCAACACCCAATGCCCAGATGTTGCATAGAACCTATCTAAACGATATAGTCCGGTGGTTCACAAAGTGATGTTCGTGGAAGCAACAGACACCTAGAGCTTCAATAAACAACCATGGAACTCTAACTCTTTAGAATTACTTTTTTCACAAACTAAAGCATTAGAATCAACACAAGTTCTTGTTAAGCTACGACCAATTCAACCATGTGTTCATCCTAAGGCTTCACATTTTTTGAACTTATCGATTCATCCTAGATTCCAAGCAAACTAGTGTAGAAGGAATGACCTTAACTGAGAATGTTGGAGATATGCCCAAGAGGCAATAATAAAGTGGTTATTATCATATCTTCATACTTATGATAAATTTTTACATACCATGCTATAATTGTATTAACCGGAAACATTAATACTTGTGTGATTTGTAAACATAAAAGAGTCCCTAGTAAAGCCTCTTGTTAAACTAGCTTGTTGGTTAATATATGATCATGGTTTCCTCATCATGAACATAGAGATGTTATTAACAACAGGGTCATATCATTGAGAGAATGATGTGATGGACATACTCCTATAGTTAAGCATAACATAAAGATCAAGTCATTTAATATAGTTCATTTGCTATAAGCTTTCTGATACATAGTAACCTAATTCCTTCGACCATGAGATCATGCTTATCACCATCACCGGAAGGATGCTTTGATGACATCAAACACCACACCGTAACTGGGTGGCTATAAAGGTGACATTGAGTGTTCGGAAAGTATGGGTTGAGACACATGGATCAAGAGTGGGATTTGTCCATCTATGACAGATAGATATACTCTGGGCCCTCTCGGTGGAATGTCATACAATTAGCTTGCAAGCATGTGACTGGCTCACAAGGGATCACATGCCACGGGAACGAGAAAAGAGTACTTATCAGTAACGAGGTTGAACTAGGTATGCAGAGATACCGACGATCAAAACCTCGGATAAGTAAACTATCGTGAGACAAAGGGAAATTGGTATCGTATGTAAGTGGTTCATTCGATCGCAAAGTAATCGTAGAAATATGTGGGAGCCATATGAATTTCCAGATTCCTCTATTGGTTATTGATCGGAGAAGTGTCTCGATCATGTCCGCATAATTCACGAACCGTAGGGAGACACACTTAAGGATTCGATGTTGTTGAGTAGTTATGGAATGATGAGTAAGAGACCGAATGTTGTTCGGAGTCTCGGATGGGATCCGGGATATCGCGAGGAGATCCGGAATGGTCCGGAGAATAAGATTCATATAAGGAAAGTCCTGTTTCGGAGTTGGGGAATGATTCCGGTGTTTTCACCGGGAATGTTCTAGAAGGGTCCGGAAGGTCTGGCACTCCGGAGGGGAAGGGTACATGAAATGTGTCATGACAATATGGAATGATTGCATCATGTACTAGGTATCATGGCTGGGCAAAATAAAGGAAGAATTCAAATCCTAGTTTGAAAGTCAAACGCCAATTTGAAAAGTCAAACGGCAAGTTTGCTTGGAGGAGGGAGAGTAGGAAACCTACTTAGGGAGGAAGTCCTACTCCCTACACCCGCCGGCCAAGGAGGAGGAGTTGGAGGAGGACTCCCTCCTCCCAACCGCGCCTCCCTCCCACCTATAAAAGGAGGGGCAGGGGTGCCCCTCTTCCCTACACCTCTCACACCCCAAACCTAGCCCCAAGTCGCCGGCCACCTCCAGTGCAGCCGCCGCCTAGGGCATCCTCTAAGTCGCCGAGTTAGGGTTTCCCCAAACCCTAGCCGCCGGCCAAGCTCTCCCCTTGGTGCCTCTAAACCCTAGATCGCCAAGGCCCTCTCTCATACTCCACCATACCCGCTCTGGCTTAAGGCGAAGCCCTGCGAGATCTCCCCTCTACTTCTGGTACCATGCCGTCGTGCTGCCGGAATCGCGAGGAGAGTGCTACAACCTCCGCTGCCTGCTGGAACAAGGGAGAGGAAGGTCTTCATCGAGTACCGAACATGTGACCGACTGCGGAAGCGCTGCCGGAACGCAGCGCCGGAAGGATCGTCTACACGATCTTGAGATCGGCAAGAGTACGACTACATCACCCACGAGAATCTTCTCTCGTTAACCGCTTTGGAATCTTCGAGGGTGAGTTCCTCTATCGACTCGTTGCTACAATCTAGCAGATAGATCTTGGCTTGTTTGTTTGCATGCGGTAGAATTTTTTTGTTTTCCATGCTACGAACCCCTACAGAGAACGCAATCATGTTTCACTTTCTTCTTTGAGGATCTAGCCCCTCTTTATAGCACGACATTCTTACGACTCTGAAGCACTAGAACCACAAACGATCTATGTTACGATCTATAACTTCTTTTCATAGTCTCCTGGGATGCCATCACAACTCCCGAGTTCTCGGAAACGCTCCGCATCATCTTTACTTGGTTTTGAAGGTTCAACATCCTTGTGGTTAAATCAATTTTTTCTTGTATACACTGAATAAACACATTAGTCCTATAATTCGATGCCATTGACCATCCAAAACTCGTCAGGATACTGGACGTAGTTTCAAAATCATGCGGCTAGGAGAAGTGTGGGGGTACTGCCGCCCGAGGAGCCCCCCTTCCCCTCAGCCACTGCCCAAGATTACCCTTGGCGGCATCGAGAGGAGAGGATGGGGAGTGGGATGTGTCACCGTCGAGGCCGCGGTGACAATCTTCGGTGCTACACCCAAAGTTGTCAGAATCGTGATTCTGAATTGAATCAGGAACTTTATGGTAGAATCATAGATCGTAGGATCATAACTTTTAGAACTGTAAAATTGTATATTCTACTTAGAAAAATCGTAGAATCGATCCACTCAATTTGGATCGTAAAGTCATAGAATCGCATGATAAAATTATGATTTTGACAACTTTGGCTACACCCAACATTGCATTGAACAAATGTGGGATTTAACGCATACAAACTAAGAAAAAGAAGAAATCGCATGAGCGACGCTCATCTAGAACAACAACTTTATATGCTGACACATGTCAACGCACCCTCTGCTCTTTCACCGGAGGGGCCCTGTTCCTTGTTTGCTCCCAAAATTCAGAACAGAGGCACCGAAAAGAGCATCTATCTGGCCGCGTCACGCTGGAAGAAAGGGTCCTGTTTTTCTCTGACACACTGAGAAAGGGCCTTTGTTGCTTGGGCTGCGTGGGTCCACGTTGCAGCCGAGCCAAACCGTTTTGTTTTTCTCTCCAAGCACCAGCCAGCCTCCCATTTAAAACCCACCACCCCACCCCGTCGAGCCCAAACCCAGCCGAGCCACACACGCACGCACGCTCATCCCCCGCCGGCCAGCCAGCCACCACAAACCCAAATCCGCCCCCACCCACCGCCGGCACCGCGCGCCCCCCACACCACCAAAAGATGGCGGGTTCCTCCGCCGTGTACACGCCCTGCCGGCCCAGCGCGCACGGCCGCCACCGCGCCCTCCGCCCGGTCGGCCTGCTCCCCGCCCCCGGGAGGGTCGGCCTCCTCCCCGCCAGGACCAGGGCGAGGGCGAGCCTGGTGGCGACCGCCCCGGCGCGGACGGCAACCGAGGAGGCGGTGTACGAGGTCGTGCTGCGGCAGGCGGCGCTGGTGGAGGAGCTGCAGGGGAAGAAGAGGACCAGGGACGCCGGGACGCGGCGCTGGCGGGAGGAGGAGCAGGAGGCCGAGCTCGGCTGGGGCCTCCTCGGCGACGCCTACGACCGATGCGGCGAGGTCTGCGCCGAGTACGCCAAGACCTTCTACCTCGGTGAGCACCTGTCTACTGTCTGCCTGCCACATGTTTGCACAGCTGCGTGTGGAGCCTCTTTCATTTCAGTTATTTTATACTATACGTAGTAGTAATATACTACTCGTACTCGCTAGCCACCACCGGCATCGTATATAGTAATCGATGGATCAGGGGATCATCCCATTCACCAATTATTTAGATTATCTCCTCTTGTTCTTCGGCACTCTTGTTGCAGTTACTAAAATCTCGTTGCAAAAGCAATCGAGGGTACAATCGATGAACCAAACTGTGAAAAGTGTGATAAAATCACTTCTGATTCTCCAGCCAACCAGCCTGAGCCTATCTAAAGTCTAAACTCTAAGCAACAACCGTATCCGTGTGCACATATCCCCATTTTGATAGCTAGGTAGGATATGCAGCAGTGCACGTGGTGTGCCATCTCATGGGAGACATGGGATGCTGGTCGGTGGAGTCATGCATGGTGCTCACGCCCCTCGCTCATAAACACTGACGGCGGTTTGTTTTTTTCCTTTGACCAAATTCTGGCGAACCACTGGCAGTTTTATTGCAGTTAGAGGGGGCTAGAACTAGACTGGTTGGTGGGTTGAGATGATGCATGGGCTTGATTTAAGTCAATCAACTCCTATAGTTTATCTGTAATCTCTCATGATTCTGTTTCTGATAGGATATCAGACCCTTGTGACAAATCATTATCTTCCTGCTGAGATTTGCTTCATGTGCTCAGATTTTCCCCCTGGAATAGACCTTGACCATCTTAATTATTTCTAACGGGTGTGTTTATCTTTCAGGTACACAGCTTATGACTCCTGAAAGGCGCAAAGCTGTTTGGGCAATCTATGGTATGCTCAGTTGCAGATTTAGTTATTATTATTGTTATTCATGAGAAATAAACATGTATATTGCATAGTATGGATCTTATTTGGTTATCTGTAAATAACTTTTCTTTTTTATCTTTTGCAGTATGGTGCAGAAGAACTGATGAGCTAGTAGACGGCCCTAACTCATCTTACATCACACCCAAGGCACTTGATCGGTGGGAGAAGAGACTGGAAGATCTGTTCGAAGGCCGCCCGTATGATATGTACGATGCAGCACTTTCAGACACCGTGACAAAGTTTCCAATAGATATCCAGGTAAAATACGCAGCATAAATTACTGTGTCGTGTATGAAACACTACCCAAAGTTACTGAATAGTAAATTAGCAAATTTCAATTTTTTCTGATGTTTCCACAAGATCATAATCCCTTTTTTATTCCTGGCAGCCATTCAAAGACATGATTGAAGGGATGAGGCTTGACCTGTGGAAGTCGAGGTACAGGACCTTCGACGAGCTTTACCTCTACTGCTACTACGTTGCTGGTACTGTTGGTCTCATGACAGTGCCGGTGATGGGCATCGCCCCAGACTCAAAGGCCTCAGCCGAGAGTGTGTACAACGCCGCACTAGCTCTGGGCATCGCTAACCAGCTGACAAACATACTCCGAGATGTAGGAGAAGAGTAAGTACCAGTTTACTCTATTCACCACCGAGCATATCTTTTTGTCCATGTAGATTGTGTGGGTTTGTCAACTACTCCCTCCGTTCCTTAGATTAAGGTGTAAAAAAATTCTCAGATTTTCGTCAAAGAAGAAGGCGCGGATACAGTAGAAATGGTAACTTCCCAAATGTGCCCCTCCCCTAAACCCTATAAACCAGGGACGCCGGGACGCGGCGCATGAAGCAAATTAATGAGCTATTTAGTAGGGGTAAGACCGGGTAAAACGTAGATTGCATGCTATCCTTAATCCACGCGCTAAAAGATTCACGCCCTATGCAAAGAAACGGAGGAAGTATACATCACTGCCCACTTGCACTTTGATATTTTGTGTAAATTAATGTAGTACCCAGTAAGATATCAAAATTTAAAACTGTAAGTAGCCTTACTGTACTATTTTACTCTCCTTGTTGTAGTTATTAGACAACTTGTCACTGCTCAGATTATTATTTTCTTTTGTTCTCGGTTGTAAACTAATTTTTTTGTCTTTTTTGGATGGAATCTCAGCTCGAGGAGGGGGAGAATATACCTTCCACTGGATGAATTGGCACAAGCTGGCCTGACGGAAGAGGACATATTCAGAGGGAAAGTGACGGATAAATGGAGGAGGTTCATGAAGGGACAGATCCAGCGCGCAAGGCTGTTCTTCGACGAGGCTGAGGAGGGTGTGATGAGCTTAGACTCTGCGAGCAGATGGCCGGTATGAGACGCTACACAAATCCTGCACTCCGGGACTTTATAATAAACAAAATAAAAATAAAAGAACCCTTATATTAAACGAATGGACGATTCTATCCTCGCAGGTTCTAGCGTCGCTGTGGCTGTACAGGCAGATCCTGGACGCCATCGAGGCGAACGACTACAACAACTTCACCAAGCGTGCCTACGTGGGCAAGGCGAAGAAGTTCCTGTCCCTACCGGCTGCGTACGCGAGGGCGGCCATCTCGTCATGAGCAAAGCGATACCTAGATCAGATGTTTATTTTTTCTTTCTTTCTTGTTTCTCTTGTTTTTGTTTGGCCCTTCCACACGTCACAATATCTCTATTGGCTGTTGTATATAGTCAGCTGTATAGCCAGCTGTATGTTTTTCCATAAGCCTGCCGCAGTATTTAGTTCAAGGGACTGGTTTCAGGTCCCACAGTCTGAACTCTTGTTACCACACACAGAGGAGAATGAAGATCACTCCAATTCAAGAACCATCTCTCATTCAGAGTTCAGCTGTGCAAGCTTTCTTGCCACTCCGAGTCCGAGAGACATTCTCTGACCTTGTTACTATGGATGTGAGTTGTTGATGGCAGAAATCTCGCGGAAGACACCCGAAAGGGTTCTCGAAAAGCTCATCAACAAACCGGTTTAGCCTCGAGTTCATGAGCTGATGAAGAACTGAGCTGCAAGTGTTGGCCAAGTGTGTGTGGTGATGAACTCTGAAGAACGAGAGCCACATCTGGCTGGGACCCTAGCAGCGAAGCCCTTTTGGAATTTGGACGCTTTATGTGCAGCAGCGGCTAGTGGCTGGCGGCCATGTCAGCAAGATCCTGTGGCCGGGAGAGGCACCGCTGTGGCCGTTGCCACACGCTGGCGATAGGATGATAATCCGCTGCAGAATTAATACTGTAGTATGGGAAACATGGGACAAAAGGGAAAAAAGAAGAAGGCGATCTGCGTTTTGATTCTGTTCGCTGTCATGCTGATTTGCTGCGTTTGGACTAGTAGTGTATCTGATGTGATGTTGGCATACTGCAATTGGCTGATTGTGGAGGGTTTTTTCTGGCTGATGTTCGTCTCATTTTCTTTATTTCGAATTATTGTCGTGTTTTCTTTTTCGCCGAGTACATGGCAAGAGTTTTCAGCCCATTCTACCAGGAGGAGGAAGGTGTGATGTACAAAAACCCCAAGGGAAACCAGGTAATTTCTCGAAAACAACCTCAGGTCTAAAATATGGACATGTTCGCGAAATAAATGTTGCTACCGGAGCCAGCCATGAACCAAGAGATTTGTCAGAAAAATGTTTTAGTAGGTGTTTGTTGGAGAGGGGATTCGTGACTCCAGAGCACCAACACTCTCTATATTTTAAAAATTCAAAATTTGTATTTTTGAGTTTCGGAAAAATGCTATTTTTTCCCGGGGATACATATATATGGTATGAACACCCTCGAGAAGTTTTGGTAGAAAAATAGTTTTGATTTGGTCTACAGAAAAAACCAATTTTTCTGACAGTATATAGGAGAAAAAAGGTGCCATTTTTGTTAGAAAATTATCTTTTTTGTATTTCCCAAAATACAACATATTTTTTCCGAATACCGGGCCTTCGGAATGTGTGTTTATGTATTCACGTATTTTTCAGACCTTTTTGCAACCATAAGTTGGTATTTGAAAATTTTGAAATATCTAGAGCACTCGTGCTCGGGAGCCGTTGGCAGTTTCTGGTGTTTGGTGTATCTTGTATGTACCTGAGTTTTCACTGTTTAGTTGAGCAATAGACTGTGCAAGTCTCAGTTACTCAAAAATTGGTGCACACTCACAAATAAATAGTAATCCGAGTAGCAAAAATGAGCAAAACAAGAAAGGATAATGGAAAGTACTTTTGCCTCCCGAGCTCTAGTGCTCCTGGCATATTAAAAAATTAAAATGTATGTTTATAAGTTTTAGAAAAATGTGAAACAAAATCCTAAAAGTAGCAAATGATGTATTCCACGGACATGTAAAATCTCAATTCAAAATGTTTTGTATTCTGATCTACACAAAAGTAATAAAATTTAATTCTTTTTAGATCTGAAATCACTATACTAGTTTTGTTATTCCTGTGTAGCTTAGAATACACGTTATTTCCATTTGATATTTTACATGTTTTCTTTATACATCATTGGCTACGTCCCAATTTTTTCAAGAATTTTCTAGAACATATGAATATGATTTTTGTTTTTTTAAGAAAATGGGATCACTACTGTCCATATACACTAAAATTCGTGAAGATTTGGTACACATGGGCACTAGTGCTCCCTTCATTTTGAAAAATAATAGTATTTTTGATTTTTTAAATTTTTTTGAAAAACTGTCGAGAGTACATGTACATGGTCCATATATTACCGTGAAATTTTAGTAAAAAAATTATTTAGACTAAGAGAAAGAATAAATTTCTGACAGTAAGTAAGACTACAAACACACATGTTTTGTCAGAAATTTGTCTTTTTTATATAGCCCAAAATATTTTTAAACAAAAATTATGTCCTATGTTCTAGATGTGTGTATGTATATTTAATTATTTATTTATGTTTAGAATTTGTGCAAACGTAAAATTTTAAGTTTTAAAATGTTTTGAAAACAAACACACCGATGCTCATTTTTTTAAGAACACACTGATGCTCATGTTTTTTTAGAACACTTGGACCTTTTTATTCAAGCATCAGCAAAGTTTATAATAATGTTTAACCCCTCGAAAGGGGTAAGAAAGCAGACATGTCGACCAACCTCAAGAGACTTGCCTAGTCTAGCCAATCTATGCACCTCCTCATTGGAGCTCCGCTTCTCATGGCAGAAAGAGATACCCCCATGCACTGGCGGACCTTCTCGAGGGCCAGCCTGGGCTATCGCCCCCCCCCCCCCCCCCCCAACCCAACACACACACCCGGCAAAATGAGAAACTTCCTATTACCCACATGTGTTTTCGGTCAAAAAGCCTGAGTAGCATGTGAGACTTGAAACAGTATACCACTACAGTGTGCTTGTGAGTAGTCGGCTAGTGGCTTCTTGTAAGGGCCTCACGTCAGCCATGGTTGGCATGTTGCGCAGTATGGTCTCTCAAACTGACTACCACGTTGCACACCGGCTGTGCAGCAGCAGACAACAAGTGCAATTTCGGTCAACGTTTCCCTGCAGCGCTCATTCATTCCTATTTTCTCAGCTCCTCAATCCCCTTCAACCATTTACTTGCAACTTAACTAAGAAAGTTTTGCATGAATAGTTTTTGCATACATATTTCTATGTTACTATGTGTAGGGTTTCGTAGCATGGAAAACAAAAAATTTCTATCGCATACAAATAAACAAGCCAAGATCTATCTACTAGATTGTAGCAACGAGTCGATGGAATAACTCACCCTCGAAGATTCCAAAGTGTTTAACGAGAGCGGAT